>OY987232.1:9947317-11280525 GCA_963920705.1 Odiellus spinosus | reverse complement strand
TTGAAAATTAAAATTAGGAATTTCATCAAAATAGACCATTTCGGCGGAAAATTAAAATCAGCTTAAACAACGCTAATTTGAAATTATTTTCAAAAATCGACAAAAATAACCAAAAATAGGCCAAATCGGGTAATTCCTTTTAAAATCGATAAAAATAGGCCAAATTCGATAATTCCCATTAAAATCGATAAAAATAGGCCAAATCGGGTAATTCCTTTTAAAATCGGTAAAAATAGGCCAAATCGGATAAATCCTTTTAAAATCGGAAAAAATAGGCCAAATCGGGTAATTCCTTTTAAAATCGATAAAAATAGGCCAAACTGGATAAATCTTTTTAAATCGGTAAAAATAGGCCAAATCGGGTAATTCCTTTTAAAATCGATAAAAATAGGCCAAATCGGGTAATTCCTTTTAAAATCGATAAAAATAGGCCAAATACGATAATTCCCATTAAAATCGGTAAAAATAAGCCAAATCGGGTAATTCCTTTTAAAATTGGTAAAAATAGGCCAAATTGGATAAATCCTTTTAAAATCGGTAAAAATAGGCAAATCGGGTAATTCCTTTTAGAATCGATAAAAAATAGGCCAAATCGGGTAATTCCTTTTGAAATCGATAAAAATAGGCCAAATTGGATAAAACCTTTTGAAATCGATAAAAATAGGCCAAATTGGATAAATCCTTTTAAAATCGGTAAAAATAGGCGAAATTGGATAATTCCTTTTAAAATCGGTAAAAATAGGCCAAATCGGATAAATCCTTTTAGAATCGATAAAAATAGGCCAAATCGGGTAATTCCTTTTAAAATCGATAAAAATAGGCCAAATTGGATAAATCCTTTTAAAATCGGTAAAAATAGGCCAAATCGGGTAATTCCTTTTAAAATCGATAAAAATAGGCCAAATCGGATAAATCCTTTTAAAATCGATAAAAATAGGCCAAATTGGAAAAATCCTTTTAAAATCGGTAAAAATAGGCCAAATCGGGTAATTCCTTTTAAAATCGATAAAAATAGGCCAAATCGGGTAATTCCTTTTAAAATCGATAAAAATAGGCCAAATCGGATAAATCCTTTTAAAATCGATAAAAATAGGCCAAATTGGATAATTCCTTTTAAAATCGGTAAAAATAGGCCAAATCGAATAAATCCTTTTAAAATCGATAAAAATAGGCCAAATTGGATAAAACCTTTTGAAATCGATAAAAATAGGCCAAATTGGATAAAACCTTTTGAAATCTATAAAAATAGGCCAAATTGGATTTTGAAATCGATAAAAATAAGCCAAATTGGATAAATAATTTTGAAATCGATAAAAATAGGCCAAATTGGATAAATCGACTTGAAATCGATAAAAATGGGCCATTGTGGTTAAATACTTTAGAAATTAACATAAATGTGCCAATTTAAAATTATCCTCCTAAACCAATAAAATTTAGGTCAAATTAGTAATTTCGTTTTAAAATTTAAAGAAATTGCGCCAAATTTGATAATTGTTATTTTTATCCAACAACGATGAAGATTTTTCTGAAATGCGCGATATTCTCTTGAAAATTCTCTTCAAACTCCAGTAAAACAGGCCAAAATCATTAGTGCATGTGTTCGATATGCCCCCCATCGACTCCTAGGCATTCTTCGCCGCGACTAATTACTGATCCTAGGACATTAGCTAGAGTTGCGGGAGTAATTCCTTCGACAGCTGATCTAATTTTTTGGCGCAGTTCCTCAAGTGTGTGAACTTCAGATTCATACACAACGCTTTTTACGTATCCCCAAAGGAAAAAGTCCAAAGGTGTTAGATCGGGGGATCTTGGTGGCCATGGAAAGGACCCTCCCCGTCCAATCCATCGGTTAGGAAAGCTACCGTTAAGCCACTCTCGTACGCCTCGATGGAAATGGGGAGGTGCTCCGTCTTGCTGAAACCACATATCTTGCGTTTCAGCTGGTGGCATCTCTCGCAAGGCTTCGGTAACACTAGTTTGAAGAAATTCCAGATAAATTGGCCCAGTTAAATTTTCTTCAAAAAAGAAAGGACCTATTATTCGTTCCCCGAAAATTCCCGAAAATCGGGTAATTGGACCTGTTTTTCTCGAAGAACATCTAAACGGAGATCGTTACGTTGATCTCTTAAACACCGTAGTGTCCGATGCCCTAGACGATCTTCCCTTAGCAGAACGAAGACGAGTCTGGTACCAGCACGATGGTGCACCACCGCATTTTGCACGTGTTTCTCGGGATTGGCTAGACGCGGAATTCGGTCCCCAATGGATAGGTCGTGGTGGTCCAGTCGCTTGGCCACCTCGTTCGCCAGATTTAACGCCGGTGGATTTTTTCTTTTGGGGGTATGTACAAAGCCTTGTGTACGCCACTGAGCCACCAACACTTGATAGCCTTCGAGACCGAATTCAGCAAGCGGCTGCTTTCGTTTCTCCCGAGATGTTAACTCGCGAAAGAGAAAACTTACAATTCCGTTGTTGGCAATGTGTCAATGTCGACGGAAGACATTTTGAACATTTAATGTAATGCTTTGTTATTAAATTTGAAGAGTTTAATGTTTAAATTTGGAAATGTTTGATTAACTTCAATTTGGGCTATTTGGTTTCCGAAAGTGACATCTTTTCTTTCCTAATTAAATTAAATTAAATCCGTCATTGATTTCACTTATGCATTTCATTTCTCTACATTAAAACTGAAACCTTTGATTATTAAGTGGAACTGAAGTGAACTGATCCCAATAGCGCCTGTAAATCCCTTAACATTTCACTGAATAACAACAATGCGCAAGGGGAAGTATCTCGACTGGACGCCGGCGAAGGTTTCCACCCCGTATATCTATATACATATATATATATATATATAGATATATATATGGGCGACGTCGACACGAAAAATCTTTCCTTTTTTAGGGGCGACACTAAGGGGAGTAAACGCGTTGAAAGCTACGTTCCATCCCCCAACTACATCTGAATTTCGAGGTATCTTTTTATAACGTGGAGTGATGATGGTTGATGCGCTCCTGGCTCGACTTACAGAGCGCGAAATATTGTGGTCTAGGCCCTATCACGGGGGAGATACAATTTCGGGAAAGCTCTGATGTGCCAGTCCATGTTATATGGGAAAGTATTTAGGGAATCAAATCTGCCTTGGAAAGATGCAAGGATTCATTGAGAACCAAGAAAATTATGAATATTCCATCAAAAACATTAGCTCTTTGTTTCACCAAAATCTAATTACATTTACCTATTTGATAACGTCATAGCATTGTAATTTGTTCTAAATAGAAACTGTCAGTTTTGTTATGGTGTTAATTATTTCAGCATAACCGCTGATGAACTAATTGGTCTGCTTAATTTGAAATCTCCCAGCTTCTGTTTTGACTGACAAGATAGCTTTGCCGTTAATATCATAGATGTAGGGACAGTATACAGCAAAACTTGCGTATGAGGACGTAAAATATTTTTTCTCTCTCGAAGTGTTACCTAAACATTGAAATATTTCAATTGACTTGATCTTGGTAATAAAGTTTCCCATTTTCCATCACTTGCAGTCCGATGGGGAGGCACCCATTGTAATGTTTGCGGTGGGGGGGGGGGGCTAGTTTTCAGCTACGCCACTGAGCACTTGGGGTGCCTTGAAAAATAAAGGAAGAGGGATTGAAGAATAAGTAGACACCTATCTTTTATTATTGATAATATTGTTGAATTTTGTTCTTACGTGACATTCGATAAGTTTAACAAAACGTATTTCCACGGATGATCGTTGTCATCATATAGTAAAGTTCCCGAACGTTCGAATAGTGAAGCACGCCTTGGACTCCAAGGGTTTGGTGCCTTATATAAATAAACATTATGAAATAAATAAATATAATCACATGGTCGATAATATTGGAAATTATCTCACTGCGTAACGAAAAACGTATTTTTCGTTTTGGAGAGCCATAATGTACAAATGAGATAACCCTGTAATTATTTTATCAAGCGAAAAAGAGATATTTCTTGATTCGTGTAGTTTATAGATGAGAGCCACTCCTTTACTGTCATACCAAGAAGCGAGCCTGTTAGTAGAAAACGAGGTTACCTTCCAGGGGTTAATAGAAAGCCAGCAAGCTCCCTTTGAGGAGGCTTTTAGAAAGCCAGGCTCCCTTTGAGGAGGCTTTTAGAAAGCCAGGCTCCCTTTGAGGGGACTTTTAGAAAGCCAGGCTCCCTTTGAGGGGGCTTTTAAAAAGCCAGGCTCCCTTTCAGGGGGCTTCTAGAAAGCCAGGCTCCCTTTCAGGGGGCTTCTAGAAAGCCAGGCTCCCTTTCAGGGGGCTTCTAGAAAGCCAGGCTCCCTTTCAGGGGGCTTCTAGAAAGCCAGGCTCCTTTGAGGGGGCTTCTAGAAAGCCAGGCTCCCTTTCAGGGGGCTTCTAGAAAGCCAGGCTCCTTTGAGGGGGCTTTTAGAAAGCGAGGCTCCCTTTGAGAGGCTTTTAGAAAGCGAGGATCCCTTTGAGAGGCTTTTAGAAAGCCAGGCTCCCTTTTAAGGGGGCTTTTAGAAAGCCAGGCTCCCTTTTAAGGGGGCTTTTAGAAAGCCAGGCTCCCTTTTAAGGGGGCTTTTAGAAAGCCAGGCTCCCTTTTAAGGGGGCTTTTAGAAAGCCAGGCTCCCTTTTAAGGGGGCTTTTAGAAAGCCAGGCTCCCTTTTAAGGGGGCTTTTAGAAAGCCAGGCTCCCTTTTAAGGGGGCTTTTAGAAAGCCAGGCTCCCTTTTAAGGGGGCTTTTAGAAAGCCAGGCTCCCTTTTAAGGGGGCTTTTAGAAAGCCAGGCTCCCTTTTAAGGGGGCTTTTAGAAAGCCAGGCTCCCTTTTAAGGGGGCTTTTAGAAAGCCAGGCTCCCTTTTAAGGGGGCTTTTAGAAAGCCAGGCTCCCTTTTAAGGGGGCTTTTAGAAAGCCAGGCTCCCTTTTAAGGGGGCTTTTAGAAAGCCAGGCTCCCTTTTAAGGGGGCTTTTAGAAAGCCAGGTTCCCTTTCAGGGGGTTTTTGGAAAGCGAGGCTCCTTTTTAGGGGGTCTTTTAGAAAGCGAGGCTCCTTTTTAGGGGGTCTTTTAGAAAGCGAGGCTCCCTTTCAGTAGGGCTTTTAGAAAGCCAGGCTCCCTTTCAGGAGGGCTTTTAGAAAGCACGGCTCCCTTTCAGGTGGCTTATAGAAAGCCAGCCTCCCTTTCAGGGGCTTTTAGAAAGCGTGGCTCCTTTGAGGGGGGCTTTTAGAAAGTGATTATCCCTTTCAGGGGGGCTTTTGGAAAGCTAGGCTCCCTTTGAGAGGCTTTTAGAAAGCTTGACTCCTTTTGAAGGGCTATTAGAAAGCCAGGCTCCCTTTGAGGAGGCTTTTAGAAAGCCAGGCTCCCTTTGAGGAGGCTTTTAGAAAGCCAGGCTCCCTTTGAGGAGGCTTTTAGAAAGCCAGGCTCCCTTTGAGGAGGCTTTTAGAAAGCCAGGCTCCCTTTGAGGGGGCTTTTAGAAAGCCAGGCTCCCTTTGAGAGGGCTTTTAGCAAGCCCGACTCCCTTTCAGGGGGCTTTTAGCAAGCCCGACTCTCTTTCAGGGGGCTTTTAGAAAGCCCGACTCTCTTTCAGGGGGCTTTTAGAAAGCCCGACTCCGTTTCAGGGGGCTTTTAGAAAGCCCGACTCCCTTTCAGGGGGCTTTTAGAAAGCCCGACTCCCTTTCAGGGGGCTTTTAGAAAGTCCGACTCCCTTTCAGGGGGCTTTTAGAAAGCCAGGCTCAATTTGAGGGGGCCTTTAGAAAGCCAGGCTCAATTTGAGGGGGCTTTTAGAAAGCCCGACTCCCTTTCAGGGGGCTTTTAGAAAGCCCGACTCCCTTTCAGGGGGCTTTTAGAAAGCCCGACTCCCTTTCAGGGGGCTTTTAGAAAGCCCGACTCCCTTTCAGGGGGCTTTTAGAAAGCCCGACTCCCTTTCAGGGGGCTTTTAGAAAGCCCGACTCCCTTTCAGGGGGCTTTTAGAAAGCCCGACTCCCTTTCAGGGGGCTTTTAGAAAGCCCGACTCCCTTTCAGGGGGCTTTTAGAAAGCCCGACTCCCTTTCAGGGGGCTTTTAGAAAGCCCGACTCCCTTTCAGGGGGCTTTTAGAAAGCCCGACTCCCTTTCAGGGGGCTTTTAGAAAGCCCGACTCCCTTTCAGGGGGCTTTTAGAAAGCCCGACTCCCTTTGAGGGGGCTTTTAGAAAGCCAGGCTCCCTTTGAGGAAGCTTTTAGAAAGCCAGGCTCACTTTGAGGGGGCTTTTAGAAAGCCCGACTCCCTTTCAGGGGCTTTTAGAAAGCCCGACACCCTTTCAGGGGGCTTTTAGAAAGCCCGACTCCCTTTCAGGGGGCTTTTAGAAAGCCCTACTCCCTTTCAGGGGCTTTTAGAAAGCCCGACTCCCTTTCAGGGGGCTTTTAGAAAGCCCGACTCCCTTTCAGGGGGCTTTTAGAAAGCCCGACTCCCTTTCAGGGGGCTTTTAGAAAGCCCGACTCCCTTTCAGGGGGCTTTTAGAAAGCCCGACTCCCTTTCAGGGGGCTTTTAGCAAGCCAGGCTCCCTTTCATGTGGGCTTTTAGCAAGCCCGACTCCCTTTCAGGGGGGCTTTTAGCAAGCCCGACTCCCTTTCAGGGGGCTTTTAGCAAGCCCTACTCCCTTTCAGGGGCTTTTAGAAAGCCCGACTCACTTTCAGGGGGCTTTTAGAAAGCCCGACTCCCTTTCAGGGGGCTTTTAGAAAGCCCGAGTCCCTTTCAGGGGGCTTTTAGAAAGCCGGACTCCCTTTCAGGGGGCTTTTAGAAAGCCCGACTCCCTTTCAGGGGGCTTTTAGAAAGCCCGACTCCCTTCCAGGGGGCTTTTAGAAAGCCCGACTCCCTTTCAGGGGCTTTTAGAAAGCCCGACTCCCTTTCAGGGGGCTTTTAGAAATCCCGACTCCCTTTCAGGGGGCTTTTAGAAAGCCCGACTCCCTTTCAGGGGGCTTTTAGAAAGCCCGACTCCCTTTCAGGGGGCTTTTAGAAAGCCAGGCTCAATTTGAGGGGGCTTTTAGAAAGCCAGGCTCAAATTTGAGGGGGCTTTAAGAAAGCCAGGCTCAATTTGAGGGGGCTTTTAGAAAGCCAGGCTCCCTTTGACGGGGCTTTTAGCAAGCCAGGCTCCCTTTGAGAGGGCTTTTAGCAAGCCAGGCTCCCTTTGAGAGGGCTTTTAGCAAGCCAGGCTCCCTTTGAGAGGGCTTTTAGCAAGCCAGGCTCCCGTTCAGGGGGGCTTTTAGCAAGCCAGGCTCGCGTTCAGGGGGGCTTTTAGCAAGCCAGGCTCCCGTTCAGGGGGGCTTTTAGAAAGCCCGACTCCCTTTCAGGGGGCTTTTAGAAAGCCCGACTCCCTTTCAGGGGGCTTTTAGAAAGCCCGACTCCCTTTCAGGGGGCTTTTAGAAAGCCCGACTCCCTTTCAGGGGGCTTTTAGAAAGCCCGACTCCATTTCAGGGGGCTTTAAGAAAGCCCGACTCCCTTTCAGGGGGCTTTTAGCAAGCCAGGCTCCCTTTCAGGGGGCTTTTAGCAAGCCAGGCTCCCTTTCAGGTGGGCTTTTAGCAAGCCCGACTCCCTTTCAAGGGGCTTTTAGCAAGCCCGACTCCCTTTCAGGGGGCTCTTAGAAAGCCCGACTCCCTTTCAGGGGGCTTTTAGAAAGCCCGACTCCCTTTCAGGGGGCTTTTAGAAAGCCCGACTCCCTTTCAGGGGGCTTTTAGAAAGCCCGACTCCCTTTCAGGGGGCTTTTAGAAAGCCCGACTCCCTTTCAGGGGGCTTTTAGAAAGCCCGACTCCTTTTCAGGGGGCTTTTAGAAAGCCCGACTCCCTTTCAGGGGGCTTTTAGAAAGCCCGACTCCCTTTCAGGGGGCTTTTAGAAAGCCCGACTCCCTTTCAGGGGGCTTTTAGAAAGCCCGACTCCCTTTCAGGGGGCTTTTAGAAAGCCCGACTCCCTTTCAGGGGGCTTTTAGAAAGCCAGACTCCCTTTCAGGGGGCTTTTAGAAAGCCCGACTCCCTTTCAGGGGGCTTTTAGAAAGCCCGACTCCCTTTCAGGGGGCTTTTAGAAAGCGTGGCTCCCTTTCAGTGGGCTTTTAGAAAGCCAGGCTCAATTTGAGGGGGCTTTTAGAAAGCCAGGCTCCCTTTGAGGGGGCTTTTAGAAAGCCAGGCTCCCTTTGAGAGGGCTTTTAGCAAGCCAGGCTCCCTTTGAGAGGGCTTTTAGCAAGCCAGGCTCCCATTGAGAGGGCTTTTAGCAAGCCAGGCTCCCTTTGAGAGGGCTTTTAGCAAGCCAGGCTCCCTTTGAGAGGGCTTTTAGCAAGCCAGGCTCCCGTTCAGGGGGGCTTTTAGCAAGCCAGGCTCGCGTTCAGGGGGGCTTTTAGCAAGCCAGGCTCGCGTTCAGGGGTACTTTTAGCAAGCCAGGCTCCCGTTCAGGGGGGCTTTTAGAAAGCCCGACTCCCTTTCAGGGGGCTTTTAGAAAGCCCGACTCCCTTTCAGGGGGCTTTTAGAAAGCCCGACTCCCTTTCAGGGGGCTTTAAGAAAGCCCGACTCCCTTTCAGGGGGCTTTTAGCAAGCCAGGCTCCCTTTCAGGGGGCTTTTAGCAAGCCAGGCTCCCTTTCAGGTGGGCTTTTAGCAAGCCCGACTCCCTTTCAGGGGGCTTTTGGAAAGCCAGGGTCCCTTTCAGGGAGGCTTTTGGAAAGCCTGGCTCCCTTTGATAGGCTTTTAGAAAGACATGCTCCTTTGAGGAGGCTTTTAGAAAGCCAGGCTCCCTTTGAGGAGGCTTTTAGAAAGCCAGGCTCCCTTTGAGGAGGCTTTTAGAAAGCCAGGCTCCCTTTGAGGAGGCTTTTAGAAAGCCAGGCTCCCTTTCAGGGAGGCTTTTGGAAAGCCTGGCTCCCTTTGATAGGCTTTTAGAAAGACATGCTCCTTTGAGGGGGCTGCTAGAAAGCCAGGCTCCCTTTGAGGAGGCTGTTAGAAAGCCAGGCTCCCTATGAGGAGGCTGTTAGAAAGCCAGGCTCCCTTTGAGGAGGCTTTTAGAAAGCCAGGCTCCCTTTGAGGAGGCTTTTAGAAAGCCAGGCTCCCTTTGAGGAGGCTTTTAGAAAGCCAGGCTCCCTTTGAGGAGGCTTTTAGAAAGCCAGGCTCCCTTTGAGGAGGCTTTTAGAAAGCCAGGCTCCCTTTGAGGAGGCTTTTAGAAAGCCAGGCTCCCTTTGAGGAGGCTTTTAGAAAGCCAGGCTCCCTTTGAGGAAGATTTTAGAAAGCCAGGCTCCCTTTGAGGAGGCTTTGAGAAAGCCAGACTCCCTTTGAGGAGGCTTTGAGAAAGCCAGGCTCCCTTTGAGGGGGCTTTTAGAAAGCCAGGCTCCCTTTGAGGGGGCTTTTAGAAAGCCAGGCTCCCTTTGAGGAGGCTGTCAGAAAGCCAGGCTCCCTTTGAGGAGGCTTTTAGAAAGCCAGGCTCCCTTTGAGGAGGCTTTTAGAAAGCCAGGCTCCCTTTCAGGGAGGCTTTTGGAAAGCCTGGCTCCCTTTGATAGGTTTTTAGAAAGACAGGCTCCTTTAAGGGGCTTTTAGAAAGCCAGGCTCCCTTTGAGGAGGCTGTAAGAAAGCCAGGCTCCCTATGAGGAGGCTGTTAGAAAGCCAGGCTCCCTTTGAGGAGGCTGTTAGAAAGCCAGGCTCCCTTTGAGGAGGCTTTTAGAAAGCCAGGCTCCCTTTGAGGAGGCTTTTAGAAAGCCAGGCTCCCTTTGAGAAGGCTTTTAGAAAGCCAGGCTCCCTTTGAGGAGGCTTTTAGAAAGCCAGGCTCCCTTTGAGGAGGCTTTTAGAAAGCCAGGCTCCCTTTGAGGAGGCTTTTAGAAAGCCAGGCTCCCTTTGAGGGGGCTTTTAGAAAGCCAGGCTCCCTTTGAGGAAGCTTTTAGAAAGCCAGGCTCACTTTGAGGGGCTTTTAGAAAGCCAGGCTCCCTTTTAAGGGGGCTTTTAGAAAGCCAGGCTCCCTTTTAAGGGGGCTTTTAGAAAGCCAGGCTCCCTTTTAAGGGGGCTTTTAGAAAGCCAGGCTCCCTTTTAAGGGGGCTTTTAGAAAGCCAGGCTCCCTTTTAAGGGGGCTTTTAGAAAGCCAGGCTCCCTTTTAAGGGGGCTTTTAGAAAGCCAGGCTCCCTTTTAAGGGGGCTTTTAGAAAGCCAGGCTCCCTTTTAAGGGGGCTTTTAGAAAGCCAGGTTCCCTTTCAGGGGGTTTTTAGAAAGCGAGGCTCCTTTTTAGGGGGTCTTTTAGAAAGCGAGGCTCCTTTTTAGGGGGTCTTTTAGAAAGCGAGGCTCCCTTTCAGTAGGGCTTTTAGAAAGCCAGGCTCCCTTTCAGGAGGGCTTTTAGAAAGCACGGCTCCCTTTCAGGTGGCTTATAGAAAGCCAGCCTCCCTTTCAGGGGCTTTTAGAAAGCGTGGCTCCTTTGAGGGGGGCTTTTAGAAAGTGATTATCCCTTTCAGGGGGGCTTTTGGAAAGCTAGGCTCCCTTTGAGAGGCTTTTAGAAAGCTTGACTCCTTTTGAAGGGCTATTAGAAAGCCAGGCTCCCTTTGAGGAGGCTTTTAGAAAGCCAGGCTCCCTTTGAGGAGGCTTTTAGAAAGCCAGGCTCCCTTTGAGGAGGCTTTTAGAAAGCCAGGCTCCCTTTGAGGAGGCTTTTAGAAAGCCAGGCTCCCTTTGAGGGGGCTTTTAGAAAGCCAGGCTCCCTTTGAGAGGGCTTTTAGCAAGCCCGACTCCCTTTCAGGGGGCTTTTAGCAAGCCCGACTCCCTTTCAGGGGGCTTTTAGCAAGCCCGACTCCCTTTCAGGGGGCTTTTAGAAAGCCCGACTCTCTTTCAGGGGGCTTTTAGAAAGCCCGACTCCGTTTCAGGGGGCTTTTAGAAAGCCCGACTCCCTTTCAGGGGGCTTTTAGAAAGCCCGACTCCCTTTCAGGGGGCTTTTAGAAAGTCCGACTCCCTTTCAGGGGGCTTTTAGAAAGCCAGGCTCCCTTTGAGGAAGCTTTTAGAAAGCCAGGCTCACTTTGAGGGGGCTTTTAGAAAGCCCGACTCCCTTTCAGGGGCTTTTAGAAAGCCCGACACCCTTTCAGGGGGCTTTTAGAAAGCCCGACTCCCTTTCAGGGGGCTTTTAGAAAGCCCTACTCCCTTTCAGGGGCTTTTAGAAAGCCCGACTCCCTTTCAGGGGGCTTTTAGAAAGCCCGACTCCCTTTCAGGGGGCTTTTAGAAAGCCCGACTCCCTTTCAGGGGGCTTTTAGAAAGCCCGACTCCCTTTCAGGGGGCTTTTAGAAAGCCCGACTCCCTTTCAGGGGGCTTTTAGAAAGCCCGACTCCCTTTCAGGGGGCTTTTAGAAAGCCCGACTCCCTTTCAGGGGGCTTTTAGAAAGCCCGACTCCCTTTCAGGGGGCTTTTAGAAAGCCCGACTCCCTTTCAGGGGGCTTTTAGAAAGCCCGACTCCCTTTCAGGGGGCTTTTAGAAAGCCCGACTCCCTTTCAGGGGGCTTTTAGAAAGCCCGACTCCCTTTCAGGGGGCTTTTAGAAAGCCCGACTCCCTTTGAGGGGGCTTTTAGAAAGCCAGGCTCCCTTTGAGGAAGCTTTTAGAAAGCCAGGCTCACTTTGAGGGGGCTTTTAGAAAGCCCGACTCCCTTTCAGGGGCTTTTAGAAAGCCCGACACCCTTTCAGGGGGCTTTTAGAAAGCCCGACTCCCTTTCAGGGGGCTTTTAGAAAGCCCTACTCCCTTTCAGGGGCTTTTAGAAAGCCCGACTCCCTTTCAGGGGGCTTTTAGAAAGCCCGACTCCCTTTCAGGGGGCTTTTAGAAAGCCCGACTCCCTTTCAGGGGGCTTTTAGAAAGCCCGACTCCCTTTCAGGGGGCTTTTAGCAAGCCAGGCTCCCTTTCATGTGGGCTTTTAGCAAGCCCGACTCCCTTTCAGGGGGGCTTTTAGCAAGCCCGACTCCCTTTCAGGGGGCTTTTAGCAAGCCCGACTCCCTTTCAGGGGCTTTTAGAAAGCCCGACTCACTTTCAGGGGGCTTTTAGAAAGCCCGACTCCCTTTCAGGGGGCTTTTAGAAAGCCCGACTCCCTTTCAGGGGGCTTTTAGAAAGCCGGACTCCCTTTCAGGGGGCTTTTAGAAAGCCCGACTCCCTTCCAGGGGGCTTTTAGAAAGCCCGACTCCCTTTCAGGGGGCTTTTAGAAAGCCCGACTCCCTTTCAGGGGGCTTTTAGAAATCCCGACTCCCTTTCAGGGGGCTTTTAGAAATCCCGACTCCCTTTCAGGGGGCTTTTAGAAAGCCCGACTCCCTTTCAGGGGGCTTTTAGAAAGCCCGACTCCCTTTCAGGGGGCTTTTAGAAAGCCAGGCTCAATTTGAGGGGGCTTTTAGAAAGCCAGGCTCAATTTGAGGGGGCTTTTAGAAAGCCAGGCTCAATTTGAGGGGGCTTTTAGAAAGCCAGGCTCCCTTTGACAGGGCTTTTAGCAAGCCAGGCTCCCTTTGAGAGGGCTTTTAGCAAGCCAGGCTCCCTTTGAGAGGGCTTTTAGCAAGCCAGGCTCCCTTTGAGAGGGCTTTTAGCAAGCCAGGCTCCCGTTCAGGGGGGCTTTTAGCAAGCCAGGCTCGCGTTCAGGGGGGCTTTTAGCAAGCCAGGCTCCCGTTCAGGGGGGCTTTTAGAAAGCCCGACTCCCTTTCAGGGGGCTTTTAGAAAGCCCGACTCCCTTTCAGGGGGCTTTTAGAAAGCCCGACTCCCTTTCAGGGGGCTTTTAGAAAGCCCGACTCCCTTTCAGGGGGCTTTTAGAAAGCCCGACTCCCTTTCAGGGGGCTTTTAGAAAGCCCGACTCCCTTTCAGGGGGCTTTTAGAAAGCCCGACTCCCTTTCAGGGGGCTTTTAGAAAGCCCGACTCCCTTTCAGGGGGCTTTTAGAAAGCCCGACTCCCTTTCAGGGGGCTTTTAGAAAGCCCGACTCCCTTTCAGGGGGCTTTTAGAAAGCCCGACTCCCTTTCAGGGGGCTTTTAGAAAGCCCGACTCCCTTTCAGGGGGCTTTTAGAAAGCCCGACTCCCTTTCAGGGGGCTTTTAGAAAGCCCGACTCCCTTTCAGGGGGCTTTTAGAAAGCCCGACTCCCTTTGAGGGGGCTTTTAGAAAGCCAGGCTCCCTTTGAGGAAGCTTTTAGAAAGCCAGGCTCACTTTGAGGGGGCTTTTAGAAAGCCCGACTCCCTTTCAGGGGCTTTTAGAAAGCCCGACACCCTTTCAGGGGGCTTTTAGAAAGCCCGACTCTCTTTCAGGGGGCTTTTAGAAAGCCCTACTCCCTTTCAGGGGCTTTTAGAAAGCCCGACTCCCTTTCAGGGGGCTTTTAGAAAGCCCGACTCCCTTTCAGGGGGCTTTTAGAAAGCCCGACTCCCTTTCAGGGGGCTTTTAGAAAGCCCGACTCCCTTTCAGGGGGCTTTTAGCAAGCCAGGCTCCCTTTCATGTGGGCTTTTAGCAAGCCCGACTCCCTTTCAGGGGGGCTTTTAGCAAGCCCGACTCCCTTTCAGGGGGCTTTTAGCAAGCCCGACTCCCTTTCAGGGGCTTTTAGAAAGCCCGACTCACTTTCAGGGGGCTTTTAGAAAGCCCGACTCCCTTTCAGGGGGCTTTTAGAAAGCCCGAGTCCCTTTCAGGGGGCTTTTAGAAAGCCGGACTCCCTTTCAGGGGGCTTTTAGAAAGCCCGACTCCCTTCCAGGGGGCTTTTAGAAAGCCCGACTCCCTTTCAGGGGCTTTTAGAAAGCCCGACTCCCTTTCAGGGGGCTTTTAGAAATCCCGACTCCCTTTCAGGGGGCTTTTAGAAAGCCCGACTCCCTTTCAGGGGGCTTTTAGAAAGCCCGACTCCCTTTCAGGGGGCTTTTAGAAAGCCAGGCTCAATTTGAGGGGGCTTTTAGAAAGCCAGGCTCAATTTGAGGGGGCTTTTAGAAAGCCAGGCTCAATTTGAGGGGGCTTTTAGAAAGCCAGGCTCCCTTTGACAGGGCTTTTAGCAAGCCAGGCTCCCTTTGAGAGGGCTTTTAGCAAGCCAGGCTCCCTTTGAGAGGGCTTTTAGCAAGCCAGGCTCCCTTTGAGAGGGCTTTTAGCAAGCCAGGCTCGCGTTCAGGGGGGCTTTTAGCAAGCCAGGCTCCCGTTCAGGGGGGCTTTTAGAAAGCCCGACTCCCTTTCAGGGGGCTTTTAGAAAGCCCGACTCCCTTTCAGGGGGCTTTTAGAAAGCCCGACTCCCTTTCAGGGGGCTTTTAGAAAGCCCGACTCCATTTCAGGGGGCTTTAAGAAAGCCAGACTCCCTTTCAGGGGGCTTTTAGCAAGCCAGGCTCCCTTTCAGGGGGCTTTTAGCAAGCCAGGCTCCCTTTCAGGTGGGCTTTTAGCAAGCCCGACTCCCTTTCAAGGGGCTTTTAGCAAGTCCGACTCCCTTTCAGGGGGCTCTTAGAAAGCCCGACTCCCTTTCAGGGGGCTCTTAGAAAGCCCGACTCCCTTTCAGGGGGCTTTTAGAAAGCCCGACTCCCTTTCAGGGGGCTTTTAGAAAGCCCGACTCCCTTTCAGGGGGCTTTTAGAAAGCCCGACTCCCTTTCAGGGGGCTTTTAGAAAGCCCGACTCCTTTTCAGGGGGCTTTTAGAAAGCCCGACTCCCTTTCAGGGGGCTTTTAGAAAGCCCGACTCCCTTTCAGGGGGCTTTTAGAAAGCCCGACTCCCTTTCAGGGGGCTTTTAGAAAGCCCGACTCCCTTTCAGGGGGCTTTTAGAAAGCCCGACTCCCTTTCAGGGGGCTTTTAGAAAGCCAGACTCCCTTTCAGGGGGCTTTTAGAAAGCCCGACTCCCTTTCAGGGGGCTTTTAGAAAGCCCGACTCCCTTTCAGGGGGCTTTTAGAAAGCGTGGCTCCCTTTCAGTGGGCTTTTAGAAAGCCAGGCTCAATTTGAGGGGGCTTTTAGAAAGCCAGGCTCCCTTTGAGGGGGCTTTTAGAAAGCCAGGCTCCCTTTGAGAGGGCTTTTAGCAAGCCAGGCTCCCTTTGAGAGGGCTTTTAGCAAGCCAGGCTCCCTTTGAGAGGGCTTTTAGCAAGCCAGGCTCCCTTTGAGAGGGCTTTTAGCAAGCCAGGCTCCCTTTGAGAGGGCTTTTAGCAAGCCAGGCTCCCTTTGAGAGGGCTTTTAGCAAGCCAGGCTCCCGTTCAGGGGGGCTTTTAGCAAGCCAGGCTCGCGTTCAGGGGGGCTTTTAGCAAGCCAGGCTCGCGTTCAGGGGGGCTTTTAGCAAGCCAGGCTCCCGTTCAGGGGGGCTTTTAGAAAGCCCGACTCCCTTTCAGGGGGCTTTTAGAAAGCCCGACTCCCTTTCAGGGGGCTTTTAGAAAGCCCGACTCCCTTTCAGGGGGCTTTAAGAAAGCCCGACTCCCTTTCAGGGGGCTTTTAGCAAGCCAGGCTCCCTTTCAGGGGGCTTTTAGCAAGCCAGGCTCCCTTTCAGGTGGGCTTTTAGCAAGCCCGACTCCCTTTCAGGGGGCTTTTGGAAAGCCAGGGTCCCTTTCAGGGAGGCTTTTGGAAAGCCTGGCTCCCTTTGATAGGCTTTTTGAAAGACATGCTCCTTTGAGGAGGCTTTTAGAAAGCCAGGCTCCCTTTGAGGAGGCTTTTAGAAAGCCAGGCTCCCTTTGAGGAGGCTTTTAGAAAGCCAGGCTCCCTTTGAGGAGGCTTTTAGAAAGCCAGGCTCCCTTTGAGGAGGCTTTTAGAAAGCCAGGCTCCCTTTCAGGGAGGCTTTTGGAAAGCCTGGCTCCCTTTGATAGGCTTTTAGAAAGACATGCTCCTTTGAGGGGGCTGCTAGAAAGCCAGGCTCCCTTTGAGGAGGCTGTTAGAAAGCCAGGCTCCCTATGAGGAGGCTGTTAGAAAGCCAGGCTCCCTTTGAGGAGGCTTTTAGAAAGCCAGGCTCCCTTTGAGGAGGCTTTTAGAAAGCCAGGCTCCCTTTGAGGAGGCTTTTAGAAAGCCAGGCTCCCTTTGAGGAGGCTTTTAGAAAGCCAGGCTCCCTTTGAGGAGGCTTTTAGAAAGCCAGGCTCCCTTTGAGGAGGCTTTTAGAAAGCCAGGCTCCCTTTGAGGAGGCTTTTAGAAAGCCAGGCTCCCTTTGAGGAGGCTTTTAGAAAGCCAGGCTCCCTTTGAGGAAGATTTTAGAAAGCCAGGCTCCCTTTGAGGAGGCTTTGAGAAAGCCAGACTCCCTTTGAGGAGGCTTTGAGAAAGCCAGGCTCCCTTTGAGGGGGCTTTTAGAAAGCCAGGATCCCTTTGAGGGGGCTTTTAGAAAGCCAGGCTCCCTTTGAGGAGGCTGTTAGAAAGCCAGGCTCCCTTTGAGGAGGCTTTTAGAAAGCCAGGCTCCCTTTGAGGAGGCTTTTAGAAAGCCAGGCTCCCTTTCAGGGAGGCTTTTGGAAAGCCTGGCTCCCTTTGATAGGCTTTTAGAAAGACAGGCTCCTTTAAGGGGCTTTTAGAAAGCCAGGCTCCCTTTGAGGAGGCTGTTAGAAAGCCAGGCTCCCTATGAGGAGGCTGTTAGAAAGCCAGGCTCCCTTTGAGGAGGCTGTTAGAAAGCCAGGCTCCCTTTGAGGAGGCTTTTAGAAAGCCAGGCTCCCTTTGAGGAGGCTTTTAGAAAGCCAGGCTCCCTTTGAGGAGGCTTTTAGAAAGCCAGGCTCCCTTTGAGGAGGCTTTTAGAAAGCCAGGCTCCCTTTGAGGAGGCTTTTAGAAAGCCAGGCTCCCTTTGAGGAGGCTTTTAGAAAGCCAGGCTCCCTTTGAGGGGGCTTTTAGAAAGCCAGGCTCCCTTTGAGGAAGCTTTTAGAAAGCCAGGCTCACTTTGAGGGGCTTTTAGAAAGCCCGACGCCCTTTCAGGGGGCTTTTAGAAAGCCCGACTCCCTTTCAGGGGGCTTTTAGAAAGCCCGACTCCCTTTCAGAGGGCTTTTAGAAAGCCCGACTCCCTTTCAGGGGGCTTTTAGAAAGCCCGACTCCCTTTCAGGGGGCTTTTAGAAAGCCCGACTCCCTTTCAGGGGGCTTTTAGAAAGCCCGACTCCCTTTCAGGGGGCTTTTAGAAAGCCCGACTCCCTTTCAGGGGGCTTTTAGAAAGCCCGACTCCCTTTCAGGGGGCTTTTAGAAAGCCCGACTCCCTTTCAGGGGGCTTTTAGAAAGCCCGACTCCCTTTCAGGGGGCTTTTAGAAAGCCCGACTCCCTTTCAGGGGCTTTTAGAAAGCCCGACTCCCTTTCAGGGGGCTTTTAGAAAGCGTGGCTCCCTTTCAGTGGGCTTTTAGAAAGCCAGGCTCAATTTGAGGGGGCTTTTAGAAAGCCAGGCTCCCTTTGAGGGGGCTTTTAGAAAGCCAGGCTCCCTTTGAGAGGGCTTTTAGCAAGCCAGGCTCCCTTTGAGAGGGCTTTTAGCAAGCCAGGCTCCCTTTGAGAGGGCTTTTAGCAAGCCAGGCTCCCTTTGAGAGGGCTTTTAGCAAGCCAGGCTCCCTTTGAGAGGGCTTTTAGCAAGCCAGGCTCCCTTTGAGAGGGCTTTTAGCAAGCCAGGCTCCCGTTCAAGGGGGCTTTTAGCAAGCCAGGCTCGCGTTCAGGGGGGCTTTTACCAAGCTAGGCTCCCGTTCAGGGGGGCTTTTAGCAAGCCAGGCTCCCTTTCAGGTGGGCTTTTAGCAAGCCCGACTCCCTTTCAGGGGGCTTTTGGAAAGCCAGGGTCCCTTTCAGGGAGGCTTTTGGAAAGCCTGGCTCCCTTTGATAGGCTTTTAGAAAGACATGCTCCTTTGAGGGGGCTGCTAGAAAGCCAGGCTCCCTTTGAGGAGGCTTTTAGAAAGCCAGGCTCCCTTTGAGGAGGCTTTTAGAAAGCCAGGCTCCCTTTGAGGAGGCTTTTAGAAAGCCAGGCTCCCTTTGAGGAGGCTTTTAGAAAGCCAGGCTCCCTTTCAGGGAGGCTTTTGGAAAGCCTGGCTCCCTTTGATAGGCTTTTAGAAAGACAGGCTCCTTTAAGGGGCTTTTAGAAAGCCAGGCTCCCTTTGAGGAGGCTGTTAGAAAGCCAGGCTCCCTTTGAGGAGGCTTTTAGAAAGCCAGGCTCCCTTTGAGGAGGCTTTTAGAAAGCCAGGCTCCCTTTGAGGAGGCTTTTAGAAAGCCAGGCTCCCTTTGAGGAGGCTTTTAGAAAGCCAGGCTCCCTTTGAAGAGGCTTTTAGAAAGCCAGGCTCCCTTTGAGGAGGCTTTTAGAAAGCCAGGCTCCCTTTGAGGAGGCTGTTAGAAAGCCAGGCTCCCTTTGAGGAGGCTTTTAGAAAGCCAGGCTCCCTTTGAGGAGGCTTTTAGAAAGCCAGGCTCCCTTTGAGGAGGCTTTTAGAAAGCCAGGCTCCCTTTGAGGAGGCTTTTAGAAAGCCAGGCTCCCTTTGAGGAGGCTTTTAGAAAGCCAGGCTCCCTTTGAGGAGGCTTTTAGAAAGCCAGGCTCCCTTTGAGGAGGCTTTTAGAAAGCCAGGCTCCCTTTGAGGAAGCTTTTAGAAAGCCAGGCTCACTTTAAGGGGGCTTTTAGAAAGCCCGACTCCCTTTCAGGGGGCTTTTAGAAAGCCCGACTCCCTTTCAGGGGGCTTTTAGAAAGCCCGACTCCCTTTCAGGGGGCTTTTAGAAAGCCCGACTCCCTTTCAGGGGGCTTTTAGAAAGCCCAACTCCCTTTCAGTGGGCTTTTAGAAAGCCAGGCTCAATTTGAGGGGGCTTTTAGAAAGCCAGGCTCCCTTTGAGGGGGCTTTTAGAAAGCCAGGCTCCCTTTGAGAGGGCTTTTAGCAAGCCAGGCTCCCTTTGAGAAGGCTTTTAGCAAGCCAGGCTCCCTTTGAGAGGGCTTTTAGCAAGCCAGGCTCCCTTTGAGAGGGCTTTTAGCAAGCCAGGCTCCCTTTGAGAGGGCTTTTAGCAAGCCAGGCTCCCTTTCAGGTGGGCTTTTAGAAAGCCCGACTCCCTTTCAGGGGGCTTTTAGAAAGCCCGACTCCCTTTCAGGGGGCTTTTGGAAAGCCAGGGTCCCTTTCAGGGAGGCTTTTGGAAAGCCTGGCTCCCTTTGATAGGCTTTTAGAAAGACATGCTCCTTTGAGGGGGCTGCTAGAAAGCCAGGCTCCCTTTGAGGAGGCTTTTAGAAAGCCAGGCTCCCTTTGAGGAGGCTTTTAGAAAGCCAGGCTCCCTTTGAGAAGGCTTTTAGAAAGCCAGGCTCCCTTTCTGGGAGGCTTTTGGAAAGCCTGGCTCCCTTTGATAGGCTTTTAGAAAGACAGGCTCCTTTAAGGGGCTTTTAGAAAGCCAGGCTCCCTTTGAGGAGGCTGTTAGAAAGCCAGGCTCCCTATGAGGAGGCTGTTGGAAAGCCAGGCTCCCTTTGAGGAGGCTTTTAGAAAGCCAGGCTCCCTTTGAGGAGGCTTTTAGAAAGCCAGGCTCCCTTTGAGGAGGCTTTTAGAAAGCCAGGCTCCCTTTGAGGGGGCTTTTAGAAAGCCAGGCTCCCTTTGAGAGGGCTTTTAGCAAGCCAGGCTCCCTTTGAGAGGGCTTTTAGCAAGCCAGGCTCCCTTTGAGAGGGCTTTTAGCAAGCCAGGCTCCCTTTGAGAGGGCTTTTAGCAAGCCAGGCTCCCGTTCAGGGGGGCTTTTAGCAAGCCAGGCTCGCGTTCAGGGGGCTTTTAGAAAGCCCGACTCCCTTTCAGGGGGCTTTTGGAAAGCCAGGGTCCCTTTCAGGGAGGCTTTTGGAAAGCCTGGCTCCCTTTGATAGGCTTTTAGAAAGACATGCTCCTTTGAGGGGGCTGCTAGAAAGCCAGGCTCCCTTTGAGGAGGCTGTTAGAAAGCCAGGCTCCCTTTGAGGAGGCTTTTAGAAAGCCCGGCTCCCTTTGAGGAGGCTTTTAGAAAGCCAGGCTCCCTTTGAGGAGGCTTTTAGAAAGCCAGGCTCCCTTTGAGGAGGCTTTTAGAAAGCCAGGCTCCCTTTGAGGAGGCTTTTAGAAAGCCAGGCTCCATTTGAGGAGGCTTTGAGAAAGCCAGGCTCCCTTTGAGGAGGCTTTGAGAAAGCCAGGCTCCCTTTGAGGGGGCTTTTAGAAAGCCAGGCTCCCTTTGAGGAGGCTTTTAGAAAGCCAGGCTCCCTTTGAGGAGGCTTTTAGAAAGCCAGGCTCCCTTTCAGGGAGGCTTTTGGAAAGCCTGGCTCCCTTTGATAGGCTTTTAGAAAGACAGGCTCCTTTAAGGGGCTTTTAGAAAGCCAGGCTCCCTTTGAGGAGGCTGTTAGAAAGCCAGGCTCCCTTTGAGGAGGCTGTTAGAAAGCCAGGCTCCCTTTGAGGAGGCTTTTAGAAAGCCAGGCTCCCTTTGAGGAGGCTTTTAGAAAGCCAGGCTCCCTTTGAGGAGGCTTTTAGAAAGCCAGGCTCCCTTTGAGGAGGCTTTTAGAAAGCCAGGCTCCCTTTGAAGAGGCTTTTAGAAAGCCAGGCTCCCTTTGAGGAGGCTTTTAGAAAGCCAGGCTCCCTTTGAGGAGGCTGTTAGAAAGCCAGGCTCCCTTTGAGGAGGCTTTTAGAAAGCCAGGCTCCCTTTGAGGAGGCTTTTAGAAAGCCAGGCTCCCTTTGAGGAGGCTTTTAGAAAGCCAGGCTCCCTTTGAGGAGGCTTTTAGAAAGCCAGGCTCCCTTTGAGGAGGCTTTTAGAAAGCCAGGCTCCCTTTGAGGAGGCTTTTAGAAAGCCAGGCTCCCTTTGAGGAAGCTTTTAGAAAGCCAGGCTCACTTTAAGGGGGCTTTTAGAAAGCCCGACTCCCTTTCAGGGGGCTTTTAGAAAGCCAGGCTCCCTTTGAGGGGGCTTTTAGAAAGCCAGGCTCCCTTTGAGAGGGCTTTTAGCAAGCCAGGCTCCCTTTGAGAGGGCTTTTAGCAAGCCAGGCTCCCTTTGAGAGGGCTTTTAGCAAGCCAGGCTCCCTTTGAGAGGGCTTTTAGCAAGCCAGGCTCCCTTTGAGAGGGCTTTTAGCAAGCCAGGCTCCCTTTCAGGTGGGCTTTTAGAAAGCCCGACTCCCTTTCAGGGGGCTTTTGGAAAGCCAGGGTCCCTTTCAGGGAGGCTTTTGGAAAGCCTGGCTCCCTTTGATAGGCTTTTAGAAAGACATGCTCCTTTGAGAGGGCTTTTAGCAAGCCAGGGTCCCTATGAGGAGGCTGTTAGAAAGCCAGGCTCCCTTTGAGGAGGCTTTTAGAAAGCCAGGCTCCCTTTGAGGAGGCTTTTAGAAAGCCAGGCTCCCTTTGAGGAGGCTTTTAGAAAGCCAGGCTCCCTTTGAGGAGGCTTTTAGAAAGCCAGGCTCCCTTTGAAGAGGCTTTTAGAAAGCCAGGCTCCCTTTGAGGAGGCTTTTAGAAAGCCAGGCTCCCTTTGAGGAGGCTGTTAGAAAGCCAGGCTCCCTTTGAGGAGGCTTTTAGAAAGCCAGGCTCCCTTTGAGGAGGCTTTTAGAAAGCCAGGCTCCCTTTGAGGAGGCTTTTAGAAAGCCAGGCTCCCTTTGAGGAGGCTTTTAGAAAGCCAGGCTCCCTTTGAGGAGGCTTTTAGAAAGCCAGGCTCCCTTTGAGGAGGCTTTTAGAAAGCCAGGCTCCCTTTGAGGAAGCTTTTAGAAAGCCAGGCTCACTTTAAGGGGGCTTTTAGAAAGCCCGACTCCCTTTCAGGGGGCTTTTAGAAAGCCAGGCTCCCTTTGAGGGGGCTTTTAGAAAGCCAGGCTCCCTTTGAGAGGGCTTTTAGCAAGCCAGGCTCCCTTTGAGAGGGCTTTTAGCAAGCCAGGCTCCCTTTGAGAGGGCTTTTAGCAAGCCAGGCTCCCTTTGAGAGGGCTTTTAGCAAGCCAGGCTCCCTTTGAGAGGGCTTTTAGCAAGCCAGGCTCCCTTTGAGAGGGCTTTTAGCAAGCCAGGCTCCCTTTCAGGTGGGCTTTTAGAAAGCCCGACTCCCTTTCAGGGGGCTTTTGGAAAGCCAGGGTCCCTTTCAGGGAGGCTTTTGGAAAGCCTGGCTCCCTTTGATAGGCTTTTAGAAAGACATGCTCCTTTGAGAGGGCTTTTAGCAAGCCAGGGTCCCTATGAGGAGGCTGTTAGAAAGCCAGGCTCCCTTTGAGGAGGCTTTCAGAAAGCCAGGCTCCCTTTGAGGAGGCTTTTAGAAAGCCAGGCTCCCTTTGAGGAGGCTTTTAGAAAGCCAGGCTCCCTTTCAGGGAGGCTTTTGGAAAGCCTGGCTCCCTTTGATAGGCTTTTAGAAAGACAGGCTCCTTTAAGGGGCTTTTAGAAAGCCAGGCTCCCTTTGAGGAGGCTGTTAGAAAGCCAGGCTCCCTATGAGGAGGCTGTTAGAAAGCCAGGCTCCCTTTGAGGAGGCTTTTAGAAAGCCAGGCTCCCTTTGAGGAGGCTTTTAGAAAGCCAGGCTCCCTTTGAGGAGGCTTTTAGAAAGCCAGGCTCCCTTTGAGGGGGCTTTTAGAAAGCCAGGCTCCCTTTGAGAGGGCTTTTAGCAAGCCAGGCTCCCTTTGAGAGGGCTTTTAGCAAGCCAGGCTCCCTTTGAGAGGGCTTTTAGCAAGCCAGGCTCCCTTTGAGAGGGCTTTTAGCAATCCAGGCTCCCTTTGAGAGGGCTTTTAGCAAGCCAGGCTCCCGTTCAAGTGGGCTTTTAGCAAGCCAGGCTCGCGTTCAGGGGGGCTTTTACCAAGCTAGGCTCCCGTTCAGGGGGGCTTTTAGCAAGCCAGGCTCCCTTTCAGGTGGGCTTTTAGCAAGCCCGACTCCCTTTCAGGGGGCTTTTGGAAAGCCAGGGTCCCTTTCAGGGAGGCTTTTGGAAAGCCTGGCTCCCTTTGATAGGCTTTTAGAAAGACATGCTCCTTTGAGGGGGCTTTTAGAAAGCCAGGCTCCCTTTGAGGAGGCTTTTAGAAAGCCAGGCTCCCTTTCAGGGAGGCTTTTGGAAAGCCTGGCTCCCTTTGATAGGCTTTTAGAAAGACAGGCTCCTTTAAGGGGCTTTTAGAAAGCCAGGCTCCCTTTGAGGAGGCTTTTAGCAAGCCAGGGTCCCTATGAGGAGGCTGTTAGAAAGCCAAGCTCCCTTTGAGGAGGCTTTTAGAAAGCCAGGCTCCCTTTGAGGAGGCTTTTAGAAAGCCAGGCTCCCTTTGAGGAGGCTTTTAGAAAGCCAGGCTCCCTTTGAGGAGGCTTTTAGAAAGCCCGACTCCCTTTCAGGGGGCTTTTAGAAAGCCAGGCTCCCTTTGAGGGGGCTTTTAGAAAGCCAGGCTCCCTTTGAGAGGGCTTTTAGCAAGCCAGGCTCCCTTTGAGAGGGCTTTTAGCAAGCCAGGCTCCCTTTGAGAGGGCTTTTAGCAAGCCAGGCTCCCTTTGAGAGGGCTTTTAGCAAGCCAGGCTCCCTTTGAGAGGGCTTTTAGCAAGCCAGGCTCCCTTTGAGAGGGCTTTTAGCAAGCCAGGCTCCCTTTCAGGTGGGCTTTTAGAAAGCCCGACTCCCTTTCAGGGGGCTTTTGGAAAGCCAGGGTCCCTTTCAGGGAGGCTTTTGGAAAGCCTGGCTCCCTTTGATAGGCTTTTAGAAAGACATGCTCCTTTGAGAGGGCTTTTAGCAAGCCAGGGTCCCTATGAGGAGGCTGTTAGAAAGCCAGGCTCCCTTTGAGGAGGCTTTCAGAAAGCCAGGCTCCCTTTGAGGAGGCTTTTAGAAAGCCAGGCTCCCTTTGAGGAGGCTTTTAGAAAGCCAGGCTCCCTTTCAGGGAGGCTTTTGGAAAGCCTGGCTCCCTTTGATAGGCTTTTAGAAAGACAGGCTCCTTTAAGGGGCTTTTAGAAAGCCAGGCTCCCTTTGAGGAGGCTGTTAGAAAGCCAGGCTCCCTATGAGGAGGCTGTTAGAAAGCCAGGCTCCCTTTGAGGAGGCTTTTAGAAAGCCAGGCTCCCTTTGAGGAGGCTTTTAGAAAGCCAGGCTCCCTTTGAGGAGGCTTTTAGAAAGCCAGGCTCCCTTTGAGGGGGCTTTTAGAAAGCCAGGCTCCCTTTGAGAGGGCTTTTAGCAAGCCAGGCTCCCTTTGAGAGGGCTTTTAGCAAGCCAGGCTCCCTTTGAGAGGGCTTTTAGCAAGCCAGGCTCCCTTTGAGAGGGCTTTTAGCAAGCCAGGCTCCCTTTGAGAGGGCTTTTAGCAAGCCAGGCTCCCGTTCAAGGGGGCTTTTAGCAAGCCAGGCTCGCGTTCAGGGGGGCTTTTACCAAGCTAGGCTCCCGTTCAGGGGGGCTTTTAGCAAGCCAGGCTCCCTTTCAGGTGGGCTTTTAGCAAGCCCGACTCCCTTTCAGGGGGCTTTTGGAAAGCCAGGGTCCCTTTCAGGGAGGCTTTTGGAAAGCCTGGCTCCCTTTGATAGGCTTTTAGAAAGACATGCTCCTTTGAGGGGGCTTTTAGAAAGCCAGGCTCCCTTTGAGGAGGCTTTTAGAAAGCCAGGCTCCCTTTCAGGGAGGCTTTTGGAAAGCCTGGCTCCCTTTGATAGGCTTTTAGAAAGACAGGCTCCTTTAAGGGGCTTTTAGAAAGCCAGGCTCCCTTTGAGGAGGCTTTTAGCAAGCCAGGGTCCCTATGAGGAGGCTGTTAGAAAGCCAGGCTCCCTTTGAGGAGGCTTTTAGAAAGCCAGGCTCCCTTTGAGGAGGCTTTTAGAAAGCCAGGCTCCCTTTGAGGAGGCTTTTAGAAAGCCAGGCTCCCTTTGAGGAGGCTTTTAGAAAGCCAGGCTCCCTTTGAAGAGGCTTTTAGAAAGCCAGGCTCCCTTTGAGGAGGCTTTTAGAAAGCCAGGCTCCCTTTGAGGAGGCTGTTAGAAAGCCAGGCTCCCTTTGAGGAGGCTTTTAGAAAGCCAGGCTCCCTTTGAGGAGGCTTTTAGAAAGCCAGGCTCCCTTTGAGGAGGCTTTTAGAAAGCCAGGCTCCCTTTGAGGAGGCTTTTAGAAAGCCAGGCTCCCTTTGAGGAGGCTTTTAGAAAGCCAGGCTCCCTTTGAGGAGGCTTTTAGAAAGCCAGGCTCCCTTTGAGGAAGCTTTTAGAAAGCCAGGCTCACTTTAAGGGGGCTTTAAGAAAGCCCGACTCCCTTTCAGGGGGCTTTTAGAAAGCCAGGCTCCCTTTGAGGGGGCTTTTAGAAAGCCAGGCTCCCTTTGAGAGGGCTTTTAGCAAGCCAGGCTCCCTTTGAGAGGGCTTTTAGCAAGCCAGGCTCCCTTTGAGAGGGCTTTTAGCAAGCCAGGCTCCCTTTGAGAGGGCTTTTAGCAAGCCAGGCTCCCTTTGAGAGGGCTTTTAGCAAGCCAGGCTCCCTTTCAGGTGGGCTTTTAGAAAGCCCGACTCCCTTTCAGGGGGCTTTTGGAAAGCCAGGGTCCCTTTCAGGGAGGCTTTTGGAAAGCCTGGCTCCCTTTGATAGGCTTTTAGAAAGACATGCTCCTTTGAGAGGGCTTTTAGCAAGCCAGGGTCCCTATGAGGAGGCTGTTAGAAAGCCAGGCTCCCTTTGAGGAGGCTTTCAGAAAGCCAGGCTCCCTTTGAGGAGGCTTTTAGAAAGCCAGGCTCCCTTTGAGGAGGCTTTTAGAAAGCCAGGCTCCCTTTCAGGGAGGCTTTTGGAAAGCCTGGCTCCCTTTGATAGGCTTTTAGAAAGACAGGCTCCTTTAAGGGGCTTTTAGAAAGCCAGGCTCCCTTTGAGGAGGCTGTTAGAAAGCCAGGCTCCCTATGAGGAGGCTGTTAGAAAGCCAGGCTCCCTTTGAGGAGGCTTTTAGAAAGCCAGGCTCCCTTTGAGGAGGCTTTTAGAAAGCCAGGCTCCCTTTGAGGAGGCTTTTAGAAAGCCAGGCTCCCTTTGAGGGGGCTTTTAGAAAGCCAGGCTCCCTTTGAGAGGGCTTTTAGCAAGCCAGGCTCCCTTTGAGAGGGCTTTTAGCAAGCCAGGCTCCCTTTGAGAGGGCTTTTAGCAAGCCAGGCTCCCTTTGAGAGGGCTTTTAGCAAGCCAGGCTCCCTTTGAGAGGGCTTTTAGCAAGCCAGGCTCCCGTTCAAGGGGGCTTTTAGCAAGCCAGGCTCGCGTTCAGGGGGGCTTTTACCAAGCTAGGCTCCCGTTCAGGGGGGCTTTTAGCAAGCCAGGCTCCCTTTCAGGTGGGCTTTTAGCAAGCCCGACTCCCTTTCAGGGGGCTTTTGGAAAGCCAGGGTCCCTTTCAGGGAGGCTTTTGGAAAGCCTGGCTCCCTTTGATAGGCTTTTAGAAAGACATGCTCCTTTGAGGGGGCTTTTAGAAAGCCAGGCTCCCTTTGAGGAGGCTTTTAGAAAGCCAGGCTCCCTTTCAGGGAGGCTTTTGGAAAGCCTGGCTCCCTTTGATAGGCTTTTAGAAAGACAGGCTCCTTTAAGGGGCTTTTAGAAAGCCAGGCTCCCTTTGAGGAGGCTTTTAGAAAGCCAGGCTCCCTTTGAGGAGGCTTTTAGAAAGCCAGGCTCCCTTTGAGGAGGCTTTTAGAAAGCCAGGCTCCCTTTGAGGAGGCTTTTAGAAAGCCAGGCTCCCTTTGAGGAAGCTTTTAGAAAGCCAGGCTCACTTTAAGGGGGCTTTTAGAAAGCCCGACTCCCTTTCAGGGGGCTTTTAGAAAGCCAGGCTCCCTTTGAGGGGGCTTTTAGAAAGCCAGGCTCCCTTTGAGAGGGCTTTTAGCAAGCCAGGCTCCCTTTGAGAGGGCTTTTAGCAAGCCAGGCTCCCTTTGAGAGGGCTTTTAGCAAGCCAGGCTCCCTTTCAGGTGGGCTTTTAGAAAGCCCGACTCCCTTTCAGGGGGCTTTTGGAAAGCCAGGGTCCCTTTCAGGGAGGCTTTTGGAAAGCCTGGCTCCCTTTGATAGGCTTTTAGAAAGACATGCTCCTTTGAGAGGGCTTTTAGCAAGCCAGGGTCCCTATGAGGAGGCTGTTAGAAAGCCAGGCTCCCTTTGAGGAGGCTTTCAGAAAGCCAGGCTCCCTTTGAGGAGGCTTTTAGAAAGCCAGGCTCCCTTTGAGGAGGCTTTTAGAAAGCCAGGCTCCCTTTCAGGGAGGCTTTTGGAAAGCCTGGCTCCCTTTGATAGGCTTTTAGAAAGACAGGCTCCTTTAAGGGGCTTTTAGAAAGCCAGGCTCCCTTTGAGGAGGCTGTTAGAAAGCCAGGCTCCCTATGAGGAGGCTGTTAGAAAGCCAGGCTCCCTTTGAGGAGGCTTTTAGAAAGCCAGGCTCCCTTTGAGGAGGCTTTTAGAAAGCCAGGCTCCCTTTGAGGAGGCTTTTAGAAAGCCAGGCTCCCTTTGAGGGGGCTTTTAGAAAGCCAGGCTCCCTTTGAGGGGGCTTTTAGAAAGCCAGGCTCCCTTTGAGAGGGCTTTTAGCAAGCCAGGCTCCCTTTGAGAGGGCTTTTAGCAAGCCAGGCTCCCTTTGAGAGGGCTTTTAGCAAGCCAGGCTCCCTTTGAGAGGGCTTTTAGCAAGCCAGGCTCCCGTTCAGGGGGGCTTTTAGCAAGCCAGGCTCGCGTTCAGGGGGCTTTTAGAAAGCCCTACTCCCTTTCAGGGGGCTTTTGGAAAGCCAGGGTCCCTTTCAGGGAGGCTTTTTGAAAGCCTGGCTCCCTTTGATAGGCTTTTAGAAAGACATGCTCCTTTGAGGGGGCTGCTAGAAAGCCAGGCTCCCTTTGAGGAGGCTGTTAGAAAGCCAGGCCCCCTTTGAGGAGGCTTTTAGAAAGCCCGGCTCCCTTTGAGGAGGCTTTTAGAAAGCCAGGCTCCCTTTGAGGAGGCTTTTAGAAAGCCAGGCTCCCTTTGAGGAGGCTTTTAGAAAGCCAGGCTCCCTTTGAGGAGGCTTTTAGAAAGCCAGGCTCCCTTTGAGGGGGCTTTTAGAAAGCCAGGCTCCCTTTGAGAGGGCTTTTAGCAAGCCAGGCTCCCTTTGAGAGGGCTTTTAGCAAGCCAGGCTCCCTTTGAGAGGGCTTTTAGCAAGCCAGGCTCCCTTTGAGAGGGCTTTTAGCAAGCCAGGCTCCCGTTCAGGGGGGCTTTTAGCAAGCCAGGCTCGCGTTCAGGGGGCTTTTGGAAAGCCAGGGTCCCTTTCAGGGAGGCTTTTGGAAAGCCTGGCTCCCTTTGATAGGCTTTTAGAAAGACATGCTCCTTTGAGGGGGCTGCTAGAAAGCCAGGCTCCCTTTGAGGAGGCTGTTAGAAAGCCAGGCTCCCTTTGAGGAGGCTTTTAGAAAGCCCGGCTCCCTTTGAGGAGGCTTTTAGAAAGCCAGGCTCCCTTTGAGGAGGCTTTTAGAAAGCCAGGCTCCCTTTGAGGAGGCTTTTAGAAAGCCAGGCTCCCTTTGAGGAGGCTTTTAGAAAGCCAGGCTCCCTTTGAGGAGGCTTTTAGAAAGCCAGGCTCCCTTTGAGGAGGCTTTGAGAAAGCCAGGCTCCCTTTGAGGAGGCTTTGAGAAAGCCAGGCTCCCTTTGAGGGGGCTTTTAGAAAGCCAGGCTCCCTTTGAGGAGGCTTTTAGAAAGCCAGGCTCCCTTTGAGGAGGCTTTTAGAAAGCCAGGCTCCCTTTCAGGGAGGCTTTTGGAAAGCCTGGCTCCCTTTGATAGGCTTTTAGAAAGACAGGCTCCTTTAAGGGGCTTTTAGAAAGCCAGGCTCCCTTTGAGGAGGCTGTTAGAAAGCCAGGCTCCCTATGAGGAGGCTGTTAGAAAGCCAGGCTCCCTTTGAGGAGGCTTTTAGAAAGCCAGGCTCCCTTTGAGGAGGCTTTTAGAAAGCCAGGCTCCCTTTGAGGAGGCTTTTAGAAAGCCAGGCTCCCTTTGAGGGGGCTTTTAGAAAGCCAGGCTCCCTTTGAGAGGGCTTTTAGCAAGCCAGGCTCCCTTTGAGAGGGCTTTTAGCAAGCCAGGCTCCCTTTGAGAGGGCTTTTAGCAAGCCAGGCTCCCTTTGAGAGGGCTTTTAGCAAGCCAGGCTCCCGTTCAGGGGGGCTTTTAGCAAGCCAGGCTCGCGTTCAGGGGGCTTTTAGAAAGCCCGACTCCCTTTCAGGGGGCTTTTGGAAAGCCAGGGTCCCTTTCAGGGAGGCTTTTGGAAAGCCTGGCTCCCTTTGATAGGCTTTTAGAAAGACATGCTCCTTTGAGGGGGCTGCTAGAAAGCCAGGTTCCCTTTGAGGAGGCTGTTAGAAAGCCAGGCTCCCTTTGAGGAGGCTTTTAGAAAGCCCGGCTCCCTTTGAGGAGGCTTTTAGAAAGCCAGGCTCCCTTTGAGGAGGCTTTTAGAAAGCCAGGCTCCCTTTGAGGAGGCTTTTAGAAAGCCAGGCTCCCTTTGAGGAGGCTTTTAGAAAGCCAGGCTCCCTTTGAGGAGGCTTTTAGAAAGCCAGGCTCCCTTTGAGGAGGCTTTGAGAAAGCCAGGCTCCCTTTGAGGAGGCTTTGAGAAAGCCAGGCTCCCTTTGAGGGGGCTTTTAGAAAGCCAGGCTCCCTTTGAGGAGGCTTTTAGAAAGCCAGGCTCCCTTTGAGGAGGCTTTTAGAAAGCCAGGCTCCCTTTCAGGGAGGCTTTTGGAAAGCCTGGCTCCCTTTGATAGGCTTTTAGAAAGACAGGCTCCTTTAAGGGGCTTTTAGAAAGCCAGGCTCCCTTTGAGGAGGCTGTTAGAAAGACAGGCTCCCTTTGAGGAGGCTGTTAGAAAGCCAGGCTCCCTTTGAGGAGGCTTTTAGAAAGCCAGGCTCCCTTTGAGGAGGCTTTTAGAAAGCCAGGCTCCCTTTGAGGAGGCTTTTAGAAAGCCAGGCTCACTTTGAGGGGGCTTTTAGAAAGCCCGACTCCCTTTCAGGGGGCTTTTAGAAAGACCGACTCCCTTTCAGGGGGCTTTTAGAAAGCCCGACTCCCTTTCAGGGGGCTTTTAGAAAGCCCGACTCCCTTTCAGGGGGCTTTTAGAAAGCCCGACTCCCTTTCAGGGGGCTTTTAGAAAGCCAGGCTCCCTTTCAGGAGGCTGTTAGAAAGCCAGGCTCCCTATGAGGAGGCTGTTAGAAAGCCAGGCTCCCTTTGAGGAGGCTGTTAGAAAGCCAGGCTCCCTTTGAGGAGTCCTTTAGAAAGCCAGGCTCCCTTTGAGGAGGCTTTTAGAAAGCCAGGCTCCCTTTGAGGAGGCTTTTAGAAAGCCAGGCTCCCTTTGAGGAGGCTTTTAGAAAGCCAGGCTCCCTTTGAGGAGGCTTTTAGAAAGCCAGGCTCCCTTTGAGGGGGCTTTTAGAAAGCCAGGCTCCCTTTGAGGGGGCTTTTAGAAAGCCAGGCTCCCTTTGAGGAAGCTTTTAGAAAGCCAGGCTCACTTTGAGGGGGCTTTTAGAAAGCCCGACTCCCTTTCAGGGGGCTTTTAGAAAGCCCGACTCCCTTTCAGGGGGCTTTTAGAAAGCCCGACTCCCTTTCAGGGGGCTTTTAGAAAGCCAGGCTCCCTTTGAGAGGGCTTTTAGCAAGCCAGGCTCCCTTTGAGAGGGCTTTTAGCAAGCCAGGCTCCCTTTGAGAGGGCTTTTAGCAAGCCAGGATCCCTTTGAGAGGGCTTTTAGCAAGCCAGGCTCCCGTTCAGGGGGGCTTTTAGCAAGCCAGGCTCGCGTTCAGGGGGCTTTTAGAAAGCCCGACTCCCTTTCAGGGGGCTTTTGGAAAGCCAGGGTCCCTTTAAGGGAGGCTTTTGGAAAGCCTGGCTCCCTTTGATAGGCTTTTAGAAAGACATGCTCCTTTGAGGGGGCTGCTAGAAAGCCAGGCTCCCTTTGAGGAGGCTGTTAGAAAGCCAGGCTCCCTATGAGGAGGCTGTTAGAAAGCCAGGCTCCCTTTGAGGAGGCTGTTAGAAAGCCAGGCTCCCTTTGAGGAGGCTTTTAGAAAGCCAGGCTCTCTTTGAGGAGGGTTTTAGAAAGCCAGGCTCCCTTTCAGGGAGGCTTTTGGAAAGCCTTGCTCCCTTTGATAGGCTTTTAGAAAGACAGGCTCCTTTAAGGGGCTTTTAGAAAGCCAGGCTCCCTTTGAGGAGGCTGTTAGAAAGCCAGGCTCCCTATTAGGAGGCTGTTAGAAAGCCAGGCTCCCTTTGAGGAGGCTTTTAGAAAGCCAGGCTCCCTTTGAGGGGGCTTTTAGAAAGCCAGGCTCCCTTTGAGGAAGCTTTTAGAAAGCCAGGCTCACTTTGAGGGGGCTTTTAGAAAGCCCGACTCCCTTTCAGGGGGCTTTTAGAAAGCCCGACTCCCTTTCAGGGGGCTTTTAGAAAGCCCGACTCCCTTTCAGGGGGCTTTTAGAAAGCCCGACTCCCTTTCAGGGGGCTTTTAGAAAGCCCGACTCCCTTTCAGGGGGCTTTTAGAAAGCCCGACTCCCTTTCAGGGGGCTGTTAGAAAGCCAGGCTCCCTTTCAGGAGGCTGTTAGAAAGCCAGGCTCCCTATGAGGAGGCTGTTAGAAAGCCAGGCTCCCTTTGAGGAGGCTGTTAAAAAGCCAGGCTCCCTTTGAGGAGGCTTTTAGAAAGCCAGGCTCCCTTTGAGGAGGCTTTTAGAAAGCCAGGCTCCCTTTGAGGAGACTTTTAGAAAGCCAGGCTCCCTTTGAGGAGGCTTTTAGAAAGCCAGGCTCCCTTTGAGGAGGCTTTTAGAAAGCCAGGCTCCCTTTGAGGAGGCTTTTAGAAAGCCAGGCTCTCTTTGAGGGGGCTTTTAGAAAGCCAGGCTCCCTTTGAGGAAGCTTTTAGAAAGCCAGGCTCACTTTGAGGGGGCTTTTAGAAAGCCCGACTCCCTTTCAGGGGGCTTTTAGAAAGCCCGACTCCCTTTCAGGGGGCTTTTAGAAAGCGTGGCTCCCTTTCAGTGGGCTTTTAGAAAGCCAGGCTCAATTTGAGGGGGCTTTTAGAAAGCCAGGCTCCCTTTGAGAGGGCTTTTAGCAAGCCAGGCTCCCTTTGAGAGGGCTTTTAGCAAGCCAGGATCCCTTTGAGAGGGCTTTTAGCAAGCCAGGCTCCCGTTCAGGGGGGCTTTTAGCAAGCCAGGCTCGCGTTCAGGGGGCTTTTAGAAAGCCCGACTCCCTTTCAGGGGGCTTTTGGAAAGCCAGGGTCCCTTTCAGGGAGGCTTTTGGAAAGCCTGGCTCCCTTTGATAGGCTTTTAGAAAGACATGCTCCTTTGAGGGGGCTGCTAGAAAGCCAGGCTCCCTTTGAGGAGGCTGTTAGAAAGCCAGGCTCCCTATGAGGAGGCTGATAGAAAGCCAGGCTCCCTTTGAGGAGGCTTTTAGAAAGCCAGGCTCCCTTTGAGGAGGCTTTTAGAAAGCCAGGCTCCCTTTGAGGAGGCTTTTAGAAAGCCAGGCTCCCTTTGAGGAGGCTTTTAGAAAGCCAGGCTCCCTTTGAGGAGGCTTTTAGAAAGCCAGGCTCCCTTTGAGGAGGCTTTTAGAAAGCCAGGCTCCCTTTGAGGAGGCTTTTAGAAAGCCAGGCTCCCTTTGAGGAGGCTTTTAGAAAGCCAGGCTCCCTTTGAGGAGGCTTTGAGAAAGCCAGGCTCCCTTTGAGGAGGCTTTGAGAAAGCCAGGCTCCCTTTGAGGGGGCTTTTAGAAAGCCAGGCTCCCTTTGAGGGGGCTTTTAGAAAGCCAGGCTCCCTTTCAGGGGGCTTTTAGAAAGCCCGACTCGCTTTCAGGGGGCTTTTAGAAAGCCCGACTCGCTTTCAGGGGGCTTTTAGAAAGCCCGACCCCCTTTCAGGGGGCTTTTAGAAAGCCCGACTCCCTTTCAGGGGGCTTTTAGAAAGCCCGACTCACTTTCAGGGGGCTTTTAGAAAGCCCGACTCACTTTCAGGGGGCTTTTAGAAAGCCCGACTCCCTTTCAGGGGGCTTTTAGAAAGCCCGACTCCCTTTCAGGGGGCTTTTAGAAAGCCCGACTCCCTTTCAGGGGGCTTTTAGAAAGCCCGACTCCCTTTCAGGGGGCTTTTAGAAAGCCCGACTCCCTTTCAGGGGGCTTTTAGAAAGCCCGACTCCCTTTCAGGGGGCTTTTAGAAAGCCCGACTCCCTTTCAGGGGGCTTTTAGAAAGCCCGACTCCCTTTCAGGGGGCTTTTAGAAAGCCCGACTCCCTTTCAGGGGGCTTTTAGAAAGCCCGACTCCCTTTCAGGGGGCTTTTAGAAAGCCCGACTCCCTTTCAGGGGGCTTTTAGAAAGCCCGACTCCCTTTCAGGGGGCTTTTAGAAAGCCCGACTCCCTTTCAGGGGGCTTTTAGAAAGCCCGACTCCCTTTCAGGGGGCTTTTAGAAAGCCCGACTCCCTTTCAGGGGGCTTTTAGAAAGCCCGACTCCCTTTCAGGGGGCTTTTAGAAAGCCCGACTCCCTTTCAGGGGGCTTTTAGAAAGGCCGACTCCCTGGCTTTTATAAAGCCCGACTCCCTTTCAGGGGGCTTTTAGAAAGCCCGAGTCCCTGGCTTTTAGAAAGCCCGACTCCCTTTCAGGGGGCTTTTGGAAAGCCAGGGTCTCTTTCAAGGAGGCTTTTGGAAATCCAGGGTCCCTTTGAGAGGCTTTTGGAAAGCCTGGCTCCCTTTGAGAGGCTTTTAGAAAGCCAGGCTCCCTTTCAGGGGGCTTTTTAGAAAGCCAGGCTCCCTTTCAGGGGGCTTTTTAGAAAGCCAGGCTCCCTTTCAGGGGGCTTTTTAGAAAGCCAGGCTCCCTTTCAGGGGGCTTTTTAGAAAGCCAGGCTCCCTTTCAGGGGGCTTTTTAGAAAGCCAGGCTCCCTTTCAGGGGGCTTTTGGAAAGCCAGGCTCCCTTTGAGAGGCTTTTAGAAAGCTTGGCTCCTTTTGAAGTGCTTCTAGAAAGCATGGTTCCCTTTCAGGGGGCTTTTAGAAAGCCCGACTCCCTTTCAGGGGGCTTTTAGAAAGCCCGACTCCCTTTCAGGGGGCTTTTAGAAAGCCCGACTCCCTTTCAGGGGGCTTTTAGAAAGCCCGACTCCCTTTCAGGGGGCTTTTAGAAAGCCCGACTCCCTTTCAGGGGGCTTTTAGAAAGGCCGACTCCCTGGCTTTTATAAAGCCCGACTCCCTTTCAGGGGGCTTTTAGAAAGCCCGAGTCCCTGGCTTTTAGAAAGCCCGACTCCTTTTCAGGGGGCTTTTGGAAAGCCAGGGTCTCTTTCAAGGAGGCTTTTGGAAATCCAGGGTCCCTTTGAGAGGCTTTTGGAAAGCCTGGCTCCCTTTGAGAGGCTTTTAGAAAGCCAGGCTCCCTTTCAGGGGGCTTTTTAGAAAGCCAGGCTCCCTTTCAGGGGGCTTTTTAGAAAGCCAGGCTCCCTTTCAGGGGGCTTTTTAGAAAGCCAGGCTCCCTTTCAGGGGGCTTTTTAGAAAGCCAGGCTCCCTTTCAGGGGGCTTTTTAGAAAGCCAGGCTCCCTTTCAGGGGGCTTTTGGAAAGCCAGGCTCCCTTTGAGAGGCTTTTAGAAAGCTTGGCTCCTTTTGAAGTGCTTCTAGAAAGCATGGTTCCCTTTTGAGGGGGCTTTTAGAAAGCCAGGCTCCCTTTGAGAGGGCTTTTAGCAAGCCAGGCTTCCTTTCAGGGGGGCTTTTAGAAAGCCCGATTTCCTTTCAGTGGAGCTTTTAGAAAGCCCGGCTCCCTTTCGGGTTCCTTTCAGGGGCTCTTAAAAAGACATGCTCCCTTTCAGGGGCTTTTAGAAAGCCAGGTTCCCTTTTGGGGAGGCTATTAGAAAGCCAGGCTCCCTTTCGGCTTCCTTTCATGGGGGGCCAAGCTCCCTTTCAAGGGGGTTTTAGAAAGCCAGGCTCACTTTCAGGGAGGCTTTAAGAAAGCGATGCTCCTTTTGAGGGGCTTTTAGAAAGCGAGGCCCCTTTTGAGGGGGTTTTAGAAAGCCAGGCTGCTTTTGAGGGGCTTCTAGAAAGCGAAGATCCTTAAAGTTGAGGGATTTGTATTAATTTAGTGAGTCTCCCTTCTGGCTGTATATAGAAACTAGACCCATTTTTCACATTTATACTTTATTCTTATGTTTTTGATTAATAGAAATATAAGGATTGAGCATACAGAAAATAATAAAGTGAGGTTACAATACGAACGTTTACGACCTTTAGATGCGTTATTTCTTCCGCCCAAGAGTGTAATGACGCCAAATGACTCTCAAGAGTAGCTTTGGGGTACAATTTGATATTTCGATCGTAAGCAAGGAAATATATTATAATATATTCATTTTATGAGTTTCGGTTGTAAATTCTTTGAAAATTCTGTTTAATTATACTTTCAGATCAGTTTAAGCAATCATGATATGAGCCACTTTATTAGAAAGTTTAGTTTTCACTCTTGTATTTACAAAAAGTTCGTATGACTCTAAAGGGAGAGTGGAATAATTATAAATATTGGATCGTCAAATGGATAGGGCTTAACTCTCTAGAAACCCTTGAAACGTTTCTCGGTTTTTTTTTTATTAAATATTCAAGTTTCCCTTTAATTAAACGGAAGAGTCACGATTGCGTGTTCCGTTACATTTTCCGTGTGATTTTATTATAAATGTATGCAGCCAATATTAAGTTATAAACAGGAATCGTGGAAGTTCGAATAATATAATGGGAAAACGAAGCAATAATATATACGAAAGAATCATAATTAAGCAGATTTAAGTTGGTCCAGTTTTGGTTCAAAAAACTTGGGCAAATTTGACATACTGAAATTTTACCATTTTGGGTAACTAATTTTTATTAATTAAAAGGAAACTTTGAGCTAAAAATTCTATAGTTTTTGCATTTATTTTCAGAATTACCATGCCAAAAAAAGCATTCCAGAATTTTTTTCGGAAATTTAAGACACGTTTTTGGTGTTTAAATGAATTCCTAAAGTTTTGTAAAGTTCGGAGTCAAATTTGGGCCAATCATTTTATTTCAGCCTTCAACAGCGCTTGTACCGCCCTAACATTAATAGAATAGGCTGGCATTTGTTGGTCAAGGTCTTAGGCGTCAAATGGTAGGGTAAATTAATTTATTTGCGCAATAACTGCTAACGAGAACGTTATAAAAGTTTGAACACAAAGCGAGAGTTGATCCCAATCTACGTCTGAACTTTTAATAATTATATTAGTTTTTAATCATCTCTATGAAAATGCTAATCAAATTCCATTTGGTTGTGAAGTGGGTTGCCGAATATTTTTAACTCAATAATGAACTATTTCATTTTAAAACGATGGATTAAACGTTTTACAAATTTCCATAATTTCACGAAAAACCCTAAGAAAAATTCGATCAAGTTTAAGAAAATGTCACTAGTAGTTTCTTTTCGTTTATTGTTTGACATTCTTTTGAGAAACGTCGTGTAATCAATTTGACGAGGATCTCGAAGAAGAAGGCCATCGAAGCGAGGGTCATTCCATATTTCCAAATAAAAATTGTGATCCACAATTCATCCGAAGTCATAGCGCCGACAATTTCATTCACTGTCACTCTATTCATTTGTGTTCTACGCGTTAGTCTAATGTACATTCTTTGCTCAGTCCTCGTATTATGATGATATTGGGCTGTTTCGAAATATCTTCCAGTACTAAGAAATATTCCAAATGGTTATCTTTTATATTAAAATTATTAACCATGGTGAGATATAAATATAAGTACTATTATTAATGAGACCGATACTTCATGGTTTGATACTCCAAAACTTTAATTTTTTGGGAAGCTTTCGATCGTCACAAGCGATCCTTTTCAACCCTTTCAACAAACTAAATTTTTACAAAAATGTACGTTTTACAGAAATATTTTCTTGGAGTAAATCAAAAACCATAGGAGGTCTCTTTTATTCAATGCTTACTTCTTCTTTTTTTTAGGGTGGAGGAAACTACTCATGTCCCCCCAACCTTTTACGTTTACGTTGCCTGCGTCTAAATTCAAAACGCCCCGTTCACGTATAAATAGACTCTCCTTAAAGGTACGGCCAAACCAAATTTTTTCTTTACACGCCACAGACGCATTGTCCCATTCAATTGAGTGGCCCGATTTTGAGGTCCACATATGTTTCGCTAAACCATTAGATAAGTTTGCCTCTTTTACACACTTTTTATGTTCGCCTAATCTAATGTCTAAACTCCTCTTCGTTTCACCCACGTAGCTCTGACCACACGTACAACCCACTTCATAAACAACGCCTCTCGTCCCTTTAATTTCTTGTTTTGGTTTATTACTTATTAAAAGCGAACCTAATGAACCTGAACTACTACACACTAAATCCAATCCTAACGCCTTACATTGTCGATTACTTTTCTCCGAAACACCTTTTACATAGGGTAAGCTTAAAATGGGTAACCTTGTTTTTTCTTTTAAAAGGTTTGGTAGTCTAATATCGTTCAATGCAAAAATGTTGTCAATCAAAGAACCCGGGTAATTACACGTAATAAGTTGTTTCCGAAAAATGGCCTTATCCTCTTCCGGGAAATCTGATAAAGATTCAACCCTATATTTTAGACTTTTTACAATGCCTATTTCTACGCTTCGAGGGTGAGCAGATTTAAAATTAACAAAACTTTTAGCGTGTGTAGGTTTCCGAAAAATTCGCGTTTCAATACGATTGTTTGAACGTGACAAGAAAAGGTCTAAAAAGGGGATCCCCTCTTTTTCTTCTTCTTCGTATGTAAATTTTATATCCTCATCTAACGAATTCATTAAATCCAATAATTCACTATTCTCTAAATTCATTTTTCTCCTTTAACGGAAAAATGTACAAACAGTTAAATGGTTTAGCCATGGGTAGCCCGTTATCGCCGATTATTGCGAATTTATATTTGGAAAATTTGGAAGATCGGATTTTTAAAGGTACAGACCGGGATAAAAAAAAGTGTGTCTTAAATTATAGAGCGTATATTAAAACGACTAATATCATATCGCAAAAAATTTAATAGTTTGTAGATAAAGATATTTACGTTTATTATAAGCAAAAAGTGATCTCTAGTGAACGCCATTTTAGTTTTTTCATACCCTTTCGATGCCTGCTGAGGATCGGCTTCGCCGATTGGTTTATTTCTCACCTAAAGTCACTTGACTCTAGCTGAAAATAGATGTGGGTATAAGCGCGCTCAATTTCTTTAGAGTCAAATAAGATATGCCGGGCCGAAACATATAGGCTACTTCCGAAGGATCCCGCGCGCGAACACTAACCCGAAGGTCGGTCGGCCAGCTGAGCTAGTAGTAGTCAGTACTAGGTATTAACCGAGTCTTAAGTTGATTTGAAGAATTAGAAGGTAAGAACTAAACTGCATTCATTAATTACGCAATTAGGCATGTTTTCGTAGAAAGTTAGAAATCACAATCACAAAATTACGGGTCTTCTTACGAAGTTACGAACAGACGATCCGAATGGCCTTCGTTTAGCGAATCTTTATTGGGTGACTTAAAGGCCAATCATTGAAGCGGATCCTTATTTTTAAAACTCGAAATGCCGGGAAGCAAATATGGCGTTCTTCTAGGAACGTAAATTTCAGTTTTAAAATGATATTTATAAATTAACCAAGACTTAAATCACTATAATGTGTTTTGATTTGTAGGTTTTTAAGCATGCTCTTTCCAATGGAAGTACTTTTAAAGTTGGGTTGCCTTTCCCTTTAAGGATCCTAGTTTAAACCTAAATACGAAGTTAATATTGTGGCGTCGTTTCATGGATGACATTTTAATCCTAAAACCCAAGAGTTTAGAGAATAGTGAATTATTGGATTTAATGAATTCGTTAGATGAGGATATAAAATTTACATACGAAGAAGAAGAAAAAGAGGGGATCCCCTTTTTAGACCTTTTCTTGTCACGTTCTGACAATCGTATTGAAACGCGAATTTTTCGGAAACCTACACACGCTAAAAGTTTTGTTAATTTTAAATCTGCTCACCCTCGAAGCGTAAAAATAGGCATTGTATAAAGTCTAAAATATAGGGTTGAATCTTTATCAGATTTCCCGGAAGAGGATAAGGCCATTTTTCGGAAACAACTTATTACGTGTAATTACCCGGGTTCTTTGATTGACAACATTTTTGCATTGAACGATATTAGACTACCAAACCTTTTAAAAGAAAAAACAAGGTTACCCATTTTAAGCTTACCCTATGTAAAAGGTGTTTCGGAGAAAAGTAATCGACAATGTAAGGCGTTAGGATTGGATTTAGTGTGTAGTAGTTCAGGTTCATTAGGTTCGCTTTTAATAAGTAATAAACCAAAACAAGAAATTAAAGGGACGAGAGGCGTTGTTTATGAAGTGGGTTGTACGTGTGGTCAGAGCTACGTGGGTGAAACGAATAGGAGTTTAGACATTAGATTAGGCGAACATAAAAAGTGTGTAAAAGAGGCAAACTTATCTAATGGTTTAGCGAAACATATGTGGACCTCAAAATCGGGCCACGCAATCGAATGGGACAATGCGTCTGTGGTGTGTAAAGAAAAAAATTGGTTTCGCCGTACCTTTAAGGAGAGTCTATTTATACGTGAACGGGGCGTTTTGAATTTAGACGCAGGCAACGTAAACGTAAAAGGTTGGGGGGACATGAGTAGTTTCCTCCACCCTAAAAAAAAAAGAAGTAAGCATTGAATAAAAGAGACCTCCTATGGTTTTTGATTTACTCCAAGAAAATATTTCTGTAAAACGTACATTTTTGTAAAAATTTAGTTTGTTGAAAGGGTTGAAAAGGATCGCTTGTGACGATCGAAAGCTTCCCAAAAAATTAAAGTTTTGGAGTATCAAACCATGAAGTATCGGTCTCATTAATAATAGCAAAAGTCTGATAAGACTTCATACAAAAAGTCCTTAACTGGCGCCCGGTTCTTGCTTTGGCTATAGAAAACATGTAATTTACAGTGCAGACGACGCTAGTCTACAGCACCCAATGAGAACGAGATAGCTAAATTCAAAACTAGCCAATAGCTAGGCGAGTTATACGGAAGTCCTGAAAATAGTACGAAGGGAGGTTTCTTTATTTATTTATTAGGGGGGACAACGTACAAGGGGCCTTGAAGGCCCTTAGTGCACGGGTGACGGGAAGGGCAGGATAGTAAAACATTGACAAGTTTCGGGGAATGGAGGTTTCTTAAATGTAAACAAACGTTTAAAAAGGATTAATTGCGATTTAAAAGTTTAAATAGTACGAAGTGAGGTTTCTTAAATTTAAACAAACGATTAAAACTCGGGCGTTACGTCTTTAAACGATTTTTTAAATCAAGATGTTTCCTTAAACATTTCTTAGCATCAGGAAAATAATTGATATTTCAAAGTTTTTATTCAAACCCAATTCAATAGTTCAAAAAACTTATTACATTTCATTTAAAATTAGTTTAAAAGTAAAATAGGTTTACTTACAAAGTTTTGGGAGTCATAGTGGTGAGAATACCAAAACAATGCAGCAGACGAACATAGTGAAACAACCAACAGCGATTCATGTGGTTAAATCAGGCCAATAATGGTTTAATAATTAATATTGCTAATTAATTCTTGACTTAAAAACTTTCTATCGGAAAAATTGCTTTGAATTTCATTTCTTATTTGTTACCATGACTTTAAAAGTGGTAAAAGATGTGTTATATGTAAAAACCGGGGGAACTACTTTTTGCAACGCGTAGCCACTAATTTCATTAGATGTTTGGTGAAGTGGCGCAAAAGTCACGTGATTTTAGGTGCCGCTTTACAGAGATATCTGCCTACGCGTAGAAAGGGGAAAGCACTGAAAACAACACGTTTCAGGCCCCTGCGCCAGTTAAGGACTTTTTGTATGAAGTCTTATCAGACTTTTGATAATAGTACTTATATTCCAAATGGTTATTTTCATGAAGGAGCTTAGGAAAAATAATTGTATTTTTAGCCGGTTATCAATAGGTATCTCACCGAAAAGGGACATTTTCCTATTATTAAGCTAATTTCAAACTCTATCAGTTCGCGATATTCACCAAAATTTGAATTTAAATCTTCTTTAGTTCATGATGTAATTTTGATCATTATAACGCGGGAGATTAGCGAATCTGGTTTAATAACATCTAATCGTAATTTTATTTTTTCCGTACCTAGCATCTCGGTATTCTCCCATTCGACCGAATCCCATTCGCCCGAATCCCATTCGACAGAATCCCATTCGACAGAATCCCATTCGACCGAATCCCAATGGACCGAAAAATGTTTTTCTTAATAAAAATGAATGAATATACATCCCATTGAAAATAGTCCCTTTAGACCGCAATCTAAGAATAAGATATAAACTTTTTTCTGTCGAGCAACTGTGGCCGCGTGTGCTAGAGCATGTGTCCTGAATTTCTGGTAAATTAACAACACTAATAAAGAAGCTGCATAAAATTAGTTGAGGTAAAGGTACGATTTCTTTAAGCACACAAAATATCCTTTGAAGTATAGTAGATCTCGAGTTGGAGAGTGTGCTATTCCGCGTTTCTTCTGGCCAATTTGTTTAACATAACGTAACCTACCCTACCCTTTCCTAACAATAACAATTTTATATAAGTTATTTTTAAAAAATTGTTACTGTTAGATTCGGTTAGGTTGTGATATGTTTGGCTAGGATAGGTTCGGCTAGGATAGGTTTGGCCAGGATAGGTTAGGATAGGTTGGGCTAGGATAGGTTAGGTTATGTTAGGTTATACAACTACGCCAGAATCAACGCGAAATAGCATATTTCCCTACTTGGGAAAAAAATTAAATATTATTACGCTTGTATGATTCTTTTGAAGCCTTTTATAAAATTCCCATTCGACCGAAATACGCATTTTAATGTATTTCGGTCGAATGGGAAATGATAAAACTATTCGGTCAATTGGGATTGACCTTGATAAGAGTTCGGTCCAATGGGATTCGGTCGAATGGTAGACAAGCATTATCTCACGTTCTAATATCGCGAGACTCTTCAAATTTACTTCTGAAGAACTATGGTAGTTCGTGGTATAATTTCACAAATTCAAGTTTAATTTTTTTCTAGTTGCGATAAGAAACGGATATTATACTCGAAAATGTCACCAAAATAGAACCACAGTCTGACCTGTAGTGTGCCCACCCGACGCGAGAGGCTGGATACTGGGGAAATTTTGTTAGAGAAAGTTTAGTAAACTAGTAAATAAATCATTACCAAACAATCCTTACCCCCCTAAGATCACTATAATAAAAATCAGTGCCATCTGTTTTTTTTTTTATTTTTTTTTCATCGTACTAAATAACCATTTACTACCGCCTTAATAAAATCCTCTTGAAACTCGCTGTAACATGAGCTCGATCTAGTTCGTATCGTTTGAGTTTAATGAGTCCAGGTCGGGGCGTCTGGTTGGAGAAACTGTTTTTAATTGTCAAAATCTGTTAACTATATTGAACGGTCTAATGTTTAGTAGTAGTAGTATATCGATCATTAGCCTCCCTTTAAAACAAGATAATTAACTTGTTCCAAGGTTCGTCTTGGTATTTTCTTATTTAGTTGCAAAACATCAAATTGAGTAAAGTATTTCTTTTTACCATAATAATAATTTACTTTTTTGTAATATTTTTGCATCCGTCTCTGATCAAACAAAGCGTATTTGAAAACTTGTCAGTCACTATTAAGGCGTATATAGTATTCAGTTTTCCCATGATCTAAATTTAATTCAATTGAATAGTTGCGGAGCGGTTGCACTAGTTTTCATCATTCCATGACGCGTATTTTTGACGTATACACGACTTCTATTTCTAAATGAACGATTCTAATTCTGAACGCTCCGATTCCAATTCTGAACACCCCTTCCTTCTAAATCTGAACTATCTTTTAGCCCATACAAAAATCTAAACTTTTCAAAAGGAACCATTTGCGCACCTCGAATCGAGAAATGAGTGTCACCAATGGATTCCTTTGGCCGAATTTAACGAGGTGGAATTAGCGCACTAGAGCCAGTATTTCCGAAGTTATCGGCTATTTAAAAATTTGTATAGCTTTGTCATAGAGCACATACAGGAATCCTCATTTCATAGGAATTCGTTTCGATTCGAGGCGCGGAAGTGGTTTCTTTTGAAATTTTTGAGAGTTTTTGATAATTTTAACGCGCGTGTTCCCAAGTTTGATTTCGCACCGTTTGGAATTAGAAATCCTTAGACATATTTTGAAATTACGTTTTCGCGAAGATTTTGTGGCCAAATTCTTATTTTGAAAAATTTATTCAATTAAATTAACTGTTTTTCTTAACCATGATGTAGCAGTCTTGTTAATTAATTTATAATATTATTAGTTTATCATCATGTTAATCACTTTAGTGTAGAGCAAAATCTCTTTTACTCATCGGTACAAATGTCCCGTAATTTCGTAAAGAATCCCACGATGTTGTCTACAACTTCTTCACTCGTGGTTAGCCTCCCTCGTTGTGGCGATTTCTGCAGCAGACGTCTAACAAAAAACGGGAGAAACTCGAAGAAGAAGCAGACTGAAGCGAATGCCATCCCCCATTTCCAAATGAAAAGCGAAATGAACATTTCGTTAAAGGTCACGGGACTCAATTCGTTAATTTCGGTGGTTGCGGCTGATGCTAGCATCGGTTGTACGACGAATTCAGTTCTCATTCTATATCGACTTTTTTGGTCCGTTTCAAAGAATTTGGTGGTTCTAAGGAATTCGTAATTATTATTTACTAGTAAATCTTAAAACATTAACGATAAACACGTGGAAACTATTTACGATACTGAGAGAGAAACAACAAGGAAATAGTGTTCCTAAGGTGCAAATATTTTTTAAATTTATGCCATGGAACAGTAATTGCATACGCGAAGACGTGGTAACTGGGGCGTTTCTTAAATTGCGCTGGAAACATGTTTCACAAGACGGTAAAACAAGACGGTCCGCAGGGGTCGTAATACTAATTTCACGCGCCTAATGTCTTACTCAATTTCACAACCTAACCTAACCTAACCCAATCTTAACTTTACAACTAATCAATTAACTAATCACCTAAAAAATAAACCACGTACTACCATTACCTAAATCTAAACTATTACTAAAATCTAAACCATTACCTGAATCTAAACCATTACCTGAATCTAAACCATGACCTGAATCTAAACCATGACCTGAATCTAAACCATGACCTGAATCTAAACCATGACCTGAATCTAAACCATGACCTGAATCTAAACCATGACCTGCATCTAAACCATGACCTACATCTAAACCATGACCTGCATCTAAACCATGACCTGCATCTAAACCATGACCTGCATCTAAACCATGACCTGCATCTAAACCATGACCTGAATCTTAACCGTGACCTGAATCTAAACCGTGACCTAAATCTAAACCGTGACCTAAATCTAAACCGTGACCTGAATCTAAACCGTGACCTGAATCTAAACCGTGACCTGAATCTAAACCGTGACCTGAATCTAAACCGTGACCTGAATCTAAACCGTGACCTGAATCTAAACCGTGACCTGAATCTAAACCGTGACCTGAATCTAAACCGTGACCTGAATCTAAACCGTGACCTGAATCTAAACCGTGACCTGAATCTAAACCGTGACCTGAATCTAAACCGTGACCTGAATCTAAACCGTGACCTGAATCTAAACCGTGACCTGAATCTAAACCGTGACCTGAATCTAAACCGTGACCTGAATCTAAACCGTGACCTGAATCTAAACCGTGACCTGAATCTAAACCCTGACCTGAATCTAAACCCTGACCTGAATCTAAACCCTGACCTGAATCTAAACCCTGACCTGAATCTAAACCCTGACCTGAATCTAAACCCTGACCTGAATCTAAACCCTGACCTGAATCTAAACCCTGACCTGAATCTAAACCCTGACCTAAATCTAAACCCTGACCTAAATCTAAACCCTGACCTAAATCTAAACCCTGACCTAAATCTAAACCCTGACCTAAATCTAAACCCTGACCTAAATCTAAACCCTGACCTAAATCTAAACCCTGACCTAAATCTAAACCCTGACCTAAATCTAAACCATTACCCAAAATCTAAACCATTACCCAAAATCTAAACCATTACCCGTATCTAAACCATTACCCGTATCTAAACCATTACCCGTATCTAAACCATTACCCATATATTACCCATATCTAAACCATTACCCATATAGTACCCATATCTAAACCATTACCCATATATTACCCATATCTAAACCATTACCCATATCTAAACCATTACCCATATCTAAACCATTACCCATATCTAAACCATTACCCATATATTACCCATATCTTACCCATTACCCATATATTACCCATATCTAAACCATTACCCATATATTACCCATATCTAAACCATTACCCATATATTACCCATATCTAAACCATTACCTATATCTAAACCATTACCATAAGCCTATTATTATCTCTATGTAGCCAGCTAACAACGCTATCTATGCTAGGTATCTCTGTCTCAGTAAGACCTATACCACGTATCACTTTAACATAAACTTGAACGCAAATGCCGACATTTCTCTTATCTCGTATAGTTAGTACAGGCATTCTAGCCCAAAAAAAGGGAGAACCCGGAACAAATTAGAACGGTTACGAAAATTTCCATACTTAGAGAATCGAATGCGCTCTTTAACGTGGTGAGGTCTCCCAATCTCGCAGGCGTGGGGAAAATCCGCCATCTTGGAAAATGGCCGCCAAAATTACTAAAAATATGCATAACTTTAGATGTAATTATCGGATTGACTGATAGTTAAGCTCAAAATGTAGCTTAAGACACTCCGCACAAAATTTATTCTATGCATGTTTAGCGTTTATCAAACCGTAAGCTCGCAAACATGCATTGAAACTGGTGAAATTGATAAATTTAGGGAAATATGAAGTTTCCGCGGAAAACCATTTAAGATTTTGTTATAATTTCGATGTTTCAATAATAGGACGCGTTTTTCTAAGTATGTTGCCTTTAAAACGTTTAATGAAGAGAAAATATTCCGCCATTTTGGAAAATGGCGACCAAAATTATAAAAACTTCATAAAATAACCAGATGAACTTAAAAATGATTGTTTGTATATATAGTATCATTCGTTTGTTATATGAATTTTGAACGTTAATCAAACCGAAGCTGGCAAACATGCCTTAATAATTTCCAAAACTTAATAATGCTCTAATATAACAATATATATTAATTTCTTTGTAAAACAATTCGAAAATATTTATTTACAAACTATCGTTACATTTAAATTTACAGTTAATGTAAATGTTATCATTATATAATGTAAATGTTATCATTATATAATGTAAATGTTATCATTGCTTTACGGACAGTTTATCGTGTAAACATTGGTCGTAACAAATTTATCGTGGACAATTTATCGTAGTCAATTTACCGTAGTATACAATTGACCGTAGAGCATATTATATCGTAAAAAGTTCACCGTGACTAAATTTACCGTTGATACATTCTTCCCGTTACATATTTACCGTATCCCGAGAAAAAATTGCAGTCAGTTTATCGTGTAAACATTGGTCGTAACAAACTGGGACGAGCTAGTTCGACTGATAACCTAACCTAACCTAACCTAACCTAACCTAGCCTAGCCTAACCTAAGAACACACCGATAAAAAATATCTAAATTAATACTTATCAGATCCACTCTCGCGCGTACGACTTTTTTGAAAGGATATTTAGAATTCCCGGAGTCGCCTGTCACCAGTCTTTTTGCAAGGGCGATCAACTTTAGGATTTAAATTTTTTCGCGGTCGACTTTCAACCGAACCTAACCTACTTTAATAATTAGCAAACTCCATTTGGATAAATGTTTACGCATTTCGAATATTTAACAAACTCTTATTTTAATCAAGTTTTTTGCTTTTAAATAATTTGACACTCCCTATTAGCTTTATAATGAGGTGAACGACACATTTTCACACGTTAATAATGAAAATACGATATATGGTTAACGTTGATAACGGTAAAATATTTACGGTATCTTGTGTACGTTAAAACTTAACACGGTAAATAAATTTACGGTAAAAAATGTTACGATTAATTATGGCGTTAATGTGGTTTACGGTGAATAGGTAAACGATAATAATGAATGTACGATGAATTTTAAACGGTAAAGTGCCCACGGTAAAATAGTTACGATAAATTACACACGTTAAATTGACCGTATCCCGTTATGGCTATATAATGTAAATGTTATAATTATATAATGTAAATGTTACCATTATATAATCTAAATGTTATCATTATATAATGTAAATGTTTTTAAATGTCTAAATTGTCCATCTCGCCATCTAGATAAAAATCTCTGCAGTCGTTTGTGCATGAAATACCGTGACATTTTCTGCACATTGCGGAACACATCAGACCTGTTTTTCGACATTCGCATTTTTCGTCGCAACTACCCTTACACTTGCAAGAAATCATATTTAAAATTTGGCTCGGGGCAGGTTGACGAGTGGTTATTACTGGGCGCAACACGTGGCCGACTCTTTTCCACCCCCAATCTTCTGCATTTATGTCGTTGCCAAGCCACGTTTGGACTTGGTGGTAGACTCTTTGCATGTGTTGGCTAGCAGCTGCACTTGTGGGTGGAAGACTTGCCAGTTCAAATGAGCTACTTATCGGTGAATTTCTGGTGGCCTTTGTAAATACAACGTAGCGTTGCTCATTTAAGGTACTACTTTTAATTGCACCGTATAAGGACAGCAAGGAATATTCTCCTACAGCAGTTATTTCTGCGATACTAGCTCCAGGCTGATTAAAAATCAAAACTTTTTGACGGAGATCTTCGTTTTGTTTTAGTATTTTGAAAGCTTTTTTTTTTCCTTGTCGATAAAGGGCAGATGTAGTATCGCAACCCGTTGCCGCATGGAGAAAGAGTAAAACATGTGCTTGTTCTCCAAGTTCTTTTTTTATTGCCTTGATGTCAAAGATTTTCGTTGGAGAGTTTCCTTGCTGTTGTTTTACCAAAAATAAAGAATTTTGATTTTCGGTATCAGCGAGAACTATCAAAATTACAAGCACGTCTGTGTCTTCTGCGATGACAGCAATAGTTTTGTAATTTTCGCATTTTCCAAAGTCAAGCGCTGTTTTTGCTATAAGAACCTCAGCGTCACTTTTTGCTTGAATGGCTCTAAGACCAGATGATTGAAATCTAGTAATAAGATGGTGTATCAAGGACTCTTTTTTTTTTTTCGAATTTTTAAGGAATGCGTCTTGAGAAGTCGTTGCGAGGTTATTTTCTTCTATTTTGATATCCGGGGCCATTGATTTTGCTTGCCTTCTCCTATGTTCCTCTCCTTTCGTGGTTAAATCATTTGAATAGCCGTCAAAAACTACAGTTGTAGTTTCACCGTAGTGGTTTTTAACATAATCTACGTACAGGTTGATGGTTGAAGATATTCCCGTATGTGCAAGGGCGAGGCCACACTACACGATGAAGCAGAAATCCACCATCCACTACCACTTGTTTATAAACCATCTCTTTAGTTATTATTAAAGGACTAACATCCTCAAGAAGATGAGACAGGGTTGCTTTGTTTGTCTTTCGAAATGAGAACTCATCAAACATTGATGGAGCGACCGGAGAAAGTTCATATGACATGCAGTTTTTTAAATCAGCTCCTTGTTGTAACGCGCAGGCTATTCTTCTAAACAATTGTTGTGGGTTCACAACAATATCCTCTCCGTCAAAGTTTAATACGTATTTCATTCCCGCTAGTGGTTTCACTTTGTCATTTCTCTTAAGTTTAGCTTCCAGAAACGACTTCCCGACCATTCTTTCCATTGAAATTTTCCCAATTTCTACTGCAGAATCGCAATTTACAGTCTCATCAGCTACAGCACCGGAAGCCAGAGACACCAACGAATTCTCGTACTTGAATGGTGTGTGATCTCTTAGCCATCCATAAAACTTCTTAGCGTCTGTCGCGTCGCGTACTTGTCGTGATTCTCGAATCTCTACATGTTGTTCTGACGTTGTTGCGCAAACGCCACAGTAGTCTTCCAAAGCTTCACTGAGCTGCAGACACACCGGAATAGTTAGGATCCATCGAGCGAGTGTGCTTTCGCTCAAACCGCGACCCCTTGTTAGTCCACCAGACGTTTTCATTGATCGCTTTAGAACTTGCTCAATTGTCATGTCCGACCAAATACCAGACCACATTTTGTCGGATCGTCTAACGGTAAAAAATCCCAATTGTCCAAAGTTAATGTACTCTTCTTCACTCATTATAGTAGATAACTGAGACATCGTTTGTACATATAACTGAGTAGATTTCGCGTAAGCAAGGTGAGCGGCTGCGTGTAAATATGGCAACATTTGTTTAAGACAATATAAGTGTAGATCCCAGTTTCCTGTCCGTTCAGCTCTAACAAATAGTCGCATTATTTCAACCTGGTCAAAATAATCGAGCCACGATTTTCCTGTGCGACCAAAATTCTTTAATTCTTTCTTTTGAGTCTCAAATGCTGATAATAAACTCATTATTTCTTTTGTTCTTCGAACATCCTCAGTGCTTACAGCATTTTGCATTATATCACGGTGGATTTCTTTAATTTTATTCTGTAAGTCTTCTTTTATGATCGGCATGGATTCAAGAATAATCTGACCGATTGCCTTTTGCGCCAGGAAGTGAGCCCGAAGTGCCCGGGAATAGGCATGTCCATTAAGCATGTGAGGCACTGACGCTTTGGCGTAAACGGTTTCCCACATTTCAGAAATTCCACTACCAGCCATTATATAGCCCACAGCACCCATAAACGACATAAGGGTGTGAAATCCCCCAAGTCGAACTATTACCGATGACAATTTCTCGGGCAACCCCAAAACCATCTCTACCGCTTTAATGTATAGTGGTTGATCAAACGTAACTACACAAGATTTCAGGTCATATCGATGGCATTGGTCGACGGCAAGAGAAGTGTAAATTGTTGTCAAGTTCGACGGATTTAAGTTAATAAATGGCAGTATGATTACTTTGCTTATAGCGTAATTATTTTCACACTTTGTACTTAATTGCATGTAACCATTCCATTCTGGGCTAGGACTTGGCTGCTTCAATATATATCCACACATCCATATGAAGTCAAGTAATTTGGCATTTTCAAGCTCTGTAGGAATAGCGTCTTCCGATAATAAGGTTTTTACGATAATTTTGCTGAGACCGGATGTACTAGGCTTTTCATAGGGTATGATATTAACTTTTCCAAATGATCCAATAACGCTAGCTGGAATATCTTCTACTGTTCGTGACATTTTTAAAGTGGTCTTAACAGCGGAAGAAGGTGTAACACACATTATTCCTCCCATGGATTGGAAGGTTCCTAATCCGTCAAGGGTTCGAATATTAACGTCCGCATTGTCAAAAACAAATTGTTTAAACGAACAGTCCAAAATTTGGGACTCATTAGACACCAAAATACTGTTCTCAAATTTCGTTACTTCCGTGTAGGATGAACAGAAACCTAGATGGGATATTATGTCAATTACGTAACGCGACCCGATCTGCTTGTGGAGATGAACGGCTAAGCCCAACTGAATAGGGGATATGAAAGAACGTGGCCTTGTAACCGCTACTCTAGCGTGCCCAATGCTGTTAAGCTTAACGTGGCTTGATCTCGAAACGTTTTTTTTCCCCGACACTTCTTTTAAAAATAAGTCCAAAGTTATTGGAATTAGGTTAGCTGAACCGTTTCTTATCTCTTCTTCCGAGGGATATTCTTCCAGATTGTAAACGAGTTTGAATATCCTCTCTAATAATTTTCGCAGCAGCTTCTACGATTCGCATTCTTTCGTCTTGCTCATTCAATTTTCTGCTAGAATACCAAGTATTCGATATACGCCTGATCTTTCAAACTAATTATGTTATCTTTTCTAATAAGTTCAGATATTGTAATTTGTTTCCCATAACGTCGGATGAGTCTTTGTTTTAAATACTTCGTACCGTAAGGCTCCACTCCTTCATTACAAAATTCCTTAAAACGTTTCTCTAATTCTGTCATAGAATACTGGCACTCATTGTTACCATCAAGGTAGGCACAAAGAGATATGAAAGCTTCTTCTCGTTCGGCATTTACTCCCCGACCGATTTTCTTTTTCTCAGTATTTTCAGTTAAAAATTTTGTATAGCAAGTTTTATGGTAGCGCGCTTCAGCAATCTACAAGATCTATGATATTTTCAAGACGGACTAGTACGACCCGCGACCACTCATCATTTCGATCTTTTGATCTTTTAATTAGTGTTGATTTTATTTCCATTGTTTCAACCAAATGCACAATACCTTTAATTCTCGATGGATGTTTTTCATCGGGGACTGCATTATTTCCACAGAGTAAACAATTTGTTTTAAACTCGAACGAATGAACCTCGGATCTCAACAATTTATCCTTGGTTGGTTCCTTTGTCATGGAGCTACCATCGTCTAGAAATTTCACAATATTTTCCTCTCGCGTATAGTGTTTTCGACAAGCTTCGTGCAAACGAACTGATGTAAGGTGTTCAAGACGCTCGTATAGTCCATCTTTTCTCCTCAAACTTGCATTAACGACAGTTTGGAGACCCTTTGTAACTAGAACAGTTTTTTTATTACCAAAATCCGAACTACATATCAGACAAACTACTTCCATACTTGTTTTAAGAAATATATAATATGACTAACAGCTAAAAACAACAACATTCGACTGAGCCTTTTTCTCATTTCTGACAAAATTTTAATGCATTTCCTTGAACCTTCGAGCTGGTCATTTTACTAGAGGCAGAAAGAAAACAAAACCGACCTTCGAACGGGTTCGTAACTATACGCTAAATTCCCTGAGGCTATATGTGTAAGAGCTCTCTGCTTTAAAATTGTACCAAAATATTTGTATGGGTTAAAACTGGTAGCAAATGAATTTAAATAACTATACTACATTTTAAGTATACCTGGTTATGTTATGAAGTTTTTATAATTTTGGTCGCCATTTTCCAAAATGGCGGAATATTTTCTCTTCATTAAACGTTTTAAAGGCAACAATACTTAGAAAAACGCGTCCTATTATTGAAACAGCGAAATTATAACAAAATCTTAAATGGTTTTCCGCGGAAACTTCATATTTCCCTAAATTTATCAATTTCACCAGTTTCAATGCATGTTTCCGAGCTTACGGTTTGATAAACGCTAAACATGAATAGAACAAATTTTGTGCGGAGTGTCTTAAGCTACATTTTGAGCCTAACTATCAGTCAATTCGATAATTACATCTAAAGTTATGTATAGTTTTAGTAATTTTGGCGGTCATTTTCCAAGATGGCGGATTTTCCCCACGCCTGCGAGATTGGGAGACCTCACCACGTTAAAGAACGCATTCGATTCTATAAGTATGGAAATTTTCGTAACCGTTCTAATTTGTTCCGGGTTAAACCTTAGAATGCCTGTACTAAGTACCAAGCAAGGCTGAACACCAAGAAAGGGGATATCTGGTTTTCAGTTCAAAAATGCGTCCCCCAAACCACTCTATACAAGGGGCTAAATCCCGAACCTTTTCCTATTCCAAGAAATATTTTATTTTATAGACTACCCTGATGGTCAGAATCACTTTAGCCTTTCACTCCTTACGAATCTATTCCCCCGTCTATCTCATAGAAAGCGACTTACGGAGGTGCGGGTGTATAATTAGCATTAGACGTTCAGAAATCAGGGACTGGGGTCTGATAGGAGAGGTAGCTTCGTCTTCTTTATTGATACAATAAATGGGGAGTTGTTGAAAAATAGAAAACCTGTTCTGTAAAGCCATTTCGGCGATAGAAAAAATAAAATAAACTGGTTTATTTTCCTTCATACTCAACCAGTGGCGCTGGGTTCGAGAATATTTTCAAAATCGCGAGCTAGCCCTGACGAAACGTTTTGTAGACATAAGCCGCGTTCATAATAGGCCTTGGAATCGTTTTAAACCGTTTCAAAACGTTTCGCTAGAGTCATGTGAACAGGAAACCGTCTTATCTCGAATCGATATGATTCGATTTCTCGAAACCGCTTCGCGAATCAGTTTCATACCGATTCGGTTTCAACAACCGATAGATGAAGCTACAATAAATCGATTTATAAAGGTAATGTGTGAACACGTGAGGCTTAAAACGATTCATGACGGTTTGAATATCGGTTTGATTTTACCGTTTCGAATCGATTAAGAAATGCTAGTGTGACCGTAGCTATAGATGCCCAATCGAGAGGCCTTATTTGGCTACTTAGAGATAATAATAGACTTATGCTATTGCCTATATCTAAACCATTACCTATATCTAATCAACTATCTATATCTAAACCATTACCTATATTTAAAACGAAACAAGAAACTGAAGTGTATAATTACTCCTCCGCTTTTAATAAATAACCGCGAACTTCTCATTACAAAACATCTCGTTTAAATTCGCATTTCCTTATTACTCCTCACAAATAGGCTCTTTGGCACCCAGGAGAGCTCGGCATAAGGTTTATATCTCCCGCGTTATTGTTCCCAAACCTTCCGCTGTATCGGCAATGCATTTTTTCGTCGACGCGTTGTCGCTTTCAGCCGAAGCACGAGGCAAAGTTCTAGTTCCCAGATCTCGCCCGCGCTAGGAATATACACGCCGAACACGTCTTTTCGTCCCTAAATCATCCTAAATAGGCTAAATTTCTAATGAAAAGACAAGAGAGCGGACGAAAGTGTGCTAAGAAATTCCGCTAGATGTCTATATTGTTAGGTCCACGCCGCTCAGGTTGCCGTGCATGCGTCTCCCCCGTTTCCGTTCCAGGAGACGAAGTATTATATTCCTAGGCCCGCGCGTATCGAGCGTACTACCTGGCGCTCTTCGCCGAAAGCAAGAGGCGAAGGCAGAGACAGAGGCTCGGCCCTGAAACGCCTTTTGACCTAGCTTTTTGGGTCATTTTTATAAATTTCACTGGAAACAAGTTTCTGCGTGAAATTAAAAAGCACTAATACAATTGCGTACGCACTTTAAATATCTAACGCGAAACTTACAGATAATCAACTTGTTCCAATATTCTTTTAGGCAGATTTTTATTGAACAAGAAAACCCCAAATTGAGTAAAATATTTTTGGTTTCCGAAATAGAAACCTCTGCCCGAGTTTTTTAGATATTTCGGCAGAAAATCTTTGTACAAGCCTTTTTGTAGTTGGTTTTTAATTTCTTCTCGAGAACGCAGATCGGCGAATTTAGCAGTGCCATTCGGAAAAGAATGATGTAGTTGAGGGTGCATCTTGTAATCATTGTATTGATATGCTTCTCTTAATAATGTATCCATCAATGGCCATTTTTTACGCATCCTCTTAGCATAGGCAAAAAAGGGAACCGCCTTATCTATCGCGGGCCTTGTTCCGGGTGATTTACTCAAATCTTCGAGAGTGTTTATGCGAATTGTCTCAGACACCATTAATTCACTCTTCAAGATTCCCGAAAAGGCCTTGATCAAGACCATCGTGCCAAGTAACCAGCCACCCAATAGAAGTTTTGCCGAAATACTCGCTGGAAACGTATCCGGAGCTAGAAGGGTTTCAAAGTTATTATTTGATTCATTTGTCAGATCACCAATTAATGAATATACTCAACGGTTCAATAGTAGGTTAGAAGCGAAGTACCACGTGTATTCCAAAAACAGAAACCGATTCGTGAAAGTCGAACGAATGAAGTTGATTTTTAAAATTGAGCAGACCACAGACAATAGTATTAGACAGACAAGCAACGTTATCCAAACTGATAGCTCAATGCCCTTTAATGAAAATTGCTTGTTGCGGCTCGCGGGATTTGCCACGGTTGCAATAACCACTTCTTGGAATTCGATTGTAGGTGAATAGTGAAAAAAGGTCATGTCGCTGGGATAGAAAGGCTCAATAATAGCATCACACAACTGCGAGTAAAATAAATTAAAATGTATTAAATACTAACGGAAACCGCGTTTTCAATCAAGATTTTTTTTTTTGCTAAGAAACGAGTTTTGCGTTAAAACAAAGGTGAACCTTTAAACCAAGCTTTTCGTTTTACCCACGTTAAAATACTTGAATTGACCAAGAAGTCTTAATGAGACTACCCGAGGTGTTTATCGCCGATTTTGTCCTAAGTCTGCTATAATGTAGACCTATATATGATATGAAAATTACCCAAAGGAGACGACGCACTACCCATTAGTTTGGCCATGGCAACCGAAAACGGTTTTGGACACTTCAATCGAAAAAATCTCCATTGAAAAAACCTTGTTTTTTATGTAAACAAACTTAACGCTTATCAAATTACATGTAGTTTTTTGTATAATGATTAGAACTGAAACGATTGTTTTTTTCTAATGCAATTGGTATATAAATAAGATCCATAACCATTATTAATGTCAGTATGAAATTGGTCGCAAACGAGTACGCATAATGTCGGTTATATCGTTTTATGGCTTTAAAATAAATGATTAATTAAGTTTTAGTTTGTCGTAATTGATTCTTCGACTCGGTACACGAACATAATTTTGGTCCGTCGAGCCGGATACTTCATCGGTTGATCTTACAATTCAACCATCTTGATCCAGTATTCAAAGTCGTGAGAAGTAGTGCCGTTGAGTCAAGGGACGACAAGCGAATTTTCAATTTCAAGCATCATGTACGTTTATCTCAACAAGAGACGAATTTTTAAGGGTCGAGTTACAAGACTCGAAGCCGTGGCCAATTCTCATAACAATACACCATTGACCTCTGTCGCATCAGCGTTATATAAGGAAAAGGCAGATGCTTACATTCAAGAACTAGAAGCAGTACAAGATAATATCAAGGCAATATGCAAACCAGAGGAATTTGATGTACATGAAGGAGAGTACCAGCTGCTTATCATGCGCATTGAAACACTGGTCATACTCTTTACTACGATCAAGAACAAGGTAATTCAACCAACAGCGGATATCAAGTTACCCAAGTTGGAGTTACCGGTGTTTGCAGGTAGCTATGTAGAGTGGTTCCCGTTCCACAACCTTTTTTCAGCTACACTTCACAACAATACGACATTATCGGGAGCTCAGAAATTCCAGTACTTAAAATCATTACTACGAGATGAGGCGGCAACGTTGATACAATCAATTCCAGTCACGGATGGAAATTACGAAGAAGCTTGGGATATCTTACTTAACCGTTTCAACAATACAAGGGAGATGATCAATGCGCACATCAAACGCTTGTTCAATCAACCGATCGTCAAAGATGAATCTTCAACAGCCCTAAGATATCTAATCGATACAAGAGCCGAGTGCATTCGATCGCTTAAGGTATTGAACGAGCCAGTAGAACATTGGGACGCAATATTATTACATATCGTTGTGGAGAAACTTGTCCAAGAATCTCGTCGTCATTGGGAGCTGTCCTTGAAGGGTGTAACAAGACCAACGTATGAGGAGCTAACAACATTCTTACAACAACGAGCAAGAGCATTGGCAGCTGCGCAAGCCGGAAGTACCGCTTTTAGACCGAAGATATCAATAATGCCGAAGAGAAGTACAATGTCACATCATGGGGCCCTACGAGATAACTCTTGTTTTATTTGCGCAGAATCACATTATACAGGGTGGTAAAGATCAGACCAACACCTATCTTTGTGGACGTCCCCCGATAATGCCGTCGGACGACGACGCTATTCAACAGTGTAGACCTCGTATACAGGGTGTAAGTAAATACTGTCTTTGTAACTAAATGGGATATTTCTATGGGTTAGATAGGGTAAATGCCTGATGGCTAGAAACATTGCAGCGGCACAGATCTCAGCCTCGTAATTCAATAGACATAACTCCGAGACAATTTATTTAACAACTTTAGTAATAAGACCATGATTGAATTGAATCGACTTGACGCCTGAAACGCCAAAGTTGAATCCGTACGGTAAGCATAAATGCTCGATGTGTGGGAAAGTGGTGGTTCAGCCATTGACTAACATTGACCGCAGCAATGTGGTGGGGCTCCATCCTGTTTAACAACATGTTGCGAATAACTGCTAATGCCAATGTGTCTATCGCGTCAATAAACTCGTAAAGCAGGAAGTTCAAGTACAGTTCTCTAGTAATGTTCGCCTCGAAGAAAAAGGGACCGATAATTCGGTTCCCAAGAATGCCATCCCAGAAATTTACCTTCCATCGAATTTGATGGTAATGGTGTCGTAACCAATAGGGATTGTGATGGGTCAGTAATGCATGTTATGACGATTTACCATCCGATGAACAATAATAAAACACGTTTGGTGAAGTTATGGAATCCATACGAGGTTTCGTTAGATTGATTTTTGAAGTAGAAGGCCAAAGTTCCCTTTGACGCGGAGAAAACCAGAACTTTGTTTAATTAAACGTGTGCGCCCTATTGTACCGTCTAATTTCGTCCGTAGTAAGACTCGTGTTAAAGTCGAATGCCAGCCTATTCCAACCAGGAAAGATTGGACATGATGTTTGGGTGAATGTCTAGGTAACGTACGTCGAGCGGCAGTGCTTTATGCAGAACATTGCCCCCACCGATGCCATCCGGTTCGAAGCACCTTCACCGACATTAGAGACCACCTTATCTAGTTCGGTGGGTTCGTCATGAGGAACCGGGAACGTAGGCGAGACCTTGTACTCGGCAATGAAGACCGAGAAGGGGATATTGTAGCACGTTTTGAAGCCAATCCTCATACCATATCATATCTTCGATGCGAACATTACTGTAGAATTGTACTTGGACTTCCTGCGTCACGAGTTTAGTGACGCGATAGACGCATTGCCATTAGCAGTGATTCGCAACATGTGGTTCCAACAGGATGGAGCCCCACGACAATGGGTATTCAAGGTTCGTCAATGGTTGAACGACCACTTTCCCAATCGTTGGAAAGGTAGAGGTGGACCAATTCCGTGGCCAGCAAGATCTCCTGACCTTACCCCGCTTAATTTCTTCCTATGGGGATATGATAAGGGCGTCTTTTACGAAGCAGAACCGATGGACGCAGCAGACTTAAAGGACCGAATTCGAGCCGCTATCAACGGAATCACTCCTTAAATGCTGGCAAATGCATTGAAAAACCTGGAAAGTCGCCTCAAAGAGTGCCTACACCACGATGGTAGACACATCGAACATTCACACTGATGTGCTTACCGTACGGATTCAATTTTGGCGCTTAAGGCCTCGCGTCGATTCAATTCAATCATGGTCTTATTATTAAAGTTGTTAAATAAATTGTCTCGGAGTTAAGTCATCTAGTGAATTACGAGGCTGTGATCTGTGCCACTGCAATGTTTCTAGCCATCAGGCATTTACCCTATTAAACAAATAGAAAAATATCATTTGATTACAATGACACGTATTTACTTACACCCTGTATACGAGGTCTACGCTGTAGTATTGTGACGTCATCCGACGGCATTATTGGGGGACGTCCACAAAGATAGGTGTTGGTCTGATCTTTACCACCTTGTATATAATTGTCCGTCCCTATTGAAGGCAACGATTGAAGATCGCTGGAATATGATCAAGAAGCAGGCGCTGTGCTTTAACTGTTTAAAAAAGGATCATTCAAGTGGCAACTGCAAGGCAGGAAGTTTCCGGAAGTGTAATGCAAGGCATAATACACTTTTGCATCGAGTATCAAAAGAAAGGCATCCAGCAACAAGGGCCAAGGTGCAGACTGTAACAAATTCCCATCTATCCCGAAATTCTTGGGCATCCCGCAAGTGATCTTGCCGACAGCCGTTGTCCAAGTCGAAGATTCAAATGGAAATATCTGGTCAGGACGAGCATTGCCTTATTCTGGCTCACAAGTGAGCTTCATTTCCGAGCAATTTATTCAGAAGTTACAACTTAGACGAACGTATCAGAACGCAAGCATTGGAGGAATTGAAGCCACGGGAATTGGACATTCACGCGGTGGCACGACATTGAACACACGTTTTAAGATGGATTTAAACATTAGCGTCAGAATCCAAGCCTTACTTCTCAATCAAGTTACGGAGAAATTGCCAAATCACGCATTCAACCCACAAAATTGGCCTCATATTAAAGGCTTACAACTCGCCGATCCGAAGTGGCACGTACCCGGAACCATCGATATATTGTTGGGAGCCGACGTTTACCTAGATGTTATACAAAATGGCAAACTTGAAGGGAAAACTGGAACACCCGGGGCCTTCAACACTGTTTTTGGCTGGGTGATGGCAGGCCAATTGGGAGGTCAAGCATCAAATACGATCACGTCGAAAATTCAAGTCAACCAGTGCAACTTGGAGCAACAACTCTCCAAATTTTGGGAATTAGAAGTGTTTAAAGAATCAAGCACTACAACCAAACTCCGTGTTGTATTTGATGCATCGGTAAAGACATCAACCGGAATTTCCTTAAACGATGTTCTACTGATTGTTCCAAAACTACAAGATGACCTCGTGAATCTTTTAATACGCTTCATAAGTCATGCCATTGCTATAACTGCAGATATAGAAAAAATGTATCGTCAAATTATAATAAATCCGGAAGACTCAAATTATCAACGTATCCTTTGGAGAGCCCACAAGCAAGAACCAATTCGAGATTATAGGTTGCTTACTATGACCTATGGAACGGCTGCTGCACCCTATCTGGCTACTAAAGTCCTTCAACAGTTATCACGAGATGTCAGACCTAATTAGCCATTGGCATCGAAGGCGTTGGCAGAAGACTTTTACATGGACGATGTCTTATCTGGGGCTGATGATATCACCACAGCATTAAAATCACAACAAGAATAGAATAAAGCCACACGCGCAGGCGGATTCAATTTACGAAAATGGGCGTCCAGTGAGCCAGCCTTGTTCGAATCCTTGCCGTCGGAATTACGAGAGATACCCTTGCCATTAAAGACAGAAAACGCTGACGAAATACAAATATTGGGCTTGCAATGGACATCCGCCACAGACAAGTTATCCTATACCGTCAAGGTATCAACGACAAGAGCCATTGTTACAAAACGTACTATTTTCTCCCAAACGGCTAAGGTATTCGACCCGTTGGGTTTGGTATCACCAGTCATTATCCGAGCGAAAATCCTGTTACAAGAGGTGTGGCAAAGTAAACTTAGTTGGGATCAAGAATTGCCGTCGGGATTAGTAAATAAATGGCACGCGTTTGAGAAGATCTAACGGGAATTGAAGAACTGAAAATTCAACATTATATCGGCCAACCTCATCTCAAGAAAGCTACATTACACGGATTCTGTGACGCATCCGAGAAAGCTTATGCAGCAGCTGTATATTTCAAGACCACAACCAACTCTGGGAACATAAGTATTCAACTTGTAGCCGCCAAAACCAAGGTAGCGCCACTGAAGCAAACGACATTACCAAGATTGGAACTTTGCGCCACGGTACTACTTGTACGATTAATCGCACTAGTACAAGAGTCACTAAAGATTACCGTACCCGAAGTTCATTGTTGGAGTGACAGTAAAATCGTACTGGCTTGGTTGGCTTCACCACCTCAACGCTGGAAAACCTTCGTAGCGAATCGCGTCTCCGAAGTACAAGACGTTCAACCAGCTATAGAATGGCATCATGTACCGGGCGACTGCAATCCAGCTGATTGCCCTTCTCGTGGAATAGATGTTGAAGATCTACGTGGACATCCGTTATGGTGGCACGGACCTAGCTGGTTGAATATTAGCGCTACGTATGACCAAGACTCATTGGGTGAGGAACCACCGGAATGCAACGCAGAAGAAAAGAAAGTATTGATGGTCGTATCACATTGCAACATTGAGAAGACGCCACTCTTGAACTATTCGTCGTTAACCACTCTAATACATGTCACCGCTTACGTACAACGATTTATACGTAACGCTAGAATCGCCAAGACTTTAAGAGAAACCGGAGAATTGACTAAGCAGGAAATTGATTTGGTGTTAAATCACTGGATACGGAGCGCACACCTGGAAGCTTTTACGGAAGAAGTACACCACCTGAAGGCGTTGAAACCAATAATGTCCAAAAGAAAATTATTATCATTAACACCCTTCCTCGACAAAAACGGCATTCTACGAGTTGGAGGACGAATTCGTCACTCGAAGTTACCAACAGACCAAATACATCCAGTAATTCTTCCGCGAAAAAGCAAGTTGACCGATCTTATCATTCTGCAAGAACATCAGAAAACACTACATGGAGGTCCGCAACTAATGATGGCGTCACTACAACCGAAATTTTGGATTTTGGGACTTCGAGAGGCAATACGGTTCCACATCAGACGTTGTATACGATGTGTTCGACAAAAAGCAACGACAATCGATCAACTTGTGGGAAATGTACCAAGTAGCCGAGTAACTCCGGCTAGAGCCTTTTTACGGTGCGGAGTCGATTACGCTGGACCATTCAATCTCAAGGTTATGAAGGGGCGCGGATGCATGTCATTCAAGGGTTACATTTCCGTATTTGCTTGCATTACAACAAGAGCGCTACACTTGGAACTGGTTAGCGACTTATCTGCTGACGCTTTTTTAACGGCCTTAAAACGTTTTGTAGCGCGCAGAGGAAAATGCGCAGACATGTATAGCGACTGCGGCTCCAACTTCGTAGGAGCAAACCGGGAAATGAAGGATTTTCTGAAAACTATAACTAGTAACACTCATAGTCCAACGATAGCAAGATGGATGAGCGATGAAGGTATTAATTGGAAGTTCAATCCACCATCGGCACCTCATTTCGGGGGATTGTGGGAAGCCGTAGTCAAGTCGGTGAAATACCATATGAAGCGAGTCATCGGAGAAACTAGATTAACATATGAAGAGATGCAGATGCTACTTTACCAGATAGAAGCATGTCTTAACTCAAGACCTCTGACACCCATGACATCCGATCCAGCTGATCTTTCAGCCTTAACCCCTGGACATTTTCTGATTGTAGAAGCCTTGACAGCCATTCCGGATCCAGATCTGACTGCAACGAAGGTCAACCGACTGTCAAGATGGCACTTGAGTCAACAACTACTACAGCACTTTTGGAGACGTTGGCAATCAGAATATCTATCTCGACTACAAAAAAAGACCAAAATGGACCAAATCAACGAAGAATATAAAAATAGGAGATCTAGTCTTGATAAAGGAAGAATTGCCACCTACGAAATGGAAAACGGCTCGAGTCACTCAATTACACCCCGGAGAAGATGAATTGGTCAGAGTGGTCACCGTAAAAATTGCAGACAATGAACTAAAACGACAAGTCGTGAAGCTGTGTTTACTCACACAGTTTACTCTTAACTTAATTATTAAAATTTAATATTTTAAGGCGGCAAAATGTTCGGTCGTACCTGGTTTTTTATGTAAACAAACTTAACGCTTATCAAATCAGATGTAGTTTTTTGTATAATGATTAGAACTGAAACGATTGTTTTTTTGTAATGCAATTGGTATATAAATAAGATCCATAACCATTATTAATGTCAGTATGAAATTGGTCGCAAACGAGTACGCATAATGTCGGTTATAACATTTTATGGTGTTAAAATAAATGATTAATTAAGTTTTAGTTCGTCGTAATTGATTCTTCGACTCGGTACACGAACACTCGGTTACACAGGAGGGCTACCTGTGAAACCGTTTCAAAAATTTCAAATTGTTTTGAAATTGTCAAATGGGTAATATGGTTCATATCTAGGTAAAATTTATCAAGTTTGGGTAAATAGGGACTTTGGTGGGATAAAATTGGTACAATTTGTGGGAAAAATAGGGAAATATAGGGAAAAGAGATTTCGTATTTTCGACGAAGGTGTTTAATGGCCAAAAACGTTTTCGGTTGCCAATATGGTATATTCCCATTGCGCCGAATCCCATTAGACCGAATTCCCATTAGACCGAATTCCGCCCAAGATTTCGATGAAATTAGCCAAACGGCGGGTTTAATATTCTATTAAACGACCGACGCGATATTCTAACTGACCTCTCGCAAAAAATGAATATATGTATATTTTCTACTCCTCTTGTTTTTTAATAAAGGCGTTTTAATGTATTTTAAGACCATTGTATACGTCATTATATAAGTAGCAAAAATTATAAGAAAGACTTTGCGGGATATATAAGGGTTTCAAATGTGTACAGTTTCACATTGTCAAAAGTATGTTTTTCTGAATTATTGTTAGGTTAGGTTAGGTTAGGTTAGTTTAGGTTAGGTTAGTTTAGGTTAGGTTAGTTTAGGTTAGGTTAGGTTAGGTTAGAATAGGATAGAGGGTTTTTAATATGGAAATTTGAATAGCAAATACCCTAAAATTGCAGTTGTACCATTTTTACGCAATGAATATGACCTAAAAATATAAAGAAAAATCGGCAATTTTATTTTTAAAGTTAAATTTCTGTGATTTAAAATTGTTTTGTTATTCTAAACATTACATTTTGCTTAATAATTTACCAAATGTTTCGTTAGGTTAGGTTAGGTTAGAATAGGATAGAGGGTTTTTAATATGGAAATTTGAATAGCAAATACCCTAAAATTGCAGTTGAATCATTTTTACGCAATGAATATGACCTAAAAATATAAAGAAAAATCGGCAATTTTATTTTTAAAGTTAAATTTCTGTGATTTAAAAATGCTCTGTTATTCTAAACATTACATTTTGCTTAATAATTTACCAAATATTTGGGTTTAGTGCTCATTTCACTAGGCCATTAAATTATTAAAAGTCAATCAGATTTCTTGCTTCCAAAGATTGAATCTTTGCGTTCCCGGGAATTTTTTTTTAATTCCATCGGGTATATTTAAGCAAAGATTCTTGTCCCAATGGACCGAATCCTAAACCTGGATAGGTGCGGGTTTTTCGGTCGAATGGGACAGTCCCATTGGACCGAATCCGCCAAAGTGCGGAGTATTCGGTCGAATGGGAATGCGTTCGGTCCATTGGGATTCGGCGCAATGGAACTGAAGCGCCAATATTGCCATGGCCAAACTAATTGGTAGTGCGACGTCTCCATTTGGGGATTTTCATATTCTTAGAACCCGGTAGGGTTCTATGTTATGGGCCCATCATCATCTGTAATGCTATTTTGATTTCCTAAAAAATTCAGTCTCTAGCCAATCAAAACGCTCCATTCTCCCATAGAATAACATTAAAATCGACTCTTTCGAGGACAAGTCCAGTGATTGACAGAACTAAAAGAGGAATTATTTGTTACAGTTATAATCACTTTTAAATGGTAGAGCAAGGTTCGAATGTTGAACTTTTCAAGTTTCATTTAAAAATATTAAGTCTAAGTATTTTAAAATTAATTCTGAAGTTGACCCTTTTTTTGGTACTTAGCTGGTTTCGCGCATGGCCAAATTCGTAATGTTATTCTATGGGATTTGGTTTTTTGAAAGTGGCTTACCTTTCAGATTTATTTTCTAATACTTCCGGATATTTTTCAGACTTGGATTTTCCGTGTGGTATGAATTAAGTTTCAAGCTTTATTTTAAGATTAATTTCATAATTTTACACCGATTAGTTGGCCCACAATCTATTTATGAAAACGGACGAAAAAGTAAGGCGGAGATATAGATTCGCCAAAAACCTAAGCCTAATTTGACAAATTAGGCTTAGGTTTTATATGGCTTTTTAAAATCACGTGCAGGAGGACTCGTGGAGGAGCGCGCTTGATTTGGAGGCTATGGGTATTGAACTCTGACTTAATTTCTCCTTCTTCAAATTTTTGCCGTTTATGAAATTAGTCTAAGACTAAAGCCCGTAAAAGATCTGGAATCATTAGAAAATAAATCTGAAAGGTACAAAAAATCTAAATCCCATAGAATTACATTAATTTTCAATTTTTCCGCCTTTTTTTTTTTTTTGCCGTTTTTATAAATAGACTGTGGCCAAACTAATCGGTGTAAAATTATGAAATTAGTCTTAAAATAAAGCCCGAAAAATATCTGGAATCATTAGAAAATAAATCTGAAAGGTAAGTCTCGTACAAAAAATCTAAATCCCATAGAATAGCATTAAGTTTCAATTTCTCCGCCTTAAAACTTAAAAGTACTCTCCTTTTTAAAAATGTGAAAGTCCGAACGACTTGGCATTTCGAACGGCAATAAGGAAGGTATTAACATCCAAAATAATGAAAAAAATAATTTAAATTTAGTTTAAAGGGTAATGGGAAAAATATGAAGATTTCGCTGCGGCTGTCGGAGGTATTAACATAAAAAATGATGAAAAAATTATTTTAAATCTGGTTTAAGGGTAATGGGGAAAATATAAGAATTCGCTGCGGTTGACGGAGGTATTAACATCAAAAAATGATGAAAAAATAAATTTTAATTGGGATTAAAGGGCACTGGTAAAAATGTAGAGATTTGACTGAATCAAGTGCAGCTGCCGCAGCTTTTAACATCAAAAATTATGAAAAAATTAATATTAATTGGGATAAAAGGGCACTGGTAAAAATGTAGAGATTTGACTGGAATCAAGTGCGGCTGCCGGAGGTATTAACATAAAAAATTATGAAAAATTAATTTTAATTGGGATTAAAGGGCACTGGTAAAAATGTAGAGATTTGACTGAATCAAGTGTGGCTGCCGCAGCTATTAACATCAAAAATTATGAAAAAATTAATTTTAATTGGGATTAAAGGGCACTGGTAAAAATGTAGAGATTTGACTGGAATCAAGTGCGGCTGCCGGAGGTATTAACATCAAAAATTATGAAAAAATAAATTTTAATTGGGATTAAAGGGCACTGGTAAAAATGTAGAGATTTGACTGGAATCAAGTGCGGCTGCCGGAGGTATTAACATCAAAAATTATGAAAAAATTAATTTTAATTGGGATTAAAGGGCACTGGTAAAAATGTAGAAATTTGACTGGAATCAAGTGCGGCTGCCCCAGCTATTAACATCAAAAATTATGAAAAAAATTTATTTTAATTTTGTTTAAAGGGCAATGGTAAAAATGTAGAGATCTGACTGAATCAAGTGCGGCTGTCGCAGCTATTAACATCAAAAATTGTGAAAAAATTAATTTTAATTGGGTTTTAAGGGCAATGGTAAAAATGTAGAGATCCGACTGAATCAAGTGTGGCTGCCCCAGCTATTAAAATCAAAAATTATGAAAAAATTAATTTTAATTCGGTTTAAAGGGCAATGATAAAAATGTAGAGATCTGACTGAATCAAGTGAGGCTGCCGCAGCTATTAACATCAAAATTATGAAAAAAATAATTTTAACTGGGTTTAAAGGGCAATGATAAAAATGAAGTAATTTGACTAAATCAAGTTCAGCTGCCGCAGCTATTAACATCAAAAATTATGAAAAAATTAATTTTAATTGGTTTTAAAGAACAGTGGTAAAAATGTAGAGATCCGACTGAATCAAGTGCGGCTGCCCCAGCTATTAACATCAAAAATAATGAAAATTTTTATTTTAATTGGGTTTAAAGGGCAATGTTAAAAATGTAGAGATTTGACTGAATCACTTTTTAAAGGGCTAGTCTTTTAATATAGAAGTTAACACTTTCGTGCTAGACTGAAGTGACAGATATTATATCAAAAATGTCTTTGCGAACAAAGACCCAGAAGGACATGTTATGGCCTTGAATGTCTGAAGTGACAGATATTTAATTTTCTTTTCAAACATTAAATTTAAATACTATTAAATTTTCTTTTAAAACATTAAATTTAAATACAATTAAATTTTCTTTTAAAACATGAAATTTAAATATAATTAGATTTTCTTTTAAAACGAAATTTAAATATAATCACAATCTGGCACGATTTAGAGTTTCAAATTTCAAAACAACTGATTTTATTCACTCGGAAATATTTAAGAAAAAACATAACAGACGATTTTCTCCCATTGACGCTTAACATTAAATTTCGCTTAATTATTTTTCAGGGATTACGTGTCAAACAAAACGAAACTTTTCGTTCGATAGAAAAATTTACTTAATTTAGCTTTGGCTTTAGGCGTAGAATCAAAGTACTATGATCTGATCTCATACCTTAATTGGATAATGTTTTCTATGGATAATGTTTTATTATAACTCCTCGACTTTAGTCGAGGCAATTCGTTCATGTTAGCTTATGAATGCTTATACAAGGAATTTAAAGGTAATAAAAATTCCCCATATTTTAATTTTTAATCTAGGTTGCAAACGAACAAACCTAATCCATGGATAATGTTTTATTACAACTCCTCGACTTTAGTCGAGGCAATTCGTTCATGTTAGCTTATGAATGCTTATACAAGGAATTTAAAGGGAAAAAAATTGCCCATATTTTAATTTTTAATTTAGGTTGTAAACGAACAAACCTAATCCATGGATAATGTTTTGTTATAACTCCTCGACTTTAGTCGAGGCAATACGTTCATGTTAGCTTATGAATGCTTATACAAGTAATTTAAAGGGAATAAAAATTCCCCATATTTTAATTTTTAATCTAGGTTGCAAACGAACAAACCTAATCCATGGATAATGTTTTATTACAACTCCTCGACTTTAGTCGAGGCAATTCGTTCATGTTAGCTTATGAATGCTTATACAAGGAATTTAAAGGGAAAAAAATTCCCCATATTTTAATTTTTAATTTAGGTTGCAAACGAACAAACCTAATCCATGGATAATGTTTTGTTATAACTCCTCGACTTTAGTCGAGGCAATACGTTCATGTTAGCTTATGAATGCTTATACAAGGAATTTAAAGGGAATAAAAATTCCCCATATTTTAATTTAGGTTGCAAACGAACAAACCTAATCCATGGATAATGTTTTATTATAACTCCTAATAACTAATTAGTGGTCCCTTATGGAAATCATCATTTAAATTGTACGGTTTTAATGAAAAGAAAAATGAAAGTATTACAATTTATTTAAAAACCTTATCCGCTCTAAAATTCGGCGCTTTGAAGTTCTCTTCCCTCGCGCGCGCAATATAGCTTTGAAAGTACAAATTGTTATGGTTTGCGTCGTCTGCTAAGTTAGAAAAGAAGGTGACTTTAAACGGGCTTTAAAAAACACATTTCCCTTTATCATATACCCATTCCAATAAACCGGCGAGTATTTTTAACGATCCGTTCAATTGCGAGTCGTGGAAATTCGGGTTAAATTAAGAAAACAAAAAGTGGACTCGCGTTATACTGAAAAATAACAGTTCAATACACGTTTTCCCTGAAAAATAATTAAGCGAAATTTAATGTTAAGCGTCAATGGGAGAAAATCGTCTGTTATGTTTTTTCTTAAATATTTCCGAGTGAATAAAATCAGTTGTTTTGAAATTTGAAACTCTAAATCGTGCCAGATTGTGATTATATTTAAATTTCGTTTTAAAAGAAAATCTAATTATATTTAAATTTCATGTTTTAAAAGAAAATTTAATTGTATTTAAATTTAATGTTTTAAAAGAAAATTTAATAGTATTTAAATTTAATGTTTGGAAAGAAAATTAAATATCTGTCACTTCAGACATTCAAGGCCATAACATGTCCTTCTGGGTCTTTGTTCGCAAAGACATTTTTGATATAATCTTATATAGGTCTACATTAAACTGGACTTTGGACAAAATCGGCGATAAACACCTCAGGTGGTATCCTTGTAAATGGATTTTATCTAAGCTTCTCTTGGAAAAGCAATAGCTCTTGATTTTATACCATTTCGTTTAAAACAAGTCCAGATGTTCTGAGAAGGATTGAAATACATAACACGAGCACGCGGTATCCTCGTGTAGAGTTATAAATCGGTAATTGCTAAAAGGGTTATTTCGTACGATGAAAAAACACGAGATGGCACTGATTTTCATTATAGGGGTCTCAGTGTTTCTGGGGGTAAGGATTGTATAAATTTATTTTCCTGTCTACTGAACGCTCTCTTACCTCTTTCCCCAGTATCCCGTCTCTCGCGAAGGGTGGGTATGGCTGTAGGGCAGACAGTGACGGATGTGAGATAATAGGCTCTATCGTGGCGACATCTTCGAGTTTACGCGTTAAACACCGTTATAATATACATTTCTTATCGTAACTAGAGAAAAATTAAACTTAAAATTGCCAAATTATACCACGAAATACGTCTGACTATCATGGTTCATAAGAAGTAAAGTTGAACAATTTAGCGATGTCAGAACGCAAGATAGTAGGTACGGAAATGATCAAATTTCGATAATTTTTTTTTAAACATTTTTCGCTAATCTCTCGCATTATGATTATCAAAATTATATAAGGCGCTAAAGAATATTTTTCATGTCAAAGTCACTGCTCTGTCAATGTAAACTCAAATGGTCAAGCAAATTTGCATTTTTCGCCAATTTTCAAATTCTAGGTTAAATTCTTATAGAGCTAAATATTTGGTTTCTCAACTATATACCTACTCCAAGGGCAACAGCTTTGTTTAATGGTCCAATAACAGGCAAGTCCTGATGATGACCTTTCACCATGTCCTCGGCTTGCAAGTACTTGACAAATTTCAGACTATAAAATGCGATAATTATAAATAATAAGTATAATAATAAGTATAAATTCGGCCTATCGAAACTTAAAATTCATTAGACGAATTCGAAATTAAAGAGGAACTTGCAGGGGCAGCGCGCCATTGCGGTTCACTCTTTACGCGCCAATCTGTTAAGAGATGTTCCCATTCTGATCCTATTCTGATTGGCTACGCTATGACGAGAGAGACAAACTAGGCGGTAACCCCTACCCTCGAGCTTCGGGACTCGACGCGTTTCCCATAGCAACGGTCGTGTAATACGTGTAACGGACGAGAGCGAGAGATAATGAGCGCGCCATCTATTGTGATAATTCATCATTATATTTGTTCCCCAATAGCCGTAGCCCCTGAATCAGTTGGTGTAGGAGTATGGATCATAAATAAAATACTTACTTATAATATAGATTGGAAACTTCAAAGGAGCAAAGTGACTCCAGCGCGATCGCGGCGATCCTGGTGGTTGGAGCCGAACACTAGTGGCACGTTAAGATCGTATTGGCCTTATTTCTTTCAGCGCTGCCTCATATTTCTGCTAGTAGCGTACTGTAGCGAATTTCCCCGCTTCGGCCAAAAAAATGTTTTCTATTAAATATGATTTGAGAGGAGGGAATCAAATCGGCTTAAAACATGATAAAAAAGTTGTACTTTACACGATACGCCAATTTTCAAAAGGTAAAAATAATATTTACATCATTTTAAAAAATTAAAACTTATTGAGCTCGCTAAGCCTTGGTCCTTCTTATAGAGAAGAGAAGGCATACATGCTTTAATACAAGTTATACAAGGCGAACTAAATAAGTTACTATTTTGACTTTGCAAAACGAGGAAGACTAATTTTGATAAATTTTATTTATATTAGGTTCGTTTATTGTTGGAGAATAAAGTTCCAATTACCCGCCTGAAGAGAAACAAGTTGGGAAACCAAAATATTACCTCTCCTCGTCCCAAGTCTAATTGTAAACAAGAAAACTAATGAAACCAGGTAGTCGATGTTAAAAAATGATTTTCTAATTGGTATGATTATACTTTGAGTGGGATCAGCCGTAAGAGGCGTAATTCACCTCCTATCTACCGGAAACTATTTTTATAGTATATGTCAGACCTTGACGACTTCCGGAAACCAAAAAAAAAAAAAAAAAAAAAAATTAAAAAAAAAAAAAAAAAAAAAAAAAAAAATATTATTTGGTAGGTTTTTTCCATTTTTTTATTTTTTTTTTTTTTTTTTTTTTTTTTTTTACATTATTTCATTGGTGGGACCTAACCTAACCTAACCCAACCCAACCCACCCTAGCCAAAGCCATGTAAAAAAACTGAAAAAAAAAAACAAAAAAAACTTCAATTTATTTTTTATTTTTTTTGTTTTTTGTTTCCGGAAGTCGTCAAGGCCTGATATATACTATAAAATAGTTTCCGGTAGATAGGCGGTGAATTACGCCTGTTACAGCTGATCCCACTCAAAGTATAATCTTACCTTATAATTAAAATATATATATATATAATAAGAAATAGGAGTGGCACACTTCTTGCTATAAGGTTACTTTTGCCGCTACACTACACGATGAAACTTATGTCACCAGCTGGTAGAAAGTTACAGCATATTTATTTACAAAATAAATTTAAATTTAAATATGATATTATGATAGCAGAAGACTAATACTATTTTATTAAGCATAACTGATACGAAAAAATCGTATTAAAATAACAATGCTAAACAAGAAAACTAATGAAACCAGGTAGACGATGTTAAAAATTTATTTTATAATTTTTGGGTTAAAATAAGAAAGAGGAGTGGCACACTTCTTGCTATAAGGTTACTTTTGCCGCTACACTATTTACACGATGAAACTAGTGTCACCTGTTGGTAGAACGTTTACATCATATTTATTTACAAAATAAAATTAAATTTAAATATGATATTATGAAAGAAGAAGACTAATACTATTTTATTAAGCATAAATGATACGAAAAATTCGTATTAAAATAACTAGTCAAATTCTAATGACATTAAAAATAGGAGCGTCCCAAGAGCGACGTAATCATTTACATGTTTAGTTTTATTTTCACTCTCTCGAAAGAGCCGAATATTCTACGAAGAGACCCCTCGCTCCGTGCAAGCCATACCACGTGCACTACCTTAATTTTCGAGCCTCTGTTATTTTACAGATACATAATAGTTGAAGTTTATCTTAAATTAAAATTATTCTAACCAAAATTAAAACAATAAAACCATAATTAAATTATTTTCAAGCTATAGGACTAAATTAAACGTAATGATGATAGAATCAAATTAACTATGATTAAACAAATTGTAGTTGAAATGGATTTTACAAGAATAAACACAACTGAATTTCTAGATTATTTATTATTAATTAATTTAAACCTAAGACTGAATTAAAGAGAATGATGTGATTAAACAAATTATAGAAAATGACTAAATGAGTTTGACCTTCCTTGAGTCTTGACTGAAAGGTATTAAGGTAAGCTTTAAGCCGAGTTCGAGGGAAACTAGTGTCACCTACAGCATAAGCTACTAATTATTCCATGCCTACAGATAGAAAGTTAATTTACAAAATACAATTAAACTTAAATATGATTTTTTGAGAGAGGACTAGAACTAATTATTATAGAATTTAAATCAAGCATAATTAAAGTTTTTAAAAAAACCGTACGCCTTTATTTCGTTATACTGCTGTAGTCCTACTTCCTACTAATCTAGCGTCACCTGTGACAAAAAGTTAACGTCAAATTCATTTAATAAATAAAATTAAATTTGAATATTATATTATGATCGTTTAAGACTAGTAATATTTTATTTTATAATGTAAATTACGAGTAATAAGCTTTTAAATTTTTTATTTAATTGGATACATATAAAAAATTATACGCGGCGCTACTATAACACGGCCTGGCTTCCGTAGTGCACCCCTTCCAGATTTAAGAGGTTTTTATCTAAGATTCTTTCAAGTGCTTATAGCAAAGTCGTTAGAGCGTTTGCATGGCTATCTCTGAAGTTGAGCAGCGTCGAGCGCGGACAGTAACTGGGTGGGAGATCACCTGTGAGATGTTTTATTTAAATAGGAAATTTCAGAATTTGGAAATTGTACCGCCACCTATGAGAGGAGTGGTGAACTAAAATAGAATTTTCTTGCGATGACGTAATTGCGAACACCGCGAACGACGGACACACACACACACCCACACACACACACGATCAGGACAGAACCTCTCCGTGAACTAAAGTTCACTCGGAGAGGTAACAAGTTGGGAAACCAAAATATTACCTCTCCTCGTCCCAAGTCTAATTGTAATTAAGAAAACTAATGAAACCAGGTAGTCGATGTTAAAAATTGATTTTATAATAGGTATGATTATACTTTGAGTGGGATCAGCCGTAAGAGGCGTAATTCACTTCCTATCTACCGGAAACTATTTTTATAGTATATGTCAGACCTTGACGACTTCCGGAAACCAAAAAAAAAAAAAAAATAAAAAATAAATAATTATTTGGTAGGTTTTTACATTTTTTTTTTTTTTTTTTTTTTTTGGTGGGACCTAACCTAACCTAACCTAACCCAACCCAACCTAACCCATGTAAAAAAAACTGAAAAAAAAAACTGAAAAAAAAAAAAAAAAAAAAAAACTTATTTTGGTTTCCGGAAGTCGTCAAGGTCTGATATATACTATAAAATAGTTTCCGGTAGATAGGCGGTGAATTACGCCTGTTACAGCTGATCCCACTCAAAGTATAATCTTACCTTATAGGTAAAATATATATACATAAAATAAGAAATAGGAGTGGCACACTTCTTGCTATAAGGTTACTTTTGCCGTTACACTACACGATGAAACTTATGTCACCTGCTGGTAGAAAGTTACAGCATATTTATTTACAAAATAAAATGAAATTTAAATATGATATTATGATAGCAGAAGACTAATACTATTTTATTAAGCATAACTGATACGAAAAAATCGTATTAAAATAACAAGAAAACTAATGAAACCAGGTAGACGATGTTAAAAATTTATTTTATAATTTTTGGGTTAAAATAAGAAAGAGGAGTGGCACACTTCTTGCTATAAGGTTACTTTTGCCGCTACACTATTTACACGATGAAACTAGTGTCACCTGTTGGTAGAACGTTTACATCATATTTATTTCCAAAATGAAATTAAATTTAAATGTGATATTATGATAGAAGAAGACTAATACTATTTTATTAAGCATAAATGATACGAAAAAATCGTATTAAAATAATTAGTCAAATTCTAATGACAATTAAAAATAGGAGCGACGTATTCAGCTACATGGTCATGTTTAGTTTTATTTTCACTCTCTCGAAAGAGTCGAATATTCTACGAAGAGACCCCATGCTCCGTGCCAGCACGGACGCGCCATACCACTACCTTAATTTTCGAGCCTCTGTTATTTTACAGATACATAATAGTTGAAGTTTATCTTAAATTAAAATTATTCTAACCAAAAGTAAAACAATAAAACCATAATTAAATTATTTTCAAGCTATAGGACTAAATTAAACGTAATGATGATAGAATTCAATTAACTATGATTAAACAAATTGTAGTTGAAATGGATTTTACAAGAATAAACACAACTGAATTTCTAGATTATTTATTATTAATTAATTTAAACCTAAGACTGAATTAAAGAGAATGATGTGATTAAACAAATTATAGAAAATGACTTAATGAGTTTGACCTTCCTTGACTGAAAGGTATTAAGGTAAGCTTTAAGCCGAGTTCGAGGGAAACTAGTGTCACCTACAGCATAAGCTACTAATTATTCCATGCTTACAGATAGAAAGTTAATTTACAAAATATAATTAAATTTAAATATGATTTTTTGAGAGAGGACTAGAACTAATTATTATAGAATTTAAATCAAGCATAATTAAAGTTTTTAAAAAAACCGTACGCCTTTATTTCGTTATACTGCTGTAGTCCTACTTCCTACTAATCTAGCGTCACCTGTGACAAAAAGTTAACGTCAAATTAATTTAATAAATATAATTAAATTTGAATATTATATTATGATCGTTTAAGACTAGTAATATTTTATTTTATAATGTAAATTACGAGTAATAAGCTTTTAAATTTTTTTTTAATTGGATACATATATAAAGAATTATACGCGACGCTACTATTACACGGCCTGGCTTCCGTAAAGCACCTATCACAGATTTAAGATGTTTTTATCTCAGATTCTACCATGTACTTATAGCATAACCGCTAGCGCGTTGGCATGGCTATCCCAAAAGTTAACAGCGTCGAGCGCGGACAGTGACTGGGAGGGAGACCTCCTGTGAGAGATTTTATTTGAAATGAAAATTTCAGAATTTGGAAATTGTACCGCCACCTATGAGAAGAGTTTTGAACTAAAATAGAATTTTCTTGCGATGACGTAATTGCGAACACGGCGAACGACGGACACACACACACACCTACACACACACACACCCACACACACACACACCCACACACACACACACCCACACACACACACACACGATCAGGACAGAACCTCTCCGTGAACTAAAGTTCACTCGGAGAGGTAAAAAGGTTTGGTACCCCTCAGAGTACGCAGGAGTCTAGAGAGGAAATCATTTTTACTTTATGTTGTCGTCTGAAACAGTTGGATTTTGTAAATCTTGCAATAAAAACATTGTTCTGCATAAAAGCGGCAGTATTTGTCTCATTTAAATCAAAATTAACTTTCTAATATGAGAATAATTACAATTTAAATACGGTGATAACGTGTTTCTAGCTGCGGAAGCTTAATGAACGCTATCAATGGTTTGTAAGAAAATAATCAAATTACAGTATTCTACCAGGGGCTTTAGTTTATTGAAGAATAATAATGTCACTACATGTTTACAAATATTTTCTGGTCTCAGAAAACAGGTTTCAGTGATCGCTCATCAAATATTTCATCGATCAGGGATGAATCTATCAGCCAGATAAGATTGGACAGAAAGGTTTCGAATTCATGTTCTTAAAAATTTAAATTAAATTTTAAGAAATGCATTCCACCTCGACCAAGAATAAATCAAAACTTATAATTAACCCCAAAGAAGCTTGGAGAGTAAGGAAAATGTGATTAACTTAACCGAGATGGTACGAGCACGGTAAGTAATTTCACTAAACACCATAGATCGTAGAAAATTACCCTAAACTGACAATTCTTGCACTATTTCATAACTCATGAAATCTGAATGAAATTGCAAAAACGCTTATAATGATTTAGAATTCGAACTCACAAGATCTTGTTTGTCAATTAACAAATTTGACCGATGAAATATGTGATAAGCGATCACTGAATGCCTGCTTTCTGAGACCCAGAAAATATTTGTAAATGTATAAAAGTGATGTTATTATTGTTCAATAAACTTAGAATACTGTAATTTGATTATTTTCTTACGAACCATTGATAGCGTTCATTAAGCTTCCGTAGCTTGAAACACGTTATCACCGTACCTAAATTCTTATATTAGAAAGTTAATTGCGAGTTAAATGAGACAAATACTGCCGCTTTTATGCAGAACAATGTTTTTATTGCGAGATTTACAAAATCTTACTGTTTCAGACGACAACATAAAGTAAAAATGATTCCCTCTCTAGACTGCTGCGTTCTTTGAGGGGGTACCAAACCTTTTTTCTCTTCAGGCGGGTAATTGAAACTTTATTCTCCAACAATAAAATAACCTAATATAAATAAACATTATCAAAATTAGGCTTCCTCGTTTTGCAAAGTCAAAATAGTAACTTATTTAGTTCGCCTTGTATAACTTGTATTAAAGCATGTATGCCTTCTCTTCTCTAGAAGAAGGACCAAGGCTTAGCGAGTTAAATAAGTTTTAATTTTTTAAAATTATGTAAATGTTATTTTTACCTTTTGAAAATTGACGTATAGTGTAAAGTGCAACTTTTACCTCCCCTACTGTTCAGGGGGAGGTATTACACTGGTTGTGTCTGTCACTTCCTGTGTAAGCGGATATCCTGTGTAACCGGAAATCACGTGACCTAGGTCGTAGAGCAAAAGTCTAGAGACGTAATCATGCCAGCTTTAATGGGAATTACCTCCTTTAAGCGTGGCTGCCACCATTCTCCCCATCAACGGGTCTTTGTGGTGCAGTTACCGAATGCCTAGGGTTACGATAAACTTCTAGACGTTGAGAAGGAGGTTACTCGCTCGAAAGCAATATATACCCCTTTTCCATGCCCAAACTGTTTTGGTCTTATGCCGCGATATATTTTAGTGAATTGAAGCGTATAATGCATTTAAATTTTAGTTTAAAATAATAATATTGTTTAACTGAATCTAATTAATAACGAAGCTGAAAAATCAATTTAAAATTCAAGATAGTTTAGAAGATATTTAAGAAAATGTCCAAAAATTCAAAGAAATTTGACCGTTTAATACCAGCTTAAGTTGGCAGCACGCGCTAAGCTATTTTCAATATATCATTTAGTCATAAAAACAACGGTATAACTGGCAGTATAGGCTTAGGCTTAATGCAAACTACAGGTGGATTGAAGAATCTTAATATTGTTCGTCGTCAATTTCTATACTCTTTTTTTTTTTATCTATTTTTAATTGATTGATTTATATTTTTATATTAACAACCGAGCTTAAAAAGTAAGCCAGCTTCTCTTAATTTTGAGATAGTTTTTTTTTTTTTTTTTTTTACTTTGTCGGCTTATACATTTTCATCGGTTTAGTTACGCTGGGCCGAGGAGTAATTCGCAGTGTAGTGTACGCTCGTGGAAAACCCTCTCGCTTGTTTAAGGTTGTGTTGGTATACTGAGCCATGCATAGTTTGAACGTGTAGTAATATTTCGCCTATTCCCATTACTTGGTCTACAAATACTCGATTCTAAAGAACCTTCTAAATTCTGATATGGTTTCAAAAGAAGAACCTTGGACTTGCTTATTTTACTCCCTTCGCGTTTATATTAAAATTAATTCATTTTTCAACGAATTTTGGCCGGCTCTGGCTCACAAAATTTTACCCTCGTTATAATTTTGAATTAAGTGTTAATCTTTTGCATTCAACTTTATCTTGGTAAGAAGTAAATTTTTGATTCGATCACGGCAGTCGGCGGCTGACCACGCGACGTCATATGCCGATAAACCCCGCAGTTCATGGCTTACGCCGTCACCCGGGAAAAACTCGGCTCGCCGCCGTACTTTTTTTTTTTTTTTTTTTTTTTTTTCGCTGCGTCTAGCGGCCGTATTTACTTAATGCGCCTCTGCCACCGCATCGGGGCGTTCGAGTTCCTCAGCCCCATTTGAGTGGTTTCCCCCCTTTTTCCGGTGGTACCTAAATCTCTCACACGGGGGTATATGCGTAAGCGTGCCAAATTTAGATGGTAAATGCCGTTACTATTGGTTCTATGGATGAGTCTAACTTATGGTAATTATTTTTCTTATGATTCCACTCACTCTTTTGTAAGTGAGGAATATTTTTGATTCGAATTGACTTTTTTATATATTTATTTTTGATATTTGGTCTGTAATTAAATTGTGTTGTGTAAAAGTTTACTTTACACATAACTGAATTTCTGTTAATTTCAATTGTTTAAATTTTGATCAAATTGGTTATATCCGATTCCCGTTTTCTTCTTCTCGAGTTAATTTTTGTTTAGCTTAAACAACTATGTTACGCCATACTTCGTCCCTATGAACAGACAAATTACCAATTTAAATGTTTTAGGTGAGGTTGGGTTAGTTAATGTTAGGTTACGTCGTGGTCGGGGAGGTATCATTTTGGTTTCCCAGCTTGTTTAACATGCTTTAAGCCGATTTAATTCCCTCCTCTCAAATCATATTTAATAGAAAACATTTTTTTGGCCTAAGCGGGGAAATTCGTGTCTAGCAGAAATATGTTTTTAAATTGAAAACATTCTGTGGATGGCGAATCTAAAGTTGGGAGTAGTAATGAGTCACTTCTATAGCATTGAGATTCCAATCTATATACGTAGTTATTTTATCTATGGTATGGATATTTCGAATTCGTCAATAGTAGAATACAACGGGTAACAAATCCACTATCATCTCACTCCGTTTTCTCTTGGATCTATCACTTTATTCCATAAAAGTAAACAAGGGGCCGTAGCTTAATACTATTCGGGAACCCGGCAGGGCTCAACGTTATGGGCTTATCATCATCTGTAATGCAATTTCAATTTCCTAAAAAAATTCAGTCATTAGCCAATCAAAACGCTCCATTTTCCCATAGAAATAACATTAAAATCGACTTTTTCGAGGACATGTCTGTTCCGAGAAATAACTCATCGAAATAATCATTTGTTACAGTTGAAACTAATTTTAAATGAAAGATTAAAGTTCGAACGTGAGCCTTTTCTAAGTTTCGTTTAAAAATATTAAGTCTACGTATTTTAAAATTAATTTTGAAGTTGACTCCTTTTTTTGGCACTTAGCTAGTTTCGCTCATGGCCAAATTCGTAATGTTATTCTATGGGATTTGGTTTTTTGAAAGTGGCTTACCTTTCAGATTTAATTTCTAATACTTCCAGGTATTTTTGAAACTTGGATTTTCTGTGTGGTATGAATTAAGATTCGAGCTTTATTTTAAGACTAATTTCATAATTTTACACCAATTAGTTGGCCCACAATTTATTTATGAAAAAGGACGAAAAATTAAAGCGCAGAAATTGAGTGGGCAAAAAAACTAAGCCTTATTTGACAAATTAGGCTTAGGTTTTCTTTAGCTTTTTAAATTCACGCGCAGGAGCGCGCTTGATTTGGGGTTTATGGGTATTGAACTCTAATGACTTAATTTCTCCTCCTTCATATTTTTGCCGTTTTTATAAATAGATTGTGGCCAAACTAATCGGTGTAAAATTATGAAATTAGACATAAAATAAAGCCCGAAAAATATCTGGAAGCATTAGAAAATAAATCTGAAAGTCTCTTACAAAAAATCTAAATCCCATAGAATAACAATAAGTTTCAATTTCTCCGCATTAAAAGTACCCTCCTTTTTAAAAATGAGTGAAACTCCGAACGACTTGCCATTCCGAACGGCAATAAGGAAGATATTAACATCAAAAATAATGAAAAAATTAATTTAAATTTACTTTAAAGGGTTATGGGAAAAATATGAAGATTTCGCTGCGGCTGTCGGAGGTATTAACATCAAAATTCATGAAAAATTGATTTAAATTTGGTTTAAAGGGCCACGGGGAAAATATAAAGATTTCGCTGTGGCTGTCGGAGGTATTAACATCAAGAATGATGAGAAAATTAATTTAAATTTGGTTTAAAGGGCAATGGGGAAAATATAATGATTTCGCTGCGGCTGTCGAGGGTATTAACATCAAAAATGATGAAAAATTTATTTTAATTGGGTTTAAAGGGCAATGGGAAAAATGTAAAGATTTCAGTGTCTCGCTTTGGGGCTGCCGGAGGTATTAACATCAAAAATGGGGAATTTTGGTAAAAATGTAGAAATTTGACTGAATCAAGTGCGGATGCCGCAGCTATTAACATCAAAAATGATGAAAAAAATTATTTTAATTGGGTTTAAAGGGCACTGATAAAAATGTAGAGATTTGACTGAATCAAGTGCGGCTGCTGTACCTATTTACATCAAAAATTATGAAAAAAAAAATATATTTTAATTAGGTTTAAAGGCCATGGTAAAAATGTAAATATTTCACAGAATCAAATGAGGCTGCCGCAGCTATTTACATCAAAAATTATGAAAAATTAATTTTAATTGGGTTTAAAGGGCAATGGTAAAAATGTAGAGATCTGACTGAAGGGTCATTCCACGTGAATTCACCCATGCATGTCACCCGGGGTCAACCGATTTTTATGAAATTTCACACACACTTTTGTCTATGTTTGAAACTAACTTTTGTAGATTTTGAGCTTAAAACATTAAGTACTTTTTGCAATACGCCGGTTTAACCTCTACCCCACGTTTTTGGCTTCCGATTTTACCGAATTGGTCTCCCGTAGCATACATTTCAATAACTTTCAATCTAATCATTATAGCGTTATGAAAATTTGGTTTCTTAATAATGCGCAGAACCCAGTGGTATGGCCCAGATTATTATCAAAATTCCCGTTTCTATTTTATTAGCGCGTAAAGAGAAAAATTATTTTTTAGGGGTCACATTCGGGCCCTGGAAGGCGATGTGGGCAGGCCATAAATCCATCGATATGACTATCATTACGAAGCCCAGAAGCAGGGCATTCTATTGATCTAAAAAAATTTTGGGGTAAGGGGGGCTTTCGAGATATGGTGGGCCAATTACTGATTTTTGGAATTTTGCGAAATTTTCACTTTCTAGGAAAATTATCACTTTTATTAAATTGAATAACTTTTAATCTAATCATTATATCAATATGAAAATTTGGTTTCTAACGTAAAGGAATGTGGAGAATCGAGTGGTAATGCCCAAAGTATTCTCAAAATTTTCGTTTTCACTTTAGTAACGCGTAAAGCGAAAAATTATGTTTTTGGTGGGTTACATTCGGAGCCCTATATGAATATCATTACGAAGCCCAGAAACTGGGTATTCTATTGACCAAAAAATATTTTGGAGTATGTTGGTGCTCTACATTTGCTGGACGAAATACTGATTTAGCTAATTTTACGAAATTTCTACATTTAGGAACAGATAAATAATTTATTTATAAAATTTTTACAATAAAATATCTTACAACAATATACATTTTTGTCCTTTATTCATCAAAATGTAAAGTTAATGACTCTAGCGATACCTATTAGAATGGATTACAAAGTTCTTATGTCGAAACATGTATGCTCTACGCATGGAAGACAATGCATGCTACATGGGTGCGACAAATGTCCTGGAAAAGAAAAAGTTTCAAACTACCTCATGGCATTATTCGAAGAGAAGGACATAGATTCTGATGATGAAATTACATCATCAAGTTAATGCTACACGTCGGTGGGCGAACCAAATTAATTTACGTTAAAGAAAGCACCGGCGATTTCATTGTTAACTTTTTCGAACGTATTAGTTTAGCAATTATACACGATTTCATTGCCAAATCACAGGGTTCATTGTACGAAAACTAAAAGAACTTCCGGAAGGCCACGTTGTGACTCAACTAGACTTGGCAGGAAACTACTCGTTCATTGTCCAAGATGCTGTGCAATGCAAGGTTTGCACTGGGAGAATAGTCAAGCAACCTTGCATCCATTCGATGCGTACTACAAGACTGGGACAAAATTGAACTGCTTAAGCTGTTGCATTGTTAGCAAATTAAATGGATCATGGTGCGGGACTAGCACATTGTTTCCTAAATATTTTCGTTAAAAAACCTCTATAACTTTCTTCCAAATTTTAAATATATCCATTACTTAAGTGACGTAGCTGCCTCACAATACAAAAACTCTAAAAATTTCTTAAACCTTTGTCACCGCGTGTGTATGACTTCAGCATTACTGCGGAATGAATTTTTTTCGTTACAAGTCATGGGAAAAGCCAATCTGATGGTATCTGAGGAACGGTAAAGCGTTTGGTTTCTAGTGCTTCGCTTCAACAACCCACGGAAAATCAATTTCTTACAACGATCCAGTTTTTTGAATGGGCCGATCGAAGCACACTTTACTTCGATATTTTTTATACATTACTAAAGAAGAAGTGAAGCAACACCTAGAAAATAGCCATTATAGACTCTCTAAAGCGTCAACTATCATTGGTACCCGAAGCCACCACAGATTTGTTCAATATCAATGTTCGAGTTAATGATGTACCGGATATCTGAAGACCAATTTGGATCAAGAGTTAAAGTTGCGCAAGAAGACTATGTGAGTGAATAGTTGATTTCGTTTTATGACGTCTCGATTGGGCAGTATAATACTGGAATCATTTAATGAAGAAAATTACTTTTTAATGAAGTTTATGACATAATAATCTGTCGTGGTCTCTCGTTGAGGACATATGGCATGTGCCTCCTAACTCCATTTTATGCGTAGTTTCAGATTATACATTCACTGGTTCTGCAATACACTGGTAGAACATTAAAACTTAAAGAAACAGCTAATGATATTATTCATTCATTAATATTGAAAGATGAATAAAGGACAAAAATGTATATTGTTGTAAGATATTTTCTTGTAAAAATTTTATAAATAAATTATTTATCTGTTCCTAAATGTAGATTTCGTAAAATTAGCTAAATCAGTTTTTGGTCCAGCAAATGTAGAAAACCAACATATCCCAAAATATTTTTGAGTCAATAGAATACCCAGTTTCTGGGCTTCATAATGATATTAATATAGGGCTCCGAACGTAACTCGCCAAAAACATGTTTTCGCTTTACGCGTTTTTAAAGTGAAAGCGAAAATTTTGAGAATACTTTGGGCATTACCACTCGATTGTTCACATTCATTTACGTTAGAAACCAAATTTTGATATAGCTATAATGATTAGATTAAAAGTTATTCAAATTAATAAAAGTGATAATTTTCCTAGAAATTGAACATTTCGCAAAATTCAAAAAATCAGTATTTGGCCCACCATATCTCGAAATCCCCCTTACCCCAAAACATTTTCACATCAATAGAATGCCCTGTTTCTGGGCTTCTTAATGATATTAATATCGATGGGTGTATGGCCTGCCCACATCACTTTCCAGGGCTCCGAATGTAACCCCCCCCCCCAATTTTTTTTTTCTCTTTACGCGCTAATAAAATAGAAACGGGAAGTTTGAGAATAATTTGGGCCATACCACTGGGTTCTGCGCATTATTTCAGGTAAGAAACCACATTTTCATAACGCTATAATGATTAGATTGAAAGTTATTCAAATTTATGCTAAGGGAGACAAATTCGGTAAAATCGGAAGCCAAAAACGTGGGGTAGTGGTTAAACCGGCGTATTTCAAAAAGTACTTAATATTTTAAGCTCAAAATCTACAAAAGTTAGTATCAAACATAGACGAAGGTGTGTGTGAAATTTCTTAAAAATCGGTTGACTCCGGTGACATGCATGGGTGAATTCATGTGGAATGACCCTGAATCAATTGCGGCTGCTGTAGCTATTAACAACAAAATGGATGAAAAAATTAATTTTAATTGGGTTTAAAGGGCAATGGTAAAAATTTAAAGATTTCGCTACGGCTGCCGGAGGTATTAACATCAAAAATGATGAATAAATTAATTTTAATTGGGTTTAAAGGGCAAAAAAGACGTACAAATTCGGACCTATGGAAAGTTTTAATAGTAGATTCACTAAAATATAACCGGCCCAAGGGTGGATTCTACTATAGGGAGTCAGCAAGGGAGACATTGATAAGTCAGAGGTTTCTATCTCTCACCTCGGTGTCATCCCCCTTAGTGAGGGAGTTAGGGAAGTAGCCATTACAAACGCTCCCCCAGTAAGGGAGTTCCATGCCGTCAGGCTTTCTTTCCCCCATTGGCTCTTTGCTGTTTCCCTATAGAATGATTACATAATTTAAACTTTCCATAGGCCGAATTTGTACGTCTTTTTACCTCCCCGACTGGGAGGGGGAGGTATTACACTGATCGTGTCTGTCTGTGAGTCTGTGTGTGTGTCACTTCCGGCGTAAGCGGATATCCTGTGTAAACGGAAATCACGTGACGTAATCATGCCAGCTTATCGTTCAATTCCGTTTAACGGGAATTACCTGCTTTAAGCGTGGCTGCCGCATTGAGTTTCAAGTGTCGTGCAATTATATACAATAGGACGTCTCCAATTGTATATTATCGCATTCCACCATCCACTTTACTGTCAAACCTCGATGCTGGACAGTTGAAAGCGATTATACGCAATGGGACGTCTCCCACTGTTATAATCACCTCCGACCATCCCCACACCAAGGTCCAACCTCTAGTGTCCGATCTCAGCGGGCCATATTAGCGAGGCGTCCCTCACTAATATAGTCCACATCAACCTTCCACTCCACTATCTCCTCCCTCTACGGGTCTTTGTGGTGCAGTTACCGAATGCCTAGGGTTACGATAAACGTCTAGACGTTGAGAAGGGGGGTTTTCCCCAACTCTTCTCGGTTACTCGCCTTATGCCGCGATATCTTTTAGTGAATTGAAGCGTATAATGCATTTAAATTTTAATTTAATATCATAATATTGTTAAACTGAATCTAATTAATAACGAAGCTGAAAAATTAATTAAAAATTCGAGATAGTTTAGAAGATATTTAAGAAATTGTCCAAAAATTTAGTGAAATTTGACCGTTTAATACCAGCTTGAGTTGGCAACACGCGCTAAGCTGTTTTCCATATATCATTTAGTCAAAAAAGCAAAGGTATAACGGGCAGTATAGGCTAAGGCTTGCTGCAAACTTGGGGTGGATTGAAGAATCTAAATAAAGGTACGTTTACACGGGCATCCAAGATAGAAATGATATAAGATTTAAAGATGAGGCGGATTGATACAAAATGTTAAACCTCTTAAGAAAAATGATAGTGGTGAAAACTATCCTTGAACAAAAGTACAGTAGGTTTCCCGTGTTTAAAAAAATACAATTTTGAAGAAAAAATTACATCTGATGTTGGAAAAAAAAATAGGCTTCAGTTTTCTCCACTATAAAACAAAGAAACATTTCCGATTATTTTCATAATCTAAATCAGCCTTGTACAGTGAACTTTGAGACCAGGAGACCAGGAGACCAGGAGACCAGGAGACCAGGAGACCAGGAGACCAGGAGACCAGGAGACCAGGAGACCAGGAGACCAGGAGACCAGGAGACCAGGAGACCAGGAGACCAGGAGACCAGGAGACCAGGAGACCAGGAGACCAGGAGACCAGGAGACCAGGAGACCAGGAGACCAGGAGACCAGGAGACCAGGAGACCAGGAGACCAGGAGACCAGACAAGAGAAGACGAGGCCAGACCAGACGAAAGAGAGCTATAATGACTTAAGGGAGATAATCAACCAGCGCAGAATGCTATCACCATTTGAAGTCAACAGAGCAGCGACACGGCTTTCATTTATCACCAGAAAGAGACGGCCCGGCTACGAAGAATTGAAACGTGCAACCAGTTAGTGTTTTCGAATTCGACATATGAGATACCTACAGTCAGTAAAAGCTCGGCAGTTCTTCATACGGCCTCGTAATTGTAAACATTAAAGCAGCTATTCAAATATAAGTACTAACGGTATGGAAATTAGTCTACTTTCAGTCTTTTAAGATATTTTTTTATCATAGAAGTGGAAGCTAACGTCTTGTCAGCCGTTTTGGAAAATAACCTCTCGACCACCTCCATCCTTGGATTTTTCCAATGACTGGGATCACTTGTATGATGAAAATATCAGTAATGGTCCTCTATTAGCACGTCAAAACAAGAATTTCAGACGAAAATTGTAACGGAAGTAATTACCAATCATCTACCGACAATGGGTTGTAAATGGAACATTCAATCTACAATATTTCTTGGTTTGTCCAAAAGGAACTTGCTACCACATCTTCGTCGTTTTCATTCCTTGTCTTTCTTGCCATCCCAGACTAAATTCTTCGTCTTTATCAAATCAGTGGATTATCAAAGATAACCACACAGTACAGCCTATACTCAAGTGTTAATTTATAACACAAGAACTTGTATTTTACATATTTACTTAGAAAATAAACATTTCATTTGGTGTGTCTATTAAGAAATCTACGCCCTGCCGCATATAATTATAGGTAACGCAGGACATTTCATTTGGTGTGTATATTAAAAAGTCTACGACCTGCCGCATATAATTATGGGTAACGCAGGGCACTCTTTTGCATTTTCTGAATCCTTGAGGTTAAGGTAAAATACTTATACTCCGAACCTAGATGGGAAATGGAGAAGTGTGATTGAAATACACGCTGTTTCTTCTACTCTTAACCAATACTCTACACTTCTTTTCATCTTTTATTTTAGGTAAGGTTAGGTTAACTTAACGTCTGGGTCGGGGAGTTTATATTTTGGTTTCCCAACTTGTTTTTTGTATAATTTTTATTCATATTAATATCTATAAGTATAAGTTCCTAATTTCTTAGACTCTGGCTTTCTTATTTCTTTAACCGTTAATTTTTAATTTCTAACCCTTCACGGTTTTGAATTTTTAATTTCTGTATCTTTACGGCTTTGGTCCACCATCGTTGGGTATAAATGCACTTTTTTAGAAGTGAGAATCAAACCTACGTTTTTATATAATATACAACTTAATATTTTACGATTTTTTAAGAAAGTCCCACGATATGGAAAATTGCGATGTTTATATCATTAATATATAATTTAATACTATTAAGGGCAAGTCTACTGATATTGAAGTTTACAATAAAATGTAAGACTGAAGGAACATCAAAAATGTCTTTGCCAACAAAGACCCAGAAGGACATGTTATGACTTCGGATGGCTGAAGCGACAGATATTATATCAAAAATTTCTTTGTGAACAAAGACCCAAAAGACCTGTTATGATTTCGGATGGCTAAAGGGGCAGATAAATTTAATTTTCTTTTAAAACGTAAAATTTAATTATAATCGCAATCTGACAGGATTTAGTCTAATTTCAAAACAACTGATTTTATTCACTCGCAAATATTTAACGAAAAACATAACAGGCAAATTTCTCCCATTGACCCTTAACATTAAATTTGGCTTAATTATTTTCAGGGATTACGTGTCAACCAAAATAAAACTTTTCGTTCGATAGAAAAGGTTGGGTATTGTAACTTTCGACTTTGTCGTAAATTCATTCACCGAGATTTAAGTGTATTTTAGACACATTTTTTTATTCTTACTTTGAATTACTATTCGTAAAAGACCACACGCTATCCCGAAACCAGGTATTACTCAACGTCGTTGTTTCAGAGGCCATATCTGCTCTGGAATGAGTACTATTAAAAAGCTCTTTATTTATGTCCTCGATATGTAAACAAACCAAGGTTGTGAGATATGTGGCTTTAAAGGGGCTATACGCTAATCACGGATACTTTCTTTAACTATATGTATTTCGATGATTAATATTCTTAAATTTGTAATTGACGAATACTTGAATACCGATCTTAAAATCCGTTAAAACTACTTAAATAAATAATGTTTTATTATAACTCATCGACTTTAGTCGAGGCAATTCGTTCATATTGCATTATGCGTGCTGAAATAAGGAGTTTTTAGAGAATAAAAATTCGCTCTTATGTATTTATGTTTTAGCGCTAACAAGTGATCTCTTTCAAGGGAATCATAAAATAAAATTATAAGGTATTCCTCGAAGAAAAATAACTACGAATAATTTAAAAGGCCTATCTTTTTTGAACTTTGCCCCCTTTAAAATCTCCATTTGACTGCTCAATTTGTTACGGTCAACGTTGTCTGCTAAGCTAGAAAACAAAGTGAGTATAAAGGGGCTTTAAAAAACGCAAATAGTCCCTTTAAGATACCTATTCTTATAAACCGGCGAGTATTTTTAACGATCTGTTGAAGTACGAGTCGTGACAATTCGGAGTTTAAAAAAAAGGTGAACTCACATTATACTAAAGAAAAACAATTCAATACACGTTTTCCCTGAAAAATAATTAAGCCAAATTTAATGTTAAGGGTCGGTGGGAGAAAATCGCCTGTTATTTTTTTTCTTAAATATTTGCGAGTGAATAAAATCAGTTGTTTTTAAATTAGACTCTAAATCCTGTCAGATTGCGATTATAATTAAATTTTACGTTTTAAAAAAAAATTAACATATCTGTCCCTTCTGCCATCCGAAATCATAACAGATCTTTATGGGTCTTTGTTCACAAAGACATTTTTGATATAATATCTGTCGCTTTAGCCTTCCGAAATCATAACGTGTCCTTCTGGGTCTTTGTTCGCACAGATATTTTTGATATAATCAGTAAATGATCAGTTTTACGTCATAAGCCCCCCTGTCTGGCTCGACTGATTTGGACTCTTCATCGATATTTTGAGTCGGGAGAGAGAGTCAGAATTTGGCCGGTCCGCGCTTGGCTATGTTATCTTCACTCCCAACTCCGGAATTTCCCCGCAGAGTGGCGCTTCCTCCAGTTTTTACACGGCAACTGCGGCCGCTAGAGTGTCTCGAATCATAATTTGCTGGTACATTTACTCGGACATTTGCTGGTAGTATTAAGCCCCCATCCCCCCACCTGTCCGTGCGCAGGGTGGGGGTAGTGTTCCATCCTTGTCGTGCATGGTGAGGGGGCCCGAGTTCTAGGATCCGTCCTAGTTCCGCGAATTGGAACACGGCCGTCTCGCCCACAACCGGCCGACTCGCAGGGCCCGAACTGGGCCCTGGCAGCTCCCTCTGCCATTGAGTCGGTCTTGTTGGGTCACGGATACATTACTGGGGCCGTATGGCACTGCTGTGAGGAGTTGTGGTCGCCAAGCCGTTCCTCTTCCTTCTGCTGCCTTAGCCTCATCACGTGTGTGCGGGGGTACTGGTCTGGGGTTCTTCGGTTCCCGCTCTTTGGCCTTGCTTCCCGTTCCGGGCACGGTTTCGCGTGCGGCACTTTAGGGACAAATGATTGGCGGGGGTGTAGTGTACACGTTTACGGAGCACCTCCTTAACAATCAAAACTGATGATAGTATTAAGCTACGGGGCGTGGTTTACTTTTATGGAATAAAATGGTAGACTTTTGGTTATATTCTTAAAGCATGTATCGACTCTCAAAGATTCATAAATTCAAATTTAGTCAAGTAGGAGGAGTTAACTTTGCCAGTTATAGTCAAGTGCTCTTCAACATAAAAACAAAAATCATGTAATATAGTTCTTACGTGATGTTTGATAAATTGAACAAAATATATTGCGCCAAAGATATTACGTTATCATCGAAATATTTTCCTTGTTCGAAATCTCTATATAATGTTCCATTCCAATTAAAACTGTGAGAACTCTGAATTAACAAATTATCTAAGATTAGTAGTCACCATCCGAATATACGCTCTTTTGTAACCAGGAAATTTCCAAGAATACCTTTTTGGGTATAGTCCCAATTGATCGACTTTTAAGTGATCGAAACCAGTTTTTTTTGGATTAAATGATCGAAATATTTAGGTTAGGTTAGGTTAGTTTTTTAACTCAATCGATCATATGAAATTCGACCATTTCGACCCAAATCCCATTTTGTGGCCATTTTAGTTTGTAATATAAATCATCCTGGTATTAGTAATTATTTTTAAAGTGATAATGCAACCTAATAACAAGTAATTTTTTATTGATTCCTTTTCGTTTAAATAGGCCTTTATAAATTATCCATCAATAAAGTTTACAAAACAAATATTAAACTAGAAATTAATTTAAAACTTACCTGGAAAATAGGCTTAGCGGACTCCACGGAGATCCTGAATTTTCTCCATGTAAGATCTAGCGACCAGTGAGCGAAGGCCCGCCGCTCACTCGAGATCTCCACTAGACCTTATACGCGAGAAAATCAGGATCTCCATGAATCCAGCTAATCCTATTTTTCGAGTAAGTTAAATTTATTTCTAGTTTAATATTTGTTTTGTAAACCCTTTATTGGTGGATTAATCCTATTAAAACGATAAGGACTCGATAAAAAAATCACTTGTTAGGTTGCATTCTCCCTTTAAAGGGATAATGCATCCCGAAAAATACGACGATATTTTTAAACGATATTTACGAAAAGAATACTCCATTTAGAGTTCATGCTAAATCTGTGACTTAAAGGGGATAATCAGAACCTTCTACTCGTAATTATCCTGGCTTTTTTAATGGCCTCTACCATCTGATTTTTTTTTTTTTTCAAAATAAAAAGTTTACAGATTGAACGAAATATAAGTTTGTTTTTTTTTAAATTTGCAACGCTTTTAACTTACTGTGTATTTAAAAACATATTTTTCTTGTTGAATAGACATTTTAACTTCTGAGCTCATCTAAAATATTTTTATCACAGGTGAAATATCACGAAGAACCTCTTCTTTTTAGCTTGCAATTTGAAATAACGATCGCGGTATCATCCAAGTAATAAAAGATAATATATTCATTTTATTCTTTTCGTATGAAATGTTTGGATAATATACTTATACTTATACTTTTTTTTCGATATACCATACGCGTAATTAAGACAGATTTGCATTAGAAAGTATAATTGCCACTTCAATATGTACACGAAAAGAGTCGGATGACTTTAAAGGGAGAGTGAAACTGAGATAAAAATGTCATGATCTAATCTTATCAAAGATATAATAATGAAGGTACAATTTGAGGTTCTCCAATCACTGCCTTCTTTAATACTATGCCTCTCGATAGGAAGAAAGGGGGTGCCTCTACCGATTTCAAAAATATCGTTAGATGTCGCTTTCTTGAGGATATAAAAAGGGGGGAATTCAATTGTAGGCAGAAAATTCTAAAATAGGTTAATAATCGAGAATAAATTGATTTGAATTTATTTTAAGTGTCAAATAATTATACGGTGACTTTAAAATATTTACGTTTAAAACAATTTCTAAATCAAATCGTAAATTTAAATCAAGATCTCACCTAGATGGCGCTAGAAGTTCTGATCTTACTTCGATAGAGCTTTATTTAATTGGCTATTGGCGACGCGAGACTAGCGATTGGCTATTCATTGCGTAATCCCAAGGCAGATTCCTCAGGAAAGTGACATCTATCTCGTACAAATTGCAAATTGAGAATGTGAAGAAAAAACGTTGTAGCTTGCATTTCGTGGCCTAGTATTGGAGAAGGCAGTGTTCCAACATTCGCTTATATACTTTAGCAAGAAATCAGCTGCGAAGATCTTAAGTAATTGATTATAATGCTATATGATGTCAAGAGCTTCTCAATAAAAAATAAAGTTTGTTGTTTTCAAATGAACCACTGAATATCATTTTTCTTTCGAAAGATTTTTGAAGGCTAGCATACCTGGTTCATATTGACAACCAGTGAGGAACTAGTTAATGCCTATAATATTGAATACGTTTAAAAGAGTACTTTTCGATATATTTTAAAAATCGAAAATATATCTTTTCCACCTTTCCTTGAAAGTAACTATCATGTTGGCGTGACATGGTTCTTTTTCCATTTGATTTGGAACTTCCAAACACTGCGAAAGTTGTGTATCTACACTTCATTAGTAATATTATGAAAAATGGGCTGTATTTATGTTTAATTATTGTACTAATGTGTCGTTTATTCAAATTTCCAAAAAATGGATACTGGATAGTTTTCATATTTATATAATTTATGTATTCGCGTGTAGAAAGCCTCTAATCAAATGGAAAATGAATCTTTTCTTAATTTCGATGAGTGTGGTGCTAATTAGTTCTGCATTTTGAAGAGTAGCAATGCGCTATCGTTATCAAATAGAACCATGGATAAACACTGTTTCCATACCTAAGTTACGAACTTTTGAATATAATACCATAATTAAACTTTTAATATAACTATATTAAAAATAAACTTAAAATTGTCAAATTATACCACGAACTACGTCTGACTTTTGCGGTTCGTCGGATGTAAATTTGAAGAATCTAGCGATTTTAGAACGTCAGATAATAGGTACGGAAATGATAAAATTTCGATGAGTTATTTTTAAACACGATTGGCTAATCTCTCGTGTTATAATTATCAAAATTACATCACGAACTAAAGAAGATTTCAATTGAAATTTAAGTGAAAACCGCGAACTGATAGCATTTGTGGTTCCATTGATAATAAGTTCTGCAAATGACCATTTTTGGTGAGTTACACATGGATTACCGCATTAAATATTCTAGTTTCCCTTTAATTAAACGAAAGGGTTAAAATGGCGTGTTCCGTTTCATTTGCCTTGTGGTATTACATTATAAACGTATGCAGTCAATATTAAGTTTTAAACAAGTAAGTGGAAGTTCGAATAATATAATGAGAAAAATAAGCATTAATTTGTACGAAAAAATAATAATTAACAGATTTAAGTTTGCCCAATTTTGGTACGAAAAACATGGGCTTGGGAAGGTATTTTTGACATACTAAAATTATACAATTTTGGGTAGCGCATTTCTAACAATAAGTTCACCCTAAATTGATCTATTTTCCTGTAAATTCCAAAGTGTGGTAATATGTTTTGAAACGTTCTCTTTAGTTGAAAAAAGTTTTGATTTCGTTGTTCTAAATTTTAATATCCGGTGGCTCTTTAAAAAAAAAGAAGCCTGAATTACTTTGTTTTTGTTTTACAGGGGTGTATTATTTGTTTTTTTACAGGGGGTGTATTTATTATTTTTTTTACAGGGGGTGTATTTATTATTTTTTTTTTACAGGGGGTGTAATTATTATTTATTTTTTTACAGGGGGTGTATTATTTTTTTTTTTTACAGGGGATGTATTTATTATTTACAGGGGGTGTATTTGTAAAAAAAATCAATTATTTTTTGTAAAAAAAATTTTTTTTACAAGGGGTACTTTATTATTTACAGGGGATGTATTTATTATTTACAGGGGGTGTATTTGTAAAAAAATCAATTATTTTTTTGTAAAATTATTATTTTTTTACAAGGGGTATTTATTATTTACAGGGGGTGTATTTATTATTTATTTTTTACAGGGGGTGTATTTATTATTTATTTTTTACAGGGGGTGTATTTATTATTTATTTTTCTTTACAGGCGGTGTATTTGATATTTTTTTTACAGGGGATGTGTTTATTATTTACAGGGGGTGTATTTATTATTTATTTTTTTACCGGGGGTATATTATCTGTTTTTTATACAGGGGATGTATTTATTATTTACAGGGGGTGTATTATCTGTTTTTTATACAGGGGATGTATTTATTATTTACAGGGGGTGTATTTGTAAAAAAAAATCTATAATTTTTTTAAAAAAAATTTTTTTTACAAGGGGTACTTTATTATTTATTTTTTTACAGGGGGTGTATTTATTTTTTTTTTTTTTACAGGGGGTGTATTATTTTTTTTTACAGGGGGTGTATTATTTTTTATTTTTTTACAGGGGGTGTATTATTTTTAATTTTTTTACAGGGGGTGTATTTATTATTTACAGGGGTGTATTTATTTTTTTTACAGGGGGTATATTTATTTATTTTTTTACAGAGGTGTATTTATTTTTTTTACAGGGGGTGTATTTATTTATTTTTTTACAGAGGTGTATTTATTATTTATTTATTTTTTTACCGGGGTGTATTATTTATTTTTTTACAGGGGGTGTATTTATTATTTTTTTACAGAGGTGTATTATTTTTTTTATAGGGGGTGTATTTATTATTTACAGGGGCATATTTTTTTACATTGGGTGTATTTATTTATTTTTTTACAGAGGTGTAATTATTTTGTTACAGGGGGTGTATTTATTTATTTTTTTACAGAGGTGTATTTATTATATATTTATTTTTTTACAGGGGTGTATTATTTTTTTTTTTTTACAGGGGTGTATTATTTATTTTTTTTTACAAGGGGTGTATATATTTTTTTTTACAGGGGGTGTATTATTTTTTACAGGGGATGTATTTATAATTTTTTTTTACAGGGGTGTATTATTATTTTTACAGGGGATGTATTTATTATTTTTTACAGGGGTATATTTATTATTTTTTTACAGGGGGTGTATTTATTATTTATTTTTTTATAGGGGGGTATTTATTATTTTTTTACAGGGTGTATTTATTATTTATTTTTTTACAGGGGGTGTATTTATTTTTTTACAGGGGGTGTATTTATTGTTTATTTTTTACAGGGTGTGTATTTATTATTTTTTACAGGGGGTGTATTTATTGTTTATATTTTTTTACAGGGGATGTATTTATTTTTTACATGGGGTGTATTTATTATTTATTTTTTACAGGGGGTGTATTTATTATATATATATTTTTACAGGGGTGTATTATTTGTTTTTTTTACAGGGGGTGTATTTATTATTTATTTTTTTTACAGGGGGTGTATTTATTTTTTTTTTACAGGGGGTGTATTTATTATTTATTTTTTTTTACAGGGGGTGTATTATTTGTTTTTTTTTACAGGGGATGTATTTATTATTTACAGGGGGTGTATTTGAAAAAAAAATCAATTATTTTTTTGTAAAAAAAATTTTTTTTTTACAAGGGGTACTTTATTATTTACAGGGGGTGTATTTGTAAAAAAAATCAATTATTTTTTTGTAAAATTATTATTTTTTACAAGGGGTACTTTATTATTTACAGGGGGTGTATTTATTATTTATTTTTTACAGGGGGTGTATTTATTATTTATTTTTTACAGGGGGTGTATTTATTATTTATTTTTTACAGGGGGTGTATTTATTATTTTTTTTTTACAGGGGGTGTATTATCTGTTTTTTATACAGGGGATGTATTTATTATTTACAGGGGGTGTATTTGTAAAAAAAATCAATAATTTTTTAAAAAAAAAAATTTTTTACAAGGGGTACTTTATTATTTAATTTTTTAACAGGGGGTGTATTTATTATTTATTTATTTTTTACAGGGGGTGTATTTATTATTTATTTATTTTTTTACAGGGGGTGTATTTGTTATTTATTTTTTTTTACAGGTACCCCTTGTAAAAAAAATCAATTATTTTTTTACAAGGGGTATCCCTTGTAAAACTTACAAGGGGTACTATATTATTTACAGAGGGTGTATATTATTTTTTTACAGGGGGTGTACTAATATTTTTTTTTTACAGGGGGTTATTTTTTTCACAGGGGTACCCCTTGTAAAAAAAATCAATTTTTTTTTTTTCAAGGGTTAACCCTTGTAAAAAAAACAATTATTTTTTTACAAGGGGTACCCCTTGTAAAAAAAAATCAATTATTTTTTTTTACAAGAGGTACCCCTTGTAAAAAAAAACTCAATTATTTTTTTTAACAAGGGGTACCCCTTGTAAAAAAATATATTTTTTACAAGGTTTACCCCTAGTAAAACTTACAAGGGGTACCCCTTGTAAAAAAAAAACATTTTTTTTTTTCAAGGGGTACTTTATTATTTACAGAGGGTGTATTTATTATTTTTTTTTTTTACAGGGGGTGTATTATTTATTTTTTTTGCAGGGGGTGAATTTATTATTTATTTTTTACAGGGGGTGTATTTATTATTTTTTTTACAGGGGGTGTATTTATTATATATATTTTTTTACAGGGGTGTATTATTTGTTTTTTTACAGGGGGTGTATTTATTATTTTTTTTACAGGGGGTGTATTTATTATTTTTTTTTACAGTGGGTGTATTTATTATTTATTTTTTTATAGGGGGTGTATTATTTTTTTTTTTTACAGTGATGTATTTATTATTTACAGGGGGTGTATTTGTAAAAAAAATCAATTATTTTTTGTAAAAAAAATTTTTTTTACAAGGGGTACTTTATTATTTACAGGGGATGTATTTATTATTTACAGGGGGTGTATTTGTAAAAAAATCCATTATTTTTTTGTAAAATTATTATTTTTTTACAAGGGGTACTTTATTATTTACAGGGGGTGTATTTATTATTTATTTTTTACAGGGGGTGTATTTATTATTTATTTTTTACAGGGGGTGTATTTATTATTTATTTTTTACAGGGGGTGTATTTATTATTTATTTTTCTTTACAGGCGGTGTATTTGATATTTTTTTTACAGGGGATGTGTTTATTATTTACAGGGGGTGTATTTATTATTTATTTTTTTACCGGGGGTATATTATCTGTTTTTTATACAGGGGATGTATTTATTATTTACAGGGGGTGTATTATCTGTTTTTTATACAGGGGATGTATTTATTATTTACAGGGGGTGTATTTGTAAAAAAAAATCTATAATTTTTTTAAAAAAAAATTTTTTTACAAGGGGTACTTTATTATTTATTTTTTTTACAGGGGGTGTATTTATTTTTTTTTTTTTTTTACAGGGGGTGTATTTATTTTTTTTATTTTTACAGGGGGTGTATTATTTTTTTTTACAGGGGGTGTATTATTTTTTATTTTTTTACAGGGGGTGTATTATTTTTTATTTTTTTACAGGGGGTGTATTTATTATTTACAGGGGTGTATTTATTTTTTTTACAGGGGGTATATTTATTTATTTTTTTACAGAGGTGTATTTATTTTTTTTACAGGGGGTGTATTTATTTATTTTTTTACAGAGGTGTATTTATTATTTATTTATTTTTTTACCGGGGTGTATTATTTATTTTTTTACAGGGGGTGTATTTATTATTTTTTTACAGAGGTGTATTATTTTTTTTATAGGGGGTGTATTTATTATTTACAGGGGCATATTTTTTTACATTGGGTGTATTTATTTATTTTTTTACAGAGGTGTAATTATTTTGTTACAGGGGGTGTATTTATTTATTTTTTTACAGAGGTGTATTTATTATATATTTATTTTTTTACAGGGGTGTATTATTTTTTTTTTTTTACAGGGGTGTATTATTTATTTTTTTTTACAAGGGGTGTATATATTTTTTTTTACAGGGGGTGTATTATTTTTTACAGGGGATGTATTTATAATTTTTTTTTACAGGGGTGTATTATTATTTTTACAGGGGATGTATTTATTATTTTTTACAGGGGTATATTTATTATTTTTTTACAGGGGGTGTATTTATTATTTATTTTTTTATAGGGGGGGTATTTATTATTTTTTTACAGGGTGTATTTATTATTTATTTTTTTACAGGGGGTGTATTTATTTTTTTACAGGGGGTGTATTTATTGTTTATTTTTTACAGGGTGTGTATTTATTATTTTTTACAGGGGGTGTATTTATTGTTTATATTTTTTTACAGGGGATGTATTTATTTTTTACATGGGGTGTATTTATTATTTATTTTTTACAGGGGGTGTATTTATTATATATATATTTTTACAGGGGTGTATTATTTGTTTTTTTTACAGGGGGTGTATTTATTATTTATTTTTTTACAGGGGGTGTATTTATTTTTTTTTTACAGGGGGTGTATTTATTATTTATTTTTTTTTACAGGGGGTGTATTATTTGTTTTTTTTTACAGGGGATGTATTTATTATTTACAGGGGGTGTATTTGAAAAAAAAATCAATTATTTTTTTGTAAAAAAAATTTTTTTTTTACAAGGGGTACTTTATTATTTACAGGGGGTGTATTTGTAAAAAAAATCAATTATTTTTTTGTAAAATTATTATTTTTTACAAGGGGTACTTTATTATTTACAGGGGGTGTATTTATTATTTATTTTTTACAGGGGGTGTATTTATTATTTATTTTTTACAGGGGGTGTATTTATTATTTATTATTTACAGAGGGTGTATTTATTATTTATTTTTTTTACAGGGGGTGTATTATTTATTTTTTTTGCAGGGGGTGAATTTATTATTTATTTATTTTTTTACAGGGGGTGTATTTGTTATTTATTTTTTTTACAGGTACCCCTTGTAAAAAAAATCAATTATTTTTTTTACAAGGGGTATCCCTTGTAAAAAATCAAATACTTTTTTTACGAGGGGTATCCCTTGTAAAACTTACAAGGGGTACTTTATTATTTACAGAGGGTGTATTTATTATTTTTTTTACAGGGGGTGTACTAATATTTTTTTTTACAGGGGGTTATTTTTTTCACAGGGGTACCCCTTGTAAAAAAAATCAATTTTTCTTTTTCAAGGGTTACCCCTTGTAAAAAAAACAATTATTTTTTACAAGGGGTACCCCTTGTAAAAAAAAAATCATTTTTTTTTTTTACAATGGGTACCCCTTGTAAAAAAAAAACTCAATTATTTTTTTTAACAAGGGGTACCCCTTGTAAAAAAATATATTTTTTACATGGAGTACCCCTAGTAAAAAAAACATTTTTTTTTTCAAGTGGTACTTTATTATTTACAGAGGGTGTATTTATTATTTATTTTTTTTACAGGGGGTGTATTATTTATTTTTTTTGCAGGGGGTGTATTTATTAATTTTTTTTACAGGGGGTGTATTTACTATTTATTTTTTTACAGGGGGTGTATTTATTGTTTATTTTTTACAGGGGGTATATTTATTGTTTATTTTTTTATAGGAGATGTATTTATTGTTTATTTTTTCACAGGGGGTGTTTTTATTACTTATTTTTTTTACGGGGGGTGTATTTATTATTTATTTATTACAGGGGGTGTATTTATTATTTATTTTTTTTACAGGTGGTGTATTTATTATTTATTTTTTTACAGGGGGTGTATTTATTATTTTTTTTACAGGGGGTGTATTATTTTTTTTTTTTTATAGTGGGTGTATTTATTATTTACAGAGGGTGTATTTGTAAAAAAAAATCAATTATTTTTTTTAAGAGGGGTACTTTATTATTTACCGGGGGTGTATTTATCATTCATTTTTTTTACAGGGGGTGTATTTATTATTTATTCATTTTTTTACAGGGGGGTGTATTTATTATTTTTTTACAGGGGGTGTATTTATTATTTTTTTTTATAGGGGGTGTATTTATTGTTTATTTTTTACAGGGTGTGTATTTATTATTTTTACAGGGGGTATATTTATTATTTAAATTTTTTTACAGGGGATGTATTTATTATTTACAGGGGGTGTATTTATTATTTATTTTTTACAGGGGGTGTATTTATTATTTTTTTTTTTACTGGGGGTGTATTTATTATTTATTTTTTTTACAGGGGGTGTATTATTTGTTTTTTTTACAGGGGGTGTATTTATTTTTTTTTTTACAGGGGGTGAATTTATTTTTTTTACAGGGGGTGTATTTATTATTTATTTTTTTACAGGGGGTGTATTATTTGTTTTTTTTTACAGGGGATGTATTTATTATTTACAGGGGGTGTATTTATTATTTATTTTTTTACAGGGGGTGTATTTATTATTTATTTTTTTACAGGGGGTGTATTTATTATTTTTTTACAGGGGGTGTATTTATTATTTTTTTACAGGGTGTATTTATTATTTATTTTTTTACAGGGGGTGTATTTATTATTTTTTTTTACAGGGGGTGTATTTATTGTTTATTTTTTACAGGGTGTGTATTTATTATTTTTTACAGGGGGTATATTTATTATTTATATTTTTTTACAGGGGGTGTATTTATTTTTTTTTTTACAGGGGGTGAATTTATTTTTTTTTACAGGGGGTGTATTTATTATTTATTTTTTTACAGGGGGTGTATTATTTGTTTTTTTTTTTACAGGGGATGTATTTATTATTTACAGGGGTGTATTTGTAAAAAAAAATCAATTATTTTTTTGTAATTTTTTTTTTTTTACAAGGGGTACTTTATTATTTACAGGGGGTGTATTTATTATTTATTTTTTACAGGGGTGTATTTATTTTTTTTTTTTTTACAGCGAGTGTATTTATTTATTAATTTTTTTACAGGGGGTGTATTTATTATTTTTTTACAGGGGGTTTATTTATAATTTTTTACAGGGTGTATTTATTATTTATTTTTTACAGGGGGTGTATTTATTATTTTTTTACAGGGTGTATTTATTATTTATTTTTTACAGGGGGTGTATTTATTTTTTTTACAGGGGGTGTATTTATTGTTTATTTTTTACAGGGTGTGTATTTATTATTTTTTACAGGGGGTGTATTTATTTATATTTTTTTACAGGGGATGTATTTATTATTTACAGGGGGTGTATTTATTTATTTTTTACAGGGGGTGTATTTATTATTTTTTTTTTACAGTTGGTGTATTTATTATTTATTTTTTTTACAGTTGGTGTATTTATTATTTATTTTTTTTACAGGGGGTGTATTATTTGTTTTTTTTACAGGGGGTGTATTATTTGTTTTTTTTACAGGGGGTGTATTATTTGTTTTTTTACAGGGGGTGTATTTATTATTTATTTTTTTTACAGGGGGTGAATTTATTATTTATTTTTTTTACAGGGGGTATATTTATTATTTATTTTTTTTACAGGTGGTGTATTATTTGTTTTTTTTACAGGGGATGTATTTATTATTTACAGGGGGTGTATTTGTAAAAAAATCAATTATTTTTTGTAAAATTATTTACAGGGGGTGTATTTATTATTTATTTTTTACAGGGGGTGTATTTATTATTTTTTTTTACAGCGGGTGGATTTATTATTTATATATTTTTTTACAGGGGGTGTATTTATTATTTTTTTACAGGGGGTTTATTTATAATTTTTTATAGGGTGTATTTATTATTTATTTTTTACAGGGGGTGTATTTATTATTTTTTTACAGGGTGTATTTATTATTTATTTTTTTACAGGGGGTGTATTTATTATTTTTTTTACAAGGGGTGTATTTATTGTTTATTTTTTACAGGGTGTGTATTTATTGTTTATTTTTTACAGGGTGTGTATTTATTATTTTTTACAGGGGTGTATTTATTTATATTTTTTACAGGGGATGTATTTATTATTTACAGGGGGTGTATTTATTATTTATTTTTTACAGGGGGTGTATTTATTATTTTTTTTTTACAGTTGGTGTATTTATTATTTATTTTTTTTACAGTTGGTGTATTTATTATTTATTTTTTTTTACAGGGGGTGTATTATTTGTTTTTTTTACAGGGGGTGTATTATTTGTTTTTTTTTACAGGGGGTGTATTTATTATTTTTTTACAGGGGGTGTATTTATTATTTTTTTTTTTTTTCAGGGGGTGTATTTATTATTTACTGGGGGTGTATTTATTATTTACTGGGGTGTATTTATTATTTACAGAGGGTGTATTTATTATTTATTTTTTTTTACAGGGGGTGTATTATTTATTTTTTTTGCAGGGGGTGTATTTATTATTTATTTATTTTTTTACAGGGGGTGTATTTGTTATTTATTTTTTTTTACAGGTACCCCTTGTAAAAAAAATCAATTATTTTTTTTACAAGGGGTATCCCTTGTAAAAAAATCAAATACTTTTTTTACAAGGGGTATCCCTTGTAAAACTTACAAGGGGTACTTTATTATTTACAGAGGGTGTATTTATTATTTTTTTTATAGGGGGTGTACTAATATTTTTTTTTACAGGGGGTTATTTTTTTCACAGGGGTACCCCTTGTAAAAAAAATCAATTATTTTTTACAAGGGGTACCCCTTGTAAAAAAAAAATCATTTATTTTTTTTTACAAGGGGTACCCCTTGTAAAAAAAAAAACTCAATTATTTTTTTTAACAAGGGGTACCCCTTGTAAAAAAATATATTTTTTACATGGAGTACCCCTAGTAAAAAAAACATTTTTTTTTCAAGTGGTACTTTATTATTTACAGAGGGTGTATTTATTATTTATTTTTTTTACAGGGGGTGTATTATTTATTTTTTTTTGCAGGGGGTGTATTTATTAATTTTTTTTTACAGGGGGTGTATTTATTATTTATTTTTTTACAGGGGGTGTATTTATTGTTTATTTTTTACAGGGGGTATATTTATTGTTTATTTTTTTATAGGAGATGTATTTATTGTTTATTTTTTTACAGGGGGTGTTTTTATTACTTATTTTTTTACAGGGGGTGTATTTATTATTTATTTATTACAGGGGGTGTATTTATTATTTATTTTTTTTACAGGTGGTGTATTTATTATTTATTTTTTTACAGGGGGTGTATTTATTATTTTTTTTACAGGGGGTGTATTATTTGTTTTTTTTTACAGGGGGTGTATTTATTGTTTATTTTTTACAGGGTGTGTATTTATTATTTTTACAGGGGGTATATTTATTATTTATATTTTTTTACAGGGGATGTATTTATTATTTACAGGGGGTGTATTTATTATTTATTTTTTACAGGGGGTGTATTTATTATTTTTTTTTTACTGGGGGTGTATTTATTATTTTTTTTTTTTACAGGGGGTGTATTATTTGTTTTTTTTTCAGGGGGTGTATTTATTTATTTTTTTTACAGGGGGTGAATTTATTTTTTTTACAGGGGGTGTATTTATTATTTATTTTTTTTACAGGGGGTGTATTATTTGTTTTTTTTTACAGGGGATGTATTTATTATTTACAGGGGGTGTATTTATTAATTATTTTTTTACAGGGGGTGTATTTATTATTTATTTTTTTACAGGGGGTGTATTTATTATTTTTTTACAGGGGGTGTATTTATTATTTTTTTACAGGGGGTGTATTTATTATTTTTTTACAGGGTGTATTTATTATTTATTTTTTTACAGGGGGTGTATTTATTATTTTTTTACAGGGGGTGTATTTATTGTTTATTTTTTACAGGGTGTGTATTTATTATTTTTTACAGGGGGCATATTTATTATTTATATTTTTTTACAGGGGATGTATTTATTATTTACAGGGGATGTATTTATTATTTATTTTTTACAGGGGGTGTATTTATTATTTTTTTTTTTTTACTGGGGGTGTATTTATTATTTATTTTTTTACAGGGGGTGTATTATTTGTTTTTTTTTACAGGGGGTGTATTTATTTTTTTTTTACAGGGGGTGAATTTATTTTTTTTACAGGGGGTGTATTTATTATTTATTTTTTTACAGGGGGTGTATTATTTGTTTTTTTTTACAGGGGTTGTATTTATTATTTACAGGGGTGTATTTGTAAAAAAAAATCAATTATTTTTTTGTAAATTTTTTTTTTTTTTACAAGGGGTACTTTATTATTTACAGGGGGTGTATTTATTATTTATTTTTTACGGGGGTGTATTTATTATTTTTTTTTACAGCGGGTGTATTTATTTATTTATTTTTTTACAGGGGGTGTATTTATTATTTTTTTACAGGGGGTTTATTTATAATTTTTTACAGGGGATGTATTTATTATTTACAGGGGGTGTATTTATTAATTATTTTTTTACAGGGGGTGTATTTATTATTTATTTTTTTACAGGGGGTGTATTTATTATTTTTTTACAGGGGGTGTATTTATTATTTTTTTACAGGGGGTGTATTTATTATTTTTTTACAGGGTGTATTTATTATTTATTTTTTTACAGGGGGTGTATTTATTATTTTTTTTACAGGGGGTGTATTTATTGTTTATTTTTTACAGGGTGTGTATTTATTATTTTTTACAGGGGGCATATTTATTATTTATATTTTTTTACAGGGGATGTATTTATTATTTACAGGGGATGTATTTATTATTTATTTTTTACAGGGGGTGTATTTATTATTTTTTTTTTTTTACTGGGGGTGTATTTATTATTAATTTTTTTACAGGGGGTGTATTATTTTTTTTTTTTTACAGGGGGTGTATTTATTTTTTTTTTACAGGGGGTGAATTTATTTTTTTTACAGGGGGTTTATTTATTATTTATTTTTTTACAGGGGGTGTATTATTTGTTTTTTTTTTACAGGGGTTGTATTTATTATTTACAGGGGTGTATTTGTAAAAAAAAATCAATTATTTTTTTGTAATTTTTTTTTTTTTTTACAAGGGGTACTTTATTATTTACAGGGGGTGTATTTATTATTTATTTTTTACGGGGGTGTATTTATTATTTTTTTTTACAGCGGGTGTATTTATTTATTTATTTTTTTACAGGGGGTGTATTTATTATTTTTTTACAGGGGGTTTATTTATAATTTTTTACAGGGTGTATTTATTATTTTTTTTTTTTACAGGGGGTGTATTATTTGTTTTTTTTTACAGGGGGTGTATTTATTTTTTTTTTTACAGGGGGTGTATTTATTTATTTTTTTACAGGGGGTGTATTATTTGTTTTTTTTTTTACAGGGGATGTATTTATTATTTACAGGGGTGTATTTGTAAAAAAAAATCAATTATTTTTTTGTAATTTTTTTTTTTTTTACAAGGGGTACTTTATTATTTACAGGGGGTGTATTTATTATTTATTTTTTACAGGGGGTGTATTTATTATTTTTTTTTACAGCGGGTGTATTTATTTATTTATTTTTTTACAGGGGGTGTATTTATTATTTTTTTACAGGGGGTTTATTTATAATTTTTTACAGGGTGTATTTATTATTTATTTTTTACAGGGGGTGTATTTATTATTTTTTTACAGGGTGTATTTATTATTTTTTTACAGGGTGTATTTATTATTTATTTTTTTACAGGGGGTGTATTTATTTTTTTTACAGGGGGTGTATTTATTTATATTTTTTTACAGGGGATGTATTTATTATTTACAGGGGGTGTATTTATTATTTATTTTTTACAGGGGGTGTATTTATTATTTTTTTTACAGTTGGTGTATTTATTATTTATTTTTTTTACAGTTGGTGTATTTATTATTTATTTTTTTTACAGGGGGTGTATTATTTGTTTTTTTTACAGGGGGTGTATTATTTGTTTTTTTTTACAGGGGGTGTATTATTTGTTTTTTTTTACAGGGGGTGTATTTATTATTTATTTTTTTTACAGGGGGTGAATTTTTTATTTATTTTTTTTTACATGGGGTATATTTATTATTTATTTTTTTTACAGGTGGTGTATTATTTGTTTTTTTTTTACAGGGGATGTATTTATTATTTACAGGGGGTGTATTTGTAAAAAAATCAATTATTTTTTGTAAAATTATTTACAGGGGGTGTATTTATTATTTATTTTTTACAGGGGGTGTATTTATTATTTTTTTTACAGCGGGTGTATTTATTATTTATTTATTTTTTTACAGGGGGTGTATTTATTATTTTTTTACAGGGGGTTTATTTATAATTTTTTATAGGGTGTATTTATTATTTATTTTTTACAGGGGGTGTATTTATTATTTTTTTACAGGGTGTATTTATTATTTATTTTTTTACAGGGGGTGTATTTATTATTTATTTTTTTACAGGGGGTGTATTTATTATTTTTTTTACAGGGGGTGTATTTATTGTTTATTTTTTACAGGGTGTGTATTTATTATTTTTTACAGGGGGTGTATTTATTTATATTTTTTTACAGGGGATGTATTTATTTTTTACAGGGGGTGTATTTATTATTTTTTTTACAGTTGGTGTATTTATTATTTATTTTTTTTACAGTTGGTGTATTTATTATTTTTTTTTTACAGGGGGTGTATTATTTGTTTTTTTTACAGGGGGTGTATTATTTGTTTTTTTTTACAGGGGGTGTATTATTTGTTTTTTTTTTACAGGGGGTGTATTTATTATTTATTTTTTTTACAGGGGGTGTATTTATTATTTACTGGGGGTGTATTTATTATTTACTGGGGGTGTATTTATTATTTACAGAGGGTGTATTTATTATTTACAGGGGGTGTATTTATTATTTACAGGGGATGTATTTATTATTTACAGGGGGTGTATTTATTATTTACAGGGGATGTATTTATTATTTACAGGGGGTGAATTTATTATTTATTTTTTTTACAGGGGGTGTATTATTTGTTTTTTTTTACAGGGGATGTATTTATTATTTACAGGGGGTGTATTTGTAAAAAAAATCAATTATTTTTTGTAAAATTTTTTTTTTACAAGGGGTACTTTATTATTTACAGGGGGTGTATTTATTATTTATTTTTTACAGGGGTGTATTTATTATTTATTTTTTACAGGGGGTGTATTTATTATTTATTTTTTACAGTGGGTGTATTTATTATTTATTTTTTACAGGGGGTGTATTTATTATTTATTTATTTATTTTTTTACAGGGGGTGTATTTATTTTTTTTTTTTCCCAATCATAGTTACTTTACAATTTTCAAGACGACATAGCCCGGTAGACAATAACTCATCGAAGGTAAAGTTATCATAGTTATTTCTTGAAAATTCATATTCAGTCAGACAACATAAGTACAATTTCTTATTAAAGTATGTCTTCATCATTTTTAGTGGATTTACGTCTTTTATATTCATTCTCGTTTGGTAGGTAAAATATATGGACAATTTAGCTATACAGATTAAGATTAAAATTACTTTGTGATATATTTTTGTCCCGTCCGAATAAAACCAATATAATTTGTTTGACATATTAAAATCTTGATGAAATCTTTTGATCAAACCTTCAATTTCCATTAGAAAAAATTGAGTGATTTCGCAATTGAAGAATAAATGCTCAAGCTCACCGGTATTGTTTTCACAAAATGGACAATCTGGCTTAACGTTAAATAATTTTGCGGCTAATTTAGGAAGAGTAATGTTTCTGGTAACAATTTTCCAAAGAATATTATTTTCCTTGGGAAAAAAGGCGGAGTGCCACACTGTGTTTATTCGAAAGTTCAGTTTTTCGTTTTTTGTGTAAAATATTTTTAAGAGTCTTTCGTTTAATTTTTCCGAAACAGGAAGTAAGTATTTTTTAACTTTTAATTTACACAATTTTTCAACTTGTACTAATTCTTTATTTATTTCAATAACTAGAATGGATTCTATAATACTGTTTTAGAAGCTGTTTGACTCCGGGATGTCCGTAAGGTTGAAGGATTGTTCGAACAATTTGGAAATTTTCGTAAACTGGTTAGTAAGCGATCGTTCCGTTTGAGCCCTAAGACCTTTATTTAGGAACGGGTTGTTAAAAATCCTTTTATCTAGATCGAAAATATCACTTATTAGTCGGAAGCCCGGAGACTTCCATTTCGGATGATAAAAGTCTAATTCGACGAAGGGATTATATAGAATGGGAAGCTTTATGACTTCATCTAGCGTTAGAGGTTTTTTCAACCGTATTGGCATAGTGTTCCAAAAATCGAAAAGGTCACTATAATATCTTGGTAGGTAATCATATTTCAATTCAATTTTTGGTATACCCAATGTTTCGAAACTAAATTGATAAACATTGGTTTTTTTTCTGGTAGAATTCGACGAAGGCATATTCTATTGGGTGACACTTTCCCTGAAGTAAGTTCTGCAATTTAGAGAAGGCAAAATTTTGCCAACGTGTTTTGAGCGTTTGTAATCCGAGACCCCCATTTGGATAACTTTGCTTAATGTCTTCGGCATTCATCCAATGTTTTTCGTTTGACCATATGACTTCAACACATTTTTTAAGAATCGTTTCAGAAAGTTTTAACGGTAAAAATAAAATAGGTAAAATGTAAAATAATTTGCTCATGAGTATATTACATAATTGTGACCGAGTTTTATAGGATAATCGTTCCGCTATTGTTGTGGCATTGTTTAGGTTTTGTATCACTTCCTCGCCCAAAAGATCGGCATGATCTTTTAATATTTCTTGCTCTATAGTGAAGTTTACCCCTAGGATCTTTAACTGTTTTTTATTCCATTTTAAGTTCATTGGATTGTCGGTTCTGTCTCGCCACCCTCCTAGCCACAAGCCTTTGCTCTTTTCCAAATTAAATTTGGCATTGCTCACCGCGCTGTACATTGAACATTCTTTGTTTAATATTTTAAAACCCTCGTTAGTCGTAATGAATGGGGTTAGATCATCGGCAAAAGATAGAACCACTAAAGGTCTTGGGAGGAACGGTAATTGCCCGGAATGTACTTGTAGATTCTTGCGAAGATGGCATAATAGAGGTTCCAATGATAAATTAAATAAAAGACTGGAGAGAGGATCGCCTTGACGTATGCCTTTGGCAACTTTAAATTTCGCGGAAAGAATATTATTAATTTTAACTCGCGCCTCAGCTGATGTGTACACAGCCTGGATGTAGTTTGAGATAGTACCACCGAATCCTACGTGGTTAAGGATTTCGAAAAGGTATGTATGTTTGACTCTGTCAAAAGCCTTAGCTTGATCTAAGGAAAGTATCGCCAACGGGTCTGTGGAATTAAAGCTATAATGGTAAATAATATCTCGCATAATATTTAAATTTGACATAATATTTCTTCCAGGAATGCTTGACGTCTGGTCACAATCGATTATTTTAGTAATTTTCTTGCTTATTCTCAATGCCAGGCATTTTGATAAGATTTTAAAATCTTTGTTTAAAAGTGAGATTGGTCTCCAGTTTCCAAGTAATCTATGGTCCCCGTTTTTAAAAACTAAGATAATGATTGCCATCGTAAAAGAAGTTGGAATATTTTCCGTATTTAAAGTTGAAATAAGAATATTTATCATTGTTTGTCCGATAATAGGCCAAAAGTATTGGTAGAATTCGTTTGTCAAGCCATCTTTGCCTGGTGATTTTTTTTTTTAGGTTTTTAACGACTTCATCTATCTCAGCTTTGAGCAGCGGGCTATTGCACTCGTCCATATCTTCCTTTGACAGTTGTGGTAAAATTTTTACATAATTTGAACAATTTTTGGTTTCCTCGTCCGCTAAAAGGTTACTGTAAAATTTAACCACTTCTGTAAATATTTGTCCTTGCGAAGATAGCTCATCCCCATTTTCATTTTTAACACAGGTAAGTTTGTTAACTTTATTTTTTCCTGTGTCTTTGATGGGTACTTGGAAGCAACGTTACTTTCAATCTTTGTACGAGTGAGTATACCCTCAGCTTTTATATTTTCAATTTCTTCTAAACGTTTTAATAGTTCTATTTTTTTACTTTCCGTTAGATTTTGATTTCGTATAAGAGTTTGTGTTATTTGTTTTGCTTCATCTTCTTGGTAGACTCTTGATTTATAGGTATACTCTTTGGTTATTGTTTTAATTAAGTATTTGTTTTTTTCCCACCAGGGTAGGATAGACTCTTCCTTCTGTGGAAAAGTTTCTAATTGTTTGTCCCAGAAGGTTTTAAAAATATTTATGTAATGGTTATCACGTAGAAGGGCGTTGTTAAAACACCAGGTGTCACTAATATTTCTCATATTTTTATTATCCGAGTCCAAAATTACTGTCAACATTATCGGTGAGTGATCCGACTTACCGCCGCCGAAAACCGTCTCCATGGCCCGAACCATAGGCCAAATGGTCGGTGAGACATAAACACGGTCCAGGCGTGCCTTTTGATTAGGAAAAGAGTCGCTACGCCACGTCATTTCCCTGTCACTAGGATTCAAAGTACGGTAGACGTCTAACAATTTAAATTTCGAAATAAGCTGGTTTAACTTTTGAACTAATAAGACTCGTATTTCTAAAGTACTATTCCTATCCAATGTAGCATCAATTGTGCAGTTAAAATCACCCAGTAAAAAAAAAATTAAAGATGTTTTTTTGAACAACGTGGTTAATAATATGATCAAGTAAATCTATGGCTTCAGCGTTTGATTGCGGCATATAAATATTATAAATATAGAGTTTTAATTTTAGATTTGTAAAATCTAGACAACAACATTGTAGATAGCCTTTGATAATTTCTTCCGTGTCTATGTTTACGGCATTTTTGGATTTAAATGTTTTTGTATATGTCGTAGCCACACCGGCTCTGTGGTTTTTCAGCCCACTAAAATTATGCTGATATATATTCTGTACAAAATTTGGTTTTTTAGTTAAGAAGGTTTCCTGCCAAAAGGATAGAGCCGCATTTGTGTTTTTTATCAGGTTACATTCTTTAATGAATTTTGTATTATCGTTTAAACCTTTGGTATTATGGGTAATAATTTTGATTTCCGCACCTTTTACTGACGGGAAAAAAAAAGACTAATTTATTTGTAGTATAACGTTTATGATTTCCTTAAATTTTCGATTAAGAGATTTAGTCTTGTTCTTTCTGCCCGGTCTATTTCTTCTACTAGCCGTTGGGTTGATATTTGGTTTGCCAGGCCTATTAGGTCTGAAGTATATTGTGAAGCCAAGTTTTTTGGTTTTTTGCTCGATCGCACTGCTATTAAAAATTTATCTAATGTTTTTGGTGATAAGACTAGTTTTTTGAGACTTGTTTTGTTGAGATTTATCATTAATAGATGAGTTTTTCGATTTCTTAATTAGGCTTCCCTCAATATTTATTTTCCTTGCAGACGTGTTCCCTTCGGAGGCGCTTCTTTTCTTATTGATTATTTGCTGGGAGTTTTTTATGTTTGGGTGTTTAACCGGGGAAACGATATCAGCCCAATTTTGAATTGATGTTTTGTTAACGTTATTTCTCAAAGTATTTGTAGGTGTTGAAGTGTCAATCGGAGATAAATATACCTCACTATCTATTGAAGTATTTCCGTCGGAGTTGACGATCCCGGCGTATGTTTGCGTTACTTTTGTGGGTTGAAGTTCATTAGGCCTATTTTCCAAAATTACATTTTCGTTTTCGACGTATTCGTTTTCTAGTTCCTTATCGTGCGCAATTTAGTGGTTGTGTGTCCCCTTTTGTTGCAAAATTCGCACAGTTTTGAGTTAGCTCGTTCAAGGAATATTACGTAAGATTGGTTTTCATGCTTTAAACTAATACGATCAGGCAAATCTTTCTCCAGTAATAAAAATACTTGTCTCTTGAAATTAAAGATAGGACCGCCTAAAAACTCTTCTTGTTCAGGAGTAGGGTATATATACATCTCAAAAACCTCAGATGTTAATTTTCCATATCTTGATAGTAGTTGTTTAATATATTCGATTGGAACTTCGGGCATTACATTAGAGATTATAATTTTTTCGGAAGACTTTGTTGCTCGTTCTACATTTGTCTGAAATCCGTTTATGTCGAAGCCGGACAAAGCCAGTACTTCGGCCATTTCGGGAGTTCTCACATATGCTAGGGCGCGTCCTCTAGAAATTCGGCCGCAATGTATAGTATTGGACTTACCAATTACTTGATTAATGGCGATGGCATATTCTATAGCGGAAATTTCAGGAATAGAGTTGAAGACGACAGCGTTTTCTCTTGTCATCAGTGGTGGTCTTGCTCTTATTTGCTGTGGTCCCGATTTATCTGGTGGATCGTTTGCATGACGCCCATCATACGCCTTCGACTGGGACATCGTAGGCGCAATTTAGACACGAGAAGTTGATAATTTTTACGTTAAACGGCGTCAGGGGTCTAAAACCATACAACTAAAGGAGATAAACCTTCGGCACTCTTTACTAACTAAAACGACAGAAAACTGGACTGGTTAACGGAGCGACTAAAAATTGCGACTGTACTCGACGAGAGCCAGACGCTATTATCATTTACAGTGGGTGTATTTATTATTTACAGGTAATGTATTTATTATTTACTGGGGGTGTATTTTATATTTACTGGGGGTGTATTTATTATTTACAGGAGGTGTATTTATTATTTACCGGGGACGTATTTATCATTCATTTTTTTACAGGGGGTGGATTTATTATTTACTCATTTTTTTACAGGGGGTGGATTTATTATTTACTAATTTTTTTACAGGGGGTGGATTTATTATTTTTTTTTCAGGGGGTGTGTTTATTATTTTTTTTTTAGAGGGGGTGTATTTATTTATTTTTTTACAGGGGTGTATTTATTATTTGTTTTTTACAGGGGATGTATTTATTATTTACTGGGGGTGTATTTTATATTTACTGGGGGTGTATTTATTATTTACAGGGGGTGTATTTATTATTTACCGGGGATGTATTTATCATTCATTTTTTTACAGATGGTGGATTTATTATTTACTCATTTTTTTACAGGGGGTGGATTTATTATTTACAAATTTTTTTACAGGGGTGTATTTATTATTTTTTTTTCAGGGGGTGTGTTTATTATTTATTTTTTTAGAGGGGGTGTATTTATTATTTATTTTTTTACAAGGGTGTATTTATTATTTGTTTTTTACAGGGGTGTATTTATTATTTGTTTTTTACAGGGGTGTATTTATTATTTATTTTTTACAGGGGGTGTATTTATTATTTACTGGGGGTGTATTTTATATTTACTGGGGGTGTATTTATTATTTACAGGGGGTGTATTTATTATTTACAGGGGGTGTATTTATTATTTACAGGGGGTGTATTTATTATTTACAGGGGGTGTATTTATTATTTACAGGGGGTGTATTTATTATTTACAGGGGGTGTATTTATTATTTACAGGGGGTGTATTTATTATTTACAGGGGATGTATTTATTCATTTTTTTTTACAGGGGGTGGATTTATTATTTATTCATTTTTTTACAGGGGGTGTATTTATTATTTTTTTTACAGGGGGTGTATTTATTATTTTTTTTAGAGGGGGTGTATTTATTATTTATTCATTTTTTTACAGGGGGTGTATTTATTATTTTTTTTTTTCAGGGGGTGTGTTTATTATTTATTTTTTTAGAGGGGGTGTATTTATTATTTATTTTTTTACAGGGGTGTATTTATTATTTATTTTTTACAGGGGTGTATTTATTATTTATTTTTTACAGGGGGTGTATTTATTATTTACTGGGGGTGTATTTATTATTTACTGGGGGTGTATTTATTATTTACTGGGGGTGTATTTATTATTTACAGGGGATGTATTTATTATTTACAGGGGGTGTATTTATTATTTACAGGGGATGTATTTATTATTTACAGGGGGTGTATTTATTATTTACAGGGGGTGTATTTATTATTTACAGGGGGTGTATTTATTATTTACAGGGGGTGTATTTATTATTTACAGCGGATGTATTTATTATTTACAGGGGGTGTATTTATAATTTACAGGGGTGTATTTATTGTTTATTTTTTTACAGGGGGTGTATTTATTATTATTTTTTTTACAGGGGGTGTATTTATTATTTATTTTTTTTTACAGGGGGTGTATTTGTTATTTATTTTTTTACAGGTAGACCTTGTAAAAAAATCAATTATTTTCCCTTGTAAAAAAAAAAAAACAATTTTTTTTTTTTTTTCAAGGGGTACTTTATTATTTACAGAGGGTGTATTTATTATTATTTTTTTTACAGTGGGTGTATTATTTTTTTTTACAGGGGGTGTATTTATTTTTTTTTTACAGGGGGTTATTTTTTTCACAGGGGGTACCCGTTGTAAAAAAAATCTATTATTTTTTTTTTCAAGGGGTACCCCTTGTAAAAAAACAATTATTTTTTTACAAGGGGTACCCCTTGTAAAAAAAATCAATTATTTTTTTTTTCAAGGGGTACTTTATTATTTACAGAGGGTGTATTTATTTTTTATTTTTTTAAAAGGGGGTGTATTTATTATTTACAGGGGATGTATTTATTATTTACAGGGGGTGTATTTATTATTTACAGGGGGTGTATTTATTATTTACAGGGGGTGTATTTATTATTTACAGGGGGTGTATTTATTATTTACAGGGGGTGTATTTATTATTTACAGCGGATGTATTTATTATTTACAGGGGGTGTATTTATAATTTACAGGGGTGTATTTATTGTTTATTTTTTTACAGGGGGTGTATTTATTATTATTTTTTTTACAGGGGGTGTATTTATTATTTATTTTTTTTTACAGGGGGTGTATTTGTTATTTATTTTTTTACAGGTAGACCTTGTAAAAAAATCAATTATTTTCCCTTGTAAAAAAAAAAAAACAATTTTTTTTTTTTTTTCAAGGGGTACTTTATTATTTACAGAGGGTGTATTTATTATTATTTTTTTTACAGTGGGTGTATTATTTTTTTTTACAGGGGGTGTATTTATTTTTTTTTTTACAGGGGGTTATTTTTTTCACAGGGGGTACCCGTTGTAAAAAAAATCTATTATTTTTTTTTTCAAGGGGTACCCCTTGTAAAAAAACAATTATTTTTTTACAAGGGGTACCCCTTGTAAAAAAAATCAATTATTTTTTTTTTCAAGGGGTACTTTATTATTTACAGAGGGTGTATTTATTTTTTATTTTTTTAAAAGGGGGTGTATTATTTTTTTTTATTACAGGGGGTGTATTTATTTATTTTTTTACAGGGGGTGTATTTATTATTTATTTTTTTACAGGGGGTGTATAATTTTTTTTACAGGGGGTATATTTATTGTTTATTTTTTACAGGGTTTGTATTGTTTATTTTTTTTACAGGGGGTGTATTTATTGTTTATTTTTTACAGGGATGTATTTATTACTTATTTTTTTACAGGGGGTGTATTTATTATTTATTTATTTCAGGGGGTGTATTTATTATTTATTTTTTTTACAGGTGGTGTATTTATTAATTATTTTTTTTACAGGGGGTGTATTTATTTTTTTACAGGGGGTTTATTATTTTTTTTTTAAGGTGGGTGTATTTATTATTTACAGAGGGTGTATTTGTAAAAAAAATCAATTATTTTTTTACAAGGGGTACCACTTTAAAAAAAAATTACAAGGGGTACTTTATTATTTACCGGGGGTGTATTTATCATTCATTTTTTTACAAGGGGTGGATTTATTATTTATTCATTTTTTTACAGGGGGTGTATTTATTTATTTTTTTTACAGGGGGTGTATTTATTATTTATTTTTTTACAGGGGGTGTATTTATTATTTTTTTTTACAGAGGTGTATTTATTATTTATTTTTTACTGGAGGTGTATTTATTATTTACTGGGGGTGTATTTATTATTTACTAAGGGTGTATTTATTATTTACTGGGGGTGTATTTATTATTTACAGGGGGTGTATTTATTTTTTTTTTACAGGCGGTGTATTTATTATTTATTTATTTTTTACAGGGTGTGTATTTTTTTAACAGGGGGTGTATTATTTGTTTTTTACATTGGGTGTATTTATTATTTACAGGGGGTGTATTTGTAAAAAATCAATTATTTTTTTACAAGGGGTACCACTTGTAAAAAAAATCTATTATTTTTTTTACAAGGGATACTTTATTATTTACCGGGGGTGTATTTATCATTAATTTTTTACAGGGGGTGTATTTATTATTTATTAATTTTTTTACAGGGGGTGTATTTATTATTTATTAATTTTTTTACAGGGGGTGTATTTATTATTTATTAATTTTTTTACAGGGGGTGTATTTATTTATTTTTTTTTACAGGGGGTGAATTTTTTTTTACAGGGGGTTTATTATTTGTTTTTTACAGTGGGTGTATTTATTATTTAACAGGGGGTGTATTATTTGTTTTTTACATTGGGTGTATTTATTATTTACAGGGGGTGTATTTGTAAAAAATCAATTATTTTTTACAAGGGGTACCACCTTAAAAAAAAAATTACAAGGGGTACTTTATCATTTACCGGGGGTGTATTTATCATTCATTTTTTTACAAGGGGTGGATTTATTATTTATTCATTTTTTTACAGGGGGTGTATTTATTTTTTTTTTACAGGGGGTGTATATATTATTTATTTTTTTACAGGGGGTGTATTTATAATTTTTTTTACAGAGGTGTATTTATTATTTATTTTTTACTGGAGGTGTATTTATTATTTACTGGGGGTGTATGTATTATTTAATGGGGGTGTATTTATTATTTACAGGGGGTGTATTTATTATTTACAGGGGGTGTATTTATTATTTACAGGGGATGTATTTATTATTTACAGGGGGTGTATTTATTTTTTTTTACAGTGGGTGTATTTATTATTTATTTTTTAAAGGGGGTGTATTTATTATTTACATGGGGTGTATTTATTATTTACAGGGGATGTATTTATTATTTAAAGGAGGTGTATTTATTATTTACAGGGGGTGTATTTATTATTTACAGGGGATGTATTTATTATTTACAGGGGGTGTATTTATTATTTACAGGGGGTGTATTTATTATTTACAGGGGGTGTATTTATTATTTACAGCGGATGTATTTATTATTTACAGGGGGTGTATTTATAATTTACAGGGGGTGTATTTATTGTTTATTTTTTTTTACAGGCGGTGTATTTATTATTTAATTTTTTACAGGGGGTGTATTATTTGTTTTTACAGTGGGTGTATTTATTATTTACAGGGGGTGTATTTGTAAAAAAAAATCAATTATTTTTTACAAGGGGTACCACTTGTAAAAAAAATCTATTATTTTTTTTACAAGGGATACTTTATTATTTACCGGGGGTGTATTTATCATTCATTTTTTACAGGGGGTGTATTTATTATATATTAATTTTTTTACAGGGGGTGTATTTATTTTTTTTTTTTTTTTACAGGAGGTGAATTTTTTTTTACAGGGTGTTTATTATTTGTTTTTTACAGTGGGTGTATTTATTATTTACAGAGGGTGTATTTGTAAAAAAAATCAATTATTTTTTTACAAGGGGTACCACTTTAAAAAAAACATTGCAAGGGGTACTTTATTATTTACCGGGGGTGTATTTATCATTCATTTTTTTACAAGGGGTGGATTTATTATTTATTCATTTTTTTACAGGGGGTGTATTTATTTTTTTTACAGGGGGTGTATTTATTATTTATTTTTTTACAGGGGGTGTATTTATTATTTTTTTTTACAGAGGTGTATTTATTATTTATTTTTTACTGGAGTTGTATTTATTATTTACTGGGGGTGTATTTATTATTTACTGGGGGTGTACTTATTATTTACAGGGGGTGTATTTATATTTTTTTTGTACAGGCGGTGTATTTATTATTTATTTATTTTTTACAGGGTGTGTATTTTTTTTAACAGGGGGTGTATTATTTGTTTTTTACAGTGGGTGTATTTATTATTTACAGGGGGTGTATTTGTAAAAAATCAATTATTTTTTTACAAGGGGTACCACTTGTAAAAAAAATCTATTATTTTTTTTAGAAGGGATACTTTATTATTTACCGGGGGTGTATTTATCATTCATTTTTTTCAGGGGGTGTATTTATTATATATTAATTTTTTCAAAGGGGGTGTATTTATTATTTATTAATTTTTTTTACAGGGGGTGTATTTATTATTTATTAATTTTTTTACAGGGGGTGTATTTATTATTTTTTTTTTTACAGGGGGTGAATTTTTTTTTACAGGGTGTTTATTATTTGTTTTTTACAGTGGGTGTATTTATGATTTACAGAGGGTGTATTTGTAAAAAAAATCAATTATTTTTTTACAAGGGGTACCACTTTAAAAAAAAAAATTACAAGGGGTACTTTATTATTTACCGGGGGTGTATTTATCATTCATTTTTTTACAAGGGGTGGATTTATTATTTATTCATTTTTTACAGGGGGTGTATTTATTTTTTTTTACAGGGGGTGTATTTATTATTTATTTTTTTTTACAGGGGGTGTATTTATTATTTTTTTTTTACAGAGGTGTATTTATTATTTATTATTTACTGGGGGTGTATTTATTATTTACTGGGGGTGTATTTATTATTTACAGGGGGTGTATTTATTATTTACAGGGGGTGTATTTATTATTTACAGGGGATGTATTTATTATTTACAGGGGGTGTATTTATTATTTTTTTACAGTGGGTGTATTTATTATTTATTTTTTAAAGGGGGTGTATTTATTATTTACATTTGGTGTATTTATTATTTACAGGGGGTGTATTTATTATTTACAGGGGATGTATTTATTATTTACAGGAGGTGTATTTATTATTTACAGGGGGTGTATTTATTATTTACAGGGGTGTGTATTTATTATTTACAGGGGGTGTATTTTTTTTTTTTTTTTTTACAGGCGGTGTATTTATTATTTATTAATTTTTTACAGGGGGTGTATTATTTGTTTTTTACAGTGGGTGTCTTTATTATTTACAGGGGGTGTATTTGTAAAAAAAATCAATTATTTTTTTACAAGGGGTACCACTTGTAAAAAAAATCTATTATTTTTTTTACAAGGGATACTTTATTATTTACCGGGGGTGTATTTTTTTTTTTTTTACAGGCGGTGTATTTATTATTTATTAATTTTTTACAGGGGGTATATTATTTGTTTTTTACAGTGGGTGTATTTATTATTTACAGGGGGTGTATTTGTAAAAAAATCAATTATTTTTTTACAAGGGGACCACTTGTAAAAAAAAATTTATTATTTTTTTTACAAGGGATACTTTATTATTTACCGGGGGTGTATTTATCATTCATTTTTTTACAGGGGATGGATTTATTATTTATTCATTTTTTTACAGGGAGTGTATTTATTATTTTTTTTTTACAGAGGTGTATTTATTATTTATTTTTTACTGGAGGTGTATTTATTATTTACAGGGGGTGTATTTATTATTTACAGGGGATGTATTTATTATTTACAGGAGGTGTATTTATTATTTACAGGGGGTGTATTTATTATTTACAGGGGATGTATTTATTATTTACAGGGGGTGTATTTATTATTTTTTTTACATGCGGTGTATTTATTATTTGTTTATTTTTTACAGGGTGTGTATTTTTTTTACAGGGGGTGTATAATTTGTTTTTTACAGTGGGTGTATTTGTAAAAAAAATCAATTATTTTTTTACAAGGGGTACCACTTGTAAAAAAAATCTATTATTTTTTTTACAAGGGATACTTTATTATTTACCGGTGGTGTATTTATCATTCATTTTTTACAGGGGGTGTATTTATTATATATTCATTTTTTTACAGGGGGTGTATTTATTATTTATTAATTTTTTACAGGGGTTGTATTTATTATTTATTATTTTTTTTACAGGGGGTGTATTTATTATTTATTTTTTTTTTACAGGGTGTGTATTTATTATTTATTTTTTTACAGGGGGTGTATTTATTATTTTTTTTACAGGGGTGTATTTATTATTTGTTTTTTACAGGGGGTGTATTTATTATTTACTGGGGGTGTATTTATTATTTACTGGGGGTGTATTTATTATTTACAGAGGGTGTATTTATTATTTACAGGGGGTGTATTTATTATTTACAGGGGATGTATTTATTATTTACATTTGGTGTATTTATTATTTACAGGGGATGTATTTATTATTTACAGGGGGTTTATTTATTTTTTACAGGGGTGTATTTATTTATTTTTTTACAGGGGTGTATTTATTTATTTTTTTACAGGGGGTGTATTTATTATTTACAGGGGGTGTATTTATTATTTTCAGGGGATGTATTTATTATTTACAGGGGGTGTATTTATCATTTTTTTTACAGTGGGTGTATTTATTATTTATTTATTTTTTACAGGGCGTGTATTATTTTTTTTTACAGGGGGTGTATTTATTATTTTTTTTACAGGGGGTGTATTATTTTTTTTACAGGGGGTGTTTTTATTGTTTATTTTATTACAGGGGGTGTATTGTTTATTTTTTTACAGGGGGTGTATTTATTGTTTATTTTTTTACAGGGGTGTATTATTTTTTTTTACAGGGGATGTACGTTTTATTTATTTTTTACAGGGGGTGTATTTATTATTTATTTTTTTTTACAGGGGGTGTATTTATTATTTATTTATTTTTTTACAAGGTATGTATTTATTATTTACAGGGGGTGTATTTATTATTTATTTATTTTTTACAAGGGATGTATTTATTATTTACAGGGGGTGTATTTATTATTTTTTTACAGGGGTACCCCTTGTAAAAAAATCAATTATTTTTTTTACAAGGGGTACCCCTTGCAAAAAAAATCAATCATTTTTTTACAAGGGGTACCCCTTGCAAAAAAAATCAATTATTTTTTTACAAGGGGTACCCCTTGTAAAAAAAATCAATTATTTTTTTACAAGGGGTACCCCTTGTACAAAAAAGATTGATTTTTTTTACAAGGGGTACACCTTGTAAAAAAAAATCAATTATTTTTTTTACAAGGGGTACTTTATTATTTACAGGTGGTGTATTTATTATTTATTTTTTTACAGGGGGTGTATTTATCATTTATTCTTTTACAGGGGGTGTATTTATTATTTATTTTTTTACAGGAGGTGTATTTATTATTTATTTTTACAGGGGGTGTATTATTTATTTATTTTACAGGGGATGTAGTTATTATTTATTTTTTTACAGGGGGTGTATTTATTATAATTTTTTTACAGGGGGTGTATTTATTATAATTTTTTTTACAGGGGGTGTATTTATTATTTATTTACAGGGGGTACCCCAAGTAAAAAAAAATCAATTATTTTTTTTTACAAGGGTAACCCTTGTAAAAAGAAAATCAATTATTTTTTTTACAGGGGGTACCCCCTTGTAAAAAAAAAAAAAAATTTTACAAGGGGTACTTTATTATTTACAGGGGGTGTATTTATAATTTATTTTTTTTCATTGGTGTATTATTTTTTTTTTACATGGGGTGTACTTATTATTTTTTTTAGAGGGGGTGTATTTATTTTTTTTTTTTACAGGCGGTGTATTTATTATTTATTAATTTTTTACAGGGGGTGTATTATTTGTTTTTTACAGTCTGTGTATTTATTATTTACAGGGGGTGAATTTGTAAAAAAATCAATTATTTTTTTACAAGGGGTACCACTTGTAAAAAAAATCTATTATTTTTTTTGCAAGGGATACTTTATTATTTACCGGGGGTGTATTTATTTTTTTTTTTTTTTTACAGGCGGTGTATTTATTATTTATTAATTTTTTACAGGGGGTGTATTATTTGTTTTTTACAGTGGGTGTATTTATTATTTACAGGGGGTGTATTTGTAAAAAAAATCAATTATTTTTTTACAAGGAGTACCACTTGTAAGAAAAAATCTATTATTTTTTTTACAAGGGATACTTTATTATTTACCGGGGGTGTATTTATCATTCATTTTTTTACAGGGGGTGGATTTATTATTTATTCATTTTTTTACAGGGGGTGTATTTATTTTTTTTTACAGGGGGTGTATTTTTTATTTATTTTTTTACAGGGGGTGTATTTTTTATTTATTTTTTTACAGGGGGTGTATTTATTATTTTTTTTACAGAGGTGTATTTATTATTTATTTTTTACTGGAGGCGTATTTATTATTTACTGGGGGCGTATTTATTATTTACTGGGGGTGTATTTATTATTTACAGGGGGTGTATTTATTATTTACAGGGGGTGTATTTATTATTTACAGGGGATGTATTTATTATTTACAGGGGGTGTATTTATTATTTTTTTTACAGTGGGTGTATTTATTATTTATTTTTTAAAGGGGGTGTATTTATTATTTACATGGGGTGTATTTATTATTTACAGGGGGTGTATTTATTATTTACAGGGGATGTATTTATTATTTACAGGAGGTGTATTTATTATTTACAGGGGGTGTATTTATTATTTACAGGGGATGTATTTATTATTTACAGGGGGTGTATTTATTATTTTTTTTTACAGGCGGTGTATTTATTATTTATTTATTTTTTACAGGGTGTGTATTTTTTTTACAAGGGATACTTTATTATTTACCGGGGGTGTATTTATCATTCATTTTTTTACAGGGGGTGGATTTATAATTTATTCATTTTTTTACAGGGGGTGTATTTATTTTTTTTTACAGGGGGTGGATTTATAATTTATTCATTTTTTTACAGGGGGTGTATTTATTTTTTTTTACAGGGGGTGTATTTATTATTTATTTTTTTACAGGGGGTGTATTTATTATTTTTTTTACAGAGGTGTATTTATTATTTATTTTTTACTGGAGGTGTATTTATTATTTACTGGGGGTGTATTTATTATTTACTGGGGGTGTATTTATTATTTACAGGGGGTGTATTTATTATTTACAGGGGGTGTATTTATTATTTACAGGGGATGTATTTATTATTTTCAGGGGGTGTATTTATTTTTTTTTTTTTACAGTGGGTGTATTTATTATTTATTTTTTAAAGGGGGTGTATTTATTATTTACATGGGGTGTATTTATTATTTTCAGGGGGTGTATTTATTATTTACAGGGGATGTATTTATTATTTACAGGAGGTGTATTTATTATTTACAGGGGGTGTATTTATTATTTACAGGGGATGTATTTATTATTTACAGGGGGTGTATTTATTTTTTTTTACAGGCGGTGTATTTATTATTTATTTTTTACAGGGCGTGTATTTTTTACAGGGGGTGTTGTAAAAAAAATCAATAATTTTTTTTGTAAAAATTTTTTTTTTTTTTACAAGGGGTACTTTATTATTTATAGGGGTGTATTTATTATTTATTTTTTTACAGGGGGTGTATTTATTATTTATTATTTTTTTTTTACTGGGGGTGTATTATTTTTTTTTTACAGGGGGTGTATTTATTTAATTTTTTTACAGGGGGTGTATTTATTATTTTTTTTACAGGGGGTGTATTATTTTTTTTACAGGGGGTGTTTTTATTGTTTATTTTTTTACAGGGGGTGTATTTATTGTTTATTTTTTTACAGGGGTGTATTATTTTTTTTTACAGGGGATGTACGTTTTATTTATTTTTTACAGGGGGTGTATTTATTATTTATTTTTTCACAGGGGGTGTATTTATTATTTATTTATTTTTTTACAAGGGATGTATTTATTATTTACAGGGGGTGTATTTATTATTTATTTATTTTTTACAAGGGATGTATTTATTATTTACAGGGGGTGTATTTATTATTTTTTTACAGGGGTACCCCTTGTAAAAAAATCAATCATTTTTTTACAAGGGGTACCCCTTGCAAAAAAAAATCAATTATTTTTTTACAAGGGGTACCCCTTGTAAAAAAAATCAATTATTTTTTTACAAGGGGTACCTCTTGTACAAAAATGATTGATTTTTTTTACAAGGGGTACCCCTTGTAAAAAAAAATCAATTATTTTTTTTACAAGGGGTACTTTATTATTTACAGGGGGTGTATTTATTATTTATTTTTTTACAGGGGGTGTATTTATCATTTATTCTTTTACAGGGGGTGTATTTATTATTTATTAATTTTTTTACAGGGGGTGTATTTATTATTTATTTTTTTTACTGGGGGTGTATTTATTATTTTTTTTACAGGGGTGTATTTATTATTTATTTTTTACAGGGGGTGTATTTATTATTTACTGGGGGTGTATTTATTATTTACAGGGGGTGTATTTATTATTTACAGAGGGTGTATTTATTATTTACAGGGGGTGTATTTATTATTTACAGGGGATGTATTTATTATTTACAGGGGGTGTATTTATTATTTACAGGGGGTGTATTTATTATTTACAGGGGATGTATTTATTATTTAAAGGGGGTGTATTTATTATTTATTTTTTTACAGGGGTGTATTTATTTTTTTTTTACAGGGGGTGTATTTATTATTTACATGGGGTGTATTTATTATTTACAGGGGGTGTATTTATTATTTACAGGGGATGTATTTATTATTTACAGGGGGTGTATTTATTATTTTTTTTACAGGAGGTGTATTTATTATTTATTTTTTACAGGGCGTGTATTTTTTACAGGGGGTGTTGTAAAAAAAATCAATAATTTTTTTTGTAAATTTTTTTTTTTTTTTACAAGGGGTACTTTATTATTTATAGGGGTGTATTTATTATTTATTTTTTTACAGGGGGTGTATTTATTATTTATTATTTTTTTTTTACTGGGGGATTATTATTTTTTTTTTACAGGGGGTGTATTTATTTATTTTTTTTACAGGGGGTGTATTTATTATTTTTTTTACAGGGGGTGTATTATTTTTTTTACAGGGGGTGTTTTTATTGTTTATTTTTTTACAGGGGGTGTATTTATTGTTTATTTTTTTACAGGGGTATATTATTTTTTTTTACAGGGGATGTACGTTTTATTTATTTTTTACAGGGGGTGTATTTATTATTTATTTTTTCACAGGGGGTGTATTTATTATTTATTTATTTTTTTACAAGGGATGTATTTATTATTTACAGGGGGTGTATTTATTATTTATTTATTTTTTACAAGGGATGTATTTATTATTTACAGGGGGTGTATTTATTATTTTTTTACAGGGGTACCCCTTGCAAAAAAAATCAATTATTTTTTTACAAGGGGTACCTCTTGTACAAAATAATTGATTTTTTTTACAAGGGGTACCCCTTGTAAAAAAAAATCAATTATTTTTTTTACAAGGGGTACTTTATTATTTACAGGGGGTGTATTTATCATTTATTCTTTTACAGGGGGTGTATTTATTATTTATTTTTTTACAGGGGGTGTATTATTTATTTATTTTACAGGGGATGTAGTTATTATTTATTTTTTTACAGGGGGTGTATTTATTATAATTTTTTTACAGGGGGTGTATTTATTATTTATTTACAAGGGGTACCCCTTGTAAAAAAAAAAAAAAAATCAATTATTTTTCTTTACAAGGGGTAACCCTTGTAAAAAGAAAATCAATTGTTTTTTTTTACAAGGGGGATTCCTTATAAAAAATTCTACAACCCCTGAAAAATAATTCATATCAAAAACACCCCCTGTAAAATAAATAATATCAAATTTTTGACAAGGGGTACACCTTGTAAAAAAAATATTACAGCCCCTGTAAAATAAATAATATCAAATACACAACCAGTAAATAAATAATATCAAATTCTTTATAAGGGGTACCCCTTGAGATTGAGAAAAATAGAGATTGAGAAAAATAGAGATTGAGAAAAATAGAGATTGAGAAAAATTGAGATTGAGAAAAATTGAGATTGAGAAAAATTGAGATTGAGAAAAATTGAGATTGAGAAAAATTGAGATTGAGAAAAATTGAGATTGAGAGAAATTGAGATTGAGAGAAATTGAGATTGAGAAAAATTGAGATTGAGAAAAATTGAGATTGAGAAAAATTGAGATTGAGAAAAATTGAGATTGAGAAAAATTGAGATTGAGAAAAATTGAGATTGAGAAAAATTGAGATTGAGAAAAATGTTCCGAAGACGTAGCTGCGAACACCGCCCCCTGTAAAATAAATAATATCAAATACACCCCCTGTAAAATAAATAATATCAAATACACCCCCTGTAAAATAAATAATATCAAATACACCCCCTGTAAAATAAATAAGATCAAATACACCCCCTGTAAAATAAATAATATCAAATACACCCCCTATAAAATAAATAATATCAAATACACCCCCTGTAAAATAAATAATATCAAATACACCCCCTGTAAAATAAATAATATAAAATTTTTGACAAGGGGTACCCCTTGTAAAAAAAAATACTACACCCCCTGTAAAATAAATAATATCAAAATACACCCCCTGTAAAATAAATAATATCAAAATATTGGCAAGGGGTACCCATTGTAAAAAAAATATTACAGCCCCTGTAAAATAAATAATATCAAATTAGATATAAACCAGTTGGGCAGCCGCCCACCTAGAAGGGAGGGCTATTTGTGACAGATATTACAACTCAGAATGGACAGATATTAAATTACATCTGGCAATGGACAGATATATAAGTTTTATTACAACTCAGAATGGGCAGATATTAAATTACATCTTTCGATGGACAAATATAATTTTTTATTACAACTTGGAATGGCCAGATATTAAATTTTCAAATCAGTGCAATTCAGCCAAACCTTTCACAAATAACTCTGCCCTTTATTTTAGTCATTCTGAATTTGTTGTACTGTCTTTTGTAACAAACATTTTTTTTGGTGAAAGGAACTATGAAATAAAAATTTAAATCATCTTGTGACATACTACGATATGAAACAGAAACTATTTATTTCAAAGGGCAGAGTTATTTGTGAAAGGTTTGGCTGAATTGCACTGATTTGAAAATTTAATATCTGGCCATTCCAAGTTGTAATAAAAAATTATATTTGTCCATCGAAAGATGTAATTTAATATCTGCCCATTCTGAGTTGTAATAAAACTTATATATCTGTCCATTCTGAGTTGTAATATCTGTCACAAATAGCCCTCCCTTCTAGGTGGGCGGCTGCCCAACTGGTTTATATCTAATATCTGTCCCTTTAAAGAAACTCGTGTGATAAAAAGCATTCAAAAAATATTGAACGATGTTTGCATGCGCACCAAATTCAAATATCAGTTTCATTATCTATTCAAAAAGCGCGGATATCTTCTTAAAATAAGATTGTTACAAATTTAAAATATTAAAAAATCCACTTTCATATCCCTTTAAAACATGCGCTTCCTTATCCCTTTTCAAGGCTTTTAGAAACCTTGGGCCTCTTGCCCTCTTCCTTCTCCGAGCATTGAGTGGCGCCTTCTAACTTTAGTCATAATTTAAATAATTAAATTTATTTTGAATTTATAATTTTATTTAAATAACATATTATAATATTCGAAGACGAATGATATTTTATTATATAATTTATTTAAACAATAATTAAAGTTAAAAAAATATATGGTAAAACAAATATAGTAAAACATTAGCTTAACGCCGCTGGGCGCTGGCTGTGCGTGATAGCAGTAGTATCGAGTTTGTTCCACTAAGCCTTTGTATAACAAAATTAAACGTGATGTTACGGTATATTAAAGGCCAAATGGAAAAAATAACTTGTAAAATGCACAATTCCCACATTTTAAAATGGAAATAAACAAAAATAACACCCTTACTTAGGTATTTTGGTAAAGATATTATAATTTAAAGTAGGAAAGGCGAGAAAAATGATGGCGTCAGGACGATAGCTTTCCGCGGCTCTCTGGCTTATTCCACTTACTAAATTCAGTGGGTATAAAGCTAAAGGGGTGTTTTTTTCCCCATCCCAGAATAAATGTAGGGAGCGGAGGTCGTCTTTCAGCGCGCAGTGTAGTTTCAATCTGCTTGTTTAGCCCGGCTGTGATTCGTTTTTGTTAGAGCCACGTGAAATTTCAATGCGTACAAAGTTACCGTCTCGGTTTTTCGGGACGGTTTGTAGGAGGTAGGCTCCCGTAGTAATGGTGGGTTATTGAAGAGTAGGAGGTTCCTTGAGTGTCGGCGCCTTTCACGCTACCAGAGATGTAATGAGAGGGCGTCACCTCGGTACGTGATTCGTCACTTGGAAAATGATGAACAGAATAGAATTCTCCTCCTGATTCTCCTCCACTCCCAAAACTCAATCTCTAAGAGAGACAAACTTTGCTGGGATTTTGGCACTATCACAAATAGCCAGTGTTTCTCTTTGCGCGAAACACTAATACACAACCAGTAAATAAATAATATCAAATTCTTTATAAGGGGTACCCCTTGAGATTGAGAAAAATTGAGATTGAGAAAAATTGAGATTGAGAAAAGTTGAGATTGAGAAAAATTGAGATTGAGAAATTTGAGATTGAGAAAAATTGAGATTGAGAAAAATTGAGATTGAGAAAAATTGAGATTGAGAAAAATTGAGATTGAGAAAAATTGAGATTGAGAGAAATTGAGATTGAGAGAAATTGAGATTGAGAAAAATTGTGATTGAGAAAAATTGAGATTGAGAAAAATTGAGATTGAGAAAAATTGAGATTGAGAAAAATGTTCCGAAGACGTAGCTGCGAACACCGCCCCCTGTAAAATAAATAATATCAAATACACCCCCTGTAAAATAAATGATATCAAATTTACCCCCTGTAAAATAAATAATATCAAATACACCCCCTGTAAAATAAATAATATCAAATACACCCCCTGTAAAATAAATAATATCTAATACACCCCCTGTAAAATAAATAATATCAAATACACCCCCTGTAAAATAAATAATATCAAATACACCCCCTGTAAAATAAATAATATCAAATACACCCCCTGTAAAATAAATATCAAATTTTTGACAAGGGGTACCCCTTGTTTAAAAAATATATATATTACACCCCCTGTAAAATAAATAATATCAAATACACCCCATTATAAAATAAATATTGCCCCTTGTAAAATTTTGGATTATTTATTTTACAAGAAGTAACCCCTTGTAAAAGTTTTGATTATTTATTTTACAGTGGATGTATTATTTTTTACAAGAGGTACCCCTTGTAAAATTTTTGATTATTTATTTTACAAGGGGTACCCTTTGTAAAATTTTTGATTATTTATTTCACAAGGGGTACCCCTTGTAAAATTTTTGATTATTTATTTTACCGGGGCTGTATTATTTATTTTACAAGGGGCACCCCTTGTAAAATTTTTGATTATTTATTTTACAGAGGGTGTATTATTTTTTTACAAGAGGTACCCCTTGTAAAATTTTTGATTATTTATTTTACAAGGAGTACCCTTGTAAAATTTTTGATTATTTATTTTACAGGGGGTGTATTATTTATTTTACAAGAGGTACCCATTGTAAAATTTTTGATTATTTATTTTACAGGGGGTGTATTATTTTTTTACAAGGGGTACCACTTGTAAAATTTTTAATTATTTATTTTACAAGGGGTACCCTTTGTAATATTTTTGAGTATTTATTTTACAGGGGATGTATTATTTATTTTACAAGGGGTACCCTTGTAAAATTTTGATTATTTATTTTACAGGGGATGTATTATTTATTTTACAAGGGGTACCCCTTTTAAAATTTTTGATTATTTATTTTACAAGGGGTGTATTATTTTTTTACAAGGGGTACCCCTTCAAAAAGTGTCAACCAGCCGATTAAAATAGTTAATAAAAGAATTAAAAATAAAATATTACGCAAAGGCCTTCGGAAAAAATGGTGACAATTTCAATTTAGGTGAACTTAAAAGATGAATAAACCTGTACATAAACGTACATTATACAAAAAATTAGCTTTGCTCCGCACTACTAAAAAATGCAATTATACCCAACGATGGAGGACCAAAGCCGTAAAGGTTGAAGAAATACGAAAGCCACAGTCTAAGAAATTAGAAAGTTATACTTTTAGATATTAATACGAATAAATAATATACAAAAAATACGTATACATTCGGCCTATGTAAAGTTTTACTAGTAGAATTCACCCTTGAAAAAGGAAACTTTTTACATATATAGGGGTGAATTTCCAAAATGGACTTGCATTTCTTTCCAAAACAAAAAAAGATTTCTTTCTAAAATAGACTTGCACTTCTTTCCACAACCACAATGGACTTGCATTTCTTTCTACATTTCGCATGAAAATTATTATTAATTACGATCCAGAAATTAACTACATTATATACGAAAAAAACATATTTTTGACTTCTTAATTTTGAAGTTTCTTAGTTCACGCTCTCAATCCAGGGGTATAAATCTCGTACGTGTCCTAGGAAATTAAATAATAGCCGGGAATGGTAACGTAAGATACAAATAAACAGTTAAGGACAACGGAAGACAGATGATTATCGCAAACTGCAACGAAAGAAACAAAAAGTTGTTGGTAAAGGAAAACAGAAAGAATCATGGTATTAATAAGTAATAATTAACATTATTTATGTATTAATATGAAACTAGACAATGGGTATATGCTAAACAATAGCTGATGTATCATAGCATTTATTCCAATTTCATGGGACTCCAACTGCGAAGAATTGAATTTTTGGTCGGTGTGATAATATATCCAAATTTCAAAAACCTTGGCCGAAAGAAATTATCTTATAGACTAAGTGCGGGGTATTTTATTGTAGAGTGGTTTTATGATCTCGATGACAAATAATAATGTCATATATATTAAACCTTTTGTACCATAATACATAGTAGAAATTGCCTTTTAACTGAGAAAACGACATGGTATTTATAGAGAAACCTTATTTACGGACTTACCAGTTTTTTTCTTGCTGAGAACCTTGTCAATCGATCGTTAGTTTTACTAACGTTATTAAGTGAAAAAAAATGTAATATAATTGCCATTGTACTTTCGCAGTTTATTTGCGTGTCATCCAGAGGTGTAAAATTTTGAATACCGCAGCTACTAATAGTATGAAAACAATAAACGTATAATTTATAGGCTTTCAAAAAAGGTGACACCCTCATTTTAATTTTAAGTAATCCATTGTCCGAATAAGAATTATTTTTAACGTTTAAATAATTTAAGTAAAAATATTCTACTACGATTAAAAATCTTATTTTTTGGAAATAAACCACCTTAACCATAAAATGATATATTTTATATATGTATAGTCTAAATATTACTGCGGTGAAAACTTTATTATTAGGGATTTAAATTATACAATGAAGATTTAATTTTTTAATTAAACATTGGAATACTATACTAAAAAATATTATTATAGTACTAACATAATTTAATTTGTTCCGAATGAACACTAGCCAAAATAAAATTATATAATCAATTGCATTGGGCGTAATCTATAGAGACAATATCTTGAGCTTCGCAAGCTGCAATTCGTCCACCAAGTTGAGTGCAACGTCCTGGAACCTTTTGAGTCTAAAGCGAAATAAAGATTCCATCAGTTTTCGTTCACCACCGAAAATTCCAATCATACTTATAAACTATCGTTAAGCGAGGCTATCAAGGAATAATCATTAAATAGATAAACATATTACTGCAAAATTAAAAGTGCTTATTTAATAATCGTAATTTTCTATGTTAATAAATTTAAAACTACGCGCAATAATACGTCCTCGCTCTATGTTTGCGTGCCTATTGTAGTTTTACTGGCACGAGTGAAGAAGTCGCTTTCGCGCGGTCTTTTTCGTAAAAGTACTTAAGCAGTTCTATATTTCGTATGAAATTTAACGTTAATTACGTTCAAGAAATAAAGTACGTTATATATTGAAAAACAATACCTATGTAATTTTGACATTTTCATTTTGAAGTTTCTTACTTCACGCTCTTAATATTAAAGGAGTATACATTTTTTAATGCTTTGTAATCCAAAGGCATTCTAAACCAATGGTGTTAACCACACTTGAATAGATAAAAATGAAGAAAAACATTAGCGTTCATAAGCGTCATCTAACGACCGAAACACTTGGGCCAACAATAACTAAAAAAATCACGTGGGTGACTTCCAATTCTTTATCCATAGCAGTCATGCCGGCCGTTGGGGGACGCTTATGAAAGCCAGTTTAAGATAAATATACATTCTTGACAGTATAGGATAAACTCACCAACTGTATTTCTACGTAGCAATTTGCTTCGGAAGGAGAGATCACTGGACTAGGCTTCACCTGTGACCAGTCACCATTCTCCAAAGATTGTCTTATAGCTTCTATGTCGCGTAACAGGGGTCTGTTCTGGTTTCGGGTGGGTAGAGATGGCAGCATTCGGCGAAAAGCGCTCTCCTAAATTAAAAAGTCAGTTTTATCTTCAAACTTAAACAACTTTTTAGGTCGGGGTTTGGGCAAGATATTTTGATTATTTTATCTTTATTCATAATTTGAAATTATCCATGGGAAGTCTATGGTAAATCCAATGTAATCGAAGTATTTAAGTCATTATAATTAATATAAAATTGATTATCCACATATTTGTGGATTATCTTGTCCAAACCCCTACCTTTATTCTAGATTATTTACTACTGATCTGCCTCGCGCATCCTCGTTCGAAGATGTGGATACAACTGGGTTTAAAGAGTTTTCTTCTCCTGAAGACTGAGAAAAGAAGAGGGCGACCGTGGCACCTAAGATGGCGAAACTGAATAAAGTAGTCATGTTTTCAAACGCTGTTTGCCAACGATTTATAATTGGTTCGAACTACGGCAACTCGGTCTCTGAAGATCTGTCGTGATTTTCTAAATGTTTTTATAACTGGAAAAGGGATATATACATATAGTTTAATTACGTTGGAAACCTTTGAAACCAAAAGGAAATTAGTTTCGAACAATTTCCTGACAGCGTTGGTTATTCGTTTAACCACATGCCTAACGAATCTGATTGCGAGAAACCACAAAAGTTCTATTTAGGCTCAGATGTATATCAATGTCCTAGAATTAATTTTCCTTTTATATTTAAATTTTAAGTGAACCTAAAATAAGATATTTGTTATTGATTATTTATCGTTTAAATAGGCCTAATATACCAGGAAAAAAATTAAAAATAAATATTAAAATATAAATAAATTTAAAACTTATCTGGAAAATAGGCTTTACTATAGTAGAATAGGCCGGTGTTTGATACCCAAGGTCTTAGGCATGAATTATTAGGCCTATTATTTTAGTGTTAGTATATTAAAAACGCTTTTGAAGGCTGAAATAAAATGGTATTTCCCGAATTTCTATTGATTTCCAAGGTTTTGCAATCTTTCCAATGACTTCCACGATTTCTCGCGTGATTTTCCGTGATTTCTGAATGATTTTCGGAGATTGCCAGAGATGTATGATTTCCTCGAATAATATTCGTGTTTCCGTAATTTCTGGAAATCAGGCAATATATTTTCGAGGTTTTGTCAACCAGATTTTTTGAGTGACTAACCCCTCGACATATCCTTTGTAACAGATCATATAGTATCATTCTAAAAACCAATAGAAAAATGTCCGCATCATTTAAATTACCAGGAAAACTTTGAAATCTTTTCGAGGACTATCATGTTTATTGATATGTGCATTGAAGAGGCATGCACTTATAACGTTAAAGGGAATCTTGGAGCTTAAATGGAACAGCAACCGAATTTATATATAAAACCTATTCAAGAATATTTTCGGAAATTTTAGACACTATTTGGTGTTAATTTCTGAAAATTTTGAAAACAAAAGTAAATATAAATTCGGGCCAATCATATTATTTCAACCTTCAACAGCACTTTTAATGTCCTAACATTAAAATAATAGGCCTAATAATTGATGCCTAAGACCTAGGACATTACAAGCGCTGAAATAATATGATTTGCGCTAATTTATATTTACTTTTTTTTAAATTTTACTAAACTTTACTAAACTAAAACACCATAAACGTATCTAACGATTGACATAATTAAACCCTTCAACTTTTAAAAATAATAATGTCTGAAAACGAATTTATTCTTATGGCACTGCGTATTCCTACGGTACCGTGCTAATAAGCGACTTCTTATTCTGACGTTACCGTAGCGAGCTCTTATTTCCACGGTACCGTAAGAAATAGCGAGCTTTTATTTAGATTCGTATTCGTGTTATTCAAAATATGTAGGAAAATAATTCATTCAGATTTATTTCGTATTAAGAGTATTTAATCTTTTTGGAATAAGTGTTTCCATATCTGTCCCATTTATGCACAATGTTATATTCAGTGTTTATTATCACCTAAATTAGTCGTGTTAGGCAATGTCTATTATTTAATAATGTTGGCATATTTTTAATCCCTTAATCTGCAAATATTAATATAAGAATTTCAATATGTACCAAAATGGGGTAAAACCTCAGTGTCGAATAGAATAGTATCGAACGGTACTAAGGTCGACCTTTTTTCGAATCGCTGTTGACCTAGCATCGAAAAGATTAGGGTCGAAACTGAATAAGTTCGAATATTTTTTCAACTTCGTGGACCACAATTTACTTTAGAGTCGAAAAGAATAGTGTAGAAATTAATGAAAATGGAATAACATGGAACCACAAATGGAATAGAATCGAACCAAAAACATGAAGTTTTTGATGGGGTTGTCACATTGGATCGAATTGATATTACGAGAGATTTAAAGAAAATATTAAGTTTTAATTAGAATAAAGAAGTTGGGTGGGTTAACACAAAGAAAAAATGCATGGATTAACTAATTGAGAGGCCAGTATACAAGATGGCTATGCGAAGTTGGGTTGGGTTAGGTGAGGTTAATTCAAACATGTTTCAACACCTATTAAAACATGGTTCGACACTAATCCAAAAGATTTCGACGTTATTCCCACTGTTGTTCGACGCAAGCACTTTAGATACTATTCTGTTCGATGCTATTACTACGCCCCATAAAAAGGCCTAATTATATTCTAGGATTTTGAATTAATTTCCCATGACTAGCTTTTGGTGTGGCAAAGTGTGATCAATTAATCGGGAAAGACATTTTATTCGACCCTTGAAAATAAAATTTGACCCCTTTAAATATTAATTTTGAAGAGCTTCCATAACTATAGCCATACTTACTTATCTCCATATATATTTACCTTATTTTTTCATTTATCTCCTAAACATCCGTCCGGGCGTCCCGTAGCTTTTTATTACGCCATTCATGTCACATGCACCAGAAATGAACTAGTTAACGTTTTAAACGCGTTAGATTTTACACCAATCACAGAGAGTTAACTTCAAGCCAATATCAAGCACGGAAAATTTCTAAACGAATTATTAACGTTAAAATTTTTACTAATTATAAATGTGGCCATTTACATTCGTAGGCGTAGTTTCAATTTTAACGCCTTAAAAACATTTTAATACCCTCTTCAGACGAGGCATAATTAGCCGTGGTTTAATCAGATTTAACCTGGGTTTACATAGCCTCCTCGGTTCAATAAATCTCGGTTAATTGTGATTAAACAACGGTTAAATCTGATTAAGCCGGCTAGTTGAGCCTCGTCTGAAAAGGATATACGGCGTGAAAATGTAAATGAACTCGTTTATTTCAATGAGAACGTGTTAAAATTTACTTTTGAACGTGTCAACTTGGGTTTTACAGGGTACTTTGCTACTAATATCTCTATTCGCCAACCACTCTCCAATAAAAAGAGAATTTATCTTGTCTTCGGTATAAACAAAATTAGTGGTGCAAATTACCCTAAAACATATTTTACACACGCGTTTAACTGGTTTTTTAATGTCAGGTGACTCGTTAAGTACCACCTAATTGAATAAATTATCTAAAATATATTTCAAGCCCACCCTCAATTTTCGAACGTGTTAAATAAAGAACGCGTGCGCCATTCCTGTCACAACTCTATTTTTAGCACGTAGAACTCAACAATTAACTAAAATTTACAGCGAGTAAATAACCGCAAACATTTCATTAGCACTCCTCAAAACAACCTCTTTGGCGCCCGGGATAGCTCGGCGTAAGGTTTATATCTCCTGCGTTGTAGCTGGGCAACGCCGTCTATCTCTAGCGTTGTTGTTCCCAGACCGCCCGCTCGTATTGGCAACGCATTTTTCGTGTACGCGTTGGCGCTTTTTGTCGAAGCAAAGGGGACACACTCGACGAGGGCGCACGGTCGGCGAGGGGATACGCTCGGCCTTGGGTCTTCTCTTGCCTGAGTCAGTTTGCCCTTTCAATGCAAAGTTAAATGATCAAGCTTATAAAAAATTTCAAGTACAGCCAAAATTAACCTTTATATAAAAATTTATACAATGTATATTTCAAAGACAACACTTCATTCAATTCTTTAAAAAAATATAATTAATAAGCTTAGTTAACACCAAATCATCCACCTAAATTACCACTAAATCCGCCCCCTGGACTAGCACCAGATCCGTCCTTCGAATTAACATTAATTCTACGCCATGACATAGCCCCAGATCCGCCCCTGTGCTACCTCCGAATCCACCTTCTGAGCTACCGCCAGATCCACCCACTAAGCTACCACCTAATCGGTCCACTTGCCACCAGATCCGCCTCCTGATTTACCACCAAATGCGGTCCCTGAGCTACCAACCAATCTTCCCCCAAGCTACCACCAAATGCGCCCTTTGAGCTACCACCAAACGCGCTCCCTGAGCTACCATCAAATGCGCTCCATGAGCTACCACCAAACGCACTCCCTGAGCTACCACCAGATGCGCTCCCTGAGCTAACAACAAATGAGCCCCTTAAGCTACCAGCAAATGAGCCACCTGAGCTACCACCAAATCCACCTTCTGAGCTACTACCAAATGCGACCCCTGAGTGACCACTAAATACGCCTCCTGAGTGACCACCAAATTCGCCCCCTGACCTACCGCCAAATCCACCTCCTGAATTACTACCAAATACGTCCCCTGAGGTATCACCAAATCCACCTTATGAAGTAATACCATATGCAGCCTCTGAGCTACCACTAGATCCGCCCCCTGAGTAACCATCAGATTTGCCCCCTGATCTGCTCCCTGGACTACCACGAGATCCGCCCCATGAACTACCATAAGATCCGCTCCCTGAGCTAGCACCAGATCCACGCCCTGGATTACCATTAGATCCGCCCTCTAGGTTACCACCTGATACACCCTTTGAGTTAGCACCAGATCTGCCAACTGGGGTACCATCACATCCACCCCCAACAATGCCCCTTAAGAGAGCATATCCAAAATCATAGCTGCAGTCAATAGCATATGGGGCTCCGTAACCTTCGGAAAACGGCCAGTTGATTCTTGTGCTCGCACCGAACAACTCCGGGAGGCTTTCAACCATATCATAGTCGATAATCTCGGATTGAGAACTGAAAGGATATATTGTATCACCATCCCGGGTATCACCGTAGCATATTGTCGGTCCGTCTACATAACACCCGTTGACCATCTCGCTTTTTGGAATAGAGGCCAAATAGTAGGCAAAACAAGTACTCATCTAAAGACGATTAAAACGAAACAAGACTATTAATTTGGTTGTGTTCATCTGGTGAGCCTTTCGTTGAATGCAATTGATCAGTAATATGAAACTTCTCAGGGTGGATTTTTGAGCGCAGGAAAGGCCGAAGATGTGATTGGGGGATGGGGTCACGGAGAATTGCCTGTTGCAAGAATTTCACCTGTGGGTCCGATGGAACAAAGCCATACTAGTTGTTAGTAAAGAGACAGGTTAAGTAATCTCTGGCATGTCGATGCTAGTTACCCATAATAAGGTTCACCTTTATTGGGTACCTGGACATCAGGGCTATCGAGGTAATGAGGAGGCCGACATCCTTGCCAGGAAGGGGACGGAGGGTAGGTTCTTTGAACCAGAACCTACCGTCCTTGTGCCGATTGGCATGGTGCGGAATCAAACTTCTTAAAGTCATGACTGACCTCCAAATAAGGCTCTGGCTTGAGATGGATGGTCAAAGACAAAACTAAGGAGTTTATCCTTGGTACGTCTAAGCAGAGAGCGAGGGACCTACTCGCTCTCTCTGGGCCTAGCTTTAGATGGGTGAGTGATTAACTAGACACTTTCAACTCAACAGGCACCTCCACCTGATTTGTATTGCGAACGATATACTCTGTGAGGCGTGCTTTGCTAAGGAGAATTCCTCCTCCCATGTTCTGGGTAGCTGTGGCAACTACTCGGCTCGGCACAGTGGTTTCAGCATCTTGGTATGCATCAAATTGAAACCCATGTGGTTTCTGATATACCGGTGATGCAAATTCTTCGTTTCATCTCAGAAATCGAACTGTATATGTCTTAACCTATCTAGGGCTGTACAATGGACTACTAGTCGATGTACTAGGCCGGATTTGTCCAACCACCCCTTTCTTAATAACAATAATATTCTCTGGCAGCATTCATAAAATCACGCGTTTTCAATCAACATTTCTTGGGCTAGAATCATGTTTGCGTCAAAACAAAGTTAAACTTATGTCAAGCTTTTCGGGTAAATGGGCCTAAAATAACCGAGAATCAAGCATGTTAATAAATATGAAATAAGCTTCTCATGGAAAAGCTAAAGCAAAAGCTTGAAAATGATATCCTGTCGCGGTTTTCACTTAAATTTGAGTTAAAATCTTTTTAGTTCATGAAGTAATTTTGATAATTATAACTTCAGAGATTAGCGAACCTTATTTAAAAATAATAATAATTTTAACATTTCTGTACCTATAATCTCACTTTCTAATATCGCTAGAATCATCAACATTACTTCTGACGAACCATTTATTTTAGACGTAGATCATGGCATAATTTCATATTTATTTCCATTCTTTAGGCCTAATCTCTCAGGCTAGTGTGTTTTTCAGTCATTTGGATTATTTATCAATTTTCTTAATTTAGCCATTAAGCTACACAAATAATAATTTTTCTCTCACAGAGTAGAGGCAATCTCATTCAATATTGTTTTATTATTAGTCTTATATTTACAATTATACTTTTGTCTCTACTTGGTTTGATCGAAATTTATAAATCGTTAATAATTTAAGATAAAAAATTTCAGTTAAATAAATTAAAAACATTGCTGGACAGAATTGACAATAGCAGAATAAAAATGAATAGAACGATTTTTCAGTTTTGCGGGTTTTCAACTACGACTTCGCGGCAAATTGATTTTCGTGGCTGGCAACCCTGATTGTTAGAAACACCTTAAATCCGTTGATAGTTGAATTAGCTAATAACATCATTTTAAGCGGAAGTACACTTATAAACGCAATAATTTCAATAGCTGACTTTTAATGATAAACTTTGTCTCTTATCTCGTTCGATTGGCTAATGCAATTGTTCCTAATTTTGTGAAGAAGTTGGTTACACCCATAGTTGAGTTTCGCAATTAGTGTAATTTAAAGGCTACTTTTGGAGGGCCAGAACTCTAAAACGGTGGGATTTGGGCACCTAGTTCAAATGGCTTTTTCACACAAAATAACCCAAAGAAAGCGCACCTGAATTTTTTACAAACTTTTCCACAACACCCTGTGCTTTAATCGTTTAACTCATAAACTCTTAATGTCACCACAATATAGCCTTTATCCTAAGCCTGTCACCATATTCACTACGGCATACCCACTAACCAAGAGATGTAGGGTACCGCCGAAATAGTAAAAGAGAGTAAGTAAGACTGGGGAAAAATTCATTCCTTACAGTGCTTATCAACAGAAAAACTGAAACCCCAATTATGAAACTTAGTGTTTCCTTGGTTTTTTTTTATTGTACTAAATAACTCTTAAAGGGATAATGCAACTTAATAAGAAGTGATTTTTTATCGACTCCTTATCTTTTAAATAAACCTAATCCACCAATTAAAGTTAACAAAACAAATATTAAACTAGAAATTTTAAAAATAACCCGGAAAATAGGCTTAGCGGGATTGATGGAGATCCTGAATTGTCTCCGTGTAAATTTTGGGGTCACCATGTAGATCTTTGATCAACAAACGATTTGAAAATTGGAAACGGTTTGAAAACAGTTCGAAAGTGTCAAGTGTGAACGTAGCTTATATTACCAAACCAATTTAATACTGTTTCAAGCGCATGCTGTTGAAACCGAATCGGTTTGAAACTAGTTCGAGTAATCGATTAAACTCGATCCAGCGAAACGCTTAGATATGAATTGAATCAATGAACGCAGCTATTGATTACCATCTATTGATTTTAAGAAAACAAAATGGTTTCTCAAATAAGTGCATATATACCGAATTAAATATTTTCATGATAATGACTAATTATACAGTAGTCAACGTAATGAATTATGAGGAAGTAAACTTACATTGTTCATTGTTTGCAGAAGAGTAACTCAAAGAAAAACATTACGCCTAATACATTTAGCACTTATTATTTTTGTACTAACAATACATCTCGCATTTAAAATTTAGCGAACCTATTCTCAAGAGGTAATCAAAATAGTTTAGGATATTTCCTTTTTTAAACTTACCAATAAAGTCTTCATGCTGTTTAGGTAGTTTATTACAACGAAAAATCAAATGGTTATCGAGAATCTAATTTGTTTTAGAGATTTCCTCTCTCTGTGAAATCTTTAGTGATTCCTTGGTACACTTTTAATTCCTTTTATTTTATTTTCAACACATGAATTAATTTTATTCTGACACCTAGGCTAGTTTAAAGATAGAATAAATTTCGAAAAAAGACGTGTATGTTTCATACGAAAATAATTTGAAATAAGTGTTTTGCTACCAGCCATTAGCCATAAAAGTTTTAATTTCTAAAACCAACTAATTCTACTCAAGCGTCTGATTCTTACTATTTATTTGTACATTTTGTATTTCTTAAAGTAGGGCTGTCAGGGATTTTTCATAAACATCCAAAAAAACATTAAGTAGCACTTACTGAAATATCGTTAATATGATTCAGTATATATATACATATACATATACACATACACGAATAATAGATTTTTATAGGACTACAGGTGCTCTGGGGGCACTGGTCGTGGTCTTCAAAAATAAGTTCCAGTGTTCTACAAATGAAGTAATACTTAATAGGATAGTCAAGCTAGAATATCCTTCTCAAAATGCCGAATCATCAGAAGGAAAGTAACGGTTTGCAAAAAGAATGTGGAAATATTCAAAACCGACTTAGCTACTAGATATTGCCGAACTTATTTCTAATTATAGTAAAATCCATTGGAGCAGCCTGGTCTCTTCGTAGAAAGAGTCGTACAGATCAAAAAGTATTAAGCGAAGTGGATGATATGATTTCGTGCTTGATGAAGCGAAAATTTTTCAATAGGGGGCATGGTGCCAACTGGGACTGCGATAAAAAATAATCCCTTTTGCTGAAGGATGAGAAGGAATAAGCCGGAATAGAAAGTTCAACACCTCGGATATTACATCCAAGTTGAAATAAACCCATCAAGCTGTTACTGATTTCTAGCTCGAGCAGGACTCTACCGTTGAAAACAATGGGGGACCGTGGGTTTTAAGCGTATTGGTTTGCCCTAAACTAAATATTCTTTGATCTTGGAAAAATAATATTGGAGGATTTTACGTCCAAGGAATATTTAGCGCGTGCCATACTTTAACGAAGAAAAAAACGATAATAAGAAAATTATTTTTACCAAGTTTGGCTCGGTTTTTAATTTAAATAAATATGTCATGTCGTATCTTTTCTAAACACATTTAAATATACGCGTGTGACCAGATTATAAATATATTTCAATTTTGTTTTTGTTTATAACAGAACTAAAGAGAGAGAAAATTGTATAACACATTCGTGTTGTAATCAGGGCGGAACTATGGGGTTTTTACTTTAGACATGATCACTCAGGAGCAGGCCTAAATAGTTTCCCGGGACACGCCCATAATCTCCAGACCTTATCTCCAAAAAGGGGCGTAGAACAAAGTAATAAAAATATCTCCCTAATTTTACACAAAATCCCTCCTAAATTAAGCAACCGAAATACTCCTAATTCTGTAATATTTATGTAAAAATTAAGGCTGGTGTTTTTGATAGAGGAAATGTCAATGTTTATGGCTTGGTGTCAAATCTAACCACAAATTATTATGCTAAAGAAATAATTTTAGCTAGGCGGGATTAAGGGGGCAACAGCCGCCAGGTGCCAGTAAAATGTGAGCATATTATGCTATTTAGTATACCCACTGTAGTGGGTATACTCTTATCTAAACTCGAATTTCATCAGAAACCATAATGTATTTTCCAATGGACCCGCGGCGCTTGATAACTGAAATTATCATCGTCGTCGTCATATTCCCCTTCCCACAGTCAAAAGGGTGAAATCATAAGCTTAGTCGAGCTTTATTAACTGCTTCATAATTGTAAACAAACATTTTATTTCTTAAACAGTAGAATGATAAGGAACATCCATTGAAATTGAGTTAATAGATAGAAAGTATAGTTTATTGAGTACGAATGCTTCTCTTGTTTAAACAAAGATTTCAATAATGATAGATTGATAAGTAGTAGAGAGAAAGGTGCCTGAATGGGTTACGAAAAGGTTAAAACATAAACCTAGCCGAGCTTTATTAAGTGGTTCTAAATTGATAAACAAAAATTAATTTTAAACAGTAGATAAAGATTTTTTAATGGTATTTTTCATAGGTAACTGAAAATTACATTCACTGGGTTCCTCTACTAGGGTAGCCCTCTTCAGCCGTTTAATTTTGATTGTTATATTATATCCTGATTATCCTATTAAAGTTAGTAGTTATGGTCTACTACTCCAAAGATTATCCTATTAAAGTAAGTAGTTATAGTCTACTACCCCAAATATTTTATTATTATTAAATATTTTCCAAAAACGGATAAAGACGACCTAGCCTTTTCCTAGGTCGTCTTTATCCGTTTTTTGTAAAATATTTAATAATAATAAAATCTTTGGATTAGTAGACTACATCTACTAACTATAATTTTAAACATATTAAATTGCTCTTTCTCCTAACTATTAATTTGTGTCCCTTCACGGGTTTGTTTCGAGTTTGACAAGGGTCCCTTTTAAGGGTGCGAAACAACCTTTTTTTTGTATAATTATTCTATCTCCTGATCGATTGCGCAATGAATGTTGAATCGATTTACGTTTTCAAATTATGGGGTGTGTATTATTTTACACACTTAATCCGGCACTGAAATTTGTGCTTTTAACAGCTAATCTTTTTTAAATTGTAGCTTTAATTTCAAATTCAAAACAAACGCTTAGGACTTATCGATCTCTTAACGGTTGGGCACACATTGACTTCGGGTAACGTTCACATCATGGATATCCTTAGTAAAAAATTTGGTGTAGTAGCGCCTACGACAGAGAGAAGGAATGAAACTAAGGTTCCTACAAAGAGAGGAGAATTTATAGAAGAGAAGGAACAACATTTCGTTTATTTTGATTCCACGACCCGCAGTGTCAAGGAGCGAGGTGCCAGATCCCTTTTGACAGATTCTTTTTTTGACAGTTCGTCCTTTTTGAGAATGGAAAGGATAGCGATTGGAAAAATTGTCATAATAACAAGTAAGTGAACAAATAATAATCTTAATATGATATAGTTCAATAATATTTTATAACTATAATTCACACAAAAATAAATCGCTTAACCCTTTTCACAATTTTGTTAGTTTTCCAAAACTTAAACTCAAAAATATTTTTGACCATACAAAAGTGCAATGACATTTTCTTATTTCTTAAAGAGGTTGCTCTGCCCCGTAAAGGGACAGAAATTAAAAATAAATAGTTAAAATTTATATTATAGTTGGTGGTCTAAGATTTTATGCTAATTTTTTACTCAAAAAAATATAGTCGCAGTTATTAGGATAAACACGTTTGTGTTTATCCCTTTATCTAAAGTCGAATTTCATCAGAAACCGTAATGTCTTTTCCAATGGACCCGCGGCGCTTGATAACTGAAATCGTCGTCGTCGTCGTCGTCGTTTCCCTCTCCCCACCGTCCACTGAATTCGAATTAATACAGACAAAGGTACTTTTGAAAAAATTGATAAGTCGTCGTCGTTTCCCTCTCCCCACCGTCCACTGAATTCGAATTAATACAGACAAAGGTACTTTTGAAAAAATTTGATATATAAACAAAAATTTAATTTTTTAAACAGTTGATAAGCTTTTTTAATGTCATTTTTATCGTTAACTGAAAATTCCATCCACTGGGTTCTTCTACTAGGGTAGCCCTCTTTAGCCGTCTAATTTTCACTATTATATTATATCATGAGTATCCCATTAAATTTACCCTAATTCACCTTGATTAAAAAGTTGGCAAGATTTTCTTATCATTTGATTTTTAACTTTAAAAATATATCTCTTCTCGGCCTATATAAGCGTGATTTACAGATTCGGTACTATAGATGCACCGCACCAATGGGTGGTTTACGTTAGCGTTTAAAATTGTTACGAATCCTCTCGCTTGCGCGATGGTGTCTTCGATTGTTTCGGCAATCGTTTCTCACCTATAATTAGGTGATAAGAGACCTCTTTCTCCAGATCTTTTGGGTAGAATACTCGAATAAACCGAGGAGATTGAATTTAAATCTGTAAGAACATTTCACAATGAAAGGTCTAAGGATTAAATATCACTTGAGTTGGACTACATATCCTGCGAAGTGCTCACGAAATTTAAATTTTAACGTTTTCAATCTCTACTTTATTTTTTTTTTTTTTTAAATAATTGAGTTTTGCGACAAGGATGTGCTTTAGGTCCAAAAGCACCGTCATTACTACTACGTTAATGACATTGCTTTTAATTAGTTGGCCAATTATTAAAGTCTGGATCTAAAGCATATCTAACTTAAGAATATTAAAAAATGAAGATTTAGAATGTTAAATATGATACTCGAAACGGAAATTGATGTCGGCGAGTTAAATATACGACCACATAATTCTAGTCTTCTGAATTATGTTCTCTTGAATTGTTTCACCTTTCATGCCCATTTTTTGTCGATGCGATTCCATATTATAAATTTAATCCCTAGCTCGTTCTAACCCGTCCCTCTTGTAATATTTTAGGAAAGGCTAGGTTTGTTAATCCCTCGCCTATACCTCAAACAGGTTGAAGCCTCGAGCTACCCCGTCCATCTGGTAATCTTTAAGGAATGTTTTGGATATATAATCGCTCTAATTAGCCAATCCCTCCAACTAGTTTATCCTTAGCTCAGGCTATTTGTAATATTTTAGGTTAGGCTAGGTTAGGTTAGTTAATTTCTCGAATTAGCCCATCCCTCCAACTAGTTAATCCCTCGGGCTACCCATTCCATCATGTAATCTTCATGATAAGGTTAAATTATGTTAATTCCTGGAAATTGCCCATCCCTCCAACTAGGTAATCCCTAGCTCAGGCTAACCCGTTCCACTTGTAATATTTTGGGTAATATTTGGCTAGGTTAGTTAATCCCTTGAATTAGCCCATCCCTCTTTTTCTATTTTAGGTAAGGTTAGGTTAGCTAATCTCTTTCTTTCAAGATTTGTTCTAGGGTCTCAATTACGAATAGATTGAAGCCTCAATTAAACGCTATAATATTTATTCATCATTAATAAGAATTAAGGTTCAATATATACCTATAAAGCAAAATAGTGAAATGAGGACAAGTTGGGAAACCAAAATATTACCTCCCCGACGCCGACGTTAACTTAATCTAACCTTACCCTACCTTAAATAAAAGAAGAAAAGAAATGTAGTGTATTGAAAGAGAAGAAGTAACAGGGTACTTTTGATTCACACTTTTCAATTTCCCATCTACGTTACGGAGTAAAGTACTTTCCCTTAACCTCAAGGAATGAGAATCCAAATGATTGTCCTGCGTCACTCATAAGTATGTGTAGCAGGTCGTAGTCCTCTTAATTAGACACACCAAATGAATTGTTTATTTTCAAAGTAAATATATCAAATACAAATTCTTGTAATATAAATTAACACATCAGTATAGGCTGTACTGTGTCATTATCTATGATAATCCACTGATTTGATAAGACGAATGATTCAGTCTGGGATAGCAAAGTAGAGAAGAAATTACAACGACAAAGATGCGGTAGCAAACTCCTCTTGGACAAAACTAAGAAATATTCTAGACTGAATGTTCCATTTACAACCCATTGTCGATAAATGATTGGCAATTACTTCCGGTACCGTTTTCGTCTGAAATTCTTGTTTTGACGTGCTAATAGAGGACCATTCCTCAATTTTTCATCATACGAGTGATCCCAGTCATTGGAAGAATCCTAGGATTTAGCTGGTCGAGAGAGGTTATTTTACAAACCCGCTGACAAGACGTCAGTTTCCATTCCTATGATAAAAAATATCTTAATGACTAAAAATAGATTAATTTCCATACCATTAGTATTTATACTTGAAAAGCTCCTTTTATGTTGAGAATAACGTATTTGTATGAAGAACTGTCGAGCTTTTACTGACTGTAGGTATCTCATATTTCAAGTCTGAAAACACTCACTGCTTCGCATGTTTCAATTCTTCGTAGCCAGGCCGTCATTTTCTGGTGATAAATGAAAGCCGGGTCGTTGCTCGGTTGACTTTAAATGGTGATGACATTCCGCGCTGGTTGATCATCTCACTCAAGTCATTGCTTGATCATCTCACTCAAGTCATTGCTTGATCATCTCACTCAAGTCATTGCTTGATCATCTCACTCAAGTCATTGCTTGATCATCTCACTCAAGTCATTGCTTGATCATCTCACTCAAGTCATTGCTTGATCATCTCACTCAAGTCATTGCTTGATCATCTCACTCAAGTCATTGCTTGATCATCTCACTCAAGTCATTGCTTGATCATCTCACTCAAGTCATTGCTTGATCATCTCACTCAAGTCATTGCTTGATCATCTCACTCAAGTCATTGCTTGATCATCTCACTCAAGGCATTGCTTGATCATCTCACTCAAGGCATTGCTTGATCATCTCACTCAAGGCATTGCTTGATCATCTCACTCAAGGCATTGCTTGATCATCTCACTCAAGTCATTGCTTGATCATCTCACTCAAGTCATTGCTTGATCATCTCACTCAAGTCATTGCTTGATCATCTCACTCAAGTCATTGCTTGATCATCTCACTCAAGTCATTGCTTGATCATCTCACTCAAGTCATTGCTTGATCATCTCACTCAAGTCATTGCTTGATCATCTCACTCAAGTCATTGCTTGATCATCTCACTCAAGTCATTGCTTGATCATCTCACTCAAGTCATTGCTTGATCATCTCACTCAAGTCATTGCTTGATCATCTCACTCAAGTCATTGCTTGATCATCTCACTCAAGTCATTGCTTGATCATCTCACTCAAGGCATTGCTTGATCATCTCACTCAAGGCATTGCTTGATCATCTCACTCAAGGCATTGCTTGATCATCTCACTCAAGTCATTGCTTGATCATCTCACTCAAGTCATTGCTTGATCATCTCACTCAAGTCATTGCTTGATCATCTCACTCAAGTCATTGCTTGATCATCTCACTCAAGTCATTGCTTGATCATCTCACTCAAGTCATTGCTTGATCATCTCACTCAAGTCATTGCTTGATCATCTCACTCAAGTCATTGCTTGATCATCTCACTCAAGTCATTGCTTGATCATCTCACTCAAGTCATTGCTTGATCATCTCACTCAAGTCATTGCTTGATCATCTCACTCAAGTCATTGCTTGATCATCTCACTCAAGTCATTGCTTGATCATCTCACTCAAGTCATTGCTTGATCATCTCACTCAAGTCATTGCTTGATCATCTCACTCAAGTCATTGCTTGATCATCTCACTCAAGTCATTGCTTGATCATCTCACTCAAGTCATTGCTTGATCATCTCACTCAAGTCATTGCTTGATCATCTCACTCAAGTCATTGCTTGATCATCTCACTCAAGTCATTGCTTGATCATCTCACTCAAGTCATTGCTTGATCATCTCACTCAAGTCATTGCTTGATCATCTCACTCAAGTCATTGCTTGATCATCTCACTTAAGTCATTGCTTGATCATCTCACTTAAGTCATTGCTTGATCATCTCACTTAAGTCATTGCAGCTCTCTTTCGTCTCGTCTCCTGGTCCGCTAACGAAGTTTACTATATGCAGCTGCTTGTCATTATGAAATTTATCGGAAATGTTTCTTGTTTTTATAGTGGAGAAAATTGAAGCCTATTTTTGTTTTTTTCCAACATCAGATGTCCATTTTTTATTCTAATTGGGGTATTCTAATTGGGTTACAAAAGGATGAAATCTTAAGCTTAGCCGAGCTTTACTAATTGCTTCAAAATGATAAACAAAAATTTTATTTCTTAAACAGTAGAATGATAAGGAATATCCATCGAATTCGAGTTAATAGAAAGTAAGGTGCCTGAATGGGTTACAAAAGGGTGAAATCATAAGCTTAGCCGAGCTTTATTAATTGCTTCAAAATGGTAAACAAAATTTTATTTCTTAAACAGTAGAATGTAATGAATATCCATCGAATTCGACTTAGAGAGACAGATGCCTGTATGGGTGACGAAAAGGGTAAAACATATAACTAGCCGAGCTTTATTTATTGGCTTTAAATTGATAAACAAAAATTGATTTTATTAAACAGTTGATAAGCTTTTTTTAATGGCATTTTTTATCGTTAACGGAAAATTGCATTTATTGGGTTCTTTTACTAGGGTAGCCCTCTTCAGCCGTCTAATTTTAACTATTATGTCATATCATGAGTATCCCATTAAATTCACCCTAATTCACCGTCCTTCTTCAGCCGTCTAATATTGACTAAATGCTTAAAAAATATATTTATCTAGCATATAAAAAGGGAAGCAATTCCTTATCTGTCTTTATAATGACTAATACAGCTGATGTAGAGACATTCAAGATGACGGCGAATGAGAATGGTATCTTGACCTTTCCCTTTTTGTGTTTAAGAAAATCACGATTAAAAAACGCATTTTATTTCCTCCATGTAGAAAGAGGTATTATTGGGGTTAAACCCAATACCTTTATCTAAACTCGAATTTCATCAGAAACTGTAATGTACTTTCCAATGGACCCGCGGCGCTTGATAACTGAAATCGTCGTCGTTTCCCTCTTCCTACCGTGCACTGAATTCGAATTAATACAGACAAAGGTACTTTTGAAAAAATTTGATAAGACTTCGTTCGGGTACAAGAGTATCTCTAGTTAAACACAGCTTTCAATAATGAAATATTGAAAAAGTATATGAAGTAATAGAAAGTAAGGTGACTGAATGTGTTACAAAAGTGTGAAAACAAAAGCTTAGCCGAGCTTTATTAATTGCTTCATAATGGTAAACAAAAATTTTATTTCTTAAACAGTAGAATGATAAGGAATAACTATTGAATTCGAGTTAATAGAGAGAAAGTATAGTTTATTGAGTACGAGGGCTTCTCTTGGTTAAACAAAGATTTCAATAATGAAAGATTGATAAGGTATATGAAGTTATTGAGAGAAAGGTGGCTGAATGGGTTACGAAAAGGTTAAAACATAAACCTAGCCGAGCTTTATTAACTGGTTCTAAATTGATAAACAAAAATTTAATTTATTAAACAGTACATAAGCTTTTATTAATGACATTTTTTTATCGTTAACTGAAAATTGCATTCACTGGGTTCTTCTACTAGGGTAGCCATCTTTAGCCTTCAAATTTTGATTATTTGATTATATCCTGAGTATCCCATTATATTGACCCTAATTCACCGAAATTAAAAAATTGGCATGATTTTCTTATCATTTGATTTTTTAACTTTAATAATATATATCTCTTCTCGGCCCATATAAACGAGATTTTCAGATTCGGTACTCAATGATGCACTATACCAATGCGTGGTTTACGTTAGCGTTTAAAATTGTGGCGAACCCTCTCGTTTGTGCAATGGTGACTTCTTCGATTGTTTGTTTAGGCAATCGTTTCTCACCTATATTTCGGTGATAAGAGACCTATTTCTCACTATCTTTAGGGTAGAGTACTCGAATAAACCGAGGCGATTGAATGTAAATCGCATTACCTAGAAATGTGGCCAATTTAATATATTAAGTCACTGTAAAAACATTTCACAATGAGAGTTCTAGGGATTAAATATCACATGAGTTGGACTTCATATCCTGCCAAGTGCTCGATTACACATGAAATTTATAGTTTAACGATCTCAATCTCTACTTTATTTTTTAAAATACTTGAGTTTTGCGACTAGGATGTGCTTTAGATAAAATAGCTTCGTCATTACTTCTACGTAATAACGTTGCTATTAAGTAGTTGTCCAATTATTGAAGTCTGTATCTAAAGCACATCTAACTTAAGTATAATAAAAAATAAGATTTAGAATGTTAAATAGGATATACGAAACGGAAATTGATGTCGGCGAGTTAAATAAACGGCCACATACTTCTGGTCTCCAGAATTATGTTCTCTTGCTTTAAAGAATTGTTTCGCTTTCCATGCTCATTTTTTGTCGATGCGATACAATATTATAAATTTAATCTCTAGCTCGGTCTAGCCCGTCCCTCTTGTAATATTTTAGGTATGGCTAGGTTAGTTAATCCCTCCACCTCCCCCGTCCATCTGGTAATCTTTAAGGTGAGGTTAGGTTAGTTAATCCCTCTAATTAGCCAATCCCTCCAACTAGTTAATCCTTAGCTCGGGCTATTTGTAATATTTTAGGTAAGGCTAGGTTAGGTTAGTTAATTCCTCGAATTAGCCCATCGTTCCAACTAGTTAATCCCTCGGGTAACCCATTCCATCATGTAATCTTTAAGGTTAAATTAGGTTAATTAAACCCTGGAAATAGCCCATCCCTCCAACTAGGTAATCCCTATTACTCGGGCTAACCCGTTCCTCTTGTAGTATTTTAGGTAAAATTAGTTTAGGTTAGTTAATCAATTGAACTAGCCCATCCCTCTTTTACAACTTAGGTAAGGTTAGGTTAGTTAATTGAACTAGTCCATTCCCACCGTCCACTGAATTCGAATTAATACAGACAAAGGTACTTTTGAAAAAATTTGACAAAATCTTTTTCGGGTACAAACTTATCTCTAGTTAAACACAGATTTAAATAATGAAATATTGATTAAGGTATATGAAGTAATAGAAAGTAAAGTGCCTGAATGGGTTACAAAAGGGTGAAAACATAAGCTTAGCCGAGCTTTATTAATTGCTTCAAAATTATAATCAAAAATTTTATTTCTTAAACAATAGAATGATAAGGAATATCCGTTGATATTTGTGATAATTGTTTGAAAATACACTTGTATTTTTTTAAATACACTTATCATTTCACTTCGTTTCAAGTTTCTGCCATTTTAAGTTTTTAAAAATGACTTCAAAAGAGAAATTTTCCAAAATTTATTTTTTATTTCGTCTTTCATAAGAACGGCATATGTTTGGTACTGCTTATTTGTTTTTATAAATGATGTTTTAGCCAAGGAATCATTTAAAACTACTCTAAAAACAATAGAACAAACGCTACTGCCAATTATGTAGTTTTGGTCGGCCATTTCCCAAGATGGCGTCGAAAGCACGAGAGGGAGAGTTGGGGAGATTTCACCACGTGAAAGAACGCACCAGAATACATAAGAAACCGAAGAGAAAAACTCTTTATTAATTTGTTCTAGGTACACCTGAAATTTGAGCTAAAATGACTGTACTAATTCGACTCCGTTTGCCACAAAAGGCTGATTTTCAAAACTAGAGGGAGCTTGTGACAAAAACGAACTATTACGGTGGCTTCGGGATTTTCTATAGAATCGATTCCAACGATTGATATATTGTAGCTTATACTTCGCAGTATGAGCCTGAGTTCCTCAAGGCCAGTGTTGGGTAAAATACTAAATACTCCTATGATAAAGTATTTTGAAATAAAATACTAAATACTCTGACGATAAAGTATTTAAAATAAAATACTTGAATAAAGTATTTTAAAATACTAAATACTTAAATACTAATTTCAAGGCCTAGCGTGAGGCACGGTCCCAGACTCTACAATCTACACCGACCTAGACAAGACCATATGTTTCGAAAGATCGAGAAACGGTGAGAATATTCCTTGTAAGACTGGAATTCTTATTGCTACTTCAATGCCACTATGATCAGTCCTCCTAAATCTGAACGCTTCTATTTCTGAACACTTTTATTTAAAAATGTATAACTTAACTTTGGGGGTCTGTTCAAAGAGGGAAGAGCTCATTTTGTAGATTAAGAATGGTGCTATTTGCGGAACACAACTTCAACTCTCAAGGAAAAGACCCGAAGAAGATGCGACACTAATTAGCCAACCGCGATAATTAGCCTAATTAATTAGACCATTTTTAAGGGAATGTTTTCATTTACGGTCCAGGAAATAAGGTTTTACAAATTTCTGGGAAAAATCGTGGGCTTAAGCGCTCGTTTTGGTCGTAAAGTTTTGAGTTTCCCGCTACAAAATAAACTTCTCAAGCACAGAATTTGGCCACAAACTCTTCGCGACAACGTAATTTTAAAATGTGTCCGAGAATTTCTAATTCAGAACGATGCGAAATCAAACTTGGGATTACTCAAGAAGTATTTAAAATAGTATTTAAAATACAAGTATTTTAAATACTACCCAACACTGCTCAAGGCACGATTCTTGGACCGTTGCTTTTCAACGTCTTCGTGTCGGATCTACCCTTCGTGCTTACTTTTGGCTATTCATTTATCAGTACGCGGATGACAGCTATTTTGCTAGCAATTCGTTCGGTTGTGGACCGCTTGACCTTGCAAGATAACCCTGCTCGCGATTTACAATGGGGCGTTGACGATAAAATTTCTCTCAACATCAAGAAATGTAGTTTCATGGTCATAACTCGGAGGTGGCCTGACGAGAAAGTAACTTTTAAATAACGTTCTACTGACACGTGTTTTAATGTGAAGATTCTTAGCGTCATCATTTCCCGCGATCAGAAGGTATAATCACGTTGGTAATCGAGCCAGAAAGACCTGTTATGACTTCGGATGGCTCAAGTGACAGATATTAAATTTTCTTTTAAAACGAAAAATTTAATTATAATCGCAATCTGACAGGATTTAGAGTTTCTAACTTCAAAACAACAGATTTTATTCACTCGGAAATATTTAATAAAAAACATAACAGATAATTTTCTTCCATTGACCTTAAAATGAAATTTCGTTTAATTACGTTTCAGGAAAACGTGTATTGAACTTTTATTTTTTAGTATATAATGCGAGTTCACTTTTTATTAATTTAGCTCGACTCGTAATTAAAAAGATCGTTATAAAAACTCGCCGGTTTATAGGAATGGCTATTTTAAGTTTATGTAAAATTTTCGGGAAAAAACAATTTAATTAACGATTTCTTTAAGGGACCACTAATTATTTCTAGTTTAATAATATTTTTTCACTTGTGGATTACGCCTATTTAAACAATTAGGAATCGATAAAAAAATCACTGTTTGTTAAGTTGCATTCTCCCTTTACTTTGTGGAATTATTAAATAACATCTACATTTTACCACTTATTAATAACTTCTGTCAATTTAAGTGTTTTTCATCAAATTAGTACAAATCAACTTAGATATTTTAGGGTGCACATATTAATAAATATTTTTTGTGACATTAATTAACTTTATTTCCTTTTTTAGTGTGCGGCCTTTATGCACAATCTTTGGATGTCACCATAAAGACGGAGTCTAATTTAGATACTGCCGGTATTCTCAATAGTGCGTGTCTAACACTTGAATCGTCGGGCAGAGATTCGAATACCCACACGCAGCCTAATAAAATTGGAATAGTTTCGAAAAGTGTGTCAAATGCGCCTGGATTTATTACCAAAATGGAGGGGAAGAGGTTCAGAAATTTCTTGGATGATACCTTCGATTCTTCTTACTCTAGGATTAAAGGAACGTGGGTGTCTGAAACGTAAGCGATAATTTTTCGTACAGCTACCGAAGTAGTGGAGTAAACTCAGTTGACAAGATGGCCGCTCGAGGGCTCGGACACTCGCCATAATCATGTATACTAAAACCTAAATCCAAAAATATTTGAACTTTATGCATAAAATACAATTAAATCTCAATCTCTCAAAAATTCTGATATCCCATACATAAAAAAGACACGTTTCCCAGCTCTCGTGCCGGCTAATACTCAGTACCAAAAATATGCAAGTCAAAACCCATATATTGAAACGAGAGAGAGAGAGAGGGAGAGAAGAAAAATATAAAAAACCGCTTCGCATCATTAAAAAACTTTCTTTTCCTGGGTTCAGGTCAGACCCGTAAAGGGTTTGAAATTAAAAATTCAAACCAGTGAAGTGACAGAAATTAAAAATTAACTATGAAACAAATATGAAAGCACAGTCTAAGAATTTCTATATAGAGTATATAAAACTGACCATTTTTAATGGTTGTTTTGGATAGATGCGAAAGCAGGCCAGGACCTTTATTCGTCATGAGACGATACACCATCCGATCTTCAAGCAAGTTCGTTTCACGTCAATATCACTACAAGGACATTTCGTGTTCCATCCCGCATTACGTTATTACGGTAGAGGGACTTCTTTCCAGCCCGAGGCCTTCGTGGCTCATTCCTGGGTCCTTCGAAGCTGACGAACCAAAGATAATCAAAGTTTCAATTTTGCCCTATTCGAAGAAATCAGCCAATACCCTAAAAAATCGTATCCGTAGATTTTGCAACGGAACCGTCAATTACAAAAAATTAAATGTTTTTCGACGATGGCGTTTCTTCAATGTTGACATACAGAACGGCTTCAATGACAGAAATTTGAGTGATCAGTCTTATGACGATAATGATTACCAAATTGATTGCATTTCTATGGCTTTACACTGGAGCCCCAGCGAGTTTCAACTTTTCAGATACGAACTTACGGAAGACAAAGAGTCTTTGATTCTCGGTGCATCACGCGGTTCGTCATCCTCATCAGCTCGAACTAGACCAACTTATTTTCACCAACCTCTTTTAAAGGTAAAGAAAATCGTACAGGGTGACAAGCGGCTGAATAAATAATTATTTTAGACTATAAACATAAGAGCAGAAAAAGTTAAGTACCTTTAAAACCTGTTTTAAAGACTTAAAATGACAAAACAAAAATATAGCAAATCGAAAGCTCCGTGAATATTCGAGAAGGTTATACACCCCAACAAGTTTCTTTCAATTTCAATAGATAGCGGAGGGCGTCGTATGCGCTTGCTTAATGATTGGCACTACCTTTGAGAGATTTATCGCTAACTCTTTCTTGAGCCTTTTCATCACTAGTGCTTCAAGGTTTGGGTGGTGGTGTTATAGACGCTGCCGGCCCATTGGACCGACAGTCCCAATCGACCGACCTTCCCAATGGACCGACAAAAACCCGCACTTCGTGCGGGTTTTTGTCGGTCCATTGGGACGGTCGGTCGATTGGGACTGGAACTTGCTCATATTTGCCGAGATTGAATTAAAAATGTTAAATAAACATTTTTTTAATAAACTATTATTAAAAAATGAAATTTCACAAAAGTGTAAAGTTCAAAAAATGTATTCCTATTTGTCGATAGCCCTAGTAGACAAATTATTGCCGAAAACGCCCTCAAATTAATTGACCTAACCTAACCTAACCTAACCTAACCTAACCTAACCTAACTAACAATACATAGGGAAATAAGATAGAGAAAACCGTAAGGCTTTATTCACAACATATTATTTATGGGGGAAAACGCCGGTTCCCTTTTTCGTTTAAGCGGTTTTCGGTCCATTGGGAAAAGCGACTTCGGGCTAGTTTCTTTTATCCGTTTGGCGGTTTTCGGTCCATTGGGAAAAGCGCCTTCGGGCTAGTTTTTTTATCAGTTTGGCGGTATTCGAGTCTGTCGAACGGAACTGTCGGTCCATTGGGAGGACAGCGTTATGGACTGGTAGCTTATAATAAAAATCGCTCTCCTTCCTCGTTTAATTGGAATTTTTCGAGCGATTTTGACTCGGAACACTCTCTCCGATGTAAAAAAGCCTGTTGAGTCCGAATTTTGGCTCTTTCACTCAAAATTCAAGATTGCGGCCAAAATGGCGCCCACATTTCAAAAACCTTATCCGAGCTTGAACCTAGTCTTGTTGGATGTCCAGTCATCTGTTTTTGAGGTCGCCTAGTCTATTTTTGATAGCCAAAAGCCGGCCCTGGTATCGAAAGTCGCTGAAAGCAAGATGGTTCCCAAATTACAAAAACTCTATCTGGTGATTTATAGCATTATTTTCAGTTTTTGGTCTTTTGCGATTTTTTTATTGTTTCATTTCCATTAATTATTGTTGAGATTTAAAGTTAGAAACGAGTTTTTAAAGTTACTGTCAGGCCGTTAAAAGATAGCAGTGATTGTCTAATTTTGTCCTTCGATAGAGCATTGTAACAGTTTTTCTTGCACACTGGGCTTCGATTTTTAAAATGGGTCCCATGTGTATTTAATTTTAAGAAAACTGTTATTCCTTTTAGTTGCCATGGCCCGTGTATACAACAGCATGGTAACAATTATTTTTTCTTATCTGGTACCCGAAGGTTGGAATCCCCTGATCCTTTGTGTGTAGCTCTCGTTCGCGAAGCCCATTGTGCCACGCGCGCGGGGCTCACATCTTTAACTATTTTTCACCGGGTTCGCTATCTTTGAAATTCTTCAAGGGATAGCGCCCGCATCCTTTTTCTTAATGGGTCGCTTCCCAGAACTGAAGCTTTTAACTAGCTTTATTCGGGGGGGAAGCGAATACCCAAAAACTATATTCTATTTTAACTTCGCCTTGAAAAACTATTTTTAAGGAGGAGAATTTTAGGACCCAAGTTTGGGACAAGACGTAGAAAAATAACTTGGTCGCGAAATGGTGCCTCCGTGACGTATCACGGAGGTACCGAAACTTCTAAATTATTTCTTTTAAACTTATTTAAATTATATGTTTTAATCCGCGATATCGCGATTACACCAAGGGACATGGTTCCCTAGGTTTTATGATGGACGCGAGGGGCGCGACATCATTTTTGACGCTGGTGCGCGTTTTGTGCGCGAAAGAAGATTTTCGCGCGCTTTCCTAACTCTCCGGTTAAATTCGTGAGTTCTCTTAACATTTAATTCTATCAGGGGTACCAGCCTTCAAATCTTCTTTATTTAATTTATACATGAGTGCACCATGGTTTTATTGTCTTTATATTATTTTATTATTTGTTTAGATTCTTGTTTCATATATATATATATTTGGCCCATAGTGGCTTTAGGGGTTTAATCCCCAGTATATTTTATTAAACAGTATTATATAATCTATTTACCCGAGTCATACCTTTATTTCTTATACTAATTATTATTTTTATCTATTTAACCAATGACAACCGCTTGCTCCTGCGAAACCCTTTTTATATAATAACTTTTAATCTTTTAATTTTTACCCCATTTCCCCTAGACTTGGCATTGTATATCTTTAGTGGGAGCAAAACGTTTCATTTTGGGCATTAGATGGCCCCGGACTGCCGGAGACTCCATTAATAGAGCCGCCGGAATTTGTCCTACTAAGGAACGCCATTTTTCGTTTCTCGATCTTAGACCTCGAAACAATGGGGTCGAAAACTCCCGTTCTACGCTCGGCACGCTCGTTTCTCTTAAAAACCTGATATTCTTTAAGACAAATATCGCAACTAAATTGCCGATTATAATGGGGAAAACAATTATCGTGCGATGGTTTAAAAGTCATGTGTAATGCAAATAAAAGCAATCAAATAAAAACAAAGAAACTTATGAATCTAATCAAAAGATGATAGGTCTATCAATACCCCACTTTAAATTAATAAAAATAAAATGCTAGCTAATTTGTAATAGCCAAAAATAAAATAACCCCTAAAAGTAATTAAAATAACTTCTAGAGAAAAAAAAAAATATTTTATATATATATATATATATATAAGTTTTGACCCTTCAAAACAAAACAAATATCACTATGGATATTGTTAGATAATTCAAACTCAACGGTTAACAAGTTATACTGCCGTAATCTTCCCTAAGTTTACGTACTGTACAATAGTCAAAGTTTAACAATTAACCGAGGAGCGAGAGAAAATAAAAAATTGGGTTTACTTAAACATATATTCGTTTCCTTGACATCTACACCTAATGACCAATATTGGTCACGATGAACAGTTATACGGGGAATTAATTATAAAAAAATGCATTAAAATAATGAGAATAAATGATATATTGGGATATTCAAATACCGGATTAGGGCCCCCAAAATGAGACAATTTCTCTACTGCATCTTCTAAAATGAATAATTAATAATGATACCTTGTCTAGAGGTAAAGAACAAGATCAGCAATATTAAAAACTGTCGTCATTAATAAAATAAAATAAAGACGGCCTGTTAAATTAATAATTCAAACTTAACATTTAATTGGGACAATGGAACCTTGTGTACAACACATAAAACATTTACACACTCAAAGAAATAATTCAGACCATGGTGCACCTCATGGAATATAAATATAAAGAAGATTTGAAGGCTGGTACCCCTGATAGAATTAAATGTTAAGAGAACTCACGAATTTAACCGGAGAGTTAGGAAAGCGCGCGAAAATCTTCTTTCGCGCACAAAACGCGCACCAGCGTCAAAAATGATGTCGCGCCCCTCGCGTCCATCATAAAACCTAGGGAACCATGTCCCTTGGTGTAATCGCGATATCGCGGATTAAAACATATAATTTAAATAAGTTTAAAAGAAATAATTTAGAAGTTTCGGTACCTCCGTGATACGTCACGGAGGCACCATTTCGCGACCAAGTTATTTTTCTACGTCTTGTCCCAAACTTGGGTCCTAAAATTCTCCTCCTTAAAAATAGTTTTTCAAGGCGAAGTTAAAATAGAATATAGTTTTTGGGTATTCGCTTCCCCCCCGAATAAAGCTAGTTAAAAGCTTCAGTTCTGGGAAGCGACCCATTAAGAAAAAGGATGCGGGCGCTATCCCTTGAAGAATTTCAAAGATAGCGAACCCGGTGAAAAATAGTTAAAGATGTGAGCCCCGCGCGCGTGGCACAATGGGCTTCGCGAACGAGAGCTACACACAAAGGATCAGGGGATTCCAACCTTCGGGTACCAGATAAGAAAAAATAATTGTTACCATGCTGTTGTATACACGGGCCATGGCAACTAAAAGGAATAACAGTTTTCTTAAAATTAAATACACATGGGACCCATTTTAAAAATCGAAGCCCCATGTGCAAGAAAAACTGTTACAGCATTTTACAAAATAAAGATGGCCAAAAATCGAATTTACTTAAAAAGCCAAAAACCAGGTTGAAAATATGTCCTTGGAACCTCACTGTCAAATACAAAAATGACAACATCTCTAGTTTTATTCAAACGGCCAATTATCCAAGTTTTCAGATTTTCCAGACCTTACCATATACTTTCGTCGTCAATAGAACATACTCGTGTACTGATGCTCACTCATAAAATGTTCACAGTCATAGGAAAACCCCTTAGAAGCGCATGCGCTATGCTCGTGCCATCAAGTTTCTTTCTGAATGGGTCTATCAAAGCCCCATAGACCATGGTTTATCTAAGTCATCTGTATTTTTATATAACTGGGTAAATGGAATCAAAAAAGAGTGAGGGTAAGGGAATCAAATATGGATTTCAAAAATATCCGATTGCGTTTTAAACCGATTTTTAATGTCTTTTCCTATATTTGAAAAAAAAAAAACGCAGAAGATTCTCTGAAGTATATTAACATTCACTTTCAATGTCGTAACGTACTTTCTAATGGTTTTGTTCTTCGGGCAGCTATTTTAAAACCAGCTTTTTCTAGAAATTGGAATGGGATATTCATTATCTTCTGTCATTCGAATATTTTCAGATATTTTATTTTTCGGATAAATTGTAACTATAAATGAAATTTGTTTATTCGTATAATTACTAAACTTATCAGGTTTACCCAAAGATAAGCATTGGCGCTTTATCTACGAACAAATTACTCGTTTTCAAAGTATAACGATGGGTAAAATTCACATTTCCAGAATTAGTCTAAAATATAAGAAAGTTATTTCAAATTGACTTTTAATATGAAGAATATAAATAAAACAACGAAACTAAGATTTTAAATCATATTTTTATTCATTATTTTTACGAAAATAAATTTTGAATTTCTTTATCCGAACGTATAAGACGTCTAATATTGTAATAAAACGAATATGTATTAGGTTTTTACTTTATCTTCGAATAAGTTAGCTCGATTGAAAAATAGTCTTTTCTTAATCAAACAGATAATATACATCAGACTCTAGTATATTTTATCCAATTAATAAAAATTTTACGAATTCCGACCTCTAACTAGCAAAGAAATCTACAATTTTCCCTGCCTCACTCAGTTTGTCTTGATTTATATAATTTTGAATTTGCTCTCTAGCCCGCGTCGTGCAACATCTGCAATCTTGTTGGAAAATCCAAAGTGATTCGACCTCCGTTGTTGAGTCCAAAGTTTTTTCTACCACTGTCAATTGATGGAATGTGGTCTAGTCTCGATTGCGAGCTTCACTCGGAAGCGGTATTCCTCAACCGTAGGATTATTTTCAAGGAAGTTAAAAATGGAACTAAAACCGGAACCTGGATATCTAAATACAGATACTTCAAGGATCCCTACTGCCTGGAAGTTTTCTTTGATCTCCAACAGTCCGGAACATTTGTCATTGGAAGTCATTCGAAAAAATTAACTGGGACAACCAACATTGATATCACGTCCAGTAAAGCTCTGCTCACACCAAAGGTAATCTTTCCCCGAAACACATCCTCTAAAACAATTTAACAAATATTAGAGTCACGTTTTGATTTCCTGATAATGTACGTAGGTTGTAACAAAATTATTTTATAGAAAATAGCCAATATAATTTCACGGCCTACTATTGACTTTCGGAAAAAAATTATACATGTATAGATTTACGATGTCTCCATTTCATTTTTCAAGCACAAGTTTTTCATTATCCATGTTAAACTTTTCCATTTTGCATGACAAACATTGTTCATTTTGCATGACAAACTTTTTCATTTTCCGTGACAAACTTTTTCATTTTCCATGACAAACCTTTTCATTTTCCATGACAAACTTTTTCATTTTCCATGTTAAACTTTTCCATTTTGCATGACAAACATTGTTCATTTTGCATGACAAACTTTTTCATTTTCCGTGACAAACTTTTTCATTTTCCATGACAAACTTTTTCATTTTCCATGACAAACTTTTTCATTTTCCATGACAAACTTTTTCATTTTCCATGACAAACTTTTTCATTTTCCATGACAAGATATTACATTTGGTGGTTCGCCACCGTCGGAGACGCCACCGCCGCCGTTGGAAATGACGAAAATCATGTAGTCGCGTATGGTTACTTGAAAAACGCGAATACCCCTTAATTTTGATAGGCAAAGTGTTTGTGAAAAGAGCCTAGGCGAAGAGTATGTGAAAAGGGTCGAGATAAAGGGCGGGTGACGAGGATCGAGATAAAGGGCGGGTGACGAGGATCGAGATAAATGGCGGGTGACAAGGATCGAGATGAATAGTGAAAAAATGAAAAGGAAAAAATGAGAAGGAAAAAGTGAAAAGGGAAAAAGTGAAAAGGGAAAAAATTAAAAGGGAAAAATGGGAAAGGAAAAAATGAAAAGGATTTTTCGTGACAAACTTTAACATTTTCCTAGGCGAACATTGTTCATTTTCCATGACAAACTTTTAAATTTTCCATGACAAGCTTTTTTATTTTCCATGACAAACGTTTTCATTTTCTGTGAGAAACTTTTTCATTTTCCGTGACAAACTTTTTTATTTTCCTTTACAAACATTGTTCATTTTCCTTTACAAACATTGTTCATTTTCCGTGACAAACCTTTCATTTTCCATGACAAACCTTTCATTTTCCATGACAAACTTCACAATTTACCATGACATGATTTTTCATTTTACACGATAAACTTTTTCATTATCCATGACAAACTTTTTTCATTTTCCATGGCAAACTTTTCATTTTCCGCTGGAGAGGAGCTACCTCGATCGTTGTTGAGTTTTTAGATTTTCCTCTCTTCTCGGGCGCGAAAGCTCTGACGACTCAACTTCAAGAACCACGTACAAATGGAAATATGCCCGTTTGTAAACTTGAAGGATGATTTACTTGTGATATTACGCAATCTCGATAGCACATAATCTTTATTTATATAATCTCAAATAGACCCAATATCAACATTATTATTTTAATAACTAAATAATTTATTATTGAACGAAGTGCGAAAGTAGAGCATGAGTATTGCTGTTTTGTTCATACAATAGGTTCTTAATCGAAAATCCCTAGCCTAGCGATCTTTGCCTATAATGCTAATTTTGATTTTATATAACATGAACAGTAAATATATATTAAACTTACTATTTACCGTATTTAAAATAATATTTTTTAACGAGGGAAAACGATAAAGTTTTTATAGAATATTGTTTTCAAAACGTTACAAGGGTTTCGGCTCGAAACGTCTCGAAAATCTAGTTTTTCTTTAAATACCCTGTAGTTTTCTCTGTAAAAAAACAGTCTACTTTACGCAAGTAGAAGTACTCGTCACAAAATTGGCAAAAACTCCACGAATATTTTACTGTCAATAAAAATATACCTTATGCCATTCACAATTTTGTCTTGAACTTAATCATTAAATATTAATAATTAACGCAAAACGTGCCTTTTTTCAGGACAATGGATTTCTTGAAAACTTGAAAAATGCGAAATGTTCAGTTAAAAACACGTACAAGCCATCATGGTCTTTGAATCAAACAACGGACCTTGCACCATTTGGAGGGTGCTCAGCTCTGGGAATTTATATACCAAGAAGCTACTATGACGTAGCCAGAACGGAGATTAACGAAAACGGTGCCACTTTATTGTACATGGGATATTCGGATGAAGATGAAGTAATAAGGAACTCACCAAATAACCGGCCCACATTCGTTCGTTTCCCGTTAATGTCCTGCCACCCATTTCGTTTAACCAGCGTGGTGTCTTTCAACCAACTTCATCCATTGAGTCAGGCATTTACATACAAGTCCGAAGGATCCAAACTCGTTTTTACGCAAATCCTTCATGTTTATACTATGGTTTTGGTGGTTTTTATTTGCTTGTGGAATTGTACGTGTATTTTTTAATAAAATTATTCAAAACTTCCTCGTGGAATTTCAATTATGGGCTCAATATATTTTCATATTCAGAACTAAGAATATTTAATAGCTATATATCTCGAAGCTCTTTATGGACTGACTACACTGTAATATTCCTAGTCACTTTTCAACAGAATTATAAGAAAACGAATAGTCCGTCCATGAGGTCCAGATTGGGATTTATTAGGTTCTTACTCCTGGCTACAGACGTATACGATCTAGATATGATGCGCAGACCTACTTGAATGAACATAATTTAGAAGGTTGATAGACGAATTCGGAATATCCATACTCATAAACCAATGGCTATGGACATTGGGGTATGGTGAATCATCACAACAGATGGCGGTACGGAGTAATAAAAATAACAACGTAATGAGTTATTAAATAATGCAAACAATGGATCCCTCTGATATAGATGTTACTACAAATTTTATAGATGAAAATTCGGTACCACATAATTTAGAACCCGATAATTTTGCTGCGGATAATTAATTACCAGTGGTAACAGACGTGTTCCATATTAGATATTGTAGAAGGAAATCTCGATAATTCTGTTATGATGCTAACGACACGAATTTTCACTTAAGTAGTGCTGTAGAAATAAAAGAACCTTCTAGTGAAAGTGATGAAGAACATCCCCGTTATAATTTAGGGTCACCAATTAGATTTTCCGATCCTCTTATGGAGGAAATACCTGTTATACATCCCCTCCCTCTTATTCATGATATTATAACAACCGATGTGGTGAAAAAAAGAAGACCTTTTATTAGAAACACGTGATTGTTTGTTAAAAATACACTTCAATCGTCTAGCGTAGGAACGCTGGCAGGGGCGTAGGAACGTTTTTCATATTGGAGGGGGCAAAATGGCAAATCCGCAAATGTGATAATGTTTTTGTATTTTTTCCTACATAGAAATTTATTTTCAAATGCATACCTTTTTCAGATGGGAGGGGGGGGGGGCAAATATCATAAATTTTCTTTTTACACTAAAATATATTTTCATTTGTCAAACACATACGTCCTAGTCCTACCCATAGGTATTGTACAGCACAACGTATTGAAGAATACTTTTCAAATAAATCACTAGAATAGAGACAGATACTCCATTGTTCAAAATAAACAGTTTATTAAATACACGTTTTCAGGAGGGCTTTCGGACGTATATTTGTTATTTTTTTAAATTTTGTTTGAGTAGAAAAGGTCCGAAAGCTCTCATATCCATTTATAAACTGTTTCTTTTAATTATGCAGAAGCTGACTCTTAAATTATTTTGTTATTATTATACGTTATTCACCGAGGTCATGTTGGTCAACAAATTTTGTGTAAAGGCCCATACATTGTGTATATTCATATTTGGATTTTATGTCCTCAATATAGTTCGTCAGTTTTCTTTTTTAGACGTTACTAAAGTTAAAACGTTTAAGTAGAGAATTCACACAACAGCCCAACGGCCAGTCTAGTCTAGTCAGGGCTGAGGTTCGGGAGTTTATGTTTTTAACTTTTAATTTTGGTTTTCGCCATTATGTTTTTGAAGTGTACTTTTTGTTTTATTTTAAGCGATTAAAGCGAAGAGTGGGAATGTCTGTGTATTATATTTTGACAACTTTAAAGCCTAACCTTTGTAATTTTTCTGCGGTCTTAGCCGATGAGTAGCCAACTCTTTATACTACGGTGTTTTTAATAACAGTAAAATTTTTCTATATGAGCATAATGAACTAGGTCTAGTAGTAACCAAAGAAATACATGTTTAGAGCTACACGATTTTGATATAAATTATTTCTCCCAATATAGGATAAGTAGAAGTATTTTTTTAAATAATTATTGGGTGTTTAGCAGGGAAAATGTTCTGTTCCACAAAATCTAAACATTTCGGAGGGACAGTCTAAAAGTTTTGGAGGGGGCAATCTAAACATTTTGCAGGGGGCAAGATTGACATTGGAGGGAGCAATGCCCACTGTACCCCCCTAGTTGTTACGCCCCTGAACGCTGGTCAGAATTATAATTTCATCGGCTAATTTCATTCATTTGCGTTGGTTTAAACTTTATAAAATAGTAGATAGTGAAGACATTTAAAGAGCGCGTCTTGCGAATGTTTTAAATTGTATCTAAATAGTTCATTTGCACTTTTAAGATATGAAAATTATTCGTTTTCAAATAGATTACTGGGAAAAATACGTCTTCCGCTACTTCAACTTTTGAATTAGACGCGTGATGGATTGCATTTATAAAAGACAACCTAGGAAAAACCTAGGTCGTCTTTATCCGTTTTTTTGGAAAATATTTAATAATAATAAAATCTTTGGAGCAGTAGACTAAATCTACTATAATTTTGAAGATATTTAATTGCTCTTTCTCTAACAACTAATTTGTGTCCCGTTACGGGTTTGATTCGAGTTAGATAAGGGCCCTTTTTAAGGGTGCGAAGCAACCTCTTTTTTGTATAATCTTAGAATATTATCCGCGTTATACGTTCGGATATAAAAATTCAAAATTTATTTTCATAAAAAATAATAAATAAAATGATTTAAAATCATAGTTTCGTAAGAACACTAATCTCAATTAAAGAGCTTATGCGACGAATGAATTATAATTATTATTATTTTTATTATTTTTGACTCACTCATTTTAATTTGGAGTCTGTTTTGTGATTTAATGGCTTGTATTACAATGCTAAACGTTATGTTAGATCACGTTTCGGACTGGAAGAGTATGAACGCTGGTGGTAGTTTAAGAGCTATTTTAGATGTCTATTGAGATCTCGTTTCTTACGTCTGGAGTATGAACACTATAGTCGCATTTTACGGCTTATCGGAAGAATGAGTTAACTTGTGTGAGTTAAGATACCGTTTCTCACGAGAAGAGTAGGGACACTGGTCGCATTTAAAGGGCTTATCGGAAGTATGAATCAACTTGTGGCTGTTAAGATTCCGTTTTGTGAGATAAGAGATGGAACACTGGTCGCATTTAAAGGGTTTATCGGAAGAATGAATCAACATGTGTCCATTCAGCTTCTGTTTATAATGAGAGGAGTAGGAACACTGATCGCATTTAAATCGCATATCGGCCAAATGAATCAACTTGTGTCTACTAAGATTCCGTTTTGTATGATATGAGTTGGAACACTGGTCACATTTAAAGGGCTTATTTGGGGAATGAATCATCTGATGTCTATTAAGATCCTGTTTCTTACGAGAAGAGTAAGAACAAAGGTCGCATTTAAATGGCCTATCTGAAGAATGAATCAACTTGTGTGTATTAAGGTTATGTTTCTCACGAGAATAGTAGGGACACTGGTCGCATTTAAAGGGCTTTTCTGGCGAGTTCATTTTAGGTAGTATCTCTTCAGAATTGTTCACGTTGTGAATAATCTGTGGCAGATCCCGCGTGTTCTCTCCTTTGTCAATCAGAGTCTCCTTTTTAGTTAGCATTGTCGAATCCGCAAAAGATTCGTTAGAATCACTGATACATTCCCTCTTGACGTGGATTACCACCGAACTGAAGTTTTCATTATTCAAATGCTGTTCTTCCGAGGAGTTTTCATCTTTAATTGACCCAGGGGAGGTATTTGTTTCAAAGACGTCATTCGATATCGAGTGTGGGAGAATCATATCGAGCTTGCCGTGATCTTGGGTGAAGCTTTTTTCAACCTCTTTCTTAATTAGATACTCTGGGTCCATCATTGTAGTTGTCAAATTCAAACGCTGCAAAAGAGACAGTTCATTCAAATGAAAAACAACACAGGGCTTTAAAAATACCACTTCGGTCGCTTAACACTAAACGTTTTTAGTGTTTAAGTTAATTTCTTAAGTTTGATAAAAGGACTTAGCCGGATAAGATAGTGAAAATTACCTTTGAATCGAAACGAAAATGTTATTTGTAAATTTTCCGCTCAAAACATGCGCCCAAAACCCCACAAAACCATATTTTGGGTTTTTGCCGATATCTTGGCCACATTTTCACCAAATCTAATATATTTTTTTTAATTAAAGGTCTTTAGAACAAAAAAAGTTATTTTACTTGTTTATTATGATATTCTAAAATCTTTGTTTACTAACTTTTTGTTTCTACCACCCTTATTGACAACTGTAAAAATTCCTTTTTGATGAAGGTGGCGCCACGAATGTTAAAAAGTTATATTTAAAACTATACGCATTTACACCCATATAGCAATTATTAATATTTTTTCTTGTATAGTTAGTTTTTTTTTCATAAACCATGTAGTTATTCAGCATAAAATGAATAAATCCGTTCGTTTCTATTTGAGTCTGAAATTGGTTTTAGCTATATGGTTCGTCGCTGAACTGGTGGAATAATCCACCCAGATACGGTGTGCTATATTAGGGCGTTTTCTGGCAGATTGACGGTGGTGCTGATAAGGAGTCAGACAGTCAGTAACGACTAGTAGAAGAACCAGCTTTTATTTGCTTTGAAATTGTGCTCCTAGATCAATTAATCTTTCGATTAAAAGGTAAACGATACATAATAATGAACTGGATAAGTTACGCCCGTTTTATTCTTACATTATATCACACGCGAGGTAATTTGCCTTATTAACTTACCAAAACATCAAACAGAAGATTGAAATGAGCGAGTTGATGTTGCCAGACTAATGACAACGAAAAAAGTAATTTAGTGTTTAAGACCATGAAATCCGTTCGTTCATTGATATGAAGGAAAAAAAATGGGGCAAATACACAACCCTTCTAACGTAAATTGGTAAAACCCTTCCAATATTCGTATTCTAAATTTTATTTTATTTTTCTCATAAAGTCACTGCTTGTTGGTTAAAACAAGCATATGCCAATTACGCTAGGAATGAACCGTTTTACAAATCAAACAGCTTTACGTTGGAGCCAAACTTCTTCATCCCTCCGCGACCTGTCCACAGACGGAGACACCAGACATTGTCCGTTATTTTCCAAATGTACAATAATTTTTCATTTTTGAGATTGGTCATTGGACAATTGTTCGACAAGAAATGAACACTGTAGCAGAAAATATGGTATTGTCTACCAATTAATTTTTTAAATGTACCATAACCATAAATGAGTGAAGGTATTCACTGGACAATTGTCCAATTACAAAAAACTGTCCCTGGACCTGTCGCTTCATTTATGGTTAGGGCGGGTCTATGCTACGGGCATTCACACTTGAGATTTTAAAACCGTTTTAGAAAGGTCAGACTCTAAGTTTTGGGGTCAAGTCAAGTGGCAAGTACTTATTGTGAACAGAACTCTAATGTAACTTACAATAGTTTACTTCGCAGTTATAATTTAGTTAATACAGCGTGCAGCCCTGTGGTCCTATAATTCCTATAAAATCCTTACTTTTGAAATATTTCTGCACAATATCCCGCTTCTACGCGCAATACCCCTCCTCTCCGCGCAATAACCTGCCTTTCCGCGCAATATCCCGCTTCTCCGCGCAATATCCCGCCTCTCCGCCTCTTCGTGAATACCCTGCTTCTCCGCGCAATACCTCGCCTCTTCGCGTAATACCTCGCCTCTTCGCGCAATATCTCGCCACTTCGCGCAATATCCCGCCTCTCCGCGCAATACCCCGCCTATTAGGGCAATACCCCGCTTGTATAATGTTAAGCGACCGAAGTGGTATTTTTGGAACACTGTGTATGGTTCTACTTTACTATGCAGCTTTGAAATTTGACATGATGGACCCGGAGTATCTAATTAAAAAAGAGGTTGAAGAAAACTTCACCCATGATCACGACGATCTCGATCTGATTCACCCACACTCGATAACGGATGACGTCTTTGAAACCAAAACCGCGTCTGGATCAATTAAAGAGGAAAATTCCTCGGAAGAACAGTATTTGAATAATGAAAATTTGAGTTCGGTGGTAACCCACGTCAAAAGAGAATGCCTCAGTGATTCAAACGAATCTTTCACGGATTCGGCAATTCCGACTAAAAAGAAGACTCTGATTGGCAAAGGCAGGGCTAAGACGGAGCTACGACTGATTATTCACAGATGCGATGAGTTTCCCAACGTGACCAATACTGAAGGAAAACTAAAAAAAATAAAGTTAATTCATTCGCCAGCAAAGCCCTTTAAATGTGACCAATGTTTCTTCTCTTCTCGTGAGAAACATAATCTTAATAAACACAAGTTGATTCATTCTTCTGATAAGCCCTTTAAATGTGACCAGTGCCCATACTGTTCTCGCAAGAAAGACAATCTTAATAGACACAAGTTGATTCATTCTTCAGATAAGCCCTTTAAATGTGACCAGTGTCAGTACTCTGCTCGTAAAAAACAGGATCTTAATATGCACAAGTTCATTCATTCTTCCCATAAGCCCTTTAAATGCGACCAGTGTCCCTACTCTTCTCTTGAGAAACATGATCTTAATAGACACAAGTTGATCCATTCTTCCGATAAACCCTTTAAATGCGACCAGTGTACAAACTCTTACATCACAAAACGGAATCTTAATAGACACAAGTTGATTCATTGTTCCGACAAGCCCTTTAAATGCGACCAGTGTCCCTACTCTACTCATCAGAAGCATGCTCTTATTTTACATAAGGTCGTACATTCTTCCGATAAGCCCTTTAAATGCGACCAGTGTTCCTACTCCTCTCGTTATCAACAGAAGTTGATAAGACACAAGTTGAGTCATTCGCCCGATAAACCATTTAAATGCGATTTGTGTTCTTACGCTTGTCGTGAGAAATTTGAACTTAATAAACACAAGGTAATTCATTTGCCCGATAAGCCTTTTAAATGTAACCAGTGTTCTTACGCTTGTAAGTTCAAACATAAAATAGATGAACACAAATTAATCCATTCGTCCGATAAACCCTTTAAATGCAATCAATGCCTTTACGCGTCTGTTAGGAAAATAGATCTAACTAAACATAATTTAATCCATACTCGTAAATAGCAATTTAAAAATAATAAGGCGTTTTAAACACGGTCAGTATTCTTATTACTGTAATTGTAAATACGATCATAAAACACATGTTAATCAATTTTCAAAAAAAAAAGAGATAAACGCGATGAGAGTTTTTACTGGGGTTCGGTGGTACGTCCACTGCCTTCTCTAATACCAATAAAAATGTAAACTCTATGTTAAGTAATTGTTTCATTATTGTAGACCCGAAAAAAATAAAACACTTTGGTAAGGTAAAAAAAAAAAAAAAAAAAAAAAAAAAAAAAACAAGTTGGGAAACCAAAATATAACCTCCCCGACCCCGACGTTAAGGTAATGTAACCTAACCTAACCCTACCTAAAATAAAAGATGAAAAGAAATGTAAAGTATTGGGTGAGTAGAGGAAACAGCGTGCATTTCCATCATTATTCTCTATTTTACGGAGTATAAGTATTTTCCCTTAACCTCAAGGATACAGAGAATGCAAAAGAGTGTCATGAGTTACCCATAATTACATGTGGCAGGTCGTAGACTCTTTAATATACACACAAAATGAAATGTCCTGCGTTACCCATAATTATATGCGGCATGGCGTAGATTTCTTAATAGACACACCAAATGAAATTTATTTTCTAAATAAATATGTAAAATACATGTTCTTATAATATAAATTATCACTAGAGCATAGGCTGTACTGTGTGATTATCTTTGAGATAATCCACTGATTTGATAAAGACGAAGGATTTAGTCTGGGATGGCAATGAAGACAAGGAATTAAAACGACGAAGATTTTGTAGCAAGTTCCTCTTAGACAAACCAAGAAATATTGTAGACTGAATGTTCCATTTACAACCCATTTTCGGTTGATGATCGGCAATTACTTCCGGTACAGTTTTCGTCTAAAATTCTTGTTTTGACATGCTAATAGAGGACCATTACTGATATTTTCATCATGCAAGTGATCCCAGTCATTGGAAGAATCAAAGGATTGAGCTGGTCGAGGTTATTTTCCAAACCGGCTGACAAGACGTTAGCTTCCACTCCTATGATAAAAAAAAATATCTTGAATACTGAAATAGACTAATTTCCATACCGTTAATATTTATACTTGAATAGCTCCTTATATGTTTAGAATAACGAGGCCGTATGAAGAATTGTTGAGCTTTTACTGACTGTAAGAATCTCATATGTCGAGTCCGAAAACACTCACTGCTTGCATGTTTCAATTCTTCGTAGCCAGGCCGTCTCTCTCTGGTGATAAATGAAAGCCATGTCGCTGCTCTGTTGACTTCAAATGGTGATGACATTCTGCGCTGGTTGATTTTCTCCCTTAAGTCATTATAGCTCTCTTTCGTCTGGTCTCGTCTTGTCTCGTCTCGTCTCGTCTCGTCTCGTCTCGTCTCGTCTCGTCTCGTCTCGTCTCGTCTCGTCTCGTCTCGTCTCGTCTCGTCTCGTCTCGTCTCGTCTCGTCTCCTGGTCTGCTAACGAAGATCACTCTACACGGCTTCTTTTGATTATGAAAATAATAGGAAATGTTTCTTGGTTTTATAGTGGAGAAATCTAAAGCCTATTTTTTTTCCAACATCAGATAACCATTTTTTATTCAAAACTGATGTTTTTTTAAACACGGGAAACCTACTGTACTTCTGTCCAAGGGGAGTTTTCACGACTATAATTTTTCTTAAGAGGTTTAACATTTTGTATCAATCCGCCTCAGCTTTAAATCTTATGTCGTTTCTATCTTGGATGCCCGTGTAAACGTACCTTTATTTAGATTCTTCAATCCACCCCAAGTTTGCAGCAAGCCTTAGCCTATACTGCCCGTTATACCTTTGCTTTTTGGACTAAATGATATATGGAAAACAGCTTAGCGCGTGTTGCCAACTCAAGCTGGTATTAAACGGTCACATTTCATTAAATTTTTGGGAAATTTCTTAAATATCTTCTAAACTATCTCGAATTTTTAATTGATTTTTCAGCTTCTTTATTAATTAGATTCAGTTTAACAATATTATTATATTAAATTAAAATTTAAATGAATTATACGCTTCAATTCACTAAAAGATATCGCGGCATAAGGCCAAAATAGTTAGGGCATGGAAAAGGGGTATATATAGCTTTCGCTAACCTTTATTCACCGAGCGAGTAACCGAGAAGAGTTGGGGAAACCCCCCCCCCCCCTTCTCAACGTCTAGACGTTTATCGTAACTGCACCACAAAGACCCGTAGAGGGAGGAAATGACTGGAGTGGAAGGTTGATGTGGACTATATTAGTGAGGGACGCCTCGCTAATATGGCCCGCTGAGATCGGACACTAGAGGTTGGACCTTGGTGTGAGGATGGTCGGAGGTGATTATAACAGTGGGAGACGTCCCATTGCGTATAATCGCCTTCAACTGTCCAGCATCGAGGTTTGACCGTAAAGTGGATGGTGGCATGCGATAATATACAATTGGAGACGTCCTGTTGTATATAATTGCACGACTCCTGAAACTCATTGTGGCAGCCACGCTTAAAGGAGGTAATTCCCGTTAAACGGAATTGAACGATAAGCTGGCATGATTACGTCTCTAGACTTTTGGCTCCACGAGCTAGGTCACGTGATTTCCGGTTACACAGGATATCCGCTTACACAGGAAGTGACACACACACACAGACACGACCAGTGTAAAACCTCTCCCTGAACTAAAGTTCAGTCGGGGAGGTAAAAAATAATAATCTAGACAGTGCGCAACCCCAAGCGACATCTAGGTGATAATATAGAGAGCTTGAGTTAAATTTATCATTTGATTTAGCAATTGTAATTTTAAATCGTTTTAAATATAACAATTTTTTAAATCACTGTTTAATTATTTGACACTTAAAATAAATCCCAGTTAATTCTTACAAATGTGTATTCTCGGTTATAAACCTAAGCTATGAATTTTCCACCTACATTTGAGTTTCCCGTCTTTTTTATCCTCAAGAAAGCGACATCTAACGATATTTTTTAAATCGGTACCTCCGCCCCCATTTTTTTTCCTAAGAATGTGCCTAATATTAGAGAAGGGACTGTCCATAAACTACGTCACACGATTTAGGGGAGTAGTTTGTCTCTCTGTGACGCAAGGGGGTAGGGGGTACATCGGTCTGTGACGTCACATTTTTTTTTTTTTTTGTACAAATATATTTTCTATCCTCTTTAGGAAAAGGTGTCCCACGGTATTAGGATAAACACGTTCGTGTTTATCCCTTTATCTAAACTCGAATTTCATCAAAAACCGTAATGTCTTTTCCAATGGACCCGCGGCGCTTGATAACTGAAATTGTCGTCGTTTCCCTCATCCCACCGTCCACTGAATTCGAATTAATACAGACAAAGGTACTTTTGAAAAAATTTGATAAGACTTCGATCAGGTACAAGAGTATCTCTAGTTAAACAAAGATTTCAATAATGAAATGTTGATTAAGTATATGAAGTAATAGAAAGTAAGGTGCCTGAATGGGTTACAAAAGGGTGAAATCTTAAGCTTAGCCGAGCTTTACTAATTGCTTCAAAATGATAAACAAAAATTTTATTTCTTAAACAGTAGAATGATAAGGAATATCCATCGAATTCGAGTTAATAGAAAGTAAGGTGCCTGAATGGGTTACAAAAGGGTGAAATCATAAGCTTAGCCGAGCTTTATTAATTGCTTCAAAATGGTAAACAAAATTTTATTTCTTAAACAGTAGAATGATAATGAATATCCATCGAATTCGAGTTAATAGAGAGACAGATGCCTGTATGGGTGACGAAAAGGGTAAAAATATAACTAGCCGAGCTTTATTAATTGGCTTTAAATTGATAAACAAAAATTGATTTTATTAAACAGTTGATAAGTTTTTTTTAATGGCATTTTTTATCGTTAAAGGAAAATTGCATTTATTGGCTTCTTTTACTAGGGTAGCCCTCTTCAGCCGTCTAATTTTGACTATTATGTCATATCATGAGTATCCCATTATATTCACCCTAATTCACCGTAATTAAAAAGTTGGCATGATTTTCTTGTCATTTGATTTTTTAACTTTAATAATATATCTCTTCTCGGCCTATATAAACGAGATTTGCAGATTCAGTACTCACAGATGCACTGTACCAATGCGTGGTTTACGTTAGCGTTTAAAATTGTGGCGAGCCCTCTCGTTTATGCAATGGTGACGTCTTCGATTGTTTAGGCAATCGTTTCTCACCTATATTTCGGTGATAAGAGACTCATTTCTCACGATCTTTAGGGTAGAGTACTCGATTAAACCGAGGCGATTGAATGTAAATCGCCTTAGAAATGTGGCCAATATAATATAGTAAGTCACTGTAAAAACATTTCACAATGATAGTTCTAGGGATTAAATATCACTCGAGTTGGACTTCATATCCTGCCAAGTGCTCGATTACACATGAAATTTATAGTTTAACGTTCTCAATCTCTACTTTATTTTTTAAAATACTTGAGTTTTGCGACTACTACGTAATAACGTTGCTATTAAGTAGTTGGCCAATTATTGAAATCTGTATCTAATGCACGTCTAACTTAAGTATAATAAAAAATAAAGATTTAGAATGTTAAATAGGATATACGAAACGGAAATTGATGTCGGCGAGTTAAATAAACGGCCACATACTTCTGGTCTCCTGAATTATGTTCTCTTGCTTTAAAGAATTGATTCGCTTTCCATGCTCATTTTTTGTCGATGCGATTCAATATTATAAATTTAATCTCTAGCTCGGTCTAGCCCGTCCCTCTTGTAATTTTTTAGGTAAGGCTAGGTTAGTTAATCCCTCGACCTCCCCCGTCCATCTGGTAATCTTTAAGGTGAGGTTAGGTTAGTTAATCCCTCTAATTAGCCAATCCCTCCAACTAATTAATCCTTAGCTCGGGCTATTTGTAATATTTTAGGTAAGGCTAGGTTAGGTTAGTTAATTCCTCGAATTAGCCCATCGTTCCAACTAGTTAATCCCTCTGGTTACCCATTCCATCAAGTATTCTTTAAGGTTAAATTAGGTTAATTAAACCATGGAAATAGCCCATCCCTCCAACTAGGTAATCCCTATAACTCGGGCTAACCCGTTCCTCTTGTAGTATTTTAGGTAAGATTAGTATAGGTTAGTTAATCAATTGAACTAGCCCATCCTTGTTTTTCAACTTAGGTAAGGTTAGGTTAGTTAATCTCTGCCTTTCGAGATTTGTACCAGGGTCTCAATTACGAATAGATTGAAGCCTCAATTAAACGCTTTAATTTTTATTCAGCATTAGTAAGAATTAAGGTTCAATGAACCTATAAAGCAAAATAGTGAAATGTGGAATGGTGTATATTTTTGGAGAAAAAAGGACAGAAATTATACAAAAAAGAGGTTGCTTCGCACCCTTAAAAAAACTCTTTATCTAACTCGAATCAAACCCGTGAAGGGACAGAAATTATTTGTTAGAGAAAGAGCAATTTCATATCTTTAAAATTATAGTTAGTAGATTTAGTCTACTACTTCAAAGATTTTATTACTATTATATATTTTCCAAAAAACGGATAAAGACGACCTAGTTAACCGTCCTCTCCCATTGATGTTTATTTTAAATTCTATCAGTATCACTAATAAAATTAGCTAAAGATGGAGTTCCTTTAATGTATATATATTTATCATTAGTACTAGGTCGTCTTTATCCGTTTTTTGGAAAATATATAATAGTAATAAAATCTTTGAAGTAGTAGACTAAATCTACTAACTATAATTTTAAAGATATGAAATTGCTCTTTCTCTAACAAATAATTTCTGTCCCTTCACGGGTTTGATTCGAGTTAGATAAAGAGTTTTTTTAAGGGTGCGAAGCAACCTCTTTTTTGTATAATCCTCCCATTACGCGTGGGAAAGGCGTCTTTTTTATTATTAGTTAGTAGGTCAGGAATGTATCCCTTAGGAAGATTAAGGGGGCTGGAATGGCGGCCAGTATAGCCGTACCCGTCCGTGAAAAGTCTGAAGATGACGTAGTTTTCTCTCTCACTTGCGTAGCCCAAGATGTTAACTGCGCATTTTTGGTCCGCGCCACGTGACATACCTACATCATCTCGCGTCAAATTACAGAAACGAGAGTTGAAAATTACGTCATTTTCAAACTTTTAACGGAGGGGTTCAGATGTCTCCTTCTCTAGCATGCGCGAAATAGGATGGGCAATAGAAAATATAATTAGAAATATAAATCTATGATAAATTCATTGTTTTCATACTTTAGGGGGCTCGCTCCCTCGTGGCGATAGTGTGACGATGGGGAAGGGGGTTAAAAATTGGAGTTTCAAAAGTAAGGATTTTATAGGAATTAAAGGACGCTGTATTAACTAAATTATAACTGCGAAGTAAACTATAGGAAGTTACATTAGAGTTCTGTTCACAATAAGTGCTTGACAGTTGACCCCAAAACTTTAGAGTCTAAACGGTTTAAAAGTTTCAAGTGTGAATACCCGATTACCAGTAGCATAGAGCCGCCCTAACCGTAAATGAAGCGACAGGTCCAGGTCCAGGTCCAGTGACCTACCTTTACAAATTTATGGTTATTCCGAAAATGACAGAGGCATATTTTTTCGCTACCGAATTTTCAGTTTAGTCCTGTTTTTTTTTCAAATTATTTTATAATATTTTGTGAGCTCCAACACGCAGGCCCATTTAAAATCCCTGTAAAAGCGAGGGGGGAGGGTCGTAGCCCTAGTGAATTCCGTAGAACGACGTTCCCCTGGTTCACTCTTCTCATTTGAAGTGACTCTGAAACAGTTTTTAGTTTTACTTCTACTTTTGGCTACAGTTACAGTAACTAGATTGAAAGGAAACGACGTCATTCGGGTGATTCGGAGCTTCGCATGTGCCTCTTTTAGCTTAAAGTTCCATGAAATCTATCCGACCAACGGTCGTACTGTATGGCTCCAGAACAGAAGTTGAAATTGAATCGATCGCGAATCAGATTATATTAATTTCTAAAGGGTAAAGTCTGAATCTGATTTCCATTGTTCTATAATTGAAAATTTAATTTTCTATCAATTAAAAAAAATGAAAATTCCATGATTCAAAGATAACTTCACGTTTTTATTTTTTTTCCCGATTTACGGAAAATTTTCCGCGTTTTACTTCTCCGAAAAATTAATAACATTAGTTTTTAACTTTGCTTGTAGCGTACCAAGTCTTTACGTGACATAATGATAAAACCATGAAAGCATGAAACAATTCTAATAACGCCCTACTCAAAATTAGTATACCTCTTTTTAAGGTTGATTTTGATGGCCATGGTGGAGAATAAGTAAAAGACACTTGAGATACATTCACATGTTTTTTTTTTATTATTTTGTTATTAAAAACTAAAAATTAATTAAGCCGGTGTAAATTGCCGGTCTTTATATTGTACGACGCGTTTCGGAGATCTAGCTCCTTTATCAAGTACGACAATGAATGAGAATAAATTCTCAAAAATAATAAAATTTACAAAATTAGTTCGACTTTAATACACTATCAACAATATGTTTGCAAAAGGTAGGGGGAGGGGGTAAAGGGGGGAGGTGGGGATAGGGGCTATTTTATATTATCCTACTAGATCTAACCAGTATTCGTTACAAAAAATCCTTTATCTAGATTTAATTGACCTTGTTTTTTAATGTAAAGGCTTTCAATATATTTCCGTTTAAAGTATTGGGTTTCGTGTTTTAAAATGGTTTTAGCATCCCAGTTTATTTGATGCTTTTTTTTTTATTTTTTATTCCACGCGTGAGCGGCCAGGCCATTGTTTGTATCTCTATTTTTGACTGCCCTATTATGTTCTTGTATTCTAGTGTTAACAGGTCTTTTTGTTTCACCTACGTATGAGGAGTCGCAGTCATTACATGGGATATTATAGACCACACCCGCCGGATTAGATTTTTTGTTTTTGTTATTAATAATATTTTTAGTGGGGTTGTTGAAATAATTTTTAAGGGTAGGGTTGCGTTTGTGAGCCATTTTAATTCTTAGAACCCGGTAGGGTTCTATGTATTGGGCTGATCATCATTTGTAATGCTATTTTGATTTCCTAAAAAATTCAGTCTCTAGCCAATCAAAACGCTCCATTCTCCCATATAATAACATTAAAATCGACTCTTTCGAGGACAAGTCCAGTGATTGACAGAACTAAAAGAGGAATTATTTGTTACAGTTATAATCACTTTTAAATGGTAGAGCAAGGTTCGAATGTTGAACTTTTCAAGTTTCATTTAAAAATATTAAGTCTAAGTATTTTAAAATTAATTCTGAAGTTGACCCTTTTTTTGGTACTTAGCTGGTTTCGCGCATGGCCAAATTCGTAATGTTATTCTATGGGATTTAGTTTTTTGAAAGTGGCTTACCTTTCAGATTTATTTTCTAATACTTCCGGATATTTTTCAGACTTGGATTTTCCGTGTGGTATGAATTAAGTTTCAAGCTTTATTTTAAGACTAATTTCATAATTTTACACCGATTAGTTGGCCCACAATCTATTCATGAAAACGGAGGGAACAACAAGGCGGAGAAATAGATTCGCCAAAAACCTAAGCCTAATTTGACAAATTAGGCTTAGGTTTTATATGGCTTTTTAAAATCACGAGCACGAGCGCGCTTGATTTGGAGGCTATGGGCATAGCCTCCTCGATCACGCGCTTCGGCTGCGCTCGCGCTATAGAAGCCCCGGCAAAGAAAAAAATTAACATGTGTTTGAGAGAATAAATGGGAAATTAAAACTCCCCCAAAAGACGGCGCGAAAAAGCACTAAAATGTAGGGGGGAAAAGTCGAGGGGAGAAACAAATTCTTGTCTAAAGTTTTAAATTTACGCTCCAGCTTCCTGATTTTTTAACCACATCTAATTAAGTATGTACTGATAATTTACAAATTAATTCCAAGCCTTTGAGAATTACAGATTTGGCGTTAATAATTGTTGAAACTAGCGAACCTATTATTTTTCTTTACTGACGGAGCTTTTTGCGGTTTTCACCTATTGCGCGGGGTTCTTTTTAAATCTAAAGCCTTGATCCATTAACACAGGCACTGCAGTCACGCTGTAGATGCTATTTATAAACTTATATTCTAATTTCACCCTCTGATTTGATTTTTATTCTATGACAATATACTATTTTACTCAAAAACAAGTGTTAAAATTAATAAGGTTGCAACTGTGAGAATTGATAAGAGAGAGAAATTACTAAATTTTGAAGGCCTTAATCTAAATACGGCGGTCTTCTCTTGTCTTTTCGTAGGATACAGTTGTCTAAAAATTTTGAGAGCTCTATGATGGGTATTTATTTCCTAGTAGTACATCACATTCTTGTACAATAACTTGTAATAAATCCCTTAATATTTTCGTAAACAATAGCATTGTGGAATGAGAGTCCCCAAATAATTTGAGATTCTCTTTAAATTTAAAACATTCACCAACATCTTAACCTATGATCAGATAGTCAATATGTTGTAAAAAATATATTTATAAAACTATACCAATATAAGATTGCCCCGAACAACATTTTTTCCAAACCTAGTTATTTAATCTAATCTAGGGTTGTAAGGTGAAATATTTCCCTAACCAGATTTCGTAATTTTAGGGTGATAAATTTAAATTAAAAATTAATTATCAATGTAAGGTGGTAGCGTGTAAGTTGTGAAATTTTGGGAGAGAAGTTTTTTTGCCGTTTTCAAAACGCCATACATAGTTATTTAACTATAATGAGAGTAGATTAACACTAATCTATTATCATTATAGTTAAATACCTATGTATGGCATTTGGAAAATGGCAGGAAAACTTCTCTCCCAAAATTTCAAAACTTACCCGAGTTAATGATTGAAGCACGCGGTAAAGCTTTGCACACGCTACAATCTTACGTTGTAATTAATTTTTTACTTAAAAACTAATCACCCTAAAATTATGAAACCTGGTTAGGGAGATAAAATAAACTAATTTGCAAAACATATATTTTAATTGTTGCTTTTAAAAATCATTAAAGACCTGAAAAGGGCAAAACCCTTCAAATTTGGTCAGTTTCCCCCCTTTGAGACGTGCATCAGTTTGGGGGAGTTTTGTAAATCTCGAGAATTCATTTATTCGCGATTTTCGGCCGATTGCCGGGGCTTCTATAGCGCGAGCGCAGCCGAAGCGCGTGATCGAGGAGGCTATGCTATGGGTATTGAACTCTAATGACTTAATTTCTCCTTCTTCATATTTTTGCCGTTTATAGACTGTGACCAAACTAATCGGTATAAAATTATGAAATTAGTCTTAAAATAAAGCCTGTAAAATATTTGGAAGCATTAGAAAATAAATCTGAAAGGTAAGTCTCTTGCAAAAAATCTAAATCCCATAGAATAACATTAATTTTCAATTTCTCCGCCTTAAAAGTACTCTCCTTTTTAAAAATGAGTGAAATTCCGAACGACTTGCCATTCCGAACGGCAATAAGGAAGGTATTAACATCAAAAATAATGAAAAAATTAATTGGAATTTGGTTTAAAGGGCAATGGGGAAAATATAAAGATTTCGCTGCGGCTGTCGGAGGTATTAACATCAAAATTGCTGAAATAATTAATTTAAATTTGGTTTAAAGGGCAATGGGGAAAATATAAAGATTTCATAGCGGCTGTCGGAGGTATTAACATCAAAATTGATGAAAAATTTTATTTAAATTTGGTTTAAAGGGCAATGGGGAAAATATAAAGATTTCACTGCGGCTGTCGGAGGTATTAACATCAAAATTGATGAAAAATTTAATTTAAATTTGGTTTAAAGGGCAATGGGGAAAATATAATGATTTCGCTGCGGCTGTCGGAGGTATTAACATCAAAATTGATGAAAAAATTAATTTTAATTGGGTTTAAAGGGCAATGGGGAAAATGTAGAGATCTGACTGAATCAAGTGCGGCTGCCGCAGCTATTAACATCAAAAATTATGAAAAAATTTAGTTTAATTAGGTTTAAAGGGCAATGGTAAAAATGTAGAAATTTGACTAAATCAAGTGCGGCTGCCCCAGCTATTAACATCAAAAAAATGTAAAAATTAATTTTAATTGGGATTAAAGGGCAATGGTAAAAATGTAGGGATTTGACTGAATCAAGTGCGGCTGCCCCAGCTATTAACATCAAAAAAATGTAAAAATTAATTTTAATTGGGATTAAAGGACAATGGTAAAAATGTAGAGATTTGACTGAATCAAGTGCGGCTGCCCCAGCTATTAACATCAAAAATTATGAAAAAATTAATTTTAATTGGGTTTAAAGGGCAATGGTACAAATGTAGAGATCTGACTGAATCAAGTGCGGCTGCCCCAGCTATTAACATCAAAAATAATGTAAAAATTAATTTTAATTGGGATTAAAGGGCACTGGTAAAAATGTAGAGGTTTGACTGAATCAAGTGAGGCTGCCCCAGCTATTAACATCAAAAATAATGAAAAAATAAATTTTAATTGGGATTAAAGGGCACTGGTAAAAATGTAGAAAATTGACTGAATCAAGTGCGGCTGCCCCAGCTATTAACATCAAAAATAATGAAAAAATTAATTTAAATTGGGATTTAAGGGCAATGGTAAAATGTAGAGATTTGACTGGAATCAAGTGCGGCTGCCGCAGCTATTAACATCAAAAATAATGTAAAAATTTATTTTAATTGGAATTAAAGGGCAATGGTAAAAATGTAGAGATTTGACTGAATCAAGTGCGGCTGCCCCAGCTATTATCATCAAAAATAATGTAAAAATTAATTTTAATTGGGATTAAAGGGCACTGGTAAAAATGTAGAGGTTTGACTGAATCAAGTGCGGCTGCCGGAGGTATTACCATCAAAAATTATGAAAAAATTAATCTTAATTGGGTTTAAAGGGCACTGGTAAAAATGTAGAGATTTGACTGGAATCAAATGCGGCTGCCGCAGCTATTAACATAAAAAATTATGAAAAAATTAATTTTAATTGGGATTAAAGGGCACTGGTAAAAATGTAGAGATTTGACTGAATCAAGTGCGGCTGCCGCAGCTATTAACATCAAAAATTATGAAAAATTAATTTTAATTGGGATTAAAGGGCACTGGTAAAAATGTAGAGATTTGACTGAATCAAGTGCGGCTGCCCCAGCTATTAACATCAAAAATAATGTAAAAATTAATTTTAATTGGGATTAAAGGGCAATGGTAAAAATGTAGAGATTTGACTGAATCAAGTGCGGCTGCCGGAGGTATTACCATCAAAAATTATGAAAAAATTAATCTTAATTGGGTTTAAAGGGCACTGGTAAAAATGTAGAGATTTGACTGGAATCAAATGCGGCTGCCGCAGCTATTAACATAAAAAATTATGAAAAAATTAATTTTAATTGGGATTAAAGGGCACTGGTAAAAATGTAGAGATTTGACTGGAATCAAGTGCGGCTGCCGCAGCTATTAACATCAAAAATTATGAAAAAATTAATTTTAATTGGGATTGAAGGGCACTGGTAAAAATGTAGAGATTTGACTGAATCAAGTGCGGCTGCCCCAGCTATTAACATCAAAAATAATGTTAAAATTAATTTTAATTGGGATTAAAGGGCAATGTTAAAATGTAGAGATTTGACTGAATCAAGTGCGGCTCCCCCAGCTATTAACATCAAAAATAATGTAAAAAATTTTTTTAATTGGAATTAAAGGGCAATGGTAAAAATGTAGAGATTTGACTGAATCAAGTGCGGCTGCCCCAGCTATTATCTTCAAAAATAATGTAAAAATTAATTTTAATTGGGATTAAAGGGCAATGGTAAAAATGTAAAGATTTGACTGAATCAAGTGCGGCTGCCGCAGCTATTAACATCAAAAATAATGAAAAAATTAATTTTAATTGGGATTAAAGGGCAATGGTAAAAATGTAGAGATTTGACTGAATCAAGTGCGGCTGCCGCAGCTATTAACATTTAAAATTATGAAAAAATTAATTTTAATTGGGTTTAAAGGGCAATGGTAAAAATGTAGAGATTTGACTGAATCACTTTTTAAAGGGCTAGTCTTTTAATATAGAAGTTAACACTTTCGTGTTAGACTGAAGTGACAGATATTATATCAAAAATGTCTTTGCGAACAAAGACCCAGAAGGACATGTTATGGCCTTGAATGTCTGAAGTGACAGATATTTAATTTTCTTTTAAAACATGAAATTTAAATACAATTAGATTTTCTTTTAAAACGAAATTTAAATATAATCACAATCTGGCACGATTTAGAGTTTCAAATTTCAATACAACTGATTTTATTCACTCGGAAATATTTAAGAAAAACATAACAGACGATTTTCTCCCATTGACGCTTAACATTAAATTTCGCTTGATTATTTTTCAGGGATTACGTGTCAAACAAAACGAAACTTTTCGTTCGATAGAAAAATATACTTAATTTAGCTTTGGCTTTAGGCATAGACTCAAAGTTCTATGATCTGATCTCATACCTTAATTGTATAATGTTTTCTATGGATAATGCTTTATTATAACTCTTCGACTTTAGTCGAGGCAATTCGTTCATGTTAGCTTATGAATGCTTATCAAGGAATTTAAAGGGAAAAAAATTCCCCATATTTTAATTTTTAATCTAGGTTGCAAACTAACAAACCTAATCCATGGATAATGTTTTATTACAACTCCTCGACCTTTAGTCGAGGCAATTCGTTCATGTTAGCTTACGGATGCTTATACAAGGAATTTAAAGGGAATAAAAATTCCCCATATTTTAATTTTTAATTTGGGTTGCAAACGAACAAACCTAATCCATGGATAATGTTTTTTTTATAACTCCTAATAACTAATTAGTGGTCCCTTATGGAAATCATCATTTAAATTGTACGGTTTTAATGAAAATAAAAATTAAAGTATTATAATTTTTTTAAAAACCTTATCCGCTCTAAAATTCGTCGCTTTGAAATTCTCTTCCCTCGCGCGCACAAAATAGCTTTGAAAGTACAAATTGTTATGGTTTGCGTCGTCTGCTAAGTTAGAAAAGAAGGTGACTTTAAACGGGCTTTCAAAAACACATTTCCCTTTATCATATACCCATTCTAATAAACCGGCGAGTATTTTTAACGATCCGTTCAATTGCGAGTCGTGGAAATTCGGGTTAAATTAAGAAAACAAAAAGTGGACTCGCGTTATACTGAAAAATAACAGTTCAATACACGTTTTCCCTGAAAAATAATTAAGCGAAATTTAATGTTAAGCGTCAATGGGAGAAAATCGTCTGTTATGTTTTTCTTAAATATTTCCGAGTGAATAAAATCAGTTGTATTGAAATTTGAAACTCTAAATCGTGCCAGATTGTGATTATATTTAAATTTCGTTTTAAAAGAAAATCTAATTGTATTTAAATTTCATGTTTTAAAAGAAAATTAAATATCTGTCACTTCAGACATTCAAGGCCATAACATGTCCTTCTGGGTCTTTGTTCGCAAAGACATTTTTGATATAATATTTAATTGTTTTAGTTGTCTTCCTAATGCCTCGCTTTTGTTTTGAACATAAGGGAGGGCTAAATACGAGCTAGTTGCGTTGTTTAAGTTGGGTTGATTTTTACATGTTTGTATGTTAGATGACATTCTAGCTTGGTTTATAACCTTTATGGGAAAATTACTGTCGATAAGTTGTTTTTGTATGATATCCTTGTCCTTGGACCATTCAGGGACTGTGTATTTGTTGAGCCTTAAGAACATACTGTTAGCTATGTTATTTTTAATCTTAGAGGATTGGTAACTGCGATGGTTAAGAAAATTGCCAGAATGAGTAATTTTTTGATAGAATGTGTGTTGTAGAAAAGTGTTCTGTCTAATTAATTTGACATCTAAAAAGTTAAGTGATTTTTTATCTTCAATTTCTAAAGTGAATTGAATGTGTTTATCCCTAGTGTTTAAAATTTTGAGAAAGGGTTCTAATAAATTCAAATCATGGTTCCAAACAGCAAAGATACCATCCACGTATCTCATCCAATTCGCGGGGAGATTTGTTATCGAAGTGTCATTAAGAAGTAGATTTTCAAAATCTTGCATGTAAATGTTTGCTAACAAAGGGGAAAGACATGAGCCCATGGCCAGGCCGCCCACCTGTTGGAATATTTGTGAGTCAAATTCGATAAAAGTTGAAGTTAGACATAATCTCACCGCTTCTATTATTCCAAACAGGCTCAATTTACATTTATCCTCCCATGAACTATTCTGTCGGAGTAAATATTCTAAAACAGTTAACACTTTATCAACTGGTATGCTACCAAATAAGTTGGTTACATCAAAACTAATAAGTCTGGAATTGGAGTCTAGTTTCAGATTACGTGTTTTACGGATAAATTCATTGGTATCTTTTAGCTGAAAATTGTTTACATTTAAATCACAAGAATCACTATTATTATTTAATAAATATTTTTGAGTTTAAAACATATTTCCATTCGTCAGTCCGTTTGTACAATCTACTCAAATTCCCAGTATGTTGCTGAGTGCTTGCTGATAAGCAGTGAGATTTGACTAGTAAAAGCACCAGCTTTTATTTGCTTTGACACTGTGTTCCTAGATACATAAGCTTTGAAAATAAGGTAAGTAATCCGTGATAATGATCTGGATAATTTGCGCGAGTTTTATTCTTACATTACGCGAGATTATATGCTTTAAAAGTAAACTAACCCTGAAAACATCAAAACTAAAAGACTGAAATGGGCGGGTTGATATAACCAGACTAATGACTACGAAAAAAAAAAAAAACGAATTAGGGATACGTTCATTCATTGATATAGTAAAAGTGGGACAGATAGTGACGGCAGATACACAATCATTTTTAACGTAAATTGGTAAAACTTTTGCAATGTCTGCATTCACAATTTTTTTTTCTTTTTGTATGGAGTCACTGCTTGTTAGTATTAAGAATATGATAGACATTAGGAATGTTCAAGTGAGAGCCATTTTACGAAGCGACGGGTCTAATGCCGAGCCCAACTACTTTGCCATATTTTACTCCATGAGCTACGATTCAAGCTCCTTGACATGTGGCGGAAAACGTAGGGTGGTCGACAGTGAGCACGCATCCTCCACGACTAGTCGCTTTATTTACAGTTATAGGCTGTATTGAGCTACTGCATTCCTAAGCCCCGTTCACACCTGAGACTTTAAAACCGCTTTGGAAAGGTCAGACTGTGAAGATTTGGGGTCAAAGGTCGAGGTCTTTCGTCAGAATTTTTTGGTAGTTATAATTTAGTTAATACAGTCGCTGAGATCTAACCCACGCCCACGCTCGCACTTTCCTATAAAATTCAAAATTTTAAACATGTCCTATTTTTTCTTGTATTTCAATAAAATATCCTATAAAGTCCTATAATTGTGAGTTAAAAGACATTTCGCGATAAAAAAATCGCCTTGCAATCAAAAACATTAATTTGGCATAAGCAGACCCAGAGCCTATTAGGTAGGATTTTGTAAGTTTAATCTCACAATAAAAGCTGGGAGATTAACCAAACTCTTTAAGTTTAAAAGGAAACTTGGAGCTAAAAATGGAACAGCTTTTGAATTTATTTCTGAATTACTATACCAAAAAACGTATCCTAGAAGTTTTTGGAAATTTTAGACACGTTTTTGGTGAAATTTGGTAAAAACGTCAGTATAAATTAGGGCCAATCATATATTTCAGCCTTCAACAGAGCTAGTAATGTCCTAACATAAAAGTAATAGGCCGGCGTTTGATACCCAATGTCTTAGGCATCAAATGCTGGCCTATCATTAGGATATTACAAGCGCTGTTGAATAATAATATGATTGGACAGAAGTTATATTTACTATTTTTCAAATTTTACCAAACTTCAGTAATTAATTTAAACTCCAAAAACGTGTCTAAAAATCGTTTGAAAATTCTCGAATAGGTTTCTTGGAATGGCAATTTCGAAAATAAAATCAAAAGCTGTTCCTTAAATAGCTCCCAGTTTTCCTTTAAGTCGGGTTCAATATCTACAAAAATAATTGAGTCGCGACTAGTATCCCCTTTAGGTAGTAACGTAATGTTAAACGACCGAAGTGATATATTTGGAACCCTGTGTACGGTTTTTCTTTTGCAGCGTTGAAATTTGACAACCATGATGGACCCGGAGTTTCTAATTAAAAAAGAGGTTGAAGAAAGCTTCACCCAAGATTACGACGAGCTCGATCTGATTCTCCCACACTCGATAACGGATGACATCTTTGAAACCAAAACCGCGTCTGGATCAATTAAAGAGGAAAATTCCTCGGAAGAACAGCATTTGAATAATGAAAATTTGAGTTCGGTGGTAACCCACGTCAAAAGAGAATGCCTCAGTGATTCTAACGAATCTTTCACGGATTCGGCAATTCCGACTAAAAAGAGGACTCTGATTGACAAAGGCAAGGCTAAGCCGGAGCTACGACTGATTATTCACAGATGCGATGAGTTTCCCAACGTGACCAATTCTGAAGGAAAACTAAAAAAAATAAAGTTAATTCATTCGCCAGAAAAGCCATTTAAATGCGACCAGTGTCCCTACTCTTCTCGTAACAAATCTGATGTTAATAGACACAAGTTCATTCATTCTTTCCATAGGCCCTTTAAATGCGACCAGTGTCCTTACTCCTCTCGTGAGAAACATAATCTTAATGCGCACAAGTTGATTCATTCTTCAAATAAGCCATTTCAATGCGACCATTGTTCTTACTCGTCTCGTAAGAAACAGGATCTTAATAGACACCAGTTGATTCATACTTCAGATAAGCCCTTTAAATGCGACCATTGTTCCAACTCTTATCATACAAAACGGAATCTTAATAGACACAAGTTGATTCATTCTTCCTATAAGCCCTTTAAATGTAGCCAGTGTTCTTACGCTTGCAAGTTCAAACATAAACTTGATGAACACAAATTAATCCATTCGTCCGATAAGCCCTTTAAATGCGATCAGTGCTCTTACGCGTCTGTTAGGAAAATAGATCTAACTAAACATAAGTTAATCCATACAGGAAAAAAGCAATTAAAAAGAAGATAAGACGTTTAACCATGATCAGTGTTCTTATTGTTGAAATAGGAAATATGATCTTTATAAACACATGTTAATCCATTCTGACCAGGGTTCAGTAGTACGTCATTAGCTAATTAATTTGTATGTTTATCCTGATAAGCCTTTTAAATGCGATCAGTGTTCTTATTGCTGTAATAAATTGAATAATTTATTTGTACCATCAATCTTTGTTGAATAAAACCCGACATGGACATATTTTATAATAGCTGCCGCTGCCCTTTTAAATATTTCATTAATTGTTTCTAAATCACAAACATTAGAAAACAATTATGGTGCAAAACGTTTCGCAGAAAGCCATTATTAAAAATTTTATATGTGAATTATTATTAGCGTCGCGCCAAGGCTTACTTTCAACCGAAAGAATTATAAAATGTAGCCCAATTGGCTGTATTCGATTTATGGTTATTTTAAAGGAGAATTCATTGTTACTATCTTTATAGTGCGAGTCATTCTGTTCATTGGGACTTTTTCCTAAATATAAAATAGTTTTATCATCGTTATATTTATAGTGCGCCTAATTATATAATTATATCTTGTCTAACAGACTAACATTTTTAACTTAATTTGTCTAACAGACTAACATTTTTAACTTAATTTGTCTACCATCTAAACAAAATTTTCTACATATTTGTCTACCATCTAAACTAAATTTTCTACATTTTTGTCTGCCATCTAAACTAAATTTTCTACATATTTGTCTATAAATTAAATTTAATATTGTTCCTAAATGGAGTTGATTGATTGGCTAGGATGGTAACAAAGTCTAATATAGGAAAGCTAGCGGTCGATCATTTGACGACCTTGTTTTACGACAATAGTTTTGAAAATATCCCTAAAAAGATTTTCAGCAATCAATACGCCCAAAGTGAACGAAGAGAATATCAGGAGCTGATAGAACGGAGTAGGCAAGTCCAATATACTCAAACTTGTCGTACTTTTAAGTGGCAATGTCCATGTTATGTAATCGAGTGGATAATGGTATTCAAAATCCATATACCGGAAACAGTTGGTTTCATATACTGGGAAAACACTGTAAAGCAAACATACCAAATAAAGCCGCGTTGATACTAGGCCTTGGAATCGATTTAAACAGTTTCAAAACGTTTCGCTATAGTCGTTTGAACGGGAAAACGTCTTTTTTCGAATCAATTTCTACTTCGGGAACCAGTTTCGTACCGATAGATGAAGCTAAGATAAATCGATTTATAAAGATTACGCGTGAACACGTGACGCTTAAAACGATTCCTGGCGATTTGAATATCGATTTTATTTTACCGTTTCAAATCGAAATGCTAGTGTAACCGTAGCTTAACATCAAGCAAATGATGAGAACAAAGAAAATATAGCCAAGAAATGGAAGCTATCAAATCGATTCGAGAAAAGACGATTTTCCGTTAACACGACTCACGCGAAACGTTTTGAAACGGTTTAGATCGACTTCAATGCTTAGTATGAACGCGTCTAAACACTATAGACCTTTTCCTTAGCTATATTTTGTTTGACGCAAAGCTTTTGGTTTCATATTCGCAACTTAATTTTTTACCTGAGATGACAATTTTCCTTCAGTTCGGGGGTGGTGTTGATCCATGACGAGTTGTAGACTATGTGCATGTATTCAGAACCAATATTGTGCTTGGAAATGTACAGTCCTCCATCCATCGCTATCAATTTCTTATTTTCCGGATCTCCCGTGAGAACTTCCCCCAATAACCACGTCATGTACAATTTACTGACGATCAGAGCACGTTCACCGGAAATGATGTCCTGATATCCCCCCAGGTCAAGTAACTCCGGTAGAGAACGGTGACATTCCTCTAGATCTAGTCCATCCAACCACTTTTTAACTTGAATGTCGTTTTTAGCCTAATTTATAAGACAACTCAATTAGAGCTCGGAATTCGTATAATTTTTATTAATTGGTTAACATCTACTAAATGCTGATGTATATTATCTGTTTGATAAAAAATAGACTATTTTTTTGTTCGAGTTAACTTATTCGAAGATAAAGTAAAAAATCCATATCCGTTTTTATCCAAAAATGGCAACTTATCTTAGAATATTATCCGCGTTATACGATCGGATTAAATTTTAATTAAAAATTTATTTTCGTGAAAAATAACGATTAAAAAGATGATTTAAAATCTTATCGTTTTATTTATATTCTTCGAATTAAAAGTCACTTTGAAATATTTTTCTCATATTTTAGACTAATTCTGGAAACGTGAATTTTCTTATCCATCGTTATACGTTTGAGTAATTTGTAGATAGATAAAGCGGCGAAGGCTTATCTTCGGGTGAACCTTATACGTTTAACAATTACACGAATATACAAATTTAATTTTTTACTGACTTACTAGAATTTCTATGAATTCAGGAGTGCCAGTTCCATCGATCCATAGAGGTTTAATTCCAGATTCTATTAACTCCGATAAAGTGTTAATGTATCCGTAACTTTCAACAGTAAATTCGGTTTTTAAATAACATCCCAAAAATATTAAAATTATAGTGATGCCCAACAACCATGATGACGCGATCAACCGTGATGTAATTTCAGACGATATTCTTTGAATTGCTATAATTGAGTTTATTTAAACATATATTTGATAAAGGAAATAATTGTGTTTTAAAGGGAGGGATAAAAGGAAAAATGAAGAGATTTTTTTTAATCGATTTTACTATTAAAACTTAAAACAATAAAAAACCGGGAAAAGATTCATATTTTGTCATTGAATTGAAAGAACAAGTCTTCGACTAATTATAACTTTGGTTTCGTAAAATATTTACTATGGGACTCTTGAAAATAAGAAAGAAATTTAGCGCGATTCAAATTTAAAACTTACCCGGAAAAATAGGCTTAGCTGGATTCACGGAGATCCTGAATTACTTCGCATTGAAGGGTCATCGACCAATCAGCAAAGGCCCGTCGTTAAGGCGAAACTTCCAAAAACATTCGATTGGTTGCTGACACTTTAATGCGAAGAAATTCAGAATCTCAATGAATGCAGCTAAGCCTATTTTCAGTGTAAGTTTTAAATTTATATCTAGTTTAATATTTGTTTGTAATTTTGTTTACTGTTGGATTAGGCATATTTAAACGATAAGGAATCGATAAAAAAAATCACTTGTTGTTAAGTTGCACTCTCCCTTCAAGCTAATATAATAATTATTACGTTCAGAACACATAAGAGACGAATGGGTCCACATATTTTCTAGAATTAGACCAACAAAATGTCGATAATGACGCTTTCTAGTCTTCGGATCATTTCGTTTGGTTAGAATGGTGTTTAGCATTAAAACGAAGGAAACTACCATCACAGCTGTGACACCCACAGTCAAAACCTAGATCGACATGATTAAATATAATTATTATCGTGTAGAATCATAAGTAACACGATCCATAAGTTAAACAAGATTTGTAAAAAATAAATTGCTGTATTTACCATAGAATCTATAGCGAGAAAAGACACTGTAGTTGACGTAATTCTTTTAGGCGCTCCGCTTACAATTATCGTTTCTGCCATATCAAACACGGAGGACGGGGTGAAACTATCAAATATTCTTTCGAAAAGCGTAAGCGGATACGGAAACATAATGGTGTGTAAATCCTTAAATGATAAAAGAAAAGTTTCGTTGGTAACTTATCAATACAATTTTGGAAAACGCGTTACGGCGATATACGTGAAAATAGTGCTCGGATGGGAACTGCGCAAATGGGAACTGCGCAAATGGGAACTTCGAAATTGGGAACTGCGCAAATGGGAACTGCGTAAATGGGAACTGCGCAAATGGAAACTGCGAAATTGGGAAATGCGCAAATGGGAGCTGCGCAAATGGGAACTGTGCAAATGGGAGCTGCGCAAATGGGAACTGCGCAAATGGGAACTGCGCAAATAGGAACTGCGCAAATGGGAACTGCTAAATTGGGAACTGCGCAAATAGGAACAGCGCAAATTGGAACTACGCAAATGGTAACAGCGCAAATGGGAACTGCGCAAATGGGAACTGCGAAATTGGGAACTGCGCAAATAGGAACTGTGCAAATGGTAACAGCGCAAATGGGAACTGCGCAAATGGAAACTGCGAAATTGGGAAATGTGCAAATGGGAGCTGCGCAAATGGGAACTGTGCAAATGGGAGCTGCGCAAATGGGAACTGTGCAAATGGGAGCTGCGCAAATGGGAACTGCGCAAATGGGAACTGCGCAAATAGGAACTGCGCAAATGGGAACTGCTAAATTGGGAACTGCGCAAATAGGAACTGCGCAAATAGTAACTGCGCAAATTGGAACTACGCAAATGGTAACAGCGCAAATAAGAACTGCGCAAATGGGAACTGCGAAATTGGGAACTGCGGAAATAGGAACTGCGCAAATGGTAACAGCGCAAATGGGAACTGCGCAAATGGAAACTGCGAAATTGGGAAATGCGCAAATGGGAGCTGCGCAAATGGGAACTGCGCAAATTTGAACTTGGAAGATGGTATTAGGGAACAATAAACTCATGTCTGCGATTTGTACAGCCCCTTTAAAGTTGAGTTGTTTCCTTGAGATTTATTTTAATAATTTTTCACTAAGCGGACGAAGTTTTTCCCTAACATTCAAAGCTAAGCTGTGTTTTGTAAATAAAGTTGATTTTCAAGGGCCCAATTCAAAGGCAATTAGTGCCTTGGTTTGATGAATTTGTACATACTTACGTAAAATTTCTGAGGCTCTGTTTTCAATTCCAAAAAATCAAAATAACCAATTTTATGATCTTCGTAATTAATCCTGTAAATTTATAGCAGATTATTTCCTCTTATTACACCCCAAAATGTTTGTATTATATATCACCTAATGTTGAATGCTCTAAGAACGAAATCAGAAGTGTATTTGTATCGCAAGACTTGATTACCCATTTCCCAAGTTTCCTGTTACCATTAATTTTATACACTTATTAGGTCCCTTTAAAGTGATGTTGTCATGGAGTTTCATGAACTTCAAATACAAATTGAGTCATATTTTCGGAAAGATCGTTAAAGAACGATTCAAAATATATATACATATGTCATAGAACAAAATTACAGCGACAGTAAAAATACATATTTTTATAATCGCCATTTTTGAAATTATTAAAATAAAAATTCCTAGCTTTCTTATCATGGAATACCACAGAATAAATTACTTAAGATATAATGGACTTATGAGTATAACACATTTTCTATACGAAAGAGTTTTTCCAAGAGATGAAATAGATAAATAAAACTTGCTTGAATTGTCCCATAATTTGCTGAAAATTCATGGCGAAATCTATTGATTGGAAAAATATATATTTATATAATTTAAAGGAGCTAAAAATGAAACAGATTTTGAATTTATTTTCGGAACCACCATGTCAAAAAACGTATCCCAGAATTTTCAAGGAATTTTTAGATACGTTTCTGGTGTTTAAATTAATTTCTAAAGTTTGGCAAAATTTGAATTTTAGTAAATATAAAATCGGACCAATCATATTATTTCAGCCTTCAACAGTGCTTTTAATGTCTTAATATTAAAAGAACAGGTCGATAATTGATGCCTAAGACCTTGGCCATCAAAACGTCAGCCTATTATTTTAATGTTAAGATATTACAAATTCTGATGAATTCTGAAATAATATGATTGGTCCGATTTTATATTTACTTTTATTCAAATTTCAAAAAACTTTAGAAATTAATTTAAACACCAAAAACGTCTCTAAAAATTCCTTGAAAATTCTGGAATACGTTTCTTGGCATGGTGATTCCGAAAATTAATTAAAAAGCAGTTTTAGCTCCAAGTTTCCCTTTAAACATGTAGTCTATAAGTCTTCTTAAACTTACTTGTATTTGAAAAAACTATGATTTCCAAAGAACTTGTGTTCGTATTCCATTCTATATTGTTCGTACACGACCTGGAAAACCTGGCAAAAGTCAGGGAATTTGGAAATTAGCCACAAAAGGTCAGGGAAAAGTCAGGGAATTTGGAAATTGGCCACAAAAGATCAGGGAAAAGTCAGGGAATTTGGAAATTGGCCCAAAAGGTCGGGGAAAAGTTAGGGAGTTTTAAAATTGGCACAAAAGGTCAGTGAAAAGTCAGTGAATTCGGAAGTTGGCCCAAAATTTCAGGGAATTTGAAAATTGGACCAAAAGGTCAGGGAAATTGGCCCAAAAGGTTCGGAAAAAGTCAGTAAATTTTGAAATTGGCCCAAAAGGTCAGGGAAAAGTCAGTAAATTTTGAAATTGGCCCATAAGGTCAGTAAAAAGTCAGGGAATTTTGAAATTGGCCCAAAAGGTCAGGGAAAAGTCAGGAAATTTTAAAATTTCTCAAAAGGTGAGGGATAAGTCAGGGATTTTGTAAAAGGGCCCAAATGGTCAGTGAAATTAAATATTTTGGTACAATTTAAGGAACAGTTTATGATTGGTTGACCAATTAATTAAACTGAAAATATATGGCTACAGATTAAAATGTTTTCTCATATTCTGAGTAAACTATCCTGACCCTGATTGATATAAGCTATGTCAAATAAAAAGTGGGAATTGCCAAGATCAGATCTCATAAGAATAAATTCATGAAAAATGATTAAAATTGGTCAGGGAAATTATTTAGGTCAGGGAAAACCTGGACGGGAATTTAACTTCCAAAATTTTGTACGAACCCTGATAAAGTTGTACCGTACGAGATCCAGTTGTCTTTGAATTGTTTACCTCGCTTATGTGTAAATTTAATATATTTCGGTCATTCCAGGGAATAATTCCAGCTTTTAAAGGAAAGGTCTATATAAAAATCAAAATTCGTTTAACTTTTGTTAATTCAATAAAAGCATCGTGAATGTCAATCGGATATTAAAAAATCCATTTCTTATTCGAGTTAACGGATACCCCCCCCCCCCCCGAATGTAACGGGAAAATTTTACAATTCCTTATCATTGTTAAGTTGGAAATTGATACGAGTTATAAAGTTATTCATTCGCCGATAACAACAATTTGAAACCAAAGAGTTTCTTCGTCTATTTTAACCCAAAATTGAGATCTCGAAGCTAGAACTGTTCCTTTCGATTTAGATGAAAAAATCTAATTATTATATTTCATTCTACACGGAGTTCGAGAAACGTCGTATTTTTATCTCGGCGTTATTCGTTGGAATAAACGCGAAATTTGTTTATTAATCGAGCTTGAAATTTTATCTCCGGGTCTAATTCGTATCTAGCATTTGAATACGCGTCTGTTTATATAATTTGGGGATTTATATTAACTTAATTTATCCGAGATTAAAATATCTGAAAACAAAGCCAAGTTATCAATGGATATCCAAAGTTATTCATTACCCAATTCCTAGCTCTATCAGTTATCTAAAACAGTGAATTTAGAAGAGAAATGTCCTTTAAAAACTATAGTGTGGGTTTATATCCAAAGCCGAGTTTCTGTTCGATAAAGGTTCTGCTTGGAGGGTTCTGTAACTCTATTTTCATTAAACAACGAGAAAAAAATTGTTTCGCCATGGAATTTTCTGTTCCTATAATGATATCTTAGCACGAATCTCGTTCTATATGGATTTTATTGCATTGTTAGAGTTTTGGTAGTGTTATAAGGAGAGAGAGTGGATAAACAGAAACCTCGCCAAGTTTAAAAACAAATGTGGTTATTCATTTGGTTCTACGTGCAGACAGCAGCCCAGTGGTCTTATAATTCCTATAGACTTTTTGCCGCGCCTTATGAAGGGGGCTGCCATTTTTCCCGTTCCCCTTAGTTTCGACCTCCAATCCGCCATTTTGGTTACCCAGAAACGAGGTGGTAGTGGCTCTGCCTACTCGTTTCTGGGTTACCAAAATGGCGGATTGGGGGGGGGCGAACTAAGGGGAACGGGCGTTTACTACCCCTCGTGTTCCTCCTAAAAAAGGGCAAATGTTTCGTGTTACACAGTTTGTTGCCTCCGTAATTTTATTCAAGGCCCGTGCGTGCTCCTCCAGAGGTAGGGGACATTGGCGGGGGGAGAAAAACATCAGCTAAGGGGGAAAATTACTTTCTTCCGACAGGTGCCGCTCGTTTTGTAAGATTTCAAAAATTTAAGGCGCGTTCGCATGCAGACATCACGGGCCACTTAGCAAATATTAGCCAAATTATTTTATTTTCAGTTTATATACTTTTTTTTTATGAAGAGTTGAAGTAGGATAAAATATGTAATTAAGCACAAAAAGGTTTTGAACTGTAAAAAATTATTTTATTTTTAACTTTTGATAGGTCAATTTTAAACTTTTATAACTTTGCGCGATAATGGTTTTGATTTTAATTTTTTGAAAGACCCGTATTGGTCCGTTATATCTTTTGCATAGTTATTTAACAAGGGTCTCAAAAACTTCTCTAACAATATTTTTGGCAATTTATCATCTCCACATTTGCACTGTAATGGTTGACAGAAATGGGGTAGTAAAATTTTTATATAGCTTTTTAAGACATGCCTTCGAGGAAATAAATGTAGAGATGCGCTAACATAATCATAAACAGTCTCCAATAAAACAAAAGAAGTCTAGTGGGATATTTAAGCCCTCCTCGATCCTGCGCATGTTGCGGTGATTTTGATGATGCATTAATTAGTTTAGGTAATTGGTTTAGAGTCATCGCAAAGTCTCTTATTTCCTTTTTGATGACAGTTTGGGGCAGCACACTTTACCATTTTGATTAATTATTTTCCGTTTTTCAACGCCTAGATTCATTTCTTGATTTTCTTCATAAGTTCCTAAATTTCCATAATAAACACCATTTTAATTTTGTAAACAAAACTTAACCCTTGGTTTGTCGTTATTAATAATAAAACAAGAGTTTACAATAGATAGAAATATAAATTAAACAGCTTGCGCTACCTAATTAGTTACTGTTTATCTATTTTATAATTTAATTATTTTATAATTTTGAAATTTTAATTGAATCTTACCTTTTTATAACTCCAAACGTGATGGAGATGATAAGCCAGCCGAAGCTTCCGGCTCCGTTAAGTTCCCTAGCATTTCCCCACCCCCTCGTAAACGGCTCCGCAGGGCCGGGAAATTTGAAAAAATATAACGTAAAAATTTCAAGACGATTGCCCCTCTCGGGAAAAAGCGGCGAAGTAAAATGCCACATTTGGGAAGAGAGAAAATTGCGCGCACGGGCCTTGAATAAAATTACGGAGGCAACGCACAGTTGAGACTGAGTTTTCTCTCTCTCTCAGGCTGGAGTCCCTGGCGCCATCTGGCGCGAAGACTCCTTTCTCCATTTATTTATTTTTTGATCTATTTTTTTGCGCGGGTAAGAATCATTTACATTTTTTACGCGATTACCGAATACTCGATTGACCATCACTCAACGTTTATCGAGGTCGTACAAAATATTGCCTTGTCCGTATTTGTATTTTCCTTTTTGTACGAAGTTAGCGCGACCGTTGATAGCATTCGTGGTTAAGGTACTGTCTTCGTCCAGATGCACGATCCAATCTTGGTCACTGAGACGGCTGACGTCATCTTCCAAGCAGTATTGTAGGTTTCTGGCTTTAAATTAAATATTTATATTTATAATAGTAATATGGGGTACGTTTTTCGTGGCAGGACATTTAAGCGACGCCATTTGAACGCAGTTCGTTTTGTCCTTACCTTTAAACATGGTTCCACGATTAGTTTCGTAACTCTCTGGTACCAAGATTTGCTTCACGTGATTCTCATCGGGAATTTGCATTTTCTTTTCGGTTACAATCTCAATCAGAAAATTTTTCATCCCAATTTGAGAACACAATGATTTGATTAAACTCGAGTTGCCAGCAATTAAATCGGGGTAGTCGCCTCTCGTCACGATTCGAAACGAGATTCGAGGCAGTCGGGATAAAACGGCTTTCAGTTGGACCGGACCCGGAAAACATTCGTAAAATATTAGGCCGGCGAAGTTAAGAAATGCGATGTAAATGCTTCCGATAACGAAGATCAAAATCGAAATGTACGCCAAATGAGTTGGTATTGAATGCTGACGTCATCTTCCAAGCCGTATTGTAGGTTTCTGGCTTTAAATTAAACATACGCGATATAAAAACCGGATCAAGACGTCCGGCAGGACATTTAGACGACGCCATTTGGACGCAGTTCATTTTGTTCCTACCTTTAAACATGGTTCCACGTTTAGTTTTGTAACTTTCTGGTACCAAGATTTGCGTCACGTGATTGTCATCGGGAATTTGCATTTTCTTCTCGGTTACAATCTCAATCAGGAAATTTTTCATCCCAATTTGAGAACACAACGATTTGATCAAAGTCGAGTTGCTAGCGATTAAATCGGGGAAGTCGCCTCTCGTCACGATTCGAAACCAGATAAATCGGCTTTCAGTTGTACCGGACCCGGAAAACATTCGTAAAAAATTAGGCTGGCGAAGTTAAGAACAACGAAGTACATTCTTCCGATAACGCCGAAGTAGAATAAAGTTAAAATCGAAATGTACGCCAAATGAGTTGGAATTGAATGAGGTGCCCATTTCCATATTCCTGGAACGTAATCCTTGACGGTTTATAGCCAGTAGGGCAGTTTCCCGAAACGCATTTCCCAAAAGCGCAGTTCCCAAAAGCGCAGTTCCTAATAGCGCAATTTCAAAAGCGCAGTTTCCCAAAAGCGCAGTTCCCTAAAGCGCAGTTCTCTAAATCATTTCTCAACCAGAGACGTCCACGAAATACTCGTATACTTGATCCTAATACCTTGAACATAAGACAAAATCTTTCATTGTTAATTTTTAAGTTAATTTTAAATCTCTTTTTAAAAGAGTTCGGTACATAATGTCGAAAATCCTAATCTCGAATGACAGATTAAATAGCCTAACCTACACTACCGTAATCTAACCTAACCTTACCTATGCTATTTAACCTTACCTAAAATATTTCTGTAAATTTTTAGCATTAGACGTCCAAAAACTGAGCCCGCAATTATAAGAAAATGAGTTTTTACGAAAAAACTCTTTTGGAAATGCGCAAATGAGAACTGCTCTTTTGGCAACCGCGCTTTTGGGAAACTGCTCTTTTGGCAAAACTGCGCTTTTGAGAAACCGCTCTTATGGGAGTGCGCAAATGGGAACTGCTCTTTTGGCAACTGCGCTTATGGCTACATACCATCCTTGACGACACTTGTCAAGAACACTGAGATATAGCAAATAATTATCAGGGTTAAACAATGCGATACGTGGCGAAAGGAAAACATCTGAAATTAAAATAGGAGTTAATTATCATTAATCTCCGAATTTGGAATATATTTTTAGGACCTTAACTGTTTACTTACCCGGAGTCTTGTTAGTCTCCCAAACTATTAGTTTTAAGTTAATTTTATATTTATTATTTGAAATTGAATCTATCCTAGCATCTGTTCCTTAAACCAAATTTTAAGTGAAATATGTTATTGAAAAACTACGCCAAGGTTACGACAAGCAAACCATTTCCGTTAGTTATACATGTACTGAAAAACTGTTTTCCACACCATAAAGACACGAGTGAATCGCATACGTTTTCTAGAGCAAACTCCCTTCTGTTAGTTAATGATGCAAGTACTCATTTTTTCATCTACAGAAAAATAGTGTTTAAGATTATAAAAACAAGAGTCAATCATATACGTTCCCTAAGGATTGTATAATTGATGCACTCATAATAAAGAATAAGTATGACCAGGAAAAAAACTTGTAATTTTATTGGAAATTTAAAAATGAATTATAGGAGAAAATAGGATTGAAAATTGAAAATTATAGAAAATATTGGATAAATAATAACGAAAATACAGGACAAATAACAGCGAATTCATATTATCTTTTAATACGCATTTGATATAATATTTTTACCACAAATTTATCGCTTTTTAATTTTCTTTACAATCTTAATTTCTTCCGTTTATGACTCGATGCCTTTAAGAAATCTAAATTAAAGAAAATTTGCTTCACTCAGTAATTCACAATAGCATTATGTAATTAATTTTTAATTCATAATATCATACATTTAATTAACGTGTTTTTTTGGTAACAGTGAAAGAAGTACCCCTTTGAAAACAAGACAATACAAAACATAACAAGTTGGGAAACCAAAATATAACCTCCCCGACCCCGACGTTAAGGTAACCTAACCATACCTAAAATAAAAGATGAAAAGAAGTGTAGAGTATTGGAAGAGTAGAAGAAACAGCGTGCATTTCAATCACACTTCTCTATTTCCCATCTAGGTTACGGAGTATAAGCATTTTCCTTTAACCTCAAGGATTCAGAGAATGCAAAAGAGCGTCCTGCGTTACCCATAATTATATGCGGCAGGGCGTAGATTTCTTAATAGACACACCAAATGAAATGTTTATTTTTTAAGTAAATTTGTAAAATACAAGTTCTTGTAATATAAATTAACACTTGAGTATAGGCTGTACTGTGCGATTATACACTGATTTGATAAAGACGAAGAATTTAGTCTGGGATGGCAAGAAAGACAAGGAATGAAAACGACGAAGATATGGTAGCAAGTTCCTCTTGGACAAACCAAGAAATATTCTAGACTGAATGTTCCATTTACAGCCCATTGTTGGTAGATGATTGGCAATTACTTCCGGTACAGTTTTCGTCTGAAATTGTTGTTTTGACGTGCTGATAGAGGACCATTACTGATATTTTCATCATACGAGTGATCCCAGTCATTGGAAGAATCCAAGGATGGAGCTGGTCGAGAGCAAGGTTACTAGACTACAAATACACTATAAGGCTGGAGCATTCCCGCTTCTCTAAAAACGACAATATCCGATTTTTCGAAGTGGGGGGTAGATAGACTTTATTTCCCGATTTATGACGTTATACGTGGGACACACCAAATGAAATGTTTATTTTTTAAGTAAATTTGTAAAATACAAGTTCTTGTAATATAAATTAACACTTGAGTATAGGCTGTACTGTGCGATTATACACTGATTTTATAAAGACGAAGGATTTAGTCTGGGATGGCAAGGAAGACAAGGAATTAAAACGACGAAGATATGGTAGCAAGTTCCTCTTGGACAAACCAAGAAATATTGTAGACTGAATGTTCCATTTACAACCCATTGTCAGTAGATGATTGGTAATTACTTCCGGTACAATTTTCGTCTGAAATTCTTGTTTTGACGTGCTAATAGAGGACCATTACTGATATTTTCATCATGCAAGTGATCCCAGTCATTGGAAGAATCCAAGGATGCAGATGGTCGAGAGGTTATTTTCCAAACCGGCTGACAAGACGTTAGCTTCCACTCCTATGATAAAAAAATATCTTAAAAGACTGAAAGTAGACTAATTTCCATACCGTTAGTACTTATATTTGAATACCTGCTTTTATGTTTACAATTACGAGGCCGTATGAAGAACTGCCGAGCTTTTACTGACTGTAGGTATCTCATATTTCGAATTCGAAAACACTAACTGCTTGCACGTTTCAATTCTTCGTAGCCGGGCCGTCTCTTTCTGGTGATAAATGAAAGCCGTGTCGCTGCTCTGTTGACTTCAAATGGTGATAACATTCTGCGCTGGTTGATTATCTCCCTGAAGTCATTATAGCTCTCTTTCGTCTGTTCTGGCCTCGTCTCCTCTTGTCTGGTCTCCTGGTCTCGAAGTTCACTGTACACGGCTGATTTCGATTATGAAAATAAACGGAAATGTTTCTTGGTTTTATAGTGGAGAAAACTGAAGCCTATTTTTTTTTCCAACATCAGATGTAATTTTTTCTTCAAAATTGTTGTTTTTTAAACACGGGAAACCTACTGTACTTTTGTTCAAGGAGAGTTTTCACCACTATCATTTTTCTTAAGAGGTTTAACATTTTGTATCAATCCGCCTCAGCTTTATATCTTATATCATTTCTATCTTGGATGCCCGTGTAAACGTACCTTTATTTAGATTCTTCAATCCACCCCAAGTTTGCAGCAAGCCTTAGCCTATACTGCCCGTTATACCTTTGCTTTTTGGACTAAATGATATATGGAAAACAGCTTAGCGCGTGTTGCTAACTCAAGCTGGTATTAAACGGTCAAATTTCACTAAATTTTTGGACAATTTCTTAAATATCTTCTAAACCATCTCGAATTTTTAATTGATTTTTCAACTTCGTTATTAATTAGATCCAGTTTAACAATATTATGATATTAAATTAAAATTTAAATGCATTATACGCTTCAATTCACTAAAAGATATCGCGGCATAAGGCCAAAATAGTTTGGGCATGGAAAAGGGGCATATATAGCTTTCGCGAACCTTTATTCATCGAGCGAATACGGTAACCATTTCGATAAGCATTCAATAAGAAGTACTGGAATTCAAACATGGACGCGTTGGGTCCTCCGTCGAATGATATCTCTTTCTCGACGCCAACGTTACAAACTACGAAGGAGCCTTTTATACTCCCGGGGATTTTGTTCCGAGCCTTGGAACTAAATTTCCAATATCCATAGTCCATGGCCATTCGTTGAGCCATGAGAAGTTGAGTGAAAGCGCCAGTGATATTATCGGGGTCGAACGAGGTTCTGCCTTGCCCGTATTTGTATTTTCCTTATTTTACGAAGTTTGCGATGTCTTTCAGAGCATCCGTGCTTAGGGTACTGTCTTCGTCCAGATGCACGATCCAATCCTGGTCATTGAGACGGCTGACGTCATCTTCCAAGCAGTATTGTAGGTTTCTGGCTTTAAATTAAACATACGCGATATAAAAACCGGATCAAGACGTCACATGGGGTACTTTATTCGTGGCAGGACATTTAGGCCACGCCATTTGGACGCAGTTCAATTTGTTCCTACCTTTAAACATGGTTACACGTTTGATTTTGTAACTTTCTGGTACCAAGATTTGCGTCACGTATTTGTCATCGTCATTTTCTTTTCGGTTACAATCTCAATCAGGAAATTTTTCATCCCAATTTGAGAACACAATGATTTGATTAAACTCGAGTTGCTAGCGATTAAATCGGGGTAGTCGCCTCTCGTCACGATTCGAAACGAGATTCGAGGCAGTCGGGATAAATCGGCTTTCAGTTGAACCGGACCCGGAAAACATTCGTAAAATATTAGGCCGGCGAAGTTAAGAAATGCGAAGTAAATGCTTCCGATAACGACCAAGTATAAGAAGATCAAAATCGAAATGTAAGCCAAATGAGTTGGAATTGAATGCGGTGTCCATTTCCATATTCCTTGAACGTAATCTTTGAAGACTCTTGTCAAAAACACTGAGGTATAGCAAATAGTTATCAGAGTCAAACAGTGCAATACGTGGCGAAAGGAATACATCTGAAATTAATTATCATTAATCTCCGACTTAAGAATTTTTTTCTTGGGAGCGTAACTTACATCGAGTCTTGTTAGTCTCTAAACTGTATCTATCAGTATTAAGCTAGCTTTTATATTTATTATTCGAAAAAGTAGTGTTCCTAGCATCTGTTGCTCTAGCAATCCAATTGCGAAGTGAAACATGGTATTGAAACACTATACGAAGGTTAAAAAGACAAACCTCTACTGCTATTTAAGGATCCAAGTACGCATTTTTACACCTACTACAGTGAATTTCGTTTAAACAAACAGAATATAACGAACCATTGAGAGTGCTTCAAATGACTAAGAATAGAGGTCGCCAACTATTACATTTATATTTAGTTTTGGGCTAAACTCAACGAATCAACGTACTGTTCCCGTACCATTTATCAACATGAGTGCTAAGTAGGTGTACAATTAGGTACTTGGATCAAGGCGTAACAGTAGTGCTTTGCCTTTTAACCTCAATTGTGTTTTTCGTATTAGAATCCAGTGCAAATACGTTTTCGAATAATACATGTAAACTAACTTAACTGATACAGTATAGTTTAGGACACTAATAAGACTGGATGTAATGTAAAGGGATTATCTGTGATTTTTAAATCCCCTTTAAAGTCGCCTTCATTTCTAGGTTAGACGACGTTGACCATATCAAACTGTACAGTCAAAGCTAGATTGCGTGCGTAAACGAAGACCATTTAGAATTAAAAAATTCAGCAGGAATATTTTGGTTCAAAGGGGAATTGGCGAATACGTTTTGGAAATGGGAAGCATAATTTTTGCTCTGGGTGAATTGGGAATACATCATATTTGGCCAATGAAGCCCCCATTGGGCCAGCGTTTTTGGACTAAAGGGGAACAAACCGTTTAAAATCCCCAGTTCCTAATTAGTCCATATCCATTGTTCTTAAGTGATGGGTCTGAATATCGTCATTTAGAGATCGGGGTTTGGACAAAATAATCCACAACTATCAGTTAATCAGTTAATCATAAAAAAATAATCGGAAAATTATTCGCGATTACATTGGATTTATCATAGACGTTTTTCGAAAAATTTTAAGTTATGAATAAAGATAAAATAATCAGAAATTTTCTTGTCCAAACCCCGATCTCTATCGTCATTTTAACGAAATAACGCGCCCACAAGAGTTAGTTCTGTTCACGGGCCATTTTATATGATATAATAATGGAATCAGCAACTAACTTTTCTCGTGAAATGTTCCATTCTAAAATTTCTTAGAAACAGATTTAGTTTGAGCGAGACTATAGTTTGCAACTTTGATAATTAATTGAAAATTACCGCGAGACCTTTGGTGAGTTTTGATTTTTTTTACCCTTTTTACAACAGTTTAAATCGTTCAAAAATAACTTGTTCGAAGAGTCTGTATCCTTTTAATATTTAAAGACATAGCAGACTTTCAAAATTATTGATAAGGCTGAAATATAATGCCTACTGTACAGGTTAATAGAGCTTGCATTTTAGGCGATTATATATCCCGCAGAGGCTTAGTCGTCAATTATGATATCCTGACTCTGAGATCTAAGTCTTTAAATTTATTTTAATTCTCACACTATGACTCTTAAACCATTCATATTTCAGAACTAATTCATATACCAATACTAGTTTGTCTAAGATTTAACCTCAATTTAATGGGTTGCTCCTGATCAAGAAGGATCAGACAAGGAGAGGAAAAGTGGGAACGGCGCGGTTCCTACTGAGCCGGCCTAAACTCCCACTCTGGGAGAACGGGGGAAAGACGAGGGTAGAGATGCTTCGTGGTAAATTGTTGTCACGTGGGTAAAACGGATCCTTTATGAGACGCGTAGTAGCCGACGACGCTAGCGACCAGGGGACAACAGTTTACCTCGAGAATTTCCTATCCCCCCTTTCCACCCGAGTGGGAAGTTGGCTCTTCTCTCTCTAACTCAACGCAGCCCCACTTTTCCTCTCCTTGTCTGATCCTTCTTGTCCTGATGTACTAAAATACTCGAAATTTTTAGATAAATATATTGCGCTTATCTTGTTTTAACCTGGTAACTATTTTAATAATACTCGATTGCCTTTAGTGAGAAACCACCAATATGGCTATAAAAACTTTGTATTTGGGATTCGATCCAATGGGATAACACGAACTCGGCTCCCCCATCCAAAAGTGCTACTCCCCTCCACTGGCCGATATCTACGGGTATTTGGGGTTTGCTATGCGGGGAGAAATCGCATGCCTCTACATTAATTGAGATTTCTTTTTCATTTTCAACGGGCTCTTCTATATTTGACAGCTTCAACTTCTCCCACATACTAACCAAACTAGTCTTTGTGGATAATTTCTTTTCAGTCTTGGTACTAGGATTTCCATTTTCTCACACCCCTTCCATTTTAATGAATAGCTCCTGTACCGATGGTCTTTTGAAAAAAACTGCATTTGTGGAAATATGATCTCCGGAATTAATTGGTTCATATTTTATGCCTTGTCCATAATCACTATGATTATATTGCGCCTCCTCATATTCAATTAGCCGAATTATCTTGACCACTAATTAAAGACGCGCACGCTGAGCTACTTGTACTATCTCTAGCATGATTTACTCTTTTTCTACACTGTGACCGATTCTCCCGCATTTGAAACATTTCAACTGTCTCCTATCAAAATCAATATCTCTCGCATTTTGGTTTGACTGACCAAACTGTCTGTTTCCCTGATAATTTGAGTTTTTACCGCCTCTGTGGCTAGTTGAGATATCGATGCGTTTTGGTATGGCTCCTGTATTTGGATATCTCCGATTCTGATTAGTATATTTTTCTTCGCCTCTATTTTCTCGCTAACGGATTTGAAGCCTGTGGTCCATGTTTACTTTCTTTCTCAAATTTATCGCAACGATCTCTCAAAGGCTTCTTGGACCTTTTCCGCGCATCGCATAAAGTAGCTTTATCGGGAAGTCTCATATTAAGGACTTGCCATATGGGTCTAGCCCTGCTAACACATTTTCGACAATGTCGATCTTACATAATTTCTCTAAATTCAGAACGTACGCTAAAACTGGCTCCTTATATTAAAATTGTTATCGTTAATTGCCTTTTATAGTCATTTCCTAAGAATGCCTTGCAAAATGTTTCCCTAAACAAAACCCAAGTGGTTACGCATCTTTCGACTCTTAGAATTGTGCTTGGTCGCGCTTGGTGGATAATTGTAATCTGAAACTAATTCGATTTTGCACTTTTTGATAGAAATTAGGTACGAATGTACTTTTATTACATTACACTGAAGAGAGATTGGAGACAATCTCTATCTGTCCTTGGTTGGTTGTGACACTCCTTTAAAGTTCCAGGGGAAGTTTAACCATCGCTCTGTAGAGCCCGAATTGACACTTCACCAAACTTGACTTGCTAATTTTAACACCTAAAACGTGTCCAAAAATTGTGAAATAATCCTTGAAATCATTCTTTGGCATTGTGATTTCGAAAATAAATTCTAAAGCTGTGTAAATGTTTAGCTCAAAGTTTCTTTTTAATAATCATTTTTGAAGGGTTCCGGTTAGAACGGGTGGTACAGTTTCTAGCCGTTTTGATTAGAGCTCGGCTTTTGGATATTTGGTATATACCCATTAGATAGAATTCCCAATGGATCGAATTTAAAAATATATTTTCCCAATGGATCGAATTTAAAAATATATTTTCCCAATGGATCGAATTTAAAAATATATTTTCCCAATGGATCGAATTTAAAAATATATTTTCCCAATTAATCGAACTATAACTTTCCAATCCCATTGGATCCGACAATTTTTATCGATGATTATACAATGGGAGATAAAGAATACAATATAAAATTTAAATTAGTTTATTTCATCTAATTAACAGCAGTTAGGGGAAAATTACGATATTCCGATCCCCTAAATAATACAGGCTATGGGACCATTTGGGTATGTACCCCTTTCTCCCAAATATTTCGCCCAAAATTATCTATTCCCATTTTGCCCAAAGCATTTTTGGCCCAAAATAATTTATTTGCATTTCGCCCAATCCTACTTCACCCAAACGTATTATAATTTGACCCAAAATTATCGATTCCAAATTCGCCCGAACTAAAAATCACTTACCTCAATTCGCCCAGTCCCACTTCGCCCAATCGTTTTTTCAGTTAGCTCAGAATTATCTATTCCCAACCTAAAAATTCCTCTTCTCGTTTTACTTAATTTTATTAGGTTAGGTTGGGTTGAGATGGGATGGGATGGGTTGGGTTAGGGTAAATTGGGTTGGTTGGGTTATCAAAACTAATAATGTAAATTAAGATCAAAACTTAAATGAAACTTTCAAATCTCCGTGTTAAAATCCCATAGGTTGGTTTAGGTTGGGTTGGGTACTTTGGGATAGGAACTCTTGTATTTTAATATGGAGGTTTGAAAATTTAAAATACGTTTTACCAAATTTCTGCTGGTCGTAGATTTTTATAAGTATTTTTCTGAGCTCTCCTAATCCTAATTAGTTCATAACCATGTTAAAATCCCATAGGTTGGGCTGGGTTAGGTTGGGTCAATTTAGGTAAGGTTGGGCTGGGCTAGGAACTCTATAGAAATTTAAGAATTTCAAGTACGTTTTACTAAATTTGTGCTGTCGTCATTATTTCATAACCATCGTTATTTTATAACAAGTTATTTTTGAGCGATTTGGAGTGTTGTAAAACGCATAAAGCTTATCTAAACTCACGAATGGTTTAGTGGTCATTTTTAGTTAATTGCTAAAGTTGCGAACTAGTTTTGCTTAACCTAAATCCGTTTCAAAGAAGCTTAGAAAAGTTAGTTTCTGATGACATTAAAATAGCATATAAGAATGGCATGTGAAGAAAACTAATGTTGGCGGCTTGGCGCGCTATTTTTAAAGCCAGATGCGCACAGACCTATTTCCACGCGTTTCCGTTGGCACGCCCATGTTAGTTGGTACATCTGGCTTAAACAAACATCTCTGTAGGTTCACGCGCCATTTCATTGACATTTGAAAAAAAATCAGAACTTTTTTCGAGCCTAATTTCGTAAATTTAAAATTAACCACCAATATCTTATAAGACTTTATCGAGTTTTGATATTCCTAGTAGTGTCTTTACAGTCTATATTGTTTAAAAATAACTTGTTTCCAAAAGGTATCTCTTTATAAATTGTATCTAGAAGATACCCTAAAACAGCAGCGGAAATATTGTAATCTCATGAATATGACTTAAAAATATTAATTAAAATCAACAGTTCGCTTTATAAAGTTGAATTTCGTTGATTTAAGAATATTTTGTTTTTCTAAACAATAACATTTCATTAATATTTTACGAAATGATTGATTCTATTGCTCAAATTACTTGACCATTAAATTATTATAAGTCCATCAAATCGTTTACTTGCAAAGATTTAATCTTTGCGCTCCCGGGAATTTAATTATGTAAATCCCATCGGGTATATTTAAGCAAAGATTCTTGCCCCATTGTACGGAGTCATAAACCCGGAGAAGTGCGGGTTTTGCGGTTGAATGGGGTACGGCGGTACAATGGGACTATCGGTCCAATGGGATTCGGTCGAATGAGAATCGATCCAATGGGATTCTACCCAATTTTACCTTTTTTTTTTTATGACAAGTTTATGGAAAAATCAAAAAGATAGCATCATTAAGAAATAATAATCGTTTTTTCTCGCAACCGCTCGATTTTTGACTGCTCCTTTGACAATCCAGCTTGAAGCTGGGTCTTGAAAGGGGCGGGTAGCTGGAAAAAAAGAGGGTAAAAAAATCGCTACCCGCTCCGATCTGATTCGATTAGATATTCTCGCATCGCTTTCTTTTTCTCGGACCCGCTCGATTTTTATCCGCTACCCACGCCTTCGAAAACCCAGCTTTACAGTACGACCTTTGGTCAGATAGATTTCATGGAACTTCGTGGTAAAAGAGGCACACGCGAAGCGCTGAATCACCCGATTAAACGTAAGGTGGTAGTAGTAGATGTGCGATTAGAGTTGTCTCGATTATATTTATTCCCTTTCTATAATAAGTTACAATACTGAGAGTTAAGAATGAACTGTTTTATTCAACAAAATTGAGGGTGCAAATAAAGTAAATCGTGAAAAAATAAAACTTTTAAAGTAAGTAAGCGCCGAAAATACTAGCGTGTACACAGGTTAGATTTCGCAGGCGCTCCAGGTAGCCACTCCATCCTAGTGAAGCCACGGCAACGCTTACCTCAAAAAGCCTTATCAGGCAAATGAATTAACATGTGTTAATTAAGATCATGTTTAAACGCCTTATCTCCATTTTAAACTGCTTTTTTCGTGAATGGATTAACTTGTGTTTAGTTAGATCTATTTTACTAACAGACGCGTAAGATCCCTGAACTCATTTAAAAGGTTTATAGGTCGAATGAATTAATTTGTGTCCATCAAGTTTATGTTTGAGCTGACAAGCGTAAAAACATTGATCACGTTTAAACCGGCTTATCGGGCAAATGAATTGCCTTATGTTTATTTAGTTCAAATTTCTCAAGACAAGCGTAAGAACACAGATCGCATTTAAATGGCTTATCGCGCGAATGACTCAACTTGTGTTTATTCAACTTATGTTTATAATGACAGGAGTAGGAACACTGGTCGCATTTAAAGGGCATATCGGAACAATGAATCAACTTATGTTTATTAAGAGTTCGATTCTCAAGAGAAGAGTAGGAACACTGGTCGCATTTAAAGAGCTTATTGGAAGAATGAATCAAGTGGTGTCTTTTTAAATCCTGTTTTTTACGATAGGAGTTGGAACACTGGTCGCATTTAAAGGGTTTATAGGAAGAATGAATCAACTGGTGTCTTTCAAGATCCTGTTTCTTACGAGAACAGTAGGAACACTGGTCGCATTTAAAGGGTTTATCGGAAGAATGAATCAAGAGGTGTCTTTTAAGATCCTGTTTCTTACGAGCAGAGTAGGAACACTGGTCGCATTTAAGGGGCTTATCGGAAGAATGACTCAACTTGTGTAAATTCAACTTCTGTTTATAACGACAGGAGTAGGAACACTGGTCGCATTTAAAGGGCTTATCGGAAGAATGAATCAACTTGTGTCTATTCAGTGCCTTTTTCCAATGAGAAGAAAAGGGACACTGGTCGCATTGAATGGACGTTTGGGAAGAATGACACAACCTGTGTGTATAAAGATTATGTTCCCAACGAGAAGAGAAGGAACACTGGTCGCATTTAAAGGGCTTACCAGAAGAATGATTTAACTTGTGCGTACGAAGAGACTGTTTCTGAGTAGAAGAGTAGGGGCACTCGTCGCATTTAAAGGTTTTATCAGAAGAATGGCTCAACTTGTGCATACGAAGATACCGTTTCCGAGGAGAAGAGTAGGGACACTGGTCGCATTTAAAGGGCTTATCGGAAGAATGAATCCACTTGTGTGTTTCAAGATAGTGTTTCTCACGCGCAGCATAGGAACACTGGTCGCATTTAAAGGGCTTATCTGAAGAGTGAATCAACGTGTGTCTCTTAAGATCCCATTTGTAACGAGAAGAGAAGATACACTGGTCGCATTTAAATGGTTTTTTTGGGGAATGAATTAACTCTATTTTATTTAGTTTTCCTTCAGAATTAGTCACTTTGGGAATCTGATCGCATCTGTGAATCATGATTCGTAACTCCCGTGAATTATCGCCTTGGTCAGTGAGAGTCTGCTGTTCAGTCGGCATTGTCGAATCTGCGAAAGATTCGTTAGAATCACTGATGCTTTCCTTCTTGACGTGGATTACCACCGAACTGAAATTTTCATTGTTTAAATGCTGTTCTTCCAATGAATTTTCTTCTTTAATTGACCCAGACACCTTATTGGTTTCAAAGACGTCATTCGATATCGAGTGTGGGAGAATTATATCGAGCTCGTCGTGATCTTGGGAGAAGCTTTCTTCAACCTCTTTCTTAATTAGATAATCTGGGTCCATCATGGTTGTCTGCAAAATAAACATTTCATTCTTAATGATGAACCATACACAGGGTTCCAAAAATACCACTTTGGTCGCATCACACTTTTTTTTTATTACCTAAAAGGAATACTATCAGGGTTGATACTCAAAGTTTGCCTTAACTTTAGTGAAAATAGTTAGCAACTATTTTGAAAAAATAAACTAAAAATTAACAAAATAATAACTAAAAATGAGCCATTTCGCGCAAATTTAATGAAATAAATTTATTAAACATGGACGGTTTAATAACAAAATTTATATAGTATATTTAAACATAGTATAAAGTAAATAAACGAAACGACCTTTATGCCTAAATTTCCTCACTAATTACCCTAAGAGTTACGAAACTTAAGTTAAGAAAAAATAACTTGAGTAATTATGAAAATAGTCACTTTAGTAAACAAATTACACAAATAGCAAGTTTTGGTAACCTTTTTCAAAAATAGTTACTATTAGTGGAACCTTGGATATGTTGTTTAAACGAGTTTTACTATTAAATCATTGAGGCCTGGAGTCTGTATCAGGGAGCCACGCTATGAATTTAAATTCTTTATAGGCGCTAGGGTCCGCTTATGCAAACCATTCGGATATTAACGAACATGTTTCAAAATATAGGATTTATATAAACTATAGGACAACTGGGTTGCCAGTACAGTATTACCCAAATTACGAATAATTTGATATAGAAATACGTTAGAGTTTCGTTCACTCTAGGCGAGCTTTGAAACCTTTTTTCATGTTCAAATCAACGAAGCGGCCGGCCGGCCGTGAGGGGCGAGCTGACGACGACTGACCTAAGTTTTAAGGCACACGTCAAGGAGCTAGAAACACAGCGCCTGGACTTGTGGAGTGTAATATGCAGGAGTTGGGTTCCGCCCTAGACTCGTCCTTTAGTCTAACAGCGCAGTTGCCTTGAACATTCCTAGAGTCTAACATATTCTTTATATACAAGGATATAGGGGTGATGGATAGTTCAACTGCCTGTTGTTAGATCTTAAGTTTCGGGCAGGGAGAGACCTGGGACGGAAATAAGAAAATTTTCTTATAGGACAAATGTCCAGTAACCCCCTTAACAAACTCAAAAGTTATCGGACATTTAAAAATACTACCAGACATTGCTAGATTTCCTGTATTAATAAGTACTTTTTCTTATCGGACAAATGTCCAGTGACCCACTCCCAAAAATAAAAACATTATTCGACATTTGGAAAATGTATCGGACAATGTCCAGTGACTTGTGCTTATTTCCATCCCTGCTTATCGGGCAAATAAATTAACCGGTGATTCTTTAGTGTCTGTTTCGAATTCGATGCGTATGTACAGTTGTCGCACTTAAATGGCTTATCGGTCTGTAAATGACTTAGCTAGTGGTTTTTTAGATATTTTTTCTCATTAGAAACCCCTCAAAAAAATATGGGACATTTGGAAAATTTATCGGACAATGTCCAGTGACTTGAACTTATTTCCGTCCCTGGGAGAGACACTCATGAGTCAAGCCCATCTAGTTGCCTTAACTACGCGCAGCACGTGATCAGGGTTTGGACAAAATAATCCACAACTATCAGTTAATCAGTTAATCATAAAAAAATAATCGGAAAATTATTCGCGATTACATTGGATTTATCATAGACGTTTTTCGAAAAATTTTAAGTTATGAATAAAGATAAAATAATCAGAGATTTTCTTGTCCAAACCCCGATCTCTACGAATTCTCAACTAATAGACGACGAGTTGACGACCTGCGCCAAACTAGTTGAGCGTGAATGTACCACCAGTACAGGGGAAAACGGGCTGAAAGCTACTAGCTAGCGGCCTTTCGTAAAACGGCTCTCAGTTGCCTTTAATCCTAAGGCATATTGTTTTTATAACCAACAAGCAGTGCCTCTATGTCTATATTGTAGTATTTTTGCCAATTTACGTTAAAAAAGGATTGTGTATCTGCCGTCTCTACCTGTCACATTTTTACTATATCAATAGACTGAACGGATTTTAAGATGTTAACAACAAATTAGTTTTTTTCGTCGTCATTGGTCTGGCTATATCAATTCGCCCAGTTCAGTTGTCCGGTTTACGTTTGGTTTTCTTATAAGGCATATAACCTCGCGTGTGGTATAATGTAAGAATAAAATGCGCATATTTTATCCAATTCGTTACCACACACTGCTAACCTTCTAGTCAAAAGCTAAATTATCTAGGAGTACGGTTTCAAATCTAATAAAAGATTGGTGTTCTTACTCTAGTCGTGACTGACTCCTAATCACCGTCAACCTGCCAGAATACGCCCTAATAAAGCGTATCGTCTCTGGGTGGATTATTCCACCAGATCCGCGACGGATGTTATAGCTAAAACCAATTTCAGACTAAAGTAGTAACGAATGGATTTGGGCATTTTATGCTGAAAAATTACATGGTACATGATATAAAACTAAGACGAGAAAAATATTAATAATTGCTACATATGTGTAAATGCATTTGGTTTTAAATATAACTTTTTAACAGCTAATCATTAGGGGCGTCACCTTCATCAAAACGGAATTTTTACAGGGAAATTAATCAATATAGAAAGTGAACAATATGGGGGTTACGGCTTAAATCTCCCCCCCACACCATTGGAACCTTCTGAAATTAAAACATATTGTCGAGCATTAAAATATCTATCTAATGGTACTAGCGTCATATCTGCGCCCTAAACCGTTTTGGAGTAATTAATTCTTATAGGAAAAACATTTTAATCAAAAATTTATGAAAATTTATAGGGGGGGGGGTCGGAATTTTGGCTTATATCTCCGCTTACACACATACGAAACCTTCTGAAATTAAAACATATATTCGAGCATTTAATTATCTATCCAATGGTACAAGCGTCATATGATTAGGTTAGGTTAGTTTTTCTGAGACAATAAATGCAGAAACCCGTTAGAAGGTAGGGTTAAAAAAAGTTTTAGGAAAGGGTGGATTGCGCGTCTAGGATATAGCGGTTATTGTGAAACTGCGCTAATGGGAAACGGCGCTAATGGGAAACTGCGCTAATGAGAACGCCGCAAATGGAACGGCGCTAATGGGAAATTGCGCTAATGGGAATGGCGCTAATGGGAAACTACGCAAATGGGAATGGCGCTAATGGGTACTGCGCTAATAGGAACTGCGCTAATGGACATAATTCTTAAAGATTGCCCCGATTATGACGACGAGTCCACCGACCTTTGCCACGGTACGTAACCAATAGCGAATTCACAATTTCGAACAATTTGAAGACGCGCTAATGTCTTTGGTCCATATATGTGGTCTAGAAAATCGAGCTTGTCCGGGTGGCGGATTATTATGCGGGGCTTACAGTGGATGCATCGAACGTAGTCGAATTTGCGACAGAGAAAACAATTGCAGAAACAAAAAAGATGAGGCAGAATGCGGTACATATATTAGTGAAGTCGCCTAATTTTTAACTTTGAATAAAAATGGAAAAAAATCCAATTCTTGGACTATTAAGAAAAGCCATTCTTAACAAAAATTAGGGCTAAAAAATTGTTCCCCAAAAGCATTCACAGTCTCGCAGCGGCATGAGGCGCTATTGGTTTTATATTTTTTACCACCACGCGGACATCGATACTAATCTCATTACGATTTAATTTAAGTCAGTGGCAATGCGACATCGACAGATTCAAATGCAATAACGGGAAATGTGTTTCGAAATCCGACCGATGCGAAGGCGATGATGATTGGGGCGATAATTCTGACGAGATTGATAGCGGTAAAAAATAGCAAGCTGGAAATACGTTATTAATACAGTATAGTTAATTATTAAATTCCACGTAGACCAATGGCAATGCGACGAAGATAAATGGAAATGCGGTGACGGGATATGCCTTTGGAAATCTGTTCGATGCGACGGCAAGAGGGATTGCGGCGATAAAAGCGACGAAAAAGATTGCGGTAAAAACAATCACTAAAACAGCAAGCTATAACTCGTGTTTATTTTATATTACTGTCATAAGCCAAACATTATCTCTAAGTAGCCAAATATGGCATTTATACGGGCCTTTTGGTCCAGAAATCCCGACAAAAAATTCTTATAGAGCATGATAAGCGAGAGAGAAAAATCACGAAGATATTCTGGATGAGACAGTTAAAAGTAGTAAATTTTGTTTTGAGTTAAAAAATAATTAACGGGGCGGAAAAATAACCAATATGGATTGAAGTTCGCAGGCAAAACACGTTTCAAGAAAAGTAAGTTCTACTATTAATAGTAACTCTCCTTTTAACGTAGTATACCCGGTTTGTAACTTACTGATAATAAATATCTTGTGTAAGTACTATTTTGGCATGCGAAGTCCAGAAGAAACTTCTTTCTATAAAAGATGACCTCTTAGAAAAGGGAATTTTTCTATTGAATAGAAATGTACAACCATTTGTTCACATTATTTGGTCTTGTAGCCAAATATAAGCCATCTGGGGAAAACGACGATATTTACATATTTTAAATGATGTTCGTCTGAGGGTCACTAATCCGTAATTAAATCGTGGTTTGGATACCGTCTTCTAGCCTAATTTGGCTTATCGGGTGAAGTTTTTAATCGTGTTACATTCGTTACAAACTTTTTTGCAATCTTTAAATCTGTCCTTTTATGAACTCTAAAATGACTGCCATGAGCGCAAATACGACCTTCCCGACTTTGTGTCCACTGGGCATAATTAGCGCGGATTATTTACGCGTAATGCCCATAGTAAGGGTGTCAATTTACAGTATCACAAATAATTATTGATACAAATTCCACTATTATATCCGTCAAACACTAAACCGAACGAGGTATTTTAAGTCAGTGAGCTAATTCTTCCGGAAATCTTGTCATACTATCCATTTGTTCATAGTTCCGATGCAAAATAGGCTACATAAAGTTTAAAAGCAATTAAAATCCAACTAAATAGTTTGGTACAACTCAAGTCTACAGCGCACGCGAAACTGTAGTAGCCTTTATCTCCAATTAAGTCAAATCCTATAGAAAGGAGTAATCTAGCTTCGCGTTAACTCGAGGAGGGATCGATATAATCACGTTTTTGAAATCTATCTTGAAATGTCATACCAGAAAATATATTTTCTACTTAGAAATAATAATCTCTTTATGATACAACGTAATTATTTGAATTCCCGCACGTAGACCCCGTTCAGTACAACGATGTAGATACGTGGAATTGCGGTTACGAGAAATGCGTTCGTAATTCTTATCGATGCGACGGCGATAATTCTGACGAAATAGATTGCGGTAAAATAACCGGTCATTGGCTGGTTGGAAATAATTACTAAAACAGTATCATTAATTATTTTAATTCCTGCTCGTAGAACACTGGCAGTGCGACAACTTTAGATGGAAATGTGGTAACGGTATATGCATATTGATTTTCGATCGATGCGACGGAGAGGACAATTGTGGCGATAATTCCGACGAAATACATTGCGGTAAAATAACCAGTAATTGGTTTGCTGGAAATTATTATTAAAACAGTATAGGGGTAGGGTCGCCTAATTCTGAACGCTTTTTAAGAAATCAGAGATCTCGATTGCTATGGAGTTTTTAACGACTCACGACCACCTGAGCGAATCTGGATTGTTACTTATCTATCTTAAGAATATTAAATGGTACATTCAGTAGTCTCGTTCTCAGATGTATAAATATCATTATAAAAGTTGAGAAATCCTACATACAACATGTGCTGGCACGTTTGCTAAACTCAAAAATATGAAAGCAATTTTGATCTTGCGAAAATTAACATTATGTTTCGGAAAAACTGTACTCTTATGGAGGACTTGAGAACAGTAGTATGAGAATTTGTTTTTAGTCGTTTAGTCTTCATTGTCGTCATGGAGTTTATTATCTCATCAAGATTTCTCGTAGAAAAACACTAGAGTATACTACTATAAAAACGAGGGTGCCCAAGATACAGCCGAAGAAAAAAACGTCGAGTACGCTTTTTATGTCGTTGAATTTTGTGTCTTGGAAACTTTCCTCTAGTTTAGTCCATTTCATGCCGAAGAACAAAAAGTGCATCTCGTTGAAGTACTTAGCAGTCAACTTTAGTTCTACATCGAGTAAGCAACTAATGGTAAAAAAAATAAAAATAAAAATTAATCTAGTGTGTCTAGGGTCAGTAGCTAACAAGAGAAGAAAGGCTCAAGTTTCATTTGTCGCCCCCTTTTGTCGGTAGTGACCCACAAGAGATTCTGGTGACTCTTTGAGGCGAACCTCTACTGTTCCTATGTAGTGTAAATGGTCGCGATACTTTTGTTTTGGTGAACCAGTAGATTTATACTGTAGCCAAAACGATTTACTTTCAACAAAATAAACTGATTTTTCTTGGACCCTTTGGGCCGGATATAGTTTCATTGTGCAGTTTCAAAACATCTACCATTCGAGATAATATTGGACCGTTTTTATTTTGGAGCCAAATTCCATTACTCCGATCATTTTTACCTCGTGAGTAATGAAATCAGCGTTAGAGTAATAATATTTCTCCCCAGAATATTTAATATTTTAACAAAACAACACAAAAATGATTACTGTATCTCAAACCTTTTTATGAAGCTTAGCTAACCAAATAAACGGGATAGTTAGGACCAAGTAGATGTTACCCACCCTCGAAAAAGATGTTGGGTCAAGAGCGAAATTTGAATCCACAACCTTGGGCATACAATGTAGTATCTCAAACTCAATGTTTTTCCCAAAATTAAGGATTAATCAGTTATTTTTAGAAGAAATACTGGTAGAACGGCATTTCAATCAAATAAAAATATAACCTGAAGATATAATAGGTAAATATATAAAAGGGAGGAGTCCTTTTTCGTAAGTTGAGCGTCGACGTCACATGTGACGTTTCTTGTACAGAAACACGGCGCCCGCAGTCAGAATGACAAAAGTCTTAAGATCTCTAGATTTACTCTCAAGCTTAACGGCTGCTTTCTCCGCGCCTGCGTTCTTTTACATCCGGAACTCTTGGGGATGAGTGACGTCTACAGTGACGCGGCCGCTAAACTAACAAGTTGATCAAGCCGAACTGAGCTTTTTATATATTTACCTATTAGATTCTGGTCGAATTCGAAAACACGGTAACAAAACTTACAAGCCGCTGATGGCGTCAAGCGTTCTCAAGGACGCGTTGTAAGAGACGGGAAAAACGATGAAGGTGGAGTAAAGAGGTTCCGAGAAAGAAATTAAACCACGAGGGGGCGCTTCTTCCATAATCATCAAAATTTCCTTCGTCGCAATTTTACCAATGAGTTCCGCCACGAACAGGACATTTTCCGTTGAGGTTAATTTCCAAAATGGATCATCCATCAGTAAGTCAACCTCGTCCATTCGTTTCATTTTGCTCTTTAATTCCAGGTAATTGTCGTCGATTTCGGCCATCTTGTTAATGAATCTCTCCTCGATGTAGTCCTTTACAACTATAACGTTCTCGTATCGATGCCGAGGTAGATTGGCCATCGAGTTAATGTAGGTGTATTCGGTATTGGTGAACTTTGCATTCAAATGGCTGCACAAGTCAATGTAAATGAACGAAATGGCTATTAACCATACGGAAACCACGATTCGCCAGCTCAGATTCCGCGGTGTATGAATCAAAGCTGAAAATATTTAAGAACAAATTGCAACGTTGAACTTCTTAAATTTTTGGATTATTAAAAATGAGAGTGGCTGACGTTCGAAGAAGAACAGTAGGCTGATACTCCAGATATTTTCATAAAATTGGTGTCCCAAATCTTTCAGGGTGTGTAATCTGTGACGTAGAGTATTAATTATGGACATCAATGCCGAGATGACCGTCAAACTCGTCAACAGACAACAAATGAACTATAATATAACGGAACAATTATACTTTGAGACCAAATTGTCAAGAAAATAAAACCTAACTATTCAAAAAGAGGCTGCTTCGCACCCTTTAAAAGGGTTCTTTATCTGATTAGGGTCAAATCTATGAATGGACAGAAATGAATTGTTAGAGAAAGAGCAATATATTATTTTTATAACTACGGTTAGTAGTTTTAGGCTTCAATTCCAAATATTTCATTATTATGTTATTAATTAACAATGAAAATAGCTAAAGATCGAGATCCTTTACAAATAGCCATAAACAATAACGTTTGAATGTTTTTCAAACATATGTTTATATAATTTTCTTACATATGCCGCCGTGACACGTTAGGAAAAAGGAAATAAGTTTTGACATATAAAATACTAACGTAAAACTACTGTAAAATTTAACTAAAGTTATTTATTTAAATTTTGAAATTTATCAATAAATTTGTTAGAACAATTTCCCTGGATTTGATAAATATTTAAAGTATTTGAAGTAGTATCCCAAAACTGCTAAGTATATTTTTTAAATATTAGATTGCTCTTTCTCTAATATTTAATTTCGGTCTTTTCGCAGATTTGAACCTATTCGAATAAAACAATTTTTTAAGTTTCCAAGCAGCCTTTTTTGTATAATTTCTGTTCCTTCCGTCTTGATCGTGAATCGAAACAACTTAAAATCGACACCTGTAAGAATGAATACCTTCGAAAAAGTATATTCGATACGTCAAATTTTTACATATTTTTCGATTCTTAACAGACTTTTTAAGAGACTGTTAAAATGACTAATTTCTGTCCATTTTCTATATGGGGGATTTTGTTATCATAAAATATTTGAGAATTTGTTATCATTATAAATGGGAGATTTTGTTATCATTATAAATGGGAGATTTTGTTATCATTTTAAGTGGGAGATTGTTATCATTATATATGGCAGATTTTATTATCATTATATATGGGAGATTCTGTTATCATTAAACATGGGAGACTTTGTTGTCATTGTATATGGCAGATTTTGTTTTTATAAATGGGAGATTTTGTTATCATTATATTTGGGATATTTTGTTATTATTATATATAGGAGATAGAGATCGGGGTTTGGACAAAATAATCCACAACTATCAGTTAATCAGTTAATCATAAAAAAATAATCGGAAAATTATTCGCGATTACATTGGATTTATCATAGACGTTTTTCGAAAAATTTTAAGTTATGAATAAAGATAAAATAATCAGAAATTTTCTTGTCCAAACCCCAATCTCTAATAGGAGATTTTGTTATTATATATGGGAGATTTTGTTATCATTACATATGGCAGATTTTGTTATTATTATATATGAGAGATTTTGTTATCATTATATATTGGAGATTTTGTCTCTATTATATATTGGGATTTTGAGCAGAGGAATTTGAGTGGTGGCGGTGGTTATGTCTCATGTTTTATGTGCATATGGCTATGCACTCGACTTGACTATTTATCGTTAAAAGTTTCACAAGCCTGTATCAAGTATGAGAGGACTGGTTTAGAACATATTTGCCCATGAGTTCTTGATAGTCATTGGAATTAAATGTAATTTTTAAAAAATGGTTTGCTGAAATGATTATCACCATTGAATTTCCATTACATCTACTATTCGATTTTTCATAAAATTAATTAATAATTAAATAGTAATTAAATTCAACAGAAATTAAATTAAATAATAATTAAATTAAATAATAATTAAATTAAATAGTAATTAAATTAAATAGTAATTAAATTAAATAGTAATTAAATTAAATAGTAATTAAATTAAATAGTAATTAAATTAAATAGTAATTAAATTAAATAGTAATTAAATTAAATAGTAATTAAATTAAATAGTAATTAAATTAAATTTTAATTAAATTAAAAAGTAATTAAATTAAATTTTAATTAAATTAAATTTTAATTAAATTAAAAAGTAATTAAATTAAATTTTAATTAAATTAAAAAGTAATTAAATTAAATTTTAATTAAATTAAAAAGTAATTAAATTAAATTTTAATTAAATGATATAGTAATTAAATAATTTACTAATTAAATAAATTAGTATTGCGCTCATTTTGGATTCTCTAAAATAAATTTCGCTCATCAAGCAAGGTTTCGCTAAAATAGTGTTTCGCTAAAGTGGTGCTACGCTAAAATAGTATTTCGCTCTTTTGGGTTTCGCTAAAATAATATTTCGCTCTTTTGGGTTTCGCTAAAATAGTATTTCTCTCTTTTGGGTTTCGCTAAAATAGTATTTCGCTCTTTTGGGTTTCGCTAAAATAGTATTTCTCTCTTTTGGGTTTCGCTAAAATGGTGTTTTGCTAAAATAGTATTTCGCTATTTTGACCCTCCACATTTAGCATTCGACATTTTAGTTTTCGCTATTTTGACCCTCGACATTTAGCTTTCGACATTTTCGTTTTCGCTATTATGACCTAGAAGCATACAATTCATGCACGATTATTCAGTTTTATATAAGAAATGAAAATAAAACTGTGTTTTTCCTCATTATTCTATTATTAAATTTATTTAAAATTTCTCTTAAGCCAAGTACAATCCCGAAAGAGATCATAAACCATAACTTAACTAGAGTTTATGCTGAATTTAATGATTTAATTCTGATTAATTTTATTATTCAAATAAATAGGCTGTAAAGTAATAGTAGCAGAACCAAGCGAGTTAAATTTTTCGTTTACCGATAAAAAACACCCGAATAAACACTATCTTTCAACTGTTTTACAGATAATATTTGAGTTTCATATACATTCTGGCAATTTTTTTTCCGTTACTATTAGTAGCCCATCATTCTTTCATTATTTAAATCTTTGTTGAACCATGAGAAGCTCTCATCTCGGTATAAACCTTTTTAATTTTTTTAAATCTATTTTTCCCTGTATTAAGACGATTGGACCTCAATGATTAATATGGTGTTTCTAATTATCACTCTGACAAAATGTGCCACAGATATATGGGTATTAAAATTACTGTCTCCGATGAAAATCGTGTTCAATAAAGATAAGCAAACTGCTCGAGTTTGTATATTAATGATGCATTTCAAAAAAATGTTTAATTGTTGACAATTGTATATTGTAACAGTAAATATTTCAAATAGAAAATATTTGTCTTAATAATAATATATTTTTGGATATGAGAAAACTATGGTCCATGATGGATACACGGTGCTAACAGCTCGTGAACGTACCTTGGGAAATTTGCCTACAAAGATTCGTACAAACCCTAGTACAGACCGCTTACTCTTCCCCCAGAATACGGAACTGGGAAAAAGGCAGGCGTCAACCGGAAAGTTAAAGCAAGGTCATGTCATGTTCAGCACCCTCTTACCTCGAACCCCATGCTAAGGAAATTCAGCGATGGAAAGGTGTTCTTGATGGGGGTCCCTGATAATATGAAAGTTGAAGAAGCTTGGCCACCCAGTGAGATTCGAGGACTGCTCGCTGAACGATTGACCGAGAACAGTGCCATCTCACAGGGAAAAAACAGCCAATCGGCACCCTGCTATGACGAAAAAACAGAAAAAGATTAATTAATTAGCTGAACCGGGATCCGGTATCAAAATTTCGGAAGCCAGATGATATATCTGGCCCGAAAGCCTCATGTGGTAAAGGAAAGAGATCATTGTACTTCACGCATGTTCCCCGAAAGATTTTGTGAAAAATATTTCTATCTATCATGAGGACATAAACCCCAAAGTGGTTTATCTAGTCACTTCTTCCTAACGTTGAAATGTGCCAATCTTCATGGACAACACGTCATACCACTCAGCTATTGTGGACAAAGCACTTACCACAGAAACTCGCAAACGGGACATGCGAAATTGGCTCGATGACCAGGCTATTCCCTATGGCAAAACCTCACTCAAACTCCATGATATAATTAGAGCCTTGAGGTACGAAATTGACGAGATGGCTCAGAGGGCATAGTAGTGAGGTTTCTGTCATACCATTTTCAGTTAAACCTAATTGAATATATATGGGCACAAGTGAAGAACGAAGTGGCCAAGGAGAATTCTGGTTTCAAACTATCGACGGTCTTAGACACCACCGGGTGTCTTCTTTGTGTTGTTGGTGGGAACTCCAATTTGGACAATTTTCTCAGATCTCTTCTTTCGTTAATGCGACTTAAACTTTCTCGTGAGAAACTCTCTCTCTCTTAATTCAAGTTCGGGAAACTACCCCTGAAAAAGGACCCTTTTTATACTGGACACCTCGCCCGCGTTTGAAATCTGGGAGAGGCTCAAACTATCCTCGGCCGGGAATGGAACCCTAGAGTTTCCATACATAGGTCAGCTAAGATAGAACAATGTTGGAATCCAAAGCTGTGAACTAAAAAATTTACTCGCATAGGCTTTGATATTTACTTAGTGAACGATACGTCATTACCTCTGACAAATCTTCATCGAGGGTCCGTTGCAAATTTTCTTTCTCAATGTCCACAAATTCTAAACTGGAAAAGAATGTTAGTTTTCAAAATTTTTATATTGTCATTGAATCTCTCTTACCTTATGTTTCTCCACTGACGAAACCACAGGGCCAAATCAGCGTACATAGCTTGCATAATTTTCGATACCTTAGTTTCCTAATTATAACAACAAAATATTTTTTAAGAGCTTTGAAAGTAAAAAACATCATCAACGAGTTTCCAATGAAGGCAAACAACTGATTTAAGCAAATTAGAGATGACTCGTTAAGCAGTATGCCATGAATTCAACCATGTTCTATGCCTGGAAGGAAGACGGGAACACACTGTTATGAACCTACAAAGGTAGGAGATCCGATACTCCTGTCCCGAAAAAGCAGGGCCTAAATTTGAGCTTTGTAAAGATGAGGTTTTTAGGCTTTGGTCACGCCATCTAAGGCACTGCTGAAGAGCGAGGAAAAATGGGGCGTGGCCGAGTAAAATATGTTAGTCCATAAGAAGCACATATGTCAGCAAAAGGTTGAATATGATCATAGCCGAATTAAGCGGATTTTCGTAACGGAACCAAAATGAAATGTGCCTCTTATATCTAACATATAACTCGATCCATCAATTAGAAGAAAAAAATTGAAACCAGTGCGCCCCAACGGCGTTCGATGCGCCCTTTGAAAGCCTCGCCCCCATGGACAAATACCACTCTTCCCCTCAATCCAGCCCTCTATGTGGTGCAGAACGGTTACGTATTCCATTTAGTCTAATTTTACCTGAATGATTCCTGTCATTATAACGAATTGGTTTGCCATAATGAACTCAAGTCTACGGGTTAATTTTATTCGGAATTTGAAATGGTTAGGTTGGCATACGTACGACTGAAACGAAGTCTAGGTTCGATTATGAAACTAAATTTGACCTAGATTTTTCGCGCCTTGGCTCTCACTGTTTAAAAAGGAATCAATGCCCGCGAGCGTCATCAAAATAATGATGTTTAGAAGGGAGGATAAACCAGAAAATAGAGGTTTTCAACTTTTTTCCCTAACCAAATCTTCCACTAAAAAATACTATTTTATATCGATAGCTACGACCTTGTTATACTCATCTTATTCCAAATTTCATTAAAATCTGTATCGGATTATTTATTACGGGTCGGCATGATTGCTGACCGATTTACTCGGTTCGAGGTAGTAGAGAGAACGGTAGATTGGAAAACATAAGGAGAACTTAAATGGTAAAAATGATTCAAAAAGGTTAAACAAAGATTTATTAACAAAATTATAATTCGTTAAGGATTTTTAGGTAATAAATAAATTTATTAATGGGATTCAAATATTTATAAATTTATTTTCAAATAGTTTAAATACATAAAGAAATACAGAATTATAAGATTTTGTTTTCATTGGTAAAGGAAATTTTTCACTTTCTTGGCTCATTAGGGCTATTTTTCACCAGCCTGTTTTCTCATCGAAAAACATTTTTTCCTTCGGCAAAAGCATATTTAAATTTTAACTGCTGAAAATGGTTATGATAGCTAGCTTAGTGGATATATTTTGTTTATTCGCTAGCTTAGTGGATATATTTTGTTTATTCGCTAGCTTAGTGGATATATTTTGTTTATTCGCTAGCTTAGTGGATATATTTTGTTTATTCGCTAGCTTAGTGGATATATTTTGTTTATTCGCTAGCTTAGTGGATATATTTTGTTTTAAGCCGCAAAAACTGCTCAACGAGGGGCTAGTCACTCAGATAGGTATACACTTTCCAGAAAAATCAATAACCATAAACTTACAATCACGAAAAAAATCAAATCACAAAAAATCAAATCACTAAAATCAAATAATAACGAAAAAATCAAATAATCACGAAAAAATCAAATAATCACGAAAAAATCAAATAATCACGAAAAAAATCAAATAATCACAAAAAAAATCAAATAATCACGAAACAAGTCAAATAATCACAAAACCAGTCAAAAACTCTTGAAACAAATTAAAAAATCTTGAAACAAATCAAATATATCGAAACAAATAAAAAATCACGTAATCACAAATCCGGTGTATATTATTTTGGCGAGTGGCTAACCCCTCGCTGCTCAAGGAAAAGTATGCTTTACTCCAACTCTATAAAAATAGTAGAATATCTGAAGTAAACCTTTAAATTTATACTAGATTGAGTTTTATTTGTTTACAATTTAGTTTGGGAAAATGATTGGCTTAATAATAATTGTGGCAAATTTAATTTTCAATAAATTTTAAAGTAGAAAGAAACTGAACAGTTACTTCTTTTTATTTAATAATTATCTACGAACAAATTACTCGTATTCAAACGTATAACGATGGATAAGAAAATTGGCATTCCCAGAATTAGTCTAAAATATTAGAAACATATTTCAAATTGTCTTTTAATTTGAAGAATATAAATAAAACAACGAAACTAAGAATTTAAATCATCTTTTTATACGTTATTTTTCACGAAAATATATTTTTTTATCCGAACGTATAACGCGGTTAATATTCTAAGATAAAGCCATTTTTGGAAAAAAACGGATACAGATTTTGTTCTTCGAATAAGTTAACTCGAATGAAAAATTGTTTATTTTTAATCAAACGGATAATATACGTCAGAACTTAGTAGATTTTATCCAATTAATAAAAATTACACGAATTCCAAGCTCTATTTCCCGTTAAGTATATAGGTGCCGAATGGTGCGTTCTTATTATATCTAAAATGGAATTTTAAGGTATGCTCCAGAGGTGCAATCGTAATCACGGGTTGAATCTTAGTGGCAGGATGTCGTAAACTATGAGATTTTAAAATATTCAAATTTATTAGGATATAATTTATTTATTAAATTGTTTCTTTTGTATAAAATGGTGAGAAAAAATACATAAAGAGTGCTGCTCAACCTTTGAAAGAGGACATTTATCTTATTAAGGGTCAAACCCATAAACGAACAGAAATGTATAATGGATTGTTGGAGAAATCGGAGTTTAATATTTGTGAAATTAAAGTTGATGTTCACTTCACCAAAGATTTTCTCATGAATAAATTCAAATATCTTTGTGAAATTAAATGAACTTATTTTTTAAAAGACTGATATTTAACCATGGTCAATAAATTTAATATTAAAGATTATCTTTGTGAAATCTTTTAAATTTTAGCTTTTCCAGTACGGTATCAGATTAATTTGGTTCAACACTTACATTGGTAATAATGAATAAAATTAAGGTTCTCATGAAATTATACCAGTGAAGTTTTTGGAATAGTAAACCAAAACCATGAGCAATAACTTCAACAGAAAAAAAAATAGGATTGCTCTAGCAGTTTTATTTTCTGTCCCGTTACGGGTTTTACCTTAATGAGATTAGTGTCATATTTAAGGGTTAGCAAGAACCTCTTTTTGCACAATTACTATTTAATCACTCATCTGCCGGCTGGTTATAAATCAACTTTTGCGATATTGGCTGGTAGATTTCATTTTCCCAAAGATCAATAAAATAAATTTCTTTTTCACCTTCTCTTAAATTTACATAATTTCGATGTGAACTTCTTGAAGCTTTTTAATTAAATTTAATAGCGGTCTAAAACCATTTGCATTGCCCTTTCTTTTAGAGTGTAAGGAAATCGAATCACGTAGACGTATTATTTAATGGTGGTCTAACCCTTCCGATATCTTCTTTAACAATCCTTGGCTGTAGAACAATGACGTCATTGACAGAAATTTAATCACGTACTCTTATAGGGAAAATAATTTAACCGCTTCGCATTGCAAGCTAAGCAACGACCAGGGAGGAGTTGAATAAGGAGTGGTAAGGTGAGAGGATCTAGCCTCAAACACCATGAGTCTATACTCCCTCATTGGGAGAATGGGGGTTGGCAAAGAAAAGGGATACACATGATTAGTTTTGTCACGTGGTTTGTTGCTGGGCTACGAACTCGCTATTGCACGCCTTCTCTCGATAAAATTTACAAATTTTTAAATATTAGAAAAAGTTCACAGAATGATTTATTTTGTTTGATCTCTTTAACTTGGTTTGGGAAATCTGGGGTTGGACTATTTTCATTAATGAAATGTTTTGAAGACACATAATGACGCAATTTAACGCTAACTGCCTTGATATCATCCCGGTTAATTGCATTTACCAATTCAAGACATTTTTCATAGTGCCTTGCTGGTTTTGGTATAGTGAAAAATACAATATCCTGTCCGCGTGAGTCTTTAAATTTTGAACGAAGTTTACACGACCTACATATACAAAATTTTACCATGCGCTAGTTTTGCAACTTAATAAATCGAAACTAACCTCTAAACCTTCCCTCGATTTTCTTCGCGCTTAAGCCTTGTGCTTCTGGGCAGGGTCTGGCGCAATTCCAGCTCGCTGGCAACGCTCACGAAGGCAGTTTATCGTGTCCATTTACTGGAAATCGGAAGACGCTCGCAAGTCACCCCACGTGATCAGCTCTAACCAAGTTTATCCCCCATCCTCCTTCTCTCCCATTGTGAGAGGTAGGCTTATCCGTTGACAGTCTAAAAACCATTACATTTAATTCAGCAAACACCAGTTATTAATAGGCATTCGTGGCCACTCTAGCTCAAATAATAAGGGGAAGGTTGTGGGTTCAAATTCCGCCCGTGACCAAGCATCTTTTTAACGGTTTGGTGATTTTTTCAACTGAAACTCTAAATTAAAATTAAAATATTGTTAAATTTTATTTTGTTTATTTTCATAACATTAGATAAATAAATATAATATTAAACAAAACAGCAAATTTTAAGCGACCAGCCTTTGTCAAAGGTTAATTTAATAATTGACTCTTAATAGTATATTTATTAGTTAGAAAACCCGTTCGGCTGCCCAACTAGAAAGAAAAGGCTATTTATGGCAGATGTTACAACTCCGAATGAACAGATATTAAATTGCATCTTACAATAGACAATTATATAAGTTTTATTACAACTCAGAATGGGCAGATATTAAATTATATCTTGGTGTAGTAGGATATACGTTTTTATTACATCCAAAATGTCTTTGTGAACAAAGACCCAGAAAGACCTTTTATGACTTCGGATGCCTCAAGTAACAGATATTAAATTTTCTTTCAAGACGTAAAATTTAATTATAATCGCAATCTGATAGGATTTAGTTTCTAATTTCAAAACAACTGATTTTATTTACTCGCAAATATTTAAGAAGAAACGGAACAGACGATATTCTCCAATTGACCCTTAATATTAAATTTGGCTCAATTATTTTTCAGGGAAAACGTGTATTGAACTTTTTAGTTTCGTAAAGCCCGAATTTAAACTATTCGTAGTTCAAAAGACCGTTAAAAATACTCGCCGGATTAAATAGATAAGGGTTAGTTTTGCCCATTCGCAACCTAAATTAGTACTAAAATTCGGATAATTTTTATTCCGTATAAACTCCTTATTTCAGCATGCATAATCTAATATGAACGAATTGTCTCGACTATAGTTGAGGAGTTATAATAAAACACAATTTATTTAAGTAGTTTTATCATATTTTAAAGTTTGGTAATCGAGTATTAATTAATTCTCCTCTCTCTCGCATCAAGAGACACTTATCTAAGAACCTTGTTTACATATCGACGGCATAAATCAAGAGCTTTTCAAAAGTACTCCTTCTAGAGCAGTTATGGCCTTTGAAGAAACGTCGTTGAATAATCACAGATTTTGGGATAGCGGGAGGTCTTTTATTACTAGTCATTCAATGCAAGAATCAGAAAATGGATCTGAAATATTATACTTAAATCTCGTCGAATGAACTTACGTCTAAGTCGAAAATTGGAATACCCAACCTTTTCTATCGAACGAAAAGTTTTATTTTGGTTGACACGTAAAAATTGAAAAATAATTAAGCCCAATTTAATGTTAATGATCATGTTTTTCCTTAAATATTTGCGAGTGAATAAAATCAGTTGAAATTTGAAATTAGAAACTCTAAATCCTGTCACATTGCGATTATAATTAAATTTTACGTTTCAAAGAAAATTTAATTTGTCACTTGAGCCATCCGAAATCATAACGGGTCTGTCTGGGTCTTTGTTCGCAAAGACATTTTTGATAATAATATGTTATTTAGGCATCCAAATTCACAGCATGTCCTTCTGGCTCTTTGTTCACAAAGACATTTTTTATATAATATCTGTTCCTTCAGTCTTAGTTTTTTACAGATTATTGTACACGTCTCTATCAACATACATGACGTTTAAAAGTATTCAGTTGTATTTTAATAATGTAAACATTGTTATCTTCCATATCGCGAGACGTTTTCTTTAAAAATATTCCCCACTAATTAAAAAAATTCCCTTTCCCTTTAAAACATAATTTTTTCATCATTTTTTATGTTAATATTTACGGGAGCCGCAACGGGAGTTGATGCAGCGAGAGTTTTACATTTTTCTCATTGTCCTTTAAACCAAATTTAAATTAATTTTAGTCACCATTTTTGATGTTATTATTTACGGCAGCTGCAACTAATGCAGCCAGATATTTACATTTTTCCATGGCCAGTTAAACTCAATAGAAATTATATTTTCATCATTTTTGATGTTAATATTTACGGCAGCCGCAGTTGATGCAGCCAAATCTTTACGATTTTCCCATTACCCTTTAATTAAATCTTTCCATAGATTCTGAGAGTAACTTCTACGTAGAATGTTAGGAAATTCTATAAAATAAAATGTCATATGAGCCCCGGCCGCTTACAAAAAAACGGACTTTAAATCATAACTTCGACGTAATCAGCGTAGTTGGTAATTTCATAGGTGCGCGAAATTGCGGTACACTTCTTCCACAAAGATCACAATACCTTCAAAGCATCACCTTCTTGAAAATATATTATAAAGAATCCCTTCTCGTTAAATACGTAATAAATTGAGCGTTGCCATAATTGCTACCAACTTTAATTCTTTAAGCCAAGGTAATCTTGAATTCTAGGCACAGAATATCAAGGCTTAACCTTTAGGAAGCACCAAAAGCTCTTTTCTAACAGTTTTTTGTAGTTTTTGTGTTATTTTGGGTTTTAAAGGAACTTTAAGGGGGAAGTGAGCGGTTGATTCAGAAATCCTGGTGTTTTTGTGAACTTGTTACGGAAAAACTAAAGCCCATAAAAATAAACGGTAAACACTACTCAAAAATAGAATAATTGAACTATACGATGAATTATTATTTAACCGAAATTCTAAACGGAAATTAAAATATTAATAGTTAATGGTTCGACTCTTTTTGTCGTTGTTACGCGATAACTCCTGGTCCGATTTCTATCGTTTGGATTTTAATTAATAGCGACGCGAATGAAGTACGTAATGAATGTTTATAAAAGATGACGGACTAGTTGAACTATTTTATAATTAGAAGAAAGCGGATTTTTCAGATCGACATGAATTTATTTTGTGTTATTTTTGTTAAGCAAGGGTACGTGTACCTCAAAGATGTGGTTAAAAACTTGTTATTTCGTCTGCTAAAGGGGTAACCCCTTTAAGAAGGGGAGGCACCCTGGGACATATGTTACGTTTTTTAGGTTGGTATTGGCCCATCATCTTAAGACTTTCAAGAAATGAAGCTGTTAAATTCTGTAAATTCGTCTGCTAGATATGATATAATCTCTCGCGTTATGATTATCAAAATTACATCATGAACTAAAGAAGATTTCAATTCAAAAAGTGAAAACCGCGAACAAATAGCGTTTGGTGATTCGCTTGATAATAGGTACGGAAAATGCCCTTTTTGGTGAGTTACCCATTGACAACCGCCTAAAAATTTAAATGACGCTGCATAAATTGTATAATAGTTTCCCAGTCATCAGTCCGTCTCTACAATCCACTCTCGTTACGGTCTTGCCAATATCATATCTCTCTAGAAAACGAACTGCGGTTATAACGTCTAGAGTAGAGTACCCCAAGTTCAATACTTTACGTTCAATTTAGTACACATTTGGTTTGAATAAAAGGTAAGAAATGTATCATAATAAATTAGAAATCTTCATATATTATTACATATTAAGCCAGTTAAAAAGAAGTATGTAATAGGCTTTAAAAGTGTCGTGAATCTGGCAGGATACGCGGTAAGATATCTCCTAGGTTATTCCACCACCCATCGCAGGTCTTTTAGCTATACAAATTTTAAGACTAAACTCTAAAATAAGGCGTGTATTAGAACCCTCTTTAAAGGCTGAACTTTCTGTAGAGGGGTTCTCCTAGTACGGAAAATTTACCTTACCATTCGAGCTCGAGCAACAATAGTCCTGGTCGATTTGCCGGAAATGGGCCCTTGTCTCATAGCCGCGCCGCCATCTTTTTGTAGTAGCAGGCTGCCAGACTATTTATAATTTTATTTTCCACAAACCAAATTAAAGTTGTTAGTCCAACGCTTCCTATATGATAAAGTATAGGAGGCGTTGGTTAGTCTGTAGCTATTTTCACACTACAAAAAGATGGCGGACGATCACGTGACAAAAAGTTTTCCCCGCCAAAATTTTCGCGAGGTTCTCTAGACTTCCGGTTTTGGAAATCGACCAGGACTATAGCGGATCGTGCAACTGAAAATCGCGGTTCTACTAGTACGGAAGACCGAGGTTTAGGGGTTCTCCTAGTACGGAAGATGGACAATAGTCTCTCTCAATTTCCCTACTGAAAAAATGGGCTATAGTACAGAAGACCGATGTACAGAAAATTGTACAGAAAATGAAAAATAAATTTATACTAGTATTTTCCGAGATAAAACGATCGAATTCAAAGGCGCGATAGGAGTGATGTATGACCAGCCCTAATAGCATTCGCAATATTACGTCCTTTTTTTCAGACGTTCTGAATATTTCGTCGATCTCATCCGTAATAGGCAGCGCACGCGGTAGCACCTTCAAGCCATTTCTAATCGAGTTGATATACTTCTAAACAGAGAGCCTAGTAGAATGTGCTTCGTGGAATACCAGCTAGGCCCAATTTTCGAACGTTATTGGTCTCCTGAGACCTTGGGAGAAAGCGTGCGTTCTGTTCATAGTATTTGCACATACAAGCGTTATTAGAGGAAGCGAGAGATAGCTAGTGCCGGTATATTTATAAATTCAACCACCGCCTAATTGGGCGCTTTAAATGGCCTAGGGAAGAAAAGTAGTTTTTCCGAACTGCGTTCGACTCGGAAACACATTTCTTCGGAGAGTAGGAAGTTAGACTTTACATTACCTCTTGTAAGAAACAGATTTTGAAAATTAACATCAATGGGCATAATATCAACTCTGTCAGTAACAATTTTACAACTTTTTGAAGCTTGAACCAAACCAAATTGATCATGTCAAATTTTTTCAATATCGTAAATACTTAGATTTAGGACTACAAAATTAAATCAGAAATTTTTATTTTATTTTCTATTGTAATATAATGATTAGTACTATTTAAAATTCATCTTCAGACGAGCTATCTTAATCATTTGTTGAAATAGAAAAATTGTCGAATCACTTGGAGGACATTTGGACAGCATTCCCCATATTTCATTTAGAAACCTGAAAAAGAATATTTTTAATATTGAGACTATATTTGTCTAAAGTCTATGAGCTTTAGTTACGAATACGTTTTTTGACATAAGTCTTCTTTCCTTTCAGTTTGTTGCAATGCTTTGCTTTTTCGGTAGTATACAGTGAGGTGAAGGGACGACAAACGTGCTCAATCCAATCTAGAACTGCTAGAGCTTGTCGCAGTGAATACGAAGTTCTATAATGAACACGTTTGTCTATGTACATTAGTACGGTATTATTGAAACTTTCTGTATAGTAAGTGTCCCTACACCTGACATAATCTTCCGCGTTCACGTACAACGTTGTTTTTTTCAAAAAATTCTCCAGTAGTTTTATGGCTACTGGATCTTCCACAATTAATGTACTTGGAACGTTATCGGGGTTCCTGCAGTGAGAAGAATGATCGCATTTTTCGTGTTTTCCACTGAAATGATGAACGCAGTTGTTTATCAACTCTCCAACGATTTTCCCTTACCATTTCAGAGCTACAAATTTCGCAATTGCGTTCGCCAAACTTTTTGCATGCATATCTTTGTTTTAGTCTATACAGCTTCAAATATTTTCTGCAGATAATGATTGTAATTTCCTGGCTTCTTGAAAGATTTTTAAATTCCCTGACTTTTTAAAATATCTTAAAATTCACTGACATTTTTGGATCATTTTAAAATTCCATGACTTTTGCCTGTTTTCCCTGACCTGTAGCCACCCTGTTTTCAGACGAAAATATGTTCTATGACGTTTTGTCGTACGGGGAGCCGTTTAAGAGTTACGAAACGAATCATGTACGTATGACCCCTTTACGTACATTAATAAACGTATACTCAGTGATAAAATACGTTAAATTATTTTTCTGTTTTTTTTAAAATCACACGTTTATTATGTACGTTAAGGGGTCATCCGTACATGATTGATTTCGTAACTTTTAAACGGCACCCCGTACGACAAAACGTCATAGAACATTTTCGTCTTTAAATGACCCATATAGAACCCACTGTAGCTCGATCCTACCACCATTTTCGAAACACCCTGTATATTATTTCAATTCTGCTATTAAATCGTCAATGCTTATTAAATGTATTTCGCATTTGCGCAAAATGGCTTTTTTAGTTATTATTTAGTTACTATTTGGTTTCTTTTTTCAAATTATTTTTTGTTTCCGGAAGTCGTCAAGGTCTGATATACACTATAAAAATGGTTTCCCTTTGATAGGTGGTGAATTACGCCTCTAACGGCTGATCCCACTCAAACTATAATCATACCCCAGTTTACTATAGGGGTGGGAAGCTCAACCAAACTCTCCAGGGTTAGGGAAAGTTCAATATTTAAACAAATTTAACTGAGTCGCGTCTTGTATAGCGTTAAGAGACCGAAGTGGTATTTTTGGAGCCCTGTGTATGGTTCTACTTTTGAATGAAATGCCTCTTTTGCAGCGTCGAAATTTGACAACCAAGATGGACCCGGAATATCTTATTAAAACAGAGGTTGAAGAAAGCTTCACCCAAGATTACGACGAACTCGATATGATCCTACCACACGCGATATCGAATGACGACTTTGAAACCCATACCTCGTCTGGGTCAAGTAAAGAGGAAAACTTCAGTACGGTGAAAATTCACGTCAAGGAGGAATGCGTCAGTGATTCTAACGAATCTTTCTCTGATTCGGCAATGCCGACTGAAAAGGAGAGTCTGAATGACAAAGGCGAGAACACGCGGGATCTACCAGAGATAATTCACAGATGCGATCAGTTTCCCAATTCTGAAGAAAAACTAAATAAAATAAAGTTAACTCATTCGTCAGAAAAGCCATTTCAATGCGACCAGTGTCCCTACTCTTCTCGCGAGAAACATAATCTTAATAGCCACAAGTTGATTCATTCTTCCAATAAGCCCTTTAAATGCGACCAGTGTCCCTACTGTTCTCGTAAGAAAGAGAATCTTAATAGACACAAGTTGATTCATTCTTCCGATAAGCCCTTTAAATGCGACCTGTGTCCCTACTCTGCTCGTAAAAAACCGGATCTTAATATACACAAGTTCACACATTCTTCAGATAAGCCCTTTAAATGCGACCAGTATTCCGACGCTGATCGTGAGAAACACAATCTTAATACAGATTCTTCAGATAATCCCTTTAAATGCGACCAATGTCCCTACTCTTCTCCCGAGAAACGGTATCTTCGTGCGCACAAGTTGAGTCATTCTTCCGATAAGCCCTTTAAATGCGACCAGTGTTCTTTCTCTTCTCGTTATAAACATAATCTTCGTACACACAAGTTATGTCATTCTTCCCAAAGGCCCTTAAAATGCGACCAGTGTCCATACTCTTCTGTTTGGAAACAGACACTGAATAGACACAAGTTGATTCATTCTTCCGATAAACCATTTAAATGCGACCAGTGTACCTACTCTTGTCGCAACAAACGGAATCTTAATAGACACAAGTTAACTCATTCTTCTGATAAACACTTAAAATGCGACTAGTGTTGGTATTCTACTTGTACGAAACTAGATTTCAATAAATAAATTCTTTCATTCTTCTCGAAAGCTCCTTTAAAAATTATGATTGACATATTATTACGTTATTATACTATTAACATTCGACTGAAGAAGGGGCCTAGGCTTTTTTTTTCTGGGCCCTACTTTAAACACGTTTTTCTTCGCTTCTAGGGCTATCAGAACTATTTCCTTACTTGATAATGAAACGAGAAAAAATTACAAGTTACTTCCCCCAGTAACATTTTCAATTACGGTTATACTTAATTTTTAAATTAACTTTAAACTTCTTTAAATAGTGAAAAGATAGGGTCACTTAGACAGGATTTATTCGAAAACGAAAAGATTTTTTCAGGCGGTCTTTATTGTTTACTGTATGAGATATGATAACGTAACTTCCCCGCGAGACGCTCGCCTCCCATTGGACAGAAACCCATTGGACAGAAACCCATTGGACAGAAATCCCATTCGACCGAAATAAAAAACAATCTATCCCATTGAGCCGAAATCTGATGTTGGAAAAAACAAATCTAAAAAATAGGCTTCAGTTTTCCACTACAAAGCCGAGAAACATTTCCGCAAAAAGTCATATCAAAAACCGGCGTGTTCAGTGAACTTCGTTAGAGAGCTATAAAGATTTAGGTGAGATGCTTTTATTCTATTAGAGATGTTGGCATTATAGAGATAGGCAGTAAGGTAATTGACAGCTATTATCTTTGGACTTCGATTTGTTTATGTTACTATCGTTTAGCTAAATTATATTTAAATATAAGTTGGAGCTTTAGGAGTACTGAAGAGCAGTTAAAATTCGGGAAGACCTTGTCAATACAGATCAACCAGCGCAGAATGGCATCACCATTTGAAGTCAACAGAACAATTTCACGGCTCCCATATCCATTTAACAGCAGGAAGAGACGGCCTGGCCACGAAGAATTGGGACACTTAGCAGACTCGACATGTTAGATGCTTACAGTCACATAAAAAAGAGCTATTCAAAAGTAAACACTAACGGTATGGAATTTAGTCTTTTTGTTTCAGGCTTTTTAAGATGTTTTTTTTATTTATTTTAGGAGTGCAGAAGAAGGTCTTGTCAGGCAATCAGCGGTTTTGGACATTAAAATCCGTATCGGATTATTTATTACGAGTCGGCATGATTGCTGACCGATTTACTCGGTTCGAGGTAGTAGAGAGAACGGTAGATTGGAAAACATATAAGGAGAACTTAAATGGTAAAAATGATTCAAAAAGGTTAAACAAAGATTTATTAACAAAATTAGGATTCGTTAAGGATTTTTAGGTAATAAATAAATTTATTAATGGGATTCAAATATTAATAAATTTATTTTCAAATAGTTTAAATACATAAAGAAATACAGAATTATAAGATTTTGTTTTTATTGGTAAAGGAAATTTTTCACTTTCTTGGCTCATTAGGGCTATTTTTCACCAGCCTGTTTTCTCATCGAAAAACATTTTTTTTCCTTCGGCAAAAGCATATCTAAATTTTAACTGCTGAAAATGGTTATGATAGTTAATAATTCGTTAGCTTAGTGGATATATTTTGTTTATTCGCTAGCTTAGTGGATAAATTTTGTTTACTCGCTAGCTTAGTGGATATATTTTGTTTATTCGTTAGCTTAGTAGATATATTTTGTTTATTCGCTAGCTTAGTGGATATATTTTGTTTTTTCGCTAGCTTAGTGGATATATTTTGTTTTAAGCCGCAAAAACTGCTCAACGAGGGGCTAGTCACTCAGATAGGTATACACTTTCCAGAAAAATCAATAACCATAAACTTATAATCACGAAAAAAATCAAATCACAAAAAATCAAATCACTAAAATCAAATAATCAGAAAAAAATCAAATAATCACGAAAAAAATCAAATAATCACGAAAAAAATCAAATAATCACGAAAAAAATCAAATAATCACGAAAAAAATCAAATAATCACGAAAAAAATCAAATAGTCACGAAAAAAATCAAATAATCACGAAAAAAATCAAATAATCACGAAAAAAATCAAATAATCACGAAAAAAATCAAATAATGACGAAAAAAATCAAATAATCACGAAAAAAATCAAATAATCACGACAAAAATCAAATAATCACGAAAAAAATCAAATAATCACGAAAAAAATCAAATAATCACGAAAAAAATCAAATAATCACGAAAAAAATCAAATAATCACGAAAAAAATCAAATAATCACGAAAAAAATCAAATAATCACGAAAAAAATCAAATAATCACGAAAAAAATCAAATAATCACGAAACCAGTCAAAAACTCTTGAAACAAATAAAAAGTCACGTAATCACAAATCAGGTGTATATTATTTTGTCGAGTGGCTAACCCCTCGCTGCTCAAGGAAAAGTATGCTTTACTCCAACTCTATAAAAATAGTAGAATATCTGGAGTAATCCTTTAAATTTATACTAGATTGAGTTTTTTTTGTTTACAATTTAGTTTGGGAAAATGATTGGCTTAATAATAATTGTGGCAAATTTAATTTTCAATAAATTTAAAAGTAGAAAGAAACTGAAAAGTTACTTCGTTTTATTTAATAATTATCTACGAACAAATTACTCGTATTCAAACGTATAACGATGGATAAGAAAATTGGCATTCCCAGAATTAGTCTAAAATATTAGAAACATATTTCAAATTGTCTTTTAATTTGAAGAATATAAATAAAACAACGAAACTAAGAATTTAAATCCATTTTTTATACGTTATTTTTCACGAAAATAAATAATTTTTTTATCCGAACGTATAACGCGGTTAATATTCTAAGATAAGGTCATTTTTGAAAAAAAAAACGGATACAGATTATGTTCTTCGAATAAGTTAACTCGAATGAAAAATTGTTTATTTTTAATCAAACGGATAATATACGTCAGAATTTAGTAGATTTTATTCAATTAATAAAAATTACACGAATTCCGAGCTCTATTTCCCGTTAAGTATACAGGTGCCGAATGGTGCGTTCTTATTAAATCTAAAATGGGATTTTAAGGTATGCTCCAGAGGTGCAAGCGTAATCACGGGTTGAATCATAGTGGCAGGATGTCTTTAACTAAGAGATTTTAAAATGTTCAAATTTATTAGGATATAATTTATTTATTAAATTGTTTCTTTTGTATAAAATGGTGAGAAAAAATACATAAAGAGTGCTGCACAACCTTTGAAAGAGGACATTTATCTTATTAAGGGTCAAACCCATAAACGAACAGAAATGTATAATGGATTGTTGGAGAAATCGGAGTTTAATATTTGTGAAATTAAAGTTGATGTTCACTTCACCAAAGATTTTCTCATGAATAAATTCAAATATCTTTGTGAAATTAAATGAACTTATTTTTTAAAAGACTGATATTTAACCATGGTCAATAAATTTAATATTAAAGATTATCTTTGTGAAATCTTTTAAATTTTAGCTTTTCCAGTACGGTATCAGATTAATTTGGTTCAACACTTACATTGGTAATAATGAATAAAATTAAGGTTCTCATGAAATTATACCAGTGAAATTTTTGGAATAGTAAACCAAAACCATGAGCAATAACTTCAACAGAAAAAAAAAAAAAAAGGATTGCTCTAGCAGTTTTATTTTCTGTCCCGTTACGGGTTTTACCTTAATGAGATTAGTGTCATATTTAAGGGTTAGCAACAACCTCTTTTTGCACAATTACTATTTAATCACTCATCTGCCGGCTCCATTATTGGTTGTAAATCAACTTTTGCGATATTGGCTGGTAGATTTCATTTTCCCAAAGATCAATAAAATAAATTTCTTTTTCACCTTCTCTTAAATTTACATAATTTCGATGTGAACTTCTTGAAGCTTTTTAATTAAATTTAATAGCGGTCTAAAACCATTTGCATTGCCCTTTCTTTTAGAGTGTAAGGAAATCGAATCACGTAGACGTATTATTTAATGGTGGTCTAACCCTTCCGATATCTTCTTTAACAATCCTTGGCTGAAGAACAATGACGTCATTGACCCATCATCTTAGGACTTTCAATGAAAGAAGCTGTTAAATCCTGTAAATTCGTCTGCTAGATATGATATAATCTCTCACGTTATGATTATCAAAATTACATCATGAACTAAAGAAGATTTCAATTCAAAAAGTGAAAACCGCGAACAAATAGCGTTTGGTGATTCGCTTGATAATAGGTACGGAAAATGCCCTTTTTGGTGAGTTACCCATTGACAACCGCCTAAAAATTTAAATGACGCTGCATAAATTGTATAATAGTTTCCCAGTCATCAGTCCGTCTCTACAATCCACTCTCGTTACGGTCTTGCCAATATCATATCTCTCTAGAAAACGAACTGCGGTTATAACGTCTAGAGTAGAGTACCCCAAGTTCAATACTTTACGTTCAATTTAGTACACATTTGGTTTGAATAAAAGGTAAGAAATGTATCATAATAAATTAGAAATCTTCATATATTATTACATATTAAGCCAGTTAAAAAGAAGTATGTAATAGGCTTTAAAAGTGTCGTCAATCTGGCAGGATACGCGGTAAGATATCTTCTAGGTTATTCCACCACCCATCGCCGGTCTTTTAGCTATACAAATTTTAAGACTAAACTCTAAATTAAGGCGTGAATTAGAACCCTCTTTAAAGGCCGAACTTTCTGTAGAGGGGTTCTCCTAGTACGGAAAATTTACCGTACCATTCGAGCTCGAGCAACAATAGCGGATCGTGGAACTGAAAATCGCGGTTCTACTAGTACGGAAGACCATGTTTAGAGTTCTCCTAGTACGGAAGATGGACAATAGTCTCAATTTCCTTACTGAAAAAATAGGCTATAGTACAGAAGACCGATGTACAGAAAATGAAAAATAAATTTATACTAGTATTTTCCGATATAAAACGATCGAATTCAAAGGCGCGATAGGAGTGATGTATGACCAGCCCTAATAGCATTCGCAATATTACGTCCTTTTTTTCAGACGTTCTGAATATTTCGTCGATCTCATCCGTAATAGGCAGCGCACGCGGTAGCACCTTCAAGCCATTTCTAATCGAGATCATATACTTCTAGACAGAGAGCCTAGTAGAATGTGCTTCGTGGAATACCAGCTAGGCCCAATTTTCGGGTTAGGAGGGCTCCCGCTCACGAACGTTATTTAGTACAGGCATTCTAAGGTTTGACCCGGAACAAATTAGAACGGTTGCGAAAATTTCCATACTTATAGAATCGAATGCATTCTTTAACGTGGTGAGGTCTCCCAATCTCGCAGGCGTGGGGAAAATCCGCCATCTTGGAAAATGGCCGCCAAAATTACTAAAACTATACATAACTTTAGATGTAATTATCGAATTGACTGATAGTTAGGCTCAAAATGTAGCTTAAGACACTCCGCACAAAATTTGTTCTATGCATGTTTAGCGTTTATCAAACCGTAAGCTCGCAAACATGCATTGAAACTGGTGAAATTGATAAATTTAGGGAAATATGAAGTTTCCGCGGAAAACCATTTAAGATTTTGTTATAATTTCGCTGTTTCAATAATAGGACGCGTTTTTCTAAGTATTGTTGCCTTTGAAACGTTTAATGAAGAGAAAATATTCCGCCATTTTGGAAAATGGCGACCAAAATTATAAAAACTTCATAACATAACCAGGTATACTTAAAATGTAGTATAGTTATTTAAGTTCTTTTGCTACCAGTTTTAACCCATACAAATATTTTGGTACAATTTTAAAGCAGAGAGCTCTTACACATATAGCCTCAGGGAATTTAGCGTATAGTTACGAACCCGTTCGAAGGTCGGTTTTGTTTTCTTTCTGCCTCTAGTAAAATGACCAGCTCGAAGGTTCAAGGAAATGCATTAAAATTTTGTCAGAAATGAGAAAAAGGCTCAGTCGAATGTTGTTGTTTTTAGCTGTTAGTCATATTATATATTTCTTAAACCAAGTATGGAAGTAGTTTGTCTGATATGTAGTTCGGATTTTGGGAATAAAAAAACTGTTCTAGTTACAAAGGGTCTCCAAACTGTCGTTAATGCAAGTTTGAGGAGAAAAGATGGACTACACGAGCGTCTTGAACACCTTACATCAGTTCGTTTGCACGAAGCTTGTCGAAAACACTATACGCGAGAGGAAAATATTGTGAAATTTCTAGACGATGGTAGCTCCATGACAAAGGAACCAACCAAGGATAAATTGTTGAGATCCGAGGTTCATTCGTTCGAGTTTAAAACAAATTGTTTACTCTGGGGAAATAATGCAGTCCCCGATGAAAAACATCCATCGAGAATTAAAGGTATTGTGCATTTGGTTGAAACAATGGAAATAAAATCAACACTAATTAAAAGATCAAAAGATCGAAATGATGAGTGGTCGCGGGTCGTACTAGTCCGTCTTGAAAATATCATAGATCTTGTAGATTGCTGAAGCGCGCTACCATAAAACTTGCTATACAAAATTTTTAACTGAAAATACTGAGAAAAAGAAAATCGGTCGGGGAGTAAATGCCGAACGAGAAGAAGCTTTCATATCTCTTTGTGCCTACCTTGATGGTAACAATGAGTGCCAGTATTCTATGACAGAATTAGAGAAACGTTTTAAGGAATTTTGTAATGAAGGAGTGGAGCCTTACGGTACGAAGTATTTAAAACAAAGACTCATCCGACGTTATGGGAAACAAATTACAATATCTGAACTTATTGGAAAATATAACATAATTAGTTTGAAAGATCAGGCGTATAAGATAATATCGAATACTTGGTATTCTAGCAGAAAATTGAATGAGCAAGACGAAAGAATGCGAATCGTAGAAGCTGCTGCGAAAATTATTAGAGAGGATATTCAAACTCGCGTTTACAATCTGGAAGAATATCCCTCGGAAGAAGAGATAAGAAACGGTTCAGCTAACCTAATTCCAATAACTTTGGACTTATTTTTAAAAGAAGTGTCGGGGAAAAAAACGTTTCGAGATCAAGCCACGTTAAGCTTAACAGCATTGGGCACGCTAGAGTAGCGGTTACAAGGCCACGTTCTTTCATATCCCCTATTCAGTTGGGCTTAGCCGTTCATCTCCACAAGCAGATCGGGTCGCGTTACGTAATTGACATAATATCCCATCTAGGTTTCTGTTCATCCTACACGGAAGTAACGAAATTTGAGAACAGTATTTTGGTGTCTAATGAGTTTTTTGGACTGTTCGTTTAAACAATTTGTTTTTGACAATGCGGACGTTAATATTCGAACCCTTGACGGATTAGGAACCTTCCATTCCATGGGAGGAATAATGTGTGTTACACCTTCTTCCGCTGTTAAGACCACTTTAAAAATGTCACGAACAGTAGAAGATATTCCAGCTAGCGTTATTGGATCATTTGGAAAAGTTAATATCATACCCTATGAAAAGCCTAGTACATCCGGTCTCCGCAAAATTATCGTAAAAACCTTATTATCGGAAGACGCTATTCCTACAGAGCTTGAAAATGTCAAATTACTTGACTTCATATATATGTGTGGATATATATTGAAGCAGCCAAGTCCTAGCCCAGAATGGAATGGTTACATGCAATTAAGTTCAAAGTGTGAAAATAATTACGCTATAAGCAAAGTAATCATACTGCCATTTATTAACTTAAATCCGTCGAACTTGACAACAATTTACACTTCTCTTGCCGTCGACCAATGCCATCGATATGACCTGAAATCTTGTGTAGTTACGTTTGATCAACCACTATACATTAAAGCGGTAGAGATGGTTTTGGGGTTGCCCGAGAAATTGTCATCGGTAATAGTTCGACTTGGGGGATTTCACACCCTTATGTCGTTTATGGGTGCTGTGGGCTATATAATGGCTGGTAGTGGAATTTCTGAAATGTGGGAAACCGTTTACGCCAAAGCGTCAGTGCCTCACATGCTTAATGGACATGCCTATTCCCGGGCACTTCGGGCTCACTTCCTGGCGCAAAAGGCAATCGGTCAGATTATTCTTGAATCCATGCCGATCATAAAAGAAGACTTACAGAATAAAATTAAAGAAATCCACCGTGATATAATGCAAAATGCTGTAAGCACTGACGATGTTCGAAGAACAAAAGAAATAATGAGTTTATTATCAGCATTTGAGACTCAAAAGAAAGAATTCAAAAATTTTGGTCGCACAGGAAAATTGTGGCTCGATTATTTTGACCAGGTTGAAATAATGCGACTATTTGTTAGAGCTGAACGGACAGGAAACTGGGATCTACACTTATATTGTCTTAAACAAATGTTGCCATATTTACACGCAGCCGCTCACCTTGCTTACGCGAAATCTACTCAGTTATATGTACAAACGATGTCTCAATTATCTACTATAATGAGTGAAGAAGAGTACATTAACTTTGGACAATTGGGATTTTTTACCGTTAGACGATCCGACAAAATGTGGTCTGGTATTTGGTCGGACATGACAATTGAGTAAGTTCTAATGCGATCAATGAAAACGTCTGGTGGACTAACAAGGGGTCGCGGTTTGAGCGAAAGCACACTCGCTCGATGGATCCTAACTATTCCGGTGTGTCTGCAGCTCAGTGAAGATTTGGAAGACTACTGTGGCGTTTGCGCAACAACGTCAGAACAACATGTAGAGATTCGAGAATCACGACAAGTACGCGACGCGACAGACGCTAAGAAGTTTTATGGATGGCTAAGAGATCACACACCATTCAAGTACGAGAATTCGTTGGTGTCTCTGGCTTCCGGTGCTGTAGCTGATGAGACTGTAAATTGCGATTCTGCAGTAGAAATTGGGAAAATTTCAATGGAAAGAATGGTCGGGAAGTCGTTTCTGGAAGCTAAACTTAAGAGAAATGACAAAGTGAAACCACTAGCGGGAATGAAAAACGTATTAAACTTTGACGGAGAGGATATTGTTGTGAACCCACAACAATTGTTTAGAAGAATAGCCTGCGCGTTACAACGAGGAGCTGATTTAAAAAACTGCATGTCATATGAACTTTCTCCGGTCGCTCCATCTATGTTTGATGAGTTCTCATTTCGAAAGACAAACAAAGCAACCCTGTATCATCTTCTTGAGGATGTTAGTCCCTTAATAATAACTAAAGAGATGGTTTATAAACAAGTGGTAGTGGATGGTGGATTTCTGCTTCATCGTGTAGTGTGGCCTCGCCCTTGCACATACGGGAATATCTTCAACCATCAACCTGTACGTAGATTATGTTAAAAACCACTACGGTGAAACTACAACTGTAGTTTTTGACGGCTATTCAAATGATTTAACCACGAAAGGAGAGGAAGATAGGAGAAGGCAAGCAAAATCAATGGCCCCGGATATCAAAATAGAAGAAAATAACCTCGCAACGACTTCTCAAGACGCATTCCTTAAAAATTCGAAAAAAAAAAAGAGTCCTTGATACACCATCTTATTACTAGATTTCAATCATCTGGTCTTAGAGCCATTCAAGCAAAAAGTGACGCTGAGGTTCTTATAGCAAAAACAGCGCTTGACTTTCGAAAATGCGAAAATTACAAAACTATTGCTGTCATCGCAGAAGACACAGACGTGCTTGTAATTTTGATAGTTCTCGCTGATACCGAAAATCAAAATTCTTCATTTTTGGTAAAACAACAGCAAGGAAACTCTCCAACGAAAATCTTTGACATCAAGGCAATAAAAAAAGAACTTGGAGAACAAGCACATGTTTTACTCTTTCTCCATGCTGCAACGGGTTGCGATACTACATCTGCCCTTTATCGCCAAGGAAAAAAAAAAGCTTTCAAAATACTAAAACAAAACGAAGATCTCCGTCAAAAAGTTTTGATTTTTAATCAGCCTGGAGCTAGTATCGCAGAAATAACTGCTGTAGGAGAATATTCCTTGCTGTCCTTATACGGTGCAATTAAAAGTAGTACCTTAAATGAGCAACGCTACGTTGTATTTACAAAGGCCACCAGAAATTCACCGATAAGTAGCTCATTTGAACTGGCAAGTCTTCCACACACAAGTGCAGCTGCTAGCCAACACATGCAAAGAGTCTACCACCAAGTCCAAACGTGGCTTGGCAACGACATAAATGCAGAAGATTGGGGGTGGAAAAGAGTCGGCCACGTGTTGCGCCCAGTAATAACCACTCGTCAACCTGCCCCGAGCGAAATTTTAAATATGATTTCTTGCAAGTGTAAGGGTAGTTGCGACGAAAAATGCGAATGTCGAAAAACAGGTCTGATGTGTCACGGTATTTCATGCACAAACGACTGCAGAGATTTTTATCTAGATGGCGAGATGGACAATTTAGACATTTAAAAACATTTACATTATATAATGATAACATTTAGATTATATAATTATAACATTTACATTATATAATGATAACATTTACATTATATAATGATAACATTTACATTATATAATGATAACATTTACATTATATAATGATAACATTTACATTATATAATGATAACATTTACATTATATAATGATAACATTTACATTATATAATGATAACCTTTACATTATATAATGATAACATTTACATTATATAATGATAACATTTACATTAACTGTAAATTTAAATGTAACGATAGTTTGCAAATAAATATTTTCGAATTGTTTTACAAAGAAATTAATATATATTGCTATATTAGAGCATTATTAAGTTTTGGAAATTATTAAGGCATGTTTGCCAGCTTCGGTTTGATTAACGTTCAAAATTCATATAACAAACGAATGATACTATATACAAACAATCATTTTTAAGTTCATCTGGTTATTTTATGAAGTTTTTATAATTTTGGTCGCCATTTTCCAAAATGGCGGAATATTTTCTCTTCATTAAACGTTTTAAAGGCAACATACTTAGAAAAACGCGTCCTATTATTGAAACAGCGAAATTATAACAAAATCTTAAATGGTTTTCCGCGGAAACTTCATATTTCCCTAAATTTATCAATTTCACCAGTTTCAATGCATGTTTGCGAGCTTACGGTTTGATAAACGCTAAACATGAATAGAACAAATTTTGTGCGGAGTGTCTTAAGCTACATTTTGAGCTTAACTATCAGTCAATCCAATAATTACATCTAAAGTTATGCATATTTTTAGTAATTTTGGCGGCCATTTTCCAAGATGGCGGATTTTCCCCACGCCTGCGAGATTGGGAGACCTCACCACGTTAAAGAGCGCATTCGATTCTATAAGTATGGAAATTTTCGTAACCGTTCTAATTTGTTCCGGGTTCTCCCTTTTTTTGGGCTAGAATGCCTGTACTAATTGGTCTCCTGAGACCTTCGGAGAAAGCGTGCGTTCTGTTCATAGTATTTGCTCATACAAGCATTATTAGAGGAAGCGAGAGATAGCTAGTGCCGATATATTTATAAATTCAACCACCGCCTAATTGGGCGCTTTACATCTTAAAAGACGAACGGACTGAAGGCGGTAAAATAAGTTTGACGGTTTGAAAGTTTTTAGTTTTGACTCGAGCTCTATATTTCTCTATATTTGTTCGAGTGCATTTTGCAAAGTATAGCTGTAGCCGAGGCGAATTAAAACACGTGTTAAATGGCCTAGGGAATAAAAGTAGTTTTTCCGAACTGTATTCGACTCGGAAACACATTTCTTCGGAGAGTAGGAAGTTACATTACCTATTGTAAGAAACAGATTTTGAAAATTAACACCAATGGACATAATATCAACTCTGTCAGTAACAATTTTACAACTTTTTGAAGCTTGAACCAAACCAAATTGATCATGTCAAATTTTTTCAATATCGTAAATACTTAGATTTAGGACTACAAAATTATATCAGAAATTTTTATTTTATTTTCTATTGTAATATAATGATTAGTGCTATTTAAAATTCATCTTCAGACGAGCTATCTGAATCATTTGTTGAAATAGAAGAATTGGCCCAATCACTTGGAGGACATTTGTACAGCATTCCCCATATTTCATTTAGAAACCTGAAAAATAATATTTTTAATATTGAGACTATATTTGACTAAAGTCTATGAGTTTAGTTACGAATACGTTTTTTGACATAAGTCTTCTTTCCTTTCAGTTTGTTGCAATGCTTTGCCTTTTCGGTAGTATATAGTGAGGTGAAGGGACGACAAACGTGCTCATTCCAATCTAGAACTGCTAGAGCTTATCGCAGTGAATACGAAGTTCTATAATGAACACGTTTGTCTATGTACATTAGTACGGTATTATTGAAACTTTCTGTATAGTAAGTGTCCCTACACCTGACATAATCTTCCGCGTTCACGTACAACGTTGTTTTTTTCAAAAAATTCTCCAGTAGTTTTATGGCTACTGGATCTTCCACAATTAATGTACTTGGAACGTTATCGGGGTTCCTGCAGTGAGAAGAATGATCGCATTTTTCGTGTTTTCCACTGAAATGATGAACGCAGTTGTTTATCAACTCTCGCAAGGTGGATGCGGAAGAATTCGCGTTGTTGATAGCCCAATAAATGTGGTTTTTAACTGCGGCCACCTTGTCCGCTAATTCGGGGTACCATGACTTCCCTTGGTCTCTCTTCGGGCCGCTTCCAATTTTTTCCATATGTCTTGTTATCGCTTTGAGAGCGTGCCATCGGTCGTTCGTACTGGTTGTACCTTGATCATCTGATTTGGATTTAATTATTCGATTCACCGTGGTATTGCGGTCATGAGGGTGATCAATAATTATCACGCCCTTATTTTGAAATTGTTCGTATAATTTATCGGTCCCAAAAGCTTCGTGTTTTTGGCTGGAAGTTTCCATATTTTTAGTCACGTGGACAATGTCAATTACTTTGTATTTTTTCCAAGGGCAACTATATCCGAATTGAAAGAGTTTTTCCGGCACGCGTGTCTCGCGTCTGTTTCAATAGACACTCTTTTGTAGGGCGATGTTGATAGGTTAGGGTTTAACTCTGGTTCAGTTAATGCTTCTTCGAAAAGAGCCTCACTCAAGGAATGCATTTTCAAAATGTCTACAACCGCTTCCACTGAAGCAATCTTATTTTTGAATTACGTACTGATGAAAATTTCCAACTTTCGAAAAGTGGCAAAATTTCCGAAATTGAATTTCAAGCATTCCGGAGCACATGTAGAAAATTTGAATTGGTTTTGATAGTATTTTGATAGTACGTTTAAATACAATTATGTACTAAAATAAAATGTTTGACGTAAATAAATATTTTCAAATTATTCAACAAATTTGGGTTAAAAGGTGAATTACTTTATTTTGTACTCCAAACACCAAGATACAATGTTGATATACAGGGTGTTTCGAAAATATTGGTATTACCGAGCTACAGTGGGCTCTATGGGTCATTTTATAGATTCAAATTCCCTGACTTTTCCAGGTTTTTCCCTTGCCTTTTCCAACGATTTTCCCTTACCATTTCAGAGCTACAAATTTCGCAATTGCGTTCGCCAAACCTTTTGCATGCATATCTTTGTTTTAGTCTATACAGCTTCAAATATTTTCTGCAGATAAAGATTGTAATTTCCTGGCTTCTTGAAAGATTTTTAAATTCCCTGACTTTTTAAAATATCTAAAAATTCACTGACATTTTTAGATCATTTTAAAATTCCATGACTTTTGCCTGTTTTCCCTGACCTGTAGCCACCCTGTTTTCAGACGAAAATGTTCTATGACGTTTTGTCGTACGGGGAGCCGTTTAAGAGTTACGAAACGAATCATGTACGGATGACCTCTTTACGTACAATAATAAACGTATACTCAATGATAAAATACGTTAAATTATTTTTCTGATTTTTTTAAAATCACACGTTTATTATGTACGTTAAGGGGTCATCCGTACATGATTCATTTCGTAACTTTTAAACGGCGCCCCGTACGACAAAACGTCATAGAACATTTTCGTCTTATAATGGCCCATATAGAACCCACTGTAGCTCGATCCTACCACCATTTTCGAAACACCCTGTATATTATTTCAATTCTGTTTTTAAACCGTCAATGCTTATTAAATTTATTTCGCATTTGCGCAAAATGGCTTTTTTAGTTATTATTTAGTTACTATTTGGTTTCTTAAGTAAGGAAATTTAGGCATAAAGGTCGTTTCGGTTATTTACTTTATACTATGTTTATATATACTATATAAATTCTGTTATTAAACCGTCCATGTTTAATAAATTTATTTCATAAAATTTGCGGGAAATGGCTCATTTTTAGTTATTATTTTGTTAATTTTTAGTTTCTTTTTTCAAAATAGTTGCTAACTATTTTCACTGAAGTTAAGGAAAACTTTGAGTATCAAACCTGATAGTATTCCTTTTAGGTAATAAAAAAAAAAGTGTGATGCGACCAAAGTGGTATTTTTGGAACCCTGTGTATGGTTCATCATTAAGAACGAAATGTTTATTTTGCAGACAACCATGATGGACCCAGATTATCTAATTAAGAAAGAGGTTGAAGAAAGCTTCTCCCAAGATCACGACGAGCTCGATATGATTCTCCCACACTCGATATCGAATGACGTCTTTGAAACCAATAAGGTGTCTGGGTCAATTAAAGAAGAAAATTCATTGGAAGAACAGCATTTAAACAATGAAAATTTCAGTTCGGTGGTAATCCACGTCAAGAAGGAAAGCCTCAGTGATTCTAACGAATCTTTCGCAGATTCGACAATGCCGACTGAACAGCAGACTCTCACTGACCAAGGCGATAATTCACGGGAGTTACGAATCATGATTCACAGATGCGATCAGATTCCCAAAGTGACTAATTCTGAAGGAAAACTAAATAAAATAGAGTTAATTCACTCCCCAAAAAAACCATTTAAATGCGACCAGTGTATCTTCTCTTCTCGTTACAAATGGGATCTTAAGAGACACACGTTGATTCACTCTTCAGATAAGCCCTTTAAATGCGACCAGTGTTCCTATGCTGCGCGTGAGAAACACTATCTTGATACACACAAGTGGATTCATTCTTCCGATAAGCCCTTTAAATGCGACCTGTGTCCCTACTCTGCTCGTAAAAAACCGGATCTTAATATACACAAGTTCACACATTCTTCAGATAAGCCCTTTAAATGCGAACAGTATTGCGACGCTGATCGTGAGAAACACAATCTTAATACAGATTCTTCAGATAATCCCTTTATATGCGACCAGTGTCCCTACTCTTCTCCTGAGAAACGGTGTCTTCGTGCGCACAAGTTGAGTCATTCTTCCGATAAGCCCTTTAAATGCGACCAGTGTTCTTTCTCTTCTCGTTATAAACATAATCTTCGTACACACAAGTTATGTCATTCTTCCCAAAGGCCCTTAAAATGCGACCAGTGTCCATACTCTTCTGTTTGGAAACAGACACTGAATAGACACAAGTTGATTCATTCTTCCGATAAGCCATTTAAATGCGACCAGTGTACCTACTCTTGTCGCAACAAACGGAATCTTAATAGACACAAGTTAACTCATTCTTCAGATAAGCCCTTTAAATGCGACCAGTATTCCGACGCTGATCGTGAGAAACACTATCTTAATACAGATTCTTCAGATAATCCCTTTAAATGCGACCAGTGTCCCTACTCTTCTCCCGAGAAACGGTATCTTCGTGCGCACAAGTTGAGTCATTCTTCCGATAAGCCCTTTAAATGCGACCAGTGTTCTTTCTCTTCTCGTTATAAACATAATCTTCGTACACACAAGTTATGTCATTCTTCCCAAAGGATCTTAAAATGCGACCAGTGTCCATACTCTTCTGTTTGGAAACAGACACTGAATAGACACAAGTTGATTCATTCTTCCGATAAGCCACTTAAATGCGACCAGTGTACATACTCTTGTCGCAACAAACGGAATCTTAATAGACACAAGTTAACTCATTCTTCTGATAAGCCCTTTAAATGCGACCAGTATTCCGACGCTGATCGTGAGAAACACAATCTTAATACAGATTCTTCAGATAATCCCTTTAAATGCGACCAGTGTCCCTACTCTTCTCCCGAGAAACGGTATCTTCGTGCGCACAAGTTGAGTCATTCTTCCGATAAGCCCTTTAAATGCGACCAGTGTTCTTTCTCTTCTCGTTATAAACATAATCTTCGTACACACAAGTTATGTCATTCTTCCCAAAGCATCTTAAAATGCGACCAGTGTCCATACTCTTCTGTTTGGAAACAGACACTGAATAGACACAAGTTGATTCATTCTTCCGATAAGCCACTTAAATGCGACCAGTGTACATACTCTTGTCGCAACAAACGGAATCTTAATAGACACAAGTTAACTCATTCTTCCGATAAACACTTAAAATGCGACTAGTGTTGGTATTCTACTTGTACGAAACTAGATTTCAATAAATAAATTCTTTCATTCTTCTCGAAAGCTCCTTTAAAAATTATGATTGCCATATTATTACGTTATTATACTAACATTCGACTGAAGAAGAGGCGTAGGCTCTTTTTTTTTTTGGGCCCTACTTTAGACACGTTTTTCTTCGCTTCTAGGGCTATCAGAACTATTTCCTTACTTGGTAATGAAACGAGAGAAAATTACAAGTTACTTCCCCCAGTAACATTTTCAATTACGGTTATACTTAATTTTTAAATTAACATTAAACTTCTTTAAATAGTGAAAAGATAGGGTCACTTAGACAAGATTTATTCGAAAACGAAAAGATTTTTTCAGGCGGTCTATATTGTTTACTGTATGAGATATGATAACGTAACTTCCCCGCGAGACGCTCGCCTCCCATTGGACAGAAACCCATTGGACAGAAATCCCATTCGACCGAAATAAAAAACAACTATCCCATTGAGCAGAAATCTGATGTTGGAAAAAACAAATCTAAAAAAAAGGCTTCAGTTTTCCACTACAAAGCCGAGAAACATTTCCGCAAAAAGTCATACCAAAAACCGGCGTGTTCAGTGAACTACGTTAGAGAGCTACAAAGATTTAGGTGAGATGCTTTTATTCTATTAGAGATGTTGGCATTATAGAGATAGGCAGTAAGGTAATTGACAGCTATTATCTTTGGACTTCGATTTGTTTATGTTACTATCGTTTAGCTAAATTATGCAGTATTTAAATATATGTTGGAGCTTTAGGTGTACTGAAGAGCAGTTAAAATTCGGGAAGACCTTGTCAATACAGATCAACCAGCGCAGAATGGCATCACCATTTGAAGTCAACAGAACAACTTCACGGCTGCCATATCCATTTAACAGCAGGAAGAGACGGCCTGGCCACGAAGAATTGGGACACTTAGCAGCGAGTGTTTTCAGACTCGACATGTTAGATGCTTACAGTCACATAAAAAAGAGCTATTCAAATGTAAACACTAACGGTATGGAATTTAGTCTTTTTGTTTCAGGCTTTTTAAGATGTTTTTTTTTATTTATTTTAGGAGTGCAGAAGAAGGTCTTGTCAGGCAGTCAGCGGTTTTGGACAAGCTCTATCCTTGGATTCTTCAAATGACTGAGATCACACGTATGATGAAAACATCATACCCCTTGTAAAACATCATACCCTTGTAAAATCTTTAATTATTTATTTTACAGGGGGTGTATTATTTATTTAACAAGGGGTACCCCTTGTAAAATAAATAATCAAAAAGTTTAGAAGGGGTACCCCTTGTAAAATAAAAAATACACCCCCTATAAAATAAATAATCAAAAATTTTACAAGGGGTACCCCTTGTAAAATTTTTGATTATTTATTTTTCAAGGGGTGTATTATTTATTTTACAAGGAGTAGCCCTTGTTAACTTTTTGATTATTTATTTTACAGGGAGTGTATTATTTTTTTACAAGGGGTATCCCTTGTAAAATTTTTGATTATTTGATTTACAAGGGTACCCCTTGTAACATTTTTGATTATTTATTTTACAGGGTACCCCTTGTAAAATAAATAATACACCCCCTGTAAAATAAATAATCAAAAATTTTACAAGGGGTACCCCTTGTAAAATTTTTGATTATTTATTTTACAGGGGGTGTATTATTTATTTTACAAGAGGTACCCCTTGTAAAATTTTTGATTATTTATTTTACAGGGCGTGTATTATTTTTTTACAAGGGGTACCCCTTGTAAAATTTTTGATTATTTATTTTACAGGGGGTGTATTATTTATTTAAAAGTGGTACCCCTTGTAAGATTTTTGATTATTTATTTTACACGGGGTGTATTTTTGTTTTGCAAGGGGTACCCCTTGTAAAATTTTTGATTATTTATTTTACAGGAGGTGTATTATTTTTTACAAGGGTTACCCCTTGTAAAATTTTTGATTATTTATTTTACAAGGGGTACCCCTTGTAAAATTTTTGATTATTTATTTTACAGGGGGTGTATTATTTATTTTACAAGAGGTACCCCTTGTAAAATTTTTGATTATTTATTTTACAGGGGGTGTATTATTTTTTTTACAAGGGGTACCCCTTGTAAAATTTTTGATTATTTATTTTACAGGGGGTGTATTATTTATTTAACAAGGGGTACCCCTTGTAAAATAAATAATCAAAAAGTTTAGAATGGGTACCCCTATTAAAATAAATAATCAAAAAGTTTAGAAGGGGTACCCCTTGTAAAATAAAAAATACACCCCCTATAAAATAAATAATCAAAAATTTTACAAGGGGTACCCCTTGTAAAATTTTTGATTATTTATTTTTTAAGGGGTGTATTATTTATTTTACAAGGAGTACCCCTTGTAAACTTTTTGATTATTTATTTTACAGGGGGTGTATTATTTTTTTACAAGGGGTATCCCTTGTAAAATTTTTGATTATTTGTTTTACAAGGGTACCCCTTGTAACATTTTTGATTATTTATTTTACAGGGTACCCCTTGCAAAATAAATAATACACCCCCTGTAAAATAAATAATCAAAAATTTTACAAGGGGTACCCCTTGTAAAATTTTTGATTATTTATTTAACAAGAGGTACCCCTTGTAAAATTTTTGATTATTTATTTTACAGGGCGTGTATTATTTTGTTACAAGGGGTACCCCTTGTAAAATTTTTGATTATTTATTTTACAGGGGTGTATTATTTATTTAAAAGTGGTACCCCTTGTAAGATTTTTGATTATTTATTTTACACGGGGTGTATTTTTGTTTTGCAAGGGGTACCCCTTGTAAAATTTTTGATTATTTATTTTACAGGAGGTGTATTATTTTTTTACAAGGGTTACCCCTTGTAAAACTTTTGATTATTTATTTTACAGGGGGTGTATTATTTATTTTACAGGGGGTGTATTATTTTTTTACAACGGGTACCCCTTGTAAAAGTTTTGATTATTTGTTTTACAGGGGGTGTATTATTTTCAAAAATTTTACAAGCAAAACATCTACCGAGGAAGGGCTACTGGAACTTGCAGTCTAGAATATCTTGGGTTTGTCCAAGAGTAACTTGCTGGAGAATCTCCATCGTTTTATTTTCTTCTCTTCCGTGCCACCCAAGACTGAAGCATTCGTTTTTATCAAATCAGTGGATTAACAAAAGATAATTGCGCAGAGCAGCCTAATGATGCCGATGTATTTGTTTATATTGCTAGAATTTGTATTACGCTTATGTACTTTAAAATAAAAAAAAAAAAAAAACATTTCATTGCATCTCATCTTCGTAGGACCTGATATAAAATAAGGTCATGCAATTTAGGATACTCATTGTATAATGAGAAGTTTTTAGACACTGTGTCATAGACGGGAAATACAAAACAGAGAATCAAAAGCACCCTGGTCCATCTACTCATCCTAATTCTCTACATACTTCCACCTTTTTTATTCTTCTTTTATTTAAAGTAGGGTTTGGTTCGCAACTTTTTCACACTATAATTGTCTATATTAATTCAATTTCATTGGACGGTCGGAACCCTCTGAATAAGATCTCTGCTAACAGTCCTTTAAAAAACTGGAGGTATATAAGAAATAACATTACGGTTTGTGATGAAATTTGTAACCAATTTTTTTTTATTTGAATGATAAACATTAATGATTGTCAATAATTTTATTAAAAACCAATTCATTTATTTTCAATTCTGATATTAATGAAAAAAGCTATTTTTTAGTTCACACTCATTAAAATTCGCTAAAATCAGAGGTATATAATAACCCTCTTCGGGGGGAAGTATGAAAGCCCCTATACTACCAATGCTAAAAATCACTAACAACAAGAGCCCGCTGCTGACTATCTAGGCCACTAGCTCGCGCTGGACTTCTCAATGTCGCTACTCTAGTAAATGGTCTTTGTATAAACAAGACGGCTTGATTTGTGTTTAGAACTTTCTGTCTCAGGAGTCAGGCTGTCTGTTAAAATGGAGTCGAAGGTTGACTTCAGCTCGCAAGTTCCGGAAGTGTGCGTAGGGAAAATTAAGTGAGGTTCAAAATGGTGTAACTATTTTTTGGGAGTAAAGCGGTGTGTCGATCCGCCGCGATTTACGCCGGGCACTTGTTGTTCGTCGATTTTGCCTACCTTTCATACTTACCCCCGAAGGGGGTTATTATATACCTCTGCTAAAATGTATTGTCGGTTTTTAATTACGACATTTTATTTAAGACCTTTAAACCGGAATATTTTTGAAGACACTAAAGAGAAATCACTCTTAAACTTTCTTCTAAGCCAGCAGCAGGAGTGGCCTGGGTTTTGCGTCTGTAAACCGGTGTTTCTCCTCTTACACTGTCGTTTACTCTTCTAATAAAATTCTTCCTTCATAACTCTCGTGACAAGTTAATTACAATCAAAAATACAGTCTACCTGAAGGCGTAGAAAGCTTTTTACGAGTATATAGAGATACTTGCTAAACTAGTTCCGTACGTGCTGAAATTTTAACTTAATTCTGACAGTCGTTTGCGATAGAATACCAGAAAAAAGCTCAGCTTACACACCGGTTAACTGTAGACCGTCAACCCTACCGAGACTAGAATATACCAATAATTTTACACCAATCTAAAACCAGATTGATCACTTTCCAAGTCATTTTAAAGGCCAATTATCACGGTTTTTTGCTTAGTTACCAATTATTGAAGAATGAGCTAAGACCCTAATAGGATGAAGTAGAAACATGGAGGAAAGTGTAGAGAGCCATCTCGTCCCTTTTATTTTATGGGCCTGCTGACTCTTCAGGTGTATTTATAAAGGATGTGTACCGTGCTGCAAACATACAAAACTCCAGTTAAACCGTGTGAATTCATCATCGCACGTCGAAAACAATCCCGGAACGCGTCACAAGGCTATATAGAACCAATGCTACCGTGCACATGCGTAAGGCTTGAAATCTAATTCCGCACGACAGTGATATCTTAATAATGTAACCGCGACCAACAAAAACTGACTCAAGTGCGATGACGCATAACGCTGAACCCCGCAGAAACGGGTAGTCCCTTCCAAAAGCATGAACGGTACAGCCCCTGGATTGAGCCCCGGGAAAACCGAGGCACACGTGCAGAGGGACTACGGCAACAGAAGGCGGACATGGCAGACAAACCCGCACAGTAGAGCCATACGGCCCCTGTAATGTAACCGTGGCCCACACGGACCGACTCAAAGGCGAAGGAGGACAACGAGGCGAGTACCACGCAGAAACGGGTAGTACACCCGGGCTGCCAGTGCCCTTAGAGGGATACGGTACCCGATTTCGTGGGCCCGAGCCCGGGTAGGGCGCAGTCCCGTAATTCAGGGACCTTCACGAGTCGGCCCGGTAGGGGAGGCGACAGTGTTACCATTTCGCAGAACACAGCACAAGACTGAACTCTGGCCCCCTCACCACGTAGCACTACCCCTCCCTGCGCTCGGAATAGGTGGGGGAGTGGTTGGGTACTAACACCAGCGATCCTGGTGGTGCTAATATCGACCTTTTTCACAGTAAAACAGAGAAAAACTAAGCGTTGCCGTAATGTTTTTGTATGACAGCCAGGGTCGCTGCAGTCGCTCATAAAAAAGGGTAGATGGTTCGGACAATCATCTACAAAGGTCAAACTTGATATGTTCTGTTTCCTGCGCTCGCTGAATCCTCAAAAATATGAAGTCCTATTTCTCCCAACGTTGTTTCCTCCAAAAATATGGATAAACATTTCTCCCAAAAATTTGGATTTTTGAGAAATATTTAAGGAATGTTATACCACATTTAACAAAAATTTAACGAAATTTTTGTGAGTGTATAGGTTCGCTGACGGAATTTTAAGAAATTTCGGGAAGTTTCAAGAAATTTCGGGAAGTTTCAAGAAACTTAACGACACGAATAAAGTTTCTAGAAACTTAACGACACGAATAAAGTTTCTAGAAACTTAACGACACGAATAAAGTTCTAGAAACTTAACGACACGAATAAAGTTTCTAGAAACTTAACGACACGAATAAAGTTTCTAGAAACTTAACGACACGAATAAAGTTTCTAGAAACTTAACGACATGAATAAAGTTTCTAGAAACTTAACGACATGAATAAAGTTTCTAGAAACTTAACGACAAGAATAAAGTTTCTAGAAACTTAACGACAAGAATAAAGTTTCTAGAAACTTAACGACATGAATAAAGTTATAGGGACAAATTAAAGAAATGAGTAGTATTAACTCCCTGCGTTAGGCTAGTTAACAGAAATGCAACGTAATTTTAGGAAATCATTTATTAAATTTCAACGAACTTTCGACCAAACTTTGAAAAAACCTTCGACCAAACTTTGAACAAACTTTTGACCAAACTTTCAACGAACTTTTTAGTGAAATTTGAATGAAACTTAGGATTATATATTAACGGCCAACCAATTTATTTATTTATAGATTAGTTTATGTTTGCTTAGATTAGGGCTGGGTTCATTAACCAGCGATTTTTTACTGTACGGTTTTTCCTCACTTCCGGTTTTACGTCACGTTGATCAGCGGACGCTCAACGAAGTCAGCGTCTGAAATAGATGTTTTATTTGTTAGGCAACGGGATGATGAAGTAGGAATGGCGGGAGTTCTGATATCTTGATCTCAAATTTAATGAGTTATATTTAAGCGGTATAGATTATAACCAAAATTATAACATATTTTGATGAGTGAGATTTAGTCATTTAAAAATAGTGATGTGGAAAGCTTGATTTGTATTTTTTGGTTAGATTCGATCGCTATTAGCTATAGTTACTTAAGCCTTTGCCACGACTCCACGAGGTAATAACCGCCTTTTTACAACGTATCAAAAAATACGTTCATCAACTTCTGACGTAGCGTACTCAACGGAAACTTATTTTCTAAAAACCGGATTTTGCCATTGGGACCTATCCATTTTTGAGGTTTCTAAGATTAATAAACTTTGAGGACTGCAAGTTCTAGTTTATTATTTTTAAAACAAGATATATGTTAATTTGGGAAGGAAAAATTAAGCATTTAACTACTTAAACGATGGATATAAATTGGATCCGGGGAGTTCAGAAACAAGTACTAAAAATCTCCGACGAGCAGAAATTTGAGAAAATGGTATTTCAAATTTCCATATTAAAATCCATTAGAGTTCAAAACCCAGCCTAACCTAACTGAACCTAACCCAGCCTTTCCTATGGAATTGAAATTTTGGAGATTTGAAATTAAGGCGATTTGAAATTTTCAAAAACATGTTCTTACACTCCCACTGGTCGTAGATTTTTTTAGTAATTTTTCTGAACTGCCCGGGTCCTAATTAGTGGATTCCGTTTGGGACCAGTGCACCAAAAGGTATATGAAAGAAGTTTATAGGCAGATGTCAAAAATATCTTTAAAGGGGGTTTACTAAATGGAATTTCGCGTCAAGGTGCATAAATATGCTAAATTTTTTTTTATGTCTTTTTTTATTTCCAGGTGAGTAAAGCTTCGTTTTCAATCTACGTTTTCCACGCTTTTGCTTTCGCTTTTATAGTTATAAGAGAAACTTGTATCATATTCGTTTTGATATTCTCTTCTGTCACTTGAAGCCTGTTAAAGAGGGATAAACGAAAATATCAAATAATATTGGCAAAAATTCAAATTTTACTTATATTCAAATAATATTGCCTTAAATTCAAATATTGTAAATACTAATTTCAGATTTCTAGAATATAATTACTGTTGAATAAATAATTTGTTAGTTAAGTAGGTTTAAATTTTGCACATTGTTCAGTACCTTAATATTAATTTTTCATTTAAACAACATTAGAATTATTTACATAATTTTTAGTATATATATAATAAAATAATATGCATGGATATACATATACATCTATATTATTTTATTATTATATATGTGGTTTTATGATTATTATTATTTTGTTATTATTATTTACAATTAGATTTGAAAATAAATTTCACGAGGCTTGTCCTTGATGCCTTAGTATTTTTTAGTGTTACGAAACGAGAAAGAAGCCCCTAGGGTGGGTAACCGCACTTTTTGCCAATAACTATATTCTATTTAAAACCTTAGTGGTATCTTAGTTACGCAACACAACCCCTTCGTCCGTGTCGAAGGAAACATTCGACTACTTTTTCTACAGGTACGTTTTGAGATTTTTGTTGAAAATTTAAAAAAAAAAACCTTCAAGCATCCGAAAAATATAGAAAAATTATTTTTGCCTTTCGAAGATCCAATGATAATGCGCTTCGAAAAGATTAGTTTATCGTATGTATTCATTAAAAGCACTTACACTTCTTAGTTTAAAGACTCAAACGACATCGATTTAGTTAAATTGATATTTCAAAGGTAATTAAATGCTACTCTGGGCTCGAATAATGTAATCAAAAAATTAACAAAAGTAAGTTTAAAACAATAGAAATTATAATATATATTATTTAGTTTAAGGGAGAGTGCAACCTAACAAGTGATTTTTTGATCGATTCCTTATCGTTTTAATAGGACTAATCCACCATTAAATAAAATTCAAACAAATATTAAACTAGAAATAAAATAAAAACTAACCCGGGAATTGAGATCCTGAATTTTCAATGACCAATCGAATGATATTGTAAGATGCCTGGGGGTCGGAGGCTCCGACCAAAGGTCCTAACCGGATAAGATAGTGAAAATTGCTTTTGAATGAATCGAGACGAAACAAATAGTTCCATAATCAGCATGAGTAAATTTTCAGCTCAAAAGATGCGCCCAAAATCCCCTAAAAAAATATTTTGGCTTTTTTCGGTTTTTGACGATATCTTGGCGAAAATATCACCAAATCTAAGTGTCTCGAAGCCCTACAAGGTGGTATTTAAAAAAAATCACGCTTACAGCCAATATTTTAAGAGCGTTTTAAAATTTGAAAATATATATTAAAAAAAAAAAAAAAAAAACATAAAATGGTTCTCTCAAAAAAAAAAAATATAATGCGTATTATGGATCAAAGTTGATTCTGGAATTTTTTCAGATTTTTATTATTGGTGGAACAAAAAAATTTAAAATCGCATTTTCGGCCATATATTTTAAATACGAGACGGGCATACATCTTTATCATTTATTCATAGAAAGGCGAGGTTTCATGCGCCAAACATTTTGATCGCGCCACTTACCTTATTTTTACTAAAGTTATTAAGTAAACAACTTTTTGAATTTAATTTAAACATGTACTTTACCACAAACGTTAATATATAAAATATATATATACCTTAAAAATGTACATCTTTGGAGCTGATTAGAAAAAATAAATAAGTAGAGCGCATAATTTTAGAATATCATAATAAACAAATAAAAAACTTATTTCTAGAATTTTCCAGGCCTTTGAAGCACTTTCCAGATTTTTCTAGACCTCTCCAGAACATTCTGGGAAAGGTTATGGACGTACGGACATTGTAAGTGTTTGTTCATATAATGTGCATTATCGATACGTAAAATCAGTGAGTTCGTATTGCGTTTGCGTATAAAATATTTTTTGAACAGCAAAAAGTAAGTTATTTTACTTGTTTATTATGATATTCTAAAATTGCCCGCTTTGTTACTAACTTTTTGTTTCTACCATGCTTATCTGAAACTCTAAAATGCACATTTTTTACGCTATATATATCAACATTCGTAGTATATTACATGTTAAAAATAAATTCAAAAAGTTGTAAACTTTGAAAATAGATTTTTTAAAATAATATTAAAAACAGGCCAGCTGGCCTGTTTTATATATAGGTGTCTCAAAATTTCATCAGAAAAGTCTATGGAGATTTGTCTTATGAGGTGGAAAAAATTGTCTGAATGATACTGAGATCGTCGTCTCCGTCCGACCGCGAGTCCGTTTCATTAGGAGTTTGCATTAGAGAGATAGATAAATGGGCTAGCATGAATAGGGTACTCTAAGTCTATCTCTAAGAAACGCATATATAAGATATAGAGGTGTTGTAGCTTTTTACGCGCTGCAAAAATGGTTGAACCATGGTATATTCTGTAGTTGAATACAAAGAACGAGATAACAAGAGCGTGATAAAGCTTGAATCACCGCGAAAGACGGAATAGGGGAACTAGTTTGGCTCCCCTCTATCTCTAAGAAACGCGTAGATAAGAGATAGGTGGGTTTGTAGCTTCTTACGCGCTGCAAGGATAAGGTTGAACAACGATCTACAATGTTTAATTATAAAGATATAATAGAGCAAAAGGCAGGAAATATAAACAAATACGCGTTGGTTTAAAAGAGATAAGGCGGTGTCTAGCATTCTACGCGTTGTTATTAGAGCAAGGCTGAATTTTTGTGTGTGGGCTGAATAATTTTTTTGTTATCAACATTATAAAATGACGGGGCAGGGTACTAAACTTGGGTATTTCACAATTGCCCCATGACATATAGCGGTGAGATTTACAAAATGTCTTAGTAAAATGGACTCTGAGACAGGCGTGTTAAATTGATTATTCTAGAACAAAACTCGGCGGGAAAATCTAAATTATTTGTAGTGTTTACATAAAACTAATTGACCCGAGACAACAGTAGCGTTATAAAGCTTGACACGCCGCGAAAAACGGAATAGGGTAACTAATTTGGCTCCCCTCTATCTCTAAGCAACGCGTAGATAAGAGATAGGTGGGTTTGTAGCTTCTTACGCGCTGCAAGGATAAGGTTGAACAACGATCTACAATGTTTAATTATAAAGATATAATAGAGCAAAAGGCAGGAAATATAAACAAATACGCGTTGGTTTAAAAGAGATAAGGCGGTGTCTAGCATTCTACGCGTTGTTATTAGAGCAAGGCTGAATTTTTGTGTGTGGGCTGAATAATTTTTTTGTTATCAACATTATAAAATGACGGGGCAGGGTACTAAACTTGGGTATTTCACAATTGCCCCATGACATATAGCGGTGAGATTTACAAAATGTCTTAGTAAAATGGACTCTGAGACAGGCGTGTTAAATTGATTATTCTAGAACAAAACTCGGCGGGAAAATCTAAATTATTTGTAGTGTTTACATAAAACTAATTGACCCGAGACAACAGTAGCGTTATAAAGCTTGACACGCCGCGAAAAACGGAATAGGGTAACTAATTTGGCTCCCCTCTATCTCTAAGCAACGCGTAGAAAAGAGATAAGGGGGTTTGAAGCTTCTTACGCGCTGCAAAGAGAAGGTTGAACAGTGATCTACAATGTCTAAATTAAAAGAAACAATGGAGATAAATGTATACAAATAAAATAATAAAAAGGATGCAGGGGTACGTATGAAGTTGAACCGAGGGGCTAACCACTCCCCGTAATCGGTGTACACGCCTGTAGTTTTGACTAGAATATCTGTAGACCGAGTAGCGCCGGTTGGTGAAATTCTACGTCACATACGATGGACGCATTTTGTTATACGTTAACGAAGACAGATAGCGCTGAACACTGGTACGGTTCCCCTGAACCGTACCGGTGTTCAGCGCTATCTGTCTTCGTTAACGCAAAACCGTACCGGTGTTCAGCGCTATCTGTCTTCGTTAACGAAAAACAAAATGCGTCCATTGTATGTGACGTCGAATTTCACCCACCGGCGCTACTCGGTCTACAGATACTATAGTTTTGACTGTATTAAAATGATGACGTCAATGAGTACGCATTTAGTACTACCAAAGGCTGTAATCATTTGTGTACAGATTTTAGGGAAGTTTCTAGCCCCTCGAGTTGAACAAAAACTACTGCTAATTATATAGATATAATAGAACAAAAGGAAGGAAATACAAACTATTCATGCTTGATTGAAATGAGATAAGACGGTGTCTATTATTCAACGCATTGTTATTATTGCTAGACAGAATTTTTAAGTGTGAGCTGAATATTATTTTTTTATTAACTATTTTTATAATTGACGCGCCGCGGGGTACATCAACTTCGATATTTGAAATCTTTTTAAAATTTGATTGCCGAATGTGGTACATTTTTGTAATTTGATAATACGCTTTTTAAGACTTGCCTTGGGGTTATTAGTTAAGACTGCGAAGTGAAATTGATCAATCAAATAATAGGCCTATTTTTTATAAAATATACTTTTTTTGGCATCTTATAATTAAAAGACCCTTGATTTAAATTTTCAAGGATGTATTGAAATTGAAATGTATTGGAAGAAGGAAATATCAAGTTTTATTAATATATCACTAATAGGATCAATTTTCAGTATCTTTAGTATTGAATTTTATTTATGGCTTGATTTTGGGTAAAAATATTGTTGGTGAAATTGAACAAATTTTCTCTCAATTCGTTCTAGTTTTAGTTTTGATACATGCTACACATGACTACGTAAGCTCATTAGTCTCGAGACCCAACTCAACACGATAACTGAGATGATTGCTATGTATTAATCAAACTCATCACAGGCGTCGATATGAAAGTAAACATAATATAATTCAACTTCAGTTTATAGGCCCCATAATTTAGATAAACAATAATAATAAAGTTTGTCCAATATAAAAATATTTATATTTATTAATTAATTTAAATTTCAAAAAATAAATTTATCATTTTAAGTACCTACCGCTAAATAAAATGGGTTAATTGTTTTTACTAGTGTTTAATTTTCCCAAAAGCAAACACAAATTATACAAAAACCTTGTTTTGCTTCGCACTTCAAAAAAGTGCATATATAGGCAAGAAATTCAAACCCGTGAAGGGACAGAAATTAAAATTATCGGTGAAAGATATATGATATTCACAGTCTAAGAAATTAGAAAGATATAGTTATTGAAATTAATATGAATAAAAATTATACAAAAAATTACCTATATATTCGGCCTTTCTAAACTTTAAATTAAATAGAAGTCATTCAGTTCTATATTTTCCACTAAAGAAAATAGAGTTAAATAATGTAAATAATGTAAACAATTTAAAGATGCCAGTGTTTGCTTTTACACACTGAAAACTGCATTTATCGCCATGTGAGTCTAGAAGAAGGAAAAAAGTAAGAGTCATCTAAACTTTAGTAGTGGTGCCAAGTGACAATAACAGGAACGGCCTCGTTAATGTTTGTTTAGTGTAAGCAGCCGACCCAAAAGGCAACCTTTGTTATGATTTCATAATTCTTCTCTCCAAGAACTAATAATTTGAAATACGCGAGATGCAACTATTTGGTATTATGCTATTCTACCGTTCCACGCATGGTAGGCTTTCAACTCTAGAAAAAAGTTCCAATTTCCAAGGGTAAATTCTCCAATAGAATGACTTCTACATAAAGTTTAGATAGGCCGAATATATAGGTAATTTTTTGTATAATTTTTATTCACATTAATTTCAATAACTATATCTTTCTAATTTCTTAGACTGTGGATATCATATATCTTTCACCGATAATTTTAATTTCTGTCCCTTCACGGGTTTGAATTTCTTTTTGTATATTTTTTAATAGTTATTATCCAACCTATGGTATTCTTGTACCATTAGTTTACGTTTGTGATTTCTGCTTACAATACATGATTAAATCAGAGAAGTCGCGCCCTTTAAAGCAATGACTTTGGCTATTGGCGCCTTGAATTCTGAACTTTATTGATTTCATATTTCATTTCGATCATTTTTTCCATTTTTTAAATTATAAACTTAATAACTCTAGTAAAAATAAGGTAAGTTACACGCGCGATAAAAAAGTGTGGCGCGTGAAAACTCTCCTTTCTACGAATAAATGATAAAGAATTATGCCCGTCTCGTATTTAAAATAATGACCGAAAATGCGAATTTTAATTTTTTTAACATTGATCCACCAATTTTAAAAATCTGAAAAAAGTCAGTGGTCAATTTTGACCCAAAATAAACATGTTTTTTCGAGAGAGCCATTTTTTTGGTTCTTTTTAAATAAATTTTCAAATTTTAAAACGGCTGTGAAAAATATACTTTTGAGCGTGATCTTTTTAAAATACCACCTTGTAGAGCTTCGAGAAGCCTTTAATTAAAGAAAAAATAGATGTTAGATATTGTCAAAAACCGAAACGTTTTATTTTTTTCATTGGAAAAAATAAAATAAGAACTTACCTATAAGAAAGACTAGTGAAGTAATATATCAGAGTTTTTTTGCGATAACGTAACTGCAAACACCGGATATTTACATCGAAGACAGAACCTCTCCGAGAGGTAAAAATATAATGTAAAAAAGCTTTTTGGTAATATAGCTCTGCTAATTTAACTGCCACTTTTAGCGACCCTTATTTAGATCATTGTTGACTTTTTAATGCTATTATACGCTTGACAGTAATTTTCGGCCCTTTTTGAGAGGATATTGGGGTGCTTTAAATTTACAAGTAGGCTAAGCTTACTAAGCCTTTCCCATGGTGCCGCCATTGCTTGACAGCCTCACTTAAATAAAAAAAGACACAATTTGGTTGATAATTAAAACGTTTCTTAAATGGTTACCACCATGGGTAAGATTTTTTTGTGTAAAGTTTTTAAGACTATTTGGCAAAAACAGGAAAATAGGTTCAAAATATTTCACAATTGCCGATTATACAGTATGTACTTCTGTATAAGGCATATAAATAATAAAAAAAATTAAATTGGTTTTTCACGAGTAACCGGTACCGGAGTTTCTAATTTAGTAGGAAAAATAATTGTTTCGTGACCTACTTAGTCTTCAATATGTCAATCAAAGAAAGTAGAGATATAGTAGAAGTGGTTTTTACTGGCTAAGAAAAATTATTGCGAGTACTTTATATAATACAAAAAGGTAATTTAAAAAATATTGTTTGCTTGGTTAAGGTCAAGCCCATAAAAGGGCAGAAATTATAGTTAGGGAAAGATAAATTTAATATATTAAAAAATTATAGTTAGTGGTTTTGGTCACCTACTCAAAATATTTTATTATGATTAAACATTTTCCAAAAAAAAATTGATAAAATCGACCTATAGAAAAAAATAGTTCAAATACATTTTTGCTAAATTTTTTGACTTAAATAGTCTTATTATTATTATTACAATTAACTTAAAATGTAGTTGCCAGGCAACTAGACGGAAATTTTACTCGTGATGTAAGTAATAGTATAGTTTCACAGTTGTATTTGGAATGGACTGATATAATTATCACTCCAAGAACACCCAACACTGGAATACTTCACAACTTTCAATTAACATAAATTATCGTTTTAAATCGGTAGTGCCTTTCATACAAGAATTTCACGAAAACTCTGCTAAAATTTATGCTGAGACCCTTGAGAGCTACTGAACACAGCCCAGAAAGAGCACATGGAGCTGTAAAATTCAATTCTTTAAAGAAATAGGGGATAATATTGGACTAAAATTATCTCAAATAAAGAATTTTATAGGGCAAATTGCAGCAAAATTAAAATAAAACTAAATAATGAAGTAGAAATGGCGGGGAGTTCCGAGATTTTGATCTTCATTTTTAAATTTAATCAACTATATTCATGTAGGATTGATTATAACCGATATTATGACCTATGTTGATGATTGTTATTGTTAATGAGTGACGCTGAAAGCTCTATTTATTTTTTTGTTTGATTCGATTACTATTAGCTATAATTGAGCATTTTCCACGAGGTTGAAACCACCATAATTACAATGTACCAAAAATTGAGGTTCAACATTTTCTGACGTAGTGTTGCCAAAAATACTCAACTTATTTTATAAAACCCGGATTCATCCCAAAGAGAGTTACCGAAGTAGCCAAGGGTATCTATGGTTTAAACGGTGCTTATTGGCCCATCCCCTTTTGTAAATTCAAACACAGGCTTTTTCAGAGGCAGGGCAAAGTCCTATCTTTAAAACCTTTCATACCAGATATAGGCATAGATGCTTAAAAATATGACTTGATATTTTTCTTTGTTTCTCAATAAAGTAGATTTTTTCATTTATACTTTAAATTATTTCTGTGATAAATACAAATTAGTATCAGAGAATCGGGTTTAGAGCCAATATGGGAGCAGAGAGAAAAGTTGAGTGATGACTTGATTGGCCCTATTTCCCCAAATATATTAACTAAACAATAAAAAAACATTTGAATTTGATGTTCCACAAAAACGGACCTCCCGCAAAATTTCTACATGCACTGCCTTCTTTATTACTATGCCCATCCGTAGGAAAAAAAGGGTGGGGGTACCGATTTCTTTCTTGAGGATAAAAAGTGGGAAATTCAAATGTAGGCGAAAATTTAAAAATATATGAGTGTTATAAGGTTAATAATCGAGAATAAATTAATCGGAATTTATTTGAAGTGTCAAATAATTAAACAGTGATTTTAAAGTATTTACATTTGAAACAAATTCTAAAAAAATCATAAATTAAAATCAAGGTCTCTATATTATCACCTAGATGTCAGTAGGAGTTTCACGATCTTACTTCGATATAGCTTTATCAAATTGGCTCTTGGCGACGCGAGACTCGCGATTGGCTATTCATTACGTAATCCCCAGACAGATTCCTCCCATTAGCGCCGTCCCCATTTGCTCAGTTTCTTATTTGCGCAATTTCCCATTAGCGCCGTTTCCCAGTAGCGCCGTTTCCCATTAGCGCCGTTTCTCAATAACCGCTATGTCCTAGAATTTTTTTTAACCCTACCTTCACAAGGGTTCCCTGTTTCAGCATGTATTGTCTCAGAAGAGCTAACCTAACCTAAACCACTGAATCACGTTCAAAAACGATGTTTTCTAATAGAGAATTAACAAATGAGCATTACCTAAATGGAAAATTTGTAATTTAGTAGTACCACTTTGTCCTTTATTTTAGCATAAAAAATAACTTGACCCCTATTAAAATTAAATCTGCAATTAAACCCGGCGTAAAATATACAAAACTGACCCACAACACGGAAAACAGTAAAATCTTGCAAAACTGAACAGAAGCAAGTACGCAAAAATGACCCCACAACCTATTTCGTTTTTTTTTTTCAATTTTACCTACATTATCTGAAACTGCTAACAACAATTAAAACTGAAATGAACAACAATTATATTATTAAAATTTAAATGAACCAAATAAATCGAAAATTATAACATATCATTTACCGAATGTAGGCTCGAACTCATTATTTTATGGTCCGAAGCCGTCTATGCTAACCATTCCGCTACCGAACCACGGTAACTCAATTAAAAAAACGTTTATCTCCATATCGGAAACGGCGCTAATGGGAAACTGCGCTAATGGGAAACGGCGCTAATGGGAAACGGCGCTTATGGGAATTGTGCTAATGGTAATTGCGCTTATGGGAACTGCGCTAATGGGAACTGCGGTAATGGGAACTGCGGTAATGGGAACTGCGGTAATGGGAACTGCGCTACTAGGCACATACCGTATTGGAGAAGGCAGTGCTAGATGGGTTTTGAATAGAGCTAAAAACTAAAAAATGTTACGAATAGGGAATTGAGAAAAATTGTACACGGTCATTTAAAAAACATTTTTAGTTACAGTACCATACGTTTAACAGAATCATTGGTGTGCAAGGCCCAACAACAAATCAGCCATGTTGATGCATTTGGCTCTGCTCATTAGTTACTTTTGGCAAGAGTCTTCTTGCGTGGGATTACGCGCTCACACTTTGGTTAGAAGAGCGGACGAGATTGAAGTAAGATATGCTTCAGGAAACAATGCCGATGAAGACCAGGGAATAAACTTCTTGAAGCAACACGACGAAGATGCCTCGAAAGAATGCTACGAACGAGTTTTGGCCGAGTGGAATTATTCAACTAATATAACAAAGCACAACAAACAGAAATTGGTAAGAAATTTTGAATGACGGATGAAATCCAGAATTTATTTAATTCCATCTCAGAAAGATTGGATATCTCACACAAAAAAATAACAGTAAACAAGACATTAGTCAGAACTCAGACCTCGAAATAAAAGACGCTATACTCAGCCCGTGTTATATTTACGATTTCAAACTGTAACGGGTATAATGCGCCACCTTGCACCCGAAGCCTGAACTTCTATTAGACTTGTTTCATTTTTTTACCCCCTCCAAAGGGGGTGGGCAAAGCACTGAATCAGACCTATAAAGGGGGTGGTTTCATGCCTTTTTGCTTGTATGATTCTGAGGGGGTCAGGAGGTGAATTGCGCCCATAAAAGTCACTATTCTTGAAATATACTAAATAAGACTTTCAGCTTATTTAATTTAAAAAAAATTTTTACAAATCTAAAACCAGACTTTTGCGAACTCGTTAAATATAGAAAAATACGTTTATATACAAGATTTAAAAAATATCACATAGTTAAAAAACCGTATTTTATTAACAAATTATTACTTTACGAAACAGTCGCACTCTGATTGATTTGTGGAGATAAATTTCCTTAAGTATCCACCTGCTCAGTACGTCAGTGCCTAGCGTCAGCGTTGAGACGTTACACAGTCCCCTTTTAGAGGTTATTTAACTTCGGACTGAGCATCTCAAGCCAGAAAATCCGCTCTCTAGTTTTGCTCTTCTAAAATGGCACAATGAGCAGAGGGTTAAATAGGCTTTTTAGGCTATTATGTACTTGGCTGTACCAGTAGTGCTTGTTTTAATCAAGGAAGAAACAAATTTTTGGGTATATTATACTTCGATTTTCTAACAAGACAGAATTGTAACAAGACAGACCGAGAATATGAAGACACTATTCTAGGAAGTGAATTTTTCGTAATGGCGGGTGTCCATCGTAATTGGGTAAAAATAGCAATGTATATAGACCCTAATAGACGGGAATGATTTAGTGTATGAATGACTAATTACAGTTTTAGACTTTAGGATATACTTAAAGGGAGAAGACAGTTCGATCAACTTGTTTTCTTTTCGCGTGAATGATTTGGTGTGTGGGCTTTTGTGCGGATGATTGGATAAACTTAGAGAGAATGCAGTCCGACCAATTTGTTTTTTTGCGCGAATGATTTGGTATAACGGTTTTTGCGCGAATGATTTGGTATAACGGTTTTTGCGCGAGTGACTTAGGGTCTAATAGTGATAATATTGTGTCACAATGGGCTCTCGGGGTGTGGCTTCTTATAGAGTTGACCATCTTATCTTTACCAAAGGTGTTACTGGCCAGTCTGCGAGGTGAAAAGAAATCGAGATGGATATTTCACCCTAAACTCTGACTTTTGTAGGCAGATCGACTAAAGTGGACGTGTATAGGATAATCTCATCATCCCCTCGATAAGTGACAAACTTAGGGTTGTTAGCCGGAAAATTTTCCGTATTTTTCCGCTACGGAATTTTCGGTTTAGTCCTGTTTTTTCCAAATTATTTTATAATATTTTGTGGGTTCCAACACGCTAACGTATTCCTTTTACGGTTAGGCCCATTTAAAATCACTGTAAAATCGAGGGGATGGGCGACTTAAACTCAATTAATTCTAAGTGTAAAGTCTGAAACTGATTCTAATGTACTATAATTAACAATTTAAGTTTCTATCAATTAAAAAAAATGAAAATTCAATAATTCAAAGCATATTCATGTTTTTTTTTTATTTTTCCGATTTGCGGAAAATTTGACGTATAGTGGAAGATTTTACGGAAAATTAACAACGCTAGAAAAATGACTGCATTGCATCAGAAAAATCTCCTGACTAATTTCTTGTTTACAATTTTCTGTAAACTATTTCGCACGTCTGATTCCTTTTTAACTAGAGATCTGAGGTAGTAATGGAGGTAGAAACTATTTTCTGGGGTGCTTCAACTTAGAAGTATCTTTTTCCTCTAAGGAATTTGTTTCATTTCAGTCTATTCTAAGTATTACGCCATTCGGGACGAAAAATGTCACGAAGGCGTAACTAAAGATTAATAGGACCGATTTTTTTGGTCTATGAAAACATAGAGACTTTTAACATATAGAGTGGAAACTCATGCCTTTGGCAAGGCAAAACGAGATGTAGCTCCCCAAGCAACCTTTGCCAATGCTAATAACTGGCCTGGCCAACTTCCGGTCACATGACATCACCCGCGTTAGAGGAAAGCTATACCGGAAATCGTCCCGGCCTTTTACAACGGTTGTTTTGAGCTACATCTTCGCCTCAACTTTCCACTCCCTATGTGAAAAGTCTCTATGATGGAAATTGGTTCCACCTATTTAAGCTAGGTTCCCTTTTGACCGAAAATGACGACCGAAAACGTTAGCTTTGCGTCAAAAAAAAGAGGCACTCACGCAGAGCCTCTGCGTCAAGATTTTCGTTTGGTTCACACATACGACCGAATTCCAACCGAAAGCGCTGTAGTCACATGCGAGGCCGCCTTGCGGAAAGAGCACCTAGCGGCCTGGGGCCTCGGCAGCGGAGCAGCCTAAGCTACGGCGACCGAGGCTTAGCGATATTTGAGAGAAGGGGCTACCCCATTGGCTGAGCGAGAAATCCGTGCCTTCCCCTTTTCCACCCCCCATAAATTTCGCCCCCTTCTTACCCACCTTAAAATCCGCCAACAGGGAGCACTCTTTTTTAAAGGAATGAGATGGTCTTTTGAGTTCTACCGTAGACGAGACTGAATAGGCTTAAAATTCTGTAGATCTAGAGTCTAAAAGATAGGCTTAAAACAGATATAGGCTTCAATTATTCTTGTCTTCATATAAACGAGAAATGATCAACACGTATGTGAAATCGCAAGTTCCTTAAACAAATTAAAGGGCTTTACGCCGTGTTTCGGTCGGATTTACGGCGAGTGGGGACGGACCTTAAGTCTCTCTGAGAATGTATAAATAAATTCTTGGACATAGTGTCACTCGTAAGAGCACTATGTCGAAAAAGCGAACGCATTGAGACAATCTAAATTAAGTACTGGCTCATAATGTTTTTTTTTCCATTTTTCCGTATAGTTGGAAGTAATTTCAAAGACAGCAATATTTGAGAAGGAAGGATGGAAGAACGCTACATCGTTCGCTTGGAAAACTTTTAAAGATCCAGTTGTGCGAAGATGGTTCAAATCCTTATCTGTTCTAGGAAACGCCGCTCTTCCAGAAGACCAACTCAAAGAGGTAAATAGTACAACAAGTATATTTCAACCATCTCTATTTGAAAACAAGAATATCGACGTCTGGGAGTAAATGCTTAAAAAATGCTATAAAATAGTAGATTTTGCCACCAATAATAAGGCTGCATTCGCAAAGGTTTGGAAAGTTGGAAATTTTTTGCGAAGGTTCCCTCACCCTGTTAGACTTACTACCCCAGTCATCTTAAAAATAAAAATGGGCCAAACCCGGAACTAATTAGGTACAAGCAACTCTCAACGGTTTTGGGGTCTTTTAGGGGTACTGAATGACCAAAAAAGGTTTGCCACATTTTGCCAAGGGCAACATGTCTAAAAATGACCGCAATTTTGTCTATTTTCACGTTTTTCCAATTTTGGTAAAACAGCACTAGATAGGTCTCTACTACCTTTGGAAGAGTAACAAAGCATTCGATTTTCAAAAATTTGATGTTTCATAGATTAGAATGGCTTGAGGGACGCCTGTTGTGCATACAAGCACCATAGGTCGTCAGGACAAAATTTTAGAAAAGGTTTCGAAGTATAAAAATCTTTGCATTTTACGGTTCTAGGCATAACAACAACGTTTTTGAAATTAACGCGTAGTGGGCCTTTCCCCCCACCAAGCAGTAAATGTTTATACACTTAAGCCGCGTTTTCAATCAAGATTTTGTTAGGATGAGAATCAAGCTTTCCAAGCTTTTACGGGAAAACAAAGCTCAAGCTTTCCTTTTAACTCAAGTTTTAGGGCTTCAAATCACCAAGAAGCCGATGTCAAAATTAATTTGATATAAGCTTCTCTTTAAAAAGCGTAAGTGAAAGCTTAAAAAAGTTGAATTAACAAAGTTGCCGTGAACGACAAGAACGAATTCGATGGTGGACATTTATTGTTCAGTTAAATGGAACCGATTTTCCGATTACTAAAATATTTTTGATCAATATGTTCAACACCTGAAATATCACTCTGGATAGAATACGATCATCATTGTTGTATTTCACTGACACGATCAAGAATACGCAAGATCTTAGTCGGAAGAGCATTTTAAGAGACCTAAAAATAATCCAGATATAGTTATGCAACCAGGATTATTCGGCTCGGTTCCTCAAAGCGATTTTCTCTCTAATTTGTAAAACAAAAGGTCACTCGTGAAGGAAGTTTCAGAATTATTGAATATGGCCGTTATACGTTTTTCCATGCGCCCCTGACGCGGATACTCTAGTATTGAGCACTAGTTTGAAAATGAAACGAAAGAACTTCATATTTGTCGTTGCTGATGACACCAATATAACGGTTTGGCTAATTTACCATAGCAAATAAGAAGGCATCTTCTTGGCTCGACCCGGAAAATGTTCCTCGTGTGACAAAATCACTGATATATCTTGTTTGAAGAAAAAACCTTAAGGATATGGCTAAAATATTGCCTTTTATCCGCGCCTTTTCGGGTTGTGACACTAAGTCATATTTCTACAAGAAAGGGTAGAACACCGCCTTGAAACTTTTTATTGCTCATCCTGATTTTATTGAAAAAGCAACGATATTCAACAAAAGTAAATCTGATCGTCAATGGATTATTAAAGCTGGGAAAGAATTACACTTTAACTGTATGGTGCAACTGCACGAACCAAAAACTCTTAACGAGCACCGATATTTTATGCACAACAAATTCACTTCGAAACAGCTTCTGAAAAACTCATTTGAACTAGCTTCACTTCCTCCAACATCGCGAGCCTCAAAAAATCATATTGAAAGGTATACTTCCAAACGCAATGTTAGCTAGAAGCTATTTGAAATCCGAATTGTTGGGTTGGAAAAGAAGCGGACAAATTTTGGAACACGTTCTTAGTGAAAAAGCGCCTGCTCTTTTAAGATTTTGAATCTAATATTCATTGGATGCAAAGTGAGAAATTGTACCAAATCTTGTACATGTCGTAAATATGGCATGAATTGTCCGGCCATGTACAGTGAATGTAACGGGATTGGTTGTCACAATGCCTTTAAAGAAAACGTGGAAGGGTTAGATTACGATGAAATATGAATCCATGACATTTACCATTGTTAGTGAAATTAATTAAAATAATGTACAAATACATATTAAAACTACTATATATCTGTCATTTGTCAACATAATTTATTAAGAATAAGAAAATTATGGCATATAAAGCATAATAATAAATGTCCAGACGTAAGGTCCATCTACGTACACTAGATGGCACTAACGCTATTATATTATGATACACCAAATGACAGGAAATCATCAGCCAAACAATCTTCCCATTGAAAGTATACTTTAAAATGAAACAATTTTATATAAAAATCAAAAAACGTGAAAACAGACAAAATGACGGCCATATTTAGACATGTTTCCCTTCGCTAAAAGTGGCAAACTTTTTTTGCCCATTCAGTACCCCTAACAGACTCCTAAACTGTTTAGAGTTGCTTGTACCTAATTAGTTCCTGGTCAAAAGCTATTTTGACTGGCTTATGCTTTATTCGATAGGAAATTCCAAACTCTTAACGGCGGTATATTTGAGCTTGGTTACATATTCCAATAAATACTTAGACACTTTAATTACACCTAAAGGGTACGCGAAAGTACCGTTATCAATGGGAGGTATGTCAAGGTAACTGAAGAAAATTCTCATGCAATTAAACGTAAATAAAAATGGCACGAGATTTCAACAGTAAAAGCATGTGCTCCGAGCCAAACCAATTTGTAATACCAAATTATTGGGTTTTTCTTTGGGCACAATTTATTTTTTATTTTTTGGGATTGTTGTGGGAGCAGATGGAGCAGCCCAAAGAAAATCCCCATTAGTCAATTCCAGTTGCAGAAGGAGCAAAGCTATACTCCCCGTTATATATATTCTATGTTGACTTAGAGATGTAAAGTGAAACTCTTAGGGGGACTGGAAATGATTATCCAATTAACATGCTCAAAATTTGGTGGGGCTCACCCTTGCATTTGATAAATTTATTTATTCCTAAACAGTACATTAAACATGCCTAACTCGGTAAGTGCTTATCAAATTAATCTCGTGCGAAGCTGGAAAATAAAATCTTTCCAAGGTTTCCTCAAACAGAAAAGGGGGAAAATCGGGGAATTTCAAAACAGGTCTAAAAAGTAAGAGAATTTTAAAATTAACCAAAGCTGAGGAAATATCAAGGGATCGTGATAATTTTTTCCGAAAACAAACATGTTGAAACTAGTATTATTCAATAAGAAAGGGAGGCTTTCATAAATATATGTAGAAATTTATTATGTGATCACGTTTAATTCATGCACACTTTCTCACAGGTTATTATTAAGAAAGTGGTAAATCCTGCCGCGCACTTCGACTATTAGTCCATTGTTAAACCCCAGACAGTTATGACTAAAAAGCACGATTTCTGTAATGAATTTGCTTCACTGGCATATCAGAAAACTCATGGGTTTCTATTTGATGCGTACCAATATACTTAAGCCCCTGAGCTGAGTAATTAACACAGCTACGTAGAACACGAGAGGTTTACTTCTCAGCTAGGCAAGCACTGCAAAGAGGATCGTCCCCAATACCAATCAAGTGGAAGTGCCTGTTAAGTTGACAGTGTCCAGTCAGTACATGTTGACAGTGTTCATTTAGCACACCACTTTACCAACCTAATAATAGGCCTTTACAGAGGGAGTAGGTTCCTCGCTTTCAGCTTATACGGACCAAGGATAAACTTCTTGGTTTCTCTTTGACCATAATTCTCAAGCATGGGCGCTCGCAGGGGGTGGCAACGGGGCAATTGCCCCCCTTTGAACATAGATTGCCACGTTTAGCTTTAGGTTTATATTTTTCAAATAAAACATACAAAGTATTAAAGAAATACATTTTTTGTTAACGATATATCCCAAATATTTTAAACTTTATTATTTTTATATTATTTTTGTTTAAAGGATGAAGTTTCTAATTTTATTTAGATAAAAAAGATTACATTAGTATAAGAGGCATGCAATAGAGGCTTGGTTTTGATTCGTTTCGAATTTTCAAGGTTATTTTTGCAAGAAAGCCAAAAAAAGCGCGAGAAATTATAAATGTATACTTTCTAAAACTTTAAACTATTTGTGAATTCTATCATTACGTTTTACTAACACATTCAAAAAGCAAATGTTTTCTCAAAAAATCGACACCAGCGTGTGTTTAGACCTACCTTATTCACAAGGAAATAGCGAACTGGCAAATCGCTTACTAAAACCATTGATTGGGGTCGATTTGATCGAATCCCAAATGATCGAACGCTGTCTCAAATGATCGAAGGTCATATGATCGAAATTATTTGGTTTTAAAGGTAGTCTCAATTGATCGAATATCATTTGATAGAAGTGTCATTTGTACGAATGCTTCCTGATCGAAATCAATTTTAGGAGGAAACTTCTAAGACTTGAAGCCCTGCCCGTTTACGCTTCCCTTCCATTGGACCTAACCTAACCTAACCTAACCCAACGTAACCCAACCAAACATAGCCAAGCTTAGGCTAAAGTATTTTTTTGTACAAAAAAACCTACTTAATTAGTTCGATCATTTTAGGTTCGATCTAATGAGAATAATCCCTAAAGGATTTAGTTCTACTACAATAGTATTTTAAATACTACTACTTCGATCAATTTTAATTCGGTCCAATGGACATCGATCAAATGCCACAAAAGTTAAAACGAGAATAAAATAAATTTGATCGAATTCGATTCGATCATTTGAAACAAAATTTGATCGAATTCGATCAGACATTTTTCGATCTAATGGAAATAAACCAAACCGTTTGGGATAACATTAATGCATAAAGGGAGGAACAAATTAAAAAATAATTATTACTTAATAATAAACCTAAGGGGGGAATCACTATTTGATAACCAAGGTATAGTACGTACGAAATCAGTTGCAAAGTGGTAAAAGATATATTGGGGAAACAAAAAGTACTTTGGGGGAACGATTTAAAGAACACCAAAACTGTATAAAAAGTTGATGTAAGTAATGGTTTGGCGAAACACATGTTGGAGGGATTGGGTCATAACGTTGACCTCAATAGCATAAAAAACGTATATAATGAAAATGGCTTTATAAACGGAAGTTCATAGAGGGTTTATTTCTTAAAAAACAAGGGGAGTTAAATTTAGGCGAGAATCCTTTAATGAGATTTTAAATATTCAGTTAAATGAAATTATTGCCGATATGACGGACACGTACAGTACGGCAAAGATATGTCCTTATCGATTACAAGATGCGGAAAAGACGAAGGAAAAATGCAACTTGAGTTTGGAGCCTGGTAAGAAAATCCACATTTTCTAATGTATGTCGATTTGTTATTTCAAGTTAACGATAAATCCGTTTATTTTTAACAGAAATGAAAAGAATTCTTCAATACTCCCGTGATTATGAAGAACTTAAGCATGTTTGGAAAAGTTTTAGGGATGAGTCCGGGAAAAAGGTCAGAGGCAAATACTTGAAATATGTTGAACTTCTAAACCAGGCGGCTAAACTAAACGGTAAGATTTTACGTTTTGATTTAATTTTTAAATTATAAATAATTGGTAGCCCAAAAATGTTAAGAAGATGGTAATAAGAACTCATAGTAAAATATGAAATTCAGAAAGTGATCTGGAAACAAATGTAATTAATAACTAGAGTGTTCTCAAGGTTGATTTTTAACACAAATTTAACTATACTTCTTCACAGCCCTGGAATCACCTATAGCCTATTGACATCTACTCAAATTGAGTATTCCACCAATCATGGAGGATGAAAGTGAACTTTATCTCCTTTCTGAATAGACTAAAAGGGCCTTTCAAATAAACGACTGTAGATCCTACCCAATCCTACCTTGTTTAAACAGACGTACAAAGCTAAGATAAAACAAATTTTTAGTGAATAATTGAGAAAAGCGGAGCGCATCTTGAGAAATTCAGGTGCAATACACCATACAATTAATTTCTCGCGCAGCCTTCAGGTGGTCGAGCTAAAGGATGGACCGTCAAATCGTCCAAGAGAGGAATGTGATATATTGGCGCTTGAGCGGCCCATTCTCGAGATATACAAACCAATAGCAATACGCATGTACTATATTTGAGCTGTCTCAAATCTGCGAAAGACTAATATAAATCCAAATAAAAACTTCCAAGTGGGTCATTTCTATGAGGCGTGATCTCACATTTTTTCGTAACGCCAGCACGCTTGTAGAGCTGCGAAGGAGATGGTGAAGATATTTTTTCTGAAATGGCGCCATTAGTCTTTGGTGCTTTAAAAACTATAGCGTCTCTAGAGACAGTGAGTCTTGTACATGAGATTTAATGGAAAAATTGAGTGGGACAGGAAACAGTCAAAGAAACCTAAACCAAAATTCTGGATTGTTTAAAAGGATATTCTGAATGGTAGTGGGCCCTTGTAGTTTTATTATCAATAGACCACCTTAATTTTGGTTTTAATTTGTTTATGATACAACTTATTTAGAGATGGGATGTGCTTCGTATTCATGGCATGAAATTAATATCTTCATTTTCTGCGGGGAATTTTCAGCCAAGGTAAATTTTGGAATGCAGGTACTGAAAAAGACTAGTAGACCCGAAAACATTCCAAAAAACATTTACTAAAAGGTTTTTTGGAAAGTTTTCGGGTCTACTAGTCTTTTTCATTACTAGCATTCCAAAGCAGCCTCTAAAATTGCTCGCCTCCCATTGGACAGAAATCCCATTCGACCAAATTAAAAAAAAACTATATATCCCATTGAGTAGAAATATAATTCCCATTCGACCGAATTAATAACAGTTTCCCAATAATTGAAATGAAATTTAATTCGCGGGAAATGTTCCCATTCAACCGAAAAGGTTCCATTCTAGAGAAAAAGTCCCTATTAACAGAATCCCATTTGTTCGAAATACGCTTTATTTCGAAGCTTAAATCAAGCTCAAGAGCCTTAAAATAGAAAGAGCGTTGATTGCACAATGATTTTATTTCACTTGATATTTCCATATAAACATTTACAGCCCTGTAGCCCTCCCCGTAAGCGAATGTAGGCCAGTATTTTGCGTCAATAAAGGTCTCTTATCAACATTAGGAACAAGGGCACGGCATAACTTGATAACCTACCCTACCGTAATGGTCTCTTCAGAAAAAGCGTAATAAGCCGGTTTAAGCAAATGTCACCGAGGTTTATAGAACTGAAAAGGCCCTGTAAACCTCGGTTAAATTTGATCAAACCGGCTAAGTACGCCACGTCTAAAGAGGGTATAGCCCAAACTATCCTAACCTATCCAAACTTAAGCCAGCCCAAACTTAAAAAATATAGGCTTGTATAGCCGAACCATTTTCGAACCTACATTACCCTAACTTAACCTGACCTGACCTGACCCAATAAAACCCAACCTAGTCCAGCCCAAACGTAATTATTATATTGGTCGAACGCGGAATTTTGTCCAGTGGAGATTCCGCTCAATGGGATATTTCGTCCAGTTGAGATGTCTTTCCAATGGGACTCTGCCCAATGGGTAATTTCGTCCAAATGGGATTTCTTTTAAAATGTGATTTCCATCGAATGGTATTCTGTTCAATGGGAGTATACCCAAAAACTCATTTAATAATATTATCGCTCCAGTTGTCGGTGAAAACGAATAACTCCTTTTAAATAAAAATTGTTCCAATTACCTTGATAACCGTGGCAGAAGATAATCTAGTATAATTCAAAGAAATTCTAGCTAGTTCGTGAAACATTTTTCTTAATTTAACAATAAAACAATTGTCGGAGTAGCAAACCTTGCATTCCTATAAATCTAATTTCAGACTCCCAAAATTGATCCAAATGGCTGATTTGGTTTTGGTGATCTAATAAAGTTCATTTTCTATGAGTCATTAATTAGTAACAACCATATACATCTTCATTGTTAATACACAGAATGAGTATTGACATATGAGAGATCTTATATGCACATTTGGGTTTGATTACGTGACCTATGTACTTCTAAACTATAACAATAGAAAGGCTACTGATACAGTTACTTATTCATGTTACGATAAATAAATTCATGACAAAATTAATGAATTTATGAAGAATTAAATTTGACGCGTAAAATAGCCTATGAATCGCATTTAATAAAGATTTTTAAATGTTTTAAAAAACTAAAAATATAATCGGTGGCCATTTGACAAAAGTGGTGACAGGGTATGTAGGTAGTATAGCGCTTTCCTATATTAGCGATTCTCAAAACAGCGTTATCAAAAAAGCGTTCATGCAAAACAGCTTTATCATGAGAGCGGATTTCCAAATTAGCGATTACCTTAACAGCAGGTATTCAAAATAACTGTATCATATCAGCGGATCCGCATATTTAAAACGACGTTATTGTCTCCTTGTGGAATTAATAGTTTTTAAATGAATTTTACCCGCAACAAGAATAAATTGGTTTCGTGTATCTATTTTTTAGGAAAAAGTATTTTACTTTTTAAAATTTTAGATCAAAAGGTTTGTGTTATAAATACGACATGGATTTATTACCCGAGCTTTATTTTAAAGACGGCGTGGCTATGGAACGGTACGGTTAAGTTAGGTTAGGTTACCGTTCAAGACAAGAAATCCTCTTAATTTTTAGAGTCCAGTCGATGATTCAAACTGGCAAAGGACTGTCACCCCACCTCTATGAGGGTTGTTGACAATTTTCTACAAGGAGTGATAGATCTGGTCATGGAGCCGCTGCCCTAAATAAGGGCAACGGTCCAGTTGTACGTTATCTTGATAATAAAACGATACAAAGAGACCCGTAATGAGAAACCGTTTTTAAGAGAAAGCGCTGATAAGAGAAACCGTTTTTATGAGAAAGAACTGATTTGACAATTTCCGCTGTTTTGACATTCGCCATTTTGAAATTGCTATTTTGCTGTTATGAGAGAGTTTATTTTGACAATCGCTGTTCTGAGCCACCGCTGTTTTGACACACGCTAAACTGGGAAACGCTGTGTTGCAAACCGCTGACCTACCTACAAACCGGTGACAGTACTGTCATTTAAATAGTACTATTAAGCTAAGCCTAGTTTTTGATTCTTGTAACGAACCCAAATTCTCAATTAATAAGGTGTATGGGAATGTTTTCGATTCGGAGTACTACATTATTATGATTATAGCGCTCCAAGGAAAGATAGGCTCTTTCGATCCAACTTGGTGCCCCTTCAAAATATTTTAGTGGGTACATTGTACTCCTATACCCCCACTGTATGCCACTGCATTAAAAATATGCTTTACTGATGGGAATTAACGTAATTCATGTAGCGTCCTTAAACCAATTAAGTTTCTACCTAAACAGGATTTGAAAACGCTGGAGAGCTTTGGAGGGAACCTTATGAGTCTGACACTTTGTTGAAGGATCTTGATGATTTATGGGAACAAATCCGACCACTTTACGAACAGATACACGCATATGCAAGAAGAAAGTTGATTGAAAAATACGGCAATAACTATATTCGCCCAGATGGACCTATACCGGCTCACTTATTGGGTAAGTTATCTTTAAAGGCTAGGGTTTCCAAAAAAAAAAAAAAAAAAAAAAAATTGCAACGGGGTATTGCTTAAAACTTACTTTTCCCCGCATAGATAACGACATCAGATTGCCTTTATAAATTCCTAAAGGAATTTGGGCAATAATACATGAATAAGTATAATCTATTCTATGCCAAAGCGAAATGATTCGAATTTTTATCCCATCCACACAACTTAGAATAAATTTTATAGATAAGGTAGACAAGGCAAGAATCACAATAAATATATTCGAAAGTGAAGAAAGGCACTTCAAGTTTCTACCAGGATACAATATATATAGTGTGCCCCACAAAATTAGTATTTAAACTAAGCGTGCGTCACCATGAGATTACTTCCAATTAAAATATACCTAGCTACATCATTTACTGTTATATAGATATCCTAGAAACGTCATCTCGATATAGTCGCCGAGTGTTATATAAAGACACTTTTAAAAAATAAATCATTAGCCTTTTAAGAACGCTCCAATTATCATCGTATCGTTGAGCTTCAGTGCCTCTTAACGATAAATTATCTTACAGGTAGTATGTGGGCTCAATCATGGGAAAACATACAAGACTTTACCCTTCCATTTCCTGGTCAACCTTCCGTTGATGTCACGAATGCTATCGTAGCTAAGGTATTACAAACATTACAATTAACTAACAATGTAAGTTATATACTAACCATATTTGTTTTTTAACAGAATATGACTGCTCTTGATATATTCAAATTGTCCGATGAGTTCTTCACTTCTATGGGTCTCAAACCAATGCCCAAAGAATTTTGGGAGCATTCCATTCTGGAAAAACCAAAGAACAGAGAAATTGTATGTCACGCCAGCGCGTGGGACTTTTGTAATCGCAAGGATTTTAGGTGAGCTCGTAATTACTTACATAAAATAGTACAATATTAAAGTCCAAATGCACACAAAAGAACTTTCAAGGAAGGTGTTTACACTACTTAGCTAGTAGGACTCAACTTAGAACGAAGGGTTGACGTAAAATCCTTTATGGGCAGTTTAAATTCGACACATGGGAAGGAGGATTAAATGTTTCCCAAGGGGAGGAAAAAATAATTAAAAACTGATTAACTCTGTGGCTTGTGTTACGTAGGATACCTGTTGTATATTGTACCAGAGTTTTCCTCTGGCCAGTTTTTTGGTTGTCCATTTTGGTATGTAGGTATTATTTCTATATAAGCGATTCTCAAAATAGCGTTACCAAAAAAGCGTTCACACTAAACAGCTTGATCATGAGAGCGGATATTCATATTAGCGATTACCGTATTCAGAATAAGTGTATTTGGTTATTCGGATCGACATATTTAAAACGACGCTATTGTCTCCTTATGGAATAAACAGTATTTTTACCCACAACAAGAGTAAAAGATTTAAAAAGTGTCGTGTTTCTAATTTTTAGAAAAAAAAAAACATTAAGGATTTTACTTTTTAAAATTTTAGATCAAATGGTTTGCGCTATAAATTGGACAAATATTTTGTATCCGAGCCTTATTTTAGATACGGAACGTTAAGGTTAGGTTTAGGCTAGGTTACTTTTCAAGAGAAGAAATACGTTTTCTTTTGAACGAATCCTCTTATTGTTATTATTTTGTTTATGGCATACATCTGTTATGGTACTTATAGTATATTTATCTCTAGATTTGCTCTAGTTTTGCTATTTTGACATTAGTTTATTAAAGGATTTTTATTATGAATAATAAAATTAAAATGTTTTTAGACAAACATCTACATTAATTTATAATGCATCCCATAGAAAAATCTTTTTAAATACGCACGCTTAATTTAATAAATATTTTGGCGATTTAATATTTAATTATTACCCACGTAAAGTATATAAAGTTTGTCTCAATTTAATCACTAATCTACTCCTTTGCTTACCCCGGTACTCTTATTTTTTAGAGTCCAATCGGGGATTCAAACTTGATAAGCACTGTCATTTCACCTTTATGACAATTGACAATACTTAGGAGTGTTAGTTGTTGTCATGGAGCCGCTGCCCTAAATAGGGGCAACGGTCCAGAGGGCACAGCCAGTCGTACGTCATCAAAGTAATAAAACGATAGAAAGAGAAACCTTTTTAAGAGAAAGCGCGGTTTTGACAATTTCCGCTGTTTTCACATTCGCCGTTATCAGAAGTTAATAATTTTATTAAGAAGTGAACTATTTCATTTAATTTTCAACTTTCGCCATGTATTCCACATAATTTCTTGAGCAGACGAAAGCCATTTTTGCATTGACCAGAGAGGAAATTTTGAAAATAGTTCTTTAAGATCACGTGAGGCGCCCGTCATAGTCGCGCGTCACAGATGCGATAGTAAACCAGTAAAATGGCGCCCACGCGTCGCTCAATACTGAAGGTTTTACGATAACCGGATTTAAACAATTATAATTTTTGTATTTCTACATAAATAATGTCGCGAATGGCATTTTAACCTTTCTCAGTTTCAAATTCAATTTAGTATCATGAATTTGTTAATCCAAAGACTTTAAGCTCAATTTGGCCTTAGCCTTGGTTAGTTCTTTTGGTGGAAACTTGGAAAGTATACAATTGCTCTAGGTTCCGACGCCGCCGCCGATATCTAATATTTTCGTCGCGCCGCCGCCGCCGCCGGTTAATTCTTTGCGCGTCATGATCCGTAAGACTCAAGAGTCGAGCGTGACTCTCCAACAGGGGTCAGCAGCCGCCCCTTGTTTTTTTTTTTTTTTTTCGCGGCGTCGGGCTCTATATCGCTCACAACTTGATCCATTAAGAGTTAATTCTTAAAATAACCGTGTTCAATTTTAAATGCCTCGTATAAAGTCCGCGGCTCAACTTTTGTCTCTGCGCAAACAACAATATGCACAGAATGATCTTCATTTGAAACCTACATTAACAAAACAAATTCAGCATGACAACTATGATTTTATGTTTAACGCATCGACTCAAACACATGCGGTAATTATTAAAAATAAAATTGAATTTAATGATTCATTTACGGATTTTAACTTTTCAATGATACAACGGCGAGCACCGTTGTCAGCAGTTGCCAAAAAATCATCTTCGTAATTAAATTTATCGTAAATGTTGAGCCTAGTTTTTATTTGACAAATTGACAGTCTCCATAATCTCCCTAAAACAATTAATAATTAATTTATATATCTTGACCAAAATATCCAACGACAAAAGAAACAACACCTAGGACTAGGGGCTACCAACAATATAGAGGAGCAGACAATAATTTTATGACAAATCTGCCTTCAAAATCTAGGAAACTTGGTCTAGAGGATCTCTCTCTCTCTCTCTATGTACCTCGTAAGGCTTTCAGCCATGTAACGTGGGCTTTACAGGCGCGTTACCGAACTTTTTATATCCGCGCGAAGGGGGAGGGCAACATAAATTACATGGCGTGCGAAAATACAAAATAGTACATTCGTGATATAATTATTAACTTCTGCTGTTATGAAATTGTTATTTTGACTATCGCTGTTCTGACGGACGCTGAACTGGGAATCACTGATTTGCAAACTACTGACCTATATACAATCCGTTTATTTCAGTTTATAAAGTTTATAGTACGACTAAGACCTCTCCTAAAACTAAATTGTTTTCTTAACCATAAAGTAGCAGACTCATAAATTAATAATATTTTAAATTAATCACTATGGCCATTACGTTTTGTGTAAAAGTGTTTTATGGCCACTTATATTTAAGTAAAATTAAAAACTAATTAAAATTTTAGGGTTAAGCAATGCACTGATTTGAACATGAGGGACATGATTACTGCTCATCACGAAATGGGGCATATTGAATATTATTTGCAATACGCTCATCAACCTATGGTCTTCAGAAGTGGAGCTAATCCTGGTATGAGCTGACAATTTTCATTTTAAGATGATACGCAAAGATATTCATGCAACAGAATGTTTTTAAAGGTTTTCACGAGGCTATTGGCGATGTTTTGGCATTATCAGTCTCAACACCAGTGCATTTGCAAAAGGTTGGACTTCTTGACAAAATTCCTGAAGGAAAAGGTAAATGTATACATTATTATGAGCAATTGTCGACGAAACAGTATATTCCGATATAAAAATAACTGCTAAATTATTTTTAAAAGAAATAGATAATGTTGAAACAATCAAAATGTTTCTTGTAAACACGTCAACTCCAGAGGTATACAATTTTGAATATGTTGTTTCAATTGTATAATAAAACTAAAAATATGATCAATAACCATTGGAAAAAAGGTGACAGCCTCCCAAAATAATTACGAATATATTTTCTACATCTTAAATTAGATTTAGGGAATTTAGGGTCTTTTAAAATGTCCTTGCCATTGGTAAAGTTCCAATTGCGCAGATCTCTTTTGCTCAATTCCCACAAGCGAATTTCCTTTTGCGTAGTGCTCATTTGCAGGTTAGGTTAGTTAATCACTCAAACAAGCCTGTCCCTCTTGTTACAAGTTAGGTTAGGTTAATCACTCGAACTAGCCTGTCCCTCTTTTTAGCTAGACCCTATACTTGTATAGGTTCTAGCTAGTGTTTTGAGTCGTGCTGGTAGTCTGAAGTCTGAAGTCAGAAGTCTGAAGTCTGAAGTCTGAAGTCTGAAGTCTGAAGTCTGAAGTCTGAAGTCGGTGTCCCAGAAATGACGAAAAACGTCATCGTATCGAAAAAACATTCGTTTCTTATCCACCAGACGTCACGACGTGATGTCCCAGACAAATTTAAAATATCTATTTTTTTTTAAGATATCGATTTTCCACCAAGTGGTCTCCCGAATTTCGGAAAAAACCGCGTCGCGCTCGAAGCTTCATAGCTTTGCGATCGAGAGTTGGACGCTCATCCTCGTTACCACGGGTAATTGGTTAAACTTTAGCGAAAAACTCCTTATATCTTCATAGATATACAATACAGAAAACAAGTCGTTGTTAATAAAGGGTCGTCGAGAACGAGATAAAAGGTAGCTTATGAAGGTTTCGGTTCTAGTCTGTCAGTAATGAAAACTCAAAAACAACAAACAAGTCGTCGCGAACGAGATAATAAGGGAGCTTATGCGTGTTGGGTTTGAGTATGTCAGAAATAAAATATTTGATTTGAAAAACATGATTTGAAAAACATGATTTGAAAAACATGATTTGAAAAACATGATTTGAAAAACATGATTTGAAAAACATGATTTGAAAAACATGATTTGAAAAACATGATTTGAAAAACATGATTTGAAAAACATGATTTGAAAAACATGATTTGAAAAACATGATTTGAAAAACATGATTTGAAAAACATGATTTGAAAAACATGATTTGAAAAACATGATTTGAAAAACATGATTTGAAAAACATGATTTGAAAAACATGATTTGAAAAACATGATTTGAAAAACATGATTTGAAAAACATGATTTGAAAAACATGATTTGAAAAACATGATTTGAAAAACATGATTTGAAAAACATGATTTGAAAAACATGATTTGAAAAACATGATTTGAAAAACATGATTTGAAAAACATGATTTGAAAAACATGATTTGAAAAACATGATTTGAAAAACATGATTTGAAAAACATGATTTGAAAAACATGATTTGAAAAACATGATTTGAAAAACATGATTTGAAAAACATGATTTGAAAAACATGATTTGAAAAACATGATTTGAAAAACATGATTTGAAAAACATGATTTGAAAAACATGATTTGAAAAACATGATTTGAAAAACATGATTTGAAAAACATGATTTGAAAAACATGATTTGAAAAACATGATTTGAAAAACATGATTTGAAAAACATGATTTGAAAAACATGATTTGAAAAACATGATTTGAAAAACATGATTTGAAAAACATGATTTGAAAAACATGATTTGAAAAACATGATTTGAAAAACATGATTTGAAAAACATGATTTGAAAAACATGATTTGAAAAACATGATTTGAAAAACATGATTTGAAAAACATGATTTGAAAAACATGATTTGAAAAACATGATTTGAAAAACATGATTTGAAAAACATGATTTGAAAAACATGATTTGAAAAACATGATTTGAAAAACATGATTTGAAAAACATGATTTGAAAAACATGATTTGAAAAACATGATTTGAAAAACATGATTTGAAAAACATGATTTGAAAAACATGATTTGAAAAACATGATTTGAAAAACATGATTTGAAAAACATGATTTGAAAAACATGATTTGAAAAACATGATTTGAAAAACATGATTTGAAAAACATGATTTGAAAAACATGATTTGGAAAACATGATTTGAAAAACATGATTTGAAAAACATGATTTGAAAAACATGATTTGAAAAACATGATTTGAAAAACATGATTTGAAAAACATGATTTGAAAAACATGATTTGAAAAACATGATTTGAAAAACTTCGTGTTTAAAGGGATCTAGAAACGCCATTCAAATTGTTCAAAGAGCGTTTATGCATGCATAACAAGCCCCTGCTATAGCATAATTCTTTTCAGCCTCTTTTACTATGTCATGGGTCTAGCTATTCTATGGGCTTGACCATCTTGTTATGTTATAAGTAAGGTTAGATTAGGTGGCAGTTTGAAATTAGCCTGATTTTAAAAAATTTCAAAATATAAATGTAAATGTGAATCGGCAATTCGCTTTATAAAGTTATTTTTCGGTAATTTAAGAATATTTTTATCTTCTAAATTATAAATTTTAAATTATATTTTTAAGTATTTGGGTGTAGTGCTCATTTACTAACCAATAAATTATTATAAGTCTCGCAAAATCATCGGCTAGCAATTTTTACGTCCCCAGGATTTTTTTTTTTTTTTTTAAATTCCATCGGGGATATTTAAGCAAAGTTTCGAATCCCATTGGACCGAATCCTAAACCTGCCGAAATGGTTGGTCAGTCGAATGGTATTCGATGGTCGAATGAGAAATCGGTAGATAGGATTCGACTAATTGAAAAACGACCTTATGATACAGGAGCAATTTACGGTATCAAATAGTCGGAGCCTGCGTGTGCTTCGATCTATGGTTTCGGCGAAAAGAAAAACAGCTCCGATGGCAAACTGCGCAAATGGATAACTGCGTAAGCGGATGCAAAACCACCCATATGCCTAATTTTGACTAGCTTCTCAAAGAGCAGTATTTGGGAGTTGGGTCTCGTGGTATATAAGAGAATATTTGATGGAAATCCCACCGTTTGGAGGCTAGACGATTAATGTAAAATTAGTAATCTTGGTCAGTTGATGGAGAAATTCTACTTTTAAACTGCTAAAACGATGTGTGATTACAAATTCCCTCATATTTTTACCTCCATGACTGAACTTTAGTTCATTGGGAAGTTTTACACTGGTCATGTCCGTGTGTATGTGTGTTTGTCCGTCCGAAAGGACTTCCGGTGTTGCCGTATATCACGTGACCTTCCGTGATTTCCGGTGTAGCAAGATATGATGTGACCTTTCATGGGATTAGAAAAAAGTAATTACCTTATTAGACCCAGGTTTACTCCTCGTAGACACCCTACAGTGTCTAGTACCACGCGAGACGGTCGTGTGTGGGATAGAAGCAACCATATGTCACAAAGGAACCACTTTAGTAAACGTAACCAACTTCGCCAAGTTTGATCAGTCAACTTCAACCTTTCTGCCAACTCCACACGTCCATCCAGCAATGACTAATTAATTTGAAACCAATCGGCCAGTATTTTCCAATTTAACTAGATCACCACCAAATCGATGATGGAGTCGTCTATGTAGCCTTGGAAGAGAGAAGTAGTATGGAATGGAAAATACGGTACGAATAGTACAGAAAGCTTATCCCATGCCTAACACAGTAAAAACCAGGACGTCCGCTGTAAGTGCCACCTGGTGGGCTAAGAAAGCTTTGAGTTTCAAATTGTATCGTCTGCTCTCGGTCTTAGAAAACGTTAGTTTAGGCGTCGCGTGTTTGGACGTATCTGTTAGTCATGAACTATTGCAGCACGTTAAATACTTTTATACAATCACTTAATATGCCTAACCTTGCCATTTAAGAAATTCGAAACTCGTTATTATTAAAAACTTAAAATCAGAAAAAATATCTGAAAGAGCAAGAGAAGAAAAGAGAAGCAATCTCTCAATATCTGATATCATCAGTCTTACACATGGAACTAAGCCTTAACCTCAAGCAGAAGACAATTCAGGCAAAAATGTACAAACAAGACTTAAAATCGCGCGATAGATGGCTCTACAACCTTAGGTCCTGGAAAGTACCATAACGGGCATGGCCCACCCTGTTTACCACTCCAGAATCACAAGCAAACTCCTCCAAGATGTAGCTGATAATAACTTCGAATCAGTGATCCGAAATTAACTCCCACCACACATTCATCTCCCACTCCACTCATCCCTTTACTGGTCTTTGTGGTGCAGCTACCAAGCTCCTAGGGTTACGAGAAACATTTATAAGAGGCAGGGCTCCCACCCTAACCTCATGGTGCATCGCTCGACCAGGTTACTCTTTTTTGTAATAATGCTGATTAGCATTATGCTGTGATATTTTAAGTAAATTGAAACGTAATATGCATTTATAATATAATTAAAAATATTAAAACGATTAAACTTAATCTAGTTAATAAAATTGCTGAAGCACTAATTCAATATAATACATAATTTAGAATATATTTACCAAAAATTAGAGAAATTTGAGTGTTTAATATCAGCTTGTGTTTTCAGCACGCGCTTTAGTTCAAGCATAGGTAGTGTAAGCTTAGATTTTGCTGCAAACTCAAGGTGGTTTGGATTTCTACGCAAATTATGTACTCTTGTTTTTAATTGATTGATTTTGACGCTTTTTATGTCTACGACCGTGATTAAAAAGTAGTTTAGCTTGGAACTTGTTAATAAATTCGATTATACTCGGTGTAACTGTAACCAGTTCAAAAGGAATTGGTGTATTTAATTTAAAGCTGAGGTTAATTGATATATATTGTTAAACCTCATAAGAAAAATGATAATCGGAAAACTCTCCTTGAACAGAAGTATAGTAGGTCTCCTGTGTTTAAAGAACCAACAATCTATACCAATTTGAATAAAGAAATGGGCATCTGATGTTGGAAAAAACAAATCTAAAGAAATTAAAAAATAAGGTTTAGTTTTCTCCACTATAAAGCTGAGAAACATTTCCGTTAAAGGTCAGGTCAAAAGCCAGTGGTCCAGAGAAATTCTTAAGAGACCAGGAGACGAGATTGTAAGAGAGCTATAAAGACTTAAGTGAGATGCTTTTATGGATTAGAAAGGTTGGAATTTTAAAGATAGGCTCTAAAGTATTAAATGGACTGCTAATATCTTTGGACTTCAAATTGTTTGTGTATGTTACTATCGTCTAGCTAAATTATAGCGATGCATAAATCGGAGGTTTAGGAGTTAGGAAGAGCATTTAAAATTCATGAAGACCGTGTCAATATAGATCAGCCTGAGCAGAATGTTATCACAATTTTCAAGTCAACAGAGCAACAACACGGCTGCCACTCATCACGAGAAAGAGATGGCCTGGCCATAAAGAATTGGAACATACAAGCAGACTCGAAATGTTAAATACCTACAGTAAGTAACAGCTCGACAGATCTTCATACGCTCCTCGTCTGTCACCACCTTTCCGCGGTGGCCACATTGAGCTGGGTCTTAGGCCTAAAGACCCAAGGACGAAGAGTGACAGCTCCCTGTCTCCGGAGTTTAGGCGCATCCTGTGATCCCGGACTTACCTAACCGCCGAGGGGGGGACTGTCCTATACGAGATGTGCTGTCTTCAAGATAGGGTGCAATTCTATGTGTATGCATCTCCTGATTGGGGATATTTTTGGGGTGGGTGGTGCAGCTGTACTGAAGGGGCGTTCCGCCTGTTAGTTAACTAGGTCTTTTGATAACCTAACCGAGTCGAGGACGACGGTCAAGCTCATTCTGGATTTGGTTCGTTCGTTCTCTACTTTGCGGCCCGCTATCCATGGCTGTGGCTTCGCTGGTATTAACCTTCCCTGTCGTGAACGCGGTGATGACAAGACAGGCGGATCTCAGCGGTACCATGTGTACAACGATGCGTCGCAATATAAAACCTGAACCTGAGTTCTTCATACGATCTTGTAGTTCTAAACATACAAGGAGTTAATCAAGTATTTAGTCTACCTTGACTTTCAAGAGTTTTTATCTTATGAGTGGAGAACAACGTCATGTTAATGGGCTTGTAAAATAATCTCTCTCGATCAGCTCCATCCTTGTATACTTCCAATGACTGGGATCACTCGTATGATGAAAACATCAGCAATGCTCGAATGATGGGTTTAATTGATGTCATGGTGGAAATATATGTGGAAAGATTATTTACGAAATACTCATGACATAGTTTGAAATTAACTTTATTTTAACAAAGGATTTTAAAAACTTATTTCCATGTCGGTGTAAACAGTCAACATGGTCCGACACAACGTTTCGAATCGTACGCGATTCATTATCAAGTGTGATGAGTATATCGAAGTGCGTAGAGTATATTGGTCTAGAATCAGTATACAGGTATTGTGCGCGCGACAGGAAATTGACGCCTATGAAAGGATGAGTCCAAATAGCAAGTGGGTAACATTATACATTCCAGATAGGGGAGAGAATACCCTCTTTCCCTAAGTTCATGGGGCCTAGTTTCTTTATGAATATTTTTTTGTGCTGTTATTCGTTTGTACGTATGCTTTTCTGAGTGTAATGTGGCTTTGTTATCGAAATTAATTATCTGGTGACATTATTTATGTTTAAATTGTATATATAATTACTTCTGCTAAAAATCCAAGATCTATTTGTAGACTCGATGTCGCCAATTTTTGTTAAGCCTATAAAAAATCTTAGCTATCCTTTTTTGTAGTAACGGGCATCCAGGGGTTTAGGCTATCGATTTAACACGAGAAAATATTTTCAGAGGGTGATCTCAACTTCTTGTACTCAGTGGCACTGAAAAAATTAGCTTTTCAACCATCCGGATATCTAATTGATCTTTGGCGCTGGCGTGTGTTTAGTGGAGAGTATAAACCAGAGGAATTGAACACTAAATGGTGGGAGCTAAGGTAACTTTTGTACACCTATTTATTTTATTCTATTAAAACTTGGTGTCACCATTCTTGAATTTAACGTTTTAGATTGAAATATCAAGGTTTATGCCCTCCAGTCAAAAGAACTGAAGAAGATTTTGACCCTGGTGCAAAATTTCATGTTCCCGCAGACACTCCATACATCAGGTTAGTCGCGTGTCTCGTTGCTTGGTTGAGTTACAGGGAATAAAACCTCCGTTTCCTCGCCTACGTAAGATTCAAATGTTTGCCACACACTCAAGCCATGGGAATTTAGTTCGTGGTTTCTTATGAGGGTCAGGCCTATAAATATAGAAAATATAGAAATTGTCCGTAAATCAAAGCTTTGTATATTCCCTGTAATGACTGCACATATCAAAATATATTAAATGAAAAATATTTAAAATTATATTTACCTTTTCAGATACTTTGTGAGTACAATTGTGCAGTATCAATTTTACAAGTCACTCTGTGACGCGGCCAATCATACCGGTCCATTATATACTTGTGACATCTACCAATCAAAAGAAGCTGGGCAATTATTCAGGTAATTTCATAAAATAGTCTCAATTTTGGAGGGAAAGAAGTTTGTTTAGACTTGGTGCACATATTAACCTTAGAGGAACTAAGGAGGGGGTAGCCGACCGTCATTTTTTGAATAGAGACGCCAGTACAGGGTGTCAGCTAGAGACAAGTCACGCCTACCATTTTAAAGACCCGACCCGAAAACTGCAAATAAAAACTTGACCCGACCCGAAGAAAATTATTAAAAAATCCGACGCAGCCCGATGCGAAAAAAAAAATATATAAATAAAAATAAAACCCGACCCTACCTGAATTTTGTATGCTACGTAAAAAAACCTGACCCGGTCGGAAATTCATAATTGTATTGTCTAAGGTCAAAAAGGTTCTTCTTGGAAGGGGCAGCCACTTTAGAATTGGTATTTTGAGAATAGACTAGAGTCGAGCTCTTTCATAAATCTGTCGTTTCAATAGGAGTTTCAATTATACCTCTCTCGAAAACCCAGCTTAAGTATGAGAGCCCGCCCGTGAGAAAAAAGCCCTTAATATTTAAAGACGAAAAAAAACCCGACCCGATTTTTATGGTGAATAAAAAACCCGACCCTATTATTTTAAGGCGAATAAAAAAACCGACCCGACGCGGGCCCGATTGAAAATGAGCCCGACCCCTATATGAATTTCACGAAATAAAAGTCCGACCCGACAGGAAATATTTTTATTAATTTTGTGCTCGACCCGAAACGGGTTCCGGTTGGGTTGGGTCGAAAAAACCTGATTTGATCGGACGCCCGATTCGCCTCTTAATTGTGTCAGCTAAGAACTCTAAACATTCAGGGTTGCCAGTTCAGTTGCAATCCAAATTCGGGGGTTGAAGATTGTGAGTATGCAGAAAAAAAGAGTGGTGGAATTGCATGTTTTGGATAGTTTAAACATTTACTCCTCCTTCTCAGCTTAGTAGGTCAAAATCGTTTTCTCTTCAATTTAAAGTGTTAGGATGGCAAAGATAAAAAATCCAAACCAAATTCCATGGTTTAAAAAGTTAGGAAGGAGAGACTGGTACAAAGGCTGTAGGAGTGCGAATAAGGTAACTCCAAAGTAGACTAAACATTGAAACAATCGCCTATTCTGGAGTTCTAGTAGTTCAATGTACAACCGCAGACAGCTTAAGACTTTAAAAGTCCTGTTTCAGTGATAAAGTTAAGTTTTCATCACATGTCAGAAAACTTGTGTTTCCAGTTAGTTCCCACAAACCAAGCTACAAAGAATATGACAGGAAGTTTCTTTTTCAGCGAGACACAACTTCCAGATGCGATCCTCAGTAATACCAATCCTATGAAGTTGACAATGCACTTTTAGCAGACCAATGACAAACCTAATGCTAGGCCTGAGAGAGTAAAACAGTCCTTCGTTCCTGTTAGACGGACCAAGGATATATTCCTTGGTTTGGTTTTAACCATCTTTCTCAAGCCAAAGATGGGGGTCAATGAGATGGATGGTTCTGTACCAGGCCAAGTGTGTTCGGGCCCAAAATAATTTACCCTACGCCCCTCGCCTGGCCAGGGTATCAGAAATATCATTACCGCCCTAACCTCCATGGAATGTAAAAGAGAAATAACTCGTCCCATATCACTTGAACCGCAACAGCGTCATAATTTCAAATGGGATAATCCGGAAAAATGTGTGCTGCCCAATGAAAAGAACCTATTTTATTTATTTCCTACTCAAATCAAACTTTATAAATTATTTGTGCTAGTACTTTGCAATTTTAACATCGTCACAAATCGACGGATTACTAATTGCTTATTTTCTGATTTTTAGTGAGGCTATGAAAATTGGCAGCTCTCAGCCATGGACTGAAGTAATGAAAGTTATCACCAGAGGAAAAACTGACAAAATGGATGCGCAACCCATTCTTGATTACTTTGCCCCGCTTATTGAATGGCTTAAAGAACAAAATAAAAATGAAATTCTCGGGTGGAAGAGTGAAGATCCAACTATTTGTCCATAGACTGTCCGATAACTCCACAGTTTAAAATGAAAGTTCTCTACATTTTAACTTAAATCCCAATATTTTTTAATGGCCTTCAAATCTTACTGTAGCCGTTTTACAATTATTATTCCCATTTGGGATAACTTAATAATTCAATTAGAATATTTTTTGCTCTTAAGGCCTAATTTCTAAATATTACCCCTCGAGGGATTCGCTTTATTGGTAATTCCCTTTTGGAAATAGAGTTTACTATCTAAATTTAGATTATTAAATTTTATTTACTGTAGATTTCTTTATATTCTCCATCATGAGTTTACTTCCAGGCTTATGTAGTTTGAGTCAAGAACGATAACTAACTTAATGCTAGAAAACTTTCTATTTAATTTGCGAGACGTTTTGGTTGTTGCTCTTTGAACAATTATAAAATCTGAAATACTTTTACATAAGAATGTTTAACCAAAGGCAATCCTAAATAAACTTCTGACAAGGCACAGAACTAAAAAACATGTTCTCTCGGTAACTAAAAGTAGTGCGGGGGTAGGGAAAACGCAAGAGGAAGCCACCAGTTTTACGAGGTATAATGTTTTTGGGATTTTCTGTGGAGGTCTTTTCGAAATTGGTGGAGCCACGTTGTATTGCACAAATAAAATTACAATCTTTAGACTTATTTAGGAACAATTTGTACTTTCAAAATATAGTATTGAAAATAATAACGAGCTATTTGCTCACAGGTTTCTCATGAAAAACATGGAAAATGGCATTTGAATATAATTCTCAAAAAGACTGTTAAAAGGTACACATGCCATACAATAATCACACGTTATAATCAGATCATCACAGGCTTTATTTCTACATCACCACCATGGTAGCGTGACTTATATAAAAGAAATAGTTGCTTTCACACATTCTCTCATGTGAAAGAACTTTCTCCAGAAAATCTTTCCAATGTTTAAGCTTATCGTTCAACATTTAGCATCATTCTAAGGTATCAAGAGGGAAAAATTATATTTATATTATTACCTCCCCGACCGAACTTTAGTTCAAGGGGAGGTTTTCACTGGTCGCGTCTGTGTGTCTGTCCGAAATGACTTATTAGGTGTAGCGTGATCTTTCATAGTGTAATATAAATTCATTTCCAGATTTTAAATAAATAATACACAAGTTAAAGGGACGCTTCTCTATAAAAAGTTCGCCCGTCTTTCATTCATAATAGCACGAGGAACTGAATCACAGTACGTAAATAAAAACTATGTTTTGGGGAGGTAAACACCCGAAAGCGTAAAAGTTTCTCTCTTAGTTTTAAAATCATGATAGCGGAAGAAATATTTAACGTCTTGTGAAGCAAAATGGGCCGCGTTGCAAGTCTGAAGTACCCTGGAAATTTTCATTCAGGCCTAGATGATAATAATAAATCTTCCTATAGATCTCTTTGATAATGATCAAACCACCACAAAAACGGTTAGCGAACTACGATCATCCCGCCCTCCGACACCGTATAAAGGTAATAACAACTTTCCATAATCACTCTTCGTTAATGTTTAGACTATGCTGAAATTGACGATAAGTAGTTTCCCCGTACCGCGATACCCTATGAAATTGATAGAGTCCGTACCATAGAACCCCATGTTATAGCTCATCGGTCAAAGTGACCGTCCTTACCGTACCCCACTTTGCGTGAAGCCAGTAATAAGATCCTCCAATAGCACCATGTATTAATGATAAGTCCACCCTTAAATTGACAATCGAAGTAGTTTCCCGGTGCCGTGACACCGCATGTGAGACCGTCTCATAGACCCCATGTTAATGATCGACGGTTGAAGTGACCACCCTCCCCATGCTCGGCGCCGCGTGATACCACATCCGTAAAATTTCACATTCGTGCCGTTTTGAAGTAAAGGTAGACCTATACCATATTTTACACCCTTTTTCGACATAAATTCATTTCCACGCTTGAAGCCCACCAAAAATCTTCTGTCATACCAATAATAACAGTCTTTCCATAGAGCCCTGTGTATTTTATTAGAATTAGTTAAAAACCTAGTTGAATGTTGCCAGAGCACTAGAAGAAAAAGGTTATCAGTAACGTAAATACTATTTTACTTTCAGTTGTAATTACGACTTGGAATAGACAGATACTACTCTCATTCCGCGAACACACCCCACAAATTTCAATAGCCATATATTATCATTTTAAATCGCAGTGCCATTCATCCAAGACTTTCACGAATAACTCTGCCAAAAATTGTGTTATAGAAGATGTCTACGTAAAAAACACCACCATTTCCAAAACTAAGCAATTGGAAAGTCTTTGGAACAGCATAATTGAATAATTTTTCAAGTAGACCAAGTTGAAAGTTTTGCAGAGTTACTAACCTTGCTACCAGATGACGCAGCCGTATCAGAGTCAAAGTTTTAACCAATAGGCTACTATTTTCTCAAATTTATGCGCATGACACGCTTAATGTATTTCTTGGATAAAGCTACGAATATAATACTGCCTCCCCCTTCATCCTCCTAGGATAGACAGAACTCTTAGGTATAGCGTTACTTAGCGTAGCTGAAAGATAACGTACGAAATCAGCTTTCACCTATTGGCAAAAAGTTGAAGCACTAAATTTAATTATGAAATATAATTAAATTTTAATGATATTATGATATTTGAAGAGGTGTGATATTTTATTATATAATTTATTTTAACAAAAATTAAAGTTTAATAAAAAAGTAATGTTAAAAACACTAAAATTGAGACTAAAATCAAAAGACTAAATTTAATTCTTGGTTCTAAATAGTTGAGTCAAATTTTAAAAAGTAAAAATAATCAAATAGAGATTTATATTAACAAAGGAAATTATTCATCGTTTAACTGTAAGTACATATCTAATTACGGAAAAATATAATTTCAGAAACACGAAATCCATTTCTAAATCTCAAAATCCATCGAAATCTGGAAAATGATTTCGAAATCCCGTACAATTTTCTATGAGTGTCCGACCCCTCTTGCCAGGTGGTTCGAAATCATCGCCTGCTAAATGGACGTTTGGTGGTGGTCTAGTTAATTTGTAATCGATTTGGCTGATTGGTTTCAAATAAATAGTCACTGCTTAATGGACATGCGGAGCTGACAGAAGGGTGGTAGTGAACTGATCAATCCTTGCTAAGTTGGTAACGTTTAGTACACCTTTAGTGGTTCATTTGTGACAAATGGTTGCTTAAATCCCACGCACGACCCTCTCGTGTGGTACTAGACAATGTATGGTGTCTACGGAGAGTAAATATGGGTGTAATAAGGCAATTACTTTTTCGAATTACGTGAAAGGTCACGTGACATCCGGAAGTTTAACAGGCACAGTGACAGACAGACAGGACCTCCCCGTGAACTATAGTTCAGAGCTAAAAAATATTATATTACTATTTTGGTAATATTGCATTTGGTTTTGCTTTTTTTTGCTATAATGACTGGGTGAAAATTACCCATAAAGTAAGAAGTTGCGTGAACACACACTAAGTTAGATCGTGAGAACTAAGTTGTATGTGCATGTTTTCCAACTTTTCCCCCAACAAAGCCTAGTTTTTGTTCATTTAAAGGAGTACTATTAGCTAATGTTTTTCTGTTTTCTAATAATAAAATATGGTTTGCTGATCTTTGTTCTCAATTTTGAATGAAGTAGTTTTATTAAATGTATTTTCGTAGCCAAATTATTCGTTTGAATCCCACAATATAGTGACTTACACTAATGAGCACTCGTATTGTAAAATTACAGTGAGTTTTTACTTGGTATTTCTTGTAGATATGTAATAAAAAATGCTCTTTGGTAAAAGCTTATTTGATTTTTTACTCGAGATGTTTTGGAAATCAAATCTGAATTTTTTAAATTGTAAAATTTCAATATTAAGTTTAAAGCAATCAAAAATTCATATATTTAATTATTATATTTATATATAGAAAGAAGATTAGACAGTCTTTAGTATGGTAGAGTAGGAAAGAAAAGGCATATCTTATCCTAATTAGGCGAAGCCGTGGTCGTAACCAGAGCAACCAAATATATGCCTTTTTTGCCACTCACGTCAGGAAAATCATTCCAGAGTGCCAAAAAGATAGTTATAATTGAATGGTGGAGCTCTTCTTTGCGCTATGAGTCAAAATATAGTAAATGCAATATTGAACTTTTAATTATGGAATTCATATATTTTCTTCATTCCGGTTTAATATGCGAAATTTTCAATCTTTAAAAATTACATTTTATTTTAACTTCTATATCATATCCTTTGATTGGCCTATTAGTCACCATAAATAAAAACAAACCCATATTTTCAAGTTTAAAAAGTTTCAAAAATTTTGTTTTTTTTCCAAAAATATGAAAAAATAATATTCTCAGTTTATACTTACAAGAAATCAGTGTAAAACCATAATAAAGAAAACAGTTTGTTCCCATTGGCCCAGAGAGGTTCTCTAGATTTATATTTCTCCCATTTTAACCAAAACTAACCTAATTTCGAATGGGGGAAATGGAAAAAAATAACTTGAACGTTTTAGTAAATTTTTACTCAATAGTGTAATTTAACTTCATAATTTACTATGAAGAGTACATATATATCTTATAAAGTTTTGTCATTTACATAGCTAACGCCCTGGTATATTTTAATAATATTTTTAAAGTTTTTCTGAAATATGCTGACCATAGTATCCTTTACTTAAATGAGTCAATAAAACAAACATAGATTATTAATAGCAGTAAAGCATTATACTTTGGGAATAAGCGTATGGTTTTAATACACCAGGTTTCAAAATATAAAGGGAGGGAATTTCAGGTCCTTGAGTTACAGTGGCTGAAACCTGCTCACCATCGACCGTAAGTGAACTTGATCGGTTAGCTCTAACTAAACCATAGTGCTACGCTACTTTTATTAGAGTAAGAGAAGTGTCTCAGCAAGCACTATTGCTTTTCAGCTGGTACGTAAAAAACCTTTTTTGAAAAATTGACAAATTATTTAAGCATTTAATCTGCGAAAACGTATTATTTTTTAACGCATTTGACTGTTAAAAATGTTTTAATAAACATACCTAGGGATATCGTGGTAATTTTTAGATAAATATCAAGAACTGGATTCTCTAAGCCTAGCTCCGTTTAGAATAAATTTATAGCGCAAAAAGTCTTGAGAAGATCCGAAATGTTCGGAATCGGATAACCATTATCTTCTGCTATATATTTTTTCCGGATATTATATTCATTATTTTTGTGACTAAAAATAAGAAATTCGTAAGTTCAATAATATTTAAACTGATAGGGTTTATCCGAAGATAAACGTTTGCAACTTAATAATTCTTAGAATTTGTATAAAATAAAAGAAATATAATTCAAATCTACTAAAAATTCTTAGAAACAAACCATGCTCTTAAGTTTAAATGTATAATATTTTTGCTGAAAATAGATCTTCAAATTTTATTTTCCAAACGAAAAACTCGGATAATTTTCTAGGTTATGGCAATTTTCGGAGAAAAATGTAAACGAGTATTGTTTTATTTTATATTCGGATAAGTTAACTGTAAGTGTCGAATTTTTTTCGCTCCTGGAATAGAGTTGAAAGGAATTGAATCGAAAATTTTAGCATCGAAAAGAAGGGTACCGAACGTACTAGCGTAAACAACAGATGGAATAACGTCAAATCTTTTGGATTAGTGTCGAACCGGGTTTGAATTTGTTTCGAACCATCTTTGTATTAGTGTGTATAAAACCTAACCTAACCAGGCTTCGCATAGCCATCTCGTATACTGACTTCTCAATTAGTTAACCCATGCATTTTTTCTTTATGTTAACCCACCCAACTGCTTGTTTCTAATATTTTCTTTAAATCTCTCAATATGATCAATTCGATCCAATGGGATAACACCATCAAAACGTTCGTGTATTATGCATTATCTATTTTCGATTCGATTCTATTCCATTTTCAGTATTTTCTACACTATTCCTTTCGACTCTAAAGGAAATTGTGTTCAACGGTAGTCATTAAGTAGCAAAAATATTCGACCTTATTCAGTTTCCACCCTTATATTTTCAATCCTAGGTCAGCATCGAAAAAAGGTCGACCTTAGGACCGTTCGATACTATTCTATTCGACACTAAGGTGTAAGCCCAACTGAGGGGATAAATAGTCCCTGTTTAAGCAAACATGCTGGCATCTGAATACAGTTCAGTGGATCTATCTAATTTAAAAATGTTGTACAAACTCCGAGCACGAGTTCTAGCACCGGCTGTGTTTGAAACAACTTGACTCTAAAGGGTTCGATAATTCCATAATAATATTTTAAATCAAGGACTGACTCTGATAGGCATCAGTACTTATGAAATTTTTAATTAATACAATCTTGGCCAAGGTAGTTTATCTGAACACGAATTTCATCAAAAACAGTAATAGTATTTCCCATGTATCCGAGCTTATATTGAATGCTTCTAAAATTATATTTTTTTTTTAATTGTTAAACAGTAGATATACATCAGTTTTGATTGTTAAGGGGTGCTCCGTAAACTAGTACACTACACCACCGCCAATCCGTGCGACTGCATCATTTGTCCACTAAAGTGCCGCACGCGAAACCATGCCCGGAACGGGAAGCAAGGCCAAAGATCGGGAACCGAAGAACCCCAGACCAGTGCTCCCGCACACACGTGATGGGACTAAGGCAGCAGAAGGAAAGATATATGGCTTGGCGACCAAAACCCACACAGCAGTGCCATACGGCCCCAGTAATGTAACCGTGACCCAACAAGACCGACTCAAAGGCAGAGGGAGCTGCCGGGGGCCAGTTCGGCCCCCGCGAGTCGGCCGGGTGTGGGCGAGACGGCCGTGTACCAATTCGCGGAACGAGGACCCCCATCCTGCGCACGGACAGGTGGGCGGGAGGGGGACAGTAGATATACATTGAATTGGCCTTATTTCTATTCAGCACCACCTCGGCCGAGCGGCGAAAATTGGAACCATTGAGACCCGGCACCAATCAGATTTTGCCATTCTCAGAATTTTTTTCAATTTAAAAAAAAAATACTTCTGCTAGTCGCAAATTTTCCCGCTTCAGCCAAAAAAATGTTTTCTATTAGGATAAACACGTTATTGGTGCCCGGTCTCGAAGGTTCCAATATTCACCGCTCGGAAAAAGGCCCATTCGAGTTAATATAGAGAAATGTAGTTGGAATAAAAATTAGGTGTTTTATCGGGGATGAGTGCTTCTCTAAACAAAGATCCCCTTGAATATTTTCACAGTCGAGAGTGTAAAATAAAAGAATCATTTACTTTATATATACAGCCTTTAGAAGAGGTTGTATTTCTTTATTAAACTCGAATTTCATCATAATCGGTAATCTTATTTCCAATATACCCGCCGCTCTTCTTTTGAGAGTGATAACTGAAAAGGAGTTAATAAAGAGAAAGGTAGTTTGAAAACCATTTAAGAGTGCTTTCATCAAGTACAGTGCTTCTCTTGTTAAACAAAGATGTCAGTACAAAAAAGAGGTTGCTTCGCATCCTTAAATAGGGCTCTTTATCTAACTCGGATCAAACCCGTGAAGGGACACAAATTAATTGTTGGAGGAAGAGCAATTTAATATCTTTAAAATTATAGTTAGATTTAGTCCACTACTCCAAGGATTTTATTATTATTAAATATTTTACAAAAACCGGATAAAGACGAACTAGGAGAAAAATATTTCTAATATATTTCTTGTTAAATTAAAACAAATAAGATTAGCGTTTCAAAAATATTTAAATATAAAATTGTGTATGACTAATGGTAAATATATATAAATAAATTAAAGGAACTCCATCTTTAGCTATTTTTATTAGTGATTCTGGAGAATTTAAAAATAACATCAATAAAAGAGGAAGGTTTCCTAGAACGTCTTTATCCGTTTTTTTAGGAAAATTTTTAATAATAACAAAATCTTTTGAGTAGCGAACTAAATCTACTAACTATAATTTTAAAGATATTAAATTTCTCTTTCCCTAACAATTAATTTGTGTCCCTTCACCGGCTTCACTCGAGTTAGATAAAGAGCCATTTTTAAGGGTGCGAAGTAACTTATTTTTTGTCCCTTTTTCACCAAACAATACACCTTTTCCATATTTCTCTAGTTAGCCTTAGAGGTCTTTTGAACCTTAATTCTCACTAATGCTGAATAAACATTATAGCTTTGAAGTTGGCATTTCTTATTGGAGAAAGCAGTGGCCTGGTACAAATCTCGAAAGACAGAGATTAACTAACCTTACCTAAAGTAAAAAAGAGGGATGAACTAATTCGAGGGATTAACTAACCTAACCTAATCTTACCTAAAATATTAAATGAGGGACGGGTTAGCCCAAACTACGGGTTTCCTAGTTGGAGGGATGGGCTATTTCCAGGGATTCATTACCCTAACATAACATTACCTTAAAGATAACAAGATGGACGGATTAATTAGTTGGAATATGGGCTAATTTGAGCGATTATTTAATCTAAACCTAGCCTTACCTAAATATTTCAAGAGGGACGGGTTAGCCCAATATAAGGATTAACTAGTTCGAGGGATGAGCTACTTCCAGGGATTAACTAACCTAACCTTACCTTAAAGATTGACGGGGAAGCCCAAGGGATTAACTAGTTGGAGGGATGGGCTAATTCGAGGGATTAAATAACCTAACCTAACCTAAAATATTACAAGAGGGACTGGTTCAGACCGAGCTATGGATTTACTTATTAAAGGGACGGACTAGTTCGTGTGATTAACTAAACTAACCTAACCTAAAATATTACAAGAGGGACGGGTTTGCCCGTGCTAGGGATTAACTTGTTAAAGGGACGAGCTAGTTCGTGCGATTAACTAACCTAACCTAACCGTAACAAGACCACGAGGCATTACATAGTCTAATCTTAAATTTTATAATATTGAATCGCGCCGACAAAAAATGGGCAAGGAAGGCGAAACAGCCCTTTAAACAAAAGACCAGAAGTATGTGGCCATTTATTTAACTCGCTGACATCAATTCCCGTTTCGCCTGTTCTATATATCATTCTCAATCTTCTTTATTTCTTAATATACTTGTGTTCCGCGACTATGATGTGCTTTATATGCAGACTTTAATAAATGCCCAACTAGTTAATAACAACGTAATTAGGTAGTAGTAATGACGGTGTTGAAAATTCAACATATATGATAATGACTGTGCTATTAGGTTGTTTGCTGGTTATTAAAGTCTGGATCTAAAGGACAATATTCTAGTCGCAAATCTCAAGTATATTTAAAATCAAGTAGAAACTGAGAACGTTAAACTTTAAATTTCCTCTGAAATTGAGCACTTGGCATGATATAAAGGGCAAATCAAGATATATTTATTCCCTAGACAATTCATTGCGTAATGTTCTTAGACAGACATAAAATATTAAATTAGCCACATTCCTATGTAATGTGATTTATATTCAATCGCCTCGGTTTATTCAAGTACTCTACCCAAAAGATAGTTAGAAAGACGTCTATTATCACTGAAATATAGGTGAGAGACGCTTACCAAAACAATCGAAAACGACACCATCACGCAAGCGCGAGGGTTCACCATAATTCTAAACGCAAACGTAAACCACCCATTGGCACAGTGCATCTATGAGTACCGAATCTGTAAATCTCGCTTATATAGGCCGAGACTAGATATATAATTAAAGTTATAAAATAAAATGATAAGAAAATGTTGCCTACTATTCACTATTACGGTGAATTAGGGGGAGTTTAATGGGATACTCATGATATAATATAATAGTCAAAATGAAAGGGTTGAAGAGGGCTACCCTAGTAGAACCCAGTGAATGTACTGTCTAATAAACTAAATTTTTGTTTATCAATGTAGAACTAGTTAATAAAGTTCGGCTAGGTTTATGTTTTAACATTTTCTTAAGCCATTCAGGAACTTTTCTCTCTATTGCTTCATATGCCTTATCAATCTTTCATTTGTGAAATCTTTGGTTAACCAAGAGAAGCACTTATACATTTCTCCGAAGTATACTTTCTCTCTATTAAATCGAATACATTGGATATTCCTTAACGTTCTACTGTTTAAGAAATTTAAATTTTGTTAATGATTTTTAAACAATTAATAAAGCTCGGCTAAGCTAATGTTTTCACCCTTTTGTAACACATTCAGGCACCTTAATTTCCATTACTGCATATACCTTATCAATATTTCCTTGTGTTTAAATTGCGAAACTCTTGTACCCGAAAAAAGTCTTATCAAATTTTGTCAAAGTACCTTTGAATGTATTAACTCGAATTCAGTAGACGGTCGGAAGAAGAATACGACGACGACTTTAGCTATCAAGCAGTTTCTGATGAAATTCGAGTTTAGATAAAGGTATACACTTAGTAGTATATATACTAATACTGAAACAGTGATAAGCTTTATGAAGTAATAAAGAGATAGGTGCCTGAATGGGTTACGAAAGGTTTAAATCATGAGCTTAGATGAGATTTATTAATTGCTTCTAAAATTCAAAATAAAAATTTGGTTAAATTCGAGTTAATAGAGATAAAGGTAGTTAAAAAACGTTAATGGCTTTTATCAGGTATAAGTGCTTCTCATGCTTAAACCAAGATTTCAATAATGAAAGATTGCTAAGGTATATGAAGTAATAGAAAGGTGCCTGAATGTGTAACAAAAGAAGCTTAGCCGAGCTTTATAAATTGCTTCTAATAAAATAAAATTTATTAAACAAAAAACATATATTTTATCATGGTATTTCCTATCAGTAACTGAAAAATACATCACTGAGTAGAACTCTTCAGCCCTTTAGTTTTGACCATTATAATATATATGGAGTAACCCAATAAATTCCCCTTAAGCCCTAGATAATGGGTTATTGTTTTAACAATACTGTTCGTGAATTTGATTGGCCTGAGTGAAATTTGGATTTGAATAAACTTAAAAGAAGAAAAGGAAACTTACATTTTTATTTTCAAATTCTTGTATAAAACTAAATAATCCGTATAAGATTTTTAGAAATAATCCGAATGAAACACTTCAATAATTGTGCTAAGTAAAACTTTCCAATGATTGATATGGATACGATAATTGATGATTTGTGACCGTAGTCGCGACCAAAAATGGTAATTCGAATCTGGTCGATTGGTAACTCTTAGGGGTATTCTTCTGCCTTTCATGTCCATTTTTCGATTAGCAATTCAATATTGTAAAATATAAAGTCAGTTAATGTTATCCATCGGGCTTACCCGTCCCTCTTGTATTTTTTAGGTAAGGTTAGGTTTGTTAATCGTACGAATTAGCCCATCCCTGTAAATGGTTAGTTGCTCTGGCTAGCCCTTCCGTCTTATACCATTTTTTGGTAAATTAATGTTAATCACATGACCTACCCCGTCCCTCCAACTAGTTAATCCGTGGGGCTAGCCCGTCCATCTTCTAATATTTAAGGTAAGATTATATTAATTAATCCGGAAACTAGTCCATTCCACCGACTAGTTAATCCTCGGGCTTCATCCCTTTTGTAATATTTTAGGTTATGTTAGTTAATCTCCGTCCTTAAAGATTACGATTTTCGAGATAATGTACCAAACTCTTAATTACGTATAATTTGAAGCGCTAATTGAACGCTATATTCATTATTCAGCATTAGTAATAATTGAGGTTCTAAAGACTCTTGAGGTTAAATTTGTGGCTTTAGTCTACTACTATAAAGATTTTATTATTCTTAAATATTTTCCAAAAAAAAATAAAAATAAAAAACGATAAAGTCGACCTAGGGAAAAATTGTTCATATTTTAGCTATTTTCATTAGCGATACTAGAAGAACTTTCAAATAACATCAATAAGAGAAGGTTTCCTAGGACGTCTTTATCCTTTTTTTGGAAAATAATTAATCATAATTAAAAACAGGCCAGCTGGCCTGTTTTATTTATAGGTGTCTCAAAATTTCATTAGAAAAGTCTATGGAGATTTGTCTTATGAGGTGGAATCTTTTTTGTCAATGATAACTGAGGTTTTCTCCTTCTTCTTCTTCTTCTTCTTCTTCGTCCGACCGCGAGTCCGTTTCATTGAGTGTTTGCATTCGAGAGAGAAAAATTTGTTAGGCTCGTGGGGGTACTCTATATTTTTCTATACGTTTCGGATGAATACTAAGACTGAGATAACAAAAGCTGTAGATAAGGTTGAAACACCGTGAAAGACGGCGTTTCATTGGGAGTTTGCATTAGAAAGAGAGAAATGTGTTAGATTTACAAGGGTGTTCTATTATATTTTTATTATACTTTTATTATGTTGAATACTAAGACTGAATAACAGTAGCTTTGATTACGTTGGATAGGAAGACGGATAAAAAGATAACGTTGGTGTATGCAGTTGAATAAAAAACTTGTGTCTAATTAAATATAAATAATAAAGCAGAACGCGAGAGATACAAACGATATTTGTTTTGGTTTAAAAGATATAGGACGATGCCTAGAATTCTACGTATTGAGTCAAATGCAAAACAGTGTTTTTAACGTTTATAGTGCGTATTGAATTTTTTTTTATCAATGATTATAAGCCGCAGGGTACATAAACTTGGGTATTATACATTAGCCCAAATGGTATATAACGGTGAGATTTTGAAATGTCTTAGAAAATGGACTCTGAGACAGACGTACAATAAATTGATTTAGTTATAAAAGTTGGCGGGAAATTTAAATGATGCTGCAGAATTTAAAGGAGTCTAGAAAGGATACGGATATAAGAACAAAATTGGACACACGCGCGATAGGACACAATATCGATGGGATATAATCTCGATGGGACGCAATCTCGACAGAACATAATGTCGATGCAACACAATCTTGATAGACCGTAATCTTCATGTACATAATCTCAAGTGGAATCTTTATCGATAGTTCACAACCTCGAAAGGACATTTTGTTTCCTTGCCCTTCTTGTAATATTTTAGGTAAGGTTACGTTAGTTAATCACTCGAACTACGTCATCCCTCCAACTAGTTAAACACTTGCTCTAACCCATTCCTCTTATAATATTATAGGTAAGGTTACGTTAGTAGAGTGCAACAGTCTCAGTCTGATTTAGTTGCAGTCGACGCGAAGTCAGCCCCTTTTGAGTATTCGAACTTTCGGTACTATCATGTGTTCGACATAACGAACTTTCGGACTCGTCGTCCAATTCTTACAATGGGATGTAAATACGTTTTTCAGTTGGCCTATCGCCAGTAGGCCAAATCCGTTTTTTAAGGGAAGTCGACGTAGTTTTTCGAGAGATAAAAGTCATTTGCGCCTATGGATAGAACACATTCTCTCTCTGTCATTCATGCGTTCAACATCGTGTAAAAAAAAAAAAAAGTTAACGTCTCTAGCCTGCTGCAGAGGTGGAAGTTCCGTGGTGACGCCTAGAATGTCTTAGCCTTCAAGGATTAGGATAGGACAAGTAGAGGACAAGTAGTGGATAGATGCCTGGGGCCATCATCCTGTACATCTCTTGGACAGCAGAGTAAAGGAAGACTTACGTTTCTTTAGGAACAGTGCGGAGGACTTGGCATAGTTTTTTGCAAATATGTTCTTTAACGTGATGTTGTTTTTACGACTTCGTTTGCTTTTTTTTTTTTGCAGGGCTCTTTGAATTTATGAGAATTATACTTGTAATAATAAAGTTTAATGTTTATTCTGGTCTCGATCGTCTCGTTAATTCTCGAGTAGATATTTTAGTATCTTAGTGGATGTTCATGGTAATCACTTTTCGTTATCTTTAAGTTAGCAGATTAAAACAACGCTAGTAAGGTCACGTCAGGCTAGTATATTTTATCATTCGAATTAGCCAATATCCCTTTAGCTAGTAATCCCTTGGTATCACCCTTCTCTCTTATAAATGACGAGTTCGGAATTGAAGCGAATCTTCCAGAGCCATGGCGCGATTGAGGTATAACATCGTTATGCCGCTTTCGTCGTTCTTATTCTAAACTAAGCGTAGTGGATGAATACATGGATGGAAACAAAGAAAGAGTCATCATATTATATGTAAAGGCAAATTCGGACTTTATTTATATTTTCTTATATAACCTTTAAAATCTTTGACTCCTACCCTTTAATTCGTAAATACTTTTATTTGAAAACGGCAGAGACTCCGCCCCCCCCAGAACAATTACAGTCGTAGGGTGTTTTTTCTTTTAGGTCTTCCGATACGCGTATCTAGCTAGCGCGAGGTCGGAGGTTAGAGTTGTAATGGTTTTTCTTGCACATGGATTCCTTTTTTTTATAAATCGGTCCCATGTGTACTCAATTTTAAGAAAACTTTAAATTCCTTTTAGTTGCCATGCCCGCGTATGCCGCGTCATGGTACCAATTATATATTTTCCTACTTACTGGTATCCTGAGGTTGGACTGGAGACTTAAAAGCGAGAGGTCATAATTTTTAAATTGAGTTTAAATATACGGAGTAAGAAAAAGGCTTGATCGCCATGTACAAAATAAAATCTAACCGGGCAATCAGATGATTCGAAATCACGCGATGACGAGACGTCAGCGACCAGTATTCTGTATACATTTCAATCTTTAATTGTGCGCGTCCGTCCACCATTATTTGTGCGCGTCGTGTAACGCGTCCTCACAGGAAAACGAGTGAGTTCAAAGCTATTTTAAAAGGGTACCAGTTAATTAGGTCAAAACTATTAATCTAATAGCCCATGAGGTGCACCATGGCAGACCAGTATTTATTAAGTGTTGTTAATAATTTTCATTAACCGGCAAATAAACTGAATGGTTTCATTTTAAATCTAAGTGAAAAATGAAAATTAAACGGTATAAACCATCAAAATGAAAACAACGGCTTAAGCGATGTTAATATTCATCTAAATCGAAAGCACTTCTGAATTAAACTGTGTGAAATGAAATTTAAGAACTATAGTTTTATGCTGAGAGTATTGACGTGTTCGTTCTGCGGGAGCTCGAGTGAATATTTTTGAATATGGCAAAAACAAGAACTTAATCAATTTACTTTTAAAAAGATCGAATAACGTGCTGCGATCGAGATTAAAAAAGATGTCGCGTGCACCATAGGATATTTAATTTTAAACCACAGTTATAGGGCCCCATAATTTAGAACAACAATAACCGATTATAAAGTTTGTACAATATAAAATAATCATATATATTAAATCATTTCAATTTAAACTTGTAAATTTGCAATTTTAATTCCTACCACTAAATTAAAAAAAAAATGGGTTAATTGATTTACAAGTGTTTAATTTTTCCAAAAGCAAACACAAATTATACAAAAACGTTGTTTTGCTTCGCACTTCAAAAAAGTGCATTTATAGGTAAGAATTTCAAACCCGTGAAGGGACAGAAATTATAAATTCACAGTGAAAGAAATTTGAAAGTCACAGTCTAAGAAATCATAAAGCTATAATTATTATACAAAAACGTTGTTTTGCTTCGTACTTCAAAAATGTGCATTTAAAGGTTAGAATTTCAAACCCGTGAAGGGACAGAAATTATAAATTCACAGTGAAAGAAATATGAAAGTCACAGTCTAAGAAATCATAAAGCTATAATTATAATAATTAATATGAATAAAAAATTTACAAAAAAATGACGTATAAATTCGGCCTATCGAAACTTTTAATTATGCAGAAATCATTCTGTTGTAGAATTCACTCTTGGTAAGGGTAACTAAAAGCCAACTATGCGTGGAAAGGTAGAATAGCATAATACCAAATAGTTCCTGCCCGCGTTTTGAAAATGTTTAGTTGTTAGGATGGATGGTTGCAGTTTTCAGTTAGTAAAAGGAAACATTCGCCTCTTTATAAAGTTTCTAATCATTAAATCTACATAAGTAAAAGTTTCGATAGGCCGAATTTATACGTCATTTTTTTGTAAATTTTTTATTCATATTAATTATTATAATTATAGCTTTATGATTTCTTAGACTGTGACTTTCATATTTCTTTCACTGTGAATTTATAATTTCTGTCCCTTCACGGGTTTGAAATTCTAACCTTTAAATGCACATTTTTGAAGTACGAAGCAAAACAACGTTTTTGTATAATAATTATAGCTTTATGATTTCTTAGACTGTGACTTTCATATTTCTTTCACTGTGAATTTATAATTTCTGTCCCTTCACGGGTTTGAAATTCTTACCTATAAATGCACTTTTTTGAAGTGCGAAGCAAAACAACGTTTTTGTATAATAAAATATTTGGAGTAGTAGACTAAAACGAATAACTATAATTTTTAAGATATTAAATTGTGTTCTATAACAATTAATTTGTGTCCCTTCACGGGTTTGTTAAAGAGCCTTTTTTTTAAGAGTGCGAGGCAACTTCTTTTTGCATAATTGATTTTTAATTGAGCTTAATTAGGCAACTTTGATGATTAAAGCCCAGTACCTGCCACTTGGCATTTGGTATATTTTGTGGCAATTTTTACGGGTACGATCAAGTATATTAGAAGAGAAACCGTTTATTTTTCCACACGTAATTTTTTTTATTAATATAATATTGTATTCATTTAATAGCATTCGTGTATATAGATACATTTAAAAACTCACAATTTCAAGCTGAAGGACATCGTTTCGACGCAAGCGGTATCAAACCATGAATAATTTGACTGCTGATATGAGAGTTGTAGTGAATGAAGTACGTTAATTAAAAAATAATGATCATTAGTTAAGATACAACCTTTTTATAATTCCTTTTAAGTACGACTATGATCCTATTCGTAAGACGTTGGATATACATCGTTGGCCAGAGTATTACCGTCTTCTTTATGAATTTCTACTTCATTATCCAAGTGGAAGGTAAGATATTACATTGAGGGTGACGAGGAAAAATAATTGATTTTTTTCACTATTATACTATTAAAAATTTTACCATTTATTCGCGAATATCGATGCTTTCAGCAATTTTATCTCCATTGTTGATATCACTCTGAAGTTTTTCGCAATTTTCGTTTTCACTAGCGATTTTAGTGATAATCATTGTCTTTCAAGATGAAATCTCTATTATAATTTTTCTTGTGATTTTCTAGCTAATATCGTGCTAGATCTCTCGCGATTTTATTGCGATTACCTTTTGAGGTCTCTCGCAACTTTATCGTTATTATTGTTGCATCTCGTGATTTTTTTGCAATTATCGTTGCCCTTCACGATTTTATAGCGTTTTCATTGCTTTTATCTCTATACTCGTTGTCCCTCATGAATATTCTTGCTTCTATCGATTTTATAACTACTCGGGCTATTTTCACAGCTTAAAAAAACCTATAAAAAAATACTACTGAAGCTTAACCTTGAAGGTACTATTTTTGGGGATATTGCAATAGGCTCCATCAATATATGCAATTGATCTACGTTTTTCAGGTTCTGGATTATGATGAGAAATAGCTATTTCTGCCAGGGGGTCGAAATAGTAAAATATTATTATTGACAGTCTTTTTAACCATAATTATACACAATTTTTTATACTCTTTATATAACGACAACATCTTAACTTTCTACTTCTCTTTTTTTGAAGAATTAACATTACATACATCCAGGATGAGAGATCCAGACGAATCGTAAGATTTTAATATTTTCAAAGTTGATTTCCGATACCCATCATATTATCTGAAAGGGATAGCGTCAAAAGGAAGAAAAAATTGGGGATACAACATTGGAGGACACATATGTGAACGACCTTGGTGGGTCATGCATGCGATAATTGGGTAGAAGACTTTTGGGTTGACATAATAATTTGGTGGACGAAAATTGGATAGATGCAATCATTGATTGAATGCAATAATTAGGTGAACGAATAATCGCCTGGGGTGGAAATTTTGGTTGAACAGAATGATTGGCCATCAGCTTTTGTTTGTTGCTGGGTAGCAACCAACACACCCGTCCAAACCGTGCGGCCGTTATCATTTATCCACTAGATTGCCACACGCGAAACCACGCCCGGAACGGGTCACAACCTTATGTAGAACCAAGACCGACCACACTCGTGCGTGAGGACTAAGGAAGCAGAAAGAACGTAGCAAGTGGGCGACCCCAACCCACACATCACTGCCATACGGCCCAAAGGACAGACTCACTGGCGTAGGATGACGCCGAGGCTAGTACCGGGGACAGGACCTTCGAAGAGCGTGGCGGCGCAGCCCCTACTGGAGAACCGGTACCCGGGTTCGTCGCCCCAAGTCTGGGTAGGGAGCAGCCCGTTCGAGGCGATGATCCACCGGGGAACCACTCACGCCTAGAACCTCCTGAGCCGCCGTGGCCGGGGTGAGACAGTGTTACCATTTAGCGGAACTAGGACGGATCCCAGAACTCGGGCCCTCTCACCACGTAAGAACACTCACCTACCCTACGCACGTCCAGGTAGGGGTAGAATGATTGTCCAGCACGATTATTGGGTATATTGATTTAAAGAAACTTTTATGGAAGTTATAATTGTTATTTCCAACCCTGGTTGATAAACATACCTTCCACACATTTCCCTGTCATTACCCCAGTCTCCGAGAGAGATGGAGCAACATGTTCCTAGATTCACTTTTCAACGTTGTCGTAATCTATTGTATTATAAAAATTAGCCCATTTGGCCATTTGGGCTGACTGTGAAAAAATATTCGGTTGAAACCGAGTTCGGTCCAATAGTAGGAAGCCTATTTAAATATTGTAAATACACATATTTTAATATATCCCAAATATATCCTGTCATTGGTTATGCATAATAAATTGTCCACAAGATATTCATATAAAAGGCACCTAAAAGCAACCAATATTTTCCAAAATAACATACGTATCCAGCTGTTCAATCTACCCATTTTCTTTGACCAAATTATATGATACACTCTGTAGTCATCCATCAAAAAAAAAAAAAAAAAAAAAAAAAAAAAAAAAACACAGAAAAATGTAAGTTGTACCATACTCCAAGTTCATAAGAGAAGCCACACTTCGATGGACATTTTTTATATAAAATGTTTGAAGTTTTGGACTTAGGTATAGGTTTTTGAAATTTAAAATTTCGGACGTAATTCTCCATTTACAATATTTTTTGAAAAACATTTGATCTTACGAAATTTTTATAATTTTGGACATCACTCCTCATTTAGGAAAAGTTTTAAATACCTTTTTAGTTTAAATTTTTTTCTCCATTTAGTAATAGTTTTTGAAAATATTTTGTTTTTTTAAAATTATTTCAAAAGTTTTGAGCATTTTGAAAGATTTTGGAATTTTAGACTTCATTCTCCCTTTAGTGTATTTAATAAACCACGCTAATCCTAATCCTGTAATTAAAGGAAAATCATAGATCTTAAGAGTTGGGTTTTTAACATCATTTGTAAAAAAGAGTATGCTAGCAGGTTAGCGTCACTTTTAAAATAAATCAATATATAATCATTTTTGATTATAGCAAAAAATACAATCATTTTTTCAACAGCCAGGTGACTTGTACACCAGTTCATTTTACATATCATGGAACTCATTGAGGCTTTGGCGCAAAGAACCCTTTAATCGAACTTGCACCACCACGTGTAAGATAAACGAATACCAAACGCTTTCAATGTTTTGTGAAGAAAACTACATCTCGCTAACTGGGGCATTTCGAATCTATTATCCCGAGGTAATTAAATTTTGAGAAGTCTTAAAAACCTATTATTGAGGAGGGGGAAACTAAACACATTCAAGCACATAAACCTACGAATACATCATAAAAATCTATGGTACCCCTATCCTCTCATACTTTGTCCATAAAGTACCCTTAAAGGCCTAACTTCTTTTCTCCTCGTCGAAAAAGGGTTCAAACATCTTTTTTACTTCCCCTACTTACCCCTCTATTGTAAGCTCTCTCCACTTAGATTTTTTACTGCCAATAGTTGTGAAATGGCATACAATTAACTACACGCTCACCAAATAATTCTCCTACAATTGTATAAAGCTACAAATGTGTTTCCAAATCTTTTACCTTTTAGCTTAAATTTTAACGTTAAAATCCATATCTTAAGCAAAAATCGCAGTTTCTTATAATGACCGGTTTCTTGCGTTTACCACAAATTGCTTGATATAGTGCTCAGCCCAATAGTGTCAGTAATTGTATAGCTTCTTATATTTAGGAGAAATGCTAAACCAGGGAGTTATACTGTTAATTTTTTCAGGTGAGTTTTCTCGCGTTTAATTCTTTGGGCAGGGCTAAGAATTTTGAAGGCAAAACATTAGTGTAATCATTTCTAGGTAATTTTATAATAAGGTATGAATTTTATGATGTTAGGCATAGGCTATATAAGGAAGGATGTAAAGAAACAATCGTTTATCTTAACTTTAAATACTGACTTGAGTATGGAATAAATTCGTGCCTTTAAGATAGAAAGAACATCACTGTCTGTCTACCTAAGTAGCCGCAGTAGCCCGGCTGATATACATTTGCTCGATTGGAGAGACCTTAGTTATGCAGAGCGACGATTTGGTTTCGGAGTTCAACACGATCCGTCATGATGAGACAGAGAAACGATTGGCTATAAATTAGTTATATAACGGTTTTTAAAACAAATGACACCATTTAACACTTTGTATAAAAAACATGTTTTTTCATACAAAATTGACAAATTGTGATTTTATAATTAGAGTACAGAAAATGTTCTTATATATTAAAAGCACCACTTGTCATTTTGTAAAAAAAGCAGTTGCAACATGAATTTATTGCCCGTCGTTTCTTTGTTCCCGGTTCTGCAATTTAGTGTTGAACTCCGAATATTAGATCGTAGCTCTGCATAACCAAGATCTTTCCAGTCGAGCAATCGCACGTCAGTTGCAAATAATCGGGCTACTGTAGCTACTTGGGAAGACAGACAGTGGTCTTATTTGTATTTTTAAGGCTCGAATTTATTTGAATAACACATTCAAGTCAATAATTAAAGCTTAGATGAACGATTTTTTTTTACATTTATTTCTTATACAGCTTATCCCTAACACAATAAAATTCATGCCTCATATGACCCTGGATAAATTAAACTGATGTTTTGTTTTCAAAATTCTTAGTCCCAAAGAAATAAACGCAAGAAGCCCAGAAAAAAATATTTATGTTTATTAGCATAAATATTAGCATTCGTCAATATAATAAGGAAGTATAGTCATGACACTATAAACTGAATCGTATTGTCTATAATTACTGACTGTATTGAGCTAAAACCTATATCAACTAATTTGTGGTAAAAGCAAGAAACCAATAAGAGACTGTCATGAATTTCAAGATACGAAATTCAACGTCATGTTTAAGTAAAAGGGTAAAAGTTAACAGATTTGGAAACACATTTGTAGATTTATGCTGGTGGAATGTTTGATACGCCTTGAGTACCTTGCTGTGTTCAAGTTTGATTTGCTGTGAACTTACTCCGATGTCGATTTTAAAGGGTGATTTCCAAATTAAAATCTGCATTTTTTTTAATTATTTTTGCAACTGTTGGATCATTATTTGACTTGTTTCCCGGGGGTTTTACTTAATAGTCTGCCATTTGACAACTAAAGCTATAATTGTTTTTTCAATGGATTATTATTTTAAAGAATCGGACCTTTCCAAAAAGCTATAGCTGACTATTATAAATCACTTATGATAAAAAATGGACGAGCGGAATAAAAAGGAAAGAAAACTTTATCCGCGACTTTATACATGGTTCGTAAAGCCGGGATGGCACACGAGGACTAGCTTTTAAAATATCCTAACTAATTTAGCGCTTAAATGGCAGGGCAATCGTCATTAGAAAAGGGGTTTGATGGGGCTAAGTTTACCACGTGGCCCGATATGTGCCTTCTTGGCTATGGTGCTTCAGCAGCGAAATTTTTCGAAGCCCCTAGTCCCAAGCCGAGTAAATGCACCCTGAGGACGTACTATTTAAAATGTTTTACCTAAATTTGACAAAATTCCGCTCAAAACGCGTTACAAGGCCGGGAGCCAAAGAGCCTGTTTGAGAGGAGTGCTAAGGAAATGCAATTTTATACGAGAGGATTTGTAATGAGATGTTCGCTGTAATTTACTCGCGAGAGACAATTTATAAGTGGAGGAGTAGTTACTTTCATTTGATTGTTTAGTTTTATATAGACGTAATGGTTTAGATATAGGTAAGGGTTTAGATATAGGTAAGGGTTTAGATATAGGTAAGGGTTAAGATATAGGTAAGGGTTAAGATATAGGTAAGGGTTAAGATATAGGTAAGGGTTTAGATATAGGTAAGGGTTTAGATATAGGTAAGGGTTTAGATATAGGTAACGGGTTTGATATTGGTAACGGTTTAGATACAGATAATGGTTTATTTTTAGCTGACGTTTTCTTTTACGTGATTGTTTAAGTATAGATAATGTTTTAGATGTAAGTTATGGTTTATATTTGCCTCATGTTTAGTTTTATTTTATTTTTTGCTTAATTTTAGTTAATTGTTTAGTAGTAAACTTATAAGGTTAGGTTAGGCATTAGTATTACGGGCCCTGTGGACCGTCTTAATTATGTTCACAAAATAATTGAAATCAAAATATTTTGTTAAAACATATTCATTTTCATCAATTTAGGTATGGACTGCTATTTTTATTATCGTGGTTTTGTTCCACTCTCATCAATTACTGCGATTCATCCTATCAAAAATAAGCGTCGTTCAAGCACTCCTAGGTAGGTAAATAGTTTTCTTTGCGAGGTTTCAAAAAATTTAATTTATGGTACTAAGCCTAAGTACGTACGCTTGACGTCGGTCACAAAACCACTTGGCGAAATTGGTCTTTGAATCTCTTGAGGGGGACCGTTGCATTTCTTTGGCAACTGCGTGCACGAAATAACCACATATTAAGATAATTTTCGATTGTTAATAGTCCTAACCTTAAAGGCAAAGGATTACTTCTGCCTGTCACCCTGGAAACAAACTCACCCTCCAGGCTTTCTCTTGCCTTGCTACCCAAGGGGAAGCTCAGAAGGTGAGCCCACTTCCAGTGAAACAGGCAGGTTACAGGCAGAAGAAATCCTAGGCCTTTAAGAATTTTTCACTTCAAAATAGCTTGCTAAAAATTAGCCTATATAAGTGACGGGCAAAACTGAATTTTGAATTTTTTTTAACTTGATTCGACCAAAAAAAGTTTTGAAAATCACAATCACTGAATCTTTCGTAATAGCTAATAGTTTTTTATAGAAAGCTCATTTAATATTTAGGAATGAAAGTCGGAAATAAACCTTTATCACGAAAAAATTTTAGTTCATCGATAAACCGCTTCTTGGGTAGCTGTGAGTTTTCGAATAATTCTAATAGCGGAATTGATAAAAAAATACCATAAATATTGTTTCAAAATAATATTTTCATTTACTTTAAAGATATTCGAATAATTTATAGTATTTGCTCTACAGTCTGAATAATCGACGACTGCCATTAATACGTATTGTTCAAATTAATTCGGAGCGAGATTTACCGAAATATATCAAGTAAGGCTTAGTTGTAAATAATAGCAAAATTAATTATTTATTTACAATTCCAAACTCTACTCATTAAGAAGCCCTTTGAATCATTGATTTTATGAAAGTGTTCCATTTACTATCACAATTCATTGTTTTTCTGTGATCTTCATTATATAATAAATGGTGAGAAATATTTGGAGTTTGTATGTTTTTGATGTTTAAATATAACATATAGTAACATATAGTATATCTATATGGCAGTTACACCTTAACGGTCGTGCTAAACAGTATCATTATCCACTTAATGGTAATATTCCAAAATTGGATTCCACAAAAAAGTGATTCCGATTGCATCGATGAGCGGTATACGTAGGTATGTGCCTATTAGCACAGTTCCTATTAGCGCAGTTTCCCATTAGCGCCGCTTCGCATTTGTTCCTATTACCATTAGCACCGTTTCCGATATGGAGATAAATAACCAGGCTTATAACCAGAAGATAGTGAATTCGAGCCTACTTTCGGAAAATGGTATGTTATATTTTTCGATTTATTTGGTTCATGCAAATTTTAATAACAATTGGAATTGTTAATCATTTCAGTTTTAATTGTTGTTAGCAGGCAGGTTAAGATAATGTAGGAAAAATGTTGAAAAATTAGAAAGAAAAAATCCAAATAGGTTATGGGGTCATTTTTGCGTACGTGTTTTTGTTCAGTTTTGCATGATTTTGCTGTTTTCCGTGTTAGTTTTGTAAATTTTACGTCGGGTTTAATTACAGATTTAATTTTAATAAGTAGAGATCGGGGTTTGGACAAAATAATCCACAACTCTCAGTTAATCAGTTAGTCATAAAAAAATAATCGGAAAATTATTCGCGATTACATTGGATTTATCTTAGACGTTTTTCGAAAAATTTTAAGTTATGAATAAAGATAAAATAATCAGAAATTTTCTTGTCCAAACCCCGATCTCTGTTAATAAGGGTCAAGTTAATTTTTATGCTAAAATAAAGGACAAAGTGGTGCTACTAAATTACAAATTTTCCATAAATTTAATGCTCATTTGTTGACTCTCTTTTAGAAAACTTGGTTTTTGAACCAGATTCACTGGGTTAGGTTAGGTTAGTTCTTCTGAGACATTAAATGCTGAAACAGGAAACGCTTGTGAATGTAGGGTTAAAAACCTTTTTAGGAAAGGTCTAAGACAGCGGTTTTTGGGAAACGGCGCTAATGGGAACGGCGCTTATATGAATTGTGCTAATGGAAAATTGCGCAAATGGGGACGGCGCTAATGGGAACCGCGATAATGGTAAACTGCGCTAATAGGAACTGCGCTAATGGGCATAATTCTAGCCATATAGGATGATTGTAGAGGAAGAGTGAGCGCCGATGTGTCGAATGGGTTTCGGCGCAATGGAACTACAGCGGGCCAAATAATCGAAAAATGGTTATCGTTTCTAACATTCATATGAAATCATTTGTTCTGATTAGGCGATAAAACAGAGTAAATATAATCAAACAATCAATGCAATAGGACTTTTTAATCGTTTACAGTGATGACTTGGTCGTTATGACGAATAAATAAAAGAATTTCGATGAAACGTCTCCAAAACATTAAATGCAATTAAATTATCCCCAACCAAAAAAAAATCATAAACGCTCATTTGAAACTTTTTCTTATCTAATTCATCAAACGTCCATTGAACCAAACGTCACACTATTCGAACATAGAACCCAATGCCTTTCTGCGGTATTCAAATTTTAGAAGAACAGAATCGATGTTATGGAGTTTGAAGATATTAATTGTTTTATTTTTGTGATTGGTGTTTAAGCGATTGCCATCGCGGTATTCCTTATAGCAATTTTTTCCCTTTGCTGTTTTAGCTACGCGCTTTATTACGTTAGAAGCTTATGGCTTTCCATAATTATACGGCTCCAATTAAAAATAATCTTCCAAAGATTAATAGTAAATTTATGTTAACAGTAAAATTTCTGTTAATTCTAGCTTTTGATCATTTTGCAATTTATCGTTAAATACAAATATATGTAAAAATCACTCTGTTGTAAACAACGGCTTAACGTTCAAAAGAGGATCGGTCTTTGATTAATCGTCTATCCATTATACAAAGGCTAGAAGACTAAATGAAAATTGTTTTATGCAATAAGACTGCTGTCATTGAAACTGTCGAATATATATAAAATTAATTTTGTTTTGCAACTATGTGGCAGAAACAAAATTTATTGTATTTTTTTATCATCTATACCAATTAAATGAAACTTTTAATTTACTCCAAAACTCGCTTATGAATCTGGTAATTATCCACCGATAAAAAATAAGCTATTTGTCATAAATTAACGATAGAATAAAACCAATTCTTTATGCACCATCTTAAAATTGCTAGATTTGGTTATAGTAATAAGTAATATTCCAGTTTGGCTTTTATAATATTATACGGGATTATATTTATTTGATATTTTTTGCACTACATTATCAAACGCTGAGCTACATCCGCGAGCGATGGGTTGACTCAGATTTATATTTTACCGATGAGCATCAATCGCGACGTCCAAACCGGAGATACAGATATGTGCAATAGTTCAATTTTATAATACAACGTGGCTGTTCATAATTCTTGAAGTTGAGGCGTAACCAAAAATATTGCAACTTGGTTGATGTTAAATTTTTAGATGTTTGTTATGTTTATTACATGCAATACAAAAAAAAGCCAGTTCAATTTCTTTTCAATTTGCGTCAATAAGTGTTAGTTCCTAAATTGATGCTATTTCCTTCTGATATATTAAAGTGACAATCTCAAAAAACGCCGTTTTGGACAATTTCTCAAGATTGATCTAAGATTTTTGAATGCCAATTTTTCCGTCAAAGTCTACCAGTTAAATGCACTAATATAATGTTATCTATCAATTGAAAAGGAATTTGACTTACTAATTTTCTAGTAAGACTTTAATCAACAACGTTATTTTGATGCCATGGCAGAGAGTTTTCCTATCGTATCTGCGTTTATAAGGGTGATATTTAAACAAAACTCTTATCACGTTATACCCTCTTCAGACGATCATAAAATAAGCCGAGTTCGGTTTATTTTAAGCCAAAATAAACTGAAGTTTAAACTGGTTTAAAAGCTTACGACCTATGTTTTCAGACGAGAAACAAAACAAACTGAAATTTAATAGCAATATGTTTCCCGCCAAAAATATGGGATTTGATTTTTTGAAAGTAAATTACCTTTGAGATTTATTTTATAATATTTTGAACCTTTATTTCATAATCAGCTCTTTCACAATCATTTTTTAAAAGCGGAGAAAAGGTTGAGGCGGAGAAATTAAGCCGCGCGCGCGGGAAGAGCTAAGCTTAATTTGACGTAATTAGGCTTAGCTTTTCCCGCGCGCGGATGGCGTTGGTTTATTTTTTAACCGCGGTTTCGGTTTGAATCTGGGTTTTAAATTTACACCGTCTGAAACACTAACTATGGTTTAAAAATGAACTTTGGTTTACTAAACCCAGTTTTATAGGCTCGTCTGAAGATGGTATTAGGAATATAGATTTATACCCTGGGAAAAGTTAAAAAAGTCAACACCCCAGTACCAAGTTAACCTGATCGGTAGGGTATGCAACAGAATAACTTTTACAGTGGATGCATTCAATTACCTAAGATAATTCTAAAATGAGAAAATGCAGTGTTGCTTCCAATTACCAAAGATGATTCTAATATTTGAAAATACAGAGGAATTCAATAGCCTTAGAGATTACTGATATGAAAAAGTATCAGTATATGTATGAGAAAAATACAGAGGAGACTGCTTACACGAGAAAATATAGTGGATACATTCAATTATCCAAGAAAATACTATTATAAGAAAATATATACTCTAGAACCCATTTAAATGTAGTATTTATGCTGAGAAATTCATTTAAGAATTCTGGACTTAAAAGCTTCTGAGATCTTGCTTCATTTTTTTAAGAAAAAATTGACAAGCTGGTACGTTTCAAGCAACTAACATAAAATGAAATGAAATTTTAGTATTTTCGAATAGGTTGTAAAAAAGTGATTATACTTAAAAATGCCATTTAATATTCTACTAGAACATTATAAAAAAGATAAAATGTAAATTTTATGAGTAAAATGCACGTAAATTATTGCTTTTACGTGGTATCTCTTATGAAAGTATTTAAATCAGAAAGTTCTTTCATTTATTAATAGTTAGTTTCCTTTATCATTTTATCAAAAGTCAATATGCGTTCTTACATAAAGTGTAAAAAGAGCAGTAACTATTTCTTTCTCAATGTCATATATAACATTGCATATATACGTATTCTAATATATTTTATCCAAAGAATTTGCACTTGAAAGCGAAATGGCTAAAAGCATCATGAAATTCTCCTACGCAGTTGGAGTATTCTTTATTATTGAGATTTTCATGGCTAATCTCTCAACAAAATTGACCGTCAGCTATGACTGTAACGTCAATTCTTTGGACGACATATTCAAGTATCCTAAAATCACAATACTTCAAACTGACGAAAATCCAGATTTAAGGCGCCACATGATAGTAAGTATTGAGCACCACCTACACATATTTTAATAATTTTAAAATTCTGGTTAGTGGCTTTAGTTACTTACTAAAAATATTTTAGGATATGTTTAAAAGTTACCCAAAAAATGGATTAAATCGACCTATAGAAACAATTATTTCTGTTAGTCGACCTTATCCATTTTTTGGAAAATTTTTAATCATAATAAAGGTAAGGTTCCAGTCGCGCAGTTTCCCCACCATAGCGAACCCTCTTCATTCTTAATTTTTTTCCTTTGCAGCTTTTCATTTGAATATGAATTATAGCAGAAAACATTTATTTATTTTACTCGGTTTACTTGAACGGGTTTATATTTTAATACTGTTTGACATCCAGTTACTATTTGAAAACGACTCATTATTTTAATTGGAATTTTGTGTTACCCAAGGGTTCCAGGTTAGGTTAGGCTAGAGCCTACAAATAAATTAAGATGAGGGCGCTTCCGTCGTGTGGCCTTATATACAATATTGAGCTTTTATGCATGACCATATACATTAAAGATTCTACTCCTGTCCCCAACCCGATTAAATTGACCCAGTAAAAATGACTTCATACGGAGAGCCACACTGTTTGTCCAACGACAAAGGAGAAGTTCTCCTCCAGGCGAAAATGATTAAACTAACTGTCATGTAAAAAGTGTTATTTTCACTGGATTTAGAGTTATTATTGATGAAATAAATTAAAATTGTTTAATTTGATTAGACATTTTAATATTTGTGGTGAGCACCTCTAACATTGTAGTTGAACTGCCAAAATACTACGCAGTTCCGATACAAAAATACAATATATTAATAATTTTGTTACTAGATGTCTTAAGTGTTTCTAAATAGTTCTGTAAATTTAAATCGCTCACTCACACCCATAATGGATCAACGATCCCAATCATCTTCAAATGCTGATCCATCTTTGCACCTGGTATTATCTTGGTGAATTGATCGGCAATATTTAAATTTGTTTTCACCAAGAGTAGTTGTATCGTATTTTCTTCAATGAGATCTCTAACGTGAAATAGTTTTAGGTAATATGTTTGAATCGATCCGAAGTCGTTTGGGTGTTCTGCTAATTTTATAGCATCCTGATTATCTATATTCACCCTCATTACTGATCCAATCGATTGACCTTGACATATTTCTCAGAGTAGTTTTTGCAGCCAACAGCTCTCTTGGCAGCTTCATTTAACGACACAAATTCCGATTCCACAGTGCTAAGTGCAACTCATCTTTGTTTTCATCTTTTCCAACTTACGATAGCTCTTCCTTACTTTACTTCGAACTCGCTGAATGATTTTCGGTCTGTTAAATCAGAGCCCCAGTCTGCATCTGTAAATATTTCAGCCTTTTGGTCTGTTCGCTTAAAAAGTAAAGCTAGGGTACTTGTTTCACTTAAATATCTGAGGACGGGTTTAAGTCCTGTTCATGTGATGGTCTTTGACTAAATTGGCTCATGAACGTTCAAACAAGGGCTAAATCTGGTCTTGTATGCGTTGCCAGATAAAGAAGACATCCAATTGCATGACGACTCATTATGTCATTTTCTCATTTAGTTCGTTCCCTTCTTCACAGTTTGTATATTTTATTCTGAGGGCAAGAGGAATCGCTGCACTTTTTGAATCTAACATTCCCATGTCCTTTAGGACTTTTTTAGCGTACTGGGATCTAACGCATAAGAACTTTCTTCGGTTTTGCATGGTTACTCTCATAGATAAAATATTTCTGACTTCTCCTAAATCTTCTATTTTTTGTTTGGCTAACTCTTTTTATTCTTTTTATTGCTTCAATAGTTCCGTAATGTACTTCATCGTCGACGTACGTTGCTATGATTATTTCTCGTCTTGATAAACAATATACACGTTTGAATCCTTCTTTTTGAAGTACTTTGTCTTGGTGCCTATTCCATCGTCTGCCGGATGGATGGAAACGTATATGCTTTTTCGTTGTGTTAAAACAAGATCTTTGTTTTGATGATCGTCAGACGAGGGCTTTAATTAACTCTTCGGATATTTCTTAAATGTTTCCCGGAATCTCCATATAAATCTCCTCTTCTAGCTTATCTTTTAAATCGGCAGCTGTAATGTCTAGATGGTGTAAATGCCACTTTATTTCTGATGCGAATCCAAAAATCATCATGCTTTTCATCATAACTACTGGTACTTTTGGTCATAGTCCAGACCTGGTCTTTGGGTGTTACCTTACGTGACGAGCCTGGCTGGTTATTTGGCTAATTTTCATTGTTCGTCGTATATTGTTATGTAAATCCATTTTCCTCAAATGGTCTTTTATACTTTGGTCTTTCTACGAACTTGAACGTGTCATTTCTAAAGAAATTATGAGTTGCCGCTTTCTATTTCACTTCGTCTTTTCCATCCATTGCTTCTCTCGTGGTCCTTGGATTGCGCTGCTTTTCATCATTCACCTTTACTTTGTTACATTTTGGTTCGTTGTCTGCTATTTCAATGACACAATCTTTCATCTAAGATGGTCTTCTTTAATGGTTTACCAGATTTGTTTTGTTCAGGTGCTCCATTTTCATCCTCATGTCTACTCCCAATTTTTGTCTATGTCGTCATCAGCTAGAAGTTCATCGGTTGCAACCATAGTATCTTGCTATAAAGCATGCTAAACGTCAGGTAGAGGTATCGTCTTGTTTTGTGAAATTTGGTTTACTTTTTTCATGGGAAATACAGCTTCTTCGAATTTAGTAGAGCGACTTATAAAAACTTCGTCATTTACTGGATTCCACAAACAATAGGCCTTGGCCGCAACATCGTAACCAATCAGTATACATGGAGGCCCTTCGGTGTTAACTTCGTATCTTGGTGCTTATTGATGGCCTTAGCACGACAACCCTCAACTCGTAAAATCTATAGGTCTCTTCTTCCAGAGAGCCAAGGAACATACGTTCTTATTAGCCGCAGTCTGGAATTGATTCCGGATTGTAACAGTATTTTATAGACGCTCCCCTTACTTTTACATTATTGGGCCTAACCCTTATATTTTGCACCTGGCTGGTACGGAATATTTCGATTGACGTCACACGTGGTCACGCTTAAATAGCTCGTGCCACGTGTGGCAAAACGCTCTTACCCTTACTCTCCGTTCCTGGCTGGTCGCTGACCAAGTTTTTCCTGAGTTGGTCTCTTCGGCCGCGTGGCCCTTCGGGGTCCCGCGCTTTTTCGCGTACTCTAAGACCCGGACTTAGAATCCTCTACGCCGGGTTTAATTATATGTGTACGTGTTGTGCGCGTTTCATCATTACCATGCCAAGGACAGTATCGTAAGAAACAAACATTTTAAATATGCCAGCCAGGGTTATTAAACTTTTAGTGTATTATTATTATTATTATTATTATTTTGTTAGGTCTTTATTAAAATTATATATTAACTAACAAAACCTTATTTAAGTTTTCTATTAATTATCTAATGATGACGAGACTTATTTATATATTTAACTTTAATTCCCCTAGACATTTAACCGACCTTTAAATATTAACTAATCTTAACTAAATCCCCTTTTATAATAAATCTCGTCTCATTTTGGGGGCCCTTCCGGGATCGAATTCTATATATATATAGTTCACCGGGTCTATTACTTTTGCCCTTTATTTTAATTACTTTCTTTAATCTGTTCTTGCCATATTATTGAACACTACTGAACTTTTAAGACTTTTTTTGTGGCATTAGCATTTTGTAAAATTCAGGTTAGATTTATGTTTGTATATTTATCGTATTTTTCTATAGTTGTATATTTTCATACCAGTTTTAATTGATATTTGCCAAATTATAATTTAATCATTTGGAATTTTGAATGACCTTTAACGTAATTTTAGGTTATGGATTTTTAATTGTTATCGTATTTTATTTTGGAAACTTAGATTTACGTTTTTTTTTTAAAGTTATGCGCTTAAATTTAATTTTAATTAGTTGGTCATGCTTCCCGTTTAAAAATCCCCTTTAATTTTTGTTCTCGTTGGGTTTTTGGTGTGCTCCTAGGACTCTTAATGTGGTTATTTTGAATGACCATTTTATGTCTAGTATCGCAATATTAGAATAAAAATTCTACGTTAATCGTTAAGTTTAGGGCCCCTTTATTAAGTTTCTAGTTTTTGTTTTGTGCAGAGTAGCTCATTAGGATATTTTAAATATTTAGCACTGCGAAATTTAAATTTCTAGTCCCCCTTCAAATTTTATGAATTTTCCATTCAATTTGAAATTTTTTTTTTCGAAATTCTACCCTGTAAAACTAGTTTTCATCGCTATTGTTAGCTCCTCGTGGAAAAATATTTTTTTAAGCTTTGGTTCTTAGCGCTAAAAATGGACGCATTTTTCCCGCTGGGCCTTGCAGGTGTTTTCGGACGCTGGTAGTTCGGAAACATTTTCTTGGAAACACCTCTCTTGAAATTTCCCCACGTGTGCTTAACCCTAGTTTTATTTCTTAGATTTTTACCCCCCCCCCCGTTTATACTTTTCATAGTATGCCAGTTTGCCAAATTTAAATTTTTATTACCCCATTTTTTTTTTAATTTGAAATTCCTAATTTAGCCCCTGACCACTATTGTATGTTATTTATTTTTCCTTTGGATAGTATTTAGAATTTTTTTTTTGAAGGTAGTGTGCCTTTAGTTTACCCCTGTGTAGGTTTTGTACTTCGATTTGTTTTTAAAGGTATTATGCCGTTAGCTTATTTTTTTGATTAGGTAATTAGGATTTAATTTAGGTCCTTAGTGACAGAATATTTTAACCCGTTCTGCGAATTTGTTTTTGATAAGTTTTGTATATAGATTTTTTTTTAATTATGTCTTTTGTTATTTTTCAGTGTAGGTCCTTTATATTTAGTGTACATTAGGTTTTTTTTTTTTCTTAATTCGTGTCAGGATTTTATTCCTTCGTTATTTTCGTATGTCAATAGTGTCATTTAGTCCTTTCTGCGAATTCACTCATCTCAATGTTCTGACCTTAGCTTTTACCTTAGGATCGTGTATACATCCGCAAAGGCCCATCGCACACGAGGCAGGCATAGATTAATTTATCGTAGATTTGGGGTTAATATGATTTTTTTTTTTAGGTTTTTTTTAAATGAGGGTTGGTATTGCCTTTCTTTAGTCTCAACGAGAACACTAATTCCCCCCTTTAATTTTGTTTTCCTCTTGTTTATGTGGCAAGTAGTGAGTTTTCATTGTTCGTATTTTCCCTATTTGTAGTGCTTAATTAGCCCATTAGTCTGTGTGACCACCTTTTTAATGTTGGCGTAAGTCGTAGGGTTAATATTTGAATCTGCCGTTATATATGTGGTTTTATTCCATGGCATTGTTTTTGGGTAGGGAACCCATGATTTTAGAGTAGGGAACTCTGAATTTTAACCTTTGAGTATTAGGTCAACTCTGAATTTTTAACCTTTGAGTATTGGGTAAACTCATGAAATGAACCGTCAGTAACGTTACAGTGTGTATACCTGTCGTGCTATTTAAATTTTTGTATAATTGTATTTTTATGGTAGGCCCCGTTATTTTTATATTGTTTTCGAATTTTTTTTTGTGTTTATGATAAGTTTTTTTTAAATGGAATTTTTCTGCCTTTCGTGATCGAGGTAGTTTTTTTTTAAGCTTTTTATATGTATATTTTTCTACCCATACTTAATTATGGTAATTTTGATTGTCCATTTTATTTTTTTTTCTACCCCTTGGTAGTTTTTTCTTGTAAGCTCTTGTTCATAATTTTTTTTCTGCCCAATACGTATGGTAGTTTTTATTTGTACAATTTTTTTAATTGTTTTATTTTCTGCCCTCCGCGGTAGTTTTTGTTTTGGTTGTGTATATTTTTTGTATTTTGAATATTTTATTTTGACTTTTCTTGTACCCCTTTTATTTTCTGCCCTATGTGGTAGTTTTTGTTTATGTGTTTTTTTTGTTTATTTTTCTCATAATGAGTTTTTTTATATTAATATTGTCGAACGAGGACGTTCGAGATTAAGTGGGGGAGAGTTGTAACAGTATTTTATAGACGCTCCCCTTACTTTTACATTATTGGGCCTAACCCTTATATTTTGCACCTGGCTGGTACGGAATATTTCGATTGACGTCACACGTGGTCACGCTTAAATAGCTCGTGCCACGTGTGGCAAAACGCTCTTACCCTTACTCTCCGTTCCTGGCTGGTCGCTGACCAAGTTTTTCCTGAGTTGGTCTCTTCGGCCGCGTGGCCCTTCGGGGTCCCGCGCTTTTTCGCGTACTCTAAGACCCGGACTTAGAATCCTCTACGCCGGGTTTAATTATATGTGTGCGTGTTGTGCGCGTTTCATCATTACCATGCCAAGGACAGTATCGTAAGAAACAAACATTTTAAATATGCCAGCCAGGGTTATTAAACTTTTAGTGTATTATTATTATTATTATTATTTTGTTAGGTCTTTATTAAAATTATATATTAACTAACAAAACCTTATTTAAGTTTTCTATTAATTATCTAATGATGACGAGACTTATATATTTAACTTTAATTCCCCTAGACATTTAACCGACCTTTAAATATTAACTAATCTTAACTAAATCCCCTTTTATAATAAATCTCGTCTCAGGATATAAGCTACTGCGTGAATGGCGTCAGCCCAGAATGAGGTAGGCTACTATTCTAGGGTAATAGTAAAATTTCTCGCCATTTCTGGGACCATGTGATGCCAGTCTGTTTTATTTTCCACCAAATGCGGTATCTACGATTTTACGGTTTCTTTTTTGAACTGTTTTTGCTACTATCGGAGATTGATTAACGCCTCTGAGACAAACGCATTGTAATATTATTGGTCAGTCAGTAGCTTCGCCAGGCCAGCATAAAGTATAGAGCTACCTTTGGTGTAATTGTAGGCTCTAACTCCCGCAGCGAAAAAATTTACTGTAGCAAGGCTTACAAATGAGGTTTGTTGAAACTTAATTGAGAGTGAATTAAACCTATAAGAAAAATGAACTTCAAAAGTTTTTCATTAACTTCTAACATTTCCTACGTTTACATAAACTATGAATAATTAAATGAATTTTTTAGCAAATACGAAGTGACATCCTTAACGAATATTCAAAGCGGTGGAATCGTTACAAAGGCAAGATGTTTAAACGAGAAGAATTTTTCAACCGTGGAGGGGCAGTTTTCATTGCCAGTAAAGATGACTCCGAAAGGTTTTGTAAAGAGTTTTACGATGCGGGGCAACGCCTCCATTACAGCAAAGAGATTTTCATGACGACTTTCATAAGCAAATTCATTTCGACCAAAATCTCATTCATGCTGAAGGAATTGATAAACCAAAGGTATAATTTACGAGTGCAATATTTTTTAAATAAATTTAGATAAAAGATTGACGTGTTTGTCAACAACCTATAAAAATTCGGAGAACCCGGTAGGGTTCTATGTATTGGGCCCATCATCATCTGTAATGCAATTTTGATTTCCTTAAAAAAATGGACCTTTAGCCAATCAGAACGCTCCATTTCCCCATTGAAATAACATTAAAATCGACTTTTTCGAGGACATGTCCTGTGCATCGCAGAACTAAAAGAGTAATTATTTGTTACGGTTAAAACCAATTTTAAATGGTAGAGCAAGGTTCGAACGTGTGCCTTTTCCAAGTTTCATTTAAAAATATTAAGTCTAAGTATTTTAAAATTAATTCTGAAGTTGACCCTTTTTTTGGTACTTAGCTGGTTTCGCGCATGGCCAAATTCGTAATGTTATTCTATGGGATTTAGTTTTTTGAAAGTGGCTTACCTTTCAGATTTATTTTATAATACTTCCGGATATTTTTCAGACTTGGATTTTCCGTGTGGTATGAATTAAGTTTCAAGCTTTATTTTAAGACTAATTTCATAATTTTACACCGATTAGTTGGCCCACAATCTATTCATGAAAACGGAGGGAACAACAAGGCGGAGAAATAGATTCGCCAAAAACCTAAGCCTAATTTGACAAATTAGGCTTAGGTTTTATATGGCTTTTTAAAATCACGAGCACGAGCGCGCGCGCTTGATTTGGAGGCTATGGGTATTGAACTCTAATGACTTAATTTCTCCTTCTTCATATTTTTGCCGTTTATAGACTGTGACCAAACTAATCGGTATAAAATTATGAAATTAGACTTAAAATAAAGCCTGTAAAATATTTGGAAGCATTAGAAAATAAATCTGAAAGGTAAGTCTCTTGCAAAAAATCTAAATCCCATACAATATCATTAATTTTCAATTTCTCCGCCTTAAAAGTACTCTCCTTTTTAAAAATGAGTGAAATTCCGAACGACTTGCCATTCCGAACTGCAATAAGGAAGGTATTAACATCAAAAATAATGAAAAAATTAATTGGAATTTGGTTTAAAGGGCAATGGGGAAAATATAAAGATTTCGCTGCGGCTGTCGGAGGTATTAACATCAAAATTGCTGAAATAATTAATTTAAATTTGGTTTAAAGGGCAATGGGGAAAATATAAAGATTTCATTGCGGCTGTCGGAGGTATTAACATCAAAATTGATGAAAAAATTTATTTAAATTTGGTTTAAAGGGCAATGGGGAAAATATAAAGATTTCATTGCGGCTGTCGGAGGTATTAACATCAAAATTGATGAAAAAATTTATTTAAATTTGGTTTAAAGGGCAATGGGGAAAATATAATGATTTCGCTGCGGCTGTCGGAGGTATTAACATCAAAAAAATGTAAAAATTAATTTTAATTGGGTTTAAAGGGCAATGGGGAAAATGTAGAGATCTGACTGAATCAAGTGAGGCTGCCCCAGCTATTAACATCAAAAATTATGAAAAAATTAATTTTAATTGGGTTTAAAGGGCAATGGTAAAAATGTAGAAATTTGACTAAATCAAGTGCGGCTGCCGCAGCTATTAACATCAAAAATTATGAAAAAAATTAGTTTAATTAGGTTTAAAGGGCAATGGTAAAAATGTAGAAATTTGACTAAATCAAGTGCGGCTGCCCCAGCTATTAACATCAAAAAAATGTAAAAATTAATTTTAATTGGGATTAAAGGGCAATGGTAAAAATGTAGAGATTTGACTGAATCAAGTGCGGCTGCCCCAGCTATTAACATCAAAATTATGAAAAAAATAATTTTAATTGGGTTTCAAGGGCAATGGTACAAATGTAGAAATTTGACTGAATCAAGTGCGGCTGCCGCAGCTATTAACATCAAAAATTATGAAAAAATTAATTTTAATTGGGATTAAAGGTCAATGGTAAAAATGTAGAGATTTGACTGAATCAAGTGCGGCTGCCCCAGCTATTAACATCAAAAATAATGAAAAAATTAATTTTAATTGGGATTAAAGGGCAATGGTAAAAATGTAGAGATTTGACTGAATCAAGTGCGGCTGCCGCAGCTATTAACATTTAAAATTATGAAAAAATTAATTTTAATTGGGTTTAAAGGGCAATGGTAAAAATGTAGAGATTTGACTGAATCACTTTTTAAAGGGCTAGTCTTTTAATATAGAAGTTAACACTTTCGTGTTAGACTGAAGTGACAGATATTATATCAAAAATGTCTTTGCGAACAAAGACCCAGAAGGACATGTTATGGCCTTGAATGTCTGAAGTGACAGATATTTAATTTTCTTTTAAAACATTAAATTTAAATACAATTAAATTTTCTTTTAAAACATTAAATTTAAATACAATTAAATTTTCTTTTAAAACATGAAATTTAAATACAATTAGATTTTCTTTTAAAACGAAATTTAAATATAATCACAATCTGGCACGATTTAGAGTTTCAAATTTCAATACAACTGATTTTATTCACTCGGAAATATTTAAGAAAAACATAACAGACGATTTTCTCCCATTGACGCTTAACATTAAATTTCGCTTGATTATTTTTCAGGGATTACGTGTCAAACAAAACGAAACTTTTCGTTCGATAGAAAAATATACTTAATTTAGCTTTGGCTTTAGGCATAGACTCAAAGTTCTATGATCTGATCTCATACCTTAATTGGATAATGTTTTCTATGGATAATGCTTTATTATAACTCTTCGACTTTAGTCGAGGCAATTCGTTCATGTTAGCTTATGAATGCTTATCAAGGAATTTAAAGGGAAAAAAATTCCCCATATTTTAATTTTTAATCTAGGTTGCAAACGAACAAACCTAATCCATGGATAATGTTTTATTACAACTCCTCGACTTTAGTCGAGGCAATTCGTTCATGCTAGCTTACGGATGCTTATACAAGGAATTTAAAGGGAATAAAAATTCCCCATATTTTAATTTTTAATTTGGGTTGCAAACGAACAAACCTAATCCATGGATAATGTTTTTTTGTAACTCCTAATAACTAATTAGTGGTCCCTTATGGAAATCATCATTTTAATTGTACGGTTTTAATGAAAAGAAAAATGAAAGTATTACAATTTATTTAAAAAGCTTATCCGCTCTAAAATTCGTCGCTTTGAAAATCTCTTCCCTTGCGCGCGCAATATAGCTTTGAAAGTACAAATTGTTATGGTTTGCGTCGTCTGCTAAGCAAGAAAAAAAGGTGACTTTAAACGGGCTTTAAAAAACACATTTCCCTTTATCATATACCCATTCCAATAAACCGGCGAGTATTTTTAACGATCCGTTCAATTGCTAGTCGTGGAAATTCGGGTTAAACTAAGAAAACATAAAGTGGACTCGCGTTATACTGAAAAATAACAGTTCAATACACGTTTTCCCTGAAAAATAATTAAGCGAAATTTTATGTTAAGCGTCAATGGGAGAAAATCGTCTGTTATGTATTTTCTTAAATATTTCCGAGTGAATAAAATCAGTTGTTTTGAAATTTGAAACTCTAAATCGTGCCAGATTGTGATTATATTTAAATTTCGTTTTAAAAGAAAATCTAATTGTATTTAAATTTCATGTTTTAAAAGAAAATTTAATTGTATTTAAATTTAATGTTTTAAAAGAAAATTTAATTGTATTTAAATTTAATGTTTTAAAGGAAAATTAAATATCTGTCACTTCAGACATTCAAGGCCATAACATGTCCTTCTGGGTCTTTGTTCGCAAAGACATTTTTGATATTATTCAAAATGGACCGATTGCTTTTGACATGATATATCACTTCGGGATAAAGAAAGAATTATTTTAATTCATCAAACCGAATTGGAATAAGCTACATAATATTCGAAATTTTTTTGATTCATACAGCCCCTTATACTTTTAATTTTCAAATTTTTAGATATTTTTTATTGAACAAAGAACGCATGGAAATTCTCCCTTAAATAAAAGTTCTTAAATATATTTCTACCAGGGATTTAAATTACAGAAAATTTAACGTGAACATTTTGTTACGTTGCATATCCTGAGATATAACGTTATTGACTTCCCTATATACCTTAGCGACGATATTTGTTTAGACTTACAATTGGTTTGGATACGGGTTTGATGATATGACATGTAAAATGAGCCGAAAGATATTTCGTCTGCACTGGGGCTTTTGATGTCTTTTTTTATGTCAAAGATGTACAGGCATCTTTTATGTCACGTATATTACCAAAAGCCTTACAGTTAAAAGCACCCAAGCTCCTCTGCTTTTACCAAAAAAAAAAAAAAAAAAAAAAAAAAAAAAAACTTCCAGATTGCTTTTACCAAAAACACTCAGCCCATAAAAGTATTGAAATCAAATTATGGGCAAGGTCTTTTAATTTTGACGAAATTTATGGCGTCATTTCCGTGAACAATTAAAGAAGATCCAAGCAGCGAAATTTTATTCAAATTCGACATCAAACGGCATTTTATAAATCCATCAGAGGTCTGTTTAGTTTGCCGGCTTTCATGTTTTCCGCCTTGCCAAAATGAGTACATGTCTGTAAAGCACATAAGACCGAAGTGTTTTTCCCGATTATCCAGAGGCACATCTTGAACCTTCAACATTTGACATAAGGCTGAAGCAGTTTCGCTTGACCGTTTCTTGTGAACTGGATACAGAGTGAATTCCTGATAAAAAGAATCCTCGTCTTCGAATTGTATTTGAGTTAACAGAGGAAGAGGTAAATGAAATGTTCTTCCAATATTTTTCTGAACCATCTAACGATGTGGAAGGTTTTTCTTAGCCACCGTTCCCATTCGTTCTACCATTTCATAGACGCTTCCTCTTTTTGTTAAGATTCTTTCGTAAGATATCAATGAGGCTATTTATGGTGGCTCTCGCTTAAAAAAGAGACCGTTTTAAAATCCAGGTGGCGGGAATTTTGTCTGCTCTAAAATTTGTTAGGCAATAGTAGCGCACAAATTCGCCTGAACGACCATTTTCGGCTATGAAAGTATTCGAAAACTTATTCAAAATGGCTTCTTCTTCCAGATCAATCTGATGACAAGAGCCTACAGGGAATGACTTAGCATTTTTAAGAGGCATTGTAGCTATTTTTACCAAGTATTCCTAGTTGACTTGTCTCAAAGATGTTTCAATTTCCAGGATTATTCGATTAGCATTTTATTGCATTTCTGCTGAATATATCGAATTTCTGGATAATGTGGAGATATTGTCTTAATGAACAGTAAGCTCAACTTGCAGTTTTCTTAACTGGAATGACAATCTATGCTGTGGCTGCCTATTTCGCGACCATCTTTGTCAATTATTCTAATGTTTTACCCTTATTACAAAAGTCAAGGTATTCAATAGGGTTATCTATATTTCAGATGAGAGGGCTACATTCCCATTTTATTAGCTCTTTTTTGGTTGAATTCACTTCAGGGTGTGGTAGGGATTCCTTTGTTCCCTCTTCACTGCCAGCTTTTAGAACAAAAATGTTAGCTGCATCCCCTTTGTCATTGATTACAAATGGCTTGCGACTGTCCATTGCAGTTGATTTATCACTGGTAAGTTTAAATAACATGTACGTACACTCGCTGTAAAATGGCTCTGTGTTACTCGTATGTAGACCCTCACCACATAAAGCATTCAGGTCTTTCAAGGACTCGGGGATTTCTCTATACACCGTCAACAACGTTTCAGCTTTTGATTCCTTGAACTAGATTATTCTCAATTTTAGTTCTATCATAAGTAACATAATAGACATAAGTATGCCAATAAAGTAATTTATTTACTAACACCTTGTTATACGGTGATGACGTAAATTACGTCTATTTTTTTCAATGACGAAATTTACGTCATCAGCGTTACTCCTGCAAAACGGATGTCGCGATATCCATTCGCCAAAGACTAAATATGAGACTAGACCAGAACATGTTAGTCCAATTATTTTATAGTTCGTGTAGAACAAGCTCTTAGTAAATATTTTGTATGGAAGAGATCCTTAATGGCATACTTATGTCTATTATGTTACTTATGGTTCTATCAATGAAGGCCCACATTACTATACGTTCTGCTTTTACTCTAGCTTCAACAGAACCAATTCCGAACTGGTTTTCAAATTTTTTTAATCAGAATTTGAAAACACATCTCTCTGTTGAGAGATTTTTCGAAGCCTTTCTGCTGCAGGGTTTGCCTTGTCGGTTTCAGAGACGCGGGCCCTTTTTGAAATAGGATTAGCCTTGTGGGTTTCCAAGACACTGGTCTTTTTTCGGGCAGGGCTAGCCTTGTAAGCTTCTTTTCGAGGTTTCTTGTGTTATGCTTGCTCTGGTAATTAAGCTCCATACGTATTAAGATATTCCCGCCTTTTAACTCTTTGGTTGCGAGTTATATCTGACACGTCTCTTTTAGATTTTCTGGAATAGTTAATTTTTTCTTATTTTATGCCCACCGCAACTTCTTTTTTCTTTCTGTTTTCTAACGGAGACTATGTTAGGTGTTCGTTTTTTTAATCAAAGAGAAATATGGTAAAAAGCCTTTTGGCAACAGATTAAGAGTTTTGTAAATTCTTTCGGTATTTACAAATGTGGGATAGAAGTCTGAAGTTCAGGCGCACAAACAACTTTTGAGAGCAGTGTAAATTCTTTCGGTATTTATAAATGTGAGACAGAAGTCTGAGGATTCAGACACACAAACAATTCTTGAGAGCTATGTAAATACTTTTGGTATTTACAATTGTGAAAAGGTTTCTGAAAACGTCTCCTAAGCAAATTTTTGAATATTTAAAAAATAAAATTAATTTTTTAATTCAAAAGGCAGTGGCGGCGCCAAGAGTTTTTTACGGGTAGGCTAACAGGGGGCTTGGAAGCTCAGTAGTGAATCAGGGGGGGGGGGGGGAATTGAATAATTCAATTTAAAACACATTTTTTAGGAAAGAGAAGTTACTATCAAATAAGAAATTTCGCATTTTTGGTGAGACGATTATATTATCACCGCAATTACTATCAGGAGGTTTAGTACGTTACGCCCTCTTATTTTTTATATTTTTCCCACTATTATAACTTCGCCATTGTGTCCACATTTTATCAGAGTTTTTCTGACAATTAGTTTTCTACCATTATTCATTCGAATTTTGTCACACAATTATGGTTGAAAGTTATTTTTCCCCCTCTTCAAGATTCATTAATTAAAATAATGTAGCCAAGGAAACTTAATTAGTACGGTCAATGCGTATTCTTAGACAAATATTTTTTTTTAATTTATTAAGTTTTATGAAGTATTATAAAACGCTATTTTCTAATCGCTTCAATTTTTCCCCTTCTACAAGACTCAATTTCTGAGCCCTTGAAAACCTCGGGTACTCCCACCATTTACTTCCCGAAGGATGATCGAACATGGTACCTCTTACTTGTAGTAATTGATACAGTAACCCTTAAAAAAACCAAATTAAAAGTTCACTTACTGCTACATCGGAGACGGGTGGGAGGGGGTGATGAATTTTCGATGAAGCAAAGAGTAAAGGCGAAGAATTAAAGCTCCACTGGCCGAGGCTTAGCGCGAAACTCCGAATTCGCAAAACGGTTTTTATACCACATACACGACTTCAAATCCACTTATAGGGCTGGGCTTCTCACGTGTCGTTGTTTTAATTTCTTAAATCGGTTAACCACAATCTTTCTAGAAGTCCATCCAATGTGGTTACTTGACGTATCTCATTCGGCAATGTTTACTCGTTGAATTTTAGCCTGTGCCCATTCTTATTTTCTATTCGCGCACAACTGGTCTTCCCAATAAAAAGATGAAATTTTTAATTCCGAAAAAACTCCGTTACCTTTTCGTTTCGACTATATTACACCGTCATTTAGCTATCATGGTCCTGGTTGAGGTTTAAGGAACTTGACTCGAGTTACGCGTTGAAAATTATAGCGCGCTTTCGTATACGTCAGCGTCAGAGTGAAAAATAACCGATTAAAAAATTGATAATTCCAACTTGGACAGTAAAATCACAAAAAGGGGTAAAAATTTTACTACGTTGACTAAAACTAAGTGACATGGGTGACCTGGGCAGAGAACAGGGCTGGAAATAAATTAGAAAAGAGGCCACTGGCGACGAACTGAGATATTACATAAACTTTAAGAGTTTCGAATGCCAAATTATTTATTTACAATGACATTGCGTGTCCTGAAGACGAATAATTATTCATCGGGGGTTTTTGGGACATATTCTTTACATTAAAATTAATTAAAAAATATGTAATTTCAAATAACCTCCAATAAATTCAGTGGAACTTTTTTATACGTTATAGATCATAGCTGACATTTTACGCTTAACGATATTTTTGGCCAGGGCCCTTCGTGTGGATTTAGGGGCCTCCGTGAAATTTACACGTAGGCTATAGCCTACTCAGCCTACCCCGTGGCGCCGCCACTGTCAATAGGCATTAAAGGATTTTTCGCTTGAAGAAGAATAGAGCAAAAGGTTCTTGTAGACCAACAAATAAAATCGTAGCTGAGAAATCTAATCCTAAAAAAAATAAAACACCTTAACTCAAGGAAATATAATTTTAAATAAAATGTTGACTCCAACTAATACAAGTTGGGAAACCAAAATATAACCTCCCCGACCCCGACGTTAAGGTAATCTAACCTAACCCTACCTAAAATAAAAGATGAAAAGAAATGTAGAGTATTGGATGAGTAGAGGAAACAGCGTGCATTTCAATCATTATTCTCTATTTTACGGAGTATAAGTATTTTCCCTTAACCTCAAGGATACAGAGAATGCAAAAGAATGTCATGCGTTACCCATAATTATATGCGGCAGGTCGTAGACTCTAATATACACACCAAATGAAATGTCCTGCGTTACCAATAATTATATGCGGCATGGCGTAGAGTTCATAATTGACACACCAAATGAAATTTATTTTCTTAATAAATATGTAAAATACATGTTCTTATAATATAAATTATCATTAGAGCATATACTGTGTGATTATCTTTGAGATAATCCACTGATTTGATAAAGATGAAGGATTTAGTCTGGGATGGCAATGAAGACAAGGAATTAAAACGACGAAGATTTTGTAGCAAGTTCCTCTTAAGCCTCATTTTCATGGTCGCTTGTAAGCTAAATTTTTGCATGCTACACGCGAATATCTAAACGAAACAGATATTTCACGCGCACGCCACAGCTTCAAGCGCTGCTAAATTACGAGCGGAAAAAATACGCTAGCAGTTTTTACACGCTAGTTTTAGTGTACACGCGACCATGAAAACGGGGCTTTAGACAAACCAAGAAATATTGTAAGTAAATATGTAAAATACATGTTCTTGTAATATAAATTTACACTTGAGCATAGGCTGTACTGTGTGATTATCTTTGAGATAATCCACTGATTTGATAAAGACGAAGGATTTAGTCTGGGATGGCAAGGAAGACAAGAAATTAAAACGACGAAGATTTGGTAGCAAGTTCCTCTTAGGCAAACGAAGCAATATTGTAGACTGAATGTTCCATTTACAACCCATTTTCGGTAGATGATTGGCAATTACTTCCGGTACAGTTTTCGTCTAAAATTCTTGTTTTGACGTGCTAATAGAGGACCATTACTGATATTTTCATCATGCAAGTGATCCCAGTCATTGGAAGAATCCAAGGATTGAGCTGGTCGAGAGGTTATTTTCCAAACCGGCTGACAAGACGTTAACTTCCACTCCTATGATAAAAAAATATCTTGAAGACTGAAATAGACTAATTTCCATACCGTTAATATTTATACTTGAGTAGCTCCTTTTATGTTTAGAATAACGAGGCCGTATGAAGAACTGTTGAGCTTTTACTGACTGTAAGAATCTCATATATCGAGTCCGAAAACACTCACTGCTTGCGTGTTTCAATTCTTCGTAGCCAGGCCGTCTCTTTCTGGTGATAAATGAAAGCTGTGTCGCTGCTCTGTTGACTTCAAATGGTGATGACATTCTGCGCTGGTTGATTTTCTCACTTAAGTCACTATAGCTCTCTTTCGTCTGGTCTCACTCTACACGGCTTCTTTTGATTATGAAAATAATCGGAAATGTTTCTTGGTTTTATAGTGGAGAAATCTGAAGCCTATTTTTTTCCAACATCAGATAACCATTTTTTATTCAAAACTGATGTTTTTTTAAACACGGGAAACCTACTGTACTTCTGTCCAAGGGGAGTTTTCACGACTATAATTTTTCTAAAGAGGTTTAACATTTTGTATCAATCCGCCTCAGCTTTAAATCTTATGTCGTTTCTATCTTGGATGCCCGTGTAAACGTACCTTTATTTAGATTCGTCAATCCACCCCAAGTTTGCAGCAAGCCTTAGCCTATACTGCCCGTTATACCTTTGCTTTTTGGACTAAATGATATATGGAAAACAGCTTAGCGCGTGTTGCCAACTCAAGCTGGTATTAAACGGTCACATTTCATTAAATCTTTGTTTAACTAAGAGAAGCACTCGTAAACAATAAACTATACTTTCTCTCTATTAGCTGGAATTCAATGGATATTCCTTATCATTCTACTGTTTAAGAAATAAAATTTTTGTTTATCATTTTGAAGCAATTAATAAAAATAGGCTAAGCTTATGATTTCACCCTTTTGTAACCAATTCAGGCACCTTACTCTCTATTACTTCATATAATTTATCAATATTTCATTATTTAAATCTGTGTTTAACTAGAGAAACTCTCGTACCGAAAGAAGTCTTATCAAATTTTGTCAAAGTACCTTTGTCTGTATTAATTCGAATTCAGTGGACGGTGTAAATGCACTTTTATTTAGATTCTTCAATCCACCCCAAGTTTGCAGCAAGACTAAGCCTATACTGCCCGTTATACCTTTGCTTTTTGGACTAAATGATATATGGAAAACAGCTAAGCGCGTGTTGCCAACTCAAGCTGGTATTAAACGGTCACATTTCATTAAATTTTTGGGAAATTTCTTAAATATCTTCTAAACTATCTCGAATTTTTAATTGATTTTTCAGCTTCTTTATTAATTAGATTCAGTTTAACAATATTATTATATTAAATTAAAATTTAAATGAATTATACGCTTCAATTCACTAAAAGATATCGCGGCATAAGGCCAAAATAGTTAGGGCATGGAAAAGGGGTATATATAGCTTTCGCTAACCTTTAATCACCGAGCGAGTAACCGAGAAGAGTTGGGGAAAACCCCCCCTTCTCAACGTCTAGACGTTTATCGTAACCCTAGGCATTCGGTAACTGCACCACAAAGACCCGTAGAGGGAGGAGATGACTGGAGTGGAAGGTTGATGTGGACTATATTAGTGAGGGACGCCTCGCTAATATGGCCCGCTGAGATCGGACACTAGAGGTTGGACCTTGGTGTGAGGATGGTCGGAGGTGATTATAACAGTGGGAGACGTCCCATTGCGTATAATCGCCTTCAACTGTCCAGCATCGAGGTTTGACCGTAAAGTGGATGGTGGCATGCGATAATATACAATTGGAGACGTCCTGTTGTATATAATTGCACGACATCTGAAACTCATTGTGGCAGCCACGCTTAAAGGAGGTAATTCCCGTTAAACGGAATTGAACGTTAAGCTGGTATGATAATGTCTCTAGACTTTTGGCTCCACGAGCTAGTTCACGTGATTTCCGGTTACACAGGATATCCGCTTACACAGGAAGTGACACACACACAGACACACACACACACAGACAGACACACACACAGACACGACCAGTGTAAAACCTCCCCCTGAACTAAAGTTCAGTCGGGGAGGTAAAAAGTAGTAGATAAACCACATTATTAACATTACCATGAAACTCATTTTTTTAAGCTTTAAAAAATGAAAAAAAAAAAATTATGGGGTCTTTCGCACCTCTTTCCCTCATCAAAAACTAGGTAGAAAGATACAAGTTAACCTTTCTCTTGGAAAACTTTATTTGTGAAGCACTCGTATCCACAATAATAAAACACTACATTAATGTAAATTCAATATGTCTATTAGAAGCCAATCAAGGCATTTATGGGTTGCTGACTTTTCCAGCAAAAAGTATCAATCCATTACGCTTGTGTTGAATGAAAAACAAGAATGGACGGTCAGCGTGGAATACATCGTATTCATTTTGCATAGAGCGAGCCATAATAGAGATTGCACTTACTGCCGCGGCTACCGTGCCATGTTCATTTACTTCTACCACGGCTTTTTGAATGACTTTGTCAACCTTCAAAGGAGCATTTTGATTAATCTTAGATAAGTTCGCTACGTCGCTGAAAACGCGGTTAATGCCGACTCTGTTTAGCGTGGGTATTAAAGACAGTTCGTTGTTCAGTTTAAACTTCGGTAGGGCCACGTCGACCTTAACCAGCGTTGAATTCGAGATCGCGCCTTGAAGAATGCGGTATGTTAGTTGGCTTTCAACGTTTTCTAAGAGGACATCTTGATCGGGTAACAAAACGTACATGACCACTTCGTCATTCTCGTAAGGCAGAGCCAATAAATGGAAACCTAGATCCCGGTTTTCTGCCAAAGCGAATTCGCTGACGACACTCATTGTTGGCACTAGCGGGGCTTTTTTCCAAGTGACGTTTCTGTTGACAAAGAAGCGACGGTTGTAAGTCATTCGAGGATCAAACTGTGTTTTCCATATTCCTTTAAAATAAATAGCGTTGATCAGGAGCATGACTGTGCTGGGGTCCAAGGGACTGTTTAATAGTTGCGGGATTGAGTGATTGGTGGCTCTATCGCACCATTCATTGATGAGCTCCGTTGCATCTTTCCCAAAGTCCACATCACTTGCCTCGGCCGAAAAAATGTTGGTCAGCTTGTTCCTAGGATTCAATCAGTTAGACTTAGATTAACTCAAATGAAACTCACTATTTTGAATAATTTTCTAAATTATGCTTCTAACAAGATGGGTAAGTCGATAAGAGAATCCACACCCCGAGAGCCCATTGTGACGCTAAAGCCTCGTTCACACTTGAAGGCAAAATCGGTTCCAAAACCAGTTCGAAGCGTTTTCCGTTTTCCCTGGTTCACACGCTGACAAGACGGTTCGCGGCCGTTCGCCCCGGTTCGACCTGAGCCAAGGCTTAGCGTCGTTTTAAAAAATGCCCAGAATTTAAAATTTTTAAATAATTATCTCAAACTAATAAGTAAATCGTGTTTGTAACCCGTTGGTTAATAATTTTTGACAGAAAGTATAATTTTAATCGCGTTATTTTAAGATTTATCAGCAAAATTGACTGCCCGCCTCGTTATTTTCAAAGCGGCCGGATTGAACCGAAGCGACTTGGCCAAGCTGCTTCCCAAACCAACACGAACTGATTTCTCACGTTGGTTTGATAACCAGTTACAGAAATCGAACCGCAACGAAGCGCATTTAGGCCTATGTATGAACGAGGCTTAAGTGTTATCATTTTTAGCAGCTAACTCACTCGCGCAAAAAACCCATAAAACAAATTAAACAAGCAAAAAAAAACATAAATTGGTCGGACTGCATTTTCCCATTAATTATATACCAAAGTCTAATTCTGCCATTCGCGCAAGAAACCCGTACACCAAATCATTCGCGCAAAAAAAAAAAAACATAAATTGGTCGAACTACATTATACCTTTAAGGATATCCTAAAGTCAAATGCTGTCGTTCGCGGAAAAACATAAACCAAACCATTTGCGCAAAATATCCCGAAGACTAACCCTAACGCAATTCGCTCAAAAAATCCATACACCAAATCATTCCCGCAAAAAATCTCTAAATTGGTCGGACTGCATTCTTCCTTTAAGTATACAACTTCCTCATTATTTAATTATTAAATATCCACTAATAATTTGAATAGTTTTCAGGTTTAAGCATAAACGACTACTTTTTTTTCGCTTGGCATGATATAAGGTTTTTCTGTCATTATGTTGCGTTTCCGATCTGTTTGTATCAATATACAAAAAGCCATGCAGCATCGGACGTGGACAGTGCTTCCAGGGGAGACTACTTGAAGGATATTTTATTTACCAAAAAATATTTATATAAATAAAAATGAAGAGTTTTTTCAAACCTTTGACGACGTCTGGTGGAAACGAAAACTATGTTCATTTTCGCTTCGTCTTTTCCACAGACATACTACATACATACTACTGCCAAGTATAAAATAGTACCCTGCTATTTTAGTGTGGCTAAAAATGGGAGCACTCTACAAACAGATATACTCGTTCACATTTTGGCCAAACCCCCTAGTATCTCGGCAGTATGTATTATGTGTCTGTGGAAGAGACGAAGCGAAAATGACGATATATTTTCGTTTCCACCAGACGTCACCAAAAGCTTAAAAATAAATTGGTAATTTAATTTATTGGAAATCGCCACAAACCAACACAGTTTTCTGAGAAAAACGTATTATAACTTCAGGGGTCGTTGCGAACGCGTTAATAAGGGGTCGTGGCGAACGCGTTAATAAGGGGTCGTGGCGAACGCGTTAATAAGGGGTCGTGGCGAACGCGTTAATAAGGGGTCGTGGCGAACGCGTTATAACGGGTCGTGGCGAACGCGTTATAATGGGTCGTTGCGAAACCGTTAATAAGGGGTTGTCGAGATAATAAGGGAAGCTTATGAGTGTTTTTGGTTCCAGACTATCATTAAGAAAAACACAACAAACCAGTCTTCGCGGACGAGAAAAAAATGGAGCTGAGTTGTATACTGTCAGTTATGAAAACTCAAAAACAAACAAGTCGCCACGCACGTTATAAAAAGGCAGCTTATGCGTGCTGGGTTTTAGACTGTCAGTAATGAAAAACACTGTTGGAAAAACATAATTAGCAGCTAATAGTGTTACAACTTAAGCGTCACAATGCGATCTCGGGTGTGGCTTCACTTATGGACTTACCCATCTTGTTTTAATTTTTCTGCTACATATGGTGTTATGTGCAGTACACTGACTTCTCGTCAGTGTACATAAAGATATTTCTACCTCTGTGATTACGATTTGGGCTCTGGTACGTCCGTGTCTCTCTTATGTCACGTGATTGAGAACGTGCCGCGTAGAAAATGGTAATTGCCTTTTCGGACCCAGGTTAGCTCCCCCTCTGGGATGATTTGGGGGACTAAATTGACCTAATTGGTCACAGGGCAACGCCCAACGTGTAAAGTGTCTAATAAACTATACCAATTGGCCAGATTGCTCCAAAGTTAACTTCCATCAAAACTGTCTCCATTTAAGCCCCGTTTTCAATTAAGTTTTTCAAGCTACTTCTTTCGGGTTTCAAAGAGAAGCTTATTTCAAATTAATTTCGATATCCGCTTTTCTGTCACTTGAGCCTGATAAAGTGTTTTAAAAGAAAAGTTTGATTTGACGCAAAAGCTCGATAATTGGCCAAAATATCTATTGAAAACAAGCTAGATAAAGTATGTAGTTAGGGATAATTTCACACGTAGTTCATGCTATAATTTGTCATTTAAAGTTAAATTTTTCTCAAGTTATGATGAGAAATATATATTTTATAACGGTGTTTTACGCATAAACTCGAAAATGTAGCCACAATAAAGCATATTATCGGAGACCTGTCCCTGTCTGGCCTACAGTATGCCCACCCGCCGTGAAAGTTCAGTAGACTGGGAAATAAATCATTCCCCAACAAAGCTTACGCCAGAAAACTGAGAACAATCTTATGCAAATCAGTGACATTTCGTGTTAAGTCAGCGTTTTAGATATCTTTAAAAAAAGGGCTTCTTTCTAGAAAATTACTATAAGCTCACGGGAGTTAAATGTAACCGAAAGTGTGTTCATGCGGATATTTACATGTGAAATGATTATTTTCTTCCCATATCTGTCGCAAAATCGTGAATTTTAAGTCATTAAAAGAAAATCTTTAAAATTTGGAATTTTTGGCATTTTGCTTTTATAGGTTTTTGTAAAAAAATCACAAACTAAAGGTGTAATATAATAAATATAGGTTATTAAGAAAAGTCAAATTATTATAACAAGTCCTTAAGCGTATTTGGTAAAATATATCAAGTAAGCTGGTATAATGCCATTGAGTAGAAACCATTGGATCGAAATTTCATTCGACTGATACCCATTGGATCTAAATCCGTATTGAATTGAAGTATAATGCAACAGAAACCCATTCAGCAAAAAACCCATTCGATAGAATACAGCGAATAATAAATGGAAATTAATCGATTTGAATTTAATTTCAACCCTTGGCCTTGATCGCACTATCGAGGAAGACCGTTGATTCTAAAGGAGTGATGCAATGTATCCGCCATATAACTTCAGGGCAATTAATAAGTTAGCGAGCACGGGTTAGATCTCAGCAGGCCGATATCGTAATATATAGCGTCCGTAGTGAAAGGATCAATTTGTTTTAATCTGCCCGTAATTTCTTCAAAATAATTTGCTTGATTTATTTTGGTGAAATAGGTTTAGAACCAATGATTTTCAATCGAAAGGGAATAGAAATTTCGGCTCATTGGTAAATACGTTTTGAATTTAAGTCGAAAGGAAATTCGATCCAATGGTTTTCCATCGAAACGGTTATTTTAATATTCGCTTATTGAGAAAAATTATTATTTTTATTTCGGTTGAATGGGTTTCATTTCAATGGTTTCGATCGAATGGAATACAGCATCAAGCAACGTTCCATTTCATCTCTACCTAATTTTTTCTACTTTTTACCACGTCTATTTTATATTTTTAATATTTTGTAGTTAAATGGTAGAAGCATTACTTTTAATATATCCTTTGATATCTGTAAGACTCACTTGAATTTTGATTCCAATGAAAAACCCTTTTGAACCCAAATAGAATTGGCGATATTCAATGTATATCCTTCTCCGTTTAAGGGTAGTTGTCTGGATAGTTTCCTAATCCCTCTTTCGATGCGTCTGATGGTCAAGGAACGACGAGCGTCCGGACCCAAAGCCGATTTGATTTCTGTATAAGTTTTACCACCGGCTCCTTCCAGTAGCATGTATAATGCGGAGGCAAGACTGAAAGGAGAAAAGATGACGTTTTCTTCGACCGGATTGCCCTTTAAATATTCTTTAAAGATTTTTAAGCCGAAAGAATTGGTTGTGTCCACTAGAAAAGTATCATTTGCGTCTATGTTCAAAACAGAGTTGGCTCGTCTTTGAGAAATTTCATTTTCGGTTTGTAGACTTGACGAAGCTGCAGATCCAATAACAAAGGTCAAAGCCGATTTTAATAAAAATGACGCGAAGAAACCCGTCATTTCGATCCTGTAGTATAATTTATGATTGGGTTAAGTTGGAAGTCTTCTTGTATTTATAGGCGGAAACCGTGTCTTAGGAATGATATTCTTCAGAAACTAATCCAAAAACAATTTTCTTCAAATTATAGCGAAGAATAAAATTTATAATACAATTCCTTTGATGGAATGAATTTAAAAGGAGCTCGATTAAATGTGGTGCTGTCGATTTTACTCTTACATCGCGCTTTCCTTGCCCGCTTTATTTAACGCCACCGAGTTCCTTTTTGATAACGGTGTTTTTCTCTTGTATTTTTTATATCGAAAGCTGAAACCACATAAAACTGATATCGTATGTAACTGTACACCCTCGTCTCGTGATTTCCTCTCTTATTAATTTTTAACAGGAACTTAGGGGGATAAGAGGGAAAAATTATATTCAAACTATTAAAGGGTTGTTAGTATCACACGGTATTTTATTATTTAATAGTTCTAAAAGACACTTCGGTGCTTTAATTAAATTTTCTCTATTTCGTCCATTTTCAATTTCATTACTCTAAATTCAAACATTAAGTTATGCAATGTTAAGGGTAGTTTTCAGAAATAAATTTTCGCGGGGAAAACCAAGAACAAAAATCATTCCGAAAATGTATTTGTAAAAGTCATCTTAACTATTTTATCCGAATAACCAAAAATCTATTCTGAAAGAAAAATCGCTAGGTAAGAATTTGCCGTTACTGCGGCCAAATCAACATGCGACAGTTAAGCTGTCACCTATTTCATATGGAATACAAAAGGTTATTGAATATAATTTTCGGAAAGATCTTTAAAAAAATTCAAAATACGTGCAATAATAATTATTATATTTAATCAACATCTTCGAATCCCGTGGCCATTGTAGAATCATGAATAAATTCACGAGCGTCGTGTCACTTTTAATTCAATACAATTCGTTTATTTATATCCAAAATGTTCGATTTCTCTTTTGAAACGTATCGCTAATCAATTTCTAGGAACATTCTACGTCAGCAAGAGGAAAAATTTAAAAATATATATTTGTGTCATTTCAATTACAAAGTTCTTGAAAACCAGTCACACCAGAAGTGTAAAATTTTGATTATATGTTTTAAATAGTATAAAATATAAAAAAACTAAAAATATAATCCAGAAGTTTTTTAAGATTTGGTAACAGAATCACTTTAATCAATTGAATGACATCATTGTCACTCACCAAACATCGGACCTTGAAACTGTTGAATTTCATTTTTTGACGTGATGTCATAGCACTGTTGTAAGTATGGCAAGATTTTTCCGGTCAATTTTGAGGAAAGGTTTTTTATTAACCAACAAAATATCTTCTTCCTCTTAAAATTTTGCTAAATCTTGGTATACTCCTTTAAAAAAGTCAAAGTTTTAAATTTAACGACGTACATTCATGGGCTCGAAATGTGGTAATAGATTTCTAACATCGAGTAGCGTTTTGAAAGGTGTTAAAATCTTAGAGGGTGGTAAGAGGACTAACATGGTAACTACTAGTTTATCATAATTAAAAATATAATTTTTATATGGGGCAAAAACGTTAAAGCGAACGATATAATCTTTGAATTCCTTTGTTTTGTCTTTCGAATTTATTCGAAAAGTACAGCATTTCTTACATTCTCGGTATTTTAACGTTCCCTTCAACATCCTTCTGTCGAAGGCAGAACATATCCTGCAAAAGTAACTTTTACGCAACAGCTTAAGCCTGTGAGAAACTCGAAATTTACAATGACGTACGGAAGGGTATATTCCCATTCGACAGAAATCCCATTCGACCGAATTAAATTCAACCGAAAGAATTTTATAATGTAACCCAATTGGTTGTATTCGGTTTATTGAGATTTTAAATAAGAATTCATTGTTACTATATTTATAGTGAGTGTCATTATGTTTATTGGGACTTTTTCCTAAATATAAAATAGTTTTATCATCGTTATATTTTTAGTGCGACTAATTATATAATTATAAAAAACGTATTTAAAAACAAATGTATAAGATTTGAGAGCGGATTTCGAACCACCATGGCGTCGGACTATCAATCGGAATACCCTGGATCTATTCCCCGTTGGGGAAATGTAAGTTAATGAAATTTAATATAATTTAATATGATAATTTGTAAATAATTGTTTATAGTTCATAAGTGCGACTAGGATTAAAAATAGGGATACTGGGTGTTGAAGATATTACTGTAATAGAGATTTCGTGTTTTCACGGTTGAAATACTGTATTTTACAAGGAAGAGTGCTTTTTTTAAGGGACAGTAGTAATTTTAGGGGAAAATGCCTTTTGTATTTACCAACTAAACGGGACTGGGGTGAAAAAGGGGTTTAGGCTAGGGAAGGTTGCTTTGGGTTGGGTTGGAAAACCCTGGATCGATTCCCCGTTGGGGAAATGTAAGTTTATGAAATATATTTTAATAATTTGTGAAAATTTTTTATAATCCAGGATAGATGGAGATAATTACAGCAATTTAAGCGCAACCAGGGTTAAAAACGGGACCAGGACTGAAAAAGGGGCTTTATGTAGGGGGAATCTCGGGCCCTAACAGTTCGTTCGCAAAATGTATGACAGCAATGCCACATTGTTCCGACGTAAGCAAATGCATTAGAGAATTTTACTGGCGTCGCGGCATTTACAACCGAGCAACATGTAGGCTTAAGAGGTTCCCGTCGTATCAGCGACCAAAAGGATCCGGATCTGTTTCTAAACTGGCTTGAAGGCAATTTTACATTTAGTGAAGAACTTGGACCCATTCTGGTATCGCTGTCGAGTTGCTGAAAACGAATTAAGTTGCGACAAATCGAATAAGGTTGGCGCTGGATTGATGCAAAATTCGATAGCGAAAAATTAAAGTATGTTAAGTTTCGTAGATTGGGTCGAGATAAAATCCTTAACATAACCAAAAGGAAGTTCCAAAAGAATAACAACGACGAAATATCCATAAACCCTGCACAGCTGTTTAACAGGATAATTTGCGCAAGTAAATCTCCAGAATATCTTGGAAATTGTTTTAAGTTTGAATTGGCATCATACCCGCCACGCTTTTTGTAAAAGGCATCTTAAGAGAAGGTATAAATCCAATCTCTTCAAGGAACTGGACAAAGTCGAAAAGCCCAGTGGTACACTTCCAGAGAATGATGAAATCTACTACGTTATAGAGGGTGGCTATTTACTGAATAAAGTTGTATGGCAAAGGCCCTCTACATACTACAATAAAAGTTGGGTTATTTTTACCTCCCCGAGGGGGAGGTTTTACACTGGTCGTATCTGTGTGTGTACGTGTGTCTACACGAGACGAGACGAGACGAGACGAAAGAGAGCTATAATGACTTAAGTGAGAAAATCAACCAGCGTAGAATGTCATCACCATTTGGAGTCAACAGAGCAGCGGCACGGCTTTCAGTTATTACCAGAAAGAGACGGCCTGGCTACGAAGAATTGAAACATGCAAACAGTGAGTGTTTTCGGACTCGATATATGAGATTCTTACAGTCAGTAAAAGCTCAACAGTTCTTCATACGGCCTCGTTATTCTAAACATAAAAGGAGCTACTCAAGTATAAATATTAACGGTATGGAAATTAGTCTATTTCAGTCTTCAAGATATTTTTTTATCATAGGAGTGGAAGTTAACGTCTTGTCAGCCGGTTTGGAAAATAACCTCTCGACCAGCTCAATCCTTGGATTCTTCCAATGACTGGGATCACTTGCATGATGAAAATATCAGTAATGGTCCTCTATTAGCACGTCAAAACAAGAATTTTAGACGAAAACTGTACCGGAAGTAATTGCCAATCATCTACCGAAAATGGGTTGTAAATGGAACATTCAGTCTACAATATTGCTTGGTTTGCCTAAGAGGAACTTGCTACCAAATCTTCGTCGTTTTAATTTCTTGTCTTCCTTGCCATCCCAGACTAAATCCTTCGTCTTTATCAAATCAGTGGATTATCTCAAAGATAATCACACAGTACAGCCTATGCTCAAGTGTAAATTTATATTACAAGAACATGTATTTTACATATTTACTTAGAAAATAAATTTCCTTTGGTGTGTCTATTAAGAAATCTACGCCCTGCCGCATATAATTATGTTTAACGCAGGACATTTCATTTGGTGTGTATATTAAGAAGTCAACGACCTGCCGCATATAATTAAGGGTAACGCAGGACATTATTTTGCATTGTATGAATCCTTGAGGTTAAGGGAAAATACTTGTACTCCGTAAAATAGAGAATAATGATTGAAATGCACGCTGTTTCTTCTACTCTTCCAATACTCGGTCGGGGAGGTTATATTTTGGTTTCCCAACTTGTTGACGGCTACGACGAATATAACCTCAGTACGAAATACCAAGAACAAACTCGAAGAGTTACTAAACAAGGGCCAGTAATCATTCTTCAAGATGAAATGAATAACTCTCTAATTCAATCAGATTTCCTTGGTAACGTGCTTAATAAGAAAGCCTTTATTGCGAAGTTATCCCTTAAGCTTAAATCAGCAAACATTTCGGTAGTTCATGGCACTTCATGCAAAGTCTGATGCGGACATCGTCATAGTGTCAAAATCACTTAAATGCGAGAAAACACTGGATAGTTGTAGTAGCTGATGACACGGATATATTAGTTCTTCTTGTATACCACACATCAGAGCACATTTTTATAATGTGACCTGGGAAAACGTTACACCTGATAAAGTCACGGCTATTCATCAGCTACGTTGCAAGCTTGGCGGATTAGCTGAAATACTCCAGTATATTCACGCATTTTCAGGTTGCAATACCACTTCGAGCATCTATAAAAAGTGAAAATTAGTAGCTCTAATCTTCTTCAAAAATAACACGGATCTAGTCGAACGATGATCAGCATTCAAAGATATGAACGCGATAAAAGAAACACTGCAAAAAACAGGCAGTCTTACTGAAATTTTACGGTGCTAGAACTAAAACCAAGACCTTAAATCACCACGGATATTTGAAATACAACAAAGTTATTGCCAAACAGATATTGAAAAGTAGTTTGCGTCCCTACCATCAACGACATCAGCCGTAAGGGTATTAGTACTAATTTTTTCAAAGAAAGCCCCAGCACTTGATAGTATTTTGAAACTAATTTTGTGTGGGTGCTAATCATCCAACTGTGGGAAAACGTGTTCATGTCGGAAAAAAAAATATGAAATGGGGCTTCTTGTACTAATGGCTTATAAAGATGCTCCTGAAGAGGAAAATGATGACATTTTTTATAACCAATTCAAATAAAATGATCTTGTTTTTCCCAAATTTACATTTTTTTCAATTTTAATTAGCAAAATTTCGCATGAAAACTCAAAAATTAAAAATGGCGCTTCATTCAAATGCTGTATCTTTAGAATGCTAAGTCATAGAAAGTTGATTTATGTACCGTTAGATTTTATGTTAAAGCCTCGTTCTTTTCTTCATTGACAGTTTAATTCTACGGGTAACGGTTTAAGCGCAAATTTTCAAAATGGCGTCCATTTTTGGGGTCTTCCACCCCCCGGATGTGAAGGAACTTTTTCTCCTTAATAAGAATTATAAGTACATTATTTAGCCGTTGGAATTAGCTTGTTACTAATTTGTTCAAGGTTTAAGCAATTTTAGGCCTAATTTCCCTGGGCTAACTTATGATATTTTTTTTTTTCACCAGACGATACTACTGTATTAAGGAATAAATTATTTTAACAGAGTGCTGGCCTACTGGGAAACCGGACATCGTATTCGAGCGGACTCTTTGCAATATAAGAATGGGTGTTCCAGATTCTTGAGTGACGATAAAAGCTATGAAATTTCGCCTACATCTCTCTACGATATCAGCGTCATGTTTTTCTTGTGTTTTGGATGTTTGGTATTCCCTCTGGTTTCGTTTGTTTTTGAATTTGGATCTCTTATACGTAAAAACAAACAAACTGAAAAACGGTTGAAGAAATTAGAAATAAACGCATACTATCGCTCTGATTGATATATGGTTTTGGCGGGTAAATTCGTCCACTTTTTTGTTAAATCACCAAGAAAACTCTCAATGTTAACAATGTCCAATTTAGGCATATCTTTTTATAAATTGAATCTTAATCGTATTTCAATCTACTTTGCTTTCCATAACTTTGATTGGTCTGAAAGGTATCAGGCGCCTGACTCGGCCAATTCCGTCCAGAAGAGTGTAATTCCGATCAGTTGGGGGTAATACCAGTCCAGTGGCGGGTGATGTCCGTCCACCGTAGATTATTACAGAATAATGAGAACAGTATTCTGTGCACCCAAAATTTTCAACTAAATGCTCTATCTGGATAAAAGCAACTATTGTAAAAGTTAATAGCTTATCTCCCATACGAACGAAAACCCGCACTTTGGCGGATTTTGGATTCGGTCCCATTGGACCGAATAAACTGCATTTCTACCATTTATGATTCGGTCCAATGGGACAATAATCTCGGTTTAAATTAAATTCGAAGAAACATTCTACTTTGAAAAATACAATTCCGATTTATTTGACTCTTTCCAAACGGCACTGCGAAATACACCACATTAGATGAAGAGTAAAATTTAAAGAATCGAATTGTTAAAAATGATACTCTTATCCAAAAGAAAACGAAAAACGTGGGCAAAAGATTATATTTCGAAAAATTTGTGATTAAAACCTTATAACTTTCATTGGGTTTTAAATACGTTGCTACCGAAAAGAATGTTGGAGGAAGTTCATTATTTGTAATTGATGTTTTTAACTTTATTTTCATGCGCGCTAGAGAGACCTCCGTAAAACCACTTTGATACTAAAGCCAATTAGCGTTTAAAGGGGAATTTCTTACTTTTCAATCGATAGCTCGTAAAGTAACTTAAGAATTAAGACACGGAATCGTCTTCTCGAGCGCCCATTGGCTACTTTGCCTTTTCAAACTCTTTACGAGTGAGGCGAAAGCTACGTCACATTCCGATTTCTGGCAAGTGAAACTAGATGGCTCCCTCAAAATTTACAAATCGAGAAAATAAGACCGATAGTGGCAGACGAGTACCAATTAATTGGCTCTAGCAATTGAGCTTGACAGTCCTTTTTGAGGGTTTCGCTTCCTCCACTGAAAAGTTTGCAAACAAAATGAATTAAAAAAATAATATTATTGCCTTAATATCTTCGAAAATTCCTTTTTAGGGCTCTTAGATTCGTGGAAACTGTTCAAACCGGCCCGAAAAACATAAATCAATCAGTTTCTAAAACTTAGATCAATACTGGGCGAGTGACGCCGGCACTGAGATGAACGCAGTCACTGTCACGACCATCGACGAACTGTCCATCATGTTCCAGATTTGGTTGTCCGGAATCACAATCGCTTGTCTAACCCTCTTCTCCGAGATTATAGCGCATCAATTGGGAGATTATCTCTCGAAGGAATTGCCACCACGTGACGTTAGAGATGAGGCAGGCGTTACGCGGATTCTGCGAATCCGCGTAACGCCTGCAGATCCCCCCCTTCCCTCCCCCCCAAATCCGTATATCGCCAGCACTTTTTTACCCCCCCCCCCTTCCCCCCAAATCCGTATATCGCCAGCACTTTTTTACCCCCCTTCCCGCCCCCCCCAAATCCGTATATCGCCAGCACTTTTTTACCCCCCTTTCTACCCCCATCCCCTCTACGGAGGGGGGCCGGTAGGGAGCACTCTCGCCCCCTACCGGTCCCTCTAAAATCTCCCAACGGGTAATATTCCGGTACCCTCCGGCTTCTACTGTGTCTCACCCTGTAGGTGTCCTAGAAAAAGATAGGCTTAAAATCGGCTTCAGCTATATAAACCCCTGTAGGTCTGCGGCTAGAAAAAGGTAGGCTTAAAATCGGCTTCAACATAAATAAAAACCACCGTTTCAAAGACAAAGTCTCACAAAAATCATTTTTATTGTTGCAAATTATACATTTTTATTTAATATTGCAACTCAAGGCTTCTTTTAGATTGCGTCGTTGCGAGAATACCAACAAATTATCGACTCTTAAAGAGCACCTACGTCCCACAAAAACATTTTTATTGACAAATATCTTACACGCTATACATTTTAGTTCCCTTATAACAATTTATATTCATTTTAGTTCGCAATTTATACTCATTATTTTTTACACAATCCAACTTTTCCCGACCGTAGCCGATATCTGAAATCTTGTCTTCATCTAAACGAGAAATGATCAACACGTATTTGAAATCGCAAGTTTCTTAACCAAATTAAATATCAAATAGCAACTAACATACACTAAGCAAATACAAGGTTAATAGAATAAACATCTACCCATTAGCTCAAAATCTTAAAAAAATACCGTTAACTTAAAATATTAGCTCACTTTTTTTCCAAGTATAACATCGATGCGACTCGTTCAGTTGGGGTACGGTCGAGTGTATGGCCCGTACGTAAAATCCTGGCGCTACATTCCAACGATTTACAATGGCATGGGAGTTCCGAGTTTTATTCCGCAGTGATTGATTTGTTTACCGCGAATTCGAAAAAAATTTCCATCCTTTGCCGGATAGCCACGGCATCAGCCACACCCCGAATCTTTTGTAATCTCCCCTTCTTTTTCGGCATGGGGTCCAGCTACGTTTCAACGAAATAGCGGTTACTCGTAGGGTTCACCGCCCAGGGTCCCGTCCTTTTCTTAAATCCTTTTTCCTTATGGCTTGGAACTTTTCAATGTTATTTCACCTTTTCCGTATTGCAGGCCGTCAGTACTGTTCCTCAACACCGTTTTCTATGTCCTCTCTACCTTTTTTCCCTCGCCGGTGGTCTAAAATATCGTCTGTAAACAGGTTGGGTAAGCGTATAGAAATAGCTACACCTCGGAGTTTAACCTTAAAATACACTTTGCACTTGTACAAAAACTAGTACGCTTCCTTCTGCTAAAAAAAAGTTCAAATATACGTGAAAGGCGATTATACGTGGCTATGGTTTAACGATTGAACGGTGTTTGGTTTCAAGTCGATCTTTATGTCATAGTGTTGAACCCAAAAATTCATAAATTCAAGAACACCGATAACTATCAAAAGGGTTAATAGGAGGATAAGATTTTGTGTTTTTTTATCCAAAATTCTCGAGAGAGCTGTAGATTCGGGCGGTATGTCCATCTTGGTGGTTTAGAGTCAAGTGTCGCTTCTTTTGCAAGTCAATCGCGAGGTCACTACGCGAACCGCGCGCGCGAAGGGGGGTGGACTATCACCGCGAATCGCGAACCGCGGCGCGTTAATTATAATCGCGAGACGTTCATACACGTAAAACACGTTCAGGCAGAATTACCAAAACTATGCGTTTACATAATCCAGACTAAAGCGACCTTTGGCAATGTTTTCACCATATCTGCATTGACAATTATATATCGATCCGTTAGGGGATCCCACGTTATATCGAGGGGGTATTGGAAATTTAAAGTTACGCTTTTTAACGGTCTTGGCATTCGCAAACACTCGGTTTTACGTTGATGGGGAGTTATATTTCCACAAACAAGTGCACTTTTGAAATAATCTTCCCGACGAAAAAATACCAAATGGTCATAATTTAAACTCACCTGTTTTCATAGAATTTCATCTGCTTCTTTTTTTTGTAAGAGAGATAAGTGTAGGTGTAGACGTAGGTTTAAATGAAAAAAACCCAATTATTATAGAAAACAAAACATTTTATTGAAAAATTCTTACAAACCATACATTATTTTAAACATGGTTAAACATTCACTTTTAAAGGGTTAAGAAATTTATTTGTATACTATGTCAAACTTCTTTTACACATGCGTACGCAGTCGTAGGACATGCTTTAGGAATCTTCTGGCGATCTTCGTGTCATTTAGCTGATGATTCTTAGAAAATCCTTTCAAGAATGTTTTGGTGCTTTTACGATGGCTTCTATGAATGAGGCAAAGGGCGCTGTACGGCCCGCAAACGTCGCTTTCGAGACTCTGAAGTTGTCTTTTTCCCCAGGACCATTTCCGGCAGTTGGAGTTTAGAAATTTACGGATGGCTGGTATAAATGGTTGTAAGCCAAAGCTGTCAAAGTAGTAGCCTTTACGAAAACCGTCGATAAATACAGCCGCCCAATGCGATCCACGGTCATGTTGTCGGTCAAAGTTTATAACCAGAGCTGTAGGGTATTTGGTTATTTTAGAAGGTAGCCTATCTGACGGGTAAACACCCGAGAAACAAGGTGTTTTTGATAAAGCGTAAATCAAATCAGTAGTGGTTGTTCCGGCCATTAATAATCGACAATAACGTTCCTATTTTTATCAATCTGAATCAGGCTCTGAAACTCCGAATAGACCACGCAGACAACAGCGTCAGGCAAGACTGAGGCGAATCCCAAGTCCAAACGCAACTGACCTTGTCTAACCGGATTCCAATGATTACTGTTATTTGCAGAAATGTCTGGCGTCAAATCGAACGCGTAAAATGTAGATCCATTGGCGTACTCGAACGGTGAAATGTCATTACCGTTGTCCCCGTAATGTATTCCGCAACCCGAAAAGATCGTATAATACTCTCTCATAAACAGCTTTTTAGTAAAATTTGGGGACAAGGCCTTCGAAGGAACCTGGTCGTTATCAACGTACAAGGCCAAATGGTTTAAGTCGTAGTGCTTAAAGTTGAATGGGTTGTTGGCGTAACTACCTTTGAACGCTTTGTTGGAGACCAAACCAATTATGACCCTCGTAGGTAAAGCGCCCAAGTATATATTGTCGAAACTCTGACTTTGGGTGAGCGCCGCCAGTGTTTTCGTTTTAATCTCGGTACGGGTAAAATTATACTGGGCCGCACTCCGGGCTAGAGCCGCTTCGTGCGCTAACAGTATTTTAGGGCTAAGTTTGACTTTACGGACGTTCAAGCCGTCTTCTTTGTGATTAATTTTGCAGTCTTTTAGACTCGCGGTTTCTTTGAGCATTAGAACAAATGCATCCTTGTTTCTTGCGAAAGACACTTTAACATCAACACCGTTCATCAGATATTCAGGAATGTTAAAAACGTCGCAAAACACTGGGCAGTAAAATTCAATGTCAATAGATTTTTCAACGGCTTTTTTTCTAATGAGAAATCCCGCGTTGTTGGTCAGGTCATCCATCTTTCCACCCTCGTCTTTGACCCAGCCGGCGGAAATCAGATGTGAGGTTTTGGCGTCCGCCCCGTAATTTAAGAGCGATTCAATGTAGGCACGATAAGAGTAATTGTTTGCAGCGGGTGTCACTAGAGTTGATCCGAAATATATTTCGCAAGTACGCCACAACGCGTGAGCGGCGTTGTTTACGAGACCTATTACAGCGTCGTCCGGCAATATACCGCCATCGTCTTTGGTAACACTGAGACGAGTATAATGCATAGTGTGCGCCAAATCAATATAGTAGTCGCCATTGCCTGGAATTTGGTATTCAACAGTTGAGCTATCGTTTAGAGCAGATAAAGGTTTGTACCAAGTACATTGTGAATGTTCGATGCTGGTCTGGGTGGGTGTTGGTGCGAAAATGTCGAGTTCGCTCTTAAGAGCTTCGAGGGATAACATTATTTTATCAGGACGAGAAAATATCGCGCGGTATCTTCCTCGGCTTCCTGTTCACGACTGACAGGTGTTTCAATTTGGGTCTCTTTATAACACCCGAACCTTCCTGGGGGTTGACAATTTCATCCATAGTCTCGACAAACCGACGTTTAGCGGCGGTTTTTACATTTTGGCCTTCGGCCACGTCACCAAGAATTTTATAGCCAGTCGTAGCAGCCTTGACGCCCAAATGTTTCGCACCCCTAATTAATAATGGCTTGGCCCAGCGGAACAAACCCTTGAGCATACTACCGATACCATGTCCTCTCTGATTAGGGGTCCCTACAAAGACTCTAGAAACCCCACCGCCAGCCTGGTCGAGATAGTATTCACGATACGCACAGGTGCGTGATTCTAAGACGTGTGGTTTGGGCATGGTCTAAAGTGAAGTTTACACGTGCTCTGTCCGAACTCGAATGGCGCAACTTGTCCTAAGCCTGTCCTTATATCCATTTCCAACGTATCAAAATAGCGTTTAGCAACTTTAACGTAGTGAGGCGAATCGAATGTTTTCGTTATTACCGAACCATGAGGTCTATCCTCGACACTAACGATACGGAGCAGGGGGGCTACCGTGTCACCTACTAGCTCATTGCTTACGATATCAGAGTAGACGAACAGTTGATCGGGAATAAAGTAATTTAATCTAGCAGGAACATCGCTTCTAAAACTCAACTCGGATTTGTCAGATGGGCAACTAAAGATCTTAAACTCATCCTTGAACCCTAATAACCTGGTAAGAACTGGGGAAAAGACTAGTTTTGAAAAATGTCCGACAAATATGCTCGTGTGATTAGAAATAGGATCACCGATGAAACTAATCCGACTACCGTATTTCCACGTTTCAAGACCAGTGTATAATTGTTTTATTAATATGGGTAAACTCGCGTAATAACCTCCCGGGATAATAAAAGTGTGGCCTACCAGAGGTGATGCCTCTAGATGATCAACCACGCCGCCCGTAGATCGAACTTTATCCGGGGGTCCTGCTAGTCGTAGAGGCTCGTTTACCATTAGCTGGACGTGACCTTCGCCTTCCTTAATATTGTGAAAGGATAAGGGGTATATAATCTCAACTAAGGCCACCTCCCAATCATTCCCCTCCAATTGTATTGCTTTTGATAGTTTGGTAGAGTAACGGGCGGTAGTGTTATCAGCGTAAATTTTCATACTAGCATTACTAGGAAGCGTTAGGTAAAAGGGAGACTGCATCTTGAGCGTGAATCCAGCTGGACATTGATTCGGGGTAACCTAGCCACTTTACAAACAACTCTTTCTGTCCTTTGCTGGTACGCTTACGTAAAACTTTCTCTATCTTGTAAGTCGCGGGTCTGTCGACTGACTGAAGCTCTTGAGTATAGAACACTCCTTTTATAGGCTCTCCCGCTAAATCTTCCAGCCTGTATACGGGTGGATATCTTTCTACTAACCCGGTAATTTTAAAAATCTCCAAGGTCCAATTTTCGTCATACCCTTTTTCAAAAATCATCTTGTTACGGCTAACACGAACGTAATCCCCCACTCTCAGCCCCTTTGGTTTATCTTTCTGACCTTCTTTCCAAAGTTTTTTCTCGTTGAAGTATTTCCCATAGATATTATTTAGAACTTTAAGGACGTTCTTTTCCGAAACCTCATCGGGGGCCATTTTTATGGTCGAATGTCTCGAACTATTGTAAGCCTTAACCAGATCATCTAAAACCTCAATATATCTCTTGGTGTTGTTTTTAGTAAAATATCTGTACATCCGGGCCTTCAGGGTTTGGTTTAATCGCTCGACCATACACGCTTTAATATCATCGTTTTCGCTAGTGAAAAATTTTACGCCCTTTTCTTTTAAATAGGCTTGAAAATGTTTGTTCTTAAATTCAGTCCCCTTGTCAGTTTGTAACTTCAATGGAACTTTATCGCTAAATACCTTCTTGAACGCCTCAACGATCGCCGTACCGGATTTAGTTTTCAGGGGTACACCCCAGGCTTTACGACTAAAACAATCGATTACTGTCAAAATGTAGTTGTAACCGTCATTAAGTTTGGATAATGACCGCATATCATTAAGGTCGGCTTGGTATTGGTCAGCTATATTATGTACCAACACCTTGTTTCGCTTAAACTTTTTAAAAACCCTCTTGTGTAGGGTGTACGCCTCTTCTCCCTTAAGCCAATCTCTAACTTCTTGTCTCGTAACTCCATGCGATTTGGCGGCTGAATACAGTTTTTCCACACCTCCGAAACTTCCTTCGTGGTCTGGTCTAAAGTAAATATCTCTTAGGATCTCGGAGTTGTCCTGTACGGCGTCCATTTGGGGGATGGTGTTAGTTTTTTCACTCCGGATGTGGGGGACGGAGTCCTTTTTTTCACGCCTGATAGGGGGGATGATGTTAATTTTTTCAAGCTGGATAGGGGGAGTTTAGGGAGCGGTGACGCTGTTTGAGGCATGAACTTACCTAGCAAGTTGGTGAAAGCGTAATAACCCCGCGGTTTCGTACCATACGTCGGTCTGACAAATTCCAGGGCAATGTCCCTAATGTTAGAACCCGGTATTACAGAGTTATTCACAATTATTTCATCCGTTTCTGACCACCTAATCTTGTGGGGAATATCGTCGATCTGGTCAACGAGCTTCTGAACACTGGATATATATCTAAGAGGAACGTCGTCCAGCCAAGCTAAATTCAAACCCTTACTAGGGACGTCCTCTATCAATATTTGTTTCGGTTGTTTAGCGATATTATGCAAGTTGGTATGTCTTTGCAGCGCCTGTTCGTACAAACGCCATTTCGAACTATCATCCAAATCCTTTCTATCCAAAATAGAGTGCATTTCACCGTCTAACGCCGTTACGACTTGTTTTTGTTGGTGCGGAAAGGGGTCGTCTTTGAGAGCCGAGTTAGGGACGAGTAACATTTTCTGAGCGTACTGCATGATTAAGACTGGTTTCCGGCTATGGCGCCAATCAGAGATGAAACGATGGGAAAGAGGAGTGAGAAAAAACCTCCTCCTTCTTGAACTAGGATGTTGCGTTTAACTTTCCAAGCTAATTTCTTGTTGGCAATCTTTCTTAATTTTGTAGAATGTCTAGCCAATTTCTTTACTTGGGCCTTATTTAATGTTACGTTGCCGTACAAGGTGTTATGAACACACTCGGCTATAGCGTCGATTAACGATTTCTTGGCGTTTTTCAATAAAGCCCTACGTTGCGCGCGTCTCGAATTGGCCAGAACAGAGAGCAAATCTCTTTGCGACTTTACCGCGTAAGGCATTCTTCACCTTTGACGGTATTCACCACCCTATCCCCGTTTTATACCTTCGGGACGTACACGACGCACGAGTCCCCCGGAAAAATCAATGTTCTAACCCGTTGGTTTTCAGGACACTGTTGTTTCATGTCCAGTAAAAGGTATCCGAAGGCCGGACCCGTAGCGTCCCGATACGCGTCGACTACAAAACGCCATTTATCCGGGAACATCTGACGAGCTATTGTTGCGAGTTGTTGTTTGTCACGGGGTGATTTCATTAAGATGAGATAGTGAGCATTCAGAGATATATCGCGTGAGTCCTTTGATTGGTGGAATAAGTTTTGACTAATGAAAATCACGCTTAGGTTCCTGTGATGGGTTCCTTTCGTAAATAGCGCTCCGATTTGTCCCTTATTCTCGGACATTAGGTCATCGATGATTAAAAGACACGGCTTGCTACCGTTGTATTCGGTCAGGTCGGGTAAGCCTGGCTTGAAAGTCACTGTTTCTTTCAAAGTGTTGAAAAAGGGTTGCCACTCGCCGTAATACCAGTGAATCTCGTTAAATGATGGCGAGAACATTACGGACTTGTGGTCGAGTAATTTTAAAACTAGCTGAGTCTTTCCTGATTGGGAGGGTCCCACCATGATGGCGTTGAACGGGTGATAAAATGGGATCATGACGATCTTGGTTGAATGCTCGTCCTAAAATGGATCCGACGCTAAAAGTGTGGCGTATTTATACACTCGCTCACCCATCACCATGCTCTCACTAATATATTATTGAACACGAAATTGCGTTTATTGTTTTTAAACTTTCATGTCAGCGAAATTATTTCAAAAGTGCATTTGTTTGGGGAAATATTACCCGCATAAACGTAAAACCCACGTTTCCAAATACAAACACCGACCAAATAACGTACAATGGGGTTTTCAGTGATACATTGAAATAACCTTGACCTTATCTGAAACATTGAACTGGAACTAGTCGTTCAGATTACGCAGATTTAACACGAAAGAGCCATTTTGTATTCGATTATATATGTCAGTAGACGTTACGGTTAAAAACATGTCTCATTTAACAAAAAATGTTGATGTATGTCTCATTTAACAAAAAATGTTGATGTAAGTTTTTATATGTGATTTTGGATCTTGTGATTATTTCTAAATACGGGGTGTTCTAATATTTCGCGCCACGTATAAATATATCAGGCAGGCCTGAACGTGTTTTACGTGTATGAACGTCTCGCGATTATAATTAACGCGCCGCGGTTCGCGATTCGCGGTGATAGTCCACCCCCCCTTCGCGCGCGCGGTTCGCGTAGTGACCTCGCGATTGACTTGCAAAAGAAGCGACACTTGACTCTAAACCACCAAGATGGACATACCGCCCGAATCTACAGCTCTCTCGAGAATTTTGGATAAAAAACCACAAAATCTTATCCTCCTATTAACCCTTTTGATAGTTATCGGTGTTCTTGAATTTATGAATTTTTGGGTTCAACACTATGACATAAAGATCGACTTGAAACCAAACACCGTTCAATCGTTAAACCATAGCCACGTATAATCGCCTTTCACGTATATTTGAACTTTTTTTTAGCAGAAGGAAGCGTACTAGTTTTTGTACAAGTGCAAAGTGTATTTTAAGGTTAAACTCCGAGGTGTAGCTATTTCTATACGCTTACCCAACCTGTTTACAGACGATATTTTAGACCACCGGCGAGGGAAAAAGGTAGAGAGGACATAGAAAACGGTGTTGAGGAACAGTACTGACGGCCTGCTATACGGAAAAGGTGAAATAACATTGAAAAGTTCCAAGCCATAAGGAAAAAGGATTTAAGAAAAGGACGGGACCCTGGGCGGTGAACCCTACGAGTAACCGCTATTTCGTTGAAACGTAGCTGGACCCCATGCCGAAAAAGAAGGGGAGATTACAAAAGATTCGGGGTGCGGCTGATGCCGTGGCTATCCGGCAAAGGATGGAAATTTTTTTCGAATTCGCGGTAAACAAATCAATCACTGCGGAATAAAACTCGGAACTCCCATGCCATTGTAAATCGTTGGAATGTAGCGCCAGGATTTTACGTACGGGCCATACACTCGACCGTACCCCAACTGAACGAGTCGCATCGATGTTATACTTGGAAAAAAAGTGAGCTAATATTTTAAGTTAACGGTATTTTTTTAAGATTTTGAGCTAATGGGTAGATGTTTATTCTATTAACCTTGTATTTGCTTAGTGTATGTTAGTTGCTATTTGATATTTAATTTGGTTAAGAAACTTGCGATTTCAAATACGTGTTGATCATTTCTCGTTTAGATGAAGACAAGATTTCAGATATCGGCTACGGTCGGGAAAAGTTGGATTGTGTAAAAAATAATGAGTATAAATTGCGAACTAAAATGAATATAAATTGTTATAAGGGAACTAAAATGTATAGCGTGTAAGATATTTGTCAATAAAAATGTTTTTGTGGGACGTAGGTGCTCTTTAAGAGTCGATAATTTGTTGGTATTCTCGCAACGACGCAATCTAAAAGAAGCCTTGAGTTGCAATATTAAATAAAAATGTATAATTTGCAACAATAAAAATGATTTTTGTGAGACTTTGTCTTTGAAACGGTGGTTTTTATTTATGTTGAAGCCGATTTTAAGCCTACCTTTTTCTAGCCGCAGACCTACAGGGGTTTATATAGCTGAAGCCGATTTTAAGCCTATCTTTTTCTAGGACACCTACAGGGTGAGACACAGTAGAAGCCGGAGGGTACCGGAATATTACCCGTTGGGAGATTTTAGAGGGACCGGTAGGGGGCGAGAGTGCTCCCTACCGGCCCCCCTCCGTAGAGGGGATGGGGGTAGAAAGGGGGGTAAAAAAGTGCTGGCGATATACGGATTTGGGGGGGGGGGGCGGGAAGGGGGGTAAAAAAGTGCTGGCGATATACGGATTTGGGGGGAAGGGGGGGGTAAAAAAGTGCTGGCGATATACGGATTTGGGGGGGAGGGAAGGGGGGGATCTGCAGGCGTTACGCGGATTCGCAGAATCCGCGTAACGCCTGCCTCATCTCTGACGTTCAATTTCAAGACTGATTATCCAATATTTAAGCATCACCAAGTTCTTTCATACAAACTTGATAGTCAATCAGATAAAATGGACTTTGAACCAAATTATGTAGAGAGCTCGGAATTCGCAGAACTTTTGTTAATTGAATGTCAATCAGATATTATCCGTTCTCGAGAACATTACTATTTCTAATTCGAGTTATTCATTCGCCGATAAGAAACATTTGAAACTCGAGTTTCTTAGCAGATTTTAACCCAAATTGAGACCTCAAAACTAGAAATATTTTAGTCGCTGTTCCTTTCGATTTAGATTAAAATATAATTATTATATTTCATTCCACACGGATTTCGAAAACCGTCTTATTTTTATCTTCGCATTATCCGTTCGAATAAACGCGTAACTTGTTTATTAATTAAGCTTAAAATTTATCTCCTGGTCTAATTCGTATCCATTTTATACACGTCTGTTTATATAAGTTGTTTTTATTTTAACAATGTATCCGAGATTAAAATATCTGAAAAAACCTAGATATCAATAAATATCCATTATTTTAATTATTATCCGATTCCGAGCTATAGGATCAAGAAGCGTTTTAATTCCAATCTAACATTATAAATAACGAAATTTCTTTCACAATGAATTAATGCAGTCCAGGCTCTTATTAGCTTGGTTCTGAACACTTAACTGTGGAGCTGATTTAATATCTTTACAGCCTATTATTTTAACCAAACTGATGGCTAATATCATTAATAACAAGAACTTCGGAGTAACATTTCAACAGCTATGTTCAAATGATTATAAACAGCGTTTAAACTTTAAAAAAATATTCAAGCAATATTTTTTATCAAATAATATGAAAGGGTGTCACTTTGTCAGATAATCACTGAATACAAATTTAAAATAATATATTAATGCATTATATAACTTAAATAAATTCTTGATGAAATGTATTTGCGTATAACTACTTGAATAATTAACCACTATTATATGAACTTATCTACCCATGTCAATAGCGACTGCTTCAAGGGTAAATATAGAAAATTTTATGAAATCCCAACTCGAGGCGCTTAAATTAACCTCGATAGGTCAACATAACCCTATGACTCTATTCCAGGTAGTCTGTACAACTGATGTTTTTTCTCGAATAATCGACATTGTAAAACATAATAGACCTGTGGGTCATTCCATAGGGTTTCACCTAGGCATGCAACCATCTTAATGCAGATCTTAATGAAATTTTGTACACTTGTTTTGGCGATATTTAGAGTAAACCCCCAAGAGTTTTAGAGCGTCAACGAAAAAAATTATGCTCTTGCGAAAATACCAATATCTTACTGGCGCTTCGGTTGATTCTTTCGAATTTACTCATGTTTATAAAGTAAAAGGCGAGGAATCCGATGGTCATCTCGAAAATGGTCTACCTCTTTTAGGTTTTAGTTTTCAATTTTTTTAAATTTCGCGGGGGTCCTACACTTTGACGTGTGACGTCATGAGGGCATACTTTTAAATTTTTTTATTTTAACTTTTTTTAAGACCCCAAGGTCACTTCTTTCACCTATAAGTATATGTTTGGTTCTTGGTATTTGTTTCGTATCTAATTGGTAATCAAAAACAAAAGTTTCAAATTTTTGGGATTTTTATATTTATATTATGTACAGAGTGTTTCGAAAATGGTGACTGGATCGAGCTCCATTGGGTTCTATGGGCCATTTTAAGACGAAAATGTTCTATGACGTTTTGTCGTACGGGGCGCTGTTTAAGAGTTACGAAATGATTCATGTGCGGATGACCCGTATACTCAATGCTAAAATAAATTTTTATCAAGCATGTGCTTTTAAACGTATTTTATCATTGAGAATACGTTTATTAATGTACGTTAAGGAGTTATCCGCGCATGAATAATTTCGTAACTCTTAAACGGCGCTCCGTACGACAAAACGTCGTAGAACATTTTCGTCTTAAAATGGCCCATAGAACCCAATGGAGCTATTAGATATGAAACAAATACCAAGAACCAAACATATACTAGGTGAAAGATGTGACCTCGGGGTCTTAAAAAAAGTGAAAATAAATTTTTTAAAAGTTGGCCCTCATGTTGTCACACGTCACAGTGTAGGACCCCCGCGAAATTTTAAAAAAAATTAAAAACAAAAAAAACTAAAAGAGGTAGACCATTTTCGAGATGACCATCGGATTCCTCGCCTTTTACTCTATATTCAAGAGTAAATTCCAAAGAATCAACCGTTGCGCCAGAAAAATATTGGTATTTTCGCAAGAGCATAATTTTTTTCGCTGGCGTTCTAAAATTCTTGGGGGTTTACTCTAAATTTCGCCAATAAATCAATTATTTTTATTTTCATCTTAAAATCTGGGGATCGTAGTTTTTTAAGCATAGAAAAAAGTGTACCAAATTTCATTAAGATCTGCATACCTAGGTGAAACCATATGGAATGACCCAGGTTGTTTTAAACCAAAGCGTATTGATTTAAAATTATTATTTCCCCCAAAATTGGCTTAAAAACTACTATTTTTTTTCCTTAAATTGAAGTCCCAACTCCAAAATGGCAAATTAAGATACGCAAAATTTCTTCGACTTACCGCGATTAAATCTTCATCCTTGATTGAATTTGAATATTCGTTGTTTGTTATCCATTAGTCACAAATACCGCGCTTTAAACTTCAATTAACACGATTTTAATTTCACAATTAACGAACGCGCGCGTAAACGGCCGCCATCTTAATTTCCCGTTCTGGCGGTGATGAGGTGAAGCCGAAGCACAGGGGTCGAGCGAATGCGAGTGCTGGAAATAAACCAAACATTTTGAAAAATTAAAAACGCGCCAAAATCTTCGCGGTTTGTGGCAAAAAAATGGAAATTCTATCGTTGAAGGTTTTTATTTATTTTCGGAAACATAGTGACAAAAAACCTATTCGAGAAGATTCAAACAATTGGGCCTATTGTCGTTTAAACTATTTTCTAAAGCTTGATTTCACGTATAAATTCGACCTGATAATCGTATGATTATTCCGCCACATATTTGTCAATAAATTTGGAAAGAAATGGATTGAAAAGGGGACTACATATACCGCTGTTAATACATTACGAGCTTCTGTAAATCGTAGTCATTACGAAATAAATACGGGCATAAATTCAATCCTGCCCTGTCCTTGTTTAGTGCAAGATACCAAAAATCTATCGCAAAGTAGCGTATAATTTATGGACAAAAACATTAACCCTCGCGTTCCAGAGAAATAGTATTCGCAATTACAAGGAGATACTGAGGGGAATAACAGTGATAAATGTGGTCGTTTTCCCACGATCTAAATTTCTAAATAGCCTCTTTGGGGATTTATCTTAATACAACTACAAACCAAAATAGTAGCTACGGTGCAGAGGTTCAATAGTTTCGCGGGAACATTCCCTTGATTCTCGAAATTTTGGCCTTTAACAATAAAACTTTCTCAATATCTTGGGCCAATTACTAATGAACTTTAAGGCAGATGCGCGTTAAGTACACCACGTAACGGAACATGATGCAATAACAACTAGAGATAGGTATATTATTCATGATTGTTTTTCTTAGCAAAATCTGTCACTTAAATATTCCATAAATGTAAACAACGCCCCGTAGCTTAATACTATCAGCAAAGGTCTGGGTAAATGTACCGACAGAGTCTGATTCGAGACACTCGAGCGGATGCAGTCGCGTTGTAAATAGTGAACGGAGGAAGCGCCAATCTTTGGAGAAATTCCGAAGTTGGGAGGGAAGAAAATATAGCCAAGCGCGGCTAGCCTAAATTCCGTCCCTCTCTCCCGACTCAAAAGATCGAGGAAGAGGTCAAATCACTCAAGCCTGATAGGGGTGATGACTTTTTTTTGCTATTTTTAAGTGGGCTATGACGTAAAACTGGACCTTTGCTGATAATATTAAGTTAGCGGGCGTTGTTTAAGAGGTCTTCATAAAAGATGGGATATAATAAGCACCTTAAAGAATTTCTTGAAGCAAATTTGCTAAACTCGTCATATTGTTAATCTTAATAAATAAATATAAACTAAATAAATGAATATAAATAGAAATTAAATTATGGCTAATTGCACTATGTCCGGTTTTTATGGACAACACCATCCAGATATTCATTGAAGGTGCTTTTAAGCAACTGCTTGTCTCTTTAATAAAATCCCGTTTCGATATTAAGGATTTTATCCTAAACTCTAAAAAACACATATGTAACTAATCTTGTAACAGCACGAATATAAAAAAAGAGTATTGTTCAATAAACATTGAAAACGTCATTACCACATTTACAATCTTATAAAAATACCTTTAATCAAACAACGGGCGAAAGCTCTGACGAACTCTCTCAGAACCACATACCAATCGTATTATGCCTTGTTGTAAACTTGAAGCATCATTTACTTGTGTTAATATTTATAGAAAGTTGATTGAAGCGATACCTTTAACAATAACCGCGTCACGGACACGCTCCCACAAACAATGCTAATAGATTTAGTTTCTAAATCTCGCTCAAACTTTTTGTGGAGTTTCAAATCAAGTTTAATGATTAGAATCAAGAGCGAACCAGCTAGGATCTTAGGAGTGTATACGTCAACGGGTAGAGAAACGTCTTAAGACGGTTGTAAAGGGTTTTTTAATAAGATGAAAAACACGAGATGGCAGATTTTCATACTAGTGGTCTCAGTTTTTCTGGGGCCAAGGATTGTGTGTTAATCCCAAACTGTCGAACTCTATCTTACCTCTTTTCCCCAGTATCCCACATCTCGCGGAAGCGGGTGGGCTCGCTATAGGCCAGACGGGTCTTGTATAATAGGCTCTATTGCGGCAACATCTTCGAGTTTACGCGTAAAACACCGTTATCGTTTCTTATCGTAGCTAGAGAAAAATTAAACTTAAAATTGTTAAAATATACCACGAACTACGTTCGACTTTTAAGGTTCGTCGGAAGTAAAGTTGTAGCGATATTAGAACGCGAGATAAAAGGTACGGAAATGATCATATTTTGATAAGTTATTTTTAAACGAGATTCGCTAATCTCTCGCGTTAAAATTATCAAAATTACATCATGAACTAAAGAAGATATCTATTCAAATTTAAGTGAAAACCGTAAACTGATAGCGTTTGTGGTTCGATTAATAATAGGTACGTCAAATGATCCTTTATGGTGAGTTACCCAAGCTTGATCCACTCTTGATAGTCGGCTTTTACAGTTATATGGAGATAGCGTGTTTGTGGCTAGCCTTAAATTTACAGTAATTAATCGTTTCGCTTACTTTCTAGGGCAAGAAGGCACGATTTTTTTCTAATAATAAAATGATTACATTGTAAGCGTACGATTAGAATAAACCACTCGGTCGACGATTGCCGGAGAATTCAAGCCGATCAAAAGGTAGTCAAACGAAATTTAAGAAAACACGTAAGTCTATTTGTGATAATAATTAAAGGTGGTAATCAAGGTCACAGGCCTGTCCGTTCCTTCCTAGCAATAGCCAGCCTAATATTTGATTTGGGGTTATTAGCAAGAACTGTTAGAGCTCAGAATTCGTAATTGAATAAGATCATCGTGAATGTCAATCAGATATTATCCGTTCGCGAACATATCCATTATTCGAGTTAACGTATACCGAATATAACGGTAAACTTACAATTCGTACTCATTAATATAGGAAATTGACAAAAGCTATACGAGTTATTTAAAAATGGAAACATTTCCAAATAATTAGAAATATGATTGAGATATTGAAGAAGAGATTTTCACCTTGAAATGAATTTCTACAGTTAAGTCGCATTTGAATTTCAATGACATAAACTAGAAATAAAATTTTAATTTACCAAAAAAACAGGCTTAGCTGTATTCATGGATGTCCTGAATTTATTCGCATAGAAGGGTCAGGGACCAATGTGCAAAAGCCCGTCGTTAAGGCGAGATTTCCACGAGACTTCCAATAACATTCGATTGGTCGATGACCCTTAAATTCGAAGAAATTTAGGATCTCCATTAATCCTGCTAAGCCTATTTTCCGAAATAAAGCGGCCAAGCAGATATTACAGCTAAGGACAGTCGAAGGTGAAGATCAAAATTAATTTTAACGACATTCTACATTACGCAAGATGCCAGAGCTACGAGAAGAACAGATTTACAATTTTAAAATAGGAGTAAGTTAAAATGATCGATTTTTTTCTATGCACCATATTATATTATTTATTTTATATCAGACTGATACACAATACACAGAGGAAATAGTTACTAATGCCCTAGCAGGGAAAAATGGAACAAACGCGATAGACTATGTTTGGGGAAACCTATCAAACGTCACGTAAGGCCAATATTAAAAACCTATCAGTTTAATCCATAAAAGTAAACAACGCCCGGTGGCGTAATACTATCAGCAAAGGACCGGGTAAATGTACACATAGATGCGGATTCGAGACACTCTAGCGGCCGCAGTCGCCGTGTAAATAATGAAAGCCCCACTCTTTGGAGAAATTTAAAATATCGCGGAAGAGTCCAAAGAACTCGAGCCAAAGAGGGGTGATGACTTTTTGTCTATTTTTAAGTGATGGGCTATGACGTAACACTGGACCTTTAATGATAGAATTATGTAACGGGGCGTTGTTTACATTTATTGAATAGAGAGATAGACTTTTGAAAATATTAATAATTGGACATCTTTACGAGAACGAGCGACTAAACGAGTGTTTCACTTTAGTCTTACAATCATGCCATGGGATGATGTCAAGGTCGTGGTGGATGATTATGCGCGGAAACAAAATGCGAAGTTCCCTGCAAGTTTATATTCAGCGTATTGCGTTGCGGCAAAAGTACGTTTCGGAATATCTTATAGCTAATTATAGAGTTATTGGTTTACATTCACCTTTCGGGTTGTTAATTTTTCCTCCATTGCAGTTCTGCGATTCATGTATGTTTAATTTTGAAACCCAATATTCTGAAGTTTTTTACATTACCCCTCCGTCGCGAGTAATAACGACAAGAATTGCAACTGTCGTAAATGATGGAATTAACCCGGGAAAGAAATTTTCGTTGGAGGGCATCGAGTCCACAATTTGGTTTTCGCTAATAGTCAGTGTACTGTTATTATCCATCGTCTGCGGACTTTTCAAAGTGAGATTCGTTCCTTCCGCAATCGGAAAGCGTTTCCCGTGTTTAGAATACGTCTGGTTTTACGTTTCTCATCTGCTTCAGAACCGTTGAGTACCTCGCCATAGAGTGATCTTACAACGCATGCGCTATAGATATAATACGCCTCTACCTATACCCTCTATATCGTCATAGACAAATTATACTGTACAGGGACCCACGACAAAATCGCAGCCGCCATTGGTTTTTGCTTGAGATTAGAGGGCTGCAAAATGAAAAAACTCAATGCCAATGCCGGCCAACTCCAACGGTAAATGTTTTACAAACTCCACTGCCATCCTAACGCCATTGTTAATCTTTACAAAGCCACCCAACTCCATACTATGAAAAAAAAAACATTTAATCCCTTCCAAAGCCAATTAATATATTTCACCCGATTCCCACTCCCTTCCATAGCCAATTGATTAGTTTCACACGATACCCACTCCCTGCCAAAGTCAAATATAAGTTTGACACGATTCCCACTCCCTGCCAAAGCCAATTGATAATATCCAGTCCCTGCCAAAGCCAACCCCTTTGAACTCCAAATTCTAATTTCTGTAGCAATTTTACCAATTCAAATATCCGAAATTCCGAAGCCAGCATGCAGTTCGTGTAAATAAACTTAACCATTTTCAAATTCCGTTTCTAAAAAGGTTTTCCACAACACTTCCCCAGTATATAATTATGATATAATTAAAAGGTTTTTCCAACGCTATCGAATTCCAACTACAATGTTAATTACCACATTGTTTAAAAGTACATACTTCGTCATCTACTTTCTTTGATATTACATTTGGAGAACTTACTTCCCGATTTAGAGTATTGTTATTTCGCATTAACATACTGAATGATTTAGTAGTTTTATTGGCCATTATATTTCCTAGAAAGCAAAGGTTTTACGTCTCTACTCTGTCGATTCTGACAGTGACTGATTCTCCAAGAATAACAGTCCAAAGTTCCAAATATCCCGTGACCCTCGAGCTTCGAAAGTTATGTTTTAGTTTAGGTTTCCAAATGCATTGATTGAAGCTATGATTTTTTATTTTTTCTAGATGGACTAATAGAGGGCCCCACTAGCTATAGAATCGGGACCCAAAAGCTCGCTTCCAATGCCACCAACTCCAATTTAAAATTATAAATGCCTACACAAACAAAACTCCAACTAAATCCAGCAATAACCCAATCCCACCCAACTACAGAATTAAATATAAAAAATTCCCACTCCCTCCCGACTCCCTTTCATTTCAGAGACAATATTCCCAAAGCCACCCAAAGCCAATTTTTTATTTAACTCCAACTCCACCCAAAAATGAGGGAGTCCCTTGGCTTTCTGAGGGAGTGGAGTTCTCCTAAAGCATTTGTAGCTCTCTACTTGAGATATAAAATTTAGTTCGCTGTAGGACGCGTAGGTGATGGCGCTACCCCTCTATAGAAATCACTTTTCCCTAAAGAGGCGTATCTCTTTAGCGCAGTGGTGTAAGATATCTTTGGATGAGTGCCTCATTTCAATCTTGAATCCTTTAGCTGGGCATGTTTTACCGAGGCGACTTTCGGCCAAATTGATGTTGAGCGGTTGGTTACTGGGGACGTCAGTCTTGATCAAGGCTTACTTGGGCATCTTAAAGAGCGAGATGATGGTGTCCAACGCGGTTCGAGTAAACACTCTCGAAGATATCATGATATATCCAGGAATGAGAATGGCAATTTTTCACACTGATATTGGGTTAAAGACCTACATTGAAAGCTTAAGTAAAATTTCTCCAATAATGGGTCAATTATGCAAAGAAATATTCTACTTTGAAGAATATAATTCCGATTTATTTGACTCTTTCCCAAACGGCACTGCGAAATACGCCATATTATCTGACGACGAATATTTAAAGAATGAAATCAGTGGAAATACTATTATTCAAAAGAAATTGAAAAACGAGGGCAGAAGTTTATATTTCGGAAAATATGATATAAAAACCCGTTATTCTTCATTATTGTTTAATGTGATGCTACCAAAAAGAATTTTGGAGGAAGTTGACTATTTGTAATAAATAATTTAACTTTATTTTCATACGCGCTAGAGAGACCTCCGTAAAACCATGATGAAGCTTGAGCCAATAAAAGTATATAACGCGAGTTTCTGAAATCTCTGTTAAAGTGAAATTTCCCGCTTTTCGATCGATGGATCGTTACTTTTTTGGACATTTCTATAAAGTTTATGGAAACACGGATTAGTCATCTCGAGCGCCCATTGGCTACTTTGCCTTTTCAAACTCTTTACCAATGAGGCGGAAGCTACGCAGAGCCCTTTTTGCGGGTTTTGCTTCCTGCACTCGAGAGTTTGCAAAGAGACTGTATTCAAAAAATACATTGCGTTAATATTCTATGCAAATTCCTTTTTAGGACCCATAGATTCGTGGAAACTGTTCAATCAGGCCCGAATGACTTAAGTCGATTGATGAAAATTCAATCCTCCTTAGCAACGGAAGGGGGTACCGAGATGAACCCACTCACAGTCATGACCGTCGACGAAATGTCCATTATGTTCCATATTTGGTTGTGCGGAATCACAGTCGCTTGTCTAACCCTCTTCTCCGAGATTATAGCGCATAAATTGGGAGTTTATCGCTCGAAGGAATCGACACCACGTGACATTGGATTTCAAGACTAATTGAACAATATTTCCTTCATACAAACTTGACCGTCAATCAGATAAAATGAAGGAAATTATTCGAGTTAACGTATACAAGAATGTAACGGTAAACTTATAATTCGTACTCATTGTTATTTAGGAAATTGATACGAATTATACGAGATATTCGCTGATAAGAACAATTTGAAAACTTTCGAGTTTCTTCGCTTATTTTAACCCAAATCGAGATCTCGAAGCTAGAATTATTTAGTCGTTGTTCCTTTCGATTTAGATGAAAAAATCGAATTATTATATTTCATTCTACACGGATTTCGAGAAACGTCGTATTTTTATCTTCGTATTATCCGTTTGAATAAACGCGTAATTTGATAATTAATCGAGCTTAAAATTTTATCTCGGGATAATTCGCATCCATTTGATACGCGTCTGTTTGTATAATTTGTGGTGTTTTTATTAACGAACTGTACCTTTGCAGATAGTATTAAGCTACGGGGCGTTGTTTTAGCGGTCTTCATAAAATATGGAACATAATAAACACCTTAACCTAAACCTATTTCTTAAATCAAATTTGCTAGACTCGTCGTAATAAATAAATATAAAGTAAATTATGGGTGATTGCGCTATGTCCGGTTTTTATGGACAACACCATCCAGATCATTGTTTGTCTCTTTAATAAAATCCAGTTTCAATATTAAGGATCTTAGTCTTAAAGGCGTGTTGTGGCAATTAATCATATTTTCGTTTCTTAGGTCTACAGTTATCGGTTAAAATTGCGTGGAATTAGTGTACGTGTATTAATGATACGTGTGAAGTTTAATTGCATATTTATTAATTTCAACATTAAAACGGCGCTTGAAATCGTTAAGCTTTGGCTACGTACACTCCGTTAAAGAGATCGAAGAAAAGGAATATCCGTTGTTATGCTCTGATCCGGATTGCAGTCGAGTGATGGGGAGATACTTTGACCCGTTTTCTCAGCGGATAAAATTCGACGCAAAAGGCGACGGTAGCGAATGACATCCCGATGATCCACAAACGAAACACTTGTGAAAAGAAAGCGACATTCTGGGCGAACCAAGACATTGTCGACGCCGAATCTTCCATTAGATCGAATACGAATTTATTCTCGGCACGGTCTGTCCGGTTTCAAATAATCTCGATGTTTTGAAATTAAATTAGTTACTCCAATTAATGTAATCGCGTCACCGATTTCATCGTAAAGTATACGCCTCTATGTATTTGATAAAAGAGTGTCAACGTGACTTTAAGTTGAGATCGGGGAGGGAAGTCGGTCATTACAAATAGTCGATGTCTTATTTTATGGCTCGAGGAAGTCGCTTATTGAGTACCATGTGAGAGTATCGATTGCCGAATCTCTTGTTTCCAACGTACTGTTTCCTGTTAGCTTCTTTCAGTTCTTTGACCCGGAAATTAAAATAATTCAGGGCGGATATCTCTTGTCCACTTCCCTTAGCTAAGAGCGTTTCCCATTCTTCATCGTATTTGTCACGGACGTATCGAATCTTCTTTTTGTAATGTTCGAACCTGGGACCATTCTCCTGTTGGTACAAACGGAGTTAATTATTTAATTATCGAAACTTAAAACTATCATCTATACGTTTGGAAATCTCGTTACCGAATCGCCAAATACATTCTTATCTTCGTAGTTCTTCGACATGACGCATATCAGTTCTGGCTTGTACAACAAATCCTCTAAAGAATCGATGAAAGTGGATTTGTCGACTAGAAGATCGCTCTTCATACCGGCGACCCAAAATTGCAACAAGAAGAAGGTTTCTTCCCGGTCCGGATCTAATTACTACCGCGACACTAGACAACGGGAAAGCAATCGGCGAGTTGAAAGTAACGGAGCCCCTTTAGAATTGTGCCGTTAAAGGATAGAGGGACACTTTTGTTTTTGGTAGCGGACGTGTTTAGGTTCGAATTGGTTTCGGAGTTATCTCTTTCGCTACACAAATCGTGTCTCTCGGACTAGATGATAAATGCTTACAGTTGTTTACGATATCGGCGGCGCAGACGCAAACGTTTTTCATCCACGAGTTCAAGGGTCTCTCCCGATTATTCTTCTTCTTATCGCTCCTGAAGCTGATATAAGTATCCAATCCCGACACGACCAGCAGCGACAAAACGGCCAGGAACCAAACGGAGCTAGATAGTCCCTGGAACGACAGCGTTTCGGAACTTTCCCTTCGTGCGTCCGAACTAACGCTAGAGAAACTGACGTCAGAATTTATGTAGGTAATGGGAGAGACGTGTACCTTCTCCGTATATCTTTCTGGCCGATGGAAAAAAATTGCTTGATGGTGTCGATTATCTGTAACGAAGATAGTCAAATTTGGTTTCTAATGATTTGTTTATGGCAAATCGACTGACGCCTTGATTATCAAAAAGCCTCGAAACTTGTCGCCCGGAAAAAGTTATTTGTATAAAAGTAACAGCGACGGATTTTGTAAAATAAAATTTCGTAGCGAATGGAACCTCTAATATATTCTTCGTAGAATCAAAAATCTATGCCCCGTAAAGTCCTAGCCCGTCGCTTAAAACTAGCCGAAACAAGTTGAGAAACCAAAATATAACCTCCCCGACCCCGACGTTAAGGTAACATAACCTAACCTAACCCTACCTTAAATAAAAGATGAAAAAGAAATGTAGAGTATTGGAAGAGTAGAAGAAACAGCGTGCATTTCAATCACATTTCTCTATTTCCCATCTAGGTTAAGGTGTATAAGTATTTTCCCTTAATCTCAAGGTTTCAGAGAATGCAAAAGAGTGTCCTGCGTTACCCATAATTATATGTGGCAGGTGGTAGCAAGTTCCTCTTGCACAAACCAAGATATATTCTAGACTGAATGTTCCATTTGCAACCCATTGTCGGTAGATGATTGGCAATTACTTCCGGTACAGTTTTCGTCTGAAATTCTTGTTTTGACGTGCTAATAGAGGACCATTACTGATATTTTCATCATACGAGAGATCCCAGTCATTGGAAGAATCCAAGGATGGAGCTGGTCGAGAGGTTATTTTCCAAACCGGCTGACAAGACGCTAGTTTCCACTCCTATGATAAAAAAATATCTTAAAGACTGAAAGTAGACTAATTTCCATACCGTTAATTGGGATAAACACAACAGTGTTTATCCTCTTTATCTAAACTCGAATTTCATCAGAAATCGTAATGTATTTTCAATTGTACCCGCGGCGCTTGATAACTAAAATCGTCGTTTCCCTCTTCCCACCGTCCACTGAATTCGAATTTATACAGACAATGGTACTTTTGAAAAAATATGATAAGACTTCTTTCGGGTACAAGAGTATCTCTAGTTAAACACAGATTTCAACTAAGAAATATTGATAAAGTATATGAAGTAATAGAAAGTAACGTGCCTGAATTGGTTACAAAAGGGTGAAATCATATGCTTAGCCGAGCTTTATTAATTGCTTGAAAATGGTAAACAAAATTTTATATCTTAAACAGTAGAATGATAAGGAATGTCCATAGACGAATTCGGAATTGAAGAAAACTTTCAGGGGCAGCCTCCATTGCAGTACACTCTTTACGCGCTGATCTCTCAAGAGATGTCAGTATTGTAGTTCTGATCCTATTCTGATTGGCTACGCTATGACGAGAGAGACAAACTAGGCGATCGATAATTCCTCCAACTCTACTCGTTTCCCAGCGGGTGTAATGCGTGGATAGGTACGAGAGCGAGAGATAGAGTGAGGGGCAGGTGCACCATCTATTGCGATAATTCATCATTGTATTTGTACTTAGCCCCTAGAAGTTAGTTTATGAGTATGGACACTCCGAATTCGTCAATTGAATTCGAGTTAATAGAAAGTAAGGTGCCTGAATGGGTTACGAAAGGGTGAAATCATGAGCTTAGCCGAGCTTTATTAATTGCTTCAAAATGGTAAACAAAAATTTTATTTCTTAAACAGTAGAATGATAAGTAATAACCATTGAATTCGAGTTAATAGAGAGAAAGTATTAAAAACAGGCCGGCAGGCCTGTTTTATATATAGGTGTCTCAAAATTTCATCAGAAAAATCTATGGCGATTTGTCTTATGAGGTGGAAAAAATTGTCATAGTGATAACTGAGATTTTCTTCGTCTTCGTCTTCTTCGTCCGACCGCGAGTCTGTTTCAGTGATAGTTTGCATTAGAAATAGAGGGAAATGGGCTAGCTTTTAAACCGGTACTCTAAGTCTATCTCTAATATATCACTAAGAAACGCATCGATAAGAGATTCAGGGGTTTTAGCTTTTTACGCTCTGCAAAATAAGGTTGAAAAATGCTATATAGAAAATGTAAAAATTAGAAAGAGATAAGGTATGAATGAGTTGGACAAAAAACTAAACAGTCTAATTATATAGAAATAATAAAGTAAAAGGCAGGAAATACAAACGACATACGCTTTCGTTAAAAAGAGATAGACAGCACTTGTCTAGTATTCTACATATTGTGATTATAGAAAGACGGATTTTTTTCTTGTATAATATGAGCTTAATATTTTTTTATATCAACAATTTATATATATTATTCCCCGAGGGTACATAAGCTGGGGTATTTGACATTAGCCCAAATAATACATAGAGATGGTATTTACAAAATGCCTTAGTAAAATGGGGTTTCATTTTAAATCTAAGTGAAAAGTGAAAATTAAACGGATTAAGCCATCAAAATGAAAACCACGGCTTAAGCGGTGTTATTTATACGTAACTCGCAATATTCATCTAAATCGAAAGCACTTCTGAATTAAACTGTGTTAACTGAAATTTAAGAACTATTGTATTATGCTGAGAGTATTGACGTGTTCGTTCTGCGGTGGCTCGAGGGAATATTTCGAATATGGCTTAAACAAGAAATGATTCAATTTACTTATTATATCAAAAATGTCTTTGCGAACAAAGACCCAGAAGGACATATTATGGCCTTGAATGTCTGAAGTGACAGATATTATATCAAAATTGTCTTTGCGAACAAAGACCCAGAAGGACATGTTATGGCCTTGAATGTCTGAAGTGACAGATATATTTTCTTTTAAAACATTAAATTTAAATACAATTAAATTTTCTTTTAAAACATGAAATTTAAATATAATTAGATTTTCTTTTAAAACGAAATTTAAATATAATCACAATCTGGCACGATTTAGAGTTTCAAATTTCAAAACAACTGATTTTATTCACTCGGAAATATTTAAGAAAAAACATAACAGACGATTTTCTCCCATTGACGCTTAACATTAAATTTCGCTTAATTATTTTTCAGGAAAAACATGTATTGAACTGTTATTTTTCAGTATAACGCGAGTCCACTTTATGTTTTCTTAGTTTAACCGGAATTTCCACGACTCGCAATTGAACGGATCGTTAAAAATACTCGCCGGTTTATTGGAATGGGTATATGATAAAGGGAAATGTGTTTTTTAAAGCCCGTTTAAAGTCACCTTCTTTTCTAGCTTAGCAGACGACGCAAACCATAACAATTTGTACTTTCAAAGCTATAATGTGCGCGCAAAGGAAGAGAATTTCAAAGCGACGAATTTTAGAGCGGATAAGGTTTTTAAATAAATTGTAATACTTTCATTTTTCTTTTCATGAAAACCGTACAATTTAAATGATGATTTCCATAAGGGACCACTAATTAGTTATTAGGAGTTATAATAGAACATTATCCATGGATTAGGTTTGTTCGTTTGCAACCTAAATTAAAATATGGGGGATTTTTATTCCCTTTAAATTCCTTGTATAAGCATTCATAAGCTAACATGAACGAATTGCCTCGACTAAAGTCGAGGAGTTGTAATAAAACATTATCAATGGATTAGGTTTGTTCGTTTGCTACCAAGATTAAAAAGTAAAATATGGGGAATTTTTTTCCCTTTAAATTCCTTGTATAAGCATTCATAAGCTAACATGAACGAATGATCGCCTCGACTAAAGTCGAGGAATTATAATAAAACATTATCCATGGATTATGTTTTTTCGTTTGCAACCTAAATTAAAATATGGGGATTTTTTATTCCCTTTAAATTCCTTGTATAAGTATTCATAAGCTAACATGAACGAATTGCCTCGACTAAATTCGAGGAGTTATAATAAAACATTATCCATAGAAAACATTATCCAATTAAGGTATGAGATCAGATCATAGAACTTTGATTCTACGCCTAAAGCCAAACCTAAATTAAGTAAATTTTTCTGTCGAACGAAAAGTTTCGTTTTGTTTGACACGTAATCCCTGAAAAATAATTAAGCGAAATTTAATGTTTAGCGTCAATGGGAGAAAATCGTCTGTTATGTTTTTTCTTAAATATTTCCGAGTGAATAAAATCAGTTGTTTTGAAATTTGAAACTCTAAATCGTGCCAGATTGTGATTATATTTAAATTTCGTTTTAAAAGAAAATCTAATTATATTTAAATTTCATGTTTTAAAAGAAAATTTAATTGTATTTAAATTAAATGTTTTAAAAGAAAATTAAATATCTGTCACTTCAGACATTCAAGGCCATAACATGTCCTTCTGGGTCTTTGTTCGCAAAGACATTTTTGATATAATATCTGTCACTTCAGACATTCAAGGCCATAACATGTCCTTCTGGGTCTTTGTTCGCAAAGACATTTTTGATATAATATCTGTCACTTCAGACATTCAAGGCCATAACATGTCCTTCTGGGTCTTTGTTCGCAAAGACATTTTTGATATAATATCTGTCACTTCAGTCTAACACGAAAGTGTTAACTTCTATATTAAAAGACTAGCCCTTTAAAAAGCGATTCAGTCAAATCTCTACATTTTTACCATTGCCCTTTAAACCCAATTAAAATTAATTTTTTCATAATTTTTGATGTTAATAGCTGCGGCAGCCGCACTTGATTCAATCAAATCTCTACATTTTTACCAGTGCCCTTTAATCCCAATTAAAATTATTTTTTTCATAATTTTTGATGTTAGTAGCTGCGGCAGCCGCACTTGATTCAGTTAAATCTCTACATTTTTACCATTGCCCTTTAAACCCAATTAAAATTAATTTTTTCATCATTTTTGATGTTAATAGCTGGGGCAGCTGCACTTGATTCAGTCAGATCTCTACATTTTTACCATTGCCCTTTAAACCCAATTAAAATTAATTTTTCACAATTTTTGATGTTAATAGCTGGGGCAGCATCACTTGATTCAGTCAGATCTCTACATTTTTACCATTGCCCTTTAAACCCAATTAAAATTAATTTCTTCATTTTTGATGTTAATAGCTGCGGCAGCCACACTTGTTTCAGTCAAATTTCTACATTTTTACCATTGCCCATTTTTGATGTTAATACCTCTGGCAGCCCCAAAGCGAGACACTGAAATCTTTAAATTTTCCCCATTGCCCTTTAAACCAAATTTAAATAAATTTTTTGATCAATTTTGATGTTAATATCTCCGACAGCCGCAGTGAAATCTCTATATTTTCCCCATTGCCCTTTAAACCAAATTTAAATAAATTTTTTCATCAATTTTGATGTTAATACCTCCGACAGCCGCAGTGAAATCTTTATAATTTTCCAATACCCTTTAAACTAAATTCCAATTAATTTTTTCATTATTTTTGATGAACACCTTCCTTATTGCCGTTCGGAATGGCAAGTCGTTCGGAATTTCACTCATTTTTAAAAAAGAGAGTACTTTTAAGGCGGAGAAATTGAAACTTAATGTTATTCTATGGGATTTAGATTTTTGTAAGAGACTTACCTTTCAGATTTATTTTCTAATGATTCCAGATATTTTTCGGGCTTTATTTTAAGACTAATTTCATAATTTTACACCGATTAGTTTGGCCACAGTCTATCTATAAAAACGGCAAAAATATGAAGGAGGAGAAATTAAGTCATTAGCGTTCAATACCCATAGCCTCCAAACCTAGCGCGTGAATTTAAAAAGCTAAAGAAAACCAAAGCCTAATTTGTCAAATAAGGCTTAGGTTTTTGCTCACTCAATTTCTCCGCTTTAATTTTTAGTCCGTTTTCATAAATAGATTGTGGGCCAACTAATTGGTGTAAAATTATGAAATTAGTCTTAAAATAAAGCTTGAAACTTAATTCATACCACACGGAAAATTCAAGTCTGAAAAATATCAGAAAGTATTAGAAAATAAATCTGAAAGGTAAGCCACTTTCAAAAAACCAAATCACATAGAATAACATTACGAATTGGCCATGACCGAAACTAGCAAAAAAGCCAATTATGGGTCAACTTCAAAATTAATTTTAAAATACTTAGACTAAATATTTATTAATGAAACTTGAAAAGTTCAACATTCGAACCTTGGTCTACCATTTAAAAATGATTATAACTGTAACAAATAATTGCTCTTTTAGTTCTGCGATGCAAGGGATTTAGATTTTTTGAAAGAGACTTAACTTTCAGATTTATTTTCTAATGCTTCCAAATATTTTACGGGCTTTATTTTAAGACTAATTTCATAATTTTATACCGATTAGTTTGGTCACAGTCTATAAACGGCAAAAATATGAAGAAGGAGAAATTAAGTCAGAGTTCAATACCCATAGCCTCCAAATCAAGCGCGCTCCTCCTCCTGCACGTGATTTTAAAAAGCCATATAAATCCTAAGCCTAATTTGTCAAATTAGGCTTTGGTTTTTGGCGAATCTATTTCTCCGCCTTGTTGTTCCCTCCGTTTTCATGAATAGATTGTGGGCCAACTAATCGGTGCAAAATTATGAAATTAGTCTTAAAATAAAGCTCGAATCTTATTTCATACCACACGGAAAATCCAAGTTTCAAAAATATCCGGAAGTATTAGAAAATAAATCTGAAAGGTAAGCCACTTTCAAAAAACCAAATCCCATAGAATAACATTACGAATTTGGCCATGCGCGAAACCAGCGAAGTACCAAAAAAAGGGTCAACTTCAGAATTAATTTTAAAATACTTAGACTTAATATTTTTAAATGAAACTTGGAAAAGGCACTCGTTCGAACCATGCTCTACCATTAAAAATTGGTTTTAACCGTAACAAACAATTCCTCTTTTAGTTCTGCGATGCAAGGGACATGTCCTCGAAAGAGTCGATTTTAATGTTATTTCAATGGGGAAATGGAGCGTTCTGATTGGCTAGAGGCTGAATTTGTGAAATAACATTACAGATGATGATGGGTCCATAACATAGAACGCTGTCGCGTTCATAGAATAAAAAGATCGAATAACGTGCTGCGATCGAGATTAGAAAGAGATGTTGCGTGCACCATAGTATATTTAATATTAAACCACAGTTATAGGGCTCCATAATTTAGAACAACAATTATAAAGTTTTTACATTATGTAATAATCATATTAATTAAATTATTTAAATTTAAAATTGTAAATTTATCATTTTAATTACCTAACACTAAATAAAATGGGTTAATTGATTTACTAGTGTTTAAGTTTTCCAAAAGCAAACACAAATTATACAAAAACGTTGTTTTGCTTCGCACTTCAAAAAAGTGCATATATAGGCAAGAAATTCAAACCCGTGAAGGGACAGAAATTAAAATTATCGTTGAAAGATATATGATAGCCACAGTCTAAGAAATTAGAAAAATATAGTTATTGAAATTAATATGACTAAAAATTATACAAAAAAATGACCTATATATTCGGCCTATCGAAACTTTTAATTATGTAGAAGTCTTTCACAGCTATATTTTCCACTAAAGAAAATAGAGGTAAATAATGTAAACAATATAAAGATGCCAGTGCTTGCATTTACACACTGAAAACTGCATTTATTGCCATGTGAGTCTAGGAGAAGGGAAAATGTAAGAGTCGTCATAACTTTGGTAGTGGTGCCAAGTGACAATAACGTGTTCGCAAAGGATTGTTTAGTGTAAGCAGCCGATCCAAAAGGTAACCTTTGTTATGATATTATAATTCTTCACTCCAAGAACTAATAATTTGAAATACGCGAGATGCAACTATTTGGTATTATGCTATTCTACCGTTCCGAGCATGGTAGGCTTTCAACTCTAGAAAAAAATTTACAATTTCGAAGGGTAAATTCTCCAATAGAATGACTTCTACATAAAGTTTCGATAGGCCGAATATATAGGTCATTTTTTTGTATAATTTTTATTCATATTAATTTCAATTAGAATAAACACGTTCGTGTTTATCCCTTTATCTAAACTCGAATTTCATCAGAAATCGTAATGTCTTTTCCAATGGATCCGCGGCGCTTGATAACTGAAATCGTCGTCGTCATTTCCTTCTTCCCACCGTCCTATGAATTCGAATTAATACAGACAAAGGTACTTTTGAAAAAAATTGATGACTTCGATCAGGTACAAGAGTATCTCTAGTTAAACACAGATTTCAATAATGAAATGTTGATTAAGTATATGAAGTAATAGAAAGTAAGGTGCCTGAATGGGTTACAAAAGGGTGAAATCTTAAGCTTAGCCGAGCTTTACTAATTGCTTCAAAATGATAAACAAAAATTTTATTTCTTAAACAGTAGAATGATAAGGAATATCCATCGAATTCGAGTTAATAGAAAGTAAGGTGCCTGAATGGGTTACAAAAGGGTGAAATCATAAGCTTAGCCGAGCTTTATTAATTGCTTCAAAATGGTAAACAAAATTTTATTTCTTAAACAGTAGAATGATAATGAATATCCATCGAATTCGAGTTAATAGAGAGACAGATGCCTGTATGGGTGACGAAAAGGGTAAAACATATAACTAGCCGAGCTTTATTAATTGGCTTTAAATTGATAAACATAAAAAGATTTTTTTAAACAGTTGATAAGCTTTTTTTAATGACTTTTTTTATCGTTAACGGAAAATTGCATTTATTGGGTTCTTTTACTAGGGTAGCCCTCTTCAGCCGTCTAATTTTGACTATTATGTCATATCATGAGTATCCCATTATATTCACCCTAATTAAAAAGTTGGCATGATTTTCTTATCATTTGATTTTTTAACTTTAATAATATATCTCTTCTCGGCCTATATAAACAAGATTTGCAGATTCAGTACTCACAGATGCACTGTACCAATGCGTGGTTTACGTTAGCGTTTAAAATTGTGGCGAGCCCTCTCGTTTGTGCAATGGTGACGTCTTCGATTGTTTAGGCAATCGTTTCTCACCTATATTTCGGTGATAAGAGACCTATTTCTCAGGATCATTTGGGTAGAGTACTCGATTAAACCGAGGCGATTGAATGTAAATCGCCTTACCTAGAAATTTGGCCAATTTAATATATTAAGTCACTGTAAAAACATTTCAAAATGAGAGTTCTAGGGATTAAATATCACTTGAGTTGGACTTCATATCCTGCCAAGTGCTAGATTACACATGAAATTTATAGTTTAACGTTCTCAATCTCTTCTTTATTTTTTAAAATACTTGAGTTTTTCGACTAGGATGTGCTTTAGATCCAATAGCTTCGTCATTACAACTACGTAATAACGTTGCTATTAAGTAGTTGGCCAATTATTGAAGTCTGTATCTAAAGCACGTCTAACTTAAGTATAATAAAAAATAAAGATTTATAATGTTAAATAGGATATACGAAACGGAAATTGATGTCGGCGAGTTAAATAAACGGCCACATACTTCTGGTCTCATGAATTATGTTCTCTTGCTTTAAAGAATTGCTTCGCTTTCCATGCTCATTTTTGTCGATGCGATTCAATATTATAAATTTAATCTCTAGCTCGGTCTAGCCCGTCCCTCTTGTAATATTTTAGGTAAGGCTAGGTTAGTTAATCCCTCGACCTCCCCCGTCCATCTGGTAATCTTTAAGGTGAGGTTAGGTTAGTTAATCCCTCTAATTAGCCAATCCCTCCAACTAGTTAATCCTTAGCTCGGGCTATTTGTAATACTTTAGGTAAGGCTAGGTTAGGTTAGTTAATTCCTCGAATTAGCCCATCGTTCCAACTAGTTAATCCCTCGGGTTAACCATTCCATCAAGTAATCTTTAAGGTTAAATTAGGTTAATTAAACCCTGGAAATAGCCCATCCTTCCAACTATAGTTGGAAGGATGGGCTATTTCCAGGGTTTACTCGGGCTAACCCGTTCCTCTTGTAGTATTTTAGGTAAGATTAGTTTAGGTTAGTTAATCAATTGAACTAGCCCATCCCTGTTTTACAACTTAGGTAAGGTTAGGTTAGTTAATCTCAGCCTTTCGAGATTTGTACCAGGGTCTCAATTACGAATAGATTGAAGCCTCAATTAAACGCTTTAATTTTTATTCAGCATTAGTAAGAATTAAGGTTCTATAAACCTATAAAGCAAAATAGTGAAATGTGGAAAAGGTGTATATTTTTGGTGAAAAAAGGACAGAAATTATACAAAACAGAGGTTGCTTCGCACCCTTAAAAAAACGCTTTATCTAACTCGAATCAAACCCGTGAAGGGACAGAAATTATTTGTTAGAGAAAGAGCAATTTCATATCTTTAAAATTATAGTTAGTAGATTTAGTCTACTACTTCAAAGATTTTATTACTATTATATATTTTCCAAAAAACGGATAAAGACGACCTAGTTAACCTTCCTCTCCCATTGATGTTAATTTTAAATTCTATCAGTATCACTAATAAAATTAGCTAAAGATGGAGTTCCTTTAATGTATATATATTTATCATTAGTCCTAGGTCGTCTTTATCCGTTTTTTGGAAAATATATAATAGTAATAAAATCTTTGAAGTAGTAGACTAAATCTACTAACTATAATTTTAAAGATATGAAATTGCTCTTTCTCTAACAAATAATTTCTGTCCCTTCACGGGTTTGATTCGAGTTAGATAAAGAGTTTTTTTAAGGGTGCGAAGCAACCTCTGTTTTGTATAATAACTATATCTAATTTCTTAGACTGTGGCTATCATATATCTTTCAACGATAATTTTAATTTCTGTCCCTTCACGGGTTTGAATTTCTTGCCTATATATGCACTTTTTTGAAGTGCGAAGACAAACAACGTTTTTGTATAATAGTTTATTGAGTACGAGGGCTTCTCTTTGGTTAAACAAAGATTTCAATAATGAAAGATTGATAAGGTAGAAGAAGTTATAGAGAGAAAGGTGGCTAAATGGGTTACGAAAAGGTTAAAACATAATCCTAGCCGAGCTTTATTAACTGGTTCTAAATTGATAAACAAAAATTTAATTTATTAAACAGTAGATAAGCTTTTTTAATGGCATTTTTTATCGTTAACTGAAAATTGCATTCACTGGGTTCTTCTACTAGGGTAGCCCTCAAATTTTGACTATTTTATGATATCATGAGTATCCCATTATATTTACCCTAATTCACCGTAATTAAAAAGTTGGCCAGATTTCCTTATCATTTGGTTTTTTAACTTTAATAATATATCTCTTCTCGGCTTATGTATAAACGAGATTTACAGATTCGGTACTCACAGATGCATCGTACCAATTGGTGGTTTACGTTAGCGTTTAAAATTGTGGCGAACCCTCTCGCTTGTGCAATGGTGACGTCTTCGATTGTTTCGGCAATCGTTTCTCACCTATATTTAGGTTATAAGAGACCTCTTTCTTACGATCTTTTGGGCAGAGTACTAGAAAATAACGAAGCGATTGAATTTAAATCGCATTACCTAGAAATGTGGCTAATTTAATATATTATGTCTCTGTAAGAACATTCCATAATGAAAGCTCTTGGGATTAAATATCACTTGAGTTGGACTTCATATCCTGCCAAGTGCTAAATTACGCACGAAATTTAAAGTTTAACGTTCTCAATCTCTACTTCATTTTTAAAATACTTGGATAGGATGAGCTTTAGATCCAAAAGCACCGTCATTACTACTAAGAAATGACGTTGCTATTAAGTAGTTGGCCAATTGTTAAAGTATGGATCTAAAGCACATCTAACTTAAGTGTCTAACCCGTCCCTCTTGTAATATTTTAGGTAAGGCTAGGTTAGTTAATCCCTCTAATCAGCCAATCCCTCCAACAAGTTAATCCTTAGCTCAATCAATTTGTTATATTTTAGGTAAGGCTAGGCTAGGTTAGTTTATTCCTCGAATTAACCCATCCTTCCAATTAATCCCTCGGGCTACCCATTCCATCATGTAATCTTTTAGGTAAGGTTAAATTAGGCTAATTAATCCCTGGAAATGGCTCATCCCTTCAACTAGGTAATCCCTAGCTCGGACTAACCCGTTTCTCTTGTAATGTTTTAGGTAAGATTAGGTTAGGTTAGTTAATTGAATTAGCTCACCCCTCTTTTACTACTTTAGGTAAGATTAGGTTAGGCTAGTTATTTGAATTAGCTCATCCCTCTTTTACTACTTCAGGTAAGGTTAGGTTAGTTAATCTCTGTCTTTCTAGATTTGTACCAGGGTCTCAGTTACGAATAGATTGAAGCCTCATATAAACGCTATAATTTTTATTCAGCATTAGTAAGAATTAATTTCAATAAACCTATAAATCAAAATAGTGAAATGTGGAAAAGGTGTATATTTTTAGTAAAAAAGGGACAGAAATTGTACAAAAAAGAGGTTGCTTCGCACCCTTAAAAAAAGCTCTTTATCTAACTCGAATCAAAACCGTGAAGGGACACAAATTAATTGTTATAGAAAAAGCAATTTCATATCTTTAAAATTATAGTTGGTAGATTTAGTCTACTACTTCCAAGATTTTATTATTATTATATATTTTCCAAAAAACGTATTACATCGACATCTCATGGTCAAGTACTCCGTTTAAATATTTTCTTTACATCTCATGGTCAAGTGCGCCGAATAAATATTTCCTTTACATCTCATGGTCAAGTGCGCCGCCTAAATATTTCCTTTACATCTCATGGTCAAGTGTGCCGACTAAATATTTCTTTTACATCTTATAGTCAAGTGCGCCGATTAAATATTTCTTTTACATCTTATGGTGAATTGCGCTGATCAAATATTCCCTTTACATCTCATGGTCAAGTGGATCGATTAAATATTTCCTTAACATCTCATGGTCAAGTGCCCTGACAAAATTTTTCCTTTACATCTCATGGTCAAATGTGACGATAAATCTTTCCAACTCATGGTCAATTGCTACGATTAAATATTTTCTTGAAATCTCATGGTCAAGTGCGCCGGTTTAATATTTACTCTACATCTCATGGTCAAGTGTGCCGATTAAATCTTCCCTTTACATCTCATGGTCAAGTGCACCGATTAAATATTTCCATTACATCTCAAGGTCAAGTGCGCCGATTAAATATTTCCTTTACATCTCATGGTAAAGTGCGCCGATTAAATATTTACTTTACATCTCATGGTAAAATGCGCCGATTAATATTTCCTTTACATCTCATGGTCAAGTCCGCCGATTAAATATTTTCTTTACATCTCATGGTCAAGAGCTCCGATTAAATATTTTCTTTACATCTCATGGTCAAGTGCGCCGATTAAATATTTCCTTTACATCTCATGGTCAAGTGCGCCGATTAAATATTTCCTTAACATCTTATGGTCAAGTGCATCGATTTAATATTTACTCTACATCTCATGGTCAAGTGCGCCGATTGAATATTTCCTTTACATCTCATGGTCAAATGCGCCGATTAAATATTTCCTTTACATCTCATGGTCAAGTGCGCCTATTAAGGATTTTCTTTACATCTATTGGTCAAGTGCGCCGATTAAATATTTCCTTTACATCTCATGGACAAGTGCGGCGATGAAATATTTCCTTTACATCTCATGGACAAGTGCGCCTATTAAATATTTCCTTTACATCTCATGGTCAAGTACACTGATTAAATATTTTCTTTACATCTCGTTGTCAAGTGCGGCGATTAAATATTTCCTTTACATCTCATGGTCGAGTGCGCCTATTAAATATTATGCTTACATTTCAAGTACACTGATTAAAGATATAATTTAGTTTAAAAATGGATTGATAAAGGACAAGTACTAGCACTCTCGTTAGTTAATTTATAATATTATAAGTTTATCATCATGGTAATCATTTTTGTGCAGAGAATAACCTCTTTTACTCTTCGGTACAAGCTTTCCATATTTTCGTAAAGAATCCCAGGATGTTGTATACAACTTTGTCACTCGTGGTTAGCCTCCCTCGTTGTGGCGATTTCTGCATCAGACGTCTTATAAAAAACGAAAAAAACTCGAAGAAGAAGCTGACTGAAGCGAATGACATCCCGCATTTCCAAATGAAAAAGCAAATGAACAATTCGTCAAAGGTCACGGGACTCAATTCATTTATTTCGGTTTCTGAGGTTGATGCTAGCATTGGTTGTACGTTGAATTCAGTTCGCAATGTATATCGGCCTTTTAGGTCCGTTTCAAAGTATCTGGTGGCTCTAAGGAATTCGTTATTATTATTTACTAGTAAATGTATAAACCTTAAAGATAAACAAGTAGGAACTATTTACGATATGGAGAGACAAACGACAAGGAAATAGTGTGCCTAAGGAGCAAATTTTTTTAACCTCTCCGAGTGAACTTTAGTTCACTCGGAGAGGTTCTGTCCTAATCGTGTTTGTTTGTGTGTGTGTGTGTGTGTGTGTCCGTCGTTTGCGGTGTTCGCAATTACGTCATCGCATGAAAATTCTAATATTTTAGTTCACTACTCTTCTCATAGGTGGCGGTAATTTTGAAATTTCCTATTTAAATAAAACATCTCACAGGAGGTGTCCCTCCCAGTTACTGTCCGCGCTCGACGCTGCTTGCTTTTGGGATAGCCATACAAACGCGCTAACGAATATGCTATAAGTACGTGAAGGAATCGGAATTAAAAACTTCTTAAATCTGTGATAGGTGCTCTACGGAAGCCAGGCTGGGTCATAGTAGCGCCACGTATAAAGCTTTATATGTCCCCATTTCAAGGGAAAATATTTTTAAAAGTTTATTACTCTTAATTTATATTTTATAATAAAATAATAGTCTTCGCGATCATAATATAATATTTAAATTTAATTATATTTTGTAAATGAATTTGCTATTAGCTTTTTGTCACTAGGTCACGCTAGATTAGTAGGAAGAAGGAAATAATGGCGTACGACTTTTTTTAAAAACTTTAATTACGCTGAATTTAAATTCTATAATAAATAGTTCTAGTGCTCTCTTAAAAAATCATATTTCAATTTAATTATATTTTGTAAATTAACTATCTGTAGGCATGGATTAATTAGTAGCTTATGCTGTATTTGACACTAGTTTCTATCGAACTCGGCTTAAAGCTTACCTTAATACCTTCCTGGTTCCAGCCAAGGAAGGTCAAACTCATTTTCTATAATTTGTTTAATCACATCATTAAATTTAATTCAGTCCTAGTTTAAATTAATTAATAATAAATAGTCTAGAAATTAAGTTTATTTCATTTCAACTACAATTTGTTTAATCATAGTTAATTTGTATCTATCTTCATTACGTTTAATTTAGCTTGAAAATAATTTAATTATGTTTTTATTGTTATAATTTTGATTAGAATAATTTTAATTTAACTTCTGATAAACTTCAACTATAATGTATCTGTAAAATGACAAAGAGAGGCTCGAAAATGAAGGTAGTGCCATGGTGTGCATAGTGCATGGGGTCTCTTCGTAGAATATTCGAGAGAGAGTGTAGAGAGTAAAGAGTGAAAATAAAACTTAAGTCATGTAGCTAGGTACGTCGCTCGCAATAGTGTAGCGGCAAAAGTAACCTTATAGCAAGAAGTGTGCCACTCCTCTTTTTAACTTTAACCAAAAAATTATAAAATAAATTTTTAACATCGTCTACTTGGGTTTAATCGTTTTCTTGTTTAGCATTAGACTTGGGACGAGGCGAGGTACAATTTAGGTTTCCCAACTTGTTTAAATTTACGACATGGAACAGTAATTTGGCGTTTCTTAAATTGCGCAGGAAACATGTTTCCACGTGAAAATAAAAAGAGAAAGCGGTAATACAATTGCGTATGCACTATAAATATCTAACGGGATACTTACAGATAATCAACTTGATCCAATATTCTTTTAGGCAGATTTTTATTGAACAACAAAACGGCAATTTGAGTATAATAATTTCTGTTTCCGAAATAGTAAACTCTGCCCGTTTTTTTTAGATAATTCTTAATAAAGTCTTTCTCTAATCGGCTATTCACCTCTTCTCGAGAAATCAGTTCTACGAATTTAGCAGTGCCATTCGGAAAAGAACTATGTAGTTTAGGTATGTACAATACGAACTTTGAGTACATAAATGCTTCCTTCAACCAATTATCCATCGTTGGCCATTTGTTACGCGTCGCCTGAGCATAGTGCATAATGGGATTATCTTTACGTATGGCGGGCCTTGTTCCTGGAGAGATACTCCAATCTTCGAGAGTGTTTATTCGAATTGTCTTTGATACCATTAATTCGCTCTTCAAAACTCCTGAATAAGCCTTGATCAAGACCATCGTGCCAAGTAACCAGCTACCCAGTAGAAGTTTTGCCGAAATACTCGCAGGAAACGTATCCGGAGCTAGAAGGGTTTCAAAGCTATTACGTTTAATTTTGTCAGATTCAGAATCACCAATTAAGGAATATACTCAACGATTCAATAGTAGGTTAGAAAAGAAGTACCACGTGTATTCCAAAGATAGAAAACGATTCGCGAAATTCGAACGAATGAAGTTAAATTTTAAAATTGCGCAGACCAGAGACAATAATAGCAGACAGACTAGCAACGTCACCCAAATTGATAGTTCGAGGCCCTTCAATGAAAATTGCTTATCCCTGCTCGCTGGGTTAACCATGCTTGCCATAACAGTTTCCTCGAACTTCAATGGAGGTGAATAGTGATACAAGGTGGTCAATTTGGTGAGCCCGAAAGGATCAACAATCATATCGCACAACTGCGAGTAAAATAAGTTAATATTTATTAAATACTAGCGGAAATCGCTTTTTCAATTGGGATTTTTTGGCCAAGAAACGAGTTTTGCGTTTAAACAGAGGTGAGGCTTCAAACCAAGCTACTCCTTTAAACCTTATTTACAGACTTCTCTTGAAAAATTAAAGCTCTTGAAACACGTTAATTGAAGAATTAGCTTTGTTCTCCTCGTCTTCGTTTCTGTAACGCGTATGTGGACCTATGAATCGGTAATTTGCCTTGTTAATTTACGCGATAGGGTAATTCTGGTAATTTTACCAAAACTGTTATAACCCTGGTATAATACAACTTCTTTATCGGTAGAAAGTTTTGGAACTTTGGAAATTGATTATAAAATAACGAAATATTTTTGGTGAGTTATATTATTGTTTTTCTCATTATTTTAGCATTCTTAATCGATTAAAAATAGGTTGCTTTGGCCTTTCATTCTCCCTTTAAGACGGTATAGTAAAGGGTTATTTCGTACGATGAAAAAACACATTACACTGATTTTCTTAATATGGGTAGATCAGTTGTTCTTTGGGGTAAGGATTGTTTGGGAATGATTTATTTCCCAGTCTACTGAACTCTCTCTCGTGCCTCTTTCCCCAGTATCCCGACTCTCGCGGAAGCGGGTGGGCACGCTGAAGGCCATACCATGACGGGTTTTGGACAATAGACTATGTTGTGGCGACATCTTCGAATTTACTGTTATAACATTTATTTCTTATCGTAACTAGAAACATTCAACTTAAAATTGTCAAATTGTACCACGATCTACGGGTAGGCTCAATTAATTCTGAACGCTTTTTTGAAAAACAGCGGCGCGCTTTTTAGGTAAAGCGCCTCTTTTTGAAAAACAGCGCCGCGCTCTTTAGGTAAAGCGCTCTAGCTGAGTACACCCATTTCTTCTAGAGCTAAAACTTTGGTTTCTCAATTATATACCTACTCCAAGGGCAACAGCTGAGGCTACTGTTGTCTCAACAGGCGAAACCTGATGATGATTTTGCACCATGGCCTCGGCTTGCGAGGAATTGACAAATTTCAGACTATAAAATGATAAAATAAAAAAAGTTAGTATAAAGAAAGTTTGTGGGAATCTTTTGAAAGCGATTATTCACAGAGATTAATAGGAATAAAATTGAAGTTATAAATTCGGCCTATCGAAACTTCAAATTATTTAGAAGTCGTTCTGTAGTAGAATACACCCATCACTCAGGTTTCTCTTGGATCTATGTTATACCAAACGTCTATCACTATATTTCATTTAAGTAAGCAACGCCCCCTAGCTTAAAACTAACAGCAATGGTCCAGTTTTACGTCGTAGCCCATCACTTAAAACTAGCCAAAAGGTCATCACCCCTGTCTGGCTCGAGTGATTTGGACTCCTCCATTATATTTTGAGTCCGGTGAGAGCGAGGATCAAACCACTCTTGAAATGAAGTGTGATTAAAATAGAATCATGAGAATCGATTCGGAATCAGGCGAATGGATTCGGAATCACGAGAATCGAATCGGAATCAGGCGAATCAATTCGGAATCACGAAAATCGATTCGGAATCACGAGAATCGATTCGAAATCAGGCGAATCGATTCGGAATCACGAGAATCGATTCGGAATCACGAGAATCGATTCGGAATCACGAGAATCGATTCGGAATCACGAGAATCGATTCGGAATCACGAGAATCGATTCGGAATCACTAGAATCGATTCGGAATCACTAGAATCGATTCGGAATCACGCGAATCGTTTGGGAATCACGCGAATCGTTTGGGAATCACGAGAAGTGATTCTTAATCAGGCGAATTGATTCGGAATCACGAGAATCGATTTGGAATCAGGCGAATCGATTCGGAATCACGAGAATCGATTCGGAATCACGCGAATCGTTTCGGAATCACGAGAATCGATTCGGAATCACGCGAATCGTTTCGGAATCACGCGAATCGTTTCGGAATCACGAGAAATGATTCGGAATCACGAGAAATGATTCGGAATCACGAGAAACGATTCGGAATCACGCGTATCAAATGATGTACAAATCAGATGTACAAATTTTTCTGTGTGGTTTGCCCCTCGGGAGAGAGTGACGGAATTTAGACGAGCCGCTAGGTTGGTTTAGGGCTGAATAATTTTGAACTTTATCTGCCTGCTGTCTATCCTTAAGCACGTATAATTAAATTACTTTAAAATTTATATTCTTGTTGCAGGTATAATTCATTAATTACATTATTAAGCTTATTCCATGGATTCACAAATACAAATTTAGTCAAGTAGGAGGAGCTCACATGCCAGTTATCGCCACAAAAAAAATCAACGTTCTTACGTGATGTTTGATAAATTGAGCAAAATATATTGCACCATAGATAATGGACTATCCTCCAAATATTTTCCTTCTTTGAAACTTCTACGCTTAGTTTCATTCCAATTAAAATCATTTGAACTCTGAAATAATAAATTATCTAAGATTACTAGTCACCATCCGAATATACGCCTTATTATAACCAGAAAATTTCCAAGAATACCTCTTTGTGGCCATTTTAGTTTGTAATATAATTCAGCCGGGTATTAGGAAATATTCTTAAAGGGTGAATGCAACCTAATAAGCGATTTTTTTATCGATTCCTTATCGTGTAAATAGGGCCTAATCCAAGAATAAAATGTTTCCAAACAAATATTAAACTAGAAATAAATTTAAAACTTACCCGGAAAAATAGGCTTAGCGGGATACATGGAGATCCTGAATTGCCTCCGTGTAAGATCTACCGACCAATGAGCGAAGGCCCGTCGTTCACGCAAGATCTCCACTAGACCATCGAGAAATCATCCCCAAAAGGAGTCGTAAGGCATGCAAAATAATTTTAGACCGTTGTCGTCCCGCTTAACGAGCCGCGCGCCCTCCTGTGTGTGTCTCTGGAGTCCTAAATCTGCCACAATATGGCTACGTCGAAGAGAGTCGACGAAACTTATCAATAGAGGCCAAGCCCCAACCGCTGTTTATTAACCACTTCTCAAACTTTATAAATAGTTTTTTTTTTTGGATTAGGAAACCTACGGTAAGTTATTCCTTTCACTTCTCGCCACGAAAGTAAAAGTAAAATTCTGCCCAGTCGTTCACGGGAGAGCTGAGAGACGCGACGTCATACGCCGATAAACGCCGCCGATACGTTACGCCGCTACCTAGGGAAAAAACTCGGCGCGCTGCCGTCGAAACACGCTCACGCCGCTGCCGGGTTTTGTATTCGCGGCGTCTAAGTCTAACCCGACGTTCAGTCGCGGACAAAAGTTTCGGGCCGTTTAGTTTCGGCCGCCATATTATTTGTATATATGCTAGCACGATCAAGTAGGACTTTTTTGAGAGCTCCAAGACTCTTGTATAATAAACTGAAGACAGCCGTTGGTACGTTCCGAACCTTCAAATTCCAGATCATAAATTATTTTTAAAATCTGGATGGCGCGATAGTAGTTGATTTATCACGTGATGTTCTATACCCTACTGCGACCCCCTAAAATTTCTACCCACCCCTTTCCCCCGTTTGTGGGAGTTGGCTTAGAGCTCGGCGCTTCATTTCTTTTCCTGTGCTTATTTTTCCATGATCCTGATTTCCTCGCGTATAAGGTCTAGTCATCGAGAAATCACCCCCAGAAGGAGTCGTAAGGCAAGCAAAAGCAAGGAGGATCAGAGGAGGAGAGGAAATGTGGGGCTGCGTTGAGTTAGAGAGAGAAGAGCCAACCTCCCACTCGGGTGGAAAGGGGGATAGGAAATTCTCGAGGTAAACTGTTGTCACGTGGTCGCTAGCTAGCGCGTCTCATAAAGGATTCGTTTTACCCACGCGACAACATTTTACCACGAAACGTCTCTACCCCCGTTCTCCCAGAGTGGGAGTTTAGGCCGACGCAGTAGGAACCGCGCCGTCCCCACATTTCCTCTCCTTCTCTGATCCTCCTTGGCAAAAGTATCTATTGATTTTTTTTCCCAAAACGGTCCCGTATAACGAGCGTAGCGCCACCGTTAAACGCCTCAAAGAAACGATAATTTAGGACAAGATGTCATCTATCATATGTACAGTCGCGGACAAAAGCTTCGGGCCGTTTAGTTTCGGCCGGCATATTATTTGTATATATGCTAGCACAATCAAGTAGGACTTTTTGAGAGCTCCAAGACTCTTGTATAATATCAGAAATAGATGAACCGAAATTATCAACGAGAGCTTAGATTGGGAAATGCATTTTATTTGGAGTGAATGGGGAGGGTAAGCACTGGGGGAATGGGCTTCCTCGGCCTGAAGGAAATACCGAGGAGGATCTTGGGAAACTGATCGCCCACGTAGCGACGGCTGCAAACCAAGCCAGGTGGCGCATTCAACGTTTCTCGGCTAGGCGAAATTCCGAGGGGGAGGTGGCTACAACTGTTGTCTAAGTGAGGGGAAACGGAGAACTTGCCTGTGGCGTTAGAGGAATAGCTCGTTGATAATTTCGGTTCATCTATTTCTGATAATATTCTATCAAAATTAATATAATATTCATTCGTGAACGAAATTCGCGTGATAAAAAGTGGACCCCCGCGAAAATAACATAATGAGAAATGACCAAATAATTTCGGGAATTATATCAATCGACGCAGCTTTTCACTCTGCAAGCTATAATTTACAAATAAACTTGATATCGATTAATAATTGAGAGAGTAGTGGTCAAAATAGTGGCCAGAATATTCGTATTTTATAAGCTTACTTGATAATAATTAAAAACAGGCCAGCTGGCGTTTCATTGAGAGTTTGCATTAGAGAGATAGATAAATAAATGGGCTAGCCCGAATATCTATCTGTAAGAAACGCATAGTTAAGAGATAGAGGTATTGTAGCTGCAAAGATGGTTGAACTAGGATATAATAGATTGTCTCAATTAGAAAGATGCAATAGAGACAAAGGTAAAAGAGTGAAAAAAAGGCTAGTTTGACTGAAGGACTCTTATCATTCTGTAGTTAAATACAAAGACCGAGATAATAATAGCGTGATAAAGCTTGAAAGACCGAGAAAGACGGAATAGGGTAACTAGTAAGGCTCCCCTCTATCTCTAAGAAACGGGTAAATAAGAGATAGATGGGTTTCTAGCTTCTTACGCGCTGCAAAGATAAGGCTGAACAACGATCTACAATGTTTAATTATAAAGAAGTAATAGATCAAAAGGCAGGAACTATAAACAAATATGCGCTGGTTTAAAGAGATAAGATGGTGTCTAGCATTCTACGCGTTGTTATTATTGCAAGGCTGAATTTTTAGTGGGCTGAACAATTTTTTATATCATCATTATAAAATGCAGCGAGCAGGGTACTTAAACTTGGGTATTTCACAATAGCCCCATGATATATAGCGGTGAGATTTACAAAATGTCTTAGTAAAATGGACTCTGAAACAGACGTGTTAAATTGATAATTTTATAATAAAACTCGGCGGAAAATTTAAATTATTTGTAGTGTTTTCATAAAAAACTAATTGACTTACTGTTTAGTTTTTATTAGAGTATCTATAGACGGAGTAGCGCCATTAAGGGGAAAGTGATGTCAAAGTCTATAGGTCACATTTTTGGACCAGACAACAGGAAAGGAGGCCTGTTCATGCTACGGTAACATAAAGTAGTGCTGTCTATGAGCGATAGATGGCGTTTGAAACTTTGGAACCAGTTCTTATGAACTGACTGAACCAGAAATTTCAAACTTTTGGGCGCGAACTAGTTGAAAAAATTACTTAACATTTGGTTAACATCCCAAGCGATCAAGTCTCTAAAATCCACGGAGTAGAATTCCGCGACCTGTTTGGTAAATGGCTGACTTTTGAGTCACGTTGCGTTCATTGTCAACATTATTCAATGGAATCTAGAAGCGTTTTGCACTCGGTGAATAAGTATCTCCTGCTAAATTTTGCTAGGTTCGAATACGTGCCGCCCTAGGTACCAAACCAGCAGGGGAGCCTGGTTAAACTAAGGTATCCGATAAGAAGATTCAACACTCAAAGAGTACGAATTGGAGAAATGACATTTAAAACAAAGGCTGCCGTTATTCACGTTGGGGAGTCGACGACATCCGGTCACTACTATACAATGATAGAAAAAAAGAGTGGCGGGAATTATTGGATGGTTTGCAATGATAAAAAACTAGAACCCAGAAGAAATTTTGTTAAAAACCTGACAGATGTATATCTCCTCTTGCTTGAAAAAATTTAAAAATAAGTTCGTGAAAATCTGGTACAATCGCAGAAAAAATTTTTGTTGAATGAAAGGTACTGTCTAATGTTCAGGCCAAATTTAGACCAAATTAATATGTCATGTCAACGGGAGATTACCATGACACCTAGATGATATTGTCGTTGCAAAGAAATCGAACATGACAACTAAATGATACCCATGTTAGAAGAAACTCAACATGGTACGTAGATGATATTGCTTGGAGAGGATAGACAATATGACACGTATCTCTACGTTGCTGACGTTGAAAGGAAAGTCAACATATAACTTAAATGATATCGAAGTTGAGAAGAAACTCAACATGACACCTAGATGTCTTAGGCGTTGAGAGGAAAGTTAGCTTGACACCTAGAAGATATTCACGTTGAGAGGAACTCACATAACACCTATATGTTAAAGACATTGAGAAGCATTTCACTATGACACCTTGAGAATATTTAAGTTGAGAGAAAACTCAACATGACTTTTAGATAGCATGGGTGCTCAGACAAATACAACGTGGCATCTAGATAATATGGGCGGTCGGACAAACTCAACTTGACAGCTAGATAAGCGGAGGGGGCTGACAACATGGCACGCAAATATCATGGGATTTGAGGCTAACTCAATATTACATCTAGACACGTAGAAATGTAGATATCATTGGCGTTGAGACCAACTCAATATGACTAACAATGTTAGTTCCAAAGCATACGAACAATAGGTGGGTGATACACGCGTGCATATAGTGGGGGTCGATAGTCGAAAAGAGGGTAAGAAATCTGATATTCGGAGCAAATAGGATACGATATGGTTTAAAACCGAACGAGAGGCAGACTTGCCCTGTCTTTCTAGTGGTGTAGGAACTTAATGTACAGGTGTACAATGTACCCTCTAAAATCTTTGAAGGACCTAAAATCGGTCAATATTTGCTGTGGTGCTTAACTGTGTCCCCCAATTCAAAAACGTTACTACGCGCCTGCGCCTTTGGAGAAGAGGGTGTGTGGGGGGGGGGGGAGTGAAGACAAATGTAAAGTTACTATATTTTAAAAAAAATTCCAAAATATGTTTATCTTTAACAATTTTAATTATTTGTAGTCTTTACGGATTAGTACCTATAACTGTGGTTAGTTTGTGAAACGTTCAAAAGCATTTACTTTCATTTAATTCGGTATAATTTACAATTAATAAACTAATAGAAAAATCGCATTTACTCTCACACATTTACCCTCAAAACCTAATATTTCATGATATCAACACGTGCTACATTTGATGCAACTTATGTTGACGAATACCAACATAGAAAGACCTTTATCATTTACCATGGAAAGTTCAGTGCCGTTTTTATTCCAGAAATACTCAATGAACAAGAAGACCATAGTGAAAATTGAATGCAATACATTTTTGAAGTTTCCTTTGGAATTGACTGGCTAATACCCTCTTCAGACGAGGCGTAATTAGCCGTGGTTTAAATAGCCTTCTCAGTTCAATAAACCTCGGTTAATAGTGAATAAACCACGGTTAAATCTGATTAAACCGGCTAGTTCCGCCTCGTCTGAATAGGGTATAATAGGCTGAATCATTTCATTTTTAATCCAAGTGGAAAGTAAAGATTATACGTTTTATACGAACAAAAATATTCATCTATATCGAAGATACTTCTGAAATAAACTTTGTCACAAGATATTATAAGAAGTTTGAGAACTAAACCAATCATGTTGAGAGTAGTGGCGTACTCTCTCTACTCGATGCGGCTCGAGGGCATATTTTCGAATTAACATAAAACAATAACCAATAAAAACTATTTACGGAATGTCATTTCAGCTCAGATTTAGTTCCATAAATATTTAATGAACAAGAAAACGATAGTGAAAATACTATACTATTCAATAAAGTTGAAGTTTTCCTATGGAAATTAAGCGGCAAATTAACTGAATGGTTTCATTTTAAATCTAAGTGAAAAGTGAAAATTAAACGGATTAAGCCATCAAAATGAAAACAACGGCTTAAGCGGTGTTATTTATACGTAACTCGCAATATTCATCTAAATCGAAAGCACTTCTGAATTAAACTGTGTGAACTGAAATTTAAGAACTATTGTATTATGCTGAGAGTATTGACGTGTTCGTTCTGCGGTGGCTCGAGGGAATATTTTCGAATATGGCTTAAACAAGAACTGATTCAAATTACTTATAAAAAGATCGAATAACGTGCTGCGATCGAGATTAGAAAGAGATGTCGCGTGCACCATAGTATATAGTTAATATTAAACCACAGTTATAGGGCTCCATAATTTAGAACAACAATTATAAAGTTTGTACAATATGTAATAATCATATTTATTAAATTATTTAAATTTAAAATTGTAAATTTATCATTTTAATTACATAACACCAAATAAAATGGGTTAATTGATTTACTAGTGTTTAATTTTTCCAAAAGCAAACACAAATTATACAAAAACGTTGTTTTGCTTCGCACTTCAAAAAAGTGAATTTATAGGTAAGAATTTCAAAACCGTGAAGGGACAGTAATTATAAATTCACAGTGAAAGAAATATGAAAGTCACAGTCTAAGAAATCATAAAGCTATAATTATAATAATTAATATGAATAAAAAATTTGCAAAAAAATGACGTATAAATTCGGCCTATCGAAACTTTTACTTATGTAGATTTAATGATTAGAAACTTTATAAAGAGGCGAATGTTTCCTTTTACTAACTGAAAACTGCAACCATCGCCATTCGATCTCACCACTCTAGAGTCTAGGAGAAGGGAAAAAGTAAGAGTCAACTAAACTTTAGTAGCTGTCAGATGACGATAACACGCGAGTAAAGGTTTGTTAGTGTATTCCCCGTGGTGAAACATGTTTAAAAATCAAAAGTCTCATCTAAACAGCAACCCCTCTTAAGATAATATAATTCTCCACCCTAACAACTAAACATTTTAAAAACGCGGGCAGGAACTATTTGGTATTATGCTATTCTACCTTTCCACGCATAGATGGCTTTTAGTTACCCTTACCAAGAGTGAATTCTACAACAGAATGATTTCTGCATAATTAAAAGTTTCGATAGGCCGAATTTATACGTCATTTTTTGTAAATTTTTTATTCATATTAATTATTATAATTATAGCTTTATGATTTCTTAGACTGTGACTTTCATATTTCTTTCACTGTGAATTTATAATTTCTGTCCCTTCACGGGTTTGAAATTCTTACCTATAAATTCACTTTTTTGAAGTGCGAAGCAAAACAACGTTTTTGTATAATAATTATTTGTTGCAACCCAAGTTCAAAGCAAAGAAGAATTGTGCTATAACAAGATGCTGAAAACCATTTCCAAAACGATAGTATATGTAAACCGAGTAGCGGGAATTGGCGAAATTCGACGTCTAAAGCTTGGTTTCCACTAGCGCGCGCAAAAGTATACGCGCGTTAAAAAGCGTTAAATTTACGTAGTAAACTTTTTACGCGACGCGTACAGCGATTTCCACTACAATTATTTTTACGCGTCATTTTGGCGGGAAATTTTAAAAGCCTGAAAGTATTTCACTAAGCCTATTTTGAAAACAAAAATGGGCATAGGGACTATCGCGAAAGTTTTTTCTCTGGCAAGTCTGGGTACTAATTTAGAACGTAATAACTTTGGGATTAGAATTTTTAGTATCGAATAAACTTCTAACCATTTATAATTTGAAGTAGATAGTCTATTTGGCTCAAGAAATACGCGAGGGCGACGATTAGAGCCGTTTTAGGTTTGTAAGTAAAATATCTTTATGCGAAAATATGGTTAGAATACAAACTTTTCGGACATTTTGCCGGGAAATTGGTGGTAATACCTGGACTGATATCGAGCAGATTATATCGCCCTCTAGATAAAGCTACTGGAATCTTATAAAGGATGGCGAGTGAAACTGAAAATTTATTTAAATTAATTACTAGGAATACACTTACTTTAGAAGATAATATTAAATTATATTTGTGTCGGGACTCGCTTTGACACGTTATTAAGGTTCTACTTTCGAGCGAAACAGTTCGCGATAAAATTACGCAGCGTCAAATTTAGAAATTTGAATACGCGGGGCGTAAAGCGCCATATCGTATCGCAACGCGCCAAAATTTGACGCTTTTTGTCGCGCGTAGGCACTTACGCGCCGTTACGCGCGCTAGTGGAAACTAAGCTTTAGACCATCATTAAAGGGTAAATGAAAACTGCTACATCACTTTCTTGATTTTACGTTTTTCTGAATCTACGTTATCGAAAACCTAAGAAAAATATCAACTCTTATTTTTAAGCATTTCCTAAATATGATAAAAAAGGTTTTAAAGATCGGACTTAGTTGCCTGCTACAAAAAAGCACGGAGCCGCTGTGTTTCAATTTGCGAGGTAGGTATCGAACCAATAGGCGCTCTCGCGAAATCCCGCGTGCTCGTTTATATTATAGTTTATATTACCATAGCCTCCTAGATGGCGCGTGAGTTTGAAATTCATTTACATTTTAGGTTTGATTTAGGCTTAGCAATTTTAAGAGATTATACATTTTTACTACGCTTAAGCGGGCGTTGCGACTTAAATATATTTTATTAGATGAAATAATGCTTTTTAAATAAAGGAAAACACAATTTCGAGCAGTTATTTCGCTATCAAAGGTATTTAGCCTGATTATATATATGATATATATGGTTTCTCTGGGGTCACGTTGTTTAAATGGCCCCTATTGGTCGGATACCTACCTCGGTAATTGAAACACAGGGGCTCCATGCTTTTTTGTAGCAGACAACTAAGTCCGATTTTTAAAACCTTTTCTATCATATTTAGGAGAGGCTTAAAAATAAGAGTTGATATTTTTCTTAGGTTTTCGATTACGTAGATTCAGAAAAACGTAAAATCAAGAAAGTGATATAGCAGTTTTCATTGACCAGACAGAAGGCTAGAAAGTCTGCTGTCGGGTCTATTAGGTGAACGGTTGGTTAAAAGCCTTCTAGTCTACTGGGTTTACATATACTATCGTTTTGGAAATGGTGAAGTGAATGTTTTCAGTTGATAGTCTAATACAGTAGAACTGTTAATAATTCAGTAAAAAAGGCATGAACCATATGCCAAACTATCAGTCGAAAGTTTTCCACGTTTATGACCATCTTGTTATATCGCAATTCTTCTTTGCTTTGAACTTGGGTTGCATCAAATAATTATTATTATCAATTAGGCTTATAAAATACGAATATTCTGGCCACTATTTTGACCACTACTCTCGCAATTCTTAACCGATATCAAATTTGTTTGTAAATTAGCTTGCAGAGTGAAAAGCTGCGTCGATTGATATAATTCCCGAAATTATTTGGTCATTTCTCATTAAGTTATTTTCGCGGGGGTCCACTTTTTATCACGCGAATTTCGTTCACGAATGAATATTATATTAATTTTGATAGAATATTATACAAGAGTCTTGGAGCTCTCAAAAAAGTTCTACTTGACCGTGCTAGCATATATACAAATAATATGGCGGCCGAAACTAAACGGCCCGAAACTTTTGTCCGCGACTGTACACATGGTAGCTGACATCTTGTCCAAAATTATCGTTTCTTTGAGGCGTTTAACGGTGGCGCTACGCTCGTTATACGGGGCCATTTTGGGGAAAAAAAATCAATAGAGACTTTTGCTTGCCTTACGACTCCTTCTGGGGGTTATTTCTCGATGACTAGACCTTATACGCGAGGAAATCAGGATCCAGCTAAGCCTATTTTCAGGGTAAGTTTTAAAATTATTTCTAGTTTAATATTTGTTCGTAAATTTTTTCACTAGTGGATTAGGCCTATTTAAACAATAAGGAATCGATAAAAAATCACTTGTTGTTAGGTGGGTCATTCCATGTCAATTCGACTAATGGAAAAAGGGCCTAATTTTTAATTTCAACCATTATTTTTCTACGGATATATAAGCGTAAGAAACTGATATATACCAAGTTTCAGACTCCAAAAAATATTATTTCTCAAGTAAATTTTCAAATTGGGTTTTCTTTAATAACTTTAGAATTAATATACTTAAATGAATGAAAATTCATATGATAGACGCAAATGAGGTGCTGAATGCGAAATTTAAGCCAAAAACACTGAGAAAAAATTACAGAACGAGATAATTTTAATTTTTGGGGGTCCCATAGGGGCCAAATTTGAGACTTGAACACCACCTTCAAAAATTCTGAAAATTTAATATTTTTGGCCCAATAGACTATCTATTTCAAATTATAAATGGGATCAATGAGAAACAATTTTAAAGTAAAAAAAAAAAAAATGATTTTCAAAAAATTAAAAACTGTTTTTCATATATATGATGTAGTTGAGGATATAATACATTATTGTATTATACCCTCAACTACATCATATACATGAAAAACAGTTAATTTTTTGAAAATCATTTTGGGATCAATGAAAAACAATTTTAAAGTACAAAAAAAAATATTTTCAAAAAATTAAAAACTGTTTTTCATATATATGATGTAGTTGAGGGTATAATACATGTATTATACCCTCAACTACATCATATATATGAAAAACAGTTTTTAATTTTTTAAAAATCATTTTTTTTTTTTTTTTTTTTTTTTTTTTACTTTAAAATTGTTTCTCATTGATCCCATTTATAATTTGAAGTAGATAGTCTATTGGGCCAAAAATATTAAATTTTCAGAATTTTTGAAGGTGGTGTTCAAGTCTCAAATTAGGCCCCTATGGGACCCCCAAAAATTAAAATTATCTCATTCTGTAATTTTTTCTCATTGTTTTTGGCTTAAATTTCGCATTCAGCACCTCATTTGCGTCTATCATATGAATTTTCATTCACTTAAGTCTATTAATTCTAAAGTTATTAAAGAAAACCCAATTTGAAAATTTAAAATCCAAATTTATTCAAAAAAATTAAAAAAATTATAACTTGAGAAATCATTTTTTTTTGGAGTCTGAAACTTGGTATATATCAGTTTCTTACGCTTATATATCCGTAGAAAAATTATGGTTGAAATTAAAAATTAGGCCCATTGATGTGGAATGACCCAGGTTGCATCTCCCAAGGGAATTTCTGGATTAAGTACTTTTACGAAAAACGCTTCGAGAAAGCTGTCAACTCTAAGCTCTGTAATAACCACGTCATCATATATGTGATGACATGTGGGGTAATTTTAGAAATTTGGGAAAATGGCGATTATAAAATATGTATTTTCACTGTCTGTAATTGTTTTTATAATATATAGTATATATTTTGAATCGTTTATTAACAATCTTTCTAAAAAACATTATGCCTACTCAATTTAAGTTCATGATAAATCAGTGATAGCCTAACTTAAAAGGGATAATGCTGACACTTCAACTAGTATATTAACCTCTCTGAAAGTAGCTTTTTTATTGACTCTGATGTTCAAAGTAAATAATTCGCAGATTAAAGGAGTATAAGGTTTAAAGTTTTTTGACCTTACACTCGTTAAAAATTGAATTTACTAGTTGAGTCTTTAGCCCATATAATAAAGGTTTTACTTATTTTTGTCAACATTGTAACGCTTTTAACTCACAACGTATTTGAAAACATATTTTCCTTGTTCAATAGACATTTTGACTTCTGCAGCCCTTTGCCCTATAAAAATTATTTAAAAATATTTTCTCTGTTGAACAGACATTTTGACTTGAAAATGAAGGTGACTCTTTTAAAAAAAAAAAAAAAAAAAAAAAAAAAAACATCATTAAGAGATTATAATCATTTTCGATTATTTTGAAATGAAAACGGTTTGATTTTTTTTAGATATAATTGTTTTTAAAGAAAAGGTTTAAAATTACGAAACTATTTTAAATCAACATAATATTTAAGATTAAATTAACAAACGTCGAGAACTAGTCTCAGTTATGAACCACCTAAAGGTTTAAGGGGGCTTGCTCCTATGAACAATCCAATCCTCGAATGAGCGTAAGATGATGTAATTATGTTTAACTCAGACTATTAACAACCCAAATGAATTTTCGCTTTTATAAACCATCTTTTATAGAAACGAGACTTCCTTTGGTTTCTCAAGCTACTTCCCTTTAGATTTGTTTCCAGAAAGTCGATGCTAATAAGGTCGTTTCTAGACACTAGGCATCCTCTACGATTGTTCACAAATACATTTTTTGATATTATTATTAAAAATACTTCATTTGGGCACTCTTCGCGAATAAACGAAATAGAAACGAGCAGTTCAAATATTTACGACTTTCAGATGCGTAGTTTCTTTATGACACGAGTGAAATGACGCGAAGCCCCTCTTTATTTAAGATTACAACCACTTGAAATAACGATCACTGTATTATTCAAGGAATGAAAGATAATATATTCATTTTATTATTCCTGAATAATTAGTAATATAATATAGACCTACTTATACTTTCAGATATATTTCGCGATATGGCATACGATTAATTTGGACCGCTTTGTATTAAGTTTAATTGCTACTTTAGCAGTCGAATAAATTTAAAGGCAGGGTGAAATCAAGATGAAATATGCCACGATCTAATCAAAGATTAAAAAATGAGTATCCGCCAAATACTTTAGCAAAACGTCTACCTCTTTATTCCATGAAAGAAAACAATGCCTCATAAATTAATACTATCAGCAAAGGTCCGGGTAAATGTACCAACAGATTCTGCAGGATTCGAAACACTCTAGCGGCAGCATTTATCGTGTAAATAGTGACATCGGAAGCGCCATTCTTTGGAGAAATTCCATAGTTGAAGGGGAAGACATTATAGCCAAACCGTGGCCTGTCTAAATTCCGTCCCTCTCCCCCGACTCAAAATATCGAGGAAGAATCTAAGTCAGTCGAGCAAGACAGGGGTGATGACGTTTTTGGTTAAACAAAACAACTTGCCATCTTAACAATCACCGCATCTATCCAACTGTCGTTTACCCAATTTTCGCATCCACCCAAAGGTCACCCATCCAAGTATCGCATCTATCCAACTGTCGTTCACCCATCCAATTATCGCATTAACCAAACTGGCGTTCTCAGATATGGTACCCCGAATTTTAACACGCCCAATTCCCCCCAACCAGTTGCCGTAGACCCCTTTTCGTGATATTTTAACAATCGAGAATAAACTTCAACTTTTCCACCTTTCCTTGAAAGTAACTATCACGTTGGCGTGACACGGTTCCTTTTCCATTTGATTTAAAACTTTTAAACACTGCAAAAGTTTTGTATTTACTGTAAATGGTAAAATTATACACTAACCTTCATTAGTAATATTACTAAAAATGGGCTGAATTTATGTTTAATTATTGTACTAATGTTTCGGTTATTCAAATTTCCAAAAATTGGATACTGGATAGTTTTAATATTTATATAATGTAAGTATTCGCGTGTGAAAAGCTTCCAATCAAATGGAAAATGAATCTTGTCACGATTTTCATATCGTTCAGGGAATGTGTACTTATTAAAGATTTTTATACTGGTTTTTTAAAATACCACGAAAATTATCAAGTCCTAAAATAGTACTTTTAGAATTATCCTATAATTTTGATATATTGCTCGAAAATAATTGGGGAAAACTACTGCACTGTTAGAAAATGGTGGCTTTTCCGTCAACATACTAGTATTGTAAGTAGAACGCTTCTACAGATGCTTTCAGTGTTTAGTGTTCGTATTGTATTTTCTATGAGCGCCTGTAGAAGTGTTCCACTTACAATACAATTTTGTTGTCGAAAAAGCCACCATTTTCAAACAGTGCAGTAGATTTTCTCCCATATGGTGCTTGTTTTAGTTGCGGGACGTTTAACAAGATGAGCACGGCGTATTAATTTTGAAATTTCACGAAACATTTCTGAAGGTGATAAAAAATGGCATATTTTGAAACCTCGACATAAAACTGTGAATGCATAGACTTTTTTGCGGCGCCTTAAATTGTAGATCGCGATCTTAAACGAAATATTGTTTGGTAATCCTGCACTCGGGAAGCGTTTTCCGACGAGGTAGGCACTATTCATTAATGTACACAGTGTATTGTGTATACTACTCCAAAGATTTATTATTATTAAATATTTTCCAAAAAACGGATAAAGACGACTTAGGAAACGTTCCTCTCTTATTGATGTTTTTTTATTATTTCAGTATTACTAATTAGCTAAAGATGGAGTTCCTTTAATGGATATATATATTTAAATATATTGCAAACGCTCTTGTTATTTAATTTAATTTAGAAATTTAACAATAAATTTAATATAAATATTTTTTCCTATAGCTGTCTTTATCCATTTTTTGGAAAATATTTAATAATAATAAAATTTTTGGAGTAGTGGACTAAATCTACTAACTATAATTTTAAAGATATTAAATTGCTCTTTCTCTAACATATAATTTGTGTCCCTTCACGGGTTTGACTCCAGTTAGATAAAGAGTCATTTTAAAGGTGCGAAGCAACCTCTGTTAGGGTTAAAAGTACTATAGATGGAGTTTCGGCAACTATATAGAGGCTTCTAGGGGAGTGAGGGAGTCGCGCGACAGACCAGTATGAAATATCTCCATCGTAGGATCTTTCCGCCATAGTGGCTCTACTAATGCCTACTTAAAAAAAATCACCTCTTTGTGAGAAAAATGGCGGGTGAGGGGGGGACGGAACTAAGCGGAACGGACAAAATGGTAGCCCCCTTCATAAGGCGCGGCAAAAAGTATATAGAAAAGGTTAGTGGTAAAAAGTTAAAAAAAAAATAAGCCTTGTTTAGTTTTAAACGGAAAATGCAACCTAATTTAATTAATATTTAATGGTGGAATTAACAACAAATACGATAAATATTGCTTTTAACGCGTATTTGCGAGATACTTTCCAAGAATTTTGATGATATTCGTGAAAGTAATATTTATTTCACCTTCAGTCCGAATAATCGATGACCGCCATCGTATTGCTCAAAATAATTCGAAGCGAAATTTGTCGAAAAATATTATTCATTCTATCTTCGAGCCTTGGTCCAATGGATAAAAGGTTAACCAAAAACATACCATATATTTTAACGTTCAACTTTGAGTGAAAACGGTGTGATTTATTTAGATAATTGATTTTAAAGATATAAAGTATAAAATTATGAAGCGGTAAGATTAACAAAGAATTTAGGGTTAATCGTAAATAATCTCTTTCCCTAGAAATCAACTTCTAATATCTAAAGTAATTGACGATAATGACATAATGTCATGAGCTTGTCAGTAAAAGCTAAAGTTTGGTGCTTTGAAACCGAGCACTGAATATCTTGGATTTATAAATAGCTTCTCCAAGGATAGACAGCAGTCGAACAACCTAGCGGCACAATAGGTAAACCGGGTTTAGGGCCTAAGTTTGCTGGATCATCAATTTACCAACCGAAACACTCTAATACTAGGCCACGAAATGCCAACTACAACTTTTTTTTTTTTTTGCTTGACATTTGCAATCTGTCCTATCCTCAAGAAAGCGACATTTAACGATATTTTGAAAATTTACCTTTTCCTACGGATAGGCATAGTATTAAAGAATAATACAGTGATCGAAATCAAGGGCCAGAATAGGGGCACTCAAATCGGATAGGCTTTGACATTCGTTTAGTTGCTAGACTCATTTCTATAGTACTAAAGAAGCCTGTAAAACATAATTGCAATTTACGAAATGATATCAAGGGCCAGAATAAGGGCAGTTAGATCGGAGTTCCGATTTAAAGGTTATTATAAAGATTTAAATTTCAAATACCCGCAATGAACACCTTATCATCATCCGTGGCTGATTACCAGACTACTAAGCGAGTTTTCGAGTAAATTAGAGAAATGTTTGATTTATTTTAATGGTGCAATTAACAAAAACATACAATATTCTAATTGCGTAATATTTTCCATGAATCAAATTAATTGATTATCAGCAATTAAAAACTTATTCTGGTTTATCCGTGGCTAATTACCAGACTCATTAGAGATTTTTTGAGTAAATTAAATTTTTTTTTATTATTTTATTGATGCAATTAACAACAAATAATCAATATGATATTTAACACAAATTTGCGTAATATTTTACATGAATTATAAACATATTCGAGAAAGTAATATTATCATCTTTAGTCCGAAAAATATATAACCGCCATCATCGAGAAATTTACCGAAACATTTACCAAAACATGCCATCTTTTTTAACGTTAAATCGTTGGTGAAAACGTTGTGTTTTTAAAGATAAAATATAAAATTATGGAGCGGTAAAATTTACAATAAAAGCGTTACTCCTTAATAATCGCAAATTAGCAGATACTTTTATCAGTTGGGCCGATTAAATATTTTCTTTACATCTAAAGGTCAAGTGCGCCGATTAAATATTTCCTTTACATCTCAATGTGGTCAAGTGCGCCGATTAAATATTTCCTTTATATCTCATGATCAAGTGCGCCGATTAAATATTTCCTTTACATCTTATGGTCAAGTGCGCCGATTAAATATTTCCTTTATATCTCATGGTCAAGTGCGCCGATTAAATATTTCCTTTACATCTCATGGTCAAGTGCGCCGATTAAATATTTCCTTTACATCTCATGGTCAAGTGCGCCGATTAAATATTTCCTTTACATCTCAAGGTCAAGTGCGCCGATTAAATATTTCCTTTACATCTCATGGCCAAGTGCGCCGATTAAATATTTCATTTACATCTCATGGTCAAGTGCACAGATTAAATATTTTCTTTACATCTCATGGTCAAGTGCACCGATTAAAAATTTCCTTTACACCTCATGGTCAAGTGCACTGACTAAATATTTCCTTTACATCTCATGGTCAAGTGCGCAGGTTAAATATTTCCTTAAAATTTCATGGTCAAGTGCGCCGACTAAATATTTCCTTTACATCTCATGGTCAAGTGCGCAGATTAAATATTTCCTTTAAATTTCATGGTCAAGTGCGCCGATTAAATATTTCCTTTACATCTCATGGTCAAGTGCACTGACTAAATATTTCCTTTACATCTCATGGTCAAGTGCGCAGGTTAAATATTTCCTTAAAATTTCATGGTCAAGTGCACCGAATAAATATTTCCTTTACGTCTCATGGTCAAGTGCGCAGACTAAATATTTCCTTTAAATTTCATGGTTAAAAGCGCCGATTAAATATTTCCTTTACATCTTATGGTGAACTGCGCCGATTAAATAATTCCTTTACATCTAATTGTCAAGTGCTCCGATTAAATATTTTCTTTACATCTCATGGTCAAGTGCTCCGATTAAATATTTTCTTGACATCTCATGGTTAAGTGCGCCGATTAGATATTTCCATTACATCTCATGGTCAAGTGTGCTGATTAAATATTTCCTTTACAACTCATGGTCAAGTGCTCCGATTAAATATTTTCTTGACATATCATGGTCAAGTGCGCAATTAAATATTTCCATTACATACCATGGTCAAGTGTGTAGATTAAATCTTTCCTTTAAAACATGATTTGAAAAACATGATTTGAAAAACATGATTCGAAAAACCCGATTCGAAAAACCCGATTTGAAAAACCCGATTTGAAAAACCCGATTTGAAAAACTTGATTTGAAAAACCCGACTTGAAAAACATGATTTGAAAAACATGATTTGAAAAACATGATTTGAAAAACATGATTTGAAAAACATGATTTGAAAAACCCGATTTGAAAAACCCGATTTGAAAAACCCGATTTGAAAAACTTGATTTGAAAAACCCGACTTGAAAAACCCGATTTGAAAAACCCGATTTGAAAAACATGATTTGAAAAACATGATTTGAAAAACATGATTTGAAAAACATGATTTGAAAAACATGATTTGAAAAACATGATTTGAAAAACATGATTTGAAAAACATGATTTGAAAAACATGATTTGAAAAACATGATTTGAAAAACATGATTTGAAAAACATGATTTGAAAAACAAGCGGGGATATTCGAATGTACGTCTTTTCAAATATATCGCATAAAAAACGCTGGCGGTCATATAAGCTGCGTTCACACTAGAGACTTTGAAACCGTTTTGAACCGCTTAGGAAAGGTCAAATAATATTTTGGGGTCACCCGTGTAGATCTCTCATCAAAAAATCCAATAAAGATCTCGAAGAGTCGATTTGAACATTCGAAACGGTTTGAAAACGGTTTGAAAGTGTTAAGTGTGAACGTAGCTATAGTCGGCTCGGGAAATTTCCGCAACTTCGTGTTTAAAGAAATCTCGAGACGCCATTCAAATTGCTTAAAGAGCGTTTATGCATGCACGCCCCTCCTATAGCATTTTTTTAGCCTCTTTTACAATGTCGGGGGTCTAGCTTTTCTATGGGCTCTACCATCTTGTTCCTAATACGGCGGATTATCAGTTAAGCAGTTTTTTACTTCAGCCGTTTACTAGTTGGGAGTGTATGTAAAAGAGCAAATCCTAAAATAGCAGTAGCAAAAACCGCAGTTCCCAAATTGGGCTTTTCCTGATACGACGGATAATCAGTTCAGCGATTCCTAAATCGTAAGGTCCTCTAATTGAATTATTATTGAGGAGCGCCTTAGCGATAGAGAAGGAAAAGCAAGATGCAAATATAGCGTAAATCGATGCGATTGGCACCAGACTCATGGCGTACATTAGTTAGCGATCGACTTCGGATAAGAACATTGCAAGTTCAAACCCACTCAAAGGTAAGTTTTAAAAAGGTCAAAATGTAATAAATGTGTAATACCAGAAGTTAATAATTATATCAAGAAGTGTACTACTTCATTGAATTTTAAACTTTCACCATGTATTCCATGTAATTTCTTGAGCAGACGAAAGCAATTTTTGCATTGACCAATGAGAGAGAGGAAATGTTGAAAATAGTTCTTTAAGATCACGTGGGGCGCCCGTCATAGTCGCGCGTCACAGTCTCACAGATGCGATAGTAAACAAGTAAAATGGCGCCCGCGCGTCGCCCGAGACTGAAGGTTTTACGATTACCGGATATAAACAATTATATTTTTGTAATCCTACATAAATAATCGAATTTTAGTCGCAAATTGCATTTTAACCTTTCTCAGTTTCACATTATAAGTTTTAAGTTCAATTTAGTATCACGTATTTGTTAGTCCAAAGTCTTTAAGCTCGATTTGGCCTAAGCCTTGGTTAGTTTAGTTGGTGGAAACTTGGATAGTAAACTATCGCTCTAGACTCCGACGCCGCCCATTACGCCCGGCTCCCAGCCCGGTGCTACGTTCAACAATATTTTTGGCGCGGCCGCCGGTATGGGAAAATCTCGGCGAGGTGCGGCCGCCTGTATGGAAAAAACTCGGCGAGGCGCGGCCGCCGGTATGGAAAAAACTCGGCGAGGCGCGGCCGCCGGTATGGAAAAAACTCGGCGAGCCGCAGCCGAAACACGTTCATGCCGCTGCCGGGTTTTTTTCATGGCGTCTGAGTCTATATCGCTCGCAACTTGATCCATTAACGGTTACTTAAATAAACCGAGCTCAAATTTAAAATGCGGCTCACCTTCTGTCTCTGCCAAGACAATAATATACAGTGTGATCTTTATTTAAAACAAAACAAATTCAGCTTGACAACTGTGATTTTATGTTTAACGCATCGACTCAAACAAATGCGGTAATTATTAAAAATATAATTGACACTAATGATTCATCTACGGATTTTATTTTTGCAAAAATAATCTACTTAATTAAATTTATCGAAAATATGATGCCTATGCCTAGTTTTGATTTGACATCCTCCATAATCTCTCTAAAACCATTCATTATTATTATTACTAACTAAATATCTTGGCCAAAATAATCAGCGACGTAAGAAACGTAACATACCTAGGGCTAGGGGCTACCAACAATATACAAGAGCAGACAAATCATCTGCCTTCAGAACCTGGGAAATTTGGTTTTAGAGGAACTATGCTTTTTGGCTCCGCGCCACAGTCTCTCTATGTACCTTGTAAAGCGGTCAGCCAAGTCACGTGGGGTCTTACAGCCGCGTTACCAAATTTTTTATATCCGCGCGAGGGGGGAAAGCAACGTAAATTACATGGCGCACCAAAATTCTAAGTAGTACACTTCTTGATATAATTATTAACTTCTGGTAATACGCTATTATTATTACACTAATGAAATCGATAATAATAAGAAAGTGATTATGGTAAATTTAAAATATTTTTATAATTTTTTTGTAATTACTCTTATTTATTCCCTTCCTTCTACAAAAGAGTTTTAACTCTGAGGTCACCTCATTAGTCAATTGCTATAAAGTATTTACCGATAAGTGTTATTAATAAGATTTTAAGGAAAATAATGCACACGCTATATATCCATAGGGTAATTGTAGCGAGCATGGGCGTGGGCTGGATCTCACCGGCACGATGTTATATATTAGGTGATTATACAGGAAGTAAATGTAGGATGACCACAATAAAAACTAAAAATAATTATAGGAAAACGGAAATTTTCCATAGAACCGTTATCTTCTATATTTCGTAGTGAACCCTATAGTAACTTTATATACGAATATTTTATTTAATATATGAAAATATAGATGGGGAAAAAACGGCAGATCACCCCACCCATATATTTAAGCCTAATCTAAAAATGTTAATTTGGATTGGGTTAGATTAGCTTAGGTTAGTTTATGTTAAATTATAAAGGGTCGGTCTGCCTTTTTCCCTATAGGAGAATTACGGAAATTATAGGTTTCAAATATGAACCTATAATAAAACTCACGATTCTTAAAGGGTGTAATTCGCCTTATATCTCATTCTAAAACAAAAGACAGTGAAGATGACACTTGATCACAGTTCCTGAAACGTTTTCACTTAGTTTGTATAGTTTTTGAGAACCATCCCTATTAAATATTCATTTAAATTTTGAAGTTTTTAAGCGTTACATATATATTAAAATATACAGTCAAAAGTGTTTCAGAAACCGCCCTTTTGAGACACTGCTATTTTGGCTCACTGCTAATTCGGGTTGCGCTGTTTTGGTTCACAGCTAATTTTTGATCCGCTGTTTTGGTTCCCTTCTGTTTTGAGAACCGCTATGTTGAAACGCCACTGTTTTGGGAACCGCTGTTTTGAGAACCTGTGTTTTGGGATGTCGTTTGTTTGGGAACTGCTGTTTAGAGAACCGCTTTTTGAAACGGTGCTGTTTTGGGAACAGCTGTACTGGTAATTGTTATTATGAAAACTGCTCAACTGGCAGTAGACCGTTAAAAAGTGTCACACCGGGTCTCATAAATATTTTTCTATTTCAACATAATTTCTCACGGAGTATATGAGAGACACACACGAACCGTAACTGTATAATATTGTATATATTACCCATTTTTTCGGTCTGGAGGAGATTAATGTACATATTTCACACCTCAGCACTTCCTCCATAATCGGACTTAAAACAAGTTCCTCCATAATCGGACTTAAAACAAGTTCCTATCTGTTTTATTTTAACACATAAAGTGAGGCTGTCACGGATTCTCGCAGGAGTTCAAATTGCAATTTGAGTAGCATTAACATAAAAGTGAAATAAATATTTTATAATTAAATCGTCAACTTCAAAATGTTTAAAAAGACAAAAATTTCCCCGAAAATTTCATTATTACTATGGTCGCGTGGATATTATTGAGTCTACAGTTAATTGTTTACCGCCATGCCACACTATACCTTCAATTTTATGCAGTCTCTTTTGCAAAAGAATTTAGTTGAGAGTCCTTTCATACGGAAATTATCTTTCATTTTACATTCCAAAATCGAAATGCGTCATTAATTGGGGAAAAAAATATCTATATTTTTCGTTCTTAAAGTGGAGCTCCCACTATTTTTTCGAATGCCCATGTAGTATATTTTAGTTTTATCTTAAAGGAATGGTGCGGTGTTAAAATATTTTTGCTGCAAACCCTTTAGTTAAACTCAAAACCAATTTTTCAAGTGTTAAAAAAATTTAAAATTAAGTATATTTTTAAATAAACAATTAAAACAAATTACATTGAGGGCACATAGGCGCCCGTATGAAGCTTTCCTGTAAAGCAAGAGCGCATTCGATACGTCACTTCAAGGTTTTTATTTCGGCAATAATCTGATTGGCCAAAGTAACTTGGCTCAGCTTTTACTCAATGGTAAAGTTGACTACTACACGCTTGAACGTTAAATCGACGACAGGTTATAACGGCAGTGCTCGCCAGTCTAATGAACGGGACGCCGACTGAAGGAGCATCTAACCCCGGTAAGCCGAAGCCTAGGCCTAACTCCGTCGGCGATTCGGACTCTCGGAGAGTATCGTCATGCCGCGAATAGATCCGTTTGAAGTTGAACCAGTGTACACGGAAGAAGAACTTTTAATTAGAGATAGACTACAGGAAGAGCGGAATAATAATGACGGTATCGAAAATTTAATTGACATAGACCAGATGAAAGAAAATTGCACCTGACAAACTCTGTAATCCAACTTCTTCGTAGGCAAAGGCTTAGTATAATACGCGGCTTTCACTGTTTCTTTAGCATATTTTAGCCATTTTGACGCGAGTTCGGGGTACTTTAAATGATCAGGAACCGTATAAAAACTTAGTCCAAACCGAGAACTAAAATTTTTGCATTCTTTTATAATACAACTTGGCATTTTGAACTTTCTTTAAAACAACACCGATTAAAAAACGAAGGATTCTAGACTTTACTGTCTCAGACTCTCTCCCCTCGGAGTCTCATTTCATTGGTTTATAAGTTATTTCTATTGGCCTATCAGATTGCTAGCCTGGCCAAGCACGACAGAGAAGTTTAGAATTAGGGGCAAAAGGGCCACGTCAATACTAAATTTATTTTTAACTATAAAATTATTATTATTATTAAAAATTAATTTTGAGTTATAAATTTCTGTTGCCAAGAGTGCTATTGACCCTTAGAGGCAAAAAAACTTTATGGGTGAACCATTCCTTTAATTCATTCAAAAATTTATACCTTTGGGTTGTCATGTTCTTAAATGAAATGCCAAAGAAATACATAGGGTTTTTTTTCCGACGTAAATTATGCCGGGAAAGTAACTAACCATAATTTTCACACGAAAAGTGGTTGACTTTCTGGATTAAGAAACTTTACGAAAAAGAACTAGTGAAAGCAACTTTATCACGTGCCAGAACACGCGAGAATCACATGTATGCTCTACAATACGCCCGCGATCATAATGGTAACCTAGTATTGCGGGGAATTCTTATTTTAAATATTTTGAAAATGGCGATTATAAAATACAGTATGCATTTAGGTAAATCCATGTGAATTCGACTTGAGGAAAAAGGGCCTAATTTTAAATTTCAACCATTATTTTTCTCAGGATATATAAGCGTAAGAATCTGATATTTACCAAGTTCCAGATTCCAGAAAAAATAATTTCTCGAGTTATAATTTTTTAAAGTTTTTGCAAAAATTTGGATTTTAAATTTTCAAATTGGGTTTTATCTAATATCTTCAGAATTAATAGCCTTAAATTAATAAAAATTCATATTATAGACGAAAAAATGGAGCTGAATACGAATTTGATGACGAAAACACTGTGAAAAAATTACAGGACGAGATAATTTCAATTTTTGGGGGTCTCATAGGGGCCAAATTTGAGACTTGAGCGTCACCTTCAAAAATTCTGAAATTTAATATTTTTGGCCCAACAGGCTATCTACTTTGAATTATGAACGGGATCAATGAGAAACAATTTTAAAGTGCAAAAATTTATTTTTTATTTTTCAAAATTATACTATATTATTTATGTTGAATTTCTTAAAAAATATTTCATGTCATTCAAACATTTTTTTTTTTGAATTGGTACTTCTTCCCATTTGATGTTTTTGGGCAATCTACTCTAAATTCGTAAATAAGGCATAGAAAAGGGGCTCAATCCTAATTTGAAGCCTAAAACCCTGGTCAAGAAACACTGAGACAGATAATTAAATTAGGGAAGGGGGTTGTTTTCAAATGATAAACTATTTTTTGGATCCACCAGTCTCATTGATCCCATTTATAATTTGAAGTAGATAGACTGTTGGGCCAAAAATATTAAATTTTCTCAAATTTGGCCCGACCCCACCCCCTTCCTAAATTTATTAATCTGTCTTAGTATTTCTTAGCTAGGGTTTTAGGTTTCAAATTAGGATTGAGCCCCTTTTCTATGCCTTAATTACGAATTTAGAGTAGATTGCCCAAAAACGGCTTATCAAATGGGAAGCAGTACCAGTTCAAAAAACAAATGTTTGAATGACGTGAAATATTTTTTTAAGAAATTGAACATAAATAATATAGTATAATTTTGAAAAATAAAAAATAAATTTGCACTATAAAACTGTTTCTCATTGATCCCGTTTATAATTCAAAGTAGATAGCCTGTTGGCCCAAAAATATAAAATTTTCAGAATTTTTGAAGGTGACGCTCAAGTCTCAAATTTGGCCCCTATGAGACCCTCAAAAATGGAAATTATCTCGTTCTGTAATTTTTTCCAGTGTTTTCGTCATCAAATTCATATTCAGCACCATTTTATCGTCTATAATATGAATTTTTATTAATTTAAGGCTATTAATTCTAAAGATATTAGAGAAAACCCAATTTGAAAATTTAAAATCCAAATTTATGCAAAGAACTTTAAAAAATTATAACTCGAGAAGTAATTTTTTTGGAGTCTGAAACTTGGTATATATCAGTTTCTTCCGCTTATATATCCTGAGAAAAATAATGGTTGAAATTTAAAATTAGGCCTTTTTTCATCAAGTCGAATTCACATAGATTGACCCATTTTTAAGGTCGCGGCAATTTTTTTCTATGGTATATATGTATGTATATTTAGAATCGTTTTTTTAAACCATCTTTCCGAAAATGTTACACAATTTCCATTTGGAGCTCACGAAAAATCTTTGACAGCCTCACTTTAAAAAAAAACATTATGCTTCGAAGAAAAACGGCTAATAATCCTTTATACTAAATTATTAAGTAAATTTGGTCGAATGGTTCTGAAAAATCATCCATCCGGAAACATTTTGTATCGTGTTTTAAAAAGCGAAAGCATATGAATTCCAGTTTGAAGGTCGAATTATGATATTGTTACGACAAAGGAATTTTTCGAATATCGGTGACACTTAAAGTCCGAGTCAGTTTGAAATTTCATCACGTTTTTCGAATAAATATAAAATGTTTCTTGCATCAAATAAAACCAATTGTACAGAACTTTTAACATATTGAACGCTTAAAATGATTTTGACCCAATAACATCACCATAATAAATATACAATACACCCACACCCATATAATTGATCATGGGTGAAATTTTTCTTTAGTATAAAAACGAAAATTAATATTCGAAATCAATCACATTCAATCCACCTTCCAAGTAAACCAGGATTAATTCCAAGATTTTGTGAAATATGATTGCTAAGGTAAAATATTGAATTCGACGAATAATCGTACTTAGAAAATACAATTTAGAAATGCGGAATTGTAATATATATATGCTCCATGATGCACTTTGTTTTATAACATGACATAAGAAAACCCCACGCTGAAATTCTAATTTAACCTAAATTTAAAACTAATCGCAAAAATTTGTGAAAGATTATATTATTCATAATTTGAAAATTATTCTTAAATAATTATTTCTATGAATTTAGGTAGCCATCCTCGCCGCCCTTTTGGGTTATGCTTATTGCGGAATCGGAGGCGGTGTCAGTAACACCTACAGGAATCAACAAGTAATATTTGAGCAACTTTTATCCCGAATAATTTGTAGATTCAAAAAACTAATCGAGTGCATTATTTTAGCCTCACGGTCAATATGCTTTTGGTTACGATATTGTTGGTCACGATGGTGCCAAGAACAGTCGCCACGAACAAGGGGGACCGGGACACGCCGTTGGATCTTACCAAATCCACGATATTGATGGCCGTGCCCGTACCGTCAGCTACGTCGCCGATGGTTTAGGATTCCGTGCTAAGATCTTGACCAACGAACCAGGAACCGTCCAACATTACGCCGCTGCTGCCGCTTATGGTGGTCCCCAAGCTGTTCCATCCATTGGTGGTGTCCAAACTGGTGGACATGACGGACAAATCGGGGGTTATTACTAAACTGAGCTTGCAGTGAAAATCTTTACTTTATGGGAACTATTCTCTGTGATGCAAGCGATATTAGATCATTTCCATTATATTTTTCGGTGTTTTAGCCTTACCTCGTTCAAACTACATACTATTTATTTGACCAAACAATTCAATGCCAAACGATTGTCATTTCTTTTCCCGTAAATAAATTATTTATTGACCTATAAATTTTCTTCTGGGCTCATTACTAAATTTCACAACAATATATTACTAATTAAATAAGCGGATTTAAACTATTAGAAACAAATAAAAGTTTGGTCAGGTTAGTTTTCATGAAATTACAAAAATATTAAATTATACCATTGTATTAAGAATTCATTTCAGTAACTAAAAAAATCTTATAAACCACGTGATCTAACCTAGCCAAAACTAAACTAAAATATTAAAATTGACACAAGTGTGTCTGGTCATACAACAACGCGTCTTTTCTCTAATCTTATGTGATTTTTGTCTTTAATGCCCGTGTTAACGCACCTTTTCTTAAGTTTTGAGCTTGTCTAAAATATAAATCTTAAATGTCTTCTAAATTATTTTGGATTCATGTTTCAGCTAAATTAATAATTATATTAAGATAAACCATTTTAATATTTTTATTTATAATTCAAATGCATATTACGTTTCGATTCACCAAAAGGTATCACGCCACTAGGTTGGGTGGTGGGAGTTAATTTCGGACTGTCGATTCCGCATGGAAGTCTGATGATGGTGTAGTTAATTTGTAATCAAATTGTAGGATTGGTTTCAAATTAATGAGTCACTGCTGGATGGACATGCATAAATAGGAGAAAGGTGGTAGTGAACTGAACAATCTTGACCAAGTTGGATTCGTTCACTATAGACCTTAAGTGATTCCTTTGTACTTTAAGGTTGCTTCCATCCCTCACACGACCCTCCCGTGTTGTACTAAACACTGTATGAAGATTACGAAGAGTAAACCTGGGTCTATTAAGGCAATTACTATTTTAGTATCAATAGTGATATCCGGTTACAGTTATTTCGGAGAGACAGTCACACACACACACATAAAGACAGAAACAACGAGTGTATAACTTCCCCCTATACTAAAGTTCAGTTGTGCAGGTAAAAAGAAAAAAAATACTTCATTAAAATCTGTAACTATTTGGATGAAACTTCAAGATGAACTAAATTAGATACATTTAGGTTTGCGAGAAAAAACGAATGTTAATATATATTTTTATTACTATTCTATTGAAATTTTGCAAGATAAATCTGAAATATGTATTTTATTTAATTGTTCATCTCTCAAATGTAGGTGAACAAAATTGATTCAATAATTTAATATTTTCTTAAAATCTAACACTCAACAATTCAACAGTTTAGTATCCTCTTATTTGTCCATCATGCCCTCCAAATGAGACACCACCGAGGAATGGAACACCCGTCAATTCCGCAGTAAGCCAAACGAAACCTGAGGATGGTTATCTAGGTGGCGCAAGTACTTAAGTTAGCAATTACAACTACGTATGGTTTCTATAGCATCGTTTTAATTACCTTGAGCGAGTTAACCTGTAATTTGTTAAAGGGAGAATGAAACCTAATAACAAGTGATTTTTTTATGGATTACTTCTTGTTTAAATAGGCCTAATCCACCAATAAAAATTTACAAAACAAATACTAAACTAGAAATAAATTTAAAACTAACCCTAAAAATAGGTTTAGCTGGATTCATGCATATCCCAAATTCTTCTCAATGATGGGTCAGCGACCAATCGAAGGTTATTGGAAGTCTCATTGAGATCTCGTCTTAATGACGGGCCTTTGCTCATCGGTCGCTCACCCACCAATGCGAAGAAATTCAGGATCCTTATGAATCCAACTAAGCCTATTTTCAGGTTAAGATTTAACTTTAACTCTAGTTTAACATTTAATTGTGATTTTTTTTTTGCTGTGGTGTATTTAAACGATAAGGAATCTATAAAAAACAGTTGTTAGGTTGCATTCTCCCTTTTACCGAAAAGTAAAAGCATATTCCATTTTGTTTTTTTTGCTATTTTTGCCTTTATGCTTTGAAGATCCTAATTTTACTATTGTGTTTGGGCCGCTCGAATTTTATTCCCTAGCCAGGGACAACTAAATCACCATCTCTTAAAGTCCGAGTCAGTTTTAAATTTCATCACGTTTTTCGAATAAATATAAAATGTTTCTTGCATCAAATAAAACCAATTGTACAGAACTTGTAACATATTGAACGCTTAAAATGATTTTGACCCAATAACAACACCATAATAAATATACAATACACCCACACCCATATAATTGATCATGGGTGAAATTTTTCTTTAGTATAAAAACGAAAATTAATATTCGAAATCAATCACATTCAATCCACCTTCCAAGTAAACCAGGATTAATTCCAAGATTTTGTGAAATATGATTGCTAAGGTAAAATATTGAATTCGACGAATAATCGTACTTAGAAAATACAATTTAGAAATGCGTAATTGTAATATATATGCTCCATAATGCACCTTGTTTTATAACATGACATAAGAAAACCCCACGCTGAAATTCTAATTTAACCTAAATTTAAAACTTATCGCAAAAATTAGTGAAAGATTATATTATTCATAATTTGAAAATTATTCTTAAATAATTATTTCTATGAATTTAGGTAGCCATCCTCGCCGCCCTTTTGGGTTATGCTTATTGCGGAATCGGAGGCGGTGTCAGTAACACCTACAGGAATCAACAAGTAATATTTGAGCAATTTTTATCCCGAATAATTTGTAGATTCAAAAAACTAATCGAGTGCATTATTTTAGCCTCACGGTCAATATGCTTTTGGTTACGATATTGTTGGTCACGATGGTGCCAAGAACAGTCGCCACGAACAAGGGGGACCAGGACACGCCGTTGGATCTTACCAAATCCACGATATTGATGGCCGTGCCCGTACCGTCAGCTACGTCGCCGATGGTTTAGGATTCCGTGCTAAGATCTTGACCAACGAACCAGGAACCGTCCAACATTACGCCGCTGCTGCCGCTTATGGTGGTCCCCAAGCTGTTCCATCCATTGGTGGTGTCCAAACTGGTGGACATGACGGACAAATCGGGGGTTATTACTAAACTGAGCTTGCAGTGAAAATCTTTACTTTATGGGAACTATTCACTGTGATGCAAGCGACATTAGATCATTTCGATTATATTTTCGGTGTTTTAGCCTTACCTCGTTCAAACTACATACTATTTATTTGACCAAACAATTCAATGCCAAACGATTGTCATTTCTTTTCCCGTAAATAAATTATTTATTGACCTATAAATTTTCTTCTGGGCTCATTACTAAATTTCACAATAATATCTTACTAATTAAATAAGCGGATTTATACTATTAGAAACAAATAAAAGTTTGGTCAGGTTAGTTTTCATGAAATTACAAAAATATTAAATTATACCATTGTATTAAGAATTCATTTCAGTAACTAAGAAAATCTGATAAACGATATACAAAAAAAAAATTCTCGAATTATTGATACCGGGATTATAGAAAGTTTTAAATTAACAAGTTGGGAAACCAAAACTACCTCCTTGACAACCACGTGATCTAACCTAGCCAAAACTAAACTAAAATATTAAAATTGACACAAGTGTGTCTGGTCATACAACAACGATGATTGGACGCAAAAACAATTAAGAAAAAGAGTGGCAGAATTGGCGTAAAATGTTAAGGCGGATGCACACGGTCGAGTTTTCGCTTATTCACGCTCGCGTGCCCATAAACTTCAATGAGCGCAGGTGCCTGATGCGCTTGAAAACAAGTCAGTGTGCATCCGCCTTTACTCTTTTATCGCGCATGTCTCCGCGCAATACCAAGAAATTTCTGATTTGACATCATTATCTGTTCAAATTTTAAAATTTATAGTTAAACCTTATTGAAGAATAATGTCTAAATATGTATTTAAACTTAAATGTGAAGTATTGACACAAAAATACTTATAGAAGCCTACATAATTTCCGAATTGCGAAATAATACCAACAAACAAGCCGTTAAAAAGCACCTTTTTCTATTGAAGTTATTGCTTTTTTCAAGGTTGGGTTATCTATACTTTGGCCACCTTGAAATCAACAAAAAGAGCCGTTAAATAGAACCTGCTCCTGTGGAAAATAATCTTTTTTCCAGGTTAGGACGAAGTAAAATTTTATAATAACATCTTATGGGGAAAAGCCATTTCCAATGTTCATGAATATTGTACGAGCCATATATTCATCGGATACCCGTGTGAACGCGTCTCTTCTCTAATCTTATGTGATTTTTGTCTTTAATGCCCGTGTGAACGCACCTTTTCTTAAGTTTTGAGCTTGTCTAAAATATAAATCTTAAATGTCTTCTAAATTATTTTGGATTCATGTTTCAGCTAAATTAATAATTATATTAAGATAAACCATTTTAATATTTTTATTTATAACTAGCTGAAAGCCCGCCCTACGGGCGGGTTTCATCCAGTTGCTTCGGGCCTAATGAAATTGTATTAAAATCTGAGTTTCCACGCGCCTGCCATATGAAAAGAGGTGAAAAGGATTGAACAGTGTTATAATTAGTAACAGCATATAAGAAAAAAATTTCAGCAAAAATTATGTTTGCTTTCATATTCGTAATTATTAATCGTGTTCCATTACATAAAAATCGAAGATTTAATTTTTCACTTAATTCTAATTTTAAGAAGATTTAATTTTTAACTTAATTCTAATTTTTATTTTCATCTTTTTAAGGGCGGTCCTCTTCCTTTCCACCTTTTTTTCGGCGGCCATCTTGCTTTTCATGCGGCCATCTTACTTTTCATCTTTTTTTTCATGCGGCCATCTTACTTTTCATCTTTTTTCATGCGGCCATCTTACTTTTCATCTTTTTTCATGCGGCCATCTTACTTTTCATCTTTTTTAAGGCGGCCATCTTGCTTTTCATCTTTTTTCATGCTTCCATCTTAATTTTCATCTTTTTTTTCAGGCGGCCATCTTGCTTTTCATCTTTTTTCAGGCGTCCATCTAACTCTCATCTTTTTGCAGGCGGCCATCTTGATGTTCATCTTTTTCCGTTAGTTTAAAAGGTTCCGTTTAAAATTTATTACCACTCCATTTTTAAATGCTCCCTGTAATGCTAAGCGGGGTTTTAATATATAAGACTACTACTACGCGTCTAACAATCCTCCGTGGGAAAAAAAAAAGACCCTACACTATACAAATCATTATCAACCAATGGGAGGCCGGCATTAAGGCGAGGCATCCCGCAACGGGATCCTCCTGAAACGACAGATTATCGTGTTAACGAACGGAAGCCTTTATCGAACTGTAATTTTTAACTTTAATTTTAATTTAAAAAGAGTAAAAAGCGGTACGAACCCCGATTAAATTTTATAATTTAAACTGAGCGGAGGCCTAACAGGAAGAAAATTAACGAAACACTGAAACGTTTGTAACGATACCAAATCGAAGATTTAATTTTTCAATTAATTCTAATTTTAATTTAAAACGAACTACGAACCTAGGTTAAATTTTGTTCCGTAGACGGCGTGTTTCTCCAAGAGCAATAAAATTAGCGAACTCGTGGGGGGCCGGAACGGCTCGGAATAAATTCCCCCGCGAAAAAACGAACGAACGACGAACGAACGAACGTCGTGGTTTTTATATATAAGATTCAAATGCATATTACGTTTCAATTCACAATAAGATATCACGCCACTAGGTTGGGTGGTGGGAGTTAATTTCGGACTGTCGATTCCGCATGGAAGACTGATGGTGGTGTAGTTAATTTGTAATCAAATTGTAGGATTGGTTTCATATTAATGAGTCACTGCTGGATGGACATGTATAAATAGGAGAAAGGTGGTAATGAACTGAACAATCTGGCCAAGTTGGATTCCTTCACTATACACCTTAAATGATTCCTTTGTACTTTAAGGTTGCTTCCATCCCACACACGACCCTCCCGTGTTGTACTAAACACTGTATGAAGATTACAGAGAGTAAACCTGGGTCTATTAAGGCAATTACAATTTTATTATCAGTAGTGATATCCGGTTACAGTTATTTCGGAGAGACAGTCACACACACATAAAGACAGAAACAACGAGTGTATAACTTCCCCCTATACTAAAGTTCAGTTGTGAAGATAAAAAAAAAAAAAAAAAAAAAAAAAAAAAAAAAATACTTCATTAAAATCTGTAACTATTTGGATGAAACTTCAAGATGAACTAAATTAGTTACATTTAGGTTTGCGAGAAAAAAACGAATGGTTATATATATTTATTACTATTCTATTGTAATTTTGCAAGATAAATCTGAAATATGTATTTTATTTAATTGTTCATCTCTCAAATGTAGGTGACAAGAAGATTTTAAAGGTCAAAATTGGTTCAATAATTTAATATTTTCTTAAAATCTAACACACAACAATTCAACAGTTTATTTGTCCATCATGCCCTCCAAATGAGACACCACCGAGGAATGGAACACCCGTCAATTCCGCAGTAAGCCAAACGAAACCTGAGGATGGTTATCTAGGTGGCGCAAGTACTTAAGTTAGCAATTACAACTACGTATGGTTTCTATAGCATCGTTTCCCTTACCTTGAGCGAGTTAACCTGTAGTTTGTTAAAGGGAGAATGAAACCTAATAACAAGTGATTTTTTTATGGATTACTTCTTGTTTAAATAGGCCTAATCCACCAATAAAAAGTTTACAAAACAAATACTAAACTAGAAATAAATTTAAAACTTACCCTAAAAATAGGCTTAGCGGAAATCATGGAGATCCTGATTTCCTCGCATCTAAGCTCTTGCAACCCATTGAATTTGATTGCAAGCCTCGTGGAGATCTCCTGAATAGAAGCCACCATATTGTGATATTCTGATTCAATTGAAAAAATTTGCTTTTATACTTTAGTTCATTCCTCCTTGATATTTCATCACCCCCAAAGTTAGACTCGCTCCATTTATAATTGAACAGATCATACAGGGGAACGTGTTTTCTGCGCCTACAAACTGAGCCATATTATACTCGGTTTCCACTGCGCGAATTTTCAACGTTTTACTCAAATATTAAAAGGAGAATGCAACCTAACCGCAAATTGTTTTCCTCTATTGATTCCATATCGTTTAAGTACGCATAATCCACCAGTAAATAAATTTACAGACAGATAATAAACTAGAAATAAATTTAAAACTAACCCGAAAAATAGGTTTAGCTGGATTCATGCAGATCCCAAATTCTTCTCAATGATGGGTCAGCGACCAATCGAAGGTTATTGGAAGTCTCATTGAGATCTTGTCTTAACGACGGACCTTTGCTCATCGGTCGCTCACCCACCAATGCGAAGAAATTCAGGATCCTTATGAATCCAACTAAGCCTATTTTCAGGGCAAGATTTAACTTTAACTCTAGTTTAACATTTAATTGTGATTTTTTTTGCTGTGGTGTATTTAAACGATAAGGAATCTATAAAAAACAGTTGTTAGGTTGCATTCTCCCTTTTACCGAAAAGTAAAAGCATATTCCATTTTGTTTTTTTGCTATATTTGCCTTTTTGCTTTGAAGATCCTAATTTTACTATTGTGTTTGGGCCGCTCGAATTTTATTCCCTAGCTACGGACATCTAAATCACCATCACTTTAAGTCCGAGTCAGTTTTAAAATTCATCACGTTTTTCGAATAAATATAAAATGTTTCTTGCATCAAATAAAACCAGTTGTACAGAACTTGTAACATATTGAACGCTTAAAATGATTTTGACCCAATAACAACACCATAATAAATATACAATACACCCACACCCATATAATTGATCATGGGTGAAATTTTTCTTTAGTATAAAAACGAAAATTAATATTGAAAATCAATCACATTCAATCCACCTTCCAAGTAAACCAGGATTAATTCCAAGATTTTGTGAAATATGATTGCTAAGGTAAAATATTGAATTCGACGAATAATCGTATTTAGAAAATACAATTTAGAAATGCGTAATTGTAATATATATGCTCCATGATGCACTTTGTTTTATAACATGACATAAGAAAACCCCACGCTGAAATTCTAATTTAACCTAAATTTAAAACTAATCGCAAAAATTTGTGAAAGATAATATTATTCATAATTTGAAAATTATTCTTAAATAATTATTTCTATGAATTTAGGTAGCCATCCTCGCCGCCCTTTTGGGTTATGCTTATTGCGGAATCGGAGGCGGTGTCAGTAACACCTACAGGAATCAACAAGTAATATTTGAGCAACTTTTATCCCGAATAATTTGTAGATTCAAAAAACTAATCGAGCGCATTATTTTAGCCTCACGGTCAATATGCTTTTGGTTACGATATTGTTGGTCACGATGGTGCCAAGAACAGTCGCCACGAACAAGGGGGACCAGGACACGCCGTTGGATCTTACCAAATCCACGATATTGATGGCCGTGCCCGTACCGTCAGCTACGTCGCCGATGGTTTAGGATTCCGTGCTAAGATCTTGACCAACGAACCAGGAACCGTCCAACATTACGCCGCTGCTGCCGCTTATGGTGGTCCCCAAGCTGTTCCATCCATTGGTGGTGTCCAAACTGGTGGACATGACGGACAAATCGGGGGTTATTACTAAACTGAGCTTGCAGTGAAAATCTTTACTTTATGGGAACTATTCACTGTGATGCAAGCGACATTAGATCATTACGATTATATTTTTCGGTGTTTTAGCCTTACCTCGTTCAAACTACATACTACTTATTTGACCAAACAATTCAATGCCAAACGATTGTCATTTCTTTTCCCGTAAATAAATTATTTATTGACCTATAAATTTTCTTCTGGGCTCATTACTAAATTTCACAATAATATCTTACTAATTAAATAAGCGGATTGATACTATTAGAAAAAATAAAAGTTTGGTCAGGTTAGTTTTCATGAAATTACAAAAATATTAAATTATACCATTGTATTAAGAATTCATTTCAGTAACTAAGAAAATCTGATAAACGATATACAAAAAAAAAATTCTCGAATTATTGATACCGGGATTATAGAAAGTTTTAAATTAACAAGTTGGGAAACCAAAACTACCTCCTTGACAACCACGTGATCTAACCTAGCCAAAACTAAACTAAAATATTAAAATTGACACAAGTGTGTCTGGTCATACAACAACGATGATTGGACGCAAAAACAATTAAGAAAAAGAGTGGCAGAATTGGCGTAAAATGTTAAGGCGGATGCACACGGTCGAGTTTTCGCTTATTCACGCTCGCGTGCCCATAAACTTCAATGAGCGCAGGTGCCTGATGCGCTTGAAAACAAGTCAGTGTGCATCCGCCTTTACTCTTTTATCGCGCATGTCTCCGCGCAATACCAAGAAATTTCTGATTTGACATCATTATCTGTTCAAATTTTAAAATTTATAGTTAAACCTTATTGAAGAATAATGTCTAAATATGTATTTAAACTTAAATGTGAAGTATTGACACAAAAATACTTATAGAAGCCTACATAATTTCCGAATTGCGAAATAATACCAACAAACAAGCCGTTAAAAAGCACCTTTTTCTATTGAAGTTATTGCTTTTTTCAAGGTTGGGTTATCTATACTTTGGCCACCTTGAAATCAACAAAAAGAGCCGTTAAATAGAACCTGCTCCTGTGGAAAATAATCTTTTTTCCAGGTTAGGACGAAGTAAAATTTTATAATAACATCTTATGGGGAAAAGCCATTTCCAATGTTCATGAATATTGTACGAGCCATATATTCATCGGATACCCGTGTGAACGCGTCTCTTCTCTAATCTTATGTGATTTTTGTCTTTAATGCCCGTGTGAACGCACCTTTTCTTAAGTTTTGAGCTTGTCTAAAATATAAATCTTAAATGTCTTCTAAATTATTTTGGATTCATGTTTCAGCTAAATTAATAATTATATTAAGATAAACCATTTTAATATTTTTATTTATAACTAGCTGAAAGCCCGCCCTACGGGCGGGTTTCATCCAGTTGCTTCGGGCCTAATGAAATTGTATTAAAATCTGAGTTTCCACGCGCCTGCCATATGAAAAGAGGTGAAAAGGATTGAACAGTGTTATAATTAGTAACAGCATATAAGAAAAAAATTTCAGCAAAAATTATGTTTGCTTTCATATTCGTAATTATTAATCGTGTTCCATTACATAAAAATCGAAGATTTAATTTTTCACTTAATTCTAATTTTAAGAAGATTTAATTTTTAACTTAATTCTAATTTTTATTTTCATCTTTTTAAGGGCGGTCCTCTTCCTTTCCACCTTTTTTTCGGCGGCCATCTTGCTTTTCATGCGGCCATCTTACTTTTCATCTTTTTTTTCATGCGGCCATCTTACTTTTCATCTTTTTTCATGCGGCCATCTTACTTTTCATCTTTTTTCATGCGGCCATCTTACTTTTCATCTTTTTTAAGGCGGCCATCTTGCTTTTCATCTTTTTTCATGCTTCCATCTTAATTTTCATCTTTTTTTTCAGGCGGCCATCTTGCTTTTCATCTTTTTTCAGGCGTCCATCTAACTCTCATCTTTTTGCAGGCGGCCATCTTGATGTTCATCTTTTTCCGTTAGTTTAAAAGGTTCCGTTTAAAATTTATTACCACTCCATTTTTAAATGCTCCCTGTAATGCTAAGCGGGGTTTTAATATATAAGACTACTACTACGCGTCTAACAATCCTCCGTGGGAAAAAAAAAAGACCCTACACTATACAAATCATTATCAACCAATGGGAGGCCGGCATTAAGGCGAGGCATCCCGCAACGGGATCCTCCTGAAACGACAGATTATCGTGTTAACGAACGGAAGCCTTTATCGAACTGTAATTTTTAACTTTAATTTTAATTTAAAAAGAGTAAAAAGCGGTACGAACCCCGATTAAATTTTATAATTTAAACTGAGCGGAGGCCTAACAGGAAGAAAATTAACGAAACACTGAAACGTTTGTAACGATACCAAATCGAAGATTTAATTTTTCAATTAATTCTAATTTTAATTTAAAACGAACTACGAACCTAGGTTAAATTTTGTTCCGTAGACGGCGTGTTTCTCCAAGAGCAATAAAATTAGCGAACTCGTGGGGGGCCGGAACGGCTCGGAATAAATTCCCCCGCGAAAAAACGAACGAACGACGAACGAACGAACGTCGTGGTTTTTATATATAAGATTCAAATGCATATTACGTTTCAATTCACAATAAGATATCACGCCACTAGGTTGGGTGGTGGGAGTTAATTTCGGACTGTCGATTCCGCATGGAAGACTGATGGTGGTGTAGTTAATTTGTAATCAAATTGTAGGATTGGTTTCATATTAATGAGTCACTGCTGGATGGACATGTATAAATAGGAGAAAGGTGGTAATGAACTGAACAATCTGGCCAAGTTGGATTCCTTCACTATACACCTTAAATGATTCCTTTGTACTTTAAGGTTGCTTCCATCCCACACACGACCCTCCCGTGTTGTACTAAACACTGTATGAAGATTACAGAGAGTAAACCTGGGTCTATTAAGGCAATTACAATTTTATTATCAGTAGTGATATCCGGTTACAGTTATTTCGGAGAGACAGTCACACACACATAAAGACAGAAACAACGAGTGTATAACTTCCCCCTATACTAAAGTTCAGTTGTGAAGATAAAAAAAAAAAAAAAAAAAAAAAAAAAAAAAAAAAAAAATACTTCATTAAAATCTGTAACTATTTGGATGAAACTTCAAGATGAACTAAATTAGTTACATTTAGGTTTGCGAGAAAAAAACGAATGGTTATATATATTTATTACTATTCTATTGTAATTTTGCAAGATAAATCTGAAATATGTATTTTATTTAATTGTTCATCTCTCAAATGTAGGTGACAAGAAGATTTTAAAGGTCAAAATTGGTTCAATAATTTAATATTTTCTTAAAATCTAACACACAACAATTCAACAGTTTATTTGTCCATCATGCCCTCCAAATGAGACACCACCGAGGAATGGAACACCCGTCAATTCCGCAGTAAGCCAAACGAAACCTGAGGATGGTTATCTAGGTGGCGCAAGTACTTAAGTTAGCAATTACAACTACGTATGGTTTCTATAGCATCGTTTCCCTTACCTTGAGCGAGTTAACCTGTAGTTTGTTAAAGGGAGAATGAAACCTAATAACAAGTGATTTTTTTATGGATTACTTCTTGTTTAAATAGGCCTAATCCACCAATAAAAAGTTTACAAAACAAATACTAAACTAGAAATAAATTTAAAACTTACCCTAAAAATAGGCTTAGCGGAAATCATGGAGATCCTGATTTCCTCGCATCTAAGCTCTTGCAACCCATTGAATTTGATTGCAAGCCTCGTGGAGATCTCCTGAATAGAAGCCACCATATTGTGATATTCTGATTCAATTGAAAAAATTTGCTTTTATACTTTAGTTCATTCCTCCTTGATATTTCATCACCCCCAAAGTTAGACTCGCTCCATTTATAATTGAACAGATCATACAGGGGAACGTGTTTTCTGCGCCTACAAACTGAGCCATATTATACTCGGTTTCCACTGCGCGAATTTTCAACGTTTTACTCAAATATTAAAAGGAGAATGCAACCTAACCGCAAATTGTTTTCCTCTATTGATTCCATATCGTTTAAGTACGCATAATCCACCAGTAAATAAATTTACAGACAGATAATAAACTAGAAATAAATTTAAAACTAACCCGAAAAATAGGTTTAGCTGGATTCATGCAGATCCCAAATTCTTCTCAATGATGGGTCAGCGACCAATCGAAGGTTATTGGAAGTCTCATTGAGATCTTGTCTTAACGACGGACCTTTGCTCATCGGTCGCTCACCCACCAATGCGAAGAAATTCAGGATCCTTATGAATCCAACTAAGCCTATTTTCAGGGCAAGATTTAACTTTAACTCTAGTTTAACATTTAATTGTGATTTTTTTTGCTGTGGTGTATTTAAACGATAAGGAATCTATAAAAAACAGTTGTTAGGTTGCATTCTCCCTTTTACCGAAAAGTAAAAGCATATTCCATTTTGTTTTTTTGCTATATTTGCCTTTTTGCTTTGAAGATCCTAATTTTACTATTGTGTTTGGGCCGCTCGAATTTTATTCCCTAGCTACGGACATCTAAATCACCATCACTTTAAGTCCGAGTCAGTTTTAAAATTCATCACGTTTTTCGAATAAATATAAAATGTTTCTTGCATCAAATAAAACCAGTTGTACAGAACTTGTAACATATTGAACGCTTAAAATGATTTTGACCCAATAACAACACCATAATAAATATACAATACACCCACACCCATATAATTGATCATGGGTGAAATTTTTCTTTAGTATAAAAACGAAAATTAATATTGAAAATCAATCACATTCAATCCACCTTCCAAGTAAACCAGGATTAATTCCAAGATTTTGTGAAATATGATTGCTAAGGTAAAATATTGAATTCGACGAATAATCGTATTTAGAAAATACAATTTAGAAATGCGTAATTGTAATATATATGCTCCATGATGCACTTTGTTTTATAACATGACATAAGAAAACCCCACGCTGAAATTCTAATTTAACCTAAATTTAAAACTAATCGCAAAAATTTGTGAAAGATAATATTATTCATAATTTGAAAATTATTCTTAAATAATTATTTCTATGAATTTAGGTAGCCATCCTCGCCGCCCTTTTGGGTTATGCTTATTGCGGAATCGGAGGCGGTGTCAGTAACACCTACAGGAATCAACAAGTAATATTTGAGCAACTTTTATCCCGAATAATTTGTAGATTCAAAAAACTAATCGAGCGCATTATTTTAGCCTCACGGTCAATATGCTTTTGGTTACGATATTGTTGGTCACGATGGTGCCAAGAACAGTCGCCACGAACAAGGGGGACCAGGACACGCCGTTGGATCTTACCAAATCCACGATATTGATGGCCGTGCCCGTACCGTCAGCTACGTCGCCGATGGTTTAGGATTCCGTGCTAAGATCTTGACCAACGAACCAGGAACCGTCCAACATTACGCCGCTGCTGCCGCTTATGGTGGTCCCCAAGCTGTTCCATCCATTGGTGGTGTCCAAACTGGTGGACATGACGGACAAATCGGGGGTTATTACTAAACTGAGCTTGCAGTGAAAATCTTTACTTTATGGGAACTATTCACTGTGATGCAAGCGACATTAGATCATTACGATTATATTTTTCGGTGTTTTAGCCTTACCTCGTTCAAACTACATACTACTTATTTGACCAAACAATTCAATGCCAAACGATTGTCATTTCTTTTCCCGTAAATAAATTATTTATTGACCTATAAATTTTCTTCTGGGCTCATTACTAAATTTCACAATAATATCTTACTAATTAAATAAGCGGATTGATACTATTAGAAAAAATAAAAGTTTGGTCAGGTTAGTTTTCATGAAATTACAAAAATATTAAATTATACCATTGTATTAAGAAAATCTGATAAACGATATACAAAAAAAAAAAAATTCTCGAATTATTGATACCGGGATTAAAGAAAGTTTTAAATTAACAAGTTGGGAAACCAAAACTACCTCCTCAACAACCACGTGATCTAACCTAGCCAAAACTAAACTAAAATATTAAAATTGACCCAAGTGTGTCTGGTCATACAACAACGATGATTGGACGCAAAAACAATTAAGAAAAAGAGTGGCAGAATTGGCGTAAAATGTTAAGGCGGATGCACACGGTCGAGTTTTCGCTTATTCACGCTCGCGTGCCCATAAACTTCAATGCGCGCAGGTGCCTGATACGCTTGAAAACAAGTCAGTGTGCATCCGCCTTTACTCTTTTATCGCGTATGTCTCCGAGCAATACCAAGAAATTTCTGATTTGACATCATTATCTGTTCAACTTTTAAAATTTATAGTTAAACCTTATTGAAGAATAATGTCTAAATATGTATTGACACAAAAATACTTATAGAAGCCTACATAATTTCCGAATTGCGAAATAATACCAACAAACAAGCCGTTAAAAAGCACCTTTTTCTATTGAAGTTATTGCTTTTTTCAAGGTTGGGTTATCTATACTTTGGCCACCTTGAAATCAACAAAAAGAGCCGTTAAATAGAACCTGCTTCTGTGGAAAATAGTCTTTTTTCCAGGTTAGGACGAAGTAAAATTTTGTAATAACATCTAATGGGGAAAAGCCATTTCCAATGTTCATGAATATTGTACGAGCCATATATCCATCGGATACCCGTGTGAACGCGTCTTTTCTCTAATGTTATGTGATTTTTGACTTTAATGCCCGTGTGAACGCGTCTTTTCTTAAGTTTTGAGTTTGTCTAAAATATAAATCTTAAATGTCTTCTAAATTATTTTGGATTCATGTTTCAGCTAAATTAATAATTATATTAAGATAAACCATTTTAATATTTTTATTTATAATTCAAATGCATATTACGTTTCAATTCACCAAAATATATCACGCCACTAGGTTGGGTGGTGGGAGTTAATTTCGGACTGTCGATTCCGCATGGAAGTCTGATGGTGGTGTAGTTAATTTTTAATCAAATTGTAGGATTGGTTTCAAATTAATGAGTCACTGCTGGATGGACATGTATAAATAGGAGAAAGGTGGTAGTGAACTGAACAATCTTGGCCAAGTTGGATTCGTTCACTATACACCTTAAGTGATTCCTTTGTACTTTAAGGTTGCTTCCATCCCACACACGACCCTCCCGTGTTGGACTAAACACTGTATGAAGATTACAGAGAGTAAACCTGGGTCTATTAAGGCAATTACTATTTTAGTATCAATAGTGATATCCGGTTACTGTTATTTCGGAGAGACAGTCCCACACACACACACACACATAAAGACAGAAACAACGAGTGTATAACTTCCCCCTATACTAAAGTTCAGTTGTGCAGGTAAAAAGAAAAAAATACTTCATTAAAATCTGTAACTATTTGGATGAAACTTCAAGATGAACTAAATTAGTTACAATTAGGTTTGCGAGAAAAAAAAACGAATGTTAATATATATTTTTATTACTATTCTATTGTAATTTTGCAAGATAAATCTGAAATATGTATTTTATTTAATTGTTCATCTCTCAAATGTAGGTGAACAAAATTGATTCAATAATTTAATATTTTCTTAAAATCTAACACTCAACAATTCAACAGTTTAGTATCCTCTTATTTGTCCATCATGCCCTCCAAATGAGACACCACCGAGGAATGGAACACCCGTCAATTCCGCAGTAAGCCAAACGAAACCTGAGGATGATTATATAGGTGGCGCAAGTACTTAAGTTAGCAATTACAACTACGTATGATTTCTATAGCATCGTATCCCTTACCTTGAGCGAGTTAACCTTTAGTTTGTTAAAGGGAGAATGAAACCTAATAACAAGTGATTTTTTTATGGATTACTTCTTGTTTAAATAGGCCTAATCCACCAATAAAAAGTTTAAAAAACAAATACTAAACTAGAAATAAATTTAAAACTTACCCTAAAAATAGGCTTAATGGAAATCATGGAGATCCTGATTTCCTCGCATCTAAGCTCTTGCAACCCATTGAATTTGATTGCAAGCCTCGTGGAGATCTCCTGAATAGAAGCCACCATATTGTGATATTCTGATTTAATTGAAAAAATTTGCTTTTATACTTTAGTTCATTCCTCCTTGATATTTCAGCACCCCCAAAGTTAGACTCGCTCCATTTATAATTGAACAGATCATACAGGGGAACGTGTTTTCTGCGCCTACAAACTGAGCCATATTATCCTCGGTTTCCACTGCGCGAATTTTCAACGTTTTACTCAAATATTAAAAGGAGAATGCAACCTAACCGCAAATTGTTTTCCTCTATTGATTCCATATCGTTTAAGTACGCATAATCCACCAGTAAATAAATTTACAGACAGATAATAAACTAGAAATAAATTTAAAACTAACCCGAAAAATAGGTTTAGCTGGATTCATGCAGATCCCAAATAATTCTCAATGATGGGTCAGCGACCAATCGAAGGTTATTGGAAGTCTCATTGAGATCTCGTCTTAACGACGGGCCTTTGCTCATCGGTCCCTCACCCACCAATGCGAAGAAATTCAGGATCCTTATGAATCCAACTAAGCCTATTTTCAGGGTAAGATTTAACTTTAACTCTAGTTTAACATTTAATTGTGATTTTTTTGCTGTGGTGTATTTAAACGATAAGGAATCTATAAAAAACAGTTGTTAGGTAGCATTCTCCCTTTTACCGAAAAGTAAAAGCATATTCCATTTTGTTTTTTTGCTATTTTTGCCTTTTTGCTTTGAAGATCTAATTTTACTATTGTGTTTGGGCCGCTCAAATTTTATTCCCTAGCTACGGACATCTAAATCACCATCACTTAAAGTCCGAGTCAGTTTTAAATTTCATTACGTTTTTCGAATAAATATAAAATGTTTATAAATTGATCACGGACGGATACTTCGTGGATCCACGAAGTATCCGTCCGTGATCAATTTATAAGTTATATCTAAACCGTGGACACTATGTCATTTAAAATTCACGATTATAAAATGTTTCTTGCATCAAATAAAACCAATTGTACAGAACTTGTTACATATTGAACGCTTAAAATGATTTTGACCCAATAACAACACCATAATAAATATACAATACACCCACACCCATATAATTGATCATGGGTGAAATTTTTCTTTAGTATAAAAACGAAAATTAATATTGAAAATCAATCACATTCAATCCACCTTCCAAGTAAACCAGGATTAATTCCAAGATTTTGTGAAATATGATTGCTAAGGTAAAATATTGAATTCGACGAATAATCGTACTTAGAAAATACAATTTAGAAATGCGTAATTGTAATATATATGCTCCATGATGCACTTTGTTTTATAACATGACATAAGAAAACCCCACGCTGAAATTCTAATTTAACCTAAATTTAAAACTAATCGCAAAAATTTGTGAAAGATTATATTATTCATAATTTGAAAATTATTCTTAAATAATTATTTCTATGAATTTAGGTAGCCATCCTCGCCGCCCTTTTGGGTTATGCTTATTGCGGAATCGGAGGCGGTGTCAGTAACACCTACAGGAATCAACAAGTAATATTTGAGCAACTTTTATCCCGAATAATTTGTAGATTCAAAAAACTAATCGAGCGCATTATTTTAGCCTCACGGTCAATATGCTTTTGGTTACGATATTGTTGGTCACGATGGTGCCAAGAACAGTCGCCACGAACAAGGGGGACCAGGACACGCCGTTGGATCTTACCAAATCCACGATATTGATGGCCGTGCCCGTACCGTCAGCTACGTCGCCGATGGTTTAGGATTCCGTGCTAAGATCTTGACCAACGAACCAGGAACCGTCCAACATTACGCCGCTGCTGCCGCTTATGGTGGTCCCCAAGCTGTTCCATCCATTGGTGGTGTCCAAACTGGTGGACATGACGGACAAATCGGGGGTTATTACTAAACTGAGCTTGCAGTGAAAATCTTTAATTTATGGGAACTATTCACTGTGATGCAAGCGACATTAGATCATTTCGATTATATTTTTCGGTGTTTTAGCCTTACCTCGTTAAAACTACATACTATTTATTTGACCAAACAATTCAATTGCCAAACGATTGTCATTTCTTTTCCCGTAAATAAATTATTTATTGACCTATAAATTTTCTTCTGGGCTCATTACTAAATTTCACAATAATATCTTACTAATTAAATAAGCGGATTTATACTATTAGAAACAAATAAAAGTTTGGTAAGGTTAGTTTTCATGAAATTACAAAAATATTAAATTATACCATTGTATTAAGAATTCATTTCAGTAACTAAGAAAATCTGATAAACGATATACAAAAAAAAAAATTCTCGAATTATTGATACCGGGATTAAAGAAAGTTTTAAATTAACAAGTTGGGAAACCAAAACTACCTCCTCGACAACCACGTGATCTAACCTAACCAAAATTAAACTAAAATATTAAAATTGACGCAAGTGTGTCTGGTCATAGGGAGAACAACGATGATTGGACGTAAAAACAATTAAGAAAAAGAGTGGCAGAATTGGCGTAAAATGTTAAGGCGGATGCACACGGTCGAGTTTTCGCTTATTCACGCTCGCGTGCCCATAAACTTCAATGAGCGCAAGTGCCTGATACGCTTGAAAACAAGTCAGTGTGCATCCACCTTTACTCTTTTATCGCGTATGTCTCCGCGCAATACCAAGAAATTTCTGATTTGACATCATTATCTGTTCAACTTTTAAAATTTATAGTTAAACCTTATTGAAGAATAATGTCTAAATATGTATTTAAACTTAAATGTGAAGTATTGACACAAAAATACTTATAGAAGCCTACATAATTTCCGAATTGCGAAATAATACCAACAAACAAGCCGTTAAAAAGCACCTTTTTCTATTGAAGTTATTACTTTGGCCACCTTGAAATCAACAAAAAGAGCCGTTAAATAGAACCTGCTTCTGTGGAAAATAGTCTTTTTTCCAGGTTAGGACGAAGTAAAATTTTATAATAACATCTAATGGGGAAAAGCCATTTCCAATGTTCATGAATATTGTACGAGCCATATATTCATCGGATACCCGTGTGAACGCGTCTTTTCTCTAATCTTATGTGATTTTTGTTTTTAAAGCCCGTGTGAACGCACCTTTTCTTAAGTTTTGAGTTTGTCTAAAATATAAATCTTAAATGTCTTCTAAATTATTTTGGATTCATGTTTCAGCTAAATTAATAATTATATTAAGATAAACCATTTTAATATTTTTATTTATAATTCAAATACATATTACGTTTCAATTCACCAAAAGATATCACGCCACTAGGTCAATTTACGGTAATTCCGGAAGGTAGCGTCCGCAAAGCCATATTAGACAGACTAACGAAAGTAACCTAGTCGAGCGATGCAACCATGAAATTGGGGTGAGAGCCTGTCCATCCAATCCCTTGACGTTCCTTGTATCCCTTGGAGCTTGGTACCAAAAAGACTCGTAGAGGAAGGAGTTGAGTGGAAGATGGACGGTTGGGTGGTGGGAGTTAATTTCGGACTGTCGATTCCGCATGGAAGTCTGATGGTGGTGTAGTTAATTTGTAATCAAATTGTAGGATTGGTTTCAAATTAATGAGTCACTGCTGGATGGACATGCATAAATAGGAGAAAGGTGGTAGTGAACTGAACAATCTTGACCAAGTTGGATTCGTTCACTATACACCTTAAGTGATTCCTTTGTACTTTAAGGTTGCTTCCATCCCTCACACGACCCTCCCGTGTTGTACTAAACACTGTATGAAGATTACGAAGAGTAAACCTGGGTCTATTAAGGCAATTACTATTTTAGTATCAATAGTGATATCCGGTTACAGTTATTTCGGAGAGACAGTCACACACACACACATAAAGACAGAAACAACGAGTGTATAACTTCCCCCTATACTAAAGTTCAGTTGTGCAGGTAAAAAGAAAAAAAATACTTCATTAAAATCTGTAACTATTTGGATGAAACTTCAAGATGAACTAAATTAGATACATTTAGGTTTGCGAGAAAAAACGAATGTTAATATATATTTTTATTACTATTCTATTGTAATTTTGCAAGATAAATCTGAAATATGTATTTTATTTAATTGTTCATCTCTCAAATGTAGGTGAACAAAATTGATTCAATAATTTAATATTTTCTTAAAATCTAACACTCAACAATTCAACAGTTTAGTATCCTCTTATTTGTCCATCATGCCCTCCAAATGAGACACCACCGAGGAATGGAACACCCGTCAATTCCGCAGTAAGCCAAACGAAACCTTCGGATGGTTATATAGGTGGCGCAAGTACTTAAGTTAGCAATTACAACTACGTATGATTTCTATAGCATCGTATCCCTTACCTTGAGCGAGTTAACCTTTAGTTTGTTAAAGGGAGAATGAGACCTAATAACAAGTGATTTTTTTATGGATTACTTCTTGTTTAAATAGGCCTAATCCACCAATAAAAAGTTTACAAAACAAATACTAAACTAGAAATAAATTTAAAACTTACCCTTCAAATAGGCTTAGCGGAAATCATGGAGATCCTGATTTCCTCGCATCTAAGATCTTGCGATTGTAAGCCTCGTGGAGATCTCCTGAATAGAAGACACCATATTGTGGTATTCTGATTCAATTGACAAAATTTGCTTTTATACTTTAGTTCATTCCTCCTTGATATTTCAGCACCCCCAAAGTTATAGACTCGCTCAATTTATAATTGAACAGATCATACAGCGGAACATGTTTTCTGCGCCTACAAACTGAGCCATATTATACTCGGTTTCCACTGCGAGAAATTTTCAAGGTTTTACTCATATATTAAAAGGAGAATGCAACCTAACCGCAAATTGTTTTCCTCTATCGATTCCATATCGTTTAAGTACGCATAATCCACCAGTAAATAAATTTACAGACAGATAATAAACTAGAAATAAATTTAAAACTAACCCGAAAAATAGGTTTAGCTGGATTTATGCAGATCCGAAATTCTTTTCAATGATGGGTCAGCGACCAAAGGAAGGTTATTGGAAGTCTCATTGAGATCTCATATTAATGACGGGCCTTTGCTCATCGGTCGCTCACCCACCAATGCGAAGAAATCCAGGATCCTTATGAATCCCACTAAGCCTACTTTGAGGGTAAGATTTATTTTTAACTCTAGTTTAACATTTAATTGTGATTTTTTTGCTGTGGCGTATTTAAACGATAAGGAATCTATAAAAAACAGTTGTTAGGTTGCATTCTCCCTTTTACCGAAAAGTAAAAGCATATTGCATTTTTTTTTTTTTTGCGATTTTTGCCTTTTTGCTTTGAAGATCCTATTTTTACTATTGTGTTTGGGCCGCTCGAATTTTATTCCCTAGCCAGGGACTTCTAAATCGCCATCCTTTCCATTTGGCTAGTACAACAAAGCTACAAAATTCATTGAAGTTCAAGTTATAATTATTTTAAAGATGATAAATGATTGAAGGTTCAATTATTAAAACAACGCCGTTTATTTATAACCAATCACGATTTCAACAGAAAATTAACATTATTTTTCCTTTATGAGGCAGCTTTGTTTTTGTCGATGATAGCTGAAATCTTTTTCTTCTTCGCCCGATCACTGTTTGTCCCATGGAAAAGAGTTAATAGAGTACAAGGTCGGGAGGGAAACAAACCGTGAGAAATAACTACCGTGGCAAATACATTTATATGTTGAATACTTTTTGTCCCTTGGAAAAGAGTTAATGGAGAAAAAGGGGGGAAAGAAACAAGCCGTGAGAAATAAAGACAGTGTCAAATATATTTTCATGTTGAATATTCGTCTTCGCTCAAACATTTAAGCATGCATTGGGAGACTAGATTGGATTCCCACTATATATCTTAACCAAGGCAATCTAAAGAGAAAGGCGGCTTTGTGGCTTCGTAAGTGCTGAAAAAGATTGAAAAATCGTAAAAAAAATGTCTAATTAAATAGAGGCAATAGAGGGATATGCAGAAGGTGAACAAACAGTGAATACTATGTAAGAAATACTCACGGACTATGCTATTGTTTAAAAAAGATAAGAGAGCGCGTAACATTCTAAGAATTGTTTTCAATACAAGAAGGAAAATAAGCAAAGTGTGTGTTGAATATTTTTCATCAATTTTTATAAAGGGTAAATAATCTCGGGTATTTGACTGTTTGGAGCTGAAGAAATAAACATTTTTCTACCTTCTCCTCCTGTGCCAACCCAAGTTAATAGACCCTGATTCTGATATTTTTTTAAACAAGCATTTCATATTCATTTAGTTTACTTTGACGGTTCATTTCGTTTCGTATTCACGAAAGAAGTAGGAAAAAGTATTTAAGTTAAGTTAATAGTACCAGAATTTAATGATAATTTTTAGGAATTTTATAGTTTATTTAATCCAGCGAAATTCTTGGTCACTTCGCCTTTTGCAAAATCAGATTTTAATATAACAATTCCACCAAAACTGTAAGTTTCAGATATTACCGAGTTCGGTTGAGTATTTTACAGAGAGGATGGGTAGGAAAAAGTACTGTTTTTATCATGGGTGCCGAAGCAACACAGTGCAAAGCTACGAAAGTGCGAAATATTTTCCATTCCCAAAGCCCACGAGACACGCGATAAAATGCGCCAAATGGCTAAAAATTTGGGAAAAAAATTGTCTACCAAGTGCTGTAAAGGAACACTGGTTTGTCTGTTCAAAGCAAGGAAAATACACATGTACTATGCTATTGTTTAAAAAAGATAAGCGAATGCATAGCTTTCTACGAAAGGTTTTAATACAAGAAGTGTTGGTTGAATAGTTTTATTAAGTTTGATGAAGGGTAAATAATCTCGGGTATTTGACTGTTTTGAAGCTGAAGATTTTTTTCTAGCTTCTCCTCCTTTTACAACCCGAGTTTATGAGCCTTGATTCTAATTTATTTTAAACAAGCGTTGTTATTCGTTTCTTTATTGAATTAACCCGAAGTATGGTTAACGTATTTAAGTTCGTAATTGCAATCCACAAAAAGCAAACATAAGTTATACACAAAAGTAGCTTTGCTTCGCACTTGTAAAAAAGTGCATTTATACCCAACGATGGTCGACCAAAGCCGTAAAGGTACAGAAATTAAAAATTAACGGTTAAAGAAATAAAAAAGCTACAGTCTAAATAATTATAGGAAGTTATACTTTTAGATATTAATATGAATAAAAATTGTACAAAAAAACGACGCATAAATTTGGCCTATGGAAAGTTTTAATAGTAAATTCACCCTTAAAAAAGGAAACTTTTTATATATATATATATATATATATATATATATACAGGGTGGAAACCTTCGCCGGCGTCCAGTCGAGATACTTCCCCTTACGCATTGTTGTTATTCAGTGAAATGTTAAGGGATTTACAGGCGCTATTGGGATCAGTTCACTTCAGTTCCACTTAATAATCAAAGGTTTCAGTTTTAATGTAGAGAAATGAAATGCATAAGTGAAATCAATGACGGATTTAATTTAATTTAATTAGGAAAGAAAAGATGTCACTTGCGGAAACCAAATAGCCCAAATTGAAGTTAATCAAACATTTCTAAATTTAAACATTAAACTCTTCAAATTTAATAACAAAGCATTACATTAAATGTTCAAAATGTCTTCCGTCGACATTGACACATTGCCGACAACGGAATTGCCAGTTTTCTCTTTCGCGAGTTAACATCTCGGGAGAAACGAGAGCAGCCGCTTGCTGAATTCGGTCTCGAAGGCTATCAAGTGTTGGTGGCTCAGTGGCGTACACAAGGCTTTGTACATACCCCCAAAAGAAAAAAAATCCACCGGCGTTAAATCTGGCGAACGACCTATCCATTGCACTACTGGTCGAGGGAAAATCCCCATTGGCTAAGGGCGAATCATCACCAAGAAAACTGGAGGATAAACGTTTGGTGTGGATTGTTAGGTGATCGGGTAATTGGACCTGTTTTTCTCGAAGAACATCTAAACGGAGATCGTTACGATGATCTCTTAAACACCGTAGTGTCCGATGCCCTAGACGATCTTCCCTTAGCAGAACGAAGACGAGTCTGGTACCAGCACGATGGTGCACCACCGCATTTTGCACGTGTTTCTCGGGATTGGCTAGACGCGGAATTCGGTCCCCAATGGATAGGTCGTGGTGGTCCAGTCGCTTGACCACCTCGTTCGCCAGATTTAACGCCGGTGGATTTTTTCTTTTGGGGATATGTACAAAGCCTTCTGTATGCCACTGAGCCACCAACACTTGATAGCCTTCGAGACCGAATTCAGCAAGCGGCTGCTCTCGTTTCTCCCGAGATGTTAACTCGCGAAAGAGAAAACTGGCAATTCCGTTGTCGGCAATGTGTCAATGTCGACGGAAGACATTTTGAACATTTAATGTAATGCTTTGTTATTAAATTTGAAGAGTTTAATGTTTAAATTTAGAAATGTTTGATTAACTTCAATTTGGGCTATTTGGTTTCCGCAAGTGACATCTTTTCTTTCCTAATTAAATTAAATTAAATCCGTCATTGATTTCACTTATGCATTTCATTTCTCTACATTAAAACTGAAACCTTTGATTATTAAGTGGAACTGAAGTGAACTGATCCCAATAGCGCCTGTAAATCCTTTAACATTTCACTGAATAACAACAATGCGTAAGGGGAAGTATCTCGACTGGACGCCGGCGAAGGTTTCCACCCTGTATATATATATATATATATATATATATATATATATATGGGTGGCGCAAAAAATAACAGATACAAGGGTAGATTCTACTATAGGGAGTCAGCAAGGGAGACATTGATATGTCATAGGTTTCTATCTCTCACCTCGATGTCTCATCCCACTTGCAAACGCTTCCCCAATAAGAGGGTTCCACGACGTCAGGCTTTCTTTCCCCCGCGGCTCTTTGCTATCGCCCTATAGAATGACTACACAATTTAAACTTTCCATAGGCCAACTTTATAGGTTTTTTTTGTATAATTTTTATTCGTATTTTCAACTAAAATATAACTTCCTAATTCCTTAGACTGTGGCTTTCTTATTTCTTGAACCGTTAATATTTAATTTCTGATCCTTCACGGTTTTGAATTTTTAATTTCGATACGTCTACGGCTTTGGTCGACCATCGTTGGATATAAATGCACTTTTTAAGAAGTGCGAAGCAAAGCTACGTTTTGTATAATTTAATAAAATACGCGAATAGAAACAATTATTTTGTTAATAATTATAGTTTGCAGTCCCGAAACTAATATTATATATAAATATAAGTGTGCTTATATTAAATATGAAAAAATATTTTTGAGAAAATAAAAAAAAAAAATTAAAATTTTCGCAAGTCCTACCTTTCGTATGAACGCCTCAACACAGAGGTTTAAAATTTTTAACATGACGTTTTAATAGTATGATAAAACTAAAAATATAATCCGTAGGCATTCGTAAAAAATGGAGACAGCCTCACTTTAAGAAATACAATCCGTATATTTTTTTTTTCCTCGAGTGAAAAAAAATACATTTAAAGAGCAATTTTCATTTTCCGCAAAGAAAATCGCACCATGGAAACCAATAACCTAAAAAAAAAAAATTTTAACTATCCACGCCATTATAACGGTATAGATACAGTGTCACAATAATTTGAAATTTGGTTCAACCTTGAAATAAATCACGTTAACTTTCTCATAAAACAAAATAATGTCAATGAAATTCCAAAATAATTGTTACACTGTCTTTATATTGAATAAACTAATCACTGCGGGGACGAACACACCCTCGAAAAGAATGATATAATAACGAGTCTATCGTCTATTACGTCTTCATTTGTTCTTATGGATAAGGTTCCGCTGTATGATTTGTTTAATTATAAATAATTGGTGGTGCTAAACTATTCAAGTTGAGCAAAATATCGTATAAAAGCAAAAGTCAATTTAATCTAAAGATCACAAAATACGTTGGCTTCAATTCTTCAAAACACTAAAGAATAAAAACGCTCATATAATCCACCATGATCGCTAAGGTAAGGAAACTGTGCTATAGAAATCATACGAAATTGTAATTGCATAAGTACTTGCGCCACTTAGATGACCATCTTCGCCGCCCTTTTGGGTTTGGCCTACTGCGGAATTGGAGGTGGAGTCAGTAACACCTACAGGAAACAAGGAGTTAATATTATTATATCAATTTCTAAAGATTCAGCTACCATTGCCAATCTTCTCGTCTTATTTTTTTAGCCTCATGGTAACTACGCTTTTGGTTACGATATTGTCGATCATATCGGTGCCAAGAGCAACCGACACGAACAAGGAGGACCAGGACACGCCGCCGGATCGTATCAAATACACGATATCGATGGCCGCGCTCGTACCGTCAGCTACGTTGCCGATGGTTTAGGATTCCGTGCCAAGATCTTGACCAACGAACCCGGAACCGTTCAACATTACGCCGCCGCCGCTATATACGCTGGTCCACATGCTGTTCCATCCATCGGTGGTGTTCAGTCTGGAGGACATGATGGACAAATTGGGGGATACTAAACAATTTAATTCAAATTATTGATTTCATATTGAGTGCTTTTTTTTTTTTTAATAATAAATTATTGAACCGAAGTATTTTTCCATTGCCTTAAATTGTTTCGGATGTGAGAAATTGATGAAAGTTTACATATTTGATGATTACAGAACCTTAGGATATTTATGTAGGCCACAGATACTGAGAAGTACTATGATGATCGAATTTATGATAGCATGAAGTTTTGTGTTTTGCGAAAGAAACTAGATGTCGTTAAAACTCGTCCATTAAAATATTTAAATTTAATCGCAAACAATTAGAGAGTGATAGATAGGTAAGGTTCCAATTGCTGAGTTCCCACAAGCGCATTTCCTTTTGCACGGTTTTTCATTTCCGTAGTTCTCATTTGCGCAAAAGTTCATTTTCAGGTTAGCTTAGGTAAGGTTAGTTAATCACTCGAGCTAGCCTGTTCCTCTGGTTTTATTATAATTAAGGTTAGGTTTGAAATTAGCCCGATTTTAATATTTCTCAAAATAGAAATGTAATTGTAAATCGGCAAAATTTTTTTTCGGTAATTTAAGAATATTTTTATCTTTTAAACTATAAATTTTAAATTATATTTTAAAATTTGTTTCAGTGTAGTACTCATTTATTTACCACTAAATTATTACAAGTCTAGCAAGATTTTCCACTAGATATTATATTGGCTGCCCCGGGCATTTTTTTTTTTTTTTTTTTTCAATCAGGGATATTTAAACAAAGTTTCAAGTCCCTTTCCTCAATTGGAACGTCTATTTTCCAAAAGCGCGATTTTTTTTCCTAGTAAATACCGAAAATTAGCTTTATTTTAATTATCAAATATCTCAACTATGTATGTCATCTTTTATAAACATCAATTACGTACTCCATTCGCGTCGATATGAATTAAAAAAAAAGTATATTGGAAAAGAGGTATTTAACTAACATTGACAAAAATTTCTTACGTTTAACCCATTTGTATTTTAGTTTTCGTTTAGAAGGTCAGTTAAACAACTAATTTAACACATACTTCAATTATTCTAGTTTTAAATAGTGAAAACCGTTTGTTTTTGCGTATTTTAGTTTTTCCCTAAGTAGTTCAGAAACACGATTTGATTTCTGCACTAACCATTAACTTCCCCCTTAACAATGGACAGATCTCTTATTTATATCAACAAAACCTGGCGATCATTAGCGTCCTCTAATGGCAAAGGTTTTTGGGCAAAAGTAGGAACTAACAAAACATCATGCGCGTCTGGCTATTCTCTATCCATTACAGCCACGTGTGACGTTTTGTTAGTTCATACTTTTGCCCGCACTGTTTGCCGTTAGAGGACGCTTGTAAACGCCAGGAGTTGATACTCATCTTTATATATTAAGATATGTCTCCATTGTTAATAGTTCTTAGTTCTAAAAACTACTTAGAAGCCGTTTGAACTTTCTTCAACCTCGAACTTCCTTTTCAAAATTAACCTTTGTTGTTTTTTAACATTTTCAATCATGTTGCAATTTAAATTTAAATGTTGCAAAAGTCCTACCTTTCGTATGAACGCCTCAACACAGAGGTTTAAAATTTTTAATATGACGTTTTAATAGTATGATAAAACTAAAAATATAATCCGTAGGCATTCGTAAAAAATGGAGACAGCCTCACTTTAAGAAATACAATCCGTATATTTTTTTTTTCTCGAATGAAAAAAAATACATTTAAAGGGAAATTTTCATTTTCCGCAAAGAAAATCGCACCGTGGAAACCAATAACCTAAAAAAATAATTTTAACTATCCACGCCATAATAACGGTACAGATACAGCGTCACAATAATTTGGAATTTGGTTCAACCTTGAAATAAATCACGTTAACTTTCTCATAAAACAAAATAATGTCAATGAAATTCTAATATAATTGTTGCACTGTCTTTATATTCAATAAACTAATTCTTACTGCGGGGACGAACACACCCTCGAAAAGAATGATATAATAACGAGTTTATCGTCTATTACGTCTTCATTTGTTCTTATGGATAAGGTTCCGCTGTATGAATTGTTTAATTATAAATAATTGGTGGTGCTAAACTATTCAAGTTGAGCAAAATATCGTATAAAAGCAAAAGTCAATTTAATCTAAAGATCACAAAATACGTTGGCTTCAATTCTTCAACACACTAAAGAATAAAAACGCTCATATAATCCACCATGATCGCTAAGGTAAGGAAACTGTGCTATAGAAATCATACGAAATTGTAATTGCATAAGTACTTGCGCCACTTAGATGACCATCATCGCCGCCCTTTTGGGTTTGGCCTACTGCGGAATTGGAGGTGGAGTCAGTAACACTTACAGGAAACAAGGAGTTAATATTAATATATCAATTTCTAAAGATTCAGCTACCATTGCCAATCTTCTCGTCTAATTTTTTTTAGCCTCATGGTAACTACGCTTTTGGTTACGATATTGTCGATCATATCGGTGCCAAGAACAACCGACACGAACAAGGAGGACCAGGACACGCCGCCGGATCGTATCAAATACACGATATCGATGGCCGCGCTCGTACCGTCAGCTACGTTGCCGATGGTTTAGGATTCCGTGCCAAGATCTTGACCAACGAACCCGGAACCGTTCAACATTACGCCGCCGCCGCTATATACGCTGGTCCACATGCTGTTCCATCCATCGGTGGTGTTCAGTCTGGAGGACATGATGGACAAATTGGGGGATACTAAACAATTTAATTCAAATTATTATGTTCATATTGAGTGTTTTTTTTTTAAATAATAAATTATTGAACCGAAGTATTTTTCCATTGCCTTAAAATGTTTCGGATGTGAGAAAAATGTTTAACATTTCTGGATGGCAAGAAATACTGTATCTAGGATTAATTCCACTGTGATAATACTTATCTTAAATAATAGAAATTGATGAAAGTTTACATATGACATGATTACAGAACCTTAGGATATTTAGGTAGGCCACTAAAAATATCAAGTTTTTTATGTTATACTGAGAAGTACTATGATGAACGAATTTATGATAGCATGAAGTTTTGTGTTTTGCGAAAGAAACTAGATGTCGTTAAAACTCGTCCATTAAAATATTTAAATTTAAATTTAATCGCAAACAATTAGAGAGTGATAGATATGTAAGTTTCCAATAGCTGAGTTCCCACAAGCGCATTTCCTTTGGCACGGTTTTTCATTTCCGCAGTTCTCATTTGCGCAAAATTCATTTTCAGGTTAGCTTAGGTAAGGTTAGTTAATCACTCGGGCTAGCCTGTCCCTCTGGTTTTATTATAATTAAGGTTAGGTTTGAAATTAGCCCGATTATAATATTTCTCAAAATAGAAATGTAAATCGGCAAAATTATTTTTCGATAATTTAAGAATATTTTTATCTTTTAAACTATAAATTTTATATTATATTTTAAAATTTGTTTCAGTGTAGTACTCATTTATTTACCACTAAATTATTATAAGTCTCGCAAGATTTTCCGCTAGATATTATATTTGCTGCCCCGGGCATTTTTTTTTTTTTTTTTTTTTTTTTTTTTCAATCAGGGATATTTAAACAAAGTTTCAAGTCCCTTTCCTCAATTGGAACGTCTATTTTCCAAAAGCGCGATTTTTTTTCCTAGTAAATACCGAAAATTAGCTTTATTTTAATTATCAAATATCTCAACTATGTATGTCATCTTTTATAAACATTATTACGTACTCCATTCGCGTCGCTATGAATTAAAACAAGATGGTCAAGCCCATAGGATAGCTAGACCCATGACATTGTAAAAGAGGCTGAAAAGAATTATGCTTTAGCGCGGGGCTTGTTATGCATGCATAAACCTCTTTGAAGAATTTGAATGGCGTTTCGAGATTCCTTTAAACACGAAGTTGCGTAAAGTTTTTCAAATCATGTTTCTCAAATCTCGTTTCTCAAATCTCGTTTTTCAAATCTCGTTTTTCAAATCTCGTTTTTCAAATCTCGTTTTTCAAATCTCGTTTTTCAAATCTCGTTTCTCAAATCTCGTTTCTCAAATCTCGTTTCTCAAATCTCGTTTTTCAAATCTCGTTTTTCAAATCTCGTTTTTCAAATCTCGTTTTTCAAATCTCGTTTTTCAAATCTCGTTTTTCAAATCTCGTTTTTCAAATCTCGTTTTTCAAATCTCGTTTTTCAAATCTCGTTTCTCAAATCTCGTTTCTCAAATCTCGTTTCTCAAATCTCGTTTTTCAAATCTCGTTTTTCAAATCTCGTTTTTCAAATCTCGTTTTTCAAATTTCGTTTTTCAAATCTCGTTTTTCAAATCTCGTTTTTCAAACCTCGTTTTTCAAACCTCGTTTGTCAAACCTCGTTTTTCAAACCTCGTTATTCAAACCTCGTTTCTCAAATCTCGTTTTTCAACTTGGCTACCTGTGAACGCGTCTTCATATCTAATCTCTATTAATTTATCTTGGATACCCGTGTGAACGCGTTAATATCTAATCCTTTTTATTTATCTTATATACCCGTGTGAAAGCGACTTTATATCTAATCGTTATTAATTTATCTTGGATACCCGTGTGCACGCGGCTTTATATCTAATTTTCTTTGATACCAGTCTGAACGCTTATTTATATCTAATCTTTATTAATTTATCTTGGATGCCCGTGTGAACGCGATATATCTTATATTTATTCATTTTTAATTTAGATACCCGTGCGAACGGGCTTTTGTATATTATCTTTGTCATTTTAACTTGGATACTCGTGCGAACGAGCCTTTATATCTATTCTATATTAAGTCATTTTATCTTGGATACCCTGTGAACACGCCTTTATATCTAATCTTTATTAATTTTTAACTTGGATACTCGTGAAAACTCACCTTAATATCTAAAATTTATTAATTCATTTTATCTTGGACACCCGTGAAAACACGCCTATAAGAAAATATTGAATATCTTCGAAAATATCGTTTATATTAAATTTAAGTTTCAGCAACATTGGTTTTTAGATTGAGTTAAATCATTTAATCAGTTTTAATTTTAATTTAATGGAATATTACGCTTCATTTCAGTAAAAGCTATAACCTCAGAAGGCTAAAATAGACTCGAATCCAAAAGATACTATATAAGGCGTTCGTTTATCATTATAAACTAAGAAGCGAGTAACGGTTGCTGCTCTTCAATGAACTGTAGTGGATATACGTTTACAGTAAGGTAGAAGCTAATAACTGTATATTCAAATTTTATTGGAGAATTAAGCGCCGTGGTTGATGACGTCCTCTTCCGACGTCACACACAGACAGAGCCTCTCCACGAACTAAAAGTTCAGTCGGAGCGGTAAGAAGACGAAAGTTTTTCCGATTCGATGACGTAACAGACAGAACCTCTCCGTGAACTAAAAGTTCACTCGGAGAGGTAAGAGGACGAAAGATTTTTGTATTCGATGACGTATTTCGTCTTCTTGTACAACGCGAACGCGAACGCCGCAGTACCTAGACCCCACCAAGAAGGATCAGATAAGGAGAGGAAAAGTGGGAACGGCGCGGCTCCTACTGCGTCGGCCTAAACTCCCACTCTGGGAGAACGAGGGACAGACGGGGGTAGAGATGCTTCGTGGTAAATTGTTGTCACGTGGGTAAAACGAATCCTTTATGAGACGCGCTAGCTAGCGACCACGTGACAACAGTTTACCTCGAGAATTTCCTATCCCCCCTTTCCACCCGAGTGGGAGGTTTGCTCTTCTCTCTCTAACTCAACGCAGCCCCACATTTCCTCTCCTTATCTGATCCTTCTTGACCCCACTAGGGTTCAGTCTAGCTAAAAAGTATATCGGAAAAGAGGTATTTAACTAACATTGACAAAAATTTCTTACGTTTAACACATTTGTATTTTAGTTTTCGTTTAGAAGGACAGTTAAACAACTAATTTAACACATACTTCAATTATTCTAGTTTTAAATAGTGAAAACCGTTTGTTTTTGTGGATTTTAATTTTTCCCTAAGTAGTTCAGAAACACGATTTGATTTCTGCACTAACCATTAACTTCCCCTTAACAATGGACAGATCTCTTATTAATATCAACAAAACCTGGCGATCATTAGCGTCCTCTAATGGCAAAGGTTTTTGGGCAAAAGTAGGAACTAACAAAACATCATGCGCATCTGTCTATTCTCTATCCATTACAGCCACGTATGACGTTTTGTTAGTTCATACTTTTGCCCGCACTGTTTGCCGTTAGAGGACGCTTGTAAACGCCAGGAGTTGATACTCATCTTTATATATTAAGATATGTGTCCATTGTTAATAGTTCTTAGTTCTAAAAACTACTTAGAAGCCGTTTGAACTTTCTTCAACCTCGAACTTCCTTTTCAAAATTAACCTTTGTTGTTTTTTAACATTTTCAATCATGTTGCAATTTAAATTTAAATGTTGCAAAAGTCCTACCTTTCGTATGAACGCCTCAACACAGAGGTTTAAAATTTTTAATATGACGTTTTAATAAAACTAAAAATATAATCTGTAGGCATTCGTAAAAAATGGAGACAGCCTCACTTTAAGAAATACAATCCGTATATTTTTTTTCCTCGAGTGAAAAAAAAATACATTTAAAGGGCAATTTTCATTTTCCGCAAAGAAAATCGCACCATGGAAACCAATAACCTAAAAAAAAAAATTTAACTATCCACGCCATAATAACGGTACGGATACAGCGTCACAATAATTTGGAATTTGGTTCAACCTTGAAATAAATCACGTTAACTTTCTCATAAAACAAAATAATGTCAATGAAATTCTAAAATAATTGTTGCACTGTCTTTATATTCAATAAACAAATTCTTACTGCGGGGACGAACACACCCTCGAAAAGAATGATATAATAACGAGTTTATCGTCTATTACGTCTTCACTTGTTCTTATGGATAAGGTTCCGCTGTATGATTTGTTTAATTATAAATAATTGGTGGTGCTAAACTATTCAAGTTGAGCAAAATATCGTATAAAAGCAAAAGTCAATTTAATCTAAAGATCACAAAATACGTTGGCTTCAATTCTTCAACACACTAAAGAATAAAAACGCTCATATAATCCACCATGATCGCAAAGGTAAGGAAACTGTGCTATAGAAATCATACGAAATTGTAATTGCATAAGTACTTGCGCCACTTAGATGACCATCTTCGCCGCCCTTTTGGGTTTGGCCTACTGCGGAATTGGAGGTGGAGTCAGTAACACCTACAGGAAACAAGGAGTTAATATTATTATATCAATTTCTAAAGATTCAGCTACCATTGCCAATCTTCTCGTCTTATTTTTTTAGCCTCATGGTAACTACGCTTTTGGTTACGATATTGTCGATCATATCGGTGCCAAGAACAACCGACACGAACAAGGAGGACCAGGACACGCCGCCGGATCGTATCAAATTCACGATATCGATGGACGCGCTCGTACCGTCAGCTACGTTGCCGATGGTTTAGGATTCCGTGCCAAGATCTTAACCAACGAACCAGGAACCGTTCAACATTACGCCGCCGCCGCTATATACGCTGGTCCACATGCTGTTCCATCCATCGGTGGTGTTCAGTCTGGAGGACATGATGGACAAATTGGGGGATACTAAACAATTTAATTCAAATTATTATGTTCATATTGAGTGTTTTTTTTAAATAATAAATTATTGAACCGAAGTATTTTTCCATTGCCTTAAAATGTTTCGGATGTGAGAAAAATGTTTAACATTTCTGGATGGCAAGAAATACTGTATCTAAGATTAATTCCACTTTGATAATACTTATCTTAAATAATAGAAATTGATGAAAGTTTACATATTTGATGATTACAGAACCTTAGGATATTTAGGTGGGCCACTAAAAATATCAAGTTTTTTATGTTATACTGAGAAGTACTATGATGAACGAATTTATGATAGCATGAAGTTTTGTGTTTTGCGAAAGAAACTAGATGTCGTTAAAACTCGTCCATTTAAATATTTTAATTTAAATTTAATCGCAAACAATTAGAGAGTGATAGATAGGTAAGGTTCCAATTGCTGAGTTCACACAAGCGCATTTCCTTTTGCACGGTTTTTCATTTCCGCAGTTCTCATTTGCGCAAAGTTCATTTTTAGGTTAGCTAATCACTCGAGCTAGCCTGTCCCTCTGGTTTTATTATAATTAAGGTTAGGTTTGAAATTAGCCCGATTTTAATATTTCTCAATTGTAAATCGGCAAAATTATTTTTCGGTAATTTAAGAATATTTTTATCTTTTAAACTATAAATTTTAAATTATATTTTAAAATTTGTTTCAGTGTAGTACTCATTTATTTACCACTAAATTATTATAAGTCTAGCAAGATTTTCCGCTAGATATTATATTTGCTGCCCCGGGCATTTTATTTATTATTATTTTTTTTTCAATCAGGGATATTTAAACAAAGTTTCAAGTCCCTTTCCTCAATTGGAACGTCTATTTTCCAAAAGTGCGATTTTTTTCCTAGTAAATACCGAAAATTAGCTTTATTTTAATTATCAAATATCTCAACTATGTATGTCATCTTTTATAAACATCAATTACGTACTCCATTCGCGTCGATATGAATTAAAAAAAAGTATATTGGAAAAGAGGTATTTAACTAACATTGACAAAAATTTCTTACGTTTAACCCATTTGTATTTTAGTTTTCGTTTAGAAGGTCAGTTAAACAACTAATTTAACACATACTTCAATTATTCTAGTTTTAAATAGTGAAAACCGTTTGTTTTTGCGTATTTTAGTTTTTCCCTAAGTAGTTCAGAAACACGATTTGATTTCTGCACTAACCATTAACTTCCCCCTTAACAATGGACAGATCTCTTATTTATATCAACAAAACCTGGCGATCATTAGCGTCCTCTAATGGCAAAGGTTTTTGGGCAAAAGTAGGAACTAACAAAACATCATGCGCGTCTGGCTATTCTCTATCCATTACAGCCACGTGTGACGTTTTGTTAGTTCATACTTTTGCCCGCACTGTTTGCCGTTAGAGGACGCTTGTAAACGCCAGGAGTTGATACTCATCTTTATATATTAAGATGTGTCCATTGTTAATAGTTCTTAGTTCTAAAAACTACTTAGAAGCCGTTTGAACTTTCTTCAACCTCGAACTTCCTTTTCAAAATTAACCTTTGTTGTTTTTTAACATTTTCAATCATGTTGCAATTTAAATTAAATTATTATTTTTCTTTACTCTTCAATGGAGAATGCAGCCAAACAAAGTGTTTCTATCGATACTTTATCGTTTAAGTAGGCCTAATGCACCAGTAAATAAATATACAGACAAATATCAAAATTTAAATATATTTAAAACTTACCCGGAAAATAGTCTTAACTCGATTCATGAACATCGTGAATTTCTTCGCCTTGAATGTCAGCGACCAGTCGAATGTTATTGCAAGTCTGATTGAGATCTCTGCTTAACGACGGGCCTATTTGATCTCTATGAATCCAGAATATTTTCCGCGTTAGTTTAAAATTTATTTCTAGTTTAATATTGGTTTTTAAACTTTCTTGTTAGTTTGCATTCTCCCTTCAACAGTCCTGAAAAACACTATAGGCTATGCATCCGCGTATTTCATACTTGTCATTCGTTACTTTTGGTATGCAATAATTTATAGATATGTATTTAAAACGTTCATATAATTTTATTTCCGGTAAAAATTTTGCTATAGCAAAACTCTGATCAATAAAGTATTGAAAACGTTAGGATAAAATCTACACCAGACAAATTATCCTCATACCTAAAGCTAGGTAGGCCTATATCGGAATTTGATCAGTATCCGCTATAGAAAATATGAAATGATTGAATACAAAAGTAGGCCTAGGGTAAGATGGTCGTAAATGCATTCTTAATCTAAATATGCCCAGATAACCACATCATACCCTCAATAGTCCTCTAACTGCATTGTGACAAAGGTTATATAAAAGAAGGAAAAATAATGGTTAAAATCACATCTGGCTTTACCTTCCTTCTAATAACAAACTAAACTTTCATAAGTAATAATCTTCCAACATGCTCATTAGGGTAATTTACTTATATGTAGAATATAGATTTTGGTATTATTTGCAATTAATTTACTGAATAATAATTTAAAGCTTTTGCAAATTTTCAAGTATTTGCAAGCATTTGTGAGTAATTACCAGTTTTTGTAAGACGTTTAAGGAATTGTTGTGATGTATAATATATATATACTGTATGGTTTCCAGTTAGAATACAATTTATTTTTGTATGATGCCATATTTTTAAATTTCTTCAAAATGTCAAACTCTAGGAAAAACCAAATCGATCTAGTAAACTCCCGAATACATAAATATTTTGAATAGTTTTAAAAATAATATAGTGCTAGATTCGGTAAATACATTTATGAATTCTGAACTAACAAACTGATGCTGCAAAATGCTAAGAGGTGACAAGTGTCGCTGCAAGAAGATGGAATACAATAGTGAAAACTATGATTCACCTACCTTCGTACCTCTGACATGAAAATTTCTTTTAGATTACCCTCATCATCGCCCTTTTGGGTTTGTCTCACTCTGGTAGAATTGGTAGAATTGGAGGATTTGGTGGAGCTGGAAGTGAAGGGACTCAGTTCGACATTTGTAAAGCGCTGTACCGTTTGCACACACCAGCACTGTGATCCGCCGTCTTATCATCACCGCGTCCAGGACCGAGAAGGTCAATACTAGCAAAATCACATCCCAGGAAAGTGGCAAGCAAAGTACAGAGCGAACCAACCAAACCCATAGTGAGCTTGACTGTCGTCCTCGATTCGGTGAGGCTTAGGTGAAGATAAGACCTAGGGAGCCGACAGCGGAGAGCTCCTTCGACACTAATGCACCATCCACCGCAAGACTCTACCCAATCAGAAGCCTGAGCACGAGTTGTGATCACATATTGGAACCGCTACCTTAGTTTCTTCACACACCCAGAAGAATGTTACTTCTCCCGAGGGGCTACTTAGTCCGGAGGAACCGATCACACCTCAACTCAGTAGAAAGGGAGTGTGTCACTCTTCGTCATGAGTCCTTTGGCCTAGAAGCTCAGCTCAATCCCCCCACCGCGGAAAGGTGGTGACACGCGGGGGGGGGGGGGAAGTGAAGGGACTAGTGAAAGTTACAGAAGACAACAAGTACCTATATAATAAAGATGTAAAATTTATAGCGGAAACATCTAAACCTAATTACTTTTTAGCCGAATGGTCAATACGGGTTTGGCTATGATATTGTGGGACACGATGGAGCTCAAAATAGTCGTCATGAAACTGGTGGACCAGGACACGCGTCTGGGGCCTATCAGATTCGTGACATCGATGGACGGGCAAGAACTGTTAACACTAACTGTTAACACTAACGAACCAGGAACGGTTCATCACACTGCCGCGGCTGCGGCTTACCAAGGACCTCAAGCGGTACCTTCTTTTGGCGGTGTCGTGTCTGGAGGTCATGCCGGAGTAAATTGAGAATATTAAAAACTGGTCACTCATAATTGGAGAAAGATTTTCAAATACCTACCGCAAAATGTTTTTTTTTTTTTTTTTTTTTTTTTTTTTTTTTCCTCGACTTTGTCTGACTACTCGAGGGTATCGTAATATTGTATATATTAAATTTATATATAAAAACTAAAATGTTATACCTTTATTATTTTTAAACGTTTAGAAAATGAGTTTTTTGAGTTCATTGGTGCGTGTATAATAGAAAATTTCCTCTCTACATTTCACCGGAAATTCTAATCGAAAGGAAAACTAAGGATATCACTTTAAATTTTTGAATCTTGATTTAATCATAATTAAAATAATTAAGATTAATATAAAAATAAATATTAATATACCTCTATAGTCCTGGTGGATTCGAAGAACATCGTCCTGGTGGATTCGAAGTACACCATTATCTCTGCAAATCAATTTGCTTCGAGTCAAAATCGATCGTTTGACCAAATTTGTCTATTTTTCTTCATTTTCAAAGCCTATTTATTAAGTTATTCTAATGGATCATATTGAAAGGAAAATAAAACTAATGGCTTGCTTATGTTAAAATAGCTTCGCGGATTTTTTCAATTTCTTGTGATTAAATTCGCGAGCTTGGCGCTAGATCGTTTAGTGTAATTCGGGTTATGACAATTATTTTTCCGTATAGCCGATTATTCTTATCTCGCGCCGAATGACTATTACATTTCTTGATAATGTTCGTTTTTATCCATAAAATAAGATGTGAATCCAAACATGTTTGATGCGTGCTAGACAATTGGTATATGTACTTTTATAAATTGCAGATGATTAAAGGTTTAAAAATAATCATCTTCTAAAATTTACAAGTTAGTTTAAAGATAAAGTGATTTTCTTAACTTTTTTCGAACTTTTATGCATTATATTTTTAGTTTTCTCCATCTCTTAAAAAGCCGTATTCAATTTATACTTATATGCCAAATATATTTAGATTTTTTGAAAGTTTTATTCTTGAACATAATGATAGCGAATGATAGCTCGAACCATCTTTATTAAGACGTTTCGAAAAGGTAGCTAATTGTAAATTATGGAAAAAATACTTATATAATTTTGACATTTTCATTTTGTAATTTATTAAGAACGCGTTAACCCAGAAGTATACAATTTTGAATTCGGTGTTTAAATAGTATGATAAAACTAATAATATAGTCCATAGAGATTCGAAAAATGCTGACAACCTCACTTTAACTATCTTTCCGAAAATACTACTAAAATCCTTTAGGAGCTTGTGAAACAAATAAAAAAATAAATAAATTAAATAAATATCAAATATACACCTTTCTTTATACGAAATTTAAAAATCTAGCAAAAGTTATCGATAAACGAGTTCACCATGCTTACCATGCTATTAATGTTTACGAAATATTGAAAACACTATATCCATCGACCTCAAAGGTATGACCAAAAAAAAATCTTAGGAAATCACGTAAAAAATAAATGGGTCAAAAATTCGTCTTTGAACGTTACAGAAAATTGCAGTGACAATTAAAGGTGACACTACCTCCACACCCATAAATTCTTATTGTAAATCTATTGTTGTACTACTACTACTATAGCAAATTCTGGTATATATAAGGGAATGGAATCAAATTGAAAGTTACAGTTCATTCGTCAGCTTCTCTCAGTAACGGATTAGTCGTGCTATACTAACATGATCGCTAAGGTAGGAACGAAAGCGAAAACTTGGTTTTTTGATTCACCGTAGTTAATAAGTAAAAGGTTTTAGGTGCCGTTGAAACTCGTCTCTGAAAAAATATTTTTATTTTAATTCTAATTATCTTAACAAATATAAATGTAATGATAGGGAGTAAATAACACGCGAGCTGGCGGCCTAATTCTTTCTTTTTACCGTTAAATGTATTCTAATTTGGTCTTGGATTTCCGAAAACTGGAATTTTCTAACGGTCAAGAAATCTCTGACCTTTTCACGTAAACTACGCAAAATGCGCTTTATTCTAAGAACAAAATAATTCAACTAGTATATCTTTAAAAAAATTAATAATATATATCAGTTATGTCGCTATTATTTAAATTTAAACGTTAGTAAGTGAATTAAACAGGAGTATTCGAGTATCAATGACAAATAGTCCGATGTTTAAACATTAGTATTTCATTCGCTTTTCTAATTTTGTGTTAACAATCATTCAAACTAAACTATTTGTAAAAAATGGAATATACAATATATCTTTTCTCAAATTTATTTGTACAAATACGTACCAGTGCATTAATAGCCTCTAATACCATCTTTTAATACAGAAACTTTTCTCGTGATACGTGTTTGTGAAATTAAAATTTAATTTTTGATAGTGTAAACTCACGTAATATCTAAAATTAATAGAAGCACATGTGTTTCAATTTAGGTTGCTATCCTCGCCGCTCTCATTGGCATGGCTTACTGCGGAATTCACGGTGGAGTCAGCAACACATACAGGAAGCAAGAAGTAATAATACTTTTATATTTATATTAGTCTGCTATCAAATAGCAATTGGGTTGGAATTTTCGGTCATTTAGGCATGAACCATGATAGTTTTAAAGAAAATTAATTTTTCAGCCTCATGGTCACTACTCTTTTGGCTACGACATTGTCGGACACGATGGTGCCAAGAACAGTCGCCACGAACACGGGGGACCAGGACACGCTGCTGGATCATACCAGATCCACGACATTGATGGTCGTGCCCGTACCGTTCACTATATTGGCGATAAGGGAGGTTTCCGTGCCAAGATCCACACAAACGAACCAGGAACCGTCCAACATTACGCCGCCGCTGCCGCTTACTCCGGTCCCCATAAGGTTCCTTCCTACGGAGGTGTGCAATTTGGAGGTCATGATGGACAATTCGTAGGGGGTGCTGGTGGATACTAAAATAACGGTCGAACTGTCTAACAGCAGAAGCTTTAGCTATTTAAATTATTTATGTAATTAGAACCACGCTTATATTTATTTCATTTCCGATCTGATCTTTGCTTAATTGTCCTTTCTTTTATGTCTCGCTCTCTAAGATTCTCTATATTATATTCTAAATCTTCAACAACATAGAATACGTTTTATTTCTGTTTTTACAATCTTGTTATCTAAACTCTTGAAGTACAAATGTACAAGAAGCCTGATGTAATAACATTAAAATAGATTTTTAGCTTTTTAAAGTTGTATAACATTATTTCTTTATAAAAATAGTATAGATAATGTTCAATGATGCAAAAACCAGAACTTATATTTCCTACCGTTTGATGTACTTTTTATTTTGTCCCAATTGTTTTTGCAAACAACTGCAAACCTTGCCCTAGGCGTCATTCATTCATACACCTACTTCTCCCGAATTATTTTTAAAAACTAAGTTTTTAAACCTTGCCCAACCTTTACTTTATCGAAATTATTTTTGCCCACACATTTCTATATAATTATAATTTTTATAAACCTTATTATCTTATTTCTAAATAAATTAAAATACTACATAATTTCTAAATGAATTTCTATAAATTATTATTACTAGAGCTAATATCTACATCAATTTATTTTAATTTATCTAAATCTATAAAAATTTAATTTCATTAAGAATTCCTTCCTAAATTATCCCTTTTTGGGTCTTTCCTATAATTGAGGCCGGTCAGAATTGATTAGGATGATCATCCTAAGGTAGTAGGGAAAATGGTAAGAAAAATCCTACACTGTAAAGCTAAACTGATGATGGTGAAATGTTGTATTAACGGCAATAGACGAATAGACGAATTCAGTTTGAAAAAAAAAACGTTTTTTGGGGAAATGATTAAATATATTTCAGTATTGTATAACCCTTACAAAATTGAATCTTTGTCGGATGAATTTTAAATTTTTGTGATAAAAATAAATTTGACTATATGAACTATAATTACTATTTATAAGCATTGTTTAAAAACATAATAAAATTAATGGCCTCTTAAATAGGAATGTATAGGTTCCTAGTTAAGAGGCCGGTGTTAAATTAAATTTAGGGATTCAAAGGGGATTTTTAAAATTAATGGCCTCTCAAATAGGATTGTATAGGTTCCTAGTTGAGAGGCCGATGAGAATATTTTTTATTCTTAATTAATGGCCACTCAAATAGGATTGTATAGGTTCCTAGTTGAGAGGCCAGTGAGAATATTTTTTATTCTTAATTAATGACCTCTTAAATAGGATTGTATAGGTTATTTTAGGTTAGGTTAGGTTCCTAGTTGAGAGGCCGGTGAGAATATTTTTTATTCTTAATTAATGGCCTCTCAATTAGGATTGTATAGGTTCCTAGTTGAGAGGCCGGTGAGAATATTTTTTATTCTTAATTAATGGCCTCTCAATTAGGATTGTATAGGTTCCTAGTTGAGAGGCCGGTGAGAATATTTTTTATTCTTAATTAATGGCCTCTCAATTAGGATTGTATAGGTTCCTAGTTGAGAGGCCGGTGAGAATATTTTTTATTCTTAATTAATGGCCTCTCAATTAGGAATGTATAGGTTCCTAGTTGAGAGGCCGGTGAGAATATTTTTTATTCTTAATTAATGGCCTCTTAAATAGGATTGTATAGGTTATTTTAGGTTAGGTTAGGTTCCTAGTTGAGAGGCCGCTGAGAATATTTTTTATTCTTAATTAATGGCCTCTCAAATAGGATTGTATAGAGTGCAAAATCTGTATTTTTCATTGGCCATACTATTAACCTCTTCATCAGTTCAGCTTTGACAAAAATCATACTTTTTCTACTACTATCCTTCTACTTTGGAACCAAAAACATTATGACGTCACAAACTGCCTCGCTTATAGGAAAGATCCCTTTTTTCTAATTTCTGCATAGAAATTTCTATGTATATATTAATATATATTTATATTTTCTATTTAAATATTATTTTATATATTTCTAAAAATATTTTTAATACCTTTATATATTTTTCTTTCGAATTTCAATATCTATTTTTTTCTAATTTCTATACAGCAACATTATGAGACAAATTTGTGAATGTATACAGCGCGCCACACTAAACCTACTAGCTAGTACAATAAAGATAAAAACCTACGTTATAAAAACAAAATATATATAAACAATTAAAACATTAATTAACACTCTAAATTGTCACTAAATATTCCTTTAATATTGATAACTTTTTCGTAACTATTGTTTCATCCTGCCTTTAAGGAAAACTAAAGAATTGTTCTTATATATATGAACAAATTATTTTTATATTATCAAGAAATAATCTACTAATGTTTCTGAGAATAATTATATTAAAACTAGTTTTTTCCATTGTTTATATTACAACCTTAACAAACACGATGTTCTTAATTATTACTTTTCAAGTATAAATACAGTTTCAGTTACGCTTTCAGATCAGTATATTTAAATTTTTTTGAGGGTCAGAAGTTTTTACTATAAGACCTTCGTAAACATAATTTAAAAGATAGCCAATTCCGTAAGAAAGCCACACCAGATTTTTAATATTTGTTTTGGACATATTAAAATATTTGGATTTTAATTTTTTTTTTAAATTTTTTGATAACCATGCATTTCACTATAGTAAAACTGAAAGCTATCAATTTTATTGTAGTAAAATTAAAGCTATCAATTTTGCTATAGTAAAAATAAAAGCTATCAATTTCACGATAGTAAAACTTACAAATTTCACCATAGTAAAACATAGTAATTTTAATATAGTAAAACCTATGATTTTCAATGTAAAAAATAAAAACCTATGCATTTGACTATAGAGTAAAACCTATGCATTTTACTATAGACTAAAACCTATGCATTTGACTATAGAGTAAACCTATGCACTTCACTATAAGAACTAAACAATTTACAATAAAAACTAAGCATTTACTATAAAAACTAAGCATTTCAAAATAGAAAAACCTACGCAATTCACAATAATACAAGTTGGGAAACCAAAATATTACCTCCCCGACAACATTAACCTAACCATACTTTAAATGAAAGATGGACGTATGTAAAGAATAAGGATAAGTATTTGGACCAGGGTGCTTTTGATTTCCAGTATTTTATTTCCCCTCTATGTTACAGTGTATAACAATTTTTCACTATACTCAGAGTACTCAAATTTCCCATGACCTTATTTTATGTCAGGTCGTAGGATGAGTAGAGACACACACAATGTAAATAAAAGGAATACAAATTCTGGCAATATAAATAAATACATCGGTATCATTAGGCTGTACTGCGCGATTATCTTTTGTTAATCCAATGATTTAATAAAAACGAATGATTCAGTCTGGGGTGGCTTCCGTCCGGAAGAGACGAAAATAAAACGACGGAGAGTCTCCATTAAGTTACTCTTGGACAAATCCAAGATATTCTTGAGTGCAAGTTCCATTAGCCCTTATTCGGTAGATGATTGGCAATACTTCCGGTATTGATTTCGTCCGAATTTCTTGTTCTGACGTTCTAATTGAGGACAAGACCTTCTTCTGCACTCCTAAAATAAAAAAAAAAAATCTTAAAAGCCTGAAGAAAAAAAAAAAGACTAAATTCCATACCGTTGGTATTTTCACTTGAATAGTTATTTTTACATGTGACTGTAGGCATCTAATATGTCCAGTCTCAAAACACACGCTGCTTTATGTCCCAATTCTTGTGGTCAGGCCGTCTCTTCCTGCTGTTAAATGGAAATGGCACCAGTGAAGTTCTCTGTTGACTTCAAATGGTGATGACATTCTCCGGTGGTTGATCTGTTTTGACAAGGTCTGCGTTCGCTAATCAGTACTCCTGAACCTCCAACTTATGTTTAACTTTAATTTAGCTGAACGATACATACACAAACAAATCGAAGTCCAAATGTTTTATCAGTCAATTACCTTAATGACTATCTCTATAATGCCAACATCTCTAATCGAATAAAAGCATTACTTAAATCTTTATAGCTCTCTTAATACCTCTGCTCTGCTCTGTTCTGTTCTGCTCTCTAACGAAGTTCACTGGACACGCCTGCTTTTGAAATGACTATTTGGGTAAATATTTCCCTGCTTTATAGTGGAGATAACTGTAGCCTTTTTTATATATCAGATGCGCATTTTTTTATTCAAATACAGACTGTTTATTTTTTAAACACAAGAAACCTACTATACTTCAGAGAGAGTTTTCATTACTGTCATTTTTCTTATGATTTCTAACGTTAAGTATCAATCCGCCTCGGCTTTAAATTTTATACTCGAATTCCGCTTGAACTGGTTATATTTACTCCGAGTATAATCGATCTATCAACTAGAGTATTGTAGTAGAATTGTACTTAGATGATCCAAACCACATTGAGTTTGCAGCAAGCCTAAGCTTACACTACCGTCGCTTGAAGTTAGGCGCGTGCTGAACACACAAGTGATATTTAATCCCTAGATCTTTCACTGTTTTTACAGAGACATAATAGATTAAATTAGCCACATTTCTAAGTAATGCGATTTAAATTCAATCGCCTCGGTTTATTCGAGTACTCTACTCAAAAGATCGTGAGAAAGATGCCTCTTATCACCGAAATATAGGTGAGAAACGATTGCCGATACCATCGCACAGGCGAGAGGGTTTACCACAATTCTAAACGCTTACGTAAATCACCCATTGGTGCAGTGCATCTATGAGTACCGAATCTGTAAATCTCGTTTATATAGGCCGAGAAACGATATATATTAAACTTAAAAAATCAAATGATAAGAAAATCTTGCCTACTTTTTAATTACGGGGAATTAAGGTGAATTTAATGGGATACTCATGATATAATATAATAGTGAAAATGAAAGGGCTGAAGATGGCTACCTGAGCAGAAGTTCGCCGCTGAGATCGGAAACTGGAGGCTGGACCTTGGTGTGAGGATGGTCGGAGGTGATTATAACAGTGGGAGACGTCCCATTGCGTATAATCGCCTTCAACTGTCCAGCATCGAGGCACGACCGTAAAGTGAATGGTGGAAGGCGATAATATTCAATGGGAGACGTCATGTTGTATATAATTGCACGACACCTGAAACTCAATGTGCTAGCCATGCTTAAAGGGAGGATGCAATCTAACAACAAGTGATTTTTTTATCGGTTCAGTCGGGGAGGAAAAAAGTGTACGGTAAACTTAATAATAAGTACAATTTTTCACATAATTATTGTGGCTGGAAAAAACAACAAATCGTGACCCCAATTAAATGAAGATTTGTATATTTTTATAAGTGGTGCAATTGCTTTATGTTGGTTAAGTTTAGGTTAGAGAAATTTAGGATCGATTTCCGTTTTTTTCGCAAAAATATTAATTATAATGTAGAACTTAAAGACTTAATAAGAAAGGTTTTGTTAGTGGAATTTATTCATATTTATATGGTTATTGACATTAATTTCTGCAGTTAATACACATACTTCTTTAAAGTTTAGCTAAATTTAATTGGGAAGGCTGATTAATATTTAATATATCGTCGAGTTTTGAATTTTTTATATAAAACCCACTATTTTAAAAATGTATTCACTTTAACAACATTTCCATCTGTTGAAAATATTCTTACTTTAATCTATTCTTTATTTAAATAAAATCAATTGTAATTTTAAATTAACTTGAACCAATTGTATGCTCGTATTTTTCTCTATTATACTAAATAGTCGAGAAAGTTTTAATAATTACAAATACATAATTAAATCATAATTAAAAAACAAACTGTTTTAGGAAAAGATGCTTAATCACTAGAATTAAAGTAAAAATGTTTTTTTGAAGGGAAAACATAGTAGATGAATTTTAATTAGGAATTAAAAATTTTATTTTATTAAAATATATTTAGTAGTATTTTTAAGCAAGAAAAATATATTTCCAGAGTCTGAAATATTTTCGAAGAGAGACACGCATTTAAATAAAAAAAAAACGATTTTATGCTCAAATGGTCGAGCAAGAAAATCAATAGATATAGCATATTTAATACACGATTGCTACATGAAAAATGAAAAACAAAATATAGCAAAACGAAAGCTCATGATTGGCACGCTTTACAAAAGGTCCAAAAATTTGGCAACAACCTTGTTTAATTTTTTTTTTTTTTTTTTTAATCTGTGGATAGAAATTCTCTAGAAAAGAACATATCTATTTTAATATAGTGCAATATTTTGAAAAAGTCAATAAAAACAGCCGGCATATCAAAAACCACAGTCCTTTCTCTCAGATCTATCACCTTAAAGGCTACTTTTTTTTGTATAATTTGTATTTTTCACTTGGAGGGTTTGACTTTTTTCCATTTTTACGTTGAAGCGAAGTTTTTATATTAACCATAAAGTGTCCAAAAGATTGAAAGTAAAAACGAGAACATCAGTGGCCCAAATGAATACACTTTACTCCATGGTTCCATTAAATTTGTTGCAACATTTTTGACAGTATCCTGAAAGAAACATTTAAGCAACCTAATATTATAAGCAAATGCTTTACAAGACACACCCCACCAAGAAAACCAATCATAGCCAATAGCGCAGTTTCCTGAAAGCGCATTTCCCAAAAGCGCAGTATCCAAAGGCGCAGTTCCCCAAATCATTTCTCAACCAGAGACGTCCAAAAAATATTTTTATACTTGCACAAAATATCTCGAACATAAGACAATCTTTCATTGTTCATTTTTAAGTTAATTTTAAATCTCTGCTTAAGAGTTTGTAATGTCGAAAGTCATAATCTCGAATGACAAATTAAATAACCTAACCTAACTTTACCTAAACTAGCCTAACCTACCCTACCGTATTCCAACTGAGCCTGGCCTAACCTAACCCTACTTAACCTTACCTAAAATATTTTTGTAAATTTTCAGCATTCGAATTTCAAAAACAAAACCCGCAATTTACGAAAACATCCTATGGGAAGCTCACAAATTAAAACTGCTCTATTGGCTACCGCGCTTTTACGAAACTGCTCATTTGAGAAACCGCTCTTATGGGAGTGCGCACATGGGAACTGCTATTTTGGCAACATACCGAAATGTGAGTAGCATAAATGAAAAAAAGTTTCAAAACGATTTGAAATATAATATTATATTCTGAGGTATAAAAATTGTCACGATAGTACAATTTTATTTATGGTTGCTAATAAATGGAACCCGTGGGGTATGTTCCGATTTCTCAAAATTATAACACCCAACTAAAACATGGAGGGTCATTCCGTGAATTCACCCATGCATGTCACCCGGGGTCAACCGATTTTTATGAAATTTCAAACACACTTTCGTCTATGTTTGAAACTAACTTATGTAGATTTAGAGCTTAAAACATTAAGTACTTTTAGAAATTCGCCCTTTTTGAAATTAACCACAACCCCACGTTTTTGGCTTCCGAGTTTTACCGAATTTGTGTCCCTTAGCATAAATTTGAATAACTTTCAATCTAATCATTATAGCGTTATGGCCCAAGTGGTATGGCCCAAATTATTCTCAAAATTACCGTTTCTATTTTATTAGCGCGTAAAGTGTAAAAATATTTTTTGCGGGATTACATTCGGAGCCAGTAAAGTGATGTAGTCAGGCCATACACCCATCAATATTAATATCATTACGAACCAAAGAAACAGGACATTCTATTGATCGAAAAAGTTTTGGGTTACACTTTTATTAATTTGAATTAATTTACTTTTAATCTAAACATTATAGGGATATTAAAATTTGGTTTCTTACGTAAAAGAGTGTGGGGAATGTCCAAATTACTCTCAAAATTTGCATTTACACTTTAATAACGCGTAGAATGAAAACATGTTTTCGGTGGGTTACATTCGGAGCCCTGCAAAGTGATGTAGGTAAAGTCATATACCCAACAATATTAATATCATTACAAGGCCCAAAAACTGGCCATTCTATTGACCAAAAATAATTTGGAATAAGTAGGTTTTCTACATTTGCTGGATCAAATACTGATTTAGCGAATTTTACGAAATTGTTACATTTAGGAACAGATAAATTATTTATTTATAAAAAATTTTCAAGAAAATATCTTACAATTGTAACGAAATATTTCGCTACGACATTATTTATATTTTTATTTTATATATAATTGCTTCTGTTAAAAACCCAAGATCTAGTTGTAGACTCGATGTCGCCAATTTTTGAAAAGCCTCTAGAAAATCTTAGCTATCCCTTTTTGTAGTAACGGGGGTTTTTACCTAGTTCCCAAAAATCCGCCAGTTGAATAGCGTTGTCAATAGCGTCACCCTTCCTTTAAAATACCAAGCCATATCGTCAGTCGTATTTCCCTCTCTTAGGGGCGTTCATGAATTCATCAAATGTCATAGTTATATTTTGTTTTGTAGGGTTAAAGCTTATTCGCTTTACTTTCTGTTTGTGTGTGGGAATATAATATTATTGTTTGCATGTTCCGAATGACTCGAACCATTGCCAGAACTTACTGACCAAATGCCAATATATAGTAGTTTGAATAGATTGTTTGTAAAAATAGTTATTACGCCGCCTTTTGAAAGTGCGCGTCCGTTTATCCCTGAATGAAGAAGGGTTAAAATAAAAAACCCAACTTCATCGGTTTTTCACCAAGGAGAGTCAAAATATAGAAAACCTGACGTTATCGGTTTCTGATTGGGTGTTCGTACCCAAGACCGATGTTGGAAGCCACGTGACCGAAGAGTTTAAAACTCGGACACACCATTGTAGAAAAATAATTCTGAATCCAGCTCTCAACCTGGAACCACTTTTGTAGCAGACGAGCGAAGCTGTAATAAGGAGCCGAGATGAACCTTCGTCCTTTTGGAATCCACCTTGGAAAATAGTTTCCGCGCTGGCCGCAACTATTACCGAGATTTAACCAGGGGTTATTGAAGTCTCCGTCCCGGACTTTTCGCCGGTCATCGCCACCACATCTATAGCCGACGTTTTTCGTAGAAGCATCGCACATCGTCTCAGCCTTAAACCTATCTTCTTCAACACTATGGACACCTTCCTGATTTCTACGTTCTTCATCTTCCAAGTCTGGAGACCAACGATAAGTGATGAGTACATTGAAACGCGTGTGTATAGTATATTGAAGATAGTAGTGTTTAGAAGTATTTATTTATTTAATTAGTCTAGTGTTGGTCGAGTAAAGCACGTAGCATGTTATTATTTTGGGGGTAGTGTATTTTAGTAGTGTTGTTTAGTATATTTTAATTAGTAATGTCTTTAATTAGTAGATCGATGTTTAGTAGTTTCGATAATTAATATTATCGTTTATTAGTAGTTTTGTTTTCAGTATGACGTCGAAAAAGACGTATGTTTTAATTAGTAATAAAATATAACTCTTGGTATGGTAATAACTCGTCGCTAATTCTTATTCATCCATAATTTTCATTTAATCATACTAGTCGTAGTAGCTAATGTCAACGCTCGGCATAGTTAGGTCGTTAGTAGTAGCAAAAGCGCTACACAATATATACTTTTGGTCCTTTATTCATAAAAATGTAAAGTTAATGACTCTAGCGATATCTGTTAGAATGGATTACAAAGTTCTTATGTCAGAACATGTATGTAGCTCATACAATGCATGCTTCACGGAAGTGACAAATGTCCTGGAAAAGAAGAAGTTTCAAACTACCTCATGACATTATTCGAAGAGACGGCTGATTCTGATGATGAAATTACATACAAGTTATGGCCACACGTCGGTTGGCAAACCAAATAAATTGACGTTAATGAAAGCACCGGCGATTTCATTATGAACTTTTCCGAACGTATTAGTAGAGCAATTCCACTTGATTTTGTTGTAAAAATCACAAGGTTCATTTTACGAAAACTTAAATAACTTCCGGTAGACCACTTTGTGACTCTGCTATACTTTGCAGGAAACTTATCGTTCATTGTCCAAGATGCTGTGCAAGGTATTCACTGGGAGAATAATCAAGCAACCTTGCATCCATTCGATGCATACTGCAAGACTGGGACAAAATTGAACAATAATCTTTGGTGGCCTCTCGTCGATGACATATGCCATGTGCATTTTAGCTCCATTTTATGCATAGCTTCAGATCCCATATTCACTGGTTCTAGTGGTAGAACACGCTCGGTAGAACATTTAAACTTAAAGAAACAGATTTTGATATAATTCATTCATTAAAATTGAAAGATGATTAAAGGACGAAAACTTTATATTGTTATAAGGTAATTTCTTGTAAATATTTTATAAACAAATAATTTATCTGTTCCTAAATGTAACAATTAAGTAAAATTCGCTAAATCAGTATTTGGTTCAGCAAATGTAGAACACCATCTTACTTCAAAATATTTTTTGGTCAATAGAATACCCAGTTTCTTGGCTTCGTAATGATATTAATATAGTTGGGTATATGACCTTGCCTATACATAGAGATCGAGGTTTGGACAAAATAATCCACAACTATCAGTTAATCAGTTATTCATAAAAAAATAATCGGAAAATTATTCTCGATTACATTGGATTTATCATACTTTCCTCGAAAAATTTTAAGTTATGAATAAAGATAAAATAATCAAATTTCTTGTCCAGACCCCGATCTCTATACCTAAACCACTTTGCAGGGCTCTGAATGTACCCCCAAAAAAAAATGCGTATTCGCTTTACGCGTTATTAAAGTGGAAGTGCAAATTTTGAGAATATTTTGGGCATTACCACTCGATTCTCCCCATTCCTTTACGTAATAAACCAAATTTTCATATAGCTATAATGTTTAGATTAAAAGTTATTCAAATTAATAAAAGTGTTGTTTTCCTAGAAAGTGAAAATTTCGCCAAATTCAAAAAATCAGTATTTGGCCCACCATATGTCAAAACCCCCAACCCCGTACAGCAACATTTATATGGTTCTATAGAATGCACTGTTTCTGGGCTTCGTAATGATATTAATCGATGGGTGTATGGCCTTACTACATCAATTTCCAGGGCTCCGAGTGTAGCCCCCACCAGAAAAATAATTTTTCATTTTTCGCGCTAATAAAATAGAAACGGTAATTTTGAGAGTATTTTAGGCTATACCACTCGGTTGTGCGCATTATTGTGGGTAAGAAACCAAATTTTCATAACGCTTTAATGATTAGATTGAAAGTTATTCAAAATGCTAAGGGGGACAAATTCTCTAAAATCGTAAGCCAAAAACGTGGGGTAGTGGTTAAACCGGCGTATTTCGAAAAGCACTTATTGTTTTAAGCTCAAAATCTACAAAATTTTCTTTCAAACATAGACGAAAAGTTGTGTTAGAAATTTTATAAAAATCATTTGACCCTGGGTGACATGCATGGGTGAATTCACGTAGAATGATCCAGGAGTTTCATTTCTCCCAAGGATTTTCCACCTAGTTGTTAGCATTTCTCCCAACGTTGTTTTCTCCAAAAAATAGTTATTATGAGGATATTTTGAAGTAATTTTAAACCAATTTTAAGTTTTCTTAAATTGAATGAATGTTAATGAAATGACCGTGAATTTTTTTTATGAAATTCCAAGGATCTTTTAATGACAAATGAATGAAATTTAGGTGAAGTTTAACGCAGTTTTTAGAAATTTTCAGTAAATTTTCGAGAACATTTAGGGTATTTTAAGGAACTTCAAACGAAAATATAAGGAATTTTCTGGAAGGTTTAAAAAAAAACTTGGAAACTTTATAGATCTTTCAATGAAAGTTTAAAAACAAATATTAAATTTTTAAGGTTTTTTATTGAAACTTTCAGGGAACTTTTTATGAAAAATGTGTAGAATTTTCAAGGCACCAATCAATGGGAAGTGCACATTAGGTTATTTTAAGCAAGGCTACAAAGTATGAATTCCTTTTTTCTCCCAAAAGTATGGATTCACACTTCTCTCAAAGTTATTATTCCTGGCAAAGTTATTGATTGCTAAGATATTTTTAATTGAAACGTAATGTAAACGAAATAATACATAAATTTCAATAAATTTTGAATAAATTTTAAATGTAGTTTTAATCGAAAATCCTACCTTTCACTTTAAAAGTAAAGTTTAATTTAATTTTACCGTCTTCATCATAAGCCGTAAATTTTTAATTTTCTGTTTTTGTAAATTCACTTTTTAGTTAGCTAAACTATTTTCAATTTTGAATATATATTTTTAATAAAAGGGAATGATAAATTTATAGAACTTATGCGTAGATTTTTTTTTGTTTTTAACAGATTGAATAAATAATGTTTAAATTTTTAGACTTCTCGGTCTATGCGTTTTATAAAGCTAAAAATATTTAATTTTTTCCTCTTCATGACGTGCAATGTTTCTGGAATGTGTTTAAATATAAGATTCTAATGAAAGGCCGGATTAAATAATTTATAGAAAGAGGCGGCATGAAAGCGAGTAGAACATACGAAACTTCTCGACAATAATATAAAAGCCACGGGACCCAGGTGTTAAAGTAATATGTATCTAATTCTTGTTTTAAAAATAAGTGATCGGTTTTCCAGCATGAGCCTGAAGAAAACACCCTTTTAAAGACATGTGGCTCAATTTGAATCAATTTAATTTTTGTCATCGAAAGCTACTCAAATTTCATTTGTATTGTAAGCCAATTTTTAATTTTTTGTTCCACTTATTTAATCCATAATTATTTTTTAAAGTCGGCATTTTCTCCCTTGATTTATATAAATTGTCCACCATAGTTTTCATCTGGACTTATATATTCCAGCCATTTATATTTAAGGATCACTATACGTCATATCCAGGCTTGGAAATAAGGCACTAGTCACGGCATTTGACTACTAAAATAAATGACCTGACTACGCAACATCTTGGGTAGAAACGGGTTCTATTTAACGGCTCTTTTTGTTACTAGTTTCAAGGTTGGAAAAAGTATAGAAAATCCTATACTTTGAACCAACCTCGAAAAAACGCTACATCTTCGATACAAACGAGTGCTTTTTAACGGCTATTTTATCCGTTTCCAAGATTATTTTATAGAAAGGCCTATTCATCATTGTGGTAGGAATACTGAGCTGATGCTGTTCCTGTAACCGAAATTTTCCGAAGACATTTATTATTGATATTTAAATGTCTTAATTATATACTCGTTTTCAAGAGGAATTGACAATGACTACGAGAATAAACATTCATTGATTATCAAATTGCCACAACAATGGTTGAATTGTCAACTCATGAACCGATTCACCGATCTATTACAGGGCAGGGTTAGAAACAAGTCTACAACTAAATTTAGAATATCATCAGTGAAATAATAATTAGGCCAAGGGTCACTGGTCCTAATGACCAGTTTCATAATAGGATATGGCAGGGGTCAGTGGTCCCAAGGACCAGTTGAAAAAAACTCATTTCCCAGACTGGTGGAGGGGTTACCGCCAAGTTTGTCTCTCTTGTCATAGCTTAGCCAATCAGAATATGATCAGAATGGGAACAACGATAGCGACATCAACGCGTTAAGAGTGTACTCCAATGGGGGCTGCCCCTGGAAGTTCATCTTCAATTTAGTATCGTCAATTAGAGTAAACAAATCATAGATATGACCTGGCTTGGAAATAAGGATATTCTATTTAGTAGTCAGACTGACTAGTGAGCCCCCTCTCCTTATTTATTTTAGTAGTCACTGACTACTGGGGGTAAAAATAGGGGTATGAAAGAAGAAGGAAAGACCGTATTAATATAATGCTTTACCCATCTCGTAAGTCGTATTCGCGAGGACTGAATTTAAGCTTTTCTCCTTTGTGTATAATCTCGTTTTTTCCCTTTTTGGGTTTGATGAATATTAGAATTGAGGTAAATGTTTCACTAGTCAAATTGACTAGTTACCCCCCTGATTTTTATCCGTGATTTTCGGTCAAGTGAGAATCTAGCTTAAAGTTATCTAGAAGAAAATTCTACGAATTTAAGAAAGATTAAGACTGGGTGGATATCATAGGAGGGACCCAAATGTGTTTGGATGGCCCAGATTTTTTGTTTAATAGGAATTTGTACAGACATGTCAAAGGTTTGCCTATGGGGAGTTCACCGAAATAAATCGTAAATGCCTAACGTGTTATGTTCCTGTTCACGGGGTCAGCTAGTCAATTTCCGTTATTACCACCATACCCAAATTAATAAACAAGAAGATTAAAAATGAGCTTGAATACCACATACAGTATTTAAAGGGCATACCTGGATAAGATAGTGAAAATTGCCTTTGGAACGAATCGAGGCGAAAAAAAAAATACAATGCAGAATTGTAGTTCGCCGAAAATGTTCAGCTCAAAAGATGCGCCCATAAACCTCAAACACAATACTTTGTAATTTTTCGTTTTTTGGCCGTTTTTCCGTCAAACTAACACCAAATCTAATGTGATTTTTTTTTTATTTAAAGGTCTCTCGAAGCCCTACAAGGTGATATTTTAAAATGCGTGCTCAAAAAACGAGTTTCTTACGCCCTTTTTAAAATTTAAAATTATATATATATAAAAAAAAACGAAGACAATGGTTGTCTCGAAAAAATATTATTTCGTGTATTTTTGGTTAATGTATTCCCTGAATCTTTTCAGATTTTTGAGATTGGTGGAACATGTTCAAAAATATTAAAAACCGTACTTAAAAACCGTACTTATTTTATAATTATTTTATAATTTCGGGACGGTCATTTATCATTTATTCAGAGAAAGACGAGATTTCACGCGCCAAGTGATAGGATAATGTTTATTAGTTAAAAAAATAGTTCACGAGTTTAGAGGTCGGCGTTTTGGACAAAATAATATGTTTTATCTTTATTCATAAATTGAAATTATCCAAGGGAAGTCTATGACAAATACAATGTAATCGTGAATATTTAACTTAACTAATTAACCAAATATTTATGGATTATCTTGTCCAAACCCTGACCTTTACGCGAGATTGAATTATCGGAAAATAAAAAGGTGCACTCACAACTCATTGTGCCAAATTGAATCACGACAACACCATTTATACATTTTCTCACGATATATCCTATTTGGTCAATTTTATTCAATCATATACTGTAAAACCAAATTACAAACACAAGCCTAACGTACATGTACAAGAATACCATATATTGGCACACAATGTATCTGAAGTATGAATGCAATATTATAAATATACTGATTAATATCAATCTTAGACGCTGTGCTTGTATTTATGCCTTACGCTTTGTAGTCAAGACTTCCGGACTTTACCTTACAAGCTTCTTGAGCAAACTTAATTAAATATCAAATGTTATTTCCACAATTTTGAGAACTCATAATTAGTACAATTATTGGTATGTACATGTACATATATATGCAGAGGTTCCTATACCCTTATCAATTGCTTTTAATTTATTATTTGTAACTAGCAAAAGATTTTGAAGATCCTGAAAACTCAATAATAGAATTTTTTTAAATTAACTTTATTCGATAAAATTTAATCTAATCTCAGAATTTTCTAGACTTCTCTAATAATTTCCAGAACTTTCCAAACCTAAAACTTTCAAGCACTTTCCATACTTTTCTGCAACCGTCTAGAACATTACGAAAACATTTACGGACGTACGCTCGTACGGTCATTGTAAATAAGTTTTTTACTTCTTTACTTCAAAACTATTCGATTTGTTTACTAATCTATTTTGTTTTGGTTTCTAATCAACTTTAAAATAAATTCAAAAGTTCTTAACTTTTAAAAAAGATTTTTTAAATATTATTTTCTATTAGTTGTTATCCAACCAAAAACCATTTCGGTACAAATGTATGGTATTAATCTAAGGTTACGTTTGTGATTTCATTTTACAATATATTATGAAATTAAATAATTCGCGCACTTTAAAGTGACGACATTGAAGATATCGGGCGAACAAGTATTATTACGTTGTCATTTTTGGCGCATTGAGTTGTGAATGTACCTTTTTAATTTCTCGATAATTTAATCTCGCAAAACAATTTTTTTAAAATAATAAACTTTATAACTTTAGAATAAACGCCGTTGGCGCGTGAAATCTCGTATTCCTTAGAATAAATGATAAAGATGTATGTCCGTCCCTATTAAATATGGCCAAAAATGCGTGTTTTATTTTTTGAACTCGTTCCACCAATTTTAAACAGGGGATTAGTTTAACCAAAAGTACACGTAATTTTTTTCCACCTTTAAGGGCTTCTAGAGACCTTTAATTTAAAAAAAATGCATTAGATTTAATGTTATTTTGACAAAGATATGGCCAAAAAAGGAAAATCACAAAATATGCTTTTTTGGGTGTTGTGGGTGCATCTTTTGAGCTTAAAATTTACACAGAACCACCATTTTGCATGCTGATATGAACCGTCTATGTCCTTTGTTCATAAATTAAAGTTTTCTTTGTTTCTAAATTGAATCTAATTTAAAACAATGACACTTACTTCGCATTCTTCTTTTATATCATTGGGAATGATATCTCGCATAAGTTCTTCAAACCTTTTCAGCGGACAGTTTAATTCGCAGTTGGGAACTTGCAGTGGGAAAGGTTCAAGTTCGGTTGTATTTTTGTAAAATAATCGAACGGTTGCAAGATCTAAATTTCCCTCGGATCCATGTTCTTGGTGAAGCTCCATCAGAACCGTGGCGCAATATGGAATAATACGACCATTAAAAACACCCATAGCATTCATAAAAGCGGCAATAATGGCATCGTGCTTCGAAAGATTAAATTTTAGAAAATTAATCAATTAGTAAGGTTTATTGACGAATTCGAAATATTCATACCATCTTCCAGGGGCTATGGCTATTGGGGTACAAATATAATGATGAACTATCATAATAGATGGCGCACCTGCGCCTCACTATCTCTCGCTCGCGTACCTATCCATGTATCACACCCGTTGCTATGGGAAACGTGTCAAGTCTCGAAGCGCGAGGGGAGGGGTTACAGCCTAGTTTGTCTCTCTCGTCATAGCTTAGCCAATCAGAATAGGATCAGAATGGGAACTACGATAGCAAAATTTCTTAACAGATCGGGGCGTAAGGAGTGTACCCCAATAGCGCGCTCCCCTGCAAGTTCCTCTTCAATTTCGAATTCGTTTATTCTGATACTTATTTCATTCTTACTGTTGAATACATATGCCCTTTTTTGATATTACTCGTTGCTTTGGAAGCCTTGTCTTTCATTAACCCTAAAGCGTACTTTACTAGTGGACCTAAAAAGAACGAATTGCACGAGAAGATTATAGCAATAATATGCTTAAATTCGAATTACAACTAAATAATACTACTTGTAGTACTAGCTAAATCTTTCGTTTTTCGACAATAATTTTTTTTCGGTCGAAGAGAAAACATTTAGCAGTAATCATCCTTCATTTTAATAGAATTATTAATACGTTTTTGTACACTTCACTGTGCCTCTAAACTAAAAATACCATCCATTAGCAAGATATTCAACGAAAGGACGATGCAAAAAATGGCTTATTTCATTATTAGACCATTAATTGGGTCTATTTTTTTCTGTTAATGAAGCTCAGTTATGGCAGCTCATTTGTTTATATATATATAAAATCTTTAAAATATGAAACTACGAAATTGTTATATTTTCAGATATCTGAAATGGCAGAGACTAATCTAAGATGTCTTTAAAATTGAGGACCAGCAGCAAGCAGTTTTTATTTCTCTTTGCTGAATGAACACTTACTGAAGAGTAAGTAGTGAAAACTCAGGCCACAAAGATTGAAAAACCGTTTAAAGGTCCGAGTTATTTCAATCTACAACTGCAAAGGTTATTTCCCGTTTCCGCTACGGGCTTCGATTGGACAAAATCAGGACGTGACAATTTTAAATCTTTCCATTCCAATATCCGAGCTTTAAGCCTTTAGTAGTATCTAATCGTGGGGCTAACTAGTAAGAATTTGCCTGTACACCGAAGACGTAATTATTATTGAGTACAGATGATTACGCAATGAGCACAGAACGATTACGATGAGTCCTCAATGCACCATGATAATGTAATTTAGAAATTAGATCAGATGACAAACAATTCATCCGAAAATAAAATATCTGAAAATATACGAATAACAGAAGATAATGGATATCTGATTCCAACGTCGGACACCATTGTAAGGGAATCTTTTTCTTTTGACAACCAACCTCGCCATTAGTATAATGTGCCTTTTCGGTAATCTATTCAAACCTTTGGCGTTAGGTATTGCCAATTAAGGGCCAACTTAATAAAAACGTGAAAAGATTCGTGTTAGCACATACAACGAGAAAATAAAAAATACTTTGCCACTTAAAGGGCAATTAAATTGAATTACCAACTAAAATCTACTTTAGATATAGTTATTAATAGGTTGTTCTTTAGATGAATATTCCTAAAAACAATATAATCCCTTTTTGCGAAAGAAAACTTGGTTTTAAGGTTATATATTTGGTAAGTATTGAGTTGGTCTTTTAAGGGGCTGTAGACTGTATTGAGCTAGTACTAAGTTGCTTGAAAGTTGTATATTTTTCGTTCATATTGAGTTAGTTTTAAGTTGTCTATATTTGGTCCGTATTGAGTTGATATTAAGTAGTCATTATTTGGTTAGTAACAAGTGTGTTTTGGGTAATAAGCTGGTTTGTATTTGGTTAGTATTAAGGCTTCTTTTAGTGGTCTCTATTGATTTTGGATATTAAGTTTTATACGTTTACGCATTTGTCCCAAATACCAACTCAATAATAAATAAGTTTACAATTTGTTTTAAGTAGTTTATTGCAGACTTATTTTTTGGTAAGGGATAGTTGGGCGGCATAACTGGTTTCTAGTTAATAGTATATTTTTGTGCAAAGAACGTTTCTCGCGTAACGTTATAAACTTCAATAATCTTTATTAACTATATCACTTTCCAAATGGCCTGTCCAACATTTTGCTATTTTGTACTTCAGTTGCGTTTTAATTTGCGCCAGTGACATTGAGAGTCCATTGTTCATGCATCGATGCAATGTTTAAAGATAACCTTAGTTACGAAATCAATCATGCGCGGATGACCCCTTAATTAACGTACATTAATAAACGTATACTCAATTTCACTTTTAAAATACCAGCTAAATATTTAAGCGTATCATTGTATATGTTTATTAATGTACGTTAAGGGGTCATCCGTACATGATTCATTTCATAACTCTTAAACGGCGCCCCGTACGACAAAACGTCATAGAACATATTCGTCTTAAAATGACGCCATAGAACCCACTGTATCTCGGTCTTAACACCATTTTCGAAACACCCTGTATGTTAAACCAGAAATTCAGGCTTAACATTTGTACGAAACTTTTTTAACATGGTGATTAAATTAAAGTATTATTAGAATGAATTAACGAGACTGCTACTGCATCGCTATTAAACAGTTAATTGAATAAACTTTCTGGGCGCTTGTGATCGTAAAAGTTCAATTTCAACGCAAATATAGAATTAAAATCCTTCTGAATTTACTAACCGAACATGCATAAATAATCGCCATAAAAAATAATTATATTTAAAATTTTAGTTTCAAAGCAGCTAGTTGCAGTAAATCGTAACCAACTTAACCCTTGAGTACTATTATACCTCTCTTAAGTTGAATCGAATAAACGCCAATAGTGGATATTACTTCCTAATGAACCTCATATGTTGTTTTCATAAAAAGCACTTTTGTAGTAATTTGACTTAAGAGAGATTTATTATGAAAAGCGCTCTTCTAATACTATAGTCGCCCCAACGAAAGAAGAGCCCTGAGAAAAACGTCCGAAATGGGGTCGCCACCATCGACCCCATAGTTTTTAATCAACTTGTTTTTCTCTTGCGATGTCTGTCTGCAATATCGTCTGCTATCGAGATTGAGTGGATAAGTTCGGTGTTATAGAACGTCGGCTTTTTGCAGTATATATGCTGTTATATTTTGTTTAATGCGATCAAGTATTCTGTATAATTCATATCATAGCGAAACAACATTAGAAAGTACACCAGTACTAGTTTTTTTTTATTACGATTAACCTCTGAATTTAAAAACATTGAATATTTAAGGAAAGACACCATTATAGTCGCCCCAACGAAAGAAGAGCCCTGAGAAAAACGTCCGAAATGGGGTCGCCACCATCGACCCCATAGTTATTAATCAACTTGTTTTTCTCTTGCGATGTCTGTCTGCAATATCGTCTGTTATCGAGATTGAGTGGATAAGTTCGGTGTTATAGAACGTCGGGTTTTTGTAGTGTATATGTTGTTATATTTTGTTAAATGCGATCAATTATTCTGTATAATTCATATCATAGCGAAACAACATTAGAAAGTACACCAGTACTAGTTTTTTATTACGATTAACCTCTGAATTTAAAAATATTGAATATTTAAGGAAAGACACCATTAGTGAAAAAACAAATATAATCAAAAATTAATGTAATTGTCTTAGAAATCAAGCACTCTTTGCCCGTTTAGTTCGAATATTCATCGGAGTCTTCGCTGTCATCTTGCATGTTGATAATAAGAGGTTCAATCGCGGTTTCGATGATGGCATCTTTTTCCCAGTACTCTTCAAGTACCTTTTAAACATGCATAATCGCGTTGATCCAATTTTCCGGTGTAAGACGTTCTATGGCCCTTACGGTGACCCGAGGGGGAAGACACTCGCGAGTTCAGGTGTAGAAAATTTTCGAACTCTTTGTACTATCAAAGCTGAACTCAGAGTTCATAAGAGTTCGAATTCAAGAGTGTCTGACCCCTCGCGGTGACCGTATCTTTGACCGTCGATAGTTTGAAACCAGAATTCTCCTTGGCAACTTCACTTGTGCCCATATCAACTCAATTGGGTTAAACTGGCAATGGTACGGTGGAAGCCTCACCACTTTGTGACCTCTACTTTCAGCAATCTCGTCAATTTCGTATCTCAGGGTTCTTGACTTGTGAAGTTTAATTATTTCATGGAGTTCCGCTTTGAGTGAGGTTTTGTCATAGGGAATGTGTTGGTCGTCGAGCCATTTCTGCATGTCGCCTTTACGAGTTGCTGTGGTAGGTGCTTTGTCTACAATAACCGAGTGATATGACGCGTTGTCCATGAAGATGGTGGCATTTTCAATGTTAGGAAGAAGTTGTTTTATAAACCACTCTTTGAAGCATTTGGCATTCATGTCGCCATGATAGTCTGCAAGGCCCGATTTAGATGGGAATATCAAGAGTCCATTCTTCACAAAACGTTTCGAGGAACCCGCGTGAAGTACAATAAGTCTCTTTCCTTTACCAGAAGGGACTTTCGGACCAGATATATCGTCCAACTGCCAACATTGCGATACCGTATGGTTTTCATTCACCCACGTCTCGTCAATAAAAATAACGTTGTCCTTCAAATCGATACCTTTTACAGTTTTTAGAAATTGCCGACGGCGAGCCACGACGTCAGTTCTTTCCATAAGATGCTTGCGACTATCGACCTTTTTATACTCGAAACCAAGTTGATTTTTAAGTACTTGTCGTAATGATTCACGACCACCACTGAAAATGGCTTCTTGCGTCACATCGTCGACTTGTCGAAGGGATTCCAGTAATTTCTCTACAGTGGGGAGCTCTTTGTCTAAGTAGAATTGATGTACTCGACGTCTAATAGCTTCAAGCTGAAAGCAATCTACCTCAGTTACTGGGGATGAACGGCTTCTAGACTTCCCGGGACTCTGGGCAACCTCGGCGTATGACTTTCCTATCTGTTCGGCATCTTTCACTTCCTTCTGAATCCTTTTAACCGTTGTACAACTTACACCAGTTGCTTCTGCCGTGCGAACTTGAACCTGTTCAACCGGATGCAAGACACGCTTTTCGTTGCGCTCTCGTTCAAAATAACTGGCCACATTAGATATAATTATTCGTGCCTGGCGGTGGATAGTTGAGCCACTACTACATTTCGGCATGGTTAACTAACTATGAGCTGCACTCTCCCATTGATTAATACCATGCGCGATAAAATTTTCAAACGTTTTAGATATTTATTTTAGATAAAATAGTCAATTTAAACAAGAAAAGTGCTCTTAGTTAAAATGTGCAATTCCTTCCGCTTAACTAAAAAAACAAACGAAACCACGGGTAATTGAATATTTTTTAAATATAAAAGGTACTTGAAGAGTACTGGGAAAAAGATGCTATCATCGAAACCGCGATTGAACCTCTTATTATCAACATGCAAGATGACAGCGAAGACTCCGATGAATATTCGAACTAAACGGGCAAAGAGTGCTTGAATTCTAAGACAATTACATTAATTTTTGATTATATTTATGTTTTTTCACTAATGGTGTCTTTCCTTAAATATTCAATGTTTTTAAATTCAGAGGTTAATCGTAATAAAAAAAACTATTACTGGTGTACTTTCTAATGTTGTTTCGCTATGATATGAATTATACAGAATACTTGATCGCATTAAACAAAATATAACAGCATATACACTGCAAAAAGCCGACGTTCTATAACACCGAACTTATCCACTCAATCTCGATAGCAGACGATATTGCAGAGAGACATCGCAAGAGAAAAACAAGTTGATTAATAACTATGGGGTCGATGGTGGCGACCCCATTTTTGACGTTTTTCTTAGGGCTCTTCTTTCGTTGGGGCGACTATAGGAAAACCGCTCTGGACCGAATTACACTAGGTTGAATTAAATTCGATTTCAGATAAAGGGCTGTTCAAACCATCATATATGAAAGAAGTGTTGAACTTCATCAATTACAGCAAAATCTACCCATTTTTATGAAAAAGAAAGTGAAAACTCACCGCCTCTCAACCGTTGAATCTTTTTAGAAGCGTATTTTACTATAAAACCTTCACTAGCAGCTTCCACCATTTCAGCGTATCGTGATTCAACCCATGACGGAATTATCAAGTTGTGAATTTTCTAATGAAACAAAATTTTTTTGTCAATATACATTTATTTGAAGTGAATCCTGAAAGATTTTAATGTTCACTATACCTCAATACCGATTACTCCTTGAACACTTTGCAATGAAGTCGGATCGTAAACACTATCCCCGCTGTTTTGCGTCATGTACTCCATTAAATCCTATGATGGTTTCAAGAACAATTCGCAATTTAGGAAGTTATTTTAAAAACGATAATTATTTTGGAAATAAACGTTAATATTTGCAAGAAGTGTTAAAAATAACATTTCCTGGCGGTTTTTTACTCAATCATGGCTACACAAAAAAATATATGTCGCGTTATCAGGGTTCAGAACCTTTTGTAAAACGAAAACGGATTCAGTATGTTCCATTTCACTTCCTATAATACAAATAACTTAATACAAATTCGTATAATTTCTATTAATTGGATAAAATCTACTAATTTCTGATACATATTATCTGTTTGATTAAAAATAGACTGTTTTTCATTCCAGTTAACTTATTCCAAGATAAAGTAAAAATCATAATCCATATCCGTTTTCATCCTAAAATGACCTAATCTTAGGATATTATCCGTGTTATACCATCGGATAAAATGATTCAAATTCATTTTCGTTAAAAATAATAATTAAAAAGACGATTTAAAATCTTAGTTTCGTTGTTTAAAAGTTAATTCGATATATTTTATATTATATACTAATTCTGGAAATGTGAATTTTCTTATCAATCGTTATACGTTTCAATACGTGTAATTTGTTTGTAGATAAAGCGCCAAACGCGTATCTTCGGGTAAACCTTATACATTTAACATTTATACGAATATACAAATTTCATTTTTTAGTTACAAACAATTTTACTGAAGATAAAATATCTGAAAATATATGAATACCAGATAATGTATATCCGATTCCTAGCTCTAAAATAACTCCAGTTATTTATTTATATTTATAATTTGTGGTATTTTTGAAGCCAATTCTACCGTCTCAGCATGAATAATTGATTCCGAGTAATTTAAAGAAGTTGTCGCTTTCTTACATTGCGATTGGACATGTAAAAATTATGATTTTAGCTGGTTGTAGCAGACCACCTGCAAAGGTTTCGCGGACCACCAACTGTGAACCATTGAAATAAATAATTTAAGGGAAAAGGGTAGTGTTATGTAGCACTAGCACTTGTAAGTGAATAACCACTGGCTCTTCTATGAGACCATATAGACTTTTTGTCGCGCCTTATGAAGCGGGGCTACCATTTTGCACCTTCCCCTTAGTTCCGCCCCAACCCGCCATTTTTGTTCTGAAGAAACAAGGTGATATTTTTTTAATAGACATTAGTAGAGCCACTGCGGCGGAATGAGGCTACGCTGGAGTTGTTTATACTGGTCTGTCGCGCAACTCCCTCACCCCCGTAGAAGCCTCTAGTTCCCGCAACACTAACTATATAGTTGCCGAAACTATAGCCATAGTAGTTTTAACCCTAACAGTATGAATAGTACCTACTGCGTCGAAAAACACTTCCCGGGTGCAGGGTTACCAAACAAACTTTCGTTTAAGACGGCGACCTTCAATTTAAGGCGCCACAAAAGTCTACAACGCATTTTTTTTTCAATTACTACTTTAGCCACTATTTTTGGCTTAACGGCGCTCACGAATTTTTTAATCATGGATTTTGTTAAATCCTAGGAAAACCAAAAGTACCATTTGATACTGTTAATCAGTTTACAATATCAACTCTCTTGTGAAGCATTATATCTCGTATTCACTTAATTTCTTACTACTTACTCTATACTTTTCAATGTATTCTTGCCCAAATGCAGTTTGTGGAAATCTTTTAACTTCAGCATCCGCGGCGGGACAAGTAGCGTCTTCATTTATCAACTGTAATGAAAAGCTTTTTTATAGTTATCATCATATTCGGTGAGTTTAAAATATTATGAAAATGTATTTTCACGTGAAATTAAGTATATTTTTTATTCCCTTCATAAAGTAATCTCTAACGTGATAAGAACTCCGTGAAAACAGGGTTAAAACGTGTAATAGTAAAATAGAACCATTCTTGATAAGTAGTAGCGACGAATGAATCGGGTCTATCGTTTTGAAGATCCGACCCAAAAAAATTATGAAAATAAAATCCTGTCCAACCCGAACCGGAAAAAAATTAAAAAATGTAAAGCCGGACATTATGAAAATAAAATCCTGTCCAACCCGAACCGGAAAAAAATTAAAAAATGTAAAGCCGGACCACTCCAAAGCGAAATAATAATAATAGTACGGGAAACTGGAAAAAAAAGGGTCGGATAAAGACCTCTAGACATATTTCTGATTGCCACCCCAGGCGCTCCCTTTTAGGTACTTATTACTACCCCATTTTAAGGGTATTATAAAATATATTCTATTTAGTGTATTGATGAAGACCTTTTGGGTACTATTTGGCACCATATATAGTATTTACCTAGACTTCAAAAAATCATTATAGGGGTTCTGAAAATACCTTTTGGCTCTTAAAGGGCTACTAAGTGGTTCCATGGTATTTATTTGGACTTCAAAAAATCACTAAAAGGTGTTTAAAAAGACTTTTTTCGACATTATAAGGACTTTTTTCAAACTTCAAAACATGGAGATTTAAAAGTTTTAAATAACATTTTCACACACTACTGTTAATCATTTGAAAGTTTTAAATAACATTTTCACACACTACTGTTAATCATAGATGTTTTTAGTATTTATTCTAAACTACCAATGTCCTAATTAGTCCATATACATCGTTGTTTAGTTGGGGGGGGGGGGTCTCAATATATTGTAACGGTTATATTTTACTTCTCTCCAGTTAAGATCCCATTTAAAAATTAATATCTACAATATGTTCAAGAACTTAAAATTTACTTACAATGATTTGGGAATAATATTTCCACCATAGTTTTCATTTCGCGGGGTTCTCCGATTGCTAAGCATAACACTTGACTGCATAAAGTGCAAATACTTTCACGAGCTTGGTTCGACAATACGTTTTTGGGCTTTAAAAAAGACCTCCTTTACTGATAAAATACCATTTCTGAAGTCAAGAATATCAGAACCATTGAAAATTGCTAATGTTTGTTTAAGCGCCATCGGTGGCACTAATGAATATCTTAAGGTGTTTTACCATTAAAGTACCTTTTAAGGGTTTTAAAGAACCCAAAAAACCATATTTTTTACATAGTAGGAAATTTTCAAATTACCGAATAGGGCCCCATGCAGGCTTGAATACTTCGAGGCTAACTGATGAATTCTTCTGCCCACCACAGATCCCGTCCAAATTTTGCCCCGAACGTAAGGCACCTGATTCGCCGAGGCAAAATGGGGTAAATTAACGTATGGATGCGCTTTGGTTATGACATAACTTGACAAAAACGAACGTAAGCTATTTTAAAGGACACTGATGCCAAATTAATTCATGTTTTATCTTTTCGTTTCCTGTACGCATTCAAATTAATGTTCAGAAACCGAATACGGCCCGTGGTAAAAAATGCTTAATTTTTGACTGAACGATTGGTAAATGACAACATTTACATGCGAATCATTTTTGAATTGGTAGCATGCGGAATGGTACGTTTATCATTAGCAATGCAATAATGTTTGGGAAAGTAAAGACGGTTATTTAATCCTTGTCACCAGTTGCTTGGCGACTTATAAAAAAGGAGAGAGACATATTTTTTTATTTCTTCGATTATCATATTCAGTTTGGATTTTACCAGCTATTCTTTATTGATAATATACATATTTTATTAGTGCATAAGAACTAAAATTGAGCTTAAAATTTTGTATTCCTTATTCTATTCTTGCTGTAAAATACTATATTACACCAACAACACATTTCCCTGGATTATAGCTGTAAGTAAAGAGGTATCTAATCAATTTTATATATAATTATTTCGTATTATTTTCAGTTTAACGAGAATAATTTCATAATCTTATTTCAGTGGAGTATTATAATCATGTTCAATATCCAATTTCACTTTGGAAGAAGTTTATCCACGATGAAAATAGCATATTTCACAAAATTTTCGCTATTTGAACCGAGGATTGTACTGACATTGAAATAAAATGTATATTTTATGAAGTAAAAGAAACTATTAAAACCTGACTATTTTACTACTTAACATATATTTCAATTAAAAAATGTTTAATTTGAGAAGAAAAATAATTTTGTAAACTACGACTTTTTACTATTTAACAATAATATTGATATCATTTTAGAGCAACGTATTCAACCTTCTGGTCTTCGTTGATCTTTAAGTTGCAGCCAGTGGTCTATTTCATACTTGTGAAAGCGTTTCTTCCGGGTTAAAGTTTAATTGGCTGCAAAATTGATATAATACGCAGAAAGTGCATAATTATAATTTTCTGTAATTAGAAATGATATTGCAATATTTTGTTAAAAATAAAAAGTGATTTTTAATAAAAAGCATGTAATTCGGTTGAAGTAACGTTTACCCCACTTATTTTTTAATCAAATCGGAATCGGAATTCAATTGGTAAACAACACTGTTTACCAATTGAATTCCGATTCCCGAAGCCTATAAATTACATTCTACCATCCTGTAATCCTTAGACCCGAGCAAACCTCGTCTTTATAATAGAAATTGTACACGTACTAATATGCAATCAATGTTTGCCGAAACTCTGTATAATATTAAACTTTATACCATATGCAATATGACAATTAAGTTTGTAAATACTAGGAACTAGTGTTTTAAAGGAATGATAGGCCTATGAACTGAGAGTAATAACTCCTTATAAAACGTGAAATTAAATTATATTAAAAATAATATCCGAATCTTTCTAAAATTTTGTTGCTAAATGCATGTGAATAATACTTACATTGTTAGTATTAAAGATTATTTTTAAAGACGAAAACCATTAGCATTTGGTGTGTTCAATATTGAATAAACCTAGGCATAAGATGCTAACTGCTCAGGCATAAAACTCATCTAAAGAAAATAGAGGGTTTCAAGAGTTATTATGCAACTACACCGACCTTTATATTAGGTTATGTGGCTCTAGTACGCTTTACACTGGTCTTCGGTGTAAATCTAGGATATATTTGAACTTAATTAGTGTTTGAATGCAGCACTGAACAATTATCCACTAAAATCATTAGGTTTCTTTTATGTCAAATTATGTCAAAACCCAATAAAAATAGCTACGTTTATTTTCCCCATTTTGCCTCGACGAATCAGGACCCTTCGTTCGTGGCAAGAAGGGGCTGGATTTGTGGTTGGCAGCATAATTCCGCTTGAATAAAAAGGCCGACCCTTCTACCCGTTCCAATGGTTTTTGGAAATTAAAATCCCACACGACCACGTCTACAAAGATTTCTTAAACCTTTGCCCACCAACTCTACCTGAAACTGGTTCGGGTAGGGTAACAAAAAACGATTAAATTTGAGGCTCGATTCGTCATTAATAAGCAGTCCGCGGTTTACCTTTAATAGTGTATTCCAGAGCAAATTTTTAATAACAAGACTATATTCAAAATATTAAAAACTTCTAGCGCTGCCCCTGTGAATTCTCGTATAAGCCTCTCCTTCGCTAGAACTTGAATGATCTCATATATATGTTGTTTCTATCTTAAAATTAGTTATTGCTATAAAACCAAAATATGATTACCAGTGTGTATCAGATGGGTGATTCCATGGCAAATGGTCACAGCTTGTCAATCCGACCCCCACCGATTTGGCTGAAATTTGGTGTAGGGGATTTTTATCATCGTAGAAACGGAATTTCCAATTATTTTTGCAATCAGCCCAGTAGTTTCGGACATACAGAATATGACCTTTTCTAAAATGGCCTTTACACCGAAAACTGACCATGGCATAACTTTAGAAATTCTTGACCGATTTTAATGATTTAAATTTCATTTTAAAGCCCATGAAGCATACTATACGTGCGTGTCAACAGTGTTTTAAATATCTCTTTTCATGTAGCCCATATAAGGGATCAAACACGTTGACCTTTGACCTATGCTTTAGACCAATAATTTAAATTTAATTTAACCATTTTTTTTCGAATTCTCCGCCCATGATTTACCCGAAAATGATGAAATCCCAAAGTTTTATACCTAGTTCTCGAGATATCCATACTTTAGTTTAACCCCCCAAAACAATTTATATCATTTTTAATAACGTTCTCGAGATATTGGGATATGTACAGCCCGTCGAAATAGAATTTAAATAAATCGTCTGCTTTGCAGTTTGATATTTTTGCAATATTTCGAGAGTCAGCGAGTCGGGATTCGCAATGGATGCGTGTTATTTTGACGGGGTTCCCTATAGTTGCCTTAGAAAATCTCTAACCAAAAATGTTGCTTTGAAAGAAATTAAAGGGAGATTGGAAAAACGGTTCTTAGTTTACGAACAGGAGTTCCTTTAAAAAGGATTATAATTATTTGTTTGCACCATAAAGAGTTACACTTGAAAAAATATTCCAGTAAGCAGTTTAAGTGTTCTAACATCTTCAAACATCACAAAAAAATCGCTATCGGGAACTGAAAATTATTAGTTTTGATGAGTATAAATGCAGCAAAGGAATTATTGATGGTGTTATTCCCGGAAAGAAACTTTGTGTAAATTGTTTTGATAAATTTCGAGAAATTCTGAATTTGGATATTATTCAGACAGCCAGTCAAGCTACTAGCGGCTTCATCATCAGATGTTAACTCCCGATTAAGTTTAGATGACCCATCTATATCACAAACTACACCTCCCATTACGAGTCCCATTAGTTCTGAAATTCACAGGGAAGTATTTGACGATAGGCTTTAAGCTACGCTTTCTCTTCTTGAGCAACCACTTATTAAAAAAAGTATGTATGGGGATCGGAAAGAAATGTCAATTTTGGGACGTGTTAATGTACTATTTCATTACATTTATAGATGGTCTTAATCCACGAGGTTGCGGACCCTGTCCAAGAAGAAGTATGATTCTGCAGCTAGTTTGAAAAATTTGAAGAAACTTGTGATGTGTCTCTGCAAGAAGGGGAGGATCCTGGGAGTGTGGAAGTTAAACTCAAAGAGCATGCATTATATGAAATCATGATGGCCGACTTAACGTCAAAGTTCAACGCTGAAAACACCCCATATACTGAGAAATTGCGAATTTTAACCCTTTCACCCTTCAGTATCAACTCAACCATAAAACGATTTGGAGCCTCAAGGTATTTGGTAAAACGAAGTCGGCAGTTGAAATTTGAATTGGGAATATTAAGTGTTCCTGGTTACCAATCGAAAGGACACAAACTAAAGAATGAGGTGAAAGACGCAGTTTCAAGTTTTATGGACGTGATGACTTCAGCAGGATGACCCCTGGCCAAAAAGACTACGTTTCAGTGAGAAACCAAACCACTGGTATGAAAGAACATAAACAGAAAAGGCTTCTGTTCCTTAACCTGAAAGAACTCTATCAAAAATATAAGGAAGAGAGGTATCCTCACGTTGGTTTTTCTTCTTTCTGTTCACTACGACCTCCATGGTGTATTTTGGCTAGGCCCAAAGGAACACACACTGTGTGTGTGTACCTACCACCAGAATTCGAAATTAATGATTTTAGCGTTACCAAAGGATGATGCCCTAACTGTATCTAATATGATGGCTCTTACAGTTTGTTATGTTGAAGATAGGGAATGCATGATAAGGTGGTGCAAAAATTGTCCTGGAAAAAACAGGATTATAAACAATGAACACCTTCGGGCTATTCTAGATGATGTAGAAAATATTGAATATAAACAATGGGTTTCGACAGACAAAACTAAACTTGTTACTACAACAGAATTAACAGACAATTTTTTACAAACTCTTTCTATGAAAATAGTTGAACTTACTCGTCATCATTTTACATCTAAAGCCCAGTCAGATTATTTGAAATCATTAAAAGAATCTGTAAAGCCTGGAAAGGCTATAGTTATTGGGGATTTTGCTGAAAATTACTCCTTTGTAGTTCAGGACGAAGTGCAAGGTTTTCATATGGAAAATTCATAAGCAACCTTGCACCCATTCATTGTTTACTATAGAACCTTTTTAAATGAACCTCTGAAACACAAAAGCTACTGCATGATTAGTGATATTAGGCCTCATTCCACAGCTACAGTATATGCATTTCAGTCAAATTTGATTTCTAATTTGAAAAATATTATTCCTAATTTGCAAAAACTTATTTATTTTTCAACAACCAATTCAACTTCTGTTATATTTGTCATCACCAAAAAGATTTCGGTATAGATTGTGAATGGCAATTTTTCGCCACATCACACGGAAAAGGCCCTTGTGATGGTATAGGTGGCACAGTTTAGAGATTAACAGCTAAAACTAGCTTTCAACGACCAATATCAGGGCAAATTTTAACTCCAAAGGAAATGTTTGACTTCTGCGTTTCATCTTTCAAAACATAACATTTTTCTATGTTTCAAATGATGAAATTTCTGAAAAAGCTACTTTCCTTGAAGAAAGATTTTCCAAAGCAGTAACAATTAAAGGTACCCGTTGTATCCATAAATTTGTTCCTTTAAGCCAATCCCAAATAAAAGCTGCACCCCTGTCCTTGATGGCAGAAATGAAAACTTACAATATTTAGAATGATGCTGGAAACGATAGTGAAAGTACCAAAGAAATAGCACCAGAAACATTCACGGCTTGTGTATAGGGAAAAAATGTTATATTGGAATAGTGCAGAAATTTTCAAAAGAGTGTGGAGACTATTTGATTTCATATATGTATCCTCCATTCAATTCTGCTAATTATTATTGGCCACAAATTAAAGACGAATGTTGGGTTATACGGGAAAACATCCTCTGTGAAATACAAAATCTTGATGTAGCGCTAACATCTAAGTCAAAGTATTTGTTAAAAGGTTGTGACAATGTAAAGGTTGAGTTGGAATTTAAAAAATACAAAACTAATTGATTTTAAAATAAAAACATTATAAAAAATGAAATAAATTGTGTTTGGGGGGGTTTAACTAAAATATGGATATCTCGAGAACTAGAAATAATACTTTGGGATTTCATAATTTTTGGGTAAATCATTAGCGGGGAATTCGAAAAAAAATGGTTAAATTCAATTTAAATTATTGGTCTAAATCAAAGGTCAACGTGTTTGATCCCTTATATTGGGCTACAAAGAAAGATATATTTAAAACACTTTTGCTACACACGAATAGTATGCTTCATGGGCTTTAAAATGAAATTTACATCATGAAAATTGGTCAAGAATTTCGAAAGTTATGCCATGGTCAGGTTTCGGGGTAAAGGCCATTTCAGAAAAGGGTCATATTCTGTATGTCCGAAACTACTGGGCAGATTGGAAAAATAATTGGAAATTCGGTTTCTACCATGATAAAAATCCCCTACACCAAATCAGTGGGGGTCGGGTTGACAAGCTGTGACCAAATCATATGTGAATCACCCATATACACACTGGTAATCATATTTTGGTTTTATAGCAATAACTAATTTTAAGATAAAAACAACATATGAGATCATTCAAGTTATGGCGAAGGAGAGGCGTATACGAGAATTCACAGGGGCAGCGCTAGAAGTTTTTAATATTTTGAATATAGTCTTATTAATAAAAATTTGCTCTAGAATACACCATTAAAGGTAAACCGTGGACTATTTATTAATGACGAATAAAAACCCTCTACACCAAATTTCAGCCAAATTGGGGGGGGGGTGGTTGGGGTTGACAAGCTGTGACCATGTCTTGTCATGGAATCACCCAGAGAGTAATGTTAGTGTTTCAATACTAAATTCACATGCAGGAAAATGTGGTATATGTCGCGGAAAATTATTTAAGGCGGATTCCCACAGACATCGCTCGAAATGCATAAACACGTGAAAAATTCGCGCGTTCTATGCGAAAACCATTCACAATAAATTTTTTTGCCGCGTGACAGTCGCTTAAAAAACGATAATAATGTATCGGACGAAAATGAGCGATTTAAAACATCAGTTACTGCTCTAACATGGGAGAAAAATCACAATTTTGCCTCTAATTTCAATTAAGAAGAAGAATAAACGGTCCTTATGGCTGAGGGAATTATTCCGCGAGAGACATCAGCGAGGAGATTTTCCCAATTTGTTAGTAGATTTGAAAATTTCCGATCATAGAGGTAGCTTGAGCCAAGGTTTAAATTGCCGTTGGTCTATATTATGGGTATAATTTAACTTAGTTAAGATAATAACAAGGATATTTCAATTACCTTTTATTATGAAATTAAAAATAAGATGTTCAAATTTTTTCTAGAATTTCATCTCTGCATATTTTATTAGAATATTCGTTATTCACTCACCATCTGAATCTATTGATAAAGCAATAGAACGCCATGAATTTTCAAGCTCTTATATTTTGGTGTTTAAGATTGTAAATACGTTCATATTTTTAACTTCCTAGATTAATTAGTCCATTTTAATACATCTTAACGAGTCTCTTCAAGCTTAGCTACTAAATCTTATGACAGACAATCACCGTTCTGTCGCATAAAATTTCGCGCGGGAACTTACGAAATTATGAATCTTGCCAAATTCATTATAAGAACGCGTATAATTTCGATGTCTGTCGGCATCCGCCTTCAGATAAACAATCTGAGTGCTTAAACTATAATTATATTCGAATTTATAATTTGCTTAGTAAACAATAGCTTAACAACGACCAACAATTGAAAATAATAAACGGACAAATACCAAATACAAATATCAATATGGAAAGAAGACTATTTATACTCGTGTTGAAGTAACACTTATTACGACTACAATCTCCACTAAGTTTGTTATTGCGTATCAGTCCGCATCGGGTTTTCCCAATACGTCAAATCATCTTGATTATAAAAAAAAAATGACACGGCTCTAGTAAATTACTTTGTGAAAATGCAGTACTAAATTGATATATTCACAACAATAAGAAAAAAATAGTTTTTAAAAAATTTAACAAATTTATAACCAACTTAAATTTTTGTAATGTGCCCAACCTTGGTGCAACAACGTGCGTAGCCTATCAATCAAACCTAACCAAACATTTGCAACATTTCGGGAGTAATGATTTGAAAGACCATCCACATTAATTGGTTCAATATCTTAAACCAGACCTATAACGTATCCCCATAGAGCGAAATAGAGATTTGTCAAAATCTGGTTACTTTCGAGGCCATGGAACCAGAGATTTCAACTTTCATAGGATCGACAAGGGGACCAAAATCATCGATGTGCATTTGATGAGTACATCATTTAATGGTATTTAGCCATAAGCGCAGTTGCCAAAAGAGCAGTTCCCATTTGCACACTCCCATAAGAGCGGTTTCTCAAAAGCGCAGTTTTGCCGAAAGAGCAGTTTCCCAAAAGAGCAGTTCTCATTTGTGCACTTCCAAAAGGGTGTTTTCGTATAAACACATTTTCTTATAATTGCGGGTTCAGTTTTGGGAAAATTTTCGAAATTGTTTTAGGTAAGGTTAAATAGCATAGGTAAGGTTAGGTTATGTTGGGTTACGGTAGGGTAGGTTAGGTTTTTTAATCTGTCATTCGAGATTTTCGACATTATGTACCAAACTCTTTTAAAATTAACTTAAAATTAACAATGAAAGATTTTGTCTTATGTTCAAGATATTAGGTGCAAGTATACAAATGATTTGGGGAACTGCGCTAATGGAAAATGCGCTATTGGGAAACTGCTCTTTTGAAGTTGCGCTTTTGGGAAATGCGCTTTTGGGAAACTGCGCTACTGGCTTTAAACCCATTTAATCGACAATATTTTTTGCTATAGATGTGCATATGATCGACATTAGTTCTCAGATGATCAAATTACTCTACTTTTATTTTATACCATCATTATAAGCCCGTTTTAAAGATCGAGTCGGGTGTTTTAGTAGCATAACCTAAAATATAAAATAGCAAACACCTTTAATAATACTATTTACCAACTATTAATATTCAAATTCAACCCAGATTTTGTACTTTGTGAATATAAAATTAAAGTAAACTACACGATTACAGAGAAATCTATATTGAGAATACATTCACGCAATAAATAATTACAACCTGTAGCTATTAAAAAAGAGGTTGTTTTGCACCCCTAAATAAAGTTCTTTCATTCAATCGGGCCAAAGGGACTGCCCATAAACTACGTCACGCGAAAAAGGCCAATTTTTAACCACCCTCCCCTGTCACGAAGCAGCGAACCCCCTTATAGTGTACGTCACACCCTCCTATAATATGAAAACAATGAATTTATCCTAGATTTATATTTTAGATTGTTACATTTGAAACCATTTGTTAAAACAATATTTCTTCCGATGTCGGATTTAACCATTCCTCAACGCTCTTCTTATTGGGTTTATCTTGGATAGTTGGAAATTGTTCACCCTAACAAAATAAAATGTTACGTGTGTCGTTCAAACTATGCTTGTGTTTTGAATTCCCTTTTTATTCACCCTTCAATGCTTTTTGGTATATTTTCTAATGCACATCCTTTTTCGCGCATACAAGAGAAAGAGAGCGGAGGAATATTAAAGTGATGGAAAGCCGGCACGCATAGCTGAACCCCTCCGTTAAAAGTCTGAAGATGACGTAGTTTTACTCTCTCGTTTCTGTAATTTGACGCGCGATGATGTAGTTATGTCCCGTGGTGCGCACCAAAAATGCGCAGTTAATATCTTGGGCTACTCAAGCGAGAGGGGAAATAACGTCATCTTCAGACTTTCCATGGACATGTTCAGCTATATTGGCCGCCGTTCCATCCCCCTTAACCTTCCTAGGGGATACATTCCTGACTAATAATAAAAACGACGTGGGAACACTTTTTTCTCAAGAGGATGTGACATCACAGACCGATGTACCCTACTCCCCTTCACTCACAGCCCGTCACAGAGAGACAAACCCCCTCGAACCCTAAATCGTGTGAAGTAGATTATGGACAGTCCCAAACCAATAAAGAGCCACAAAATTTCCAACCCGTGAAGGGACAGAAATTTAAAAATTAATGTAGAAACAAATATGGAATTCGCTCACTAAGAAATTAGTAAGTAAAAGAAAGAAAAATTACGTATAAATTCGGCCTATCGAAATTTTATAGTAGAGTCCATTTTTGTGTCCGCCTTGCTAGATATGTAAAAAACTACCCTTACCAAAGGCGGATTCTACTAAAAATGACTTTTTTATAGTTGAAAGTTTCAATATGCCGAATGTATACGTAATTTTAATTGGAATAATTTCTCTAACAATAACTTTCTAATTTGTTATTGTGTTTTCCATTAATTTATAATTTCTGACACTTTACGGGTTTGGCCTAAGTTTTTTAAGGTTGCGAAGCAACCTCTTTTTTTCATAATTTCTGTACACAATTTACAAAAATTCACAAGTCAAAATAATTTACCAAAATGTAGACTCAAGGATCTTTTGAAAGTAAATGATTATAAATTAAGATATGGATCCGTTTGCGCAGGTTTCCATTTACCGTATGTGTAAACGTAAGCGAATTTTTCTTTCGTCATTCGCACTATTTTGTTTCACATTGGACTATATCCAAAACCCACCAAAGTGTTGGTTTTTGAACGAATGTTATTCGACATTTAATTACTATTGGACCGAAAAACTGCACTTTCCCTGTTTTTAGATTTGGTTCACTGGGACTCGAAACTTTGCTAAATATCCCCCGTGTGGCTTAAAAGTTAAAGTCCTGGGGACGGGAAGCTCAAGCTAGTATAGTTGTCGTCTGATTAACTTAACATTAAATAAACATTTGGCAAGGTAAAATAAGAACTAGACTCAAACATTTTGAAGAATATTATTTTACAGTTAAATAAATTTATTAAGCGAATTTCCGATTAATATTTTTATATTGAGAAATAATAAAATCGACCACTAAATAAAAACGTTGAAAAAGTATTTCTTCTTTTTCTACTATTAATATACCAAATTTGTGTTGAAAATTTAAGCTAAGCTAAGCTTTTGTTCCAGTCTTTTGTACCCCATAGAGGTAAATTTCTCTATTACTTCAAAAAATCTTTTTCACTCTTATTTAAATTTTTGTTTAACCATTAGAAGCTCGTATTCGTACGCGATAAAAGCCTTCAATTTTTATCTAACTATATTCCTCCCTTTAACTCGAATTCAATAGTTGTTTCTACTGTTTATCATTTTAGAAGCAATTAAAAAAGGTCGGCTGAGCTTACGTTTTAGCTCTTTTGTAACCCATTCGGCACCTTCCTCTCTATTAATTCAAAAACTTTTTCTCCTTTCTCCTTATTCATTATTTAAACCTGTGTTTAACTAGAGATGCACTCGTACCCGCGAAAAGCCTTCTTAATTTTTTTCAGACTACCTTTGTCTGTATTAACTCGTATTCAGTGGACGGCCGTACACTGGAAATGATCTCTGTTATCAGTCCCAAAAAAGAGCGGAGGGTACATGGGAAATAACATTACGGTTTCTAATGAGATATTACCAAGGCCGTGTTTATATTAATACCCGGCAACAGCTTAAAAACACAGCAAAATAGTTTACTCGATCACGTGTCTAGTAATCTATTTTTAAAAAATTTTAAATCTGAGTTATGTATCCAAACTGATTCCATTTTTGAGCACATATCAACGAGTTAACCGATACTTAAACAGATCTTTCAATTTACTCTATTTTACGGAATAATGCGCAATTACTTGACAATAGGTCTAGTTTATTCCTTAAAGGGAGAATGCAACCTAATAACAAGTGATTTTTATCGATTCCTTTTCGTTTAAATAGGCCTAATCCACCAGTAAAAAGTTTACAAAACAAATATTAAACTAGAAATAAATTTCAAACGCACAGTCAAAATAGGCTTAGGTGAATTCTTGGAGATTCTAAATTGCCTCCGTGTAAGGTCTAGCAACCAATGAGCCAAGGCGCGTCGTTCGCGCGAGATCTTTACGAGACTTACAATCGTGTTCGATTGGTCGCTAGACCTTACACGCGACGAAGTCAGGATCTCCATGAATCCCACTAAGCCTATTTTCCGGGTAAGTATTAAATTTATTTCTAGTTTAATATTTGTTTGTAAATTGTTTAAATAGTGGATTAGGCCTATTTAAACAATAAGGAATCGATAAAAATCACTTGTTGTTAGGTTGCATCCTCCCTTTAAGTTTATCTTCGTTTAAAAAAGCAGTTCAACGTTGGCTGCACAGTTAAAAGACAAATAAAAATGATGTAAAACTTTCCTCCGGATAAGAACTTAACGGTGTGTGTTTCTTGAAGTTAGAAAAAATCCTTCCCCCAAGAACTACTCCATAATGAAACAAAATATTTACGACTACAATAATATTCCATTTGTCTAGAGCTCTTGACACTTTCGAGTGATTACGTCCCATTTTGCTGGCGATTTCCCCTCATCTAATATAAAGATTTGCGGTTCCTTCTCGGCCTTCTTTCAAGCACCACATAAGACCCGTGGGTTTGCAAGCTCAATACGATAATACCAAGAATCCATTCGTGTTCCATAAGAATATGGGAGCATAGCTTTAGCCTCTGGTACCATCCTCCCAAACTTTGTAACAAAAGTTCGTCTGCAATTTTCGCAACATTTGTACGCTTAGATCAAGTACATTTGAAATATTTGAGTGTCCCTAAATGGCTCAATTAAGCTACATGCACTTATTTCAGCCGAGCAATAATGAAATAGTAGTAACACGGATGTTTTCTACTATACCTAGGGAAGCAGTATCGTATACTCAAGAGGGAAATAGCATTGTAACAATGTAAACTTTGTCCATATTCATTTGTATTTGCTTTTGTCAGATTGTTTTCAATCGATTTGCCAAATTTTTACCCAAATCATTTTCCTGCAAATATTCGCGTTTACCTTCAAGTGAATTTATATTATTTTGATGTATATAAGGTAGCGCAATTTGGACGGAATTTAAGTATTATTATCTCATTCACTCTGAGGTATATAATCGTACAAAATCATCCGCTTGCGGCTTAGTGTGTATAGGTACTGGTTGCCATATTAAATCATCTTTCCAGATGAATTTTCCTTCCGGTTTAAAGAATGCGGCCAAGTTGACTTGGGCGCTGGCGATGCATCTGTCTTTATCCGAGCTTTTAACTTCAATCTGTTTATCAAATATATATAAAATATACGCTACTTGACATTGATAAATATTGAGTGACATTCTGTACCTCTCTAGGATCTCTTGTAAAAAAATTTTGATACCGGTTTCGGAGAAAGGCACCGAGCTCATACTGCTGTTTCTTTCCAAGCTGTAGAGGAAATAAAAACAAAAATAATTTAATATTAAATATTTTATATCAATATTTTAGTTAGTTTAATATATTTTAGTTAGCCTTGCTGTTTTTTTTTAATTACATTGTTGTATATTAAGAGAACTGAATTTTGGTTCTAGACATCTATAGTCGCCCCAACGAAAGAAGAGCCCTGAGAAAAACGTCCGAAATGGGGTCGCCACCATCGACCCCATAGTTATTAATCAACTTGTTTTTCTCTTGCGATGTCTGTCTGCAATATCGTCGGCTATCGAGATTGAGTGGATAAGTTCGGTGTTATAGAACGTCGGCTTTTTGCAGTGTATATGCTGTTATATTTTGTTTAATGCGATCAAGTATTCTGTATAATTCATATCATAGCGAAACAACATTAGAAAGTACACCAGTACTAGTTTTTTTATTACGATTAACCTCTGAATTTAAAAACATTGAATATTTAAGGAAAGACACCATTAGTGAAAAAACATAAATTTAATCAAAAATTAATGTAATTGTCTTAGAATTCAAGCACTCTTTGCCCGTTTAGTTCGAATATTCATCGGAGTCTTCGCTGTCATCTTGCATGTTGATAATAAGAGGTTCAATCGCGGTTTCGATGATGGCATCTTTTTCCCAGTACTCTTCAAGTACCTTTTCAATTTAAAAAATATTCAATTACCCGTGGTTTCGTTTGTTTTTTTAGTTAAGCGGAAGGAATTGCACATTTTAATTAAGAGCACTTTTCTTGTTTAAATTGACTATTTTATCTAAAATAAATATTTAAAACGTTTGACAATTTTATCGCGCATGGTATTAATCAATGGGAGTGTGCAGCTCATAGTTAGTTAACCATGCCGAAATGTAGTAGAGGCTCAACTATACACCGCCAGGCACGAATAATTATATCTAATGTGGCCAGTTATTTTGAACGAGAGCGCAACGAAAAACGTGTCTTGCATCCGGTTCAACAGGTTCAAGTTCGCACGGCAGAAGAAACTGGTGTAAGTTGTACAACGGTTAAAAGGATTCAGAAGGAAGTGAAAGATGCCGAACAGGAAAGTCATACGCCGAGGTTGCCCACAGTCCCGGGAAGTCTAGAAGCCGTTCATCCCCAGTAACTGAGGTAGATAGCTTTCAGCTTGAAGCTATTAGATGTCGAGTACATCAATTCTACTTAGACAAAGAGCTCCCCACTGTAGAGAAATTACTGGAATCCCTTCGACAAGTCACGATGTGACGCAAGAAGCCATTTTCAGCGGTGGTCGTGAATCCAGTGGCGCCGCCAGGATTTTTCTCTACGAAGGCACAGGCATTCGAGGAGGCCCTCCTAAATTTTATGTTAATTTTCTTTTCTCATCCTGAATGTTTTTTACCATACGTAGGCACAGGTATTCGAGGAGGCCCCCTTTATTTTAGGCTAATTTTCTTTTCTCATCCTGAATGTTTTTCCCCAGTGAAAACTTTGGACATCTCTAGCCTTATCTTGTAATTTTGCATAAAATTCAATTAAAAGTATCAGGTTTTTCAGATAGCGGGTAAACTATGCCCATGTTGACAAAAGAAATGTTTATATAGAAATATACCCTCAATAACCCCCTTCCGTTGTGCTATACTGTTTTAAACACTTATGCACTGACCAAACCTAAAGTTTTAAGCAATCCCTACTTTTAATGTTTTTTTTTTATGTTTTGTTTTTTTTTTGAAAAGTATACGCAGTTGTGGCTTTTACCCATACGCACCTGCTGAAAGGCTGAAAATCTTTCCCTGAACAAAGAATCTCAATAACCCATTTAAGTTTTCGACCCCTTGATTCCTTATTCCATCCTTTACAAAAGCAAAAGTTGGTTTTTGCCCAAAATTTGATTGTTCAAAAATATAAATGCTAAAGGCACCATGTTTCTATATGAAGTAAAAATGAAATGCGAGGCCCCCTATAAATTCTCAGGTAGGCATGTGCCGACCTGTGCCTATTACTGGCGGCGCCACTGCTTCATTACGACAAGTACTTAAAAATCAACTTGGTTTCGAGTATAAAATGGTCGATAGTCGCAAGCATCTTATGGAAAGAACTGACGTCGTGGCTCGCCGTCGGCAATTTCTAAAAACTGTAAAAGGTATCGATTTGAAGGACAACGTTATTTTTATTGACGAGACGTGGGTGAATGAAAACCATACGGTATCGCAATGTTGGCAGTTGGACGATATATCTGGTCCGAAAGTCCCTTCTGGTAAAGGAAAGAGATTTATTGTACTTCACGCGGGTTCCTCGAAACGCTTTGTGAAGAATGGACTCTTGATATTCCCATCTAAATCGGGCCTTGCAGACTATCATGCCGACATGAATGCCAAATGCTTCAAAGAGTGGTTTATAAAACAACTTCTTCCTAACATTGAAAATGCCACCATCTTCGTGGACAACGCGTCATATCACTCGGTTATTGTAGACAAAGCACCTACCACAGCAACTAAGGCGACATGCAGAAATGGCTCGACGACCAACACATTCCCTATGACAAAACCTCACTCAAAGCGGAACTCTATGAAATAATTTAACTTCACAAGTCAAGAACCCTGAGATACGAAATTGGCGAGATTGCTGAAAGTAGAGGTCACAAAGTGGTGAGGCTTCCACCGTACCATTGCCAGTTTAACCCAATTGAGTTGATATGGGCACAAGTGAAGTTGCCAAGGAGAATTCTGGTTTCAAACTATCGACGGTCAAAGATACGGTCACCGTAAGGGCCATAGAACGTGTTACACCGGAAAATTGGATCAACGCCATTATTCATGTGGAAAAGGTACTTGAAGAGTACTGGGAAAAAGATGCCATCATCGAAACCGCGATTGAACCTCTTATTATCAACATGCAAGATGACAGCGAAGACTCCGATGAATATTCGAACTAAACGGGCAAAGAGTGCTTGAATTCTAAGACAATTACATTAATTTTTGATTATATTTATGTTTTTTCACTAATGGTGTCTTTCCTTAAATATTCAATGTTTTTAAATTCAGAGGTTAATCGTAATAAAAAAACTAGTACTTGTGTACTTTCTAATGTTGTTTCGCTATGATATGAATTATACAGAATACTTGATCGCATTAAACAAAATATAACATCATATACACTGCAAAAAGCCGACGTTCTATAACACCGAACTTATCCACTCAATCTCGATAGCCGACGATATTGCAGACAGACATCGCAAGAGAAAAACAAGTTGATTAATAACTATGGGGTCGATGGTGGCGACCCCATTTCGGACGTTTTTCTCAGGGCTCTTCTTTCGTTGGGGCGACTATAGTGAGCTTTAACAATTGGAAAAATTGGATGCGCGGATGACCCCTTAACGTACATTAAAAAACGTATACTCAATGATAAAATACGTTTTTATTATTAGCTGTTTTTTTTCAACCACGTGCTTAGTAAAAAATTGATTTTAGCATTGAGTATACGTTTTTTAATGTACGTTAAGGGATCATCCGTACATGATTCATTTCGTAACTCCTAAAGGCGTCCCGTACGACAAAACGTCTTAGAAAATCTTCGTCTTAAAATGACCCACTGCAGCTCGGTCTTACAACCATTTTCAAAGCAACCTGTATATACATTAAAGGAATTTTTATTAGTGATACTGGAAGAATTTAAAAATAACATAAATAAGAGAGGAAGGTGTACTAGGTCTTCTTTATCCGTTTTTTTAGAAAATATTTACTAATATTAAAATCTTTGTAGTAGTAGATTAAATCTACTAACTATAATTTTAAAGCTATTAAATTACTCTTTCTCTAAAAATTAATTTGTGTCCCTTCACGGGTTTGACCCGAGTTAATAAAGAGCCCTTTTTCAGGGTGCGAAGCAACTTATTTTTTGTATAATTTCTGTTCCTTTTCACCAAAAATATGCACCTTTTACATATTTCACTACTAGTTAGCCTTAATTCTTAAAAATTCTGAATAAAAATTACAGCGTTAATTGAGGCTTAAATCTTTACGTAATTAAGAGCCTTGTACAAATCTCGAAAGACAAAGATTAACAAACCTAACCTTACCTAAATAGTAAAAAAGGGATGGGCTAATTCGAGGGATTAACTAACCTAATCTTCCCTAATATATTTCAAGAGGGACGGGTTAGCCCGAGCTAGGGACTACATAGTTGGAGGGGTGGGCTTTTTTCATTGATTAGTTCACCTAAGCTAAACTTACCTTAAAAATTATAAGATGGACGGGGAGGGATTAACTCGTTGGAAGGATGGGCTAATTCGAGGGATTAACTAACTAACCTTATCTAAAATATTGCAAGAGGGATGGGTTAGCCCGAGCTAGGGATTAACTTGTTCAAGAGACGTGCTAGTTCGTGCGATTAACTAACCTAACCTATAAAGTTACAAGAGGCACGGGCGAGCCAGAGGCATTACATAGTCTATTGTTAACTTTTATAATATTTAATCGCATCGAAGGAAGGCAGGAGAACATAATTCAGGAGACCAGAGTTATGTGGCCGTTTATTTAACTAGGTGACATCAATTTCCGTTTCGCCTATCATATTTAACATTATAAATCTTTAATTAATTTTTCAATATACTTGAATTCCGCGACTAGGATGTGCTTTAGATCCAGACTTTAATATTTGGCCAACTACTTAATAGCAACGTCATTAAGTAGTAATTACGTTGCTATTAAGGAATTGGCCAGTTATATTAAAAAACAAAGTAGAGATTGAAAACGTTAAATTTTAAATTGCATATATAATTGAGCACTTGGCATATGAAGTGATACTTACTTCTTAGACCTCTCACTATGAAATGTTCTTACACAGACATAATAGATTAAATTAGCCATATTTCTATATAATGCGAATTAAATTAAATTGCCTCGTTTTATTATTCTTTAATAAAATCGATGATAATTAGAACGACAATGAAAATTCACTCAACTTTCAAGCTTCAAAATAAACGCGACAGAAGTTTTATATCAATTATAGAACGGCCAATCAAGGACAGGGAAGCCGCCCCGTTTTAAAGGGGTGCACTTCGTGCGGCACCAAATAAACCTGTAAACCTGTAAACCTGGGAACCCAACAGACAAATAAAATGGATAAATTTAACGTTAAGTAAATGCTTCTCACCAGACAGTACGATAAAAGGCAGGGGTTATAATTCCTTGCGTATGTTTACTATGTTATTGCTTATAAATTATATGGTCAAGTATTTGAATTACAAAACTTTTGGTAAGCCTTAATATTCGGTACTCTGGTAAATATTATATTTTTGTTAATCACATTGATACGAAAAAAGCGGAAATCGCTCATGTCGGAATCATTAATTATTTAATCGATCACAATTAAGAGAAAAAATATTAATGGCTTATTTAAAATCAATTTGAAGGAATATGCGTAACAATGATAATTAATAAGATATTCTTACATTTGTTAACTGAGATAAACCATTTGGCCAGGTATAATTTAAATTTGGACTTTTTGCGTAAGGATCCACTGGTGCTCGATCGCCATGCCGAAAAATCTGGAAACATAAATTCAAATATGAAAATCTAATATAAATTTTTTCATTAATAACATTTTTAAAATTAACATCTTTTATTTGTAATTGTGTGCTTAACTTGAGGAAAACACACTAATAACGGTCTCGAATTTGAATCTTAAAGAAATACTGTAAATATTGTAAGACCGTATTTCACTTCTATAACATGACATTTCGACATAAAGAATTCTGGCCTATTGAAAATTAGAATACATTTGAATTTTACTCGAAGACATATGTAAAACACCTGCTTATGTATTTCTTAATCAAAATAATAGCAGTACATTTTCTGACTTTATATAATTTATTATCAATATTAAAGTAAATGGGGAGAACTGGTGTATCACGGTCACAGGCACTATTTTACGAACTGTTGATCGTTGTTAGAGATAAGCGACGCCGATCAAAAAAATAATCATTGACGCCACATGTTTTTGTATTGTATATGTAATTTGTTTTTCTATGTTATGTTAATTCTCAATCAAATTACACACCATTATATGTTCGGCTCGTCCATATTCTCGTTTAGTATAGCTTGAATAAAATATCTAACAATCGTTTTCCTACGGCCCCAGGTACAAAGATGTAGAGAACAAGAATTGCGTCCGAGTCAAATTCCCGTACACTTCCTTCGAAATACAAATCCGAAATCACTACACGAAATCCGAAAAAGATTTTGGATTTCGTCAAAATCACGAAATCCGGCTGGAGATCACGAGAACCGGCTCGAAATCACGAGATCTGGCTAGAAAATAATAAAATCTTTGGAGTTGTAGACTAAATCTACTATAATTTTAAAGATATTAAATTGCTCTTTCTCTAACAATTAATTTGTGTCCCTTCACGGGTTTGACTCGAGTTAGATAAAGAGCCCTTTTTAAGGGTGCGAAGCAACCTTTTTTTGTATAATTTCTGTCCCTTTTTCACCAAAAGTATATACAGCTTTTTTTACATTTCACTATTTTGCTTTATAGGTCTATTGAACCTTAATTCTTACTAATGTTGAATAAAATTTGTAGCGTTTTATTGAGGCTTCAATCTATACGTAATTGAGAGCTTCGTACATATCTCGAAAGACAGGGATTTACTTACCTAACCTTACCTAATGTAGTAAACGAGGGATCGGCTAAATCGACGGATTAACTAACCTAACCAAATCTTACCTAAAATATTACAAGAGGGACGGGTTAGCCCGAGCTAGGAATTACCTAGTTGGAGGTATGGGCAATTTCCAATTATTAATTAACATAATTTTACCTTACCTTAAAGATTACAAGATGGAATGGGTAGCCCGAGGGATTAACTAGTTGGAAGGATGGGCTAATTTGAGGGAATAACTAACCTAACCTAGCCTCACCTAAAAATTACAAGAGTGATGGGTTAGCCTGAACTAGGACTTAACTAGTTGGAGGAATGGGCTAATTAGAGGGAGTACCTATGGCCTTGGTATTTATAATTTCAAAATGGAATTGGTGGCATTGGAAGCGAGCTTTAATTGGGTCCCGATTCCGGGGTAGTGGGGCCTTCTATTAGTCTATCTAGAAAAAAAAATTATCTTCAGTCAATGCATTTGGAAACCAAAACTACAACATACTTTCAAAGCTCGTGGGTCACAGGATATTTGGACTTTGGATTGTTATTCATGGAGATTCAGTCACTGTCAGAGTCGACAGAGTACAGATGTAAACTTTTGCGTTCTAGTAACTATAATGGCCAATAAAACTACTAAATCATTTATTATGTTCATGCGAAATAACATTAACCTGAAAAGGGAAGTGTGAAATCCATGAAGTTCTCCGAATTCAATATCAAAGTAGATGACGAAGTATGTACTTTTAAACAATGTAGTACCTTTGAAGATGGAAATCGATAGAATTTTCGGGTATTTGAATTGATAGATGCTGTAGAAATTAGAATTTGTTGTTCAAACGTGTTGGCTTTGGCAGGGATTGTAAATTATCAAATGGCTTTGGCAGGGAGTGGGAATCGCGTGAAACTTATGAATTGGCTTTGGAAGGGATGACATTTTTATGTTTTTTAGTATGGGAGCTGCAGGAGGCTTTGTAATGATTAACATTGGCGATAGGGTGGCAGTGGTGTTTATAAAACATTTACCGTTGGAGCTGGCCGGCATTATCATTGAATTTTTTCATTTTTCAGCCCTCTAGGTAGCCCGACAGATTAACTAGTTGGAAGGATGGGCTAATTCGAGGGATTAACTAACCTAACCTAGCCTTACCTAAAATATTACAAGAGCGACTGGCTAGCCCGAGCTAGGGATTAACAAGTTGGAGGGATGGGCTAATAAGAGAGATTAACTATCCTTAAAGATTACATGCATGGACGGGGTAGCCCGAGGGATTAACTAGTTGGAGGGATGGCTAATTCAAGGGATTAACTAACCTAACCTAACCAAAAATAATACAAGTGGGACGGGTTAGCCCGAGCTAGGGATTAACTTGTTAAAGTGAGTGGCTAGTTCGTGCGATTAACTAACCTAACCGTATACCTACAAAGTTAGAAGAGCGACGGGCAAGCTCAAGGGATTACATAATCTAATCTTAAATTTTATAAAAGTAAATCGCTTCAACAAAAATGGGCATGGAAGGCGGAACAATTCTTTAAAGCAGAAGAACATAATTCAGGAGATCAGAAGTATATGACTGTTTATTTAACTCGCTGACATAAACTTCCGTTTCGCCTATCCTACTCAACATTCTAAATCTTTATTTTTCATATACTTGAGTTCCGCGAATATGATGTGCTTTAGATCCAGACTTTAATAATTGGCCAACTACTTAACTGTAACGTCATTAAGTAGTAGTAATGACGGTGCTATTAAGTAGTTTGTCAATTTTTAAAGCCTGGATCGCAAAATTCAAGTATATTAAAAAATAAAGTAGAAATTGATAACGCTAAACTTTAAATTTCATGTGCAATTGGCAAGATATGAAGTCCAACTCAAGTGATGGTCTTTCATTGTGTAATGTTCTTACACAGACATAATATATTTAATTAGCCACATTTCTATATAATGCTATTTAAATTCAATCACCTCGGTTTATTCAAGTATTCTAACCAAACATCGTGAAAAAGAGGTCTATTATCACCGAAATATAGGTGAGAAACGATTGCCAAAAACAATCGAAGACGACACCATCGCGCAAGCTAGAGGGTTCACCACAATTCTAAACGCTAGCGTTAATCAACCATTGGTACATTGCATCTATGAATACTGAATCTGAAAATCTCGCTTATATAGGCCGAGAAGAGATATATTATTAAAGTTAAAATATCAAATGATAAGATTATCTTGCCTACTTTTTAATTACGGTGAATTTAATCAGATAATCATGATATAATGTAATAGTCAAAATTAAACGGCTGAAGAGAATTTCTTAGTAGAAGAACCTAGTGAATGTAATTTTCAGTTACCGATAAAAAAATACCATTAAAAGAAGCTTATCTAATGTTTATTAAGTTAAATTTTGGTTTATCAATTAAGAACCACTTAATAAAGCTCGGCTAGGTTTTGGTTTAAACCTTTTCGTAACTTATTCAAGCAACTTTCCCTCTATTACTTAATAGTAGTTGGCAAATTATTAAAGTCTGGATCTAAAGCATATCTATATTATTATATTATTATATATTATTATATTATTATATTATCTATATCTATATTATTATATTATATATTAAAAAATAAAGATTTAGAATGTTAAATAGGATAGGCGAATCGGAAATTGATGTCGGCTAGTTAAATAAACTACACTATACTTCTGGTCTCCTGAATTATGTTCTCTTGCTTTAAAGAATTGTTTCGCGTTCCATGCCCATTTTTCGTCCATGCGATTCAATATTATAAATTTAATCCCCAGCTCGGTCTAACCCGTCCCTCTTGTAATATTTTAGGTAAGGATAGGTTAGTTAATTCCTCGAATTAGGCCATCCTTCCAACTAACTAATCCCTCGGGCTACCCATTCCATCATGTAATCTTTAAGATATTGTTAAATTGGGTTAATTAATCCCTAAAAATAGCCCATCCCTCCAACTAGGTAATCCCTATCTCGGGCTAACCCGTTCCTCTTGTAATATTTTAGGGAAGATTAGGTTAGTTAATCAATTGAATTAGCCCATCCCTCTTTTAGAACTTTAGGTAAGGTTTGGTTAGTTAATCTCTGTCTTTCAAGATTTGTACCAGGGACTCAATTACGAATAGATAGAAGCTTCAATTAAACGCTATAATTTTTTTTCAGCTTTAGTAAGAATGAAGGCGCAATAGACCTATAAAGCGAAATAGTGAAATGTGGAAAAGGTGTATATTTTTGGTGACAGAAATTATACAAAAAAGAGGTTGCTTCGCACCCTTAAAAAGGGCTCTTTATCTAACTCGAATCAAACCCGTGAAGGGACACAAATTAATTGTTAGAGAAAGAGCAATTTAATATCTTTAAAAAGATAGAAGATTTAGTCTACTTCCTCAAAGATATTATTTTTATTATATATTTTCCAAAAAACGGATTAAGACTGTTTTAAAATTTTTATGAAAGGAAGAAACGCATGGAGTACTCCAAACTATAAAAATTAACGGGGGACAGTGCTTCCTCCCTCGATACCTTAGTCCGCGATACCTTAAACAAATGTGTGTCTAATGGCGATTTAACAAAAAACAAGATAGTCCAGCCCAAAGGTATAGCCACACCAATGACATCATTTTTCGACTTTGAAATTTTTTGACTTTTCAATATTCGACTTTTAATTTTTGCTCGATCTCCGTAACCCGCCCGTTATCTCGATCCTCGGCACCCACCCTTTACTTCGATTCTCGTCAGCCGCACTTTATCTCGATCCTCGTCACCCACCCTTTACCTCGATTCTCGTCAGCCGCAATTTATGTCGATCCTCGTCACCCGCCCTTTATCTAGATCCTCGTCACCCGCCCTTTATCTAGATCCTCGTCACCCGCCCTTTATCTAGATCCTCGTCACCCGCCCTTTATCTAGATCCTCGTCACCCGCCCTTTATCTAGATCCTCGTCACCCGCCCTTTATCTCGATCCTTTTGACATACCCTTCGGCATGGCTCTTTTCACAACACTTTGGCTGTCAAAATAAGGTCAATCGTGTTTTTAAAGTAACCATACGCGCCGCAATAGAATGGTACATTTAATTTGACACTACAGAATACTTAGTAGGTGCCGACTATAACCTTACCTCATTCAGGTGGTGTGGAAAATGGTTAATAAATACTACATAACATCGATCATCCAAAACGTCTCATAATTTCATTTTTCCCACACTTCATTTTTCGCCACTTTTCATTTTTCCCCACTTTTCATTTTTCCCACTTCTAATTTTTCCCACTTTTAACTTTTCCCTCTTTTAATTTTTCCCACTTTTCATATCGTGATTATTTAATTATTTCGTGATTAGTTAATTATTTCGTGATTATTTGATATTTCGTGATTGATTATTTCGTGATTATTTGATTTAGTCACGATGATTTGATTTTTTCGTGATTATTTCATTTAATCACGATGATTTGATTTTTCGTGGTTGCTTTTTTCGTGATTATTTGATTTAATCGAGAATATTTCATTTTTCGTGATTATTTGATTTTTCATGATTGATTTTTTCGTGATTATTTGAATTTTTCGTGATTATTTGATTTTTCCGTGATTATTTGATTTAATCGAGAATATTTCATTTTTCGTGATTATTTGATTTAATCGAAAATATTTCATTTTTCGTGATTATTTGAATTTTTCGTGATTATTTGATTTAATCGAGAATATTTCATTTTTCGTGATTATTTGATTTTTCATGATTGATTTATCGTGATTATTTGAATTTTTCGTGATTATTTGATTTAATCGAGATTATTTCATTTTTCGTGATTATTTGATTTTTTCGTGATTATTTGATTTTTCCTGATTATTTGATTTTTTCGTGATTTTTTGATTTTTCGTGATTATTTGATTTTTTCGTGATCATTTGATTTTTTTCTTGGTTATTATATTTTTCTTGATTTGATTTTTTTCAGGAATATTTGATTTTTCGTGATTATTTGATTTTTTTCGTGATTATTTGATTTGTTTTCGTCATTATTTAATTGATTTTCAGGAAAGTGTACGACTGATTATCTGAGTGACTAGCCCCTCGAATCCAAGTATTGATAGTCCTTTTAAGACCGACTGATTGCTTTTGGTTTAGTTCGATCTTTATTGAATGATTTTTATCGGGACACCTTTTAACCTCTAAATTTGAGTTGCCTATCTTCCTTTAAGCATTTTTTCATTTACTTAATGAATCTTTTACCCCTTTGCTTAAATAGCAATTCCTGTTTAAGAGGGAGCCAAAATTATATTGTTAATATTTTAATCTTGGATGGGAGTTTGGTTTGATATGAATGAAACGGAAAGATTTTGCATTAAGTTACGCACAGATAATTATTATTAAGTGATTTTTATCTATTATATTATTAAAGATATAACTTGTTCAATTATTAAAACTTTCGGGAAATTTTACTGAAAGATTGAGATTTGAGAATTGAATTATAAGGATAACTTCCGACTTAAAGATTTCCCCCTTTGACCTCGTAAATTATCCGCGACACGGGCTGTTATACGCTGGATTTTTCCTTTGAAACAAATACGAGATTAGCGCGATTTAAAGAGAAAGCGGCGTCACGTGTCGAAGAGATTTTAAGAACCAAAGGTGGGGCGACTTTTGAATAGTGTCCTATTTTTGTATAAATCAGAAACATTTTCTATAGGTTTCAGCAGGCAAACAATAAAGGTCACTTTATTTTCCTCTTTTACCATGTCAACCAAGATAAAGTAAGGGAAAACAAATTGATAACACAATTAAAATTATGATTTTAGCTCAATAAAAATATGGTTTATACGAATCCTTATTAAAAATAAATTGTCGTCTACTTACAATGTGCACTTGCTTCAAAGTGTTGGGTGCAATCAAGGCAGAATTGACATAAACGACCAAAAGCAAAAAAAATAGAGCCGACATTATTTGAGATCCGTTTCTCTTCTTCAAAATTTTATAAATAAAGCCTTAATCATTTAAGTCAAGGAACATGACCTTCATGTACATCGAGATACCAGTTTTTCTTACAAATATAATATAAAATTTTAATTGATCGTTTTATTTTCTCTACTATGAGGGAGCGCGATGTTGGTTGAAACGAGATATTCTATCATGAAATTCCATACAGATGCGAATGGCCTTGAAACTATTATGTTAAAGGGAAACTTGGAGCTAGAAATGGACCAGCTTTTGAATTTCTTTTCGGAATTACCATGCCAACAAAACCCATTTGAGAAGTTTTTCAGAATTTTTAGACACGTTTACGGTGTTTAAATGAATTTCAAAAGTTTGATAAAATAGATATAAAAGTAAATATAAATTCGGACTAATCATATTATTTCAGCCTTCAACCGTGCTTGTAATGGCCTAACATTAAAAGAATATGCCGGCGTTTGATGCCTAAGACCTTGGACATCAAACGCCGGCACATTCCTTTTATGTTAAGACATTACTGTTGAAGGATGAAATAGTATTTATATTTACTTTTTTAGATATTTTAAACAATTAATTTAAACACTGAAACGTATCTGAAATTCTGAAAAAATTCTCGAATACATTTTATGGCATGGTGATTCCGAAAATAAATTCAAAAGCTGTACTTCCATTATTAGCTCCAAGTTTCCCTTTAAATGGTTTATAGGCAATAGGGTGAAATAAATACATTACGCTAGCTCTATTTTCTTCTACACCAGCGAGTAGTTTTATGTGATAAGAATAATATTTTAGTTGTTCGTGCAACTAAGAGCGCTGCATCTGAAGCACATGAACTCTAGGCTTTAACGATAAACATTTACCAATTGGATGAAAATTGGTAAAATAAAAGTGGTTTTTGGCCACCGAAATTGTAATTATGGAAAAAGATGTTGCTTCGCACCCGTAAAAAAAGTTCCTTTTCAGGTTTGGGCCAAACCCGAAAAGGGACTTATCTTAATAGCAAAGTAAAGAGATATTTAATAGTTTTAAATACATAGTTAGTAGTCTTTATATAAAATGTATAAAGTTGACCAACGAAACTGTCCTATCTTTTTGTAGTTATTTTTCATATTTATGTCTAGTAGCGCGGTTCCTATTAGCGCAGTTTCCCAGTTGCGAAGTTAATAATGCACAGTTTCACCCAATTGCGCGGTTTCCCACCAATTGCGCAGTTTATAGACTTTTTGCCGCGCCTTATGAAGGGAGCTGCCATTTTTTCCGTTCCCCTTAGTTTCGACCCCCCAATCCGCCATTTTGGTCACCCAGAAACGAGGTGGTAGTGGCTCTGCCTACTCGTTTCTGGGTTACCAAAATGGCGGATTGGGGGGGCGAACTAAGGGGAACGGGCAAAATGGCCGCCCCCTTCATAAGGCGCAGCAAAAAGTCTATAACCCCGTCACATAGTTGACCCCCTAATCCCTCCAAATTTTTCGATTTTTAGGTTTAATTAATGTGTATTATAAGCCTATTTAGGTATTTATTGTGACACTTTCCCTTTAAAAGAAAATATTTTAAACTTAAACGGGCAAAATATAAAAACCCCATTTCCTTCTTAACAAAGGACTGGAAAGCCAAATTTTAGCGAACTTTAAGAAACCCCAATTCTAAGAATCCCCTCTAGCCCAAGTAAAAGCTCATGTGACCCTATCTATAAAAATGATACAAACTAAACCCCCGCTTCAATAACCCCCTCAAAAGAACTAACGAAATGACATCGACTTGTAAAGAATATGGTCTATTTCTCTACAAAGGTCTAAACTATTTATGGCCCGGGTGGCTCGCGTAACGTTCACTATTGGGGTTAGCGAGATTTAAAAATAATAAACTCATGGTTGTCTAAGGGCACGCTTATATTTTAGGATTAACTTATGGGGAGACTATATTGAAATTTGCCAAGTTCTTATTTTAAATCTAAAACGGAGAACACTTAAATATAATAACACTAACCTAAAAAGACATACACTAACATAGAAATAAATACACTAACATATATACAAAATAAAAAAAAAAAAAAAAAAAAACAAACAACACTCCTACGAGAAAATGGAAGCTTTTAACTTAAAAGTCAGTCCGCATCATAAGTGCGGCTACTTAAGTTGGTATGGAGTTTTCAACCCATGCCCCTTACTCTAATATACGATCCAAAGAAAAGGGTGGTTGGAACGGCGGAGGTTGAAAAGAAATGCAAAGAAAATTGTAAACGTTTGTACGATACATTGCAAACTAAGGAAAAGGAACTTTGGGTTAATACGTTTGAAGAATTGTTAGCGAAATTAAACATGACTGAAGAAGAGTATATTTCGGTCGTAACTTACGATATTAAAAGAAAAACAGTTCTATTGAAACGAAATCCTAAAGATACTAGGGTTAATCCTTATAATAAGGAAGTTTTGGCGCTTTGGCCAGCAAATATTGATATTAATTTGTTTTCGATCCCTACGCTTGCGTTATGTACATTGTATCTTATATTGGAAAATCGCAAAGAGGCACGTCGGACCTCTTGCGTACAGCTGCGAAACAAGCAAATAAAGAAAAATGTACAGTTAAAGAGAAATTTAAAGTTATAGCGAATAAGTTTTTAAATTCGCACGAGATAAGTGAGCAGGAGGCGGCTTATTCTTGTTTACAAATTCATGTGTCAAGGTGTAGTAGAGCGTGTACGTTCATTAATACAAATTTGCCCGAAAACCGTGTACATATTTTTAAAAGCCAAATGGAGCTTCAAGAGTTGCCAGAAGACAGTGACAATGTCTTTTCCACTGGGCTTTTAGATCAGTATGTCCATAGACCTGATGAGTTGGAGATGGCAACCTAAGCTCAGTTCGCTGCTTGGTATGAGTATGCCAAAAGTCGAAGAGCAGTCCCCAATACCCAACCCAATGTTGATGAGGTAGAAAACAATGAGGTCGAATCGTATGGTAAGTGGCTAAAACTTAAGGATTCTTCCAGATTCGTTCGAAAACGTGGCCACTCTAAAATAGTACGATATCGAAGGTTTAATTTGCAAAAAGATCCAGAAAACGTTTATAGAGAACAAATAATGTTGTTTGCGCCTTGGCGCGATGAAACCAAAGACATCTTAGATCAGGATTTTGAAACAGAGTATGAAGTTTGTCTAGAAAATATTAAGGAAGTCAGAAAAGAATTTACCGATGAAATTGATGAAATTGAACAGGCCATTAACGATTTGGAGAACCAAGCCATAGAATCAGATCTTACTAATATGCAACCCGAATTTGAACATCAAAATGAATTAGATACATCGGTTGCTACCGAAGATAACTGAATTTCTAGTTAATAGTGCGCAAGACGCTGTAGGAAATTTCAATAGAGAGCTAATTAATGGAAATCCTGATAAAACGATTTCGCCGTCAGTTACTTTGAATTGTTAGAAAGTTGAATTCGAAAGAAAGAGAGATATTCTATCATGTATTGTTTCACTTAAAAACTCGAGAAACGCCTTTACGTCTTTTTGTTACCGGGGGAGCCGGTGTTGGAAAAAGCCTATTGATTAGTGCTATTTACGAGGCAGTTTCTAGATTTTACAACAAACAACCTGGGTCTATAGAACAAATCGCCGCCATGTAATAAATAGCCACCCTGATATGGATATCGACCAAAATGGCGAAGATGCACCCATCAATGTTGACTTTGAACTATCTGACGAAGACCCAAATGAAACCGTACAAGAGGCAAGTGCTCAATCAAATAGAGAAAAACCTATTTTTGATTTAAAGAGATCCATAGCTACAACTCTACTGAAATATTGCGAGCAAAACAAACTCGCTTACTCTGTTATAAGTGACTTGACCAATGACCTGCTAGACCTATGCAAAGATCTCACTTTAAATCAAGCGGAGACAATAATTAAACGGTGCAAGGAAAAGGAAATCGAAATATCGATAGAAGATATTTTGCCAGATTTTTACAGAATGGAGATGGTGTTTGACTGCTTAAATTCGGTTTTCAAAATTAAAAGTTTCTGTATAAAGGATATAGGAATGATAGAACCTTTACAAATTATGTTTATCGAAAGTGAAAACTCGCCACAAAAAATATATTTTCAGTATGTTCCCATCTTGAAAGTATCAGAGAAATTGATTTCCACGAACAAATAATTCCAGTTACCCGAATAAATAAAATTTCCCACTTCTTAAATGGTTCTATGTGTGCTATGCTTGATGTAACTAATCAAGAAAACGTACCAAATATTCAAAGATCAACTCCTCTAACTTTTCATCTTCAAATATTTTTTGATGAATTTCAAGTCGCGAACCCTTTGGGGTCTAAAAGGGGAAAACATAAAACTATGGGATATTACTTCACTATTTTGAACCGTAAAAACAAATACAGGTGTAAATTGCAGGATATTAATTTAGCATTTCTTGCCAAAAGCATTGATATTGGAAAATGTGGTTGGACAGACGTGATGCAACCTCTATAGTTTGACTTTGAAATTCTAGAAAAAGAGGGTGTTTAAATTCCCTCTTTAGGAATTAACTTGATGGGGTACGTATCAATAGTAACGGGAGATAACCTTGGGTTGCACCAAATCGGTGGGTTTAATCCGTGTTTTAATCAAGGGCGTATATGCAGATTTTGCATAGCCAGTAAAAATGAAATATCGATTTTAAGAAAAGAATCTGATTGCACCAAGAGAACATTAGAAAGACATAAATATCATTTGAGTCATGTATCTGAGGATATTAATGATTGCTCCGTTTACGGTGTGTATAATGAAAGTCCATTGATGAGATTAGGTTATTTTGATTTAACTCAGCAACTACCACCTGATGCCATGCACGATATTTTGGAAGGAGTTATTCCTTCTATTTTAAAACAAGTTTTGAAATTTCTGATAGTTGAAGGCTCGGTTACAATCGATCAAGTAAATATGTATATTTCAAAATTCCCTTATGGAAACAGCGAGTCGAATAAGCCTCAGAACCAAATTAAAAGTGCAATTATGAATGGTAGTTTAAAAGGTTCGGCCAGTGAAATGTACTGCTTTTTCTGACTTTTTCCGCTAATTTTTAATTCTGTTATTCCTAAAAATTCACCACAGTGGAAAAATTACTTGATTCTACGTGAAATATGTGACATTATATTTGCAGAACGCGTGGCTATAAGAGGTCTAACGCTTTTGGAAACATCGATCGACAAATTTTTGAGTAATGTAGTGGATGTTTATGGTAGTGAAATAATAACCCCCAAATTCCATTACTTAATTCATTACCCAAGTAGCATGCGTAAATTTTGGCACCTATTTTCTATATCCTGCATGCGATTAGAAGGCAAACATTACTACTTCAAAATAATAGCGAATATTTCCAAGAATTTCATAAATTTAAACAAACAATGAGCGAGAGGCATCAAATGGCCCAATGTTACCGTAAGTTAACAAAGAATAGAAATAAATGAGTTAGTGGAACAACCAAAGGCAAGCTAGTACAAAAATTAAAATTTCCTTTATCACTTCAGAGAAAACTTAGTGAAATATTTCCGGAACTAATTTCATATTTTACTTTCTCTTCCGCTATTAGTGAAAGTGTCACGTACCGAGTAAGGAATATTTTAGTTATTGACTCGCTCAATAGCATTGTAAAAACATTTGGTGAAATAATTTTCATTTTTTATATAAACCAATCTTTATATATCTGTGGAAATGAGCTTAGAGCTGTTAATTTCGATACAACTGTACACTCTTATGAAGTTGAAACGTTTCAGGACGAATGGTTCTTATTTGCGTCTGGTACCGAAAAATATTACCACATGCTTGATAAGTACTTAATTTTGGGGAAATATTATGTACCCCTTCGTTCGAAGCAGGAATAGAATATATAAGGAAATATTTTTTGAACATAATACTTGTATTATAATTAATTACGTATATAAAGCTGCATTGATATAATTAAACTATTATCATATTTAAAATTGTGTACCCTCTTTTTTTAAGCAAAAACCTCCACGTGGTCTTTTCAGCTCATAAATTCCTATATTCAAAAATCATCTTATGATTTAATATATTTTGAAAAATAAGATATAAAAACACCATTGAATTAACAAGTTATGCCATATTGAAAACGGTGTGAAAATGCGATATTTTAACAAATTATTTTAATAGTGATAAATATACCCAATTTCAAAACTTTCTGTTAAAAAATGGTGTCACAATGTCAAATTTTAACACATGCATTTATATTAAAAATGGTGAAAAATTACACGATTTATACACATGTTGTTTAGTTCATATGGTGCAATTTACACTATTTGAACACTCTTTTTTTTACTAAGAAAGGCGTTCAAAATACCATTTCAACAATTAGTTTTTAAATTAGTGTTCAATACACCATTTCAAAACTTATAGGTTTTTTTTTTAAGTGTTGACAATACACCTTTTCAACACTTTTTCAGTAAATTAAAAAAAAGGTAAAAAACGCCATTTAAACGTTTTTTTTATTTTAAAAGAGTGTTAAAAATACATCATTTCAACCCTTTTTTTTAAATTAAATAAGCGGAAAATACAACATTATAACACCTTTGTTTATTTTTAAAAGTGTGTAAGAAATACACCATTTTAACACTTTTTTGTAAATTAAAAAAGTGGAAAATACACCGTTATAACACGTTTGTTTATTTTTAAAAAGGTGTAAAAAATACACCATTCGAACACTTTTTGTAAATTAAAAAGTGTAAAATACACTATTTAAACACCTTTGTTTATTTTAGAAAGGGCGTTGTAAAATACACCTTTTCAACACATTATTTTATATATAAATGGAGTAAATATTACACCTTTTGAACACCGATTTATAAGGAAAATTGTAACAAAAGTGTATTAAAAAATAACACCATTTTAACACCAATTTAAATCTTCAATATTTTAAAAAGGTGCAAAATAGGTGTTTAAAAAAAATACACCTTAAACACTCCATTTCAACACCCTGACTTCTGAGAGTGTAATCCTTCAGAAGGGAAAGTTATACGATGTGCACCAACGGGTAAAGCGGCTTTCAAAATAGGTGGAGCTACTTTGCATAGTGCATTTAGTTTACCTGTTAGTCAGTTTGCTGGAAATATTTCCAGGCTGGAGAGTGAAACTCTACACAAATCTAGACTACTATACGGTCAATTAAAACTGCTAATTATTGATGAAATTTCTATGGTAGGGGCAATATTTAATAGAGTTAATGCGAGATTGCAAGAAATTATGGGTTGCCCGGAGTATTTTGGCGGAGTGTCCGTTTTGCTCGTTGGCGATTTTAATCAACTTACGCCAGTACGTGATTATTTCGCTTTTCAGCCACCAAGTGAAGCTGAAAATCCTTATGTCTCGTCTGTTGGAAACCATATATGGGAGGAGTTCCAGTTTTCGGAACTAGACGAGATAATGAGACAAAAGGATGATAAAATATTTGCGGAAGCGTTAAATAACATGGCAGTTAATAAGATGACACAAAAGAATATAGACCCTTTCGCTAGTTTAGAAATAAATGCAAACAGGAACCTTCCAAAGGATGCTATTCATCTTTTCGCCACTAATGCTGAGGTGAACCGATTTAATTCAGAGAAACTTGCTAGGATGGGAACTGAATAGACTTATTCGTATTCAATAGATTTTGTAAATGGAGACTTAAGTACCAAGTTAAGAGTGATATTTTAGCACAAGTTCAAAAGTTAGAAACTTCCGATACTTATGGTCTTCCAAGAGAATTGAAACTGGCGTTTGGCATTAGATATATGATGACTAATAATGTTGACACAGCAGACGGACTAACGAATGGGGCGACTGGTTGGTTGCGTAAAATAGAATATGGTACTAATAGAAACGGAGGTCAATTTCCATCAAGAGTTTGGGTCGAATTTGATGACCAAAATGTTGGAAAAAATTTGAGACAAAGATTTTACGGGTTGTATAGGTTAAATAACTTTAGTCCGTCTTGGACGCCCGTTGAAAAAGTAACAAAACATTTGCGAGAAAATGGAGGCAGAACAATGTTACAGTGTCCAGGAAACAATTTTCTTTGGTAATTTCCGAAGCTATTACTATACATAAAAGCCAGGGAGACGCGTACTCTTCGGTGGTGGTTCATTTTAAAGTATCAAAGAAACTAGAAAGGGCTTCATTGTACGTTGCATGCAGTAGAGCAAGGTCAGCCTCTGCTTTGTATCCCCCTAAAAACAACGTTGTAGAATTGGAACTCAAAAGATTGCGAAACACAACAAGTTGGGAAACCAAAATATAACCTCCCCGACCCCGACGTTAAGGTAACCTAACCTAACCTAACCTTACCTAAAATAAAAGATGAAAATAAATTTAGAGAATTGGAAGGGTAGAAGAAACAGCGTGCATTTCAATCATTATTCTCTATTTTACGGAGTATTAGAATTTTCCCTTAACCTCAAGGATTCAGAGAATGCAAAATAATGTCCTGCGTTACCCTTAATTATATGCGGCAGGTCGTAGACTTCTTAATATTCACACCAAATGAAATGTCCTGCGTTACCCATAATTATATGCGGCAGGGCGTAGATTTCTTAATAGACACACCAAATGAAATTTATTTTCTAAGTAAATATGTAAAATACATGTTCTTGTAATATAAATTAACACTTGAGCTTAGGCTGTACTGTGTGATTATCTTTGAGATAATCCACTGATTTGATAAAGATGAAGGATTTAGTCTGGGATGGCAAGGAGACAAGGAATTAAAACGACGAAGAGTTGGTAGCAAGTTCCTCTTAGACAAACCAAGAAATATTGTAGACTGAATGTTCCATTTACAACCCATTTTCGGTAGATGATTGGCAATTACTTCCGGTAAAGTTTTCGTCTAAAATTCTTGTTTTGACGTGCTAATAGAGGACCATTACTGATATTTTCATCATGCAAGTGATCCCAGTCATTGGAAGAATCAAAGGATTGAGCTGGACGAGAGGTTATTTTCCAAACCGGCTGACAAGACGTTAGCTTCCACTCCTATGATAAAAAAAATATCTTGAAAACTGAAATAGACTAATTTCCATACCGTTAATATTTATACTTGAATAGCTCCTTTTATGTTTAGAATAACGAGGCCATGAAGAACTGTTGAGCTTTTACTGACTGTAAGAATATCATATGTCGAGTCCGAAAACACTCACTGCTTGCATGTTTCAATTCTTCGTAGCCAGGCCGTCTCTTTCTGGTGATAAATGAAAGCCGTGTCGCTGCTCTGTTGACTTCAAATGGTGATGACATTCTGCGCTGGTTGATTTTCTCACTTAAGTCATTAGAGCTCTCTTTCATCTGGTCTCGTCTCGTCTCGTCTCGTCTCCTGGTCTGCTAACGAAGTTCGCTGTACACGGCTTTATTTACCTTTATTTAGATTCTTCAATCCACCCCAAGTTTACAGCAAGTCTTAGCCTATACTGCCCGTTATACCTTTGCTTTTTGAACTAAATGATATATGGAAAACAGCTTAGCGCGTGTTGCCAACTCAAGCTGGTATTAAACGGTCACATTTCATTAATTTTTGGGAAATTTCTTAAATATCTTCTAAACTATCTCGAATTTTTAATTGCTTTTTCAGCTTCTTTATTAATTAGATTCAGTTTAACAATATTATTATATTAAATTTAAATTAAATTCAATTCACTAAAAGATATCGCGGCATAAGGCCAAAATAGTTAGGGCATGGAAAAGGGGTATATATAGCTTTCGCTAACCTTTATTCACCGAGCGAGTAACCGAGAAGAGTTGGGGAAAACCCCCCTTTCTCAACGTCTAGACGCGTATCGTAACGCTAGGCATTCGGCAACTGCACCACAAAGACCCGTAGAGGGAGGAGATGACTGGAGTGGAAGGTTGATGTGGACTATATTAGTGAGGGACGCCTCGCTAATATGGCCAGCTGAGATCTGACACTAGAGGTTGGACCTTGGTGTGAGGATGGTCGGAGGTGATTATAACAGTGGGAGACGTCCCATTGCGTATAATCGCCTTCAACTGTCCAGCATCGAGGTTTACCGTAAAGTGGATGGTGGAATGCTATAATATACAATTGGAGACGTCCTGTTGTATATAATTGCACGACACCTGAAACTCATTGTGGCAGCCACGCTTAAAGGAGTTCATTCCCGTTAAACGGAATTGAACGATAAGCTGGCATGATTACATCTCTAGACTTTTTGCTCCACGAGCTAGGTCACGTGATTTCTGCTTAGACAGGATATCCGCTTACACAGGAAGTGACAGACACACACACAGACACACAGAGACGACCAGTGGAAAACCTCCCCCTGAACTAAAGTTCAGTATTGAGATTCCGTTCTTGTTCATTTATGTTAGTAATGTGCAATCCTTGGAAGTGCTCACTTGGAAGATATTCTAGCCGACAACGTTATATTAACGAGTCAATTATTATGTTTCGTGGAAAAAAGAGACAATTTTGATGTGCCATCGTACAGGGAAGTAGGGGGTATTTACTTACCGAGTATAGCCCAAAGAGTTGCTTTTGGCTCATCGATTTATTTGAAAAATGAGGTGGAAAATATTGTTAAGGCCCTAGATAACAGAGTTAAAATTACTAAAAGACAGGCCGTTCAAAAATTCTCATGAAGAACGTTGTTGGCTAGACGTTTCTATTAAAAATGAAATCGTATGTGTAGTACTGTTGTACAAATCACCCGGTGCGAATTTGAGAACCGTTTTTGAAGATTTTAACCCATTGTTTGATGCTAAATATGATTCATCTAACCCAACAGTTGTTATTGGAGATTTCAATATCAACTTTTTGAAAAGAAAAACGGCTCTGACGAAGTTCTTTGAACCATTCGATATATCTCTTTTGCCAGGTCTCGAAGAAAAATATTCTACCGATTATCCTTGTCAATTAGACTTGGCGTTTGGAAACAAAGAATTTCGAGACCGATATGAAGCGTGTTACAGGGAAACGTATTATTCATATCACAATGGTATATGTATTGTTAAAAAAGTGGTTTGAAAAAGGATTTTTTTAAGAATTCCAAGTAGTTAAAAATTTGGAATCTAGGGTGGGTAGTTTTGGAGCACCCGCGAGTGACAGTTATTTTGGTTTGACCGTTTCTAGGTTTGGTAAATTTGGTTGGACCGCCCGTTAGGGCTGGAACGATCGCTTAGCTACTGTAGGTAAATTGGAGATGGCCGCCTTTTGAGTTGTTGAGATCATCAAGTAGGTTGGTAATTTGGTTAGTGCGGCTATCCTAGAGATAGGGTGTGGCTTGTTCGATATGAAATATGATCGATTCAGTCGCAACAGTGTTTTGGAGATTTTAATACCAGCTTTCAAAAGAGTAGGAAGGCATTGAGAAAGTTTTATAAAAAATAGAAATGTCTCTATTGCCCGGCCTAAACAAAAAATCCACAGACTGTTGTTGTCTGTTGGATTTAACGATTGGTAACTAATTATTAAGAGACAGATACGAAGCCTATTATGGAGAAACATACTATTCTTATCACAAGGGAATATGTATTTTTAAGAAGATTCAATAGCAATATTGAAACGTGAATAGATCGGCTACATGATCCGAGGGGATAGATACTATTGGAGTAGTCTACCTCTTGATAAGATGACGTAGACAACTTGAGTTGGTAGGTTTGACCAGTATATATTTTACGTTATACAAGTAGCTTCAATTATTAAATCTGGAAGGTTTGATTGGTAGAAGTGGTAGATTTTATCCAAATTGGTAGGAAAAACCAGTTGCACTGTTAGATGAAAGCAACAATTTGATTGAAAACTCTCAAAACGAAAATGAAAACTCTCAAAACTAAAATGAAAACTCTCAAAACTAAAATGAAAACTCTCAAACTAAAACGAAAACTCTCAGACTGTTCAAAGCAGAGCTCATTTGTTTGAGCACTGGTTTTGGTAGTTTTGACCTCACGACCTGGCAGTTTGGACCAGTAGAATTTTACTCGATCTAGGTAGGTTTTTTCGCCAAAAGTTGATGATTGTTCTCAGTATGCATTTGGTAAGGAAGAAAACACGATATTTCAGTTTGAAAGGCTAAATATACAACAACATTTAATTTTGTAATATTTATTTCGAAAGGCTAAATATACAACAACATTTAATTTTGTAATATTTATTTCGAAAGGCTAAATATACAACAACATTTAATTTTGTAATATTTATTTCGAAAGGCGAAATATACAACCACTGGAAACGGCGAATTTTACCACCACTGGAAACGACGAACTATAGCATCACTGGGAACGGCGAGCGATACCACCACTGGGAACAGTGATTTGATGTGTTTTTCCTGGATTTTTTTCCCATAAACAGAAATATGGGTTTTTGTCCGAATTAATAGTAGTATTAATGAGCACTTCTTGTAATCAACTAGTCTTAAGATAAAAAACAAATATAATAATGCAAGTTCATGTCTAATTATTTTAAGTTGAAAAGTCAAATAATAATAGCCTACATAGCTGTGCAATGAACCGGTTAATTTAAATTAAATACATGTTCTCGATGATATGTACTGCGGAAATGACGTAGAATTTTATAGGTATTTGTCTCATATTTAAGTATAAATACGTATTTATACACTCTGCTTAAATAAAATTTATGATTTTTAAAAGTTAAACGTTTTATGATGTCAAACCAGAAACTGATTAGAATTGCTCGTAGAGACAAGCGCAATACATGAGTTTTCAGGCGTATCGCGCTCGTGCGCTCGAAGAAGTGTATGGGTGCGCTAAAGTGAGACCCGCGATAACTGGTCAATGTGCAGCCCTCTTAACATTTTAACCAAACTTGCCACTCCTATTCTTCGTCTTCCTCCCTTTGAAAAGACACCCATGGCATAAATTTCAATATTTTAGGTATTGTTTGGTTTGGTTAGATCAAGTGGTAGTCGGGGAGGTACTATTTTGGTTTCCCAACTTGTTAAAAATTACTATAAAATGATAAGTATTTTTAGATGATGCTTCATACTTTTATTGTGTGCTTAGCTAACGGTTAGAAGACACGGAACGTATAGAAAATAGAGGTGGATATATTTACTTACATAACGGGAATTTATTAAGGCTCAATAAATGCAAAGGCCAGTCGCAATTCTTTGAATGTAGAACCGGTGGTTGTAAAGTAAGAATAATAACGATGGGTGAAGATATAACTCAAACAGCTCCAGATATTCATCCAACTCACGCTCCGGATACTAAACATATAATACAACTGAGAGATAAAGAATCGATGATGACAACTATGCAACAAGGTGATCATAAAAAACGACATCGTGAAGTTTTCAACAACGTGTGTTTAGCAGCTAAAAAACAGGCTCTGGATGACGGATTGAGTACGATGGAAGTTCATTCTATCCTACCTGAGTTTAAATCCGTACGAACAGTTCTCTTCAGGGAACGAAATAAACACCTTCCAGTGAATCCAGTTCATCGCCGAGATATATTTCTTACTACGGAATCGACCAATCTAACCAGTGAAGAGACTGAAAACTTTTTACTTTTTGATGATGGGATCGATGATCGAATAATCGCGTTTGCTACTGATAAGTTTATGGAAATATTATGCCAGGCACCCTGTGTTTTTATGGATGGTACCCATTATGCCTGCCTAAGTCAGTTCGCCCAATTATACGTGCTTCACGCGGATTACAAAAGTATAATGTTGCCCATTGTATACGGTTTACTTCCTGGACATTCGGCTGTGGTCTACACTCGTTTTTTACGCCTGGTCAAAGAAGTAGCTTTAGTACGAGGACTTTCGTTTTCGCCACCAAGTTTTCAAATTGATTTCGAGGCAGCCATGATATCATCGCTTAAGGTAATGTTTCCGGAAGCGTTTATTCGAGGATGTCTATTTTATTATTCCCAGGCAATTTGGCGTGCCGCAAGTACAAAGGGTCTATCGGAAGTTTATCAACAGGACGATGCCTTTCGAAAAAATTTTCGTCGATTGATGGGACTTGCCTTGGTTCCTGTTTAAGAACACACTTTACTGTGGATCGAAATCGAGAAGGAATGTCGTCATGAAAATGCAAACGTCGTTTCGTTTCTAGACTATTTTGTGAAGACCTGGATGGACAACTCATTACACCCACCAAAAATGTGGAACCCCTTCGGTAACTTTCAAATGCGAACGAATAAACATCTGGAAGTTAAATTAACTTATTTTTTAAAAAGACTGATACTTCATGGTAATATTAAAGATTCAACCATAAACTCACAAAGAGAAAAAAAAATACCATGAAGTATCAACCTTTTTAAAAAATAAGTTAATTAAAACCGGGCCGTTGCCGGCCAGGTTTATTTATAGGTCTCTCACAATTTCATCAGAAACGTTTATGGAGATTACCCTTATGAGGTGGTAATTTTTTTCGTCTTGATAACTGGAATCTTCGTCTCCCGACCGCGAGCCGATTCATTGAGAGTTTGCATTCGAGAGAGAACAATATGTTAGGATCATGGGGGTACTCTTATATTTTTACCTCCCCGACTGAACTTTAGTTTAGGGGGAGGTTTTACACTGGTCGTGTCTGTGTGTGGCTGTGTACAGTCACGTGACGGTGTAAACCATTTCCTGTGTAACCGGATATCACGTGACCAAGCTCGTAGAGTAAAAATCTTGGGACACAAGGCGTAATCTTGCCATCATATCGTTCAATTCCGTTCAACGGGAATTCCTATAATCAGGCTGCTACATAGAGCTTCAGATGTAGTGCAATATTATGCAAACGGACGTCTCCCATTGCATATTATCACCTTCCACCATCCACATCATGGTCGAACCTCGATGCTGGACGGTTGAAGGCGATTATAGCCAATGGGACGTCTCCCACTGTTATAATCCACACGCACCAAGGTCCAACCTCTAGTTTCCGATTTCAGCGGGCCATACTAGCGAGGCTCCCTCACTAATATGGTCCACATCAACCTTCCACTCTCCAAACATCGCCCCCAAGGGTAAATTGGCCGACAAGTGAGCACTATACAATCGGATACTGTATAATGGCATTCGATTCGCTTATATAGTCTCTTTGGAAGCGTAAAGTGTAAAGTTGCCTTATATGCCGGGATATCTTTTATTGAATTGAAACGTAATATTATTTTAAAATGTAATTAAAAATATTACAATTGTTTCACTTAATCTAATTTATAATTTAGTTGAAAATTAAATTTAAAATTGGAGATAGTTTAGAAGATATTTAAGAAATAGTCCAAAATTTAAAGAAAAATGATCGTTATGATACCAGCTAGAGTTGGCAGCACACGCTAAGCTATTTTCTATATACCATTTAGTTCAAAAAGCATAGGTATAACGGTACTCTAGGCTTAGGCTTGCTGCAAACTCAGGGTGGATTGAAAATCTAATACCAGTTTCATACAAATGTCTATACTCTTGTTTTATATCTATTTTAATAGATTGATTTAATTTTTTAGCTTAGCCAACGTTGTTAAAAATGTAGGTGTTTCTTTTATCATGGGATTGAATTTTTTAATTAGTTTATCGTTTCTCGGCGCATATATAAGCGCGAAATACTGATTCGGCCGTCATATAAAGAAGTGGAGTGGTTCGCCTTTTCGCTCGCGATGAATCCTGTCGCTTGTGCGATGGTGTTCCGTTGTTTCGACACGTGCTCTTGGCTATTTCGGCTAGCATTTCTCTTCGTGAAGTCATACCTCCTATATGGAGGTGATGAGGATAGCTTTTACACGCGTGGTTGGGTCGCGTACTTGAGTAAACATATCCTTAAGGATTTACATTATTCTGTGTAAGAGCATCATACAATGTAAGATTTAGAATTTTTGTTGACCAACAAAGTACTTGAGTTCTTTGGCTGGGATGTGCTTTAGAACCAGGCTTTAATAATTGGCCAACTACTTAAGATTTTCGACCTGAATAACAAACCCTTTACTACTACGTAGGATAGACGACACGGTAATTGAGGTCTGCAAATGAAATAATCGGCGGAGTACAGATTCGCTTAACAATACAGTCAAACAAGTTTGTTTCCCGACTTATTTAGATCAGCGACGATCTGTGGTTTAGGCCTAAACTTTGTGAAACAATCGAGTATGATTTAAAGTCACCGATTTTTGAAACTAGCCAAATACTTAATTTCCTCGAACTTTGCTATCGATCACGTACTTGTATTTGATCTATATTCGACTATGGTTGACCCAGGAACGAACTGTAGACCAAGTGGCAAAAAGAACCACGTGATCGGATCTCGTGATTACTGCTAGATTTAGTTTCACAGTTTTCCACCACATGAATTTAATAGCGTGTTCCACTGGGAAAAAATATCGCTCCCATGGAGCAATAAAAACAGGAGAAGAAGAAAACGTTCCTTAAATAAAAATATATTGTCTAGCATCATTTTTACTCGGCGGCTACTCAAAAAATTGTACCCTGCTTAGAAGGAATTATTTCTCAAGGTTACCAAAAACCACATCCGAGTATTAGGCTGCCTCGATCAGGGGTATTGTGTTTTCAAGCGGATGAATTCTAATTTTTTTTTCCACTCGGTCATGTCGTGTCACGTGTAAGTAAATAAGGAGGTATGTGTAAAAAATCACATTTGAAAATCGTTACTAGCTTATTTTTCACCTCTAAATGTATTTACATCGCGATTACAAGTGTTTTTTTTCAGCTGTTCCCCCCTCCCCTCACTTCCCCAACCATCGTTTCCTTGGAAGATAAAAAAAGACTCGTTGCGAGAGCCGAGGTGTCAGTTTCGTGGATATCGCGTGTCAATATAGTTCGCTTCACCGTTTGTTGCCGTGGTTTCGGTTTAGGCCTAGGCCTGCCTAACAAAGATAGTTTATTTTTGAAGTCGTGATATAATTAAGATCGTGAGATTCGTAAGTTCTCAGGTAAATAAACCCAACAATAATTAATGTTAATGCCACCACAATTTATTCTTATCAAAAAAAAAAATATTTTATTTTTATTTTTTAGTTGTTCTGGTAAATAAATTGATTGAGGTATTAAGATGTCTATTATTTTAAGGTAATTTTTTACAAATTATATTGTTTTATTTAAGAGAACGATAATTTATGGTTTTAAACCTCAAATTTATGATTTTTTGGGACCTTAAGATTACATACACAGTCCTTTTCAACCCAGCTAACATAAATTGTCTTAGAGTTGAAAAGGAGGCATTGTTACGTTCTCTTAAATGAAAGTTAAATAATTTTATATTATAATATCGTTAATAATTGTATAGGCCTATATTTAATATAATTTTAATTCAAAATAGGACGTTGATTTTAAAAATAAAAGTCTTGCGGAGTCGTTTGCGAGAGTTCCATAAGGACGGACCGTTATTTTTCGAGGATGCCTCTCAGTCTTTTCAATTTGTTGCCGCCTGATGTAGTTTGCGAGCGTGTCAATGATGAAACGAAAGCAGTGGAAGAAACTAACAATTGTTCTGGAATAGTTAAGGTGGAAATTGAAGTAAATGGACGGAAGTTAGAAAAACACAAAGTTCTAGTATGAGGCGAGGAGAATATATTTTCACTGGGCCACGATGTATGGCCTTGGTGGAGCAATCAACTTTAGTCACGAGCAAGTTGCCTTCGAAAACACTTTGTTGAGGGAACCACAAATAACAAACAAGTTTAAAACCAGGTATGAGTAGAAAATAAATCTTAAAAGGGGAGATTATTAGTTGAAAACTTCGTCTTCATTTTAATTTTTTTCCCGGATCCATTGAAAGTAATTATATCCTGCTGAATTTTTTTCTTATTTTAAATAAAATAGTTTGATTAGAATTATTTAAAATTTAGTGAAGCTTTGCTATGTATTTGATTTTTATACTTGCCAGAGGACCAATCAGAACCAAGAGCCAATTACTGAGGCTCTATCGAAGTAAGATCGGAGAACCCCTGTGGGTACCAAGATGGTATTATTGAGATATTGGTTTACATTTAGAGTAGTGTTATTTTGTTCCTTTTGGGACAAGTTTAAATGTATAGCCGCAACCTGCGGCTGTGGCTACCCCTGTCATGGCCGCGGGCTGCGGCTACCCCTGTCATGGCCGCGGCTACCCCTGTCATGGCCGCGGCTACCCCTGTCATGGTGGATAACTGTCATGGCGGATACCCCTGTCATGGCGTCTCCCGCAATCATGCCGGATCGCCACGTGGCGTATCGCCACGTGTCTTTCGGAGATTTTACAATCCACGTCATACCATTTGAGGATAGGGTAAACCACGTCTTCAACCAAGCACGTTACTTTAAAATGCTTATAAAATGCAAGTACGAACCCCTACTACAACCAGTCCTAGAACATGTGCTAGCAAAACGTCAAGGTACACGATAAGAACACTAGTCTCAAGTACTCTAAAATTTTTTCACTATTTTAAACAATAATGTAAGAAAGAGGGAAATTTTAATTTAAAGCAGTTTGAACCAGTTTAAAGTGTATCGAACCAGTTAATTGATCTTATCTATATACTCGAGATCTTAAAATTTTAGTATAAAAGCTTTAACTAGCATTGAAAAATATCATTTGCATCCTAAGTGAAGACCTCCAAGAACTAAAATGTAAGTTGAAATATTTATAATATCTATATAAGTTGAACTTTTCCTCATTCTTAAAACTACTCTTAATAGCCGTTTAACACTGTATATTTTCTATTTTTTCGATAGGGCCGGCACCAATGTTTTTGAACTCTCCCCTAGAAAATCCATTACTATTACTCCTGACTGCAAACTTAAGTTAGGGCTTAGCAACGGTTCCTCTAGCATAACCCTGACCGAATCTGTAGCTTTCGATAATTCAGGTTAATATAGCTTTAAACAAGTTGGGAAACCAAAATAATACCTCCCCGACAACCAGTACGTGATGTTAACTAACCTAACCTTACCTAAAATATTAAAATTTATGGCATTTGTGGAAGACGAAGATTGAAAGCAAAAAGAAATAATATCTCAATTAAACACTAAATATATTAAACCAATAATTCAGATCAAAAATATACTTCTTATCAAGATATATTTGAATGCAAAAGAATCAAACTTAATTCAAAATAAAATTTTGAGAACCAGAGTCGGAAAAAAATTTACTGAATAATGAATTAATTTTAATATAAATGCGTATCGAGTAAAATAAGCAAGGTCAAGGTTCTTCTTTTAAAACCATATAAAATTTTGAAGGCTCTAGAGTTTTTGCAGACCAAGTAACGCCAATAGGCAAAATATTATATCACATTGAACCTATAAGCATTTCTTCAGTATACCAACACAACCCTAAATAATTCTCTACTTAAAACCAAACCTAACTAGAGAAAAAAAGGAAAATAAATAAGATATAACCACATAGATTTCAAGATAAATAATCCAGTCCATAATTCAGTATTAAAACAAAAAAGTCAGAATTAAGACAACTGAAATTAGCAACCTTTGGTAATATGTAAAATAGCCCTTACACGAACAATTTAAGTAAAGCAAATTATCAAATAAACGCCAAATAAGTCAATTAATTAAAATTAAAAATATTAATCTTACCACTACCAAATAACGGGCAGAAAACACAGACATCAAGATAACATTAGCAAAATAAATTTTCAACACCGGTAATCCTGAGAACTAGATTCTACAAAATCTTCTGGAATAATAAATTTATTTTAATCTAAAAAATATAAAATCTTAAAAAAATATATATACAAATAACATATTGATAAACCAATTAAAATTAGATGCGAAAAACATTTAATCTCGATATGAGATTAAATACACAAGGTCAAGGTTCTTCTTTTAAAACCATATCAGAATTTTGACGGTTGTAGAGTATTTGTAGACCAAGTAACGTGAAAAGGCAAAATGTTATATCACATTGAACCTATACATGGCTTCTGTATACAACACAAGTTGTGAAACAAACGTTATTTTACGTGACTACACACTAGCTAAAACGTCACCGAAAATAAACGACAGTAGGCATTAATAAACATATTCAATAAACAATTAACGAATAAGCTTTCCGCATAACACGCTAAACTACGAACTGTGACGTACAATTTCGCTTTTTGGTGCTACACGACCTACAGATACCTTATAAGCCTACGTCTAAAAACACGTTTTTTGGTGATAATGCTGTGAGTAAAGAATAGATGTTTCTCTTTTGGCCCTACCATAAATTTTTTATATATTTTTTTTTCTGACAGGGCAGGCCTGAGTAAAAATATACCAAGTTGTGAAACAAACGTCATTTTACGTGACTCCACACTAGCTAAAATGTTACCGGAAATACACGACAGTAGGCATTAAAAGCCTGGTTCTATTATACTTAATTGGGATTAACATTAAATTCATGTATGAAAAAGTGTGAAACTAAAACTAGCAGTCATCACGAGATCCAATCACGTGATTCTGTTCCTCACTCTGTCTACATTTCACTCTTGGGTCAACCATATCATACATGACTATTAAAACACGAGAAATTTCAATGTCAATCCGGTTTAAGAAAGTTCGTCAATTGTTAATTGTGGCATGACTAAAGCCGGATTCACACAGACCTATTTTCACGCTTTTCACGGTCACGCGCGAGGGGCAATGGGCAAACCACTCTTGGAATCAGGTGTACAAACTAAATGGAATCACGCGAATCGATTCGGAATCAGGAGAATCGATACGGAATCACGCGAATCGATTCGGAATCACGCGAATCGATTCGGAATCAGGAGAATCGATACGGAATCACGCGAATCGATTCGGAATCACGCGAATCGATTCGGAATCACGAGAATCGATACGGAATCACGCGAATCAATACGGAATCACGCGAATCGATTCGGAATCACGCGAATCGATTCGGAATCACGAGAATCGATTCGGAATCACGCGAATCACGAATCAATTCGGAATCACGCGAATTGATTCGGAATCACTGACAATCAAATGAATCTGGAATCAGGTGTACAAAATTTTTCTAGAGTGGTTTGCACCTCGCTCGCGCGTGCTAATGGTACTTCTATGAGTTCACGAGCGTGAAACGCGTAAAAACAGGTCTGTGTGTATCCGCGTTAACCTGGTTCGCTCTGCGTATGTACACAATTTCGCACGAAATACATTTGCGAAACGCGCGAAAATTATAAAAAAATTAATTTGAAAATCCGTGCCAGTAATTAAAACCAAATACGCCACTGTTTGCAAGTTTGCCAGAAGATTACGATATTTCCCCATACATAAAGCTGATTCTCCCAAGAATATCAAAAAAAAATCACATTGATATTTTCCATGCGTAAAGAGGTTTCCGACTTCAAATTTAGTGGTCTACACATACTCGCGTGCTGGCGAACTCGATTTTACACGTGTCACAAATACACTGGAAACCTACTCTACTTCTGTTCGAGGAGAGTTTTCACGACTATCATTTTTCTTAAATGGTTTAACATTATGCATAAATCCGCCTCAGCTTCAAATCTTATACACCAATTCCCCTTGAACTGGTTAAAAATTCACCGAGTATAATCGAAGTTATTATTGTCTTATCTCTTATCTAAATTATGTTGTTTCAATCTTCCATACCCGTGTAAACGCACCTTTATTTAAGTTCTTCAATCCACCCCAAGTTTGCACCAGAGATAAGCCTATACTGCCCGTTATACCTTTGCTTTTTCGAGTAAATGATATATATGGAAAATAGCTTAGGCGCATGCTGCCAACTAAAACTGCCATTAATCGGTCAAATTTCTTTAAATTTTTGCATAAATTCTCAAATAACTTCTAAACTATCTCGAATTTTAAATTAATTTTTTGACTTTCTAATTAATTAGATTAAGATGAACCATTTTAATATTTTTAATTATAATATAAATTAATATTGCGTTTCATTTCCCTAAACAATATCAAACAAAATCACCCCATGAGGCTAATTTGCATACGTTCCAAAAAGATACTATATAAACCTTTCGAAGGGCTATATTAATCGAAGTAACCGTGCGTGATGGCCATGAAGTTAGGGGGAAACCCCCCCCCCTTTCAATGTCTTGCTGATTCTTGATCTCTAGGCGCTTGGCGACGTAATTTACCCATTGGTGGGGCGATGTTTGGAGTCAGTGGAAGGTTGATGTGAACTGTACTAGTGGGGGACGCCTCGCTAGTATGGAACGCTGAGATCGGAAACTGGAGGTTGGACCTTGGTGCGGGGATGGTCGGAGGTGATTATGACAGTGGGAGACGTCCCATTGCTTGTAATCGCCTTCGGCTGTTCAGCATCGAGGTTCGACCGTAAAGTGGATGGTGGAATGCGATGATGAGCAATGGGAGACGTCCTGTTGTATGTCTTTGCACGACACTTGAAACTCAATGTGGCAGCCACGCTTAAAGGAGGTAATTCCCCGGAATTGAACGATAAGCTTTTATGATTACGTCTCTAGACTTTTGGCTCCACGAGCTAGGTCACGTGACTTCCGTTTACACAGGATATCCGCTTACACACACAGACAGACACACAGACAGACACACAGACAGACAGACACACAGACACGACCAGTGTAACACCTCCCCCTGAACTAAAGTTCAGTCGGGGAGGTAAAAAGTTTCAATATGATAAATGCAATGCCTCATTCACTGAACGAAGACATATGCTACAGCACATGCGATCACAACATGAAGGTGTAAAGTTTAGTTGTTCCTTATGTACAGCATCATTTACACGAAAAACTAATTTAAATAGTCACGTTGCTAAAAACACACTGATGCTAGTAAACCCGCTCTTAACCATGCCTTTTCTTCAACTTCCCAGAGACTATCTCACAGCCCATTATCCAACCCGGGGAAACGTCGACACTCTTCTTCTTCTTCTTCTTCTTCCGATGACGAATTACACCCTCCAAAACGTGCCCCCACACCACCCCCGGAAATCGCGGTTAACCCTCCTAATCAGCCTGAGGAAGTTGAAACTCCACCGCAAGAAAACGTAGCTAACCCTATTAATCAGTGGGAGGAAGTTGAAGCCATCGGTGACGTGGTGTTTGCCGCGCGGTTAACCCCCACTGAAGTCGAAACCGACCTCTCCCACTTCATAAACAGATACAGAGAATATATATATAACTATATAAAAAATAGATTAGAATTAAAGAAAGGTGTTAAATGGTATCTTATCATTCGCGTACGATACACTCGCCCTCTAGCTAATACTGGCCAGTCCTCTGAAGCTCTCCCGTATTTTCGAGGCTTTACTAATGCGACGCTAACTGATGACGCCATAAATAGACAAATCGATTCGAGTATTAGTAAAATCGAACAATCAATGTCCGAGTTTGAAAATACGGGAAGCGGATGGATTTTAGACCGAATTCTATTCCTCCAATTAGACATTATAGCGTATAGCCCGCTCATCGGAGGTTCTTACATTGAACTGCCCGCGAAATTGGCGAACAAGCACGCGCTAATTAACATTAAAAACTCCGACGACCAGTGCTTCATATACGCTATTTTAGCCAAATTACATCCTCCCTTAAATCATCCAGAACGCGTAGCTCATTATCTACCATTCATTGATGAACTTGACCCTTGCGGGATAACATTTCCCTACGAACATAACTCGTACAAACTCTCGAAATTTGAAATAAAAAATAAATTATCTGTGAACATTTACGCTTATGAACAGTTTGTTTTCCCCCTTTACACGAGCCAGAACAAAGTCAACGATGAACGTCAAATAGATCTACTACTTATAACGCACGGTGAAAAGAAACATTTCTGCTTAATTAAAAATCTCAGCGGACTCATGAGCGGTGATTTTTCTAAAAACCATAATACCGCGTGGTATTGTCGCTACTGCCTACATAGATGTTCAGGAAGCGTAACCATAACGAACACGTCAAGGAGTGTAACGTTCACGGCCCCCAACGTATCGAAATGCCCACGATGGATCCTGTATGTAGATTTACAAAATACGGATGGTGTCAGAGGGTACCATACGTCATCTACGCTGACTTCGAGTCCATCATGCCTAAAGTTGACACATGCCTACCAGGCTCATCACTATCTTCAACCACCACTCTAGCTTTACATAAATCTTGCGGTTTCTCATACGTCATTGTAGGACCCGACGGTAAAAACAAGAAACCAGTCACGTACAGAGGCGAGGATGCCACTCAGGTATTCCTTGATAATCTACAAGCGGAAGAAACCATTATTTTAGAGAAGATCAAGGAAAATAAACCTATGATCTTAACACTGGAAGAGGAAGAATCATATTCAAAGGCAGATACGTGTTACGTATGCGGTGACATATTCATATTTGATCATAAAGTGAGGGATCATGACCACTACTCAGGGAAATATAGAGGAGCTGCACATAATACCTGCAACCTTAAATTGAAACCTCCAAAACATATTCCCGTCTATTTGCATAACTTATCCAAATATGATAGCCGATTAATTATGCAACATATCGGACTAATTAAGGATAAAGATATTGGATGCATCCCCAGTTCGAGTGAGACATATATCTCATTCAATTTAAATAAGCTACGGTTCGTTGATACGCTCCGATTTTTACCTGCGTCACTCGAAACTCTCGAGTCGAATTTAGCCAAAGAAGGATCAGAAAAGTTTCCTATCCTAAAATCGGTATACTCGCCTGAAGAAGTTATGCTACGCCTGAAAAAGGGTGTCTACCCTTATGATTATATGGTTAACGCGGAAAAATTCAAGGAGAAGAAACTACCCCCGAAGGAGGCATTCTTCAATATCCTAACAGATTCAGATATCTCCAATCCCGAGTACGAGCGAGCTCAAAATGTTTGGGACACATTCAATATAAAAAATTTAGGTGAGTATTCTAAATCTTTATATTTTTAACTTTTTTATCTAACTGATTTTTTCTTATAGGGGAGTATCATGATCTATACGTGACCGTTGATACCCTTCAACTCGCTGACGTCTTCGAGTCATTCAGGTCAATTTGTATGAGCTATTACAAATTAGACAGTGCACACGCCTATACAGGACCTGGATTCGCTTGGGAGAGTGCGCTTTATATTACTAACGTGGAGCTGGATTTATTGACAGATCCGGATATGCACTTGATGATCGAGCGAGGAATCAGAGGTGGAGTGTCGATGATAAGTCATCGTTTTGCTACCGCTAACAACAAACTCATACCTGAGACGTATGATGAAACGAAGCCGAATAGCTTCATAACATATTTAGGTAAATTTTACCCATAATTTAAGTTATAATTATAGTTTTTAACAAGTTATTTCCTTACAGTGGCGCCGCCAGGATTTTTTCCCACATAGGCACAGCTATTCAAGGAGGCCCCCTATAGTATAGATTGTTTTCACTAATGACTAAAGGGGGTAAACCGTTTCCCCCCAGGTTGCCAGTCATTTGAGAGCGCAAACTGAAGCAGAACGAATTAGCGAAAGGCTTGCAGTTTCGTTTTGGAACTGATCTTTTCTAACTGCGCTCACATTCTCCTGGCAACCCTGCAATGAAAGGGAAGCTGGGGAAGACTGAAGAGGGGTGGAATTTTCTTTAGCTCCTTTAGCGAAAACTATGTATAAATTATGTAATAAAAATATATATGCATAATATACTTTTGATTTTTAAAAAATTAAGCTCGTTCAAGTTCTGCAAAAATTATATAACAAAACAAATTCAAATTTTAGTTCAATTTTATTCCAGAAACGATTTCCTACGATTTGAAGTTTTTCCAAATTCGTTTACAATTAAAAGGGGATTTTCTCTAAGAAAGTTTGATAAATCACGATTTATCGAAATTACTGTCAAATTGGAAAGTCTATCTTGAGCCATAGTCGTTCGAAGATTAGATTCTATCCTATTTAAAGAGCTAAAGCTTCTTTCGGACGTTGTATTAGCCACGGGAACACACACAACGAGTTTAAAATACTTGATAAGATCAGGGAAGCCATCTTCAATTTTTAAAAAATACTTGAGACAATCAACTACAGTGTTAGTTTTATCAAAATTTTTACTTAAGTTTTTAGCAATTCTAAGTTGGTATTTCAAAGAGTCAACATCAAAATTCAGTCGATTGAACTGTTTACAGTACGAAATTATATCGTTTTCGTTCAAAAAATTAGGGGATTTTGGATCAGATGCTAGTAGTCCCTTGAATAAATCGATGTTTTTTAATAATCTTTCTTTCATTTCGTGGGTGAATAAATCAATTAACTCGAAATAGTTTGATCTAAGGTTTTGTCCAATTGTTTTTGCTTCCGTTGATCGACTCCCTGTGGTGCTACAGACCACACTATCACTAAGCCTTTTGTTAGCCGTGGTTTTTCGTTTTCTTGAAGCTAATGGAAAACCGTTTCTATCTGGAACTGTGATATTCGACTCTTCCGCCATACCCGAAGCGTAGTTCCATATTACATCAAATGTTCCTGGGTTTCTCATATTTTCTAATTGTTTTATGGTAGATTCGCAAATGCTAACAGCCTCTGTAAAAATTACCATTGGACTTTGCAAATATTCAGATAAGGAATTTGTAATTTGTAGGACTTCATCTAAAGCTACTAACATTATTAATATGTTGAAGTTTCTTAATTGGGAAAGGTAACCCCGACACTCCGCGGCTTCATCTGCCTTTCCATTTTCTATTATATTTTCCACGGCCAATTCAACGGCGTTAAACCTGGATCTAAAATAATTCGTCGCATTTTTCTTGCTTGACCATCTGGTATCGCAACTTTGAGGCATTTTCATTATAAATTCATATTTAAGTATTTTTTGGGCTTCTTGAAAATATTGGCTTCTAACCCCGGAATTACTCTGAAATTTATAAATAGCTTGAAGCAAGCCTAACATCTCTCGCACTAATGATAATTTTGAGCAACAATTAACTAAAACAAGATTTAATCTGTGAGCATAACAATGCACGTAAGGGCAATACCCACCAACGGCTTCTTCGATTTTGGCCCTTACCCCACCTACGTGTCCACTCATGACGCTTGCGCCATCGTACGTTTGCGCAACACATCTAGATATCGACAACCCACTTTCTGCAATCATTTTGATTATCGATGCGCTTATTGTTCCAGCGTCAAACTTGTGCAAATCGGTTAAACCAAAAAACCTCTCTCGAACGTCTCCTTCTTTGGTGTTGTACCTAATACAGACACTTAGTTGTTCGTTCCCAGCGTTATCCCGTGTTTCATCGGCAATCAGCGAATAAAATCCTCCACCATCATCTATCTCTCGAACAATCATTTTTTGAATTAACTTACCACTGATGTTAATTAGCTCGTTTTGAATGGTGCTATGGATATATTTTCCGTTGTTGGGCATGCTATCGCACTTCCCTTTTAATTCGGGGCATTTTCTTTTAACTAATTCCAAAATTTCTACAAAATTGCCTCGGTTTTCATCAACGGAAGTTGATCGGTGACCGCGTAATGCAATGTCTTGTTGGGCACAAAGTAACACAATTTCAGCATGTAAAGACAATACCTCGCGATTTCTTTCGACGTCTAATTTACACTGGACATTTATCTGAGTGACCACAGATCCTCGAGTTTTTGATTCGACAAACATTAAATATTTTTCGTATGTTAAAATATGATTTGAAGTTGGAGAACAAAAGTGTTTCTCAAATTGCTTTGCCATATTTTTCCAATCAGAAAACCCAGTTGTGAAATTGCTATTGGCAGAAGAAAAATGTCGGCAACAAAAACAATAAACACAGTCTTTCTTTTCAGAATATTCAATCATTTTGTACTTATCATACCAACTAGCATTAAAACCTCTTTGTTTTCCACTCATATTTTTTTTTGGAAATGATATTTTCGGTTGAACTGGCTGGCCGTCCTTGTTCAAACTAATGTCAAATGGTACTGAATTCCAGATATAATTTTCGGTTTTCTTGCAAATCTCTGATTGCCGTTTTTCCAGTGGTTCACCTCTTTCTTCATCTTTTTCTTCGTCCACGGTAGAGATATTTTGTTCTTCAATCACAGTAGATATATTCATTTCCTCTCCAGTTGTTGCTGGTTTTGGTTTGTGTTGAGAGTCAAAATATAAACATTCGCTTATTTCGCTCCGATCCCGGAAATACGAATCCGATTTATAGGCTTCTTTTTCACATATTTGAGAATTTATATCAGAAATTTCGCAACCATTCTCGTGTTTGTCTATGGAATCATTAGCAATTACTTGATTTACTTCGCTTACAGCTGCAATTCTTGATGATTTTAAATATCGGTTTAACGAATCACTTTGGTTTTTAATTAGTATTTCTTTCCGTTTTAGTTTTTGACGTTTTTGGGCACCAGATGAAAACTTTCTTGGACTCATTTTTAAGAATTATTCATACCATTTAAAAAACTGTAAAACTATAATAATGAACTATTAAAAATGAACAACCGACGTTCCGAAAAAGAAAAGTCAATACTGAAATTTTAGTCAAATTTTCTTTTCTCACCCAGAAAATAATTTTTGGAATTCCCCCCCCCCCCCCCCCCCACTGGACACCTGTAGCCTTGGAATACTACAATCAGTCAGTTAACCTACAAAGAAAGCTTTAAATACGCTCCAGTCTTATCTTGGAATTTAGCATAAAGTTGAATTAAAAGTATCAGGTTTTTCAGATAGCGGATAGAGGGTAAACTATGCACATGTTGACAAAAGAAATGGTTATATAGAAACATAACCTCAAAAACCACCCTTCTGTTGTGCTACAGCTATACTGTTCTTAACAATTATTCACTGACCAAAGCTAGGGTTTCAAGTATTCCTTACTTTTTAGAATACATTTTTTTTTTGAAAAGTAAACACAGGTGGGGGTTCCTCTAGCTTCCTGAAAGGCAAGAAATCTTTCCCTCAATTCCCTGTACCAAGAATTGAAGAATCTCAATAATATTTTAGTTTTCGACCCCCTTGTTTCCTTATTCCATCCTTTACAAAAGAAAAAGTTGGTTTTTGCCAAAGACTTATAGGGATTAGGCCCAAAATTTGATTGTTCAAAAAATAAATGCTAAAGGCACCATGTTTCTATATGAAGTAAAAATGAAATATGAGGCCCCCTATAAATTCTCAGGTAGGCACGTGCCGACCCGTGCCTACTACTGGCGGCGCCACTGTTTCCTTAGACTGTAATAACCTCTACGGTACTGTCATGAGAGATCCAATGCCCGTGAGATATTTCAAATGGGACGAAACAATCACCGTCGGAGATGTTCTGCGTCATCCTGATGACGCTAAGATTGGATACATCGTTGAAGTGGATCTTTCATATTCCACAGAACTTCATGATGAACATAATGATCTACCATTAGCCCCTGAGAAAAGGATCATAAAAAGCGAGGAATTTTCTGGCTATACCAAGGATCAGTTGCATCATCTAAATATGCCGTTAAAGGACTCATTACCGAAGCTCGTTCCTGACCTCAATCCGAAAATCAAATATGTCGTGCATTACCGTAACTTGAAGTATTACGTCAAAGCTGGGATGGTAGAGACGAAACTTCATCGGACAATGTCTTTCGAGCAAGCACCCTGGCTCGCAGACTATATTAACTTTAATACTGAGAAGCGAAAATTAGCCGCCAACGACTTTGAAAAGGACTTCTTCAAATTAATGAACAATGCTGTGTTCGGTATGTTATACTTTAAAGAATATTTCCTTATCTTATTAACCTTATTATTCTTCTACATAGGTAAAACTATGGAAAATCTACGGAATAGGATCCGATTCCATCTGGTTCAAACCGAGAAAAAGGCTATCAAGAAGGCGAATTCCCCGGCATTCGAGAAATTTACGATCTTTCAGAATGACTTGGTCGGAGTCCATATGCTCCAAAAAAGAATTATTTTGAATCGCCCTATATTCACTGGCTTCACCATCCTTGACCTGTCCAAGTTATTAATGTATAACTTCCATTATGGTGTCGTTCGAGCTCAGTACGGTGACAGAGCAAGACTTCTCTTCACAGATACTGGTATTTGTTTTTATTCTGATAAGACTAGATAAGGATTTTTATTTTTTTCTCCCTCTCTTTACAGACAGTCTCACGTACTCCATCGAGACACCAGATTTATACGCGGACTTTTCCAAGCAGGCCGCCCACTACGATTTCTCAGGGTACCCCATCGATCATCAACTATTTATTAATACCAACAAAAAGGTTTTAGGAAAATTCAAGGATGAATTGAACGGGGTTCCTATTAAAGAGTTTTGTTAACTGAGGCCTAAAATGTACTCTATCCTCTCGATGGAAGGAGAAAAAAAGACTGCTAAGGGGATTTGTAGGCGGGTAGTGAAGAAAATTATCCTTCACGAGCATTATCGAGATTGTCTTCTTAACAGGCGGCTTACCATAGCAGAGATGAAGCGTATAATTAGTACGAAACATTTGTTGACAACAGTTCAACAGAATAAGCTATGTTTAAACCCCTGTGATAATAAACGATATGTTCTGGAGGATGGTATTTCCACTCTCGCTTACGGTCACTATAAAATTAACCAGTAAAATATCATCCTCCACTATTTAAGTTTATTTTTACAAAATTTACTTGTAATAACTATTTTATATGACTGGTACATTATCACTATGAAAATATATAACTATAATATTGTAAATATGATAAACACTTTAGGATATGTAAATACGTTAACCCACACTGCAAAAAATAATGGTGTTTATTGAAACCATTAATGAATTGGTCATTTTTGTCCAAAAATGAAACCATGGAACGTTTCATTTTAAAACATTAACACATTTTGTCTTATGTATGTTGTTCTATAAAGGTTTAATAATAAACCCTTATAAAGAAATTGCTTAAATATTGGTTTTACATTAAACCCTCTACTTTCTTATTTTAAACCATCAATGATGTATCGGAGTGTATATTGGTTTAGATGTAAACCGGGCATGGTTGGCATAGTGGCTATATTCCAAACCCTTCTAGGCTTAGATATAAACCTCTCATGGTTGGTGTATTAGTTTTATTCCAGACCCTTGTAGGCTTAGATATGAACCTGGCATGGTTGGCATAGGTGTTATATTTCAAACCCTTGTAGGCTTAAATATAAACCTAAACTAACTTCCATTATGGGAATAATTTTCAAATGCAACATAAGAATTAAAATTGATATTTTTTTATTAAATTTTATACACATTTAAAGATTAATTGAATCTTTTGGCCACTTTGTTCACAACAGCGCCACATTTGGAAGATTTAATGCCAAGAAGAAATGATTCAATAAATTTGAATGTTTTATCAACTGAATCATTGTATTTAATATACAAAAACGTTGTTTTGCTTCGCACTTCAAAAAAGTGCATTTATAGGTAAGAATTTCAAACCCGTGAAGGGACAGAAATTATAAATTCACAGTGAAAGAAATATGAAAGTCACAGTCTAAGAAATCATGAAGCTATAATTATAATAATTAATATGAATAAAAAATTTACAAAAAAATGACGTATAAATTCGGCCTATCGAAACTTTTACTTATGTAGATTTAATGATTAGAAACTTTATAAAGAGGCGAATGTTTCCTTTTACTAACTGAAAACTGCAACCATCCATCCTAACAACTAAACATTTTAAAAACGCGGGCAGGAACTATTTGGTATTATGCTATTCTACCTTTCCACGCATAGTTGGCTTTTAGTTACCCTTACCAAGAGTGAATTCTACAACAGAATGATTTCTGCATAATTAAAAGTTTCGATAGGCCGAATTTATACGTCATTTTTTTGTAAATTTTTTATTCATATTAATTATTATAATTATAGCTTTATGATTTCTTAGACTGTGACTTTCATATTTCTTTCACTGTGAATTTATAATTTCTGTCCCTTCACGGGTTTGAAATTCTAACCTTTAAATGCACATTTTTGAAGTGCGAAGCAAAACAACGTTTTTGTATAATAATTATAGCTTTATGATTTCTTAGACTGTGACTTTCATATTTCTTTCACTGTGAATTTATAATTTCTGTCCCTTCACGGGTTTGAAATTCTTACCTATAAATGCACTTTTTTGAAGTGCGAAGCAAAACAACGTTTTTGTATAATTTGTGTTTGCTTTTGGAAAAATTAAACACTTGTAAATCAATTAACCCATTTTTTTTAATTTAGTGGTAGGAATTAAAATTGCAAATTTACAAGTTTAAATTGAAATGATTTAATATATATGATTATTTTATATTGTACAAACTTTATAATCGGTTATTGTTGTTCTAAATTATGGGGCCCTATAACTGTGGTTTAAGATTAAATATCCTATGGTGCACGCGACATCTTTTTTAATCTCGATCGCAGCACGTTATTCGATCTTTTTAAAATTAAATTGATTAAGTTCTTGTTTTTGCCATATTCAAAAATATTCCCTCGAGCTCCCGCAGAACGAACACGTCAATACTCTCAGCATAAAACTATAGTTCTTAAATTTCATTTCACACAGTTTAATTCAGAAGTGCTTTGGATTTAGATGAATATTAACATCGCTTAAGCCGTTGTTTTCATTTTGATGGTTTATACCGTTTAATTTTCATTTTTCACTTAGATTTAAAATGAAACCATTCAGTTTATTTGCCGGTTAATGAAAATTATTAACAACACTTAATAAATACTGGTCTGCCATGGTGCACCTCATGGGCTATTAGATTAATAGTTTTGACCTAATTAATTGGTACCCTTTTAAAATAGCTTTGAACTCACTCGTTTTCCTGTGAGGACGCGTTACACGACGCGCACAAATAATGGTGGACGGACGCGCACAATTAAAGATTGAAATGTATACAGAATACTGGTCGCTGACGTCTCGTCATCGCGTGATTTCGAATCATCTGATTGCCCGGTTAGATTTTATTTTGTACATGGCGATCAAGCCTTTTTCTTACTCCGTAGATTTAAACTCAATTTAAAAATTATGACCTCTCTCTTTTAAGTCTCCAGTCCAACCTCAGGATACCAGTAAGTAGGAAAATATATAATTGGTACCATGACGCGGCATACGCGGGCATGGCAACTAAAAGGAATTTAAAGTTTTCTTAAAATTGAGTACACATGGGACCGATTTATAAAAAAAAGGAAGTCCATGTGCAAGAAAAACCATTACAACTCTAACCTCCGACCTCTCGCTAGCTAGATACGCGTATCGGAAGACCTAAAAGAAAAAACACCCTACGAGTGTAATTGTTCTGGGGGGGGGGGGGGGCGGAGTCTCTGCCGTTTACAAATAAAAGTATTTACGAATTAAAGGGTAGGAGTCAAAGATTTTAAAGGTTATATAAGAAAATATAAATAAAGTCCGAATTTGCCGTTACATATAATATGATGACTCTTTCTTTGTTTCCATCCATATATTCATCCACTACGCTTAGTTTAGAATAAGAACGACGAAAGCGGCATAACGATGTTATACCTCAATCGCGCCATGGCTCTGGAAGATTCGCTTCAATTCCGAACTCGTCAATTATAAGAGAGAAGGGTGATACCAAGGGATTACTAGCTAAAGGGATATTGGCTAATTCGAATGATAAAATATACTAGCCTGACGTGACCTTACTAGCGTTGTTTTAATCTGCTAACTTAAAGATAACGAAAAGTGATTACCATGAACATCCACTAAGATACTAAAATATCTACTCGTGAATTAACGAGACGATCAAGACCAGAATAAACATTAAACTTTATTATTACAAGTATAATTCTCATAAAATCAGAGAGCCCTGCTAAAAAAAAGAAAACGAAGTCTTAAAACAACATCGCGTTAAAGAACATATTTGCAAAAAACTATGCTAAGTCCTCCGCACTGTCCCTAAAGAAACGTAAGTCTTCCTTTACTCTGCTGTCCAAGAGATGTACTGGATGATGGCCCCAGGCATCTTTCCACTACTTGTCCTCTACTTGGCCTATCCTAATCCTTGAAGGCTAAGACATTCTAGGTGTCACCACGGAACTTCCACCTCTGCAGCAGGCTAGAGACGTTAACTTTTTTTTACACGATGTTAAACGCATGAATGACAGAGAGAGAATGTGTTCTATCCATAGGCGCAAATGACTTTTATCTCTCGAAAAACTACGTCGACTTCCCTTAAAAAACGGATTTGGCCTACTGGCGATAGGCCAACTGAAAAACGTATTTACATCCCATTGTAAGAATTGGACGACGAGTCCGAAAGTTCGTTATGTCGAACACATGATAGTACCGAAAGTTCGAATACTCAAAAGGGGCTGACTTCGCGTCGACTGCAACTAAATCAGACTGAGACTGTTGCACTCTACTAACGTAACCTTACCTATAATATTATAAAAGGAATGGGTTAGAGCAAGTGTTTAACTAGTTGGAGGGATGACGTAGTTCGAGTGATTAACTAACGTAACCTTACCTAAAATATTACAAGAAGGGCAAGGAAACAAAATGTCCTTTCGAGGTTGTGAACTATCGATAAAGATTCCACTTGAGATTATGTACATGAAGATTACGGTCTATCAAGATTGTGTTGCATCGACATTATGTTCTGTCGAGATTGCGTCCCATCGAGATTATATCCCATCGATATTGTGTCCTATCGCGCGTGTGTCCAATTTTGTTCTTATATCCGTATCCTTTCTAGACTCCTTTAAATTCTGCAGCATCATTTAAATTTCCCGCCAACTTTTATAACTAAATCAATTTATTGTACGTCTGTCTCAGAGTCCATTTTCTAAGACATTTCAAAATCTCACCGTTATATACCATTTGGGCTAATGTATAATACCCAAGTTTATGTACCCTGCGGCTTATAATCATTGATAAAAAAAAATTCAATACGCACTATAAACGTTAAAAACACTGTTTTGCATTTGACTCAATACGTAGAATTCTAGGCATCGTCCTATATCTTTTAAACCAAAACATACATCGTTTGTATCTCTCGCGTTCTGCTTTATTATTTATATTTAATTAGACACAAGTTTTTTAATCAACTGCATACACCAACGTTATCTTTTTATCCGTCTTCCTATCCAACGTAATCAAAGCTACTGTTATTCAGTCTTAGTATTCAACATAATAAAAGTATAATAAAAATATAATAGAACACCCTTGTAAATCTAACACATTTCTCTCTTTCTAATGCAAACTCCCAATGAAACGCCGTCTTTCACGGTGTTTCAACCTTATCTACAGCTTTTGTTATCTCAGTCTTAGTATTCATCCGAAACGTATAGAAAAATATAGAGTACCCCCACGAGCCTAACACATTTTTCTCTCTCGAATGCAAACACTCAATGAAACGGACTCGCGGTCGGACGAAGAAGAAGAAGGAGAAAACCTCAGTTATCATTGACAAAAAAGATTCCACCTCATAAGACAAATCTCCATAGACTTTTCTAATGAAATTTTGAGACACCTATAAATAAAACAGGCCAGCTGGCCTGTTTTTAATATTAAAAATGAAAAAAACAGCAAACAAAATTTTTGATGCCGAGAAAAAGTCCTCGGCATCAAGGAACTTCTTCCCATCAACAAAAATTTCATAATTTTGGTTGGAATACCATTCCGGTCCTGAGAAAACTAATACTGGGCTATTTTGAAGCCTAATCAAATCTGATCTGGTGCAAAATAGCACTGAATAACTTTCATTAAAAAGTCCAGGAATTAATAGAAGTGTGTAAGCATTCTTCATATCTATAAAAAAATATGTATATTAGTTTTAGTACATATCCTTAATATTTGTTGATGTTTGCTACTAGAAGTCCTTAATCATTAGTGCTTACCATTCGTAAAAATATTGGTTAAACATTTTAAATGAGTTGCGCTGATTGCCTGGAACCCCAACCCTCTAAGCTTTCAGATAACTAGCTTGACTTATCTCAAAATTTTAATTAAAAATATCTCTTTCTAGTCCCTTTAAATACACGTTAATAAAAATAAACATCCATTTCGCCTTAATGGATTTGTAGTCAAATTACTAGTAGAGTCTAATGGGATTTCTAATCAGGTCCAATTCAATTTTAAAATTTCTAGCTTAGCTATGTTTATTGTTAAATTTAGCATAATTTATTTTACTGTTGACTTATTAAGCGGACATTTAACAATGTATCAGATTAAATGGGATATATAGGTTTAAACTTAGGTAATAGGTTTAATATCAGGTTGAAGTAAGTTTTGGCAAACATAAAACTGTAGTTCTCAAACATAAGTATTTATATTTAAAGCATTTTTAAGGGTGTGGATATAAATATATGGGATAAACTTGTCTACTAATTTATTAATGATCTACGAAGAGAAAAATCTATATTCGAAAACGATTTTATCGTCCTGATTTTGTGTAGTTTTATACTTTAATTAAAGTAATATTTAAATAAGTGATGGATTAATTTAAGTATACTCACTAATTTGACTTTCATGATCTGGAATATTAAGTATAAGCTCCATTATTTCTGAACGTATTTCTACCGAATCTTTTTGGTTCATGCTCCAAATTTTGGGTCCATGGGTTTTTAGTGCGCTACTAATTTTCTCCTCCAAATCTACACCCGTTATTCTTTGAAATTCAATAAAAATCTGAAGTTAAAATGAAAAACTTAGGATTGGTTCTGAATGTTTTTCAGGTTAATTAAATTATTTCACCTGTCTTTGGTTATGAAGAGCGGGGTATTCCTTTAAAATTGAATATGATGGCATTTCCTCCTTCACAAGTTTTCGCCGATCAGCAAACGTTCGGTCCATCTTGCAGTCTATAACTTGCCAGTTTACGTCCTTTTTTAACAATGCTTCTTGCATAAATTTTTTGTTAAGGTTTACACTGATTTCATCTTCAGCTACTTCTTTAGTCAGAACCATTCTTGACATGTTTCTTTTTTTGGCCGCGACAGTGCTTTTTGGAAATTGTTTTTTTTTACATTGTTTTTTATTACTTGTGTATCAATTACACACAAGTTTTGGCCACAATTGGCGGTTGAGCTTGATGCTGACTCAGATTGCTGAGAAGTATTTTTAGTATAGTCACTTCGATAAGACTTTGGAGAGATGGTGGTTTCACCAAAATGTGGACTGATGCTGGTTTCACCAAAATGTGGACTGATGCTAGTTTCACCAAAATGTGGACTGATGTTGGTTTCACCAAAATGTGGACTGATGCTGTTTCACCAAAATGTGGACTGATACTGGATTGAACCGGCTGTGGAGTGATGCTGGTTTCAACCAGCTGTTTAGAGATGCTGGTTTCAACCAGCTGTTTAGAGATGCTGGTTTCAACCAGCTGTTTAGAGATGCTGGTTTCAACCAGCTGTTTAGAGATGCTGGTGATTTTTACTGGCTCTTGATAACTGTCATCACTTAGATCCGCAATAGTTCTTTCAACATCGGATTCTACATTTCTCAGTGAGACGCTAGGTGAAATAGTTTTTTTATATGAAGATTTTCCATATTTTAGTTTGGCTGCTTGCACAACATCAAATTCCCTCATATTGAACCGAAAGTTCTTAAATTTAGCTCGGAGCTGATTGTACCACTTTTCCTACAAAAAAATATTAAGAACTATTAGTATACTACAAGACCATTTTATAACTGTTCCAGCAAGAACCAATTGAAAGTTTCCATCTAAATAAGCTTGTAAGCTAATTTTGTCTTATATAAACGACAAGATATATTTTATCCCATCTTAATTATAACATTAAAGGGAGAATGAAGTAATAAATCAAGTTTTAATATTATAAACTGAGCTATTAGAACTCAGTCCCTTAAGTAAACTTTCCAGAACATGCTCGTTTAATTTTAATGAATTTTTTTAATTCCTCAACGTTAAGACTAAAAGAGCTTACTTAATATTATGATTTTGAAACGCGTAGTTTCAACGTAATATTATCTTGGGGATATTCTGGATCGCAGTTTATTAATGGGTTATGAGTTCTCAAAGCTTACAGCATTTAACCAATTTATTTCGTCACTTCATTCTCCCTATAAAGGGACACTTGGTGAAATCTCATTTTTTGAGTTTTTCTTCTGTGGATCAACAAAAACAAATAAGATGCCAAGAGATGATGTAAACAAACTAACAGAGGAGGAACATTTCAATGGGCTCTTCATTGAGCTGTTGGGAAATTGAAAGAACACAAACTATAAAGTCTGACCCAGTTTGAAAAACGTCTCCGAAGTTACTTAGTTTATTATCTTTGGATTTTATGAGATCTCGCCACTCCACGACTCAAGGCTTTCCTTCAGATAGTTTTTACTCTCCCTGATTTTCACCTGTCCACAATAAAGACGTAATGATGACGTTTTCAAATTAGCTGGGTAAGGCTTTATAGCTAATGACCCTATAACATAAGTTTGATGCTTACAAAACCTGATCCTGGTTTTTGCCTTAAGTGCGGATAGGTTGCCACTAGTTTTTTGGCAACGTGCATGTGAGATCCTGGGTACCTGAAAAAAAAAAAATCATGATCTTGTAATATAATCAAAGCATCACATCCTCAAGAAGAAATACACTATTGAAACAAACTGCTAGAAAGTCCATTTTATTTAAAGGAGAAATTAAAATTGATGAAACAGTTAGTGGTTTTACAATTTTAAGAATTTACGTTCTCGAAAACGTAAGAAAAATAATAGGGTTGTGCGAATACCTGAAAAAGGTGAGTACTGAGTTAAGAGTTCAGTTTCCGAGGATAAGATACCAAAAAACAGGATTCGCACCACTCCTCAAACTAACTTCTAATTTTAAGCATAATAGAAGTTATTTTTCTTAAGTTTTCCATAAATTTGATTCAGAAAAATGTGAAATACTAAAGTGATTGTTTAATCAGTTTTCATTTTCCCTTAAATCTGTCTGATAGTAAACCCGTGGCACACCGAATCAATTTTGAAAGTGAGCCCTTACATAAAAATGGTAACAGGGTGACCACTAAAAATTTGTAAATCTTATATAGGAAATTTCTTTGTGAATTATAAAATATAGAATGAAATTAGTGTAAAGTAAAGCATAGGATAAAATAGGAAAAATTGCAATAACACATACTCTCTTTTCCGGTTTAAAAGGTAAATGGAAACTGACGTATCACTTTCATCATTTTTAATTTTTCTGAATCTACGTTATCGAAAACCTAAGAAAAATAACTCTTATTTTTAAGAATCTCCTAAATATGATAGAAAACGTTTTAAAGATCAGGCTTAGTTGTCTGCTACAAAAAAAAAGCAGGAAGCCCGTCCATCAACCGACCAATAGGAGCCGTTTAGATAATGTGACCCCAGAGAAGTATTTTATATATAAAAATCAGGTTAAATACCTTCATTTAACCCACTTTGGTGTCGTTAAGATATTATTATATCTCTTAAAATGCTAAGCCTAATCGAGACTAAAAATATTATGAAATACAAACTCGTGAGCTTTTAATGCACGAGTTTGAATTTCATCTACTTTTAGGCTAGATTAAGCTTATCAATTTTAAAAGAGATTATAATAAGGCTTATCAATTTTAAAAGAGATTATAATATCTTAACGACGCCAGAGTGAGGCAATATATGATATCTATGTTTTCTCTGAGGTCACATGGTCTACACGGCGCCTATTGGTCGGGTGATAGACTTGGAAATTTAAACAGAGGGGCTCCGTGCTTTTTGTAGAAGACAACTAAGTCCAATCTTCAAAACCTTTTCTATCATATTTAGGAGATTTTTAAAAATAAGAGTTGATATTTTTTTAGGTTTTCGATAACGTATTCAGAAAAAAAAAATCAACAAAATGATACATCAGGTTTAATTTACAATTTCAAAATAGAATTATTAAGAACCAAATTCTCAAATATTTCCCAATTTACTAATTAGTACCCTTTACTAATTCAAAAATCCTACAGTAATGATTAACAACATTATCCGTAACTCTAGATTTTGAGTAGAAATAAAGGGGAAACTAGAAAGAAAGTGAAAATATAGGAAAAAAAAATTATACTGGCACCACTATTAAAATTAATATTCGTTATTCCAAAAAAAAACTTTTCCAAAAATATTTGCTAAATATTTACTTACAAGGAAAATCTTTTTATGATGTCATTAAACAATATTGAAATTAGTGCTTTGTTTAATGAAAGCTTTCCTTCTACAGATTGAATTCCATTATATTCATCAGGATTTTTATAAATCTCTGGTAAATCAGGCAAGGTATAATTTATAGAGAAGTCAGTCCTTGATCCAAAACCAACACTTTGTTTTTGGCCTTGCACAATCCTATATTCAAATAAAAATTCAATGCAATGATAATGTTACTTAAAAACAGAGCTGATTTTACCATGAAATTGAGCCAGGGTCTGGATTAATCTCAACTGCGTTACAACAATCCTAAAATAAATATGTCAAGATTAGTTTTGAGTACTATTTTAAGACTAAAACGAGTGTAGGGATGGGGTGTCCTTCCCCTGAACCTGGGAAGTAAGTTGATAGTAGATTTTTTTTTTTTTTTTGGTTCAGTTCGGTCCCTTTTGATACCGAGATTGGAAATGACTCTCCCAATGACGTCACATACCATTAGTGATGGTAACTGGCTGCCAAAACCCACAAAAGCCGAAATTATTTCGCTAAACAACCAGAAGGGGCCTAGAGTATTTTTGGTTCTGTGACGTGCTTTCATTGGGCATGATTTTGGCGAAAAATATTTGAAACTTAAAATTCAAATATTCGCACAAAAGCAGTGTCCAATGACAGTCAATACTAGAACCGGAAATGGAGTATACCATCTTGCAGTTTTTTTAGGGAAATAACTTGAGCTTTTTGAGGGATTTGGCCATGAAGCACCATCACTGGTGGTGTGTTTCGTTAATGAGGTAGTCAGTCATTTTCCTACTGTTTTGATAGTGGCAGTTAGAAGTAAACCCCTTCCTAATAACCCTGTCGCTAGGCTCCTTGAGTGTATGACTTAAAACTTACATCGTTTCCATGTTGCGCAGCCACTTCATTTGCTATTCGAGGTTTTTTGGTTGGTGGCGTACTGTCTTCACTGTTATGTTTATTCTATAAAGTATTCAGACCTTTTTCAGAACATTATTTTTTGCAGTGCACATACGATTATCTTATAAATATAATAAACGATATAAGGTAAAAACTTTGTTGAGAATCTCTTTTCCATGAATTCTGAAATCATACGATCATTAACACTTTTATTTTTATGGAATTTACTTATAATATCAAACAATTTTATTCCTCTACATCTGTTTAGGCTAAAATACACAAAATCCTCCACAAGTTTTACTATTATTAGATTGTAATTGTTCAGAATTAAAAGTCACAGTTGAACTATTCGTCTCAACAAAATTGTTAAACTTGAAAAAATCAGGTGGGTTTCCAAAACTATCAAAAAATTCGCAGTTCTTTTTTCTCGAGAAATATAACACGGTCCAATGTTCACCTTAGACAGTACGGTATTAACAACATAGAGGGACGGAAAGCTTTTTACGTATTTCGGTAATTTATCTGCAGCGAAAACACCTCTGAATAAACTTCTGACAGCGGGATCTTTCTCCAATATCATGGTTAATTGCGATGTATCCATATTTCTTAGTTTGAGTAGTCGTAGAAAACCGCTCGGTTCTTATCAATTTCTATCAAGTTTTGAAATTCAGCGTAGTATACCACGCTAACTGTACTCGTCAAAGAATTTTCAAACTTTAACTCTAAACGTACGCTACCGTTCTTTATCAGATGAAAATGTTCAGCTGAATTGAAGAGGTCGGGAGTCAGATCAAACACAAAAAGGCAGTAACCATCAGGGAATTCTTCTCGGCTTATTGAATTACCTTCATCGATATTCCATTGTACCGTTTGGAGGAATAGATTAATGTACGATCTCATGTATAGTCCGGCTGTGAAATTTGGATTGAGAGGTTTATGTGGTACACTAGCCACGTCAACGTACAACGCTACGTGATTAACTCCAAAGTTTTGAAAGTAAAAGGGGGACTTATTGTAATCTCCTAAATAAGCATTCTGATCAAGAAGTCCAATCACCACCTTTTTAGGGATTTGTCCGTTAAATAAATTGTCACGAATAGTCATTTTAGATCCTTGAACGATGGAGAATGAATTGCATTCGGATCGGATGATCGGATATTTCATGGTTCCATGTTCTAGAGCTTTGACATGGGTCATAACAATTTCAGGTATCAGTTTTACTCTTCTTATGTACAATGAGGCCATTTCATATTTGACTTGGTATTTTACGTCACCACTTGTATGAATACAGAATTCGTTAGGAGTTTTCGTAAATTTAAATTTTAAGTTGAGCATATTCGGGAGATAGCGAGACTGTTGACATATGTCAGTATGGACAATGCCTATCATATCGATTAACCCCTCCGAGGCTAGCGCTTTCCGAGATTTGAATCCACTGTTACCAGGTGGCACGTCGAATTTACCAGCTGTATCTTTATAGTAAAGAGAGCTAGTTAGAAAGCTTTCCTTAGCCGCTCCCCCAAACGTCAATAACGTCTGAATCATACTTCTGTGAGCGTAGTTTTGAGCCGATGGAGTAATTGATTTTTCGTTCAAAGAAACTTGTACTTCATTGAAAAGACTGTGCAGGAATAAATTCTCAGGTCCTACAACTTCTGTAGCGTACGCAATGGTTGTACCATCAGGTTTGATCAGTTTTACTTGCACGTGAAGTAAAGTTTTAGAGATGTCGAGATAAGAATCTGAATTTCCAGGGATAACAAATGTTATAGTAGAGTTTTCGTCAACGTTGGACACTGGATTGTATTCGACCCATTCCCCCGCGATAATACCCGATTGGGTGAGAGGTACGTCGAAAAGATCCAGCTCGGAATTTGTAATAGCTCCTGACTGAGGATGAATAAGCGCCATTATTATCGTCGAATCGTGAATATGTCGGAGTACTTAGGAGTAGACCTTTTCTTCTTCGCAGTCACTACCGAACTGATTAGTTTACATCTTTTACGCTCCCTTTTGACACCGCTTCCCGTCATTCTCTTACGAATTTCGTCATTCAATTCCAAAACTGATTCTTTTCCAGCGGTAGTACCATGGGTTTTGAGTGAACTTTTCCACGGAACACCACTAGCGACGTCTGTAGCCACTTTAGCGCCGGTGTTTAAAAATTTCTTCCCCAGGAATATGGCTCCTTTTTTGAACAGTGGAAGAGCGCGTCTAAAGACTGACGCAAGTATATTCCCCAAAACGTACCCTCGTTGGGCGGGCACACCTCGATAAAACGACGCGTAGCCATTTCCGGCTTGAGTTTTATAATAATGTTCATAGTCTACATTATATTTTGAGCCAGACCCGACTTGGTTTAAATAATAGCTCTCGTAATCCGACGACATGGTATGTATCGAGTGGAATCTATATTTTAAATGAGAGGTGTACGAATGTGCATCTTGTACTTTTAGCGACGTCCACATTCTTCGAGGTCTGAAGTGGAGCGTGACGTGAACTTTACCACGTTCAAATTGAACGGGAACCCCCATCTCACTCATAATGCTTATTTCTATGGTTTGAAACGCGTTACTTGCTACGGGTAAATAGTGAGGTCGTATAAAATCCCTGTCCACCGTTTCACCGTCTTTCCCCTGCACGCTCACGATTCGTAGAGGTGGAACGTCAAAATCACCTACAGATCGATTTTCGATAATGTCCGAATACACGAATAATGAATGCAACCCTGTGTCTAAGTCAACCGTATAATCCGATAGTTTATATCCCGTTATTTTCAATTCTTCATCTCCATCTCTCGTGAAACCGAGCAGAATCGCTAGAGGACCTGGAATAGTAACCGAATAATTTTCCTTTAAAGTTACCGCCACGCGATATATTCAAATCTGACCGGTTTTTCAGATCTCGATACGACACCCGTCATGATATTTTGACTGACATCTACCTCGAAGCTAATCACCTCCAGAAGTTCTGTGACCGATCCGTAAAACCTTTAGGCAGTAATATTTGCGTTGAAAGGTTCATCTCCGCGTCCATTACAACCGACTCCGTAAGCATAATAAGGCAATCGTCCCGAATATTATTCCAAGATCTAGGATAACTTATTTCCGCTAGTCCGACCTCGTATGGTCCGTTTAATTTAAAAACTTCAGGTAAATAAGTTCGGAACCGACTGACTCGATTATCGGGGAAATACCCCATCGACGCGTCCGAAGGCAATGTTAGGTATACGCTCATGTTACGACTATTTCACTAACCCAACTATCAAAAGATGGTGGATAACCCTTCCAACGAACTAGCTTTTCTATTACACCGTTCGGTTTACGTCTTTTTCTTAGCACTTTTTCGATCTTGAAGTGGCAATTATTTAGGTCTTTACCGACTTTCTGTATTTCCTCTTTGTAGAAAATTCCCGAAATGGGCTCGGAATTAAGATCATTCAGTTTATATACCGGCGGATCTCTCGGTAGTCTCGCCACTATGCGGAAAAGTTCCTCAGTCCAATTGGGTAGATAACCCTTCTCGAAAGTCTTTTTGTTTTTGCTAATTCGAACGAGATCACCAATTTCAAAGGGGTATGAAATAGGGGGTGAAAAGTCTACGTCACCGTATAAAGTTTTCCAAACTTCACCCGAATTTTCAGGGGTAACTTCAACAGGTTTTCGTTTTATAGATCTATGATAACTGTGATTATAAGCGTGGACGAGATCCTTTAGTACGTCAATATATTTATGAGTATTATTTTCGGTAAAATAGCGGAACATCCGCTCTTTAAGGGTTCGATTAAAACGTTCCACCACGGCCGCTTTAGGTTCAGAATACGTGGCGAAAAAATGAATCCCTAGTCGACGTAGATGGTTTTGTACGGCGTTGCGCACGAACTCGTTTCCATGATCGCTTTGTACCCTTTTAGGTTTTCGACCTGATTCTAAGATATTATCAAAAGCACTAACCATAGTTTCACCCTTCTTATCTTTAACCGCCACGACGAACGCGTATTTGCTAAACACGTCTATACAACATAAAATATACCGATATCCTCGATTGAATCGGCTAATGGTCTGTAATTCTACTAAATCTATCTGCCATTGTTCGTCTATTCCATACACGATAGTTCGATTTCTCTTAAAATTACGTCGTACATCTTTATGTAGAGTATACGTATCTTGATAACGTAAGAAATCTCTCACCTGTTTTCGATTTACGAGTATACCTTTTGATCGCGCGGTTCAACACCTCCGTAAGAACCTGGTTCCGCTACTTTATAATACAACTCTTTCAAATTATCCATTCCTCGTACAGTTATTAGTCTTAGTAAAATAATATAAAGCGAATTCGGATACTTCGAAAATAATAACTAGGAATATTAGAAGCACTACGGTCAATACCTTAGGAGACTTGAGAAAGGAGAATAATACTCGATCTACAACTAATGATTCGACCACACCTCCTTCCATTATTAGGCCTAGCAAGAAAATGAATAAAAACAAGGAATGTCATGGTTGATATATAGATATTTTAAACCCACTACCGATCATATTTTCACCTTTGGACTCCTCCTCTTTACGCTCCTCACCGACATCGGTATCATCATCGTAATCTTGCGAGGTCTTCCTAATCTCATCTCTGGCATAGCTTTCTGAGGAACGCTTGATTTTCCGACTTTGTGGAGTATATTTTTTCTTCGAAATAACCTTCTTTCTAATACCGATTTGGATCTATCTTTATAAAGAGAGCGGGGAACATTTTCATTTTTTAAATATTCGTAAAACTCATCTGAGCCGACGACATTTTTACTTTTTTTAGATCCTAACGCCGTCTACGCTAGGAGATCTATTATATGAGAGCCGGCTATTGGACGACCTTTATATATTACTTCACCGTGATCTGAAAACTTTATATGTGAGGAGTGTTCTAACCATTTATACAGAGTTGTAGATTCGCTAAGGATGTACGCGGGGATTGACGCTGTAATTTCAGAGTCCCAGTTTTTAGTTTTTAACTTTGCTCTGTTTCGTACTGCGTTCTGGTTCACGTGTTGTTGTAGTTTATGATTTTAAAAAATGTTTATTTTTTCCGTATTGTTCAAACCTCTCCGAGTAATTACATCGACAGGATCGCTTTGAAGTTCAAGTGTAGTATCGATATGTGGTGATTTCTCGCTTGAATTGACTGATTGTAATCTTTTCAAAACCTCCTCCGGTACTAGAATCATCTTCCGTGCCATCACTTGATCGCTCTACTAATGGCTGCGCCTGCCACTGAACTCAAAATTGATAAAACTGGAGCTAATAAAAGTGGTAAAACCCGCCTTTCTGATTGAGAAGTTTTCTTCGTTTTGATGTTGACAGTTTACCGGAAACTTTACGTGAAATCGTACAATGCTTCTTCAGTCGTGTCTTATCATGTTCTGACACTTTAACGCTACCGTGTAAAACATTTATACAACATTCGACTAAAGCTATTATCTCATCTTTACTAGCGAATTTAATCGCTGCCTTTCTCTGACGGGTGTTGCATGTAGACAGAAATTTTAGGAAGTTGACGTGTTCGCAAAGTTTTGGTGGAGGAACCATATTGCAATTTTACGAGCTTTCACGGTGGGGCAGTTGTTAGGGTCTCGATGGAAATGACAACTCTGTGATGTTTCACACGTAATTGACGATAGTTTCGGACACTCTAGATCCTCGATGTTGACAACTTCAGTACTTAGATAGGTTGAGAGAAACTGAGATTTTTCCAAACCCTTAGTGTAAAACTTAGCCGACGACCCCAAGATAACGTCGATAATCTCGCACTGTCTATAATATCCGTGTTCACCTTCTGACCAGCGTAGATCGCAAATGTTTCTACTAAGCCATATACACTGCCTTTTATCCTTGTAGGAGAGTTCCGAGAAATGGTATGGAGGTTTGATAGTCCAAACCCGACTGATACTCGTTTCCGTTACGAATAACGCAATTTCCTTTAAAATCCATCTCCCCCTGACGTGGAAGGCGTTCACCTCGATAAATCCAGGCATTCTAGGATGTGATTACTCTAATGAAAGTTACGAACGTGAATGATCTTTTTCGGTATTCGATTTAGTATTTATATCAAAATTAAGATATCGAATTTCTACTTCATTTGGGGAGGTAAATTGCTGGCTGCTCCCCCAGTACAACCCCTGATCGTAATCTGTGATTGTCAAGTGTGCCGGGTTTAAGATCGACGAGTAAATACCCATAAGGTTCCGCTACAGCCTGTCTAAACGCGTCTGTGACGTATTTGCTATTTCCTGGGGAGATCTGCTTAGCGATGTGATAAATCGCTGATTGGTCACGTGGTGTTTTGAAAATAACTAAGTAATGAGCATTTAAGTTCATCGTTCTAATCTGTTTTCCAGGATAATATAAATTTTTCATTAGTATAAAAACGGAGGTGTTCCTATGGTGCGTACCCCTAATAAAGAGATTGGTAACCTCAACACTATTCGCTATCTCACACAGTAAGTCATCTAAAATGACGAAATTCTTAATGTTGGAATCAAGAATCTGCGAATCTAAGAGTCCCTGATGAAACTCTACGTTAGGTGAATGCACGAGTACACTGTTAAACAGATCAGACTGATATTCGGAATAACACCATATTATTCTTTCGGCAGGTGGATGCATACATATGTTAATATTCTTAATTATATTGGCTACAAAAACTGATTTCCCTGATTGAGTCGCCCCTGCAATAATTCCGTTAAACGGGTGTTTCAAACGTAAATCTACAGACATAACTAGAGTCTGATTTGTTCGAATTCAATATAATTAATGAAGATATGATTCATCAAGACACTTTATTTATAGTAATGATTTCGAGGTACAGATAATAATAGTCATCATTTGTTTACAGAAGTCCGTATTGAGAAAAGTATTATTTATGATCTCTTTATGAATGTTATTTATGTTTAAGGAATTAACCGCGTTACCGTAATTCTCGTTCACGCGAGTGGACCAATCGTCTGTCAGGCATGGATGTTGGAGCTGTGAAGGGTGATCGATCTCGCACCCATTACAAGATTTACGAATGGATTCGCGGAGATGAGACAGAATCTTTTCTTTTAAAAGTTCATAAACAGGTTTAGCCTCGTTGAGGAATATGATGATGTGGTTGTGCTGCTCTGTGAGAGATTTCCATAGCTGCAAACTAATATTAAATCCATTTTTAGACGGGAAGTACATCCCGTAGCTGGTTCCAGTTCCAGGGGTCATTTCCCGGATGTCCAATACTCGCCGGGACTTGTAGATAGACATCTCGATACGTTTGGTCGCCGATCCTTCTAAGAACGATGAGAAGGATGGGTTGTGACTGTCCTCCAAGAATGACGTTATTTCGTTTTTCAGGTTCCATATTTCGGCGAATTCAGATTCGGTCAGGGTTATGCTAGAGGAACCGTTGCTAAGCCCTAACTTAAGTTTGCAGTCAGGAGTAATATTAATGGATTTTCTAGGGGAGAGTTCAAAAATATTGGTGCCGGCCCTATCGAAAAAAATAGAAAATATACAGTGTTAAACGGCTATTAAGAGTAGTTTTGAGAATGAGGAAAAGTTCAACTTATATAGATATTATAAATATTTCAACTTACATTTTAGTTCTTGGAGGTCTTAATTCTAATCTATTTTTTATATAGTTATATATATATTCTCTGTATCTGTTTATGAAGTGGGAGAGGTCGGTTTCGACTTCAGTGGGGGTTAACCGCGCGGCAAACACCACGTCACCGATGGCTTCAGCTTCCTCCCACTGATTAATAGGGTTAGCTACGTTTTCTTGCGGTGGAGTTTCAACTTCCTCAGGCTGATTAGGAGGGTTAACCGCGATTTCCGGGGGTGGTGTGGGGGCACGTTTTGGAGGGTGTGATTCGTCATCGGAAGAAGAAGAAGAAGAAGAGTGTCGACGTTTCCCCGGGTTGGATAATGGGCTGTGAGATAGCCTCTGGGAAGTTGAAGAAAAGGCATGGTTAAGAGCGGGTTTACTAGCATCAGTGTGTTTTTAGCAACGTGACTATTTAAATTAGTTTTTCGTGTAAATGATGCTGTACATAAGGAACAACTAAACTTTACACCTTCATGTTGTGATCGCATGTGCTGTAGCATATGTCTTCGTTCAGTGAATGAGGCATTGCACTTATCATATTGAAACTTTTTTAAAGCTATATTAACCTGAATTATCGAAAGCTACAGATTCGGTCAGGGTTATGCTAGAGGAACCGTTGCTAAGCCCTAACTTAAGTTTGCAGTCAGGAGTAATAGTAATGGATTTTCTAGGGGAGAGTTCAAAAATATTGGTGCCGGTCCTATCGAAAAAATAGAAAATATACAGTGTTAAACGGCTATTAAGAGTAGTTTTAAGAATGAGGAAAAGTTCAACTTATATAGATATTATAAATATTTCAACTTACATTTTAGTTCTTGGAGGTCTTCACTTAGGATGCAAATGATATTTTTCAATGCTAGTTAAAGCTTTTATACTAAAATTTTAAGATCTCGAGTATATAGATAAGATCAATTAACTGGTTCGATACACTTTAAACTGGTTCAAACTGCTTTAAATTAAAATTTCCCTCTTTCTTACATTATTGTTTAAAATAGTGGAAAATTTTTAGAGTACTTGAGACTAGTGTTCTTATCGTGTACCTTGACGTTTTGCTAGCATATGTTCTAGGACTGGTTGTAGTATGGGTTCGTACTTGCATTTTATAAGCATTTTAAAGTAACGTGCTTGGTTGAAGACGTGGTTTACCCTATCCTCAAATGGTATGACGTGGATTGTAAAATCTCCGAAAGACACGTAGCGATACGCCACGTGGCGATCCGGCATGATTGCGGGAGACGCCATGACAGTTATCCACCATGACAGGGGTAGCCGCGGCCATGACAGGGGTAGCCGCGGCCATGACAGGGGTAGCCGCGGCCATGACAGGGGTAGCCGCGGCCATGACAGGGGTAGGCGCAGCCCGCGGCCATGACAGGGGTAGCCGCAGCCCGCGGCCATGGCAGGGGTAGCCGCAGCCGCAGCCCGCGGCCATGACAGGGGTAGCCGCAGCCGCAGGTTGCGGCTATACATTTAACATTGTCCCAAAAGGAACAAAATAACACTACTATTTAGGATTTGAATTAGAAAAGTTTGCAAACTTTCCAGTTGAAAATACTTGATAATGTCTACAAACTTTCCAGTTGAAAATACTTGATAATGTCTACAAATGTTTTTAAAACCAAATTTTCCAAAAAAAAATCCTAAATTTAAACCAGTATATCTATGTTATCTCCTAGATGTCGTCAGGCGTTTTATGATTTTAGAACCTCATGGAATGAAAACTGGCTCTGATTGGGTTCTTAGCAATGGTAGAGAAATTCAAATGCAGGTTTTAAATATACTGTTTGAACTTTTCTAATAGTATTTGTACTTTCATAGTTTTAAATAAGGAATCAGAAAAAAGACTTAATTTCAGCTTATAGTTTCCCTTAAGATTTAATTAATGCAACATTATTCCTATTGTCTTAACCATTAATAAAAACATTGTTTATTATTAGATATGGTGAACGTGCGGAATCGGCAATATGCAAATTGGTGCAATGCTATGGATGTCACAAGTTTGGCCACATGAAAAGAGAATGCAAAGTACTACCAAGGCGTGTCCCTTACCCGATAGTTAAAACGACGACGCTTTCAAAAGCCACCTCACGAAATGAAACCAAACTCGTAGTTGATGACATCGATCATCTTCTCGACGACGACGACATAGAAGTTGACGAAAAATTGCTTCAAAGAATAGAAAATTCAGTCTTCTAGTCAAGCCAGTCAGGATCTGTTCAGTCAGTTAGCGTCGGTCGTTCCGAAAACGTTGGTGGCTTCAGAAACGTCGATGGCTTTGGAAACGCTGATGACTTCGCAAACGTCGGAGGCTTCGGAAAGGCTGATGGCTTCGCAAACGTCGGAGGCTTCGGAAAGGCTGATGGCTTCGCAAACGTCGGAGGCTTCGGAAACGCTGATGGCTTCGCAAACGTCGGAGGCTTCGGAAACGCTGATGGCTTCGCAAACGTCGGTGGCTTCGGAAACTTAATTTCAGTATTATTATTTCTTAATTGTAGTTGATACACCATTAAAAAAAGTTGTCAAGCAAGCAAATTCAAAAATATTCGAATCAGTTTTTTGATGTGAGGTTGAATTACAAAATTGTAATTTTACACTGAACTTCAGTTCAGAGGGAGGTTTTACACTGGTCGTGTATCAGGATGCGTGTCCGTTGTTAAAGGGAGAATGAAAGGATGAAACAATCAATTTATACCTCCCCGACTGAACTTTAGTTCAGGGGAGGCATATGTTTTAGTGAATTGAAACGTAATATTAATTTAAAATATAATTAATATAATTAAAATTATTACAATAGTTTCACTTAACATAATTAATAATTTAGCTGAAAATTTAATTTATAATTGGAGATAGTTTAGAAAATATACATGTATATGAAACTGTCAAAGAGTTTAGAGAAATTTGACCGTTTAATACCAGCTGGAGGTAGCAGCACGCACTAAGCTATTTTCCACATATCGCTTAGTCCAAAATGTAAAGTGTGCAGTATAGGCTTAGGCTTGCTGCAAACACGAGGTGGATTGAACAATCTAAACACAGTTCTAAGGCAATTTTTACACTCTTGTTTTCTAACTATTTTTTAATTGATTGGTTTGAAGTTTTACGTCAACCACCGTGCTTAAAAAATAGGCCAGCTTTTCTTATATTTTGAGATTGACTTTTTGGACTTTGTCGGCCTATATATAAGAGTGAAATACATTTTCATAGAGTAACGATGGGCCGAGGAGTAATTCGCTGGGGCGTTTACGCTCAAGGAATACCCTGTCGCTTATGCGATAGTTCCCGTTGTTTCGGGAAGGGCCTTTTGGCTGCTTCGGCGTTGATTCTATCCATGGGGTAAGACTTCCTCAATGGCAAAGAGGAAGTATTTGTGCTCATATGGCGAATGCCTAGATTTTATGCCTAGTATAATGTTTTTAATAAAAGATCTAGGTAGTTAATTTCACTTGAGTTGGACATCCATGTGCTCAAATATCTGAAATATTGAATTTTACATTCCAAGTTCCGCGACTAGTATGTGACTTAGACCTATTGTTTAATAATTGACCAACTACTTCATAGCAACCCCATTACTACTACAAGGATAGGCGACACGGGAATTGAGGTCCGCAATTTAAATTAGTTTCGTGTATCGGGAATTATTGTAATCTTCTGGCAAACTTTCGAACGTAGCGTGAGAATTGGTTTTAATAACCAGTGCGCGCGCAGATCGAGCCAGGGTAGCCACGTGACAATTTGCAAAAATTGACGAACTTTTTAAAACCGGAAGCACATTGAAATTTTTATCTTGTTGACCCAGGAGTGAAAAGTAGACCAATTAAGTGGGAAAAAGATAGGTTAGATAAGAGACGAGTTAAGCGGACAATGACGTCGATTAACCAAACCACGTGGCCTTTCGATATCCTGCCTTGAATTTCACGAGCGCGGCCATTTTAATCTCTACAGACAACTATAAAGATGGCGGCAGGCGAAATGCGATGCGCCATGTATTCAGTTGTCAGAATATGGCCTCGCTCATGAACTTAAAGGCTGGATGACGAAAGGTCACGTGGTTTGTTTAATCAACGTCATTGTCTGCATAACTGTCTCTAAACTAACCTTAACGTGATCGGATCTCGTAATGACTGCTTGTTTTAATTTAACAGTTTTCCACTACACTAATTTCATGTTTATATCAATTAATAACAGTAGAACCATGCGTTTAATACCTACTGTCGTGTATTTCCGGAAACGTTTTAGATAGTGTGGAGCACGTAAAGTGACGTTTTTTTTCACCACTTGCTCTATGTTTACTCACGTCCGCCCTGTCTAAAAAAAATATTGTGGGCCAAAAGAGAGACATTCCTTATTTTTTATACCCAAAAAAAAAACTTGTTTTAGAAGTGGACTTATATATATGAAATTTACTGTACAACATTTAAGGGTACCGGTAGACCAAGTAGCACCAAAAAGCGAAATTGTACGTCATAGTCCTTAGTTTAGCGTGGTTTGCGGAAAGCTATTGCGTTAATTGTTTATTGAATATTTTTACTTAGGGTTGTGTAGGCTATAGTTGATTTTGATATAACATTTTGCCTAATGACATTACTTGGTCGACAAATACTCTAGAACTTTCTAAATGCCAATATTTTTTTACAGAGGGGTCTCGACCTTGCTTATCTAAATTTTAATTTATTATATTTAAAATTGGATTTTATTATTTGGTAAATCTTTAACGCTTGTTCTTCTGAAACAATTTCATTCTTTGACATTTTAAATTCATCGTGATTCGTTTGTGCAAAATTTGGTATTGGTAAGAAGATAATTTTTAGTTTGAATTATTTGTTTGAGGTGTTTAATTTTCTTTGAAATATTCTTATTTGGTCATTTTTCTGTAAATAATTTTAGGTTTAGAGTGTATAGATTGCTATTTTCAATGGCGTGAACTCTAATTTTATTTTTATTATTGAGTTTGGACTGCTATATTTCAAATATTAACAATGACTACTTGCATATAATAACTACTACGTTTATTTAGAAGTTTCAACTTTAATTATGCAATAAAAATTTATAAACGCGATAAAAATTTAAGAAAAAATTAATACATAAGCGTTAGTACAAGACAACTAGTTTCGCGTCTTACAGGCGCATCATCAGGTCTAAATTTTGAAGCTCAACATCGATTTACAAATCAACTTCGTCACGTGATTCAGGAGGGCGTGTGAACAGTTTTTTATACCACAGATCTGCAATGAAGCTCCCCGGGCCGTCGTCCCGATTAAGAGATAACAAATTTTTTCTAGTTTTTTGAATTTCAAGTGATTCGCGTACATTAAGTTTAATATAGTTGTCTATCATCGCAATAATCTTAACATTTATGAAATCAATTACATGGTTTGGATGATTGGAAATTTCGCAGTTTCTAATAAGAACCTGAGTAAAGACGAACTAATTGGAGACATCGAAGCCTGTCTTAACCAAATCAAAGACACCACAACAAGTAATAAGTTACGAAGTACCTGTATGGATATAATTAGCAAACCACCCAAACCTAGTAGAAACTTAAAAAACGACGAATATCAAGCGCTGATAGATCTAAAACAGAACAATGACTTAATCATTACAAGAGCGGACAAGGGTGGGTGTGTGGTTTTACTTGACAGAACAGATTACGAAAAGGGGATTAATGAGTTATTAAATGACACGAACACTTACACGGAACTAAAACGTGACCCGTTGTTCACTTTCCAAGAAAAAGTTAAAAAAACAGTTAAAGCATGCCTATCGATAGACGATAAAACAAAAAAACAATTGAGAGCTTCCCATTTCACTACACCACGAATGTATGCTCTCCCAAAAATACATAAACCAACGTTAAAATTTAGACCGATTGTGGATAGTATAAATGCACCAACCCATAAAATTGCTAAATACCTCACTAAGAAATTAAAATATCTAAGTCTTAAGCACGACCACACAATCAAGAACACTAAAGAACTACTGAATGATCTAAAAGATCTAAATATTACTCCTAGTGACACATTTGTATCTTTTGACATTGTTGCTATGTTTACCAGTGTACCAGTCGAAGGGGCAATCGCGGTACTTAAAGATAGATTAATTTTAGAGCAAGTTAATATGTTAGAAATAGTAGACTTAATTTCTTTGGTCGAGATCTGCGTTGTGAACCCGTTTTTATAGCCAACAAAAAACAAAAAAAAATATACTCTCAAAAATCAGGTCTTGCTATGGGTAGTCCCCTATCCCCCCTTTTATGCGACATCTACATCAATAAATTGGAAAAAATAGCTCTCTTAAATTCCCCCTTTAAAATAAATTTTTGGAAGAGATACGTTGATGATATCCTAGCACTATGGCGACATCGAGCTACGGATCTCACAAATTTTTTGAATTATCTTAATAGTTTAGATCTAAGTATACAATTCACCGTCGAAAAGGAAAATAACAACACAATTCCATTTTTAGACATTTTAATTACAAAATCAGAGAATAATATTAGCACTAGTGTATATAGAAAACCTTTCTCGGTTGCAATGCCCCCACACAGGGACTCAAACCACCCAATGTCTCAAAAATTAACTGCTTTTCACACCTTTATCAATCGTGCAACTCTCCTTTGCTCTGACAAAATAAGCTTAAAAAATGAACTTAATATGATCACAGCCATAGCCAAAGATAGGGGGTTTAACAGCGCAGATCTGGTCAGAGGTATTGAACGAATTACTTATCGAAACCAAATACTAGGGAAAACTAGATTAGAGCAGGACTATAAATCGACACAAATTCTAGTAATCCCATTTATTAATAGAATGTCGGACTCGATTGGAAACGTGTTTAGCCGAGCAGGTATAAAACCAGTGTTCAAACCAATAAACAAAATTCAAAATTATCTAGGTTCACTTAAAGACTAAATTCCAACTATGAGTAAATTTGGCATCTACCAGATCTCATGTTCGTGTGAACAAGTTTATATAGGACAAACCAAAAGAAATTTAAAATTCCGCGTTAACGAACACAAAAATGATGTGAAAAGCCATAAGGTTTATTCCTCGGCTTTGGCTGAACACGCTTCCAATCATCCAAACCATGTAATTGATTTCATAAATGTTAAGATTATTGCGATGATAGACAACTATATTAAACTTAATGTACGCGAATCACTTGAAATTCAAAAAACTAGAAAAAATTTGTTATCTCTTAATCGGGACGACGGCCCGGGGAGCTTCATTGCAGATCTGTGGTATAAAAAACTGTTCACACGCCCTCCTGAATCACGTGACGAAGTTGATTTGTAAATCGATGTTGAGCTTCAAAATTTAGACCTGATGATGCGCCTGTAAGACGCGAAACTAGTTGTCTTGTACTAACGCTTATGTATTAATTTTTTCTTAAATTTTTATCGCGTTTTTAAATTTTTATTGCATAATTAAAGTTGAAAATTCTAAATAAACGTAGTAACTGCTATATTTGTTTGAAAATCAAAGTGTTTTTTTTTATTAATTTTCCCTGTAGTTATTTTTTTGTTTTTTCGTGAAAGAGATATTTTACGATTTACCGATTGATTTTCTGCTATATTTGGTTACTGACTTCACGAGTTTTGTTTTTACTTTGAAGATTGAAGTATTTTTATTTATTTAATATTCTTAAATATTTTGTTTCATTTCGTGTTAAGGGTTATTTAATAGTATTGAATTCATTCAAAATTAATTTGGGTTATTTATAATTGAGTTTGTGTATTATTTAAAAAAATTAAATCACTAAAAAAATGGAAGAAGGCGATGATATTAGCAAAGAGGAACTAAGAAAGCGTAAAGCTAGAGATAAAATGAGAGAACGAAGATCTGATCCGGAATATCGCAGTAGAGAAAGTGAAAGAAGGAAAGTTTTAGCGGCCCAAAAGAAAGCCAATGTGTCAGGGAATGTGGTTAATACCCCTGGTACTAATATACCACCTAGTTCGCATGAAGTTCTCATTTCACGCAATATGGCGGTAGAAAATAAAGTAGTGACATCTGCCCATGTGGTTAAAAGCCATTCTGGAATGGTAGGAATTGGGGTAATAGAGGGTTTAAGAAATTCTACAACAGATGAAAATCAACCTTCTACCTCTAGAACAGGGCATAGAGCCAACGACAATGTAGTTGTGCTTGAGCAAGTGGTGAAAAAAATTAAGATGGATAATAAAAATGATACTGAAGAGGAGCGTATTGGTAACCAGTTAGCGAAGGCAACTTCGCGCCTAAAGGTAGAATATAGAGAAGCTGAACGAGCTAGAAATCAGTTGGCGATGGTTGATAGACGCCAAGAGGTAGAATATAGAGAAGCTGAACGAGCTAGAAATCAGTTGGCGATGGTTGATAGACGCCAAGAGGTAGAAAATAGAGAAGCTGAACGAGCTAGAAATAAGTTGGCGATGGTTGATAGACGCCAAGAGGTAGAAAATAGAGAAGCTGAACTAGCTAGAAATCAGTTGGCGATGGTTGATAGACGACAAGAGGTAGAAAATAGAGAAGCTGAACGAGCTAGAAATAAGTTGGCGATGGTTGATAGACGCCAAGAGGTAGAAAATAGAGAAGCTGAACGAGCTAGAAATCAGTTGGCCATGGTTGATAGACGCCAAGAGGTAGAAAATAGAGAAGCTGAACGAGCTAGAAATCAGTTGGCCATGGTTGATAGACGCCAAGAAGTAGAATATAGAGAAGCTGAACGAGCTAGAAATCAGTTGGCGAAGACTTATAGACGCCAAGAAGTAGAATATAGAGAAGCTGAACGAGCTAGAAATCAGTTGGCGAAGACTGATAGACGCCAAAAAGTAGAATATAGAGAAGCTGAACGAGCTAGAAATCAGTTGGCGATGGTTGATAGACGTAAAGAGGTAGAAAATAGAGAAGCTGAACGAGCTAGAAATAAGTTGGCGATGGTTGATAGACGCCAAGAGGTAGAAAATAGAGAAGCTGAACGAGCTAGAAATCAGTTGGCCATGGTTGATAGACGCCAAGAGGTAGAAAATAGAGAAGCTGAACGAGCTAGAAATCAGTTGGCCATGGTTGATAGACGCCAAGAGGTAGAAAATAGAGAAGCTGAACGAGCTAGAAATAAGTTGGCGATGGTTGATAGACGCCAAGAGGTAGAAAATAGAGAAGCTGAACGAGCTAGAAATAAGTTGGCGATGGTTGATAGACGCCAAGAGGTAGAAAATAGAGAAGCTGAACGAGCTAGAAATCAGTTGGCCATGGTTGATAGACGCCAAGAGGTAGAAAATAGAGAAGCTGAACGAGCTAGAAATCAGTTGGCCATGGTTGATAGACGCCAAGAGGTAGAAAATAGAGAAGCTGAACGAGCTAGAAATAAGTTGGCGATGGTTGATAGACGCCAAGAAGTAGAATATAGAGAAGCTGAACGAGCTAGAAATCAGTTGGCGAAGACTGATAGACGCCAAGAAGTAGAATATAGAGAAGCTGAACGAGCTAGAAATCAGTTGGCGAAGACTGATAGACGCCAAAAAGTAGAATATAGAGAAGCTGAACGAGCTAGAAATCAGCTGGCGATGGTTGATAGACGCCAAGAGGTAGAAAATAGAGAAGCTGAACGAGCTAGAAATAAGTTGGCGATGGTTGATAGACGCCAAGAGGTAGAAAATAGAGAAGCTGAACTAGCTAGAAATCAGTTGGCGATGGTTGATAGACGCCAAGAGGTAGAAAATAGAGAAGCTGAACGAGCTAGAAATAAGTTGGCGATGGTTGATAGACGCCAAGAGGTAGAAAATAGAGAAGCTGAACTAGCTAGAAATCAGTTGGCCATGGTTGATAGACGCCAAGAGGTAGAAAATAGAGAAGCTGAACGAGCTAGAAATCAGTTGGCGATGTTTGATAGACGCCAAGAGGTAGAAAATAGAGAAGCTGAACTAGCTAGAAATCAGTTGGCCATGGTTGATAGACGCCAAGAGGTAGAAAATAGAGAAGCTGAACGAGCTAGAAATCAGTTGGCGATGGTTGATAGACGCCAAGAGGTAGAAAATAGAGAAGCTGAACTAGCTAGAAATCAGTTGGCGATGGTTGATAGACGCCAAGAGGTAGAAAATAGAGAAGCTGAACTAGCTAGAAATCAGTTGGCCATGGTTGATAGACGCCAAGAGGTAGAAAATAGAGAAGCTGAACGAGCTAGAAATAAGTTGGCGATGGTTGATAGACGCCAAGAGGTAGAAAATAGAGGAGCTGAACGAGCTAGAAATCAGTTGGCCATGGTTGATAGACGCCAAGAAGTAGAATATAGAGAAGCTGAACGAGCTAGAAATCAGTTGGCGAAGACTGATAGACGCCAAGAAGTAGAATATAGAGAAGCTGAACGAGCTAGAAATCAGTTGGCGAAGACTGATAGACGCCAAAAAGTAGAATATAGAGAAGCTGAAGGAGCTAGAAATCAGTTGGCGATAGTTGATAGACGCCAAGAGGTAGAAAATAGAGAAGCTGAACGAGCTAGAAATAAGTTGGCGATGGTTGATAGACGCCAAGAGGTAGAAAATAGAGAAGCTGAACTAGCTAGAAATCAGTTGGCGATGGTTGATAGACGCCAAGAGGTAGAAAATAGAGAAGCTGAACGAGCTAGAAATAAGTTGGCGATGGTTGATAGACGCCAAGAGGTAGAAAATAGAGAAGCTGAACTAGCTAGAAATCAGTTGGCGATGGTTGATAGACGCCAAGAGGTAGAAAATAGAGAAGCTGAACGAGCTAGAAATAAGTTGGCGATGGTTGATAGACGCCAAGAGGTAGAAAATAGAGAAGCTGAACTTGCTAGAAATCAGTTGGCGATGGTTGATAGACGCCAAGAGGTAGAAAATAGAGAAGCTGAACGAGCTAGAAATAAGTTGGCGATGGTTGATAGACGCCAAGAGGTAGAAAATAGAGAAGCTGAACTAGCTAGAAATCAGTTGGCGATGGTTGATAGACGCCAAGAGGTAGAAAATAGAGAAGCTGAACGAGCTAGAAATAAGTTGGCGATGGTTGATAGACGCCAAGAGGTAGAAAATAGAGAAGCTGAACTTGCTAGAAATCAGTTGGCGATGGTTGATAGACGCCAAGAGGTAGAAAATAGAGAAGCTGAACGAGCTAGAAATAAGTTGGCGATGGTTGATAGACGCCAAGAGGTAGAAAATAGAGAAGCTGAACTAGCTAGAAATCAGTTGGCGATGGTTGATAGACGCCAAGAGGTAGAAAATAGAGAAGCTGAACGAGCTAGAAATAAGTTGGCGATGGTTGATAGACGCCAAGAGGTAGAAAATAGAGAAGCTGAACTAGCTAGAAATCAGTTGGCGATGGTTGATAGACGCCAAGAGGTAGAAAATAGAGAAGCTGAACGAGCTAGAAATAAGTTGGCGATGGTTGATAGACGCCAAGAGGTAGAAAATAGAGAAGCTGAACTAGCTAGAAATCAGTTGGCGATGGTTGATAGACGCCAAGAGGTAGAAAATAGAGAAGCTGAACGAGCTAGAAATAAGTTGGCGATGGTTGATAGACGCCAAGAGGTAGAAAATAGAGAAGCTGAACTAGCTAGAAATCAGTTGGCGATGGTTGATAGACGCCAAGAGGTAGAAAATAGAGAAGCTGAACGAGCTAGAAATAATTTAGCGATGGTTGATAGACGCCAAGAGGTAGAAAATAGAGAAGCTGAACGAGCTAGAAATCAGTTGGCCATGGTTGATAGACGCCAAGAAGTAGAATATAGAGAAGCTGAACGAGCTAGAAATCAGTTGGCGAAGACTGATAGACGCCAAGAAGTAGAATATAGAGAAGCTGAACGAGCTAGAAATCAGTTGGCGAAGACTGATAGACGCCAATAAGTAGAATATAGAGAAGCTGAACGAGCTAGAAATCAGTTGGCGATGGTTGATAGACGCCAAGAGGTAGAAAATAGAGAAGCTGAACGAGCTAGAAATAAGTTGGCGATGGTTGATAGACGCCAAGAGGTAGAAAATAGAGAAGCTGAACTAGCTAGAAATCAGTTGGCGATGGTTGATAGACGCCAAAAGGTAGAAAATAGAGAAGCTGAACTAGCTAGAAATCAGTTGGCGATAGTTGATAGACGCCAAGAGGTAGAAAATAGAGAAGCTGAACGAGCTAGAAATAAGTTGGCGATGGTTGATAGACGCCAAGAGGTAGAAAATAGAGAAGCTCAACTAGCTAGAAATCAGTTGGCGATGGTTGATAGACGCCAAGAGGTAGAAAATAGAGAAGCTGAACGAGCTAGAAATAAGTTGGCGATGGTTGATAGACGCCAAGAGGTAGAAAATAGAGAAGCTGAACTAGCTAGAAATCAGTTGGCGATGGTTGATAGACGCCAAGAGGTAGAAAATAGAGAAGCTGAACTAGCTAGAAATCAGTTGGCGATGGTTGATAGACGCCAAGAGGTAGAAAATAGAGAAGCTGAACGAGCTAGAAATAAGTTGGCGATGGTTGATAGACGCCAAGAGGTAGAAAATAGAGAAGCTGAACTTGCTAGAAATCAGTTGGCGATGGTTGATAGACGCCAAGAGGTAGAAAATAGAGAAGCTGAACGAGCTAGAAATAAGTTGGCGATGGTTGATAGACGCCAAGAGGTAGAAAATAGAGAAGCTGAACTAGCTAGAAATCAGTTGGCGATGGTTGATAGACGCCAAGAGGTAGAAAATAGAGAAGCTGAACGAGCTAGAAATAAGTTGGCGATGGTTGATAGACGCCAAGAGGTAGAAAATAGAGAAGCTGAACGAGCTAGAAATCAGTTGGCGAAGACTGATAGACGCCAAGAAGTAGAATATAGAGAAGCTGAACGAGCTAGAAATCAGTTGGCGAAGACTGATAGACGCCAATAAGTAGAATATAGAGAAGCTGAACGAGCTAGAAATCAGTTGGCGATGGTTGATAGACGCCAAGAGGTAGAAAATAGAGAAGCTGAACGAGCTAGAAATAAGTTGGCGATGGTTGATAGACGCCAAGAGGTAGAAAATAGAGAAGCTGAACTAGCTAGAAATCAGTTGGCGATGGTTGATAGACGCCAAAAGGTAGAAAATAGAGAAGCTGAACTAGCTAGAAATCAGTTGGCGATAGTTGATAGACGCCAAGAGGTAGAAAATAGAGAAGCTGAACGAGCTAGAAATAAGTTGGCGATGGTTGATAGACGCCAAGAGGTAGAAAATAGAGAAGCTGAACTAGCTAGAAATCAGTTGGCGATGGTTGATAGACGCCAAGAGGTAGAAAATAGAGAAGCTGAACGAGCTAGAAATAAGTTGGCGATGGTTGATAGACGCCAAGAGGTAGAAAATAGAGAAGCTGAACTAGCTAGAAATCAGTTGGCGATGGTTGATAGACGCCAAGAGGTAGAAAATAGAGAAGCTGAACGAGCTAGAAATAAGTTGGCGATGGTTGATAGACGCCAAGAGGTAGAAAATAGAGAAGCTGAACTAGCTAGAAATCAGTTGGCGATGGTTGATAGACGCCAAGAGGTAGAAAATAGAGAAGCTGAACGAGCTAGAAATAAGTTGGCGATGGTTGATAGACGCCAAGAGGTAGAAAATAGAGAAGCTGAACTAGCTAGAAATCAGTTGGCGATGGTTGATAGACGCCAAGAGGTAGAAAATAGAGAAGCTGAACGAGCTAGAAATAATTTAGCGATGGTTGATAGACGCCAAGAGGTAGAAAATAGAGAAGCTGAACGAGCTAGAAATCAGTTGGCCATGGTTGATAGACGCCAAGAAGTAGAATATAGAGAAGCTGAACGAGCTAGAAATCAGTTGGCGAAGACTGATAGACGCCAAGAAGTAGAATATAGAGAAGCTGAACGAGCTAGAAATCAGTTGGCGAAGACTGATAGACGCCAATAAGTAGAATATAGAGAAGCTGAACGAGCTAGAAATCAGTTGGCGATGGTTGATAGACGCCAAGAGGTAGAAAATAGAGAAGCTGAACGAGCTAGAAATAAGTTGGCGATGGTTGATAGACGCCAAGAGGTAGAAAATAGAGAAGCTGAACTAGCTAGAAATCAGTTGGCGATGGTTGATAGACGCCAAAAGGTAGAAAATAGAGAAGCTGAACTAGCTAGAAATCAGTTGGCGATAGTTGATAGACGCCAAGAGGTAGAAAATAGAGAAGCTGAACGAGCTAGAAATAAGTTGGCGATGGTTGATAGACGCCAAGAGGTAGAAAATAGAGAAGCTCAACTAGCTAGAAATCAGTTGGCGATGGTTGATAGACGCCAAGAGGTAGAAAATAGAGAAGCTGAACGAGCTAGAAATAAGTTGGCGATGGTTGATAGACGCCAAGAGGTAGAAAATAGAGAAGCTGAACTAGCTAGAAATCAGTTGGCGATGGTTGATAGACGCCAAGAGGTAGAAAATAGAGAAGCTGAACTAGCTAGAAATCAGTTGGCGATGGTTGATAGACGCCAAGAGGTAGAAAATAGAGAAGCTGAACGAGCTAGAAATAAGTTGGCGATGGTTGATAGACGCCAAGAGGTAGAAAATAGAGAAGCTGAACGAGCTAGAAATCAGTTGGCGATGGTTGATAGACGCCAAGAGGTAGAAAATAGAGAAGCTGAACGAGCTAGAAATAAGTTGGCGATGGTTGATAGACGCCAAGAGGTAGAAAATAGAGAAGCTGAACTAGCTAGAAATCAGTTGGCGATGGTTGATAGACGCCAAGAGGTAGAAAATAGAGAAGCTGAACGAGCTAGAAATAAGTTGGCGATGGTTGATAGACGCCAAGAGGTAGAAAATAGAGAAGCTGAACGAGCTAGAAATCAGTTGGCCATGGTTGATAGACGCCAAGAGGTAGAAAATAGAGAAGCTGAACTAGCTAGAAATCAGTTGGCGATGGTTGATAGACGCCAAGAGGTAGAAAATAGAGAAGCTGAACGAGCTAGAAATAAGTTGGCGATGGTTGATAGACGCCAAGAGGTAGAAAATAGAGAAGCTGAACGAGCTAGAAATCAGTTGGCCATGGTTGATAGACGCCAAGAAGTAGAATATAGAGAAGCTGAACGAGCTAGAAATCAGTTGGCGAAGACTGATAGACGCCAAGAAGTAGAATATAGAGAAGCTGAACGAGCTAGAAATCAGTTGGCGAAGACTGATAGACGCCAAAAAGTAGAAAATAGAGAAGCTGAACGAGCTAGAAATCAGTTGGCGATGGTTGATAGACGCCAAGAGGTAGAAAATAGAGAAGCTGAACGAGCTAGAAATAAGTTGGCGATGGTTGATAGACGCCAAGAGGTAGAAAATAGAGAAGCTGAACTAGCTAGAAATCAGTTGGCGATGGTTGATAGACGCCAAAAGGTAGAAAATAGAGAAGCTGAACTAGCTAGAAATCAGTTGGCGATAGTTGATAGACGCCAAGAGGTAGAAAATAGAGAAGCTGAACGAGCTAGAAATAAGTTGGCGATGGTTGATAGACGCCAAGAGGTAGAAAATAGAGAAGCTGAACTAGCTAGAAATCAGTTGGCGATGGTTGATAGACGCCAAGAGGTAGAAAATAGAGAAGCTGAACGAGCTAGAAATAAGTTGGCGATGGTTGATAGACGCCAAGAGGTAGAAAATAGAGAAGCTGAACTAGCTAGAAATCAGTTGGCGATGGTTGATAGACGCCAAGAGGTAGAAAATAGAGAAGCTGAACGAGCTAGAAATAAGTTGGCGATGGTTGATAGACGCCAAGAGGTAGAAAATAGAGAAGCTGAACTAGCTAGAAATCAGTTGGCGATGGTTGATAGACGCCAAGAGGTAGAAAATAGAGAAGCTGAACGAGCTAGAAATAAGTTGGCGATGGTTGATAGACGCCAAGAGGTAGAAAATAGAGAAGCTGAACTAGCTAGAAATCAGTTGGCGATGGTTGATAGACGCCAAGAGGTAGAAAATAGAGAAGCTGAACGAGCTAGAAATAATTTAGCGATGGTTGATAGACGCCAAGAGGTAGAAAATAGAGAAGCTGAACGAGCTAGAAATCAGTTGGCCATGGTTGATAGACGCCAAGAAGTAGAATATAGAGAAGCTGAACGAGCTAGAAATCAGTTGGCGAAGACTGATAGACGCCAAGAAGTAGAATATAGAGAAGCTGAACGAGCTAGAAATCAGTTGGCGAAGACTGATAGACGCCAATAAGTAGAATATAGAGAAGCTGAACGAGCTAGAAATCAGTTGGCGATGGTTGATAGACGCCAAGAGGTAGAAAATAGAGAAGCTGAACGAGCTAGAAATAAGTTGGCGATGGTTGATAGACGCCAAGAGGTAGAAAATAGAGAAGCTGAACTAGCTAGAAATCAGTTGGCGATGGTTGATAGACGCCAAAAGGTAGAAAATAGAGAAGCTGAACTAGCTAGAAATCAGTTGGCGATAGTTGATAGACGCCAAGAGGTAGAAAATAGAGAAGCTGAACGAGCTAGAAATAAGTTGGCGATGGTTGATAGACGCCAAGAGGTAGAAAATAGAGAAGCTCAACTAGCTAGAAATCAGTTGGCGATGGTTGATAGACGCCAAGAGGTAGAAAATAGAGAAGCTGAACGAGCTAGAAATAAGTTGGCGATGGTTGATAGACGCCAAGAGGTAGAAAATAGAGAAGCTGAACTAGCTAGAAATCAGTTGGCGATGGTTGATAGACGCCAAGAGGTAGAAAATAGAGAAGCTGAACTAGCTAGAAATCAGTTGGCGATGGTTGATAGACGCCAAGAGGTAGAAAATAGAGAAGCTGAACGAGCTAGAAATAAGTTGGCGATGGTTGATAGACGCCAAGAGGTAGAAAATAGAGAAGCTGAACGAGCTAGAAATCAGTTGGCGATGGTTGATAGACGCCAAGAGGTAGAAAATAGAGAAGCTGAACGAGCTAGAAATAAGTTGGCGATGGTTGATAGACGCCAAGAGGTAGAAAATAGAGAAGCTGAACTAGCTAGAAATCAGTTGGCGATGGTTGATAGACGCCAAGAGGTAGAAAATAGAGAAGCTGAACGAGCTAGAAATAAGTTGGCGATGGTTGATAGACGCCAAGAGGTAGAAAATAGAGAAGCTGAACGAGCTAGAAATCAGTTGGCCATGGTTGATAGACGCCAAGAGGTAGAAAATAGAGAAGCTGAACTAGCTAGAAATCAGTTGGCGATGGTTGATAGACGCCAAGAGGTAGAAAATAGAGAAGCTGAACGAGCTAGAAATAAGTTGGCGATGGTTGATAGACGCCAAGAGGTAGAAAATAGAGAAGCTGAACGAGCTAGAAATCAGTTGGCCATGGTTGATAGACGCCAAGAAGTAGAATATAGAGAAGCTGAACGAGCTAGAAATCAGTTGGCGAAGACTGATAGACGCCAAGAAGTAGAATATAGAGAAGCTGAACGAGCTAGAAATCAGTTGGCGAAGACTGATAGACGCCAAAAAGTAGAATATAGAGAAGCTGAACGAGCTAGAAATCAGTTGGCGATGGTTGATAGACGCCAAGAGGTAGAAAATAGAGAAGCTGAACGAGCTAGAAATAAGTTGGCGATGGTTGATAGACGCCAAGAGGTAGAAAATAGAGAAGCTGAACTAGCTAGAAATCAGTTGGCGATGGTTGATAGACGCCAAAAGGTAGAAAATAGAGAAGCTGAACTAGCTAGAAATCAGTTGGCGATAGTTGATAGACGCCAAGAGGTAGAAAATAGAGAAGCTGAACGAGCTAGAAATAAGTTGGCGATGGTTGATAGACGCCAAGAGGTAGAAAATAGAGAAGCTCAACTAGCTAGAAATCAGTTGGCGATGGTTGATAGACGCCAAGAGGTAGAAAATAGAGAAGCTGAACGAGCTAGAAATAAGTTGGCGATGGTTGATAGACGCCAAGAGGTAGAAAATAGAGAAGCTGAACTAGCTAGAAATCAGTTGGCGATGGTTGATAGACGCCAAGAGGTAGAAAATAGAGAAGCTGAACTAGCTAGAAATCAGTTGGCGATGGTTGATAGACGCCAAGAGGTAGAAAATAGAGAAGCTGAACGAGCTAGAAATAAGTTGGCGATGGTTGATAGACGCCAAGAGGTAGAAAATAGAGAAGCTGAACGAGCTAGAAATCAGTTGGCGATGGTTGATAGACGCCAAGAGGTAGAAAATAGAGAAGCTGAACGAGCTAGAAATAAGTTGGCGATGGTTGATAGACGCCAAGAGGTAGAAAATAGAGAAGCTGAACTAGCTAGAAATCAGTTGGCGATGGTTGATAGACGCCAAGAGGTAGAAAATAGAGAAGCTGAACGAGCTAGAAATAAGTTGGCGATGGTTGATAGACGCCAAGAGGTAGAAAATAGAGAAGCTGAACGAGCTAGAAATCAGTTGGCCATGGTTGATAGACGCCAAGAGGTAGAAAATAGAGAAGCTGAACTAGCTAGAAATCAGTTGGCGATGGTTGATAGACGCCAAGAGGTAGAAAATAGAGAAGCTGAACGAGCTAGAAATAAGTTGGCGATGGTTGATAGACGCCAAGAGGTAGAAAATAGAGAAGCTGAACGAGCTAGAAATCAGTTGGCCATGGTTGATAGACGCCAAGAAGTAGAATATAGAGAAGCTGAACGAGCTAGAAATCAGTTGGCGAAGACTGATAGACGCCAAGAAGTAGAATATAGAGAAGCTGAACGAGCTAGAAATCAGTTGGCGAAGACTGATAGACGCCAAAAAGTAGAATATAGAGAAGCTGAACGAGCTAGAAATCAGTTGGCGATGGTTGATAGACGCCAAGAGGTAGAAAATAGAGAAGCTGAACGAGCTAGAAATAAGTTGGCGATGGTTGATAGACGCCAAGAGGTAGAAAATAGAGAAGCTGAACTAGCTAGAAATCAGTTGGCGATGGTTGATAGACGCCAAGAGGTAGAAAATAGAGAAGCTGAACGAGCTAGAAATAAGTTGGCGATGGTTGATAGACGCCAAGAGGTAGAAAATAGAGAAGCTGAACTAGCTAGAAATCAGTTGGCGATGGTTGATAGACGCCAAGAGGTAGAAAATAGAGAAGCTGAACGAGCTAGAAATAAGTTGGCGATGGTTGATAGACGCCAAGAGGTAGAAAATAGAGAAGCTGAACGAGCTAGAAATCAGTTGGCCATGGTTGATAGACGCCAAGAAGTAGAATATAGAGAAGCTGAACGAGCTAGAAATCAGTTGGCGAAGACTGATAGACGCCAAGAAGTAGAATATAGAGAAGCTGAACGAGCTAGAAATCAGTTGGCGAAGACTGATAGACGCCAATAAGTAGAATATAGAGAAGCTGAACGAGCTAGAAATCAGTTGGCGATGGTTGATAGACGCCAAGAGGTAGAAAATAGAGAAGCTGAACGAGCTAGAAATAAGTTGGCGATGGTTGATAGACGCCAAGAGGTAGAAAATAGAGAAGCTGAACGAGCTAGAAATCAGTTGGCCATGGTTGATAGACGCCAAGAGGTAGAAAATAGAGAAGCTGAACGAGCTAGAAATAAGTTGGCGATGGTTGATAGACGCCAAGAGGTAGAAAATAGAGAAGTTGAACTAGCTAGAAATCAGTTGGCGATGGTTGATAGACGCCAAGAGGTAGAAAATAGAGAAGCTGAACGAGCTAGAAATAAGTTGGCGATGGTTGATAGACGCCAAGAGGTAGAAAATAGAGAAGCTGAACGAGCTAGAAATCAGTTGGCCATGGTTGATAGACGCCAAGAAGTAGAATATAGAGAAGCTGAACGAGCTAGAAATCAGTTGGCGAAGACTGATAGACGCCAAGAAGTAGAATATAGAGAAGCTGAACGAGCTAGAAATCAGTTGGCGAAGACTGATAGACGCCAAAAAGTAGAATATAGAGAAGCTGAACGAGCTAGAAATCAGTTGGCGATGGTTGATAGACGCCAAGAGGTAGAAAATAGAGAAGCTGAACGAGCTAGAAATAAGTTGGCGATGGTTGATAGACGCCAAGAGGTAGAAAATAGAGAAGCTGAACGAGCTAGAAATCAGTTGGCCATGGTTGATAGACGCCAAGAAGTAGAATATAGAGAAGCTGAACGAGCTAGAAATCAGTTGGCGAAGACTGATAGACGCCAAGAAGTAGAATATAGAGAAGCTGAACGAGCTAGAAATCAGTTGGCGAAGACTGATAGACGCCAAAAAGTAGAATATAGAGAAGCTGAACGAGCTAGAAATCAGTTGGCGATGGTTGATAGACGCCAAGAGGTAGAAAATAGAGAAGCTGAACTAGCTAGAAATCAGTTGGCGATGGTTGATAGACGCCAAGAGGTAGAAAATAGAGAAGCTGAACGAGCTAGAAATAAGTTGGCGATGGTTGATAGACGCCAAGAGGTAGAAAATAGAGAAGCTGAACTAGCTAGAAATCAGTTGGCGATGGTTGATAGACGCCAAGAGGTAGAAAATAGAGAAGCTGAACTAGCTAGAAATCAGTTGGCGATGGTTGATAGACGCCAAGAGGTAGAAAATAGAGAAGCTGAACGAGCTAGAAATAAGTTGGCGATGGTTGATAGACGCCAAGAGGTAGAAAATAGAGAAGCTGAACTAGCTAGAAATCAGTTGGCGATGGTTGATAGACGCCAAGAGGTAGAAAATAGAGAAGCTGAACGAGCTAGAAATAAGTTGGCGATGGTTGATAGACGCCAAGAGGTAGAAAATAGAGAAGCTGAACTAGCTAGAAATCAGTTGGCGATGGTTAATAGACGCCAAGAGGTAGAAAATAGAGAAGCTGAACGAGCTAGAAATAAGTTGGCGATGGTTGATAGACGCCAAGAGGTAGAAAATAGAGAAGCTGAACGAGCTAGAAATCAGTTGGCCATGGTTGATAGACGCCAAGAGGTAGAAAATAGAGAAGCTGAACGAGCTAGAAATAAGTTGGCGATGGTTGATAGACGCCAAGAGGTAGAAAATAGAGAAGCTGAACGAGCTAGAAATAAGTTGGCGATGGTTGATAGACGCCAAGAGGTAGAAAATAGAGAAGCTGAACGAGCTAGAAATCAGTTGGCCATGGTTGATAGACGCCAAGAAGTAGAATATAGAGAAGCTGAACGAGCTAGAAATCAGTTGGCGAAGACTGATAGACGCCAAGAAGTAGAATATAGAGAAGCTGAACGAGCTAGAAATCAGTTGGCGAAGACTGATAGACGCCAAAAAGTAGAATATAGAGAAGCTGAACGAGCTAGAAATCAGTTGGCGATGGTTGATAGACGCCAAGAGGTAGAAAATAGAGAAGCTGAACGAGCTAGAAATAAGTTGGCGATGGTTGATAGACGCCAAGAGGTAGAAAATAGAGAAGCTGAACTAGCTAGAAATCAGTTGGCGATGGTTGATAGACGCCAAGAGGTAGAAAATAGAGAAGCTGAACGAGCTAGAAATAAGTTGGCGATGGTTGATAGACGCCAAGAGGTAGAAAATAGAGAAGCTGAACTAGCTAGAAATCAGTTGGCGATGGTTGATAGACGCCAAGAGGTAGAAAATAGAGAAGCTGAACGAGCTAGAAATAAGTTGGCGATGGTTGATAGACGCCAAGAGGTAGAAAATAGAGAAGCTGAACGAGCTAGAAATCAGTTGGCCATGGTTGATAGACGCCAAGAAGTAGAATATAGAGAAGCTGAACGAGCTAGAAATCAGTTGGCGAAGACTGATAGACGCCAAGAAGTAGAATATAGAGAAGCTGAACGAGCTAGAAATCAGTTGGCGAAGACTGATAGACGCCAATAAGTAGAATATAGAGAAGCTGAACGAGCTAGAAATCAGTTGGCGATGGTTGATAGACGCCAAGAGGTAGAAAATAGAGAAGCTGAACGAGCTAGAAATAAGTTGGCGATGGTTGATAGACGCCAAGAGGTAGAAAATAGAGAAGCTGAACTAGCTAGAAATCAGTTGGCGATGGTTGATAGACGCCAAAAGGTAGAAAATAGAGAAGCTGAACTAGCTAGAAATCAGTTGGCGATAGTTGATAGACGCCAAGAGGTAGAAAATAGAGAAGCTGAACGAGCTAGAAATAAGTTGGCGATGGTTGATAGACGCCAAGAGGTAGAAAATAGAGAAGCTGAACTAGCTAGAAATCAGTTGGCGATGGTTGATAGACGCCAAGAGGTAGAAAATAGAGAAGCTGAACGAGCTAGAAATAAGTTGGCGATGGTTGATAGACGCCAAGAGGTAGAAAATAGAGAAGCTGAACTAGCTAGAAATCAGTTGGCGATGGTTGATAGACGCCAAGAGGTAGAAAATAGAGAAGCTGAACTAGCTAGAAATCAGTTGGCGATGGTTGATAGACGCCAAGAGGTAGAAAATAGAGAAGCTGAACGAGCTAGAAATAAGTTGGCGATGGTTGATAGACGCCAAGAGGTAGAAAATAGAGAAGCTGAACTAGCTAGAAATCAGTTGGCGATGGTTGATAGACGCCAAGAGGTAGAAAATAGAGAAGCTGAACGAGCTAGAAATAAGTTGGCGATGGTTGATAGACGCCAAGAGGTAGAAAATAGAGAAGCTGAACTAGCTAGAAATCAGTTGGCGATGGTTGATAGACGCCAAGAGGTAGAAAATAGAGAAGCTGAACGAGCTAGAAATAAGTTGGCGATGGTTGATAGACGCCAAGAGGTAGAAAATAGAGAAGCTGAACGAGCTAGAAATCAGTTGGCCATGGTTGATAGACGCCAAGAAGTAGAATATAGAGAAGCTGAACGAGCTAGAAATCAGTTGGCGAAGACTGATAGACGCCAAGAAGTAGAATATAGAGAAGCTGAACGAGCTAGAAATCAGTTGGCGAAGACTGATAGACGCCAAAAAGTAGAATATAGAGAAGCTGAACGAGCTAGAAATCAGTTGGCGATGGTTGATAGACGCCAAGAGGTAGAAAATAGAGAAGCTGAACGAGCTAGAAATAAGTTGGCGATGGTTGATAGACGCCAAGAGGTAGAAAATAGAGAAGCTGAACTAGCTAGAAATCAGTTGGCGATGGTTGATAGACGCCAAGAGGTAGAAAATAGAGAAGCTGAACGAGCTAGAAATAAGTTGGCGATGGTTGATAGACGCCAAGAGGTAGAAAATAGAGAAGCTGAACTAGCTAGAAATCAGTTGGCGATGGTTGATAGACGCCAAGAGGTAGAAAATAGAGAAGCTGAACGAGCTAGAAATAAGTTGGCGATGGTTGATAGACGCCAAGAGGTAGAAAATAGAGAAGCTGAACGAGCTAGAAATCAGTTGGCCATGGTTGATAGACGCCAAGAAGTAGAATATAGAGAAGCTGAACGAGCTAGAAATCAGTTGGCGAAGACTGATAGACGCCAAGAAGTAGAATATAGAGAAGCTGAACGAGCTAGAAATCAGTTGGCGAAGACTGATAGACGCCAAAAAGTAGAATATAGAGGAGCTGAACGAGCTAGAAATCAGTTGGCCATGGTTGATAGACGCCAAGAAGTAGAATATAGAGAAGCTGAACGAGCTAGAAATCAGTTGGCGAAGACTGATAGACGCCAAGAAGTAGAATATAGAGAAGCTGAACGAGCTAGAAATCAGTTGGCGAAGACTGATAGACGCCAAAAAGTAGAATATAGAGAAGCTGAACGAGCTAGAAATCAGTTGGCGATAGTTGATAGACGCCAAGAGGTAGAAAATAGAGAAGCTGAACGAGCTAGAAATAAGTTGGCGATGGTTGATAGACGCCAAGAGGTAGAAAATAGAGAAGCTGAACTAGCTAGAAATCAGTTGGCGATGGTTGATAGACGCCAAGAGGTAGAAAATAGAGAAGCTGAACGAGCTAGAAATAAGTGGGCGATGGTTGATAGACGCCAAGAGGTAGAAAATAGAGAAGCTGAACTAGCTAGAAATCAGTTGGCGATGGTTGATAGACGCCAAGAAGTAGAATATAGAGAAGCTGAACGAGCTAGAAATCAGTTGGCGAAGACTGATAGACGCCAAGAAGTAGAATATAGAGAAGCTGAACGAGCTAGAAATCAGTTGGCGAAGACTGATAGACGCCAAAAAGTAGAATATAGAGGAGCTGAACGAGCTAGAAATCAGTTGGCCATGGTTGATAGACGCCAAGAAGTAGAAAATAGAGAAGCTGAACGAGCTAGAAATAAGTGGGCGATGGTTGATAGACGCCAAGAGGTAGAAAATAGAGAAGCTGAACGAGCTAGAAATCAGTTGGCCATGGTTGATAGACGCCAAGAAGTAGAAAATAGAGAAGCTGAACTAGCTAGAAATCAGTTGGCGATGGTTGATAGACGCCAAGAGGTAGAAAATAGAGAAGCTGAACGAGCTAGAAATAAGTTGGCGATGGTTGATAGACACCAAGAGGTAGAAAATAGAGAAGCTGAACTAGCTAGAAATCAGTTGGCGATGGTTGATAGACGCCAAGAGGTAGAAAATAGAGAAGCTGAACGAGCTAGAAATAAGTTGGCGATGGTTGATAGACGCCAAGAGGTAGAAAATAGAGAAGCTGAACTAGCTAGAAATCAGTTGGCGATGGTTGATAGACGCCAAGAGGTAGAAAATAGAGAAGCTGAACGAGCTAGAAATAAGTTGGCGATGGTTGATAGACGCCAAGAGGTAGAAAATAGAGAAGCTGAACGAGCTAGAAATCAGTTGGCCATGGTTGATAGACGCCAAGAAGTAGAATATAGAGAAGCTGAACGAGCTAGAAATCAGTTGGCGAAGACTGATAGACGCCAAGAAGTAGAATATAGAGAAGCTGAACGAGCTAGAAATCAGTTGGCGAAGACTGATAGACGCCAAAAAGTAGAATATAGAGAAGCTGAACGAGCTAGAAATCAGTTGGCGATGGTTGATAGACGCCAAGAGGTAGAAAATAGAGAAGCTGAACGAGCTAGAAATAAGTTGGCGATGGTTGATAGACGCCAAGAGGTAGAAAATAGAGAAGCTGAACTAGCTAGAAATCAGTTGGCGATGGTTGATAGACGCCAAGAGGTAGAAAATAGAGAAGCTGAACGAGCTAGAAATAAGTTGGCGATGGTTGATAGACGCCAAGAGGTAGAAAATAGAGAAGCTGAACTAGCTAGAAATCAGTTGGCGATGGTTGATAGACGCCAAGAGGTAGAAAATAGAGAAGCTGAACGAGCTAGAAATAAGTTGGCGATGGTTGATAGACGCCAAGAGGTAGAAAATAGAGAAGCTGAACGAGCTAGAAATCAGTTGGCCATGGTTGATAGACGCCAAGAAGTAGAATATAGAGAAGCTGAACGAGCTAGAAATCAGTTGGCGAAGACTGATAGACGCCAAGAAGTAGAATATAGAGAAGCTGAACGAGCTAGAAATCAGTTGGCGAAGACTGATAGACGCCAAAAAGTAGAATATAGAGGAGCTGAACGAGCTAGAAATCAGTTGGCCATGGTTGATAGACGCCAAGAAGTAGAATATAGAGAAGCTGAACGAGCTAGAAATCAGTTGGCGAAGACTGATAGACGCCAAGAAGTAGAATATAGAGAAGCTGAACGAGCTAGAAATCAGTTGGTGAAGACTGATAGACGCCAAAAAGTAGAATATAGAGAAGCTGAACGAGCTAGAAATCAGTTGGCGATAGTTGATAGACGCCAAGAGGTAGAAAATAGAGAAGCTGAACGAGCTAGAAATAAGTTGGCGATGGTTGATAGACGCCAAGAGGTAGAAAATAGAGAAGCTGAACTAGCTAGAAATCAGTTGGCGATGGTTGATAGACGCCAAGAGGTAGAAAATAGAGAAGCTGAACGAGCTAGAAATAAGTTGGCGATGGTTGATAGACGCCAAGAGGTAGAAAATAGAGAAGCTGAACTAGCTAGAAATCAGTTGGCGATGGTTGATAGACGCCAAGAGGTAGAAAATAGAGAAGCTGAACGAGCTAGAAATAAGTTGGCGATGGTTGATAGACGCCAAGAGGTAGAAAATAGAGAAGCTGAACTAGCTAGAAATCAGTTGGCGATGGTTGATAGACGCCAAGAGGTAGAAAATAGAGAAGCTGAACGAGCTAGAAATAAGTTGGCGATGGTTGATAGACGCCAAGAGGTAGAAAATAGAGAAGCTGAACTAACTAGAAATCAGTTGGCGATGGTTGATAGACGCCAAGAGGTAGAAAATAGAGAAGCTGAACGAGCTAGAAATAAGTTGGCGATGGTTGATAGACGCCAAGAGGTAGAAAATAGAGAAGCTGAACTAGCTAGAAATCAGTTGGCGATGGTTGATAGACGCCAAGAGGTAGAAAATAGAGAAGCTGAACGAGCTAGAAATAAGTTGGCGATGGTTGATAGACGCCAAGAGGTAGAAAATAGAGAAGCTGAACGAGCTAGAAATCAGTTGGCCATGGTTGATAGACGCCAAGAAGTAGAATATAGAGAAGCTGAACGAGCTAGAAATCAGTTGGCGAAGACTGATAGACGCCAAGAAGTAGAATATAGAGAAGCTGAACGAGCTAGAAATCAGTTGGCGAAGACTGATAGACGCCAATAAGTAGAATATAGAGAAGCTGAACGAGCTAGAAATCAGTTGGCGATGGTTGATAGACGCCAAGAGGTAGAAAATAGAGAAGCTGAACGAGCTAGAAATAAGTTGGCGATGGTTGATAGACGCCAAGAGGTAGAAAATAGAGAAGCTGAACTAGCTAGAAATCAGTTGGCGATGGTTGATAGACGCCAAGAGGTAGAAAATAGAGAAGCTGAACTAGCTAGAAATCAGTTGGCGATGGTTGATAGACGCCAAGAGGTAGAAAATAGAGAAGCTGAACTAGCTAGAAATCAGTTGGCGATGGTTGATAGACGCCAAGAGGTAGAAAATAGAGAAGCTGAACGAGCTAGAAATAAGTTGGCGATGGTTGATAGACGCCAAGAGGTAGAAAATAGAGAAGCTGAACTAGCTAGAAATCAGTTGGCGATGGTTGATAGACGCCAAGAGGTAGAAAATAGAGAAGCTGAACTAGCTAGAAATCAGTTGGCGATGGTTGATAGACGCCAAGAGGTAGAAAATAGAGAAGCTGAACGAGCTAGAAATAAGTTGTCGATGGTTGATAGACGCCAAGAGGTAGAAAATAGAGAAGCTGAACTAGCTAGAAATCAGTTGGCGATGGTTGATAGACGCCAAGAGGTAGAAAATAGAGAAGCTGAACGAGCTAGAAATAAGTTGGCGATGGTTGATAGACGCCAAGAGGTAGAAAATAGAGAAGCTGAACTAGCTAGAAATCAGTTGGCGATGGTTGATAGACGCCAAGAGGTAGAAAATAGAGAAGCTGAACTAGCTAGAAATCAGTTGGCGATGGTTGATAGACGCCAAGAGGTAGAAAATAGAGAAGCTGAACGAGCTAGAAATAAGTTGGCGATGGTTGATAGACGCCAAGAGGTAGAAAATAGAGAAGCTGAACTAGCTAGAAATCAGTTGGCCATGGTTGATAGACGCCAAGAAGTAGAATATAGAGAAGCTGAACGAGCTAGAAATCAGTTGGCGAAGACTGATAGACGCCAAGAAGTAGAATATAGAGAAGCTGAACGAGCTAGAAATCAGTTGGCGAAGACTGATAGACGCCAAAAAGTAGAATATAGAGAAGCTGAACGAGCTAGAAATCAGTTGGCGATGGTTGATAGACGCCAAGAGGTAGAAAATAGAGAAGCTGAACGAGCTAGAAATAAGTTGGCGATGGTTGATAGACGCCAAGAGGTAGAAAATAGAGAAGCTGAACTAGCTAGAAATCAGTTGGCGATGGTTGATAGACGCCAAGAGGTAGAAAATAGAGAAGCTGAACGAGCTAGAAATAAGTTGGCGATGGTTGATAGACGCCAAGAGGTAGAAAATAGAGAAGCTGAACTAGCTAGAAATCAGTTAGCGATGGTTGATAGACGCCAAGAGGTAGAAAATAGAGAAGCTGAACGAGCTAGAAATAAGTTGGCGATGGTTGATAGACGCCAAGAGGTAGAAAATAGAGAAGCTGAACGAGCTAGAAATCAGTTGGCCATGGTTGATAGACGCCAAGAAGTAGAATATAGAGAAGCTGAACGAGCTAGAAATCAGTTGGCGAAGACTGATAGACGCCAAGAAGTAGAATATAGAGAAGCTGAACGAGCTAGAAATCAGTTGGCGAAGACTGATAGACGCCAAAAAGTAGAATATAGAGAAGCTGAACGAGCTAGAAATCAGTTGGCGATAGTTGATAGACGCCAAGAGGTAGAAAATAGAGAAGCTGAACGAGCTAGAAATAAGTTGGCGATGGTTGATAGACGCCAAGAGGTAGAAAATAGAGAAGCTGAACTAGCTAGAAATCAGTTGGCGATGGTTGATAGACGCCAAGAGGTAGAAAATAGAGAAGCTGAACTAGCTAGAAATCAGTTGGCGATGGTTGATAGACGCCAAGAGGTAGAAAATAGAGAAGCTGAACGAGCTAGAAATAAGTTGGCGATGGTTGATAGACGCCAAGAGGTAGAAAATAGAGAAGCTGAACTAGCTAGAAATCAGTTGGCGATGGTTGATAGACGCCAAGAGGTAGAAAATAGAGAAGCTGAACGAGCTAGAAATAAGTTGGCGATGGTTGATAGACGCCAAGAGGTAGAAAATAGAGAAACTGAACTAGCTAGAAATCAGTTGGCGATGGTTGATAGACGCCAAGAGGTAGAAAATAGAGAAGCTGAACGAGCTAGAAATAAGTTGGCGATGGTTGATAGACGCCAAGAGGTAGAAAATAGAGAAGCTGAACGAGCTAGAAATCAGTTGGCCATGGTTGATAGACGCCAAGAAGTAGAATATAGAGAAGCTGAACGAGCTAGAAATCAGTTGGCGAAGACTGATAGACGCCAAGAAGTAGAATATAGAGAAGCTGAACGAGCTAGAAACCAGTTGGCGAAGACTGATAGACGCCAAAAAGTAAAATATAGAGAAGCTGAACGAGCTAGAAATCAGTTGGCGATAGTTGATAGACGCCAAGAGGTAGAAAATAGAGAAGCTGAACGAGCTAGAAATAAGTTGGCGATGGTTGATAGACGCCAAGAGGTAGAAAATAGAGAAGCTGAACTAGCTAGAAATCAGTTGGCGATGGTTGATAGACGCCAAGAGGTAGAAAATAGAGAAGCTGAACTAGCTAGAAATCAGTTGGCGATGGTTGATAGACGCCAAGAGGTAGAAAATAGAGAAGCTGAACGAGCTAGAAATAAGTTGGCGATGGTTGATAGACGCCAAGAGGTAGAAAATAGAGAAGCTGAACTAGCTAGAAATCAGTTGGCGATGGTTGATAGACGCCAAGAGGTAGAAAATAGAGAAGCTGAACTAGCTAGAAATCAGTTGGCGATGGTTGATAGACGCCAAGAGGTAGAATATAGAGAAGCTGAACGAGCTAGAAATAAGTTGGCGATGGTTGATAGACGCCAAGAGGTAGAAAATAGAGAAGCTGAACTAGCTAGAAATCAGTTGGCGATGGTTGATAGACGCCAAGAGGTAGAAAATAGAGAAGCTGAACGAGCTAGAAATAAGTTGGCGATGGTTGATAGACGCCAAGAGGTAGAAAATAGAGAAGCTGAACGAGCTAGAAATCAGTTGGCCATGGTTGATAGACGCCAAGAGGTAGAAAATAGAGAAGCTGAACGAGCTAGAAATCAGTTGGCGATGGTTGATAGACGCCAAGAGGTAGAAAATAGAGAAGCTGAACTAGCTAGAAATCAGTTGGCGATGGTTGATAGACGCCAAGAGGTAGAAAATAGAGAAGCTGAACTAGCTAGAAATCAGTTGGCGATGGTTGATAGACGCCAAGAGGTAGAAAATAGAGAAGCTGAACTAGCTAGAAATCAGTTGGCGATGGTTGATAGACGCCAAGAGGTAGAAAATAGAGAAGCTGAACGAGCTAGAAATAAGTTGGCGATGGTTGATAGACGCCAAGAGGTAGAAAATAGAGAAGCTGAACTAGCTAGAAATCAGTTGGCGATGGTTGATAGACGCCAAGAGGTAGAAAATAGAGAAGCTGAACGAGCTAGAAATAAGTTGGCGATGGTTGATAGACGCCAAGAGGTAGAAAATAGAGAAGCTGAACTAGCTAGAAATCAGTTGGCGATGGTTGATAGACGCCAAGAGGTAGAAAATAGAGAAGCTGAACGAGCTAGAAATAAGTTGGCGATGGTTGATAGACGCCAAGAGGTAGAAAATAGAGAAGCTGAACGAGCTAGAAATCAGTTGGCCATGGTTGATAGACGCCAAGAAGTAGAATATAGAGAAGCTGAACGAGCTAGAAATCAGTTGGCGAAGACTGATAGACGCCAAGAAGTAGAATATAGAGAAGCTGAACGAGCTAGAAACCAGTTGGCGAAGACTGATAGACGCCAAAAAGTAGAATATAGAGAAGCTGAACGAGCTAGAAATCAGTTGGCGATAGTTGATAGACGCCAAGAGGTAGAAAATAGAGAAGCTGAACGAGCTAGAAATAAGTTGGCGATGGTTGATAGACGCCAAGAGGTAGAAAATAGAGAAGCTGAACTAGCTAGAAATCAGTTGGCGATGGTTGATAGACGCCAAGAGGTAGAAAATAGAGAAGCTGAACTAGCTAGAAATCAGTTGGCGATGGTTGATAGACGCCAAGAGGTAGAAAATAGAGAAGCTGAACGAGCTAGAAATAAGTTGGCGATGGTTGATAGACGCCAAGAGGTAGAAAATAGAGAAGCTGAACTAGCTAGAAATCAGTTGGCGATGGTTGATAGACGCCAAGAGGTAGAAAATAGAGAAGCTGAACTAGCTAGAAATCAGTTGGCGATGGTTGATAGACGCCAAGAGGTAGAATATAGAGAAGCTGAACGAGCTAGAAATAAGTTGGCGATGGTTGATAGACGCCAAGAGGTAGAAAATAGAGAAGCTGAACTAGCTAGAAATCAGTTGGCGATGGTTGATAGACGCCAAGAGGTAGAAAATAGAGAAGCTGAACGAGCTAGAAATAAGTTGGCGATGGTTGATAGACGCCAAGAGGTAGAAAATAGAGAAGCTGAACGAGCTAGAAATCAGTTGGCCATGGTTGATAGACGCCAAGAGGTAGAAAATAGAGAAGCTGAACGAGCTAGAAATCAGTTGGCGATGGTTGATAGACGCCAAGAGGTAGAAAATAGAGAAGCTGAACTAGCTAGAAATCAGTTGGCGATGGTTGATAGACGCCAAGAGGTAGAAAATAGAGAAGCTGAACTAGCTAGAAATCAGTTGGCCATGGTTGATAGACGCCAAGAGGTAGAAAATAGAGAAGCTGAACGAGCTAGAAATAAGTTGGCGATGGTTGATAGACGCCAAGAGGTAGAAAATAGAGAAGCTGAACTAGCTAGAAATCAGTTGGCGATGGTTGATAGACGCCAAGAGGTAGAAAATAGAGAAGCTGAACTAGCTAGAAATCAGTTGGCGATGGTTGATAGACGCCAAGAGGTAGAAAATAGAGAAGCTGAACGAGCTAGAAATAAGTTGGCGATGGTTGATAGACGCCAAGAGGTAGAAAATAGAGAAGCTGAACGAGCTAGAAATCAGTTGGCCATGGTTGATAGACGCCAAGAGGTAGAAAATAGAGAAGCTGAACGAGCTAGAAATCAGTTGGCCATGGTTGATAGACGCCAAGAAGTAGAATATAGAGAAGCTGAACGAGCTAGAAATCAGTTGGCGAAGACTGATAGACGCCAAGAAGTAGAATATAGAGAAGCTGAACGAGCTAGAAATCAGTTGGCGAAGACTGATAGACGCCAAGAAGTAGAATATAGAGAAGCTGAACGAGCTAGAAATCAGTTGGCGAAGACTGATAGACGCCAAAAAGTAGAATATAGAGAAGCTGAACGAGCTAGAAATCAGTTGGCGATGGTTGATAGACGCCAAGAGGTAGAAAATAGAGAAGCTGAACGAGCTAGAAATCAGTTGGCCATGGTTGATAGACGCCAAGAGGTAGAAAATAGAGAAGCTGAACGAGCTACAAATAAGTTGGCGATGGTTGATAGACGCCAAGAAGTAGAATATAGAGAAGCTGAACGAGCTAGAAATCAGTTGGCGAAGACTGATAGACGCCAAGAAGTAGAATATAGAGAAGCTGAACGAGGTAGAAATCAGTTGGCGAAGACTGATAGACGCCAAAAAGTAGAATATAGAGAAGCTGAACGAGCTAGAAATCAGTTGGCGATGGTTGATAGACGCCAAGAGGTAGAAAATAGAGAAGCTGAACGAGCTAGAAATAAGTTGGCGATGGTTGATAGACGCCAAGAGGTAGAAAATAGAGAAGCTGAACTAGCTAGAAATCAGTTGGCGATGGTTGATAGACGCCAAGAGGTAGAAAATAGAGAAGCTGAACTAGCTAGAAATCAGTTGGCGATGGTTGATAGACGCCAAGAGGTAGAAAATAGAGAAGCTGAACGAGCTAGAAATAAGTTGGCGATGGTTGATAGACGCCAAGAGGTAGAAAATAGAGAAGCTGAACGAGCTAGAAATCAGTTGGCGAAGACTGATAGACGCCAAAAAGTAGAATATAGAGAAGCTGAACGAGCTAGAAATCAGTTGGCGATAGTTGATAGACGCCAAGAGGTAGAAAATAGAGAAGCTGAACGAGCTAGAAATAAGTTGGCGATGGTTGATAGACGCCAAGAGGTAGAAAATAGAGAAGCTGAACTAGCTAGAAATCAGTTGGCGATGGTTGATAGACGCCAAGAGGTAGAAAATAGAGAAGCTGAACTAGCTAGAAATCAGTTGGCGATGGTTGATAGACGCCAAGAGGTAGAAAATAGAGAAGCTGAACGAGCTAGAAATAAGTTGGCGATGGTTGATAGACGCCAAGAGGTAGAAAATAGAGAAGCTGAACTAGCTAGAAATCAGTTGGCGATGGTTGATAGACGCCAAGAGGTAGAAAATAGAGAAGCTGAACTAGCTAGAAATCAGTTGGCGATGGTTGATAGACGCCAACAGGTAGAAAATAGAGAAGCTGAACGAGCTAGAAATAAGTTGGCGATGGTTGATAGACGCCAAGAGGTAGAAAATAGAGAAGCTGAACTAGCTAGAAATCAGTTGGCGATGGTTGATAGACGCCAAGAGGTAGAAAATAGAGAAGCTGAACGAGCTAGAAATAAGTTGGCGATGGTTGATAGACGCCAAGAGGTAGAAAATAGAGAAGCTGAACGAGCTAGAAATCAGTTGGCCATGGTTGATAGACGCCAAGAGGTAGAAAATAGAGAAGCTGAACGAGCTAGAAATCAGTTGGCGATGGTTGATAGACGCCAAGAGGTAGAAAATAGAGAAGCTGAACTAGCTAGAAATCAGTTGGCGATGGTTGATAGACGCCAAGAGGTAGAAAATAGAGAAGCTGAACTAGCTAGAAATCAGTTGGCCATGGTTGATAGACGCAGAGAGGTAGAAAATAGAGAAGCTGAACGAGCTAGAAATAAGTTGGCGATGGTTGATAGACGCCAAGAGGTAGAAAATAGAGAAGCTGAACTAGCTAGAAATCAGTTGGCGATGGTTGATAGACGCCAAGAGGTAGAAAATAGAGAAGCTGAACTAGCTAGAAATCAGTTGGCGATGGTTGATAGACGCCAAGAGGTAGAAAATAGAGAAGCTGAACGAGCTAGAAATAAGTTGGCGATGGTTGATAGACGCCAAGAGGTAGAAAATAGAGAAGCTGAACGAGCTAGAAATCAGTTGGCCATGGTTGATAGACGCCAAGAGGTAGAAAATAGAGAAGCTGAACGAGCTAGAAATCAGTTGGCCATGGTTGATAGACGCCAAGAAGTAGAATATAGAGAAGCTGAACGAGCTAGAAATCAGTTGGCGAAGACTGATAGACGCCAAGAAGTAGAATATAGAGAAGCTGAACGAGCTAGAAATCAGTTGGCGAAGACTGATAGACGCCAAGAAGTAGAATATAGAGAAGCTGAACGAGCTAGAAATCAGTTGGCGAAGACTGATAGACGCCAAAAAGTAGAATATAGAGAAGCTGAACGAGCTAGAAATCAGTTGGCGATGGTTGATAGACGCCAAGAGGTAGAAAATAGAGAAGCTGAACGAGCTAGAAATCAGTTGGCCATGGTTGATAGACGCCAAGAGGTAGAAAATAGAGAAGCTGAACGAGCTACAAATAAATTGGCGATGGTTGATAGACGCCAAGAAGTAGAATATAGAGAAGCTGAACGAGCTAGAAATCAGTTGGCGAAGACTGATAGACGCCAAGAAGTAGAATATAGAGAAGCTGAACGAGCTAGAAATCAGTTGGCGAAGACTGATAGACGCCAAAAAGTAGAATATAGAGAAGCTGAACGAGCTAGAAATCAGTTGGCGATGGTTGATAGACGCCAAGAGGTAGAAAATAGAGAAGCTGAACGAGCTAGAAATAAGTTGGCGATGGTTGATAGACGCCAAGAGGTAGAAAATAGAGAAGCTGAACTAGCTAGAAATCAGTTGGCGATGGTTGATAGACGCCAAGAGGTAGAAAATAGAGAAGCTGAACGAGCTAGAAATAAGTTGGCGATGGTTGATAGACGCCAAGAGGTAGAAAATAGAGAAGCTGAACTAGCTAGAAATCAGTTGGCCATGGTTGATAGACGCCAAGAGGTAGAAAATAGAGAAGCTGAACGAGCTAGAAATCAGTTGGCGATGGTTGATAGACGCCAAGAGGTAGAAAATAGAGAAGCTGAACTAGCTAGAAATCAGTTGGCCATGGTTGATAGACGCCAAGAGGTAGAAAATAGAGAAGCTGAACGAGCTAGAAATCAGTTGGCGATGGTTGATAGACGCCAAGAGGTAGAAAATAGAGAAGCTGAACTAGCTAGAAATCAGTTGGCGATGGTTGATAGACGCCAAGAGGTAGAAAATAGAGAAGCTGAACTAGCTAGAAATCAGTTGGCCATGGTTGATAGACGCCAAGAGGTAGAAAATAGAGAAGCTGAACGAGCTAGAAATAAGTAGGCGATGGTTGATAGACGCCAAGAGGTAGAAAATAGAGGAGCTGAACGAGCTAGAAATCAGTTGGCCATGGTTGATAGACGCCAAGAAGTAGAATATAGAGAAGCTGAACGAGCTAGAAATCAGTTGGCGAAGACTGATAGACGCCAAGAAGTAGAATATAGAGAAGCTGAACGAGCTAGAAATCAGTTGGCGAAGACTGATAGACGCCAAAAAGTAGAATATAGAGAAGCTGAACGAGCTAGAAATCAGTTGGCGATGGTTGATAGACGCCAAGAGGTAGAAAATAGAGAAGCTGAACGAGCTAGAAATAAGTTGGCGATGGTTGATAGACGCCAAGAGGTAGAAAATAGAGAAGCTGAACTAGCTAGAAATCAGTTGGCGATGGTTGATAGACGCCAAGAGGTAGAAAATAGAGAAGCTGAACGAGCTAGAAATAAGTTGGCGATGGTTGATAGACGCCAAGAGGTAGAAAATAGAGAAGCTGAACTAGCTAGAAATCAGTTGGCGATGGTTGATAGACGCCAAGAGGTAGAAAATAGAGAAGCTGAACGAGCTAGAAATAAGTTGGCGATGGTTGATAGACGCCAAGAGGTATAAAATAGAGAAGCTGAACTAGCTAGAAATCAGTTGGCGATGGTTGATAGATGCCAAGAGGTAGAAAATAGAGAAGCTGAACGAGCTAGAAATAAGTTGGCGATGGTTGATAGACGCCAAGAGGTAGAAAATAGAGAAGCTGAACTAGCTAGAAATCAGTTGGCGATGGTTGATAGACGCCAAGAGGTAGAAAATAGAGAAGCTGAACGAGCTAGAAATAAGTTGGCGATGGTTGATAGACGCCAAGAGGTAGAAAATAGAGAAGCTGAACTAGCTAGAAATCAGTTGGCGATGGTTGATAGACGCCAAGAGGTAGAAAATAGAGAAGCTGAACGAGCTAGAAATAAGTTGGCGATGGTTGATAGACGCCAAGAGGTAGAAAATAGAGAAGCTGAACGAGCTAGAAATCAGTTGGCCATGGTTGATAGACGCCAAGAGGTAGAAAATAGAGAAGCTGAACGAGCTAGAAATCAGTTGGCCATGGTTGATAGACGCCAAGAAGTAGAATATAGAGAAGCTGAACGAGCTAGAAATCAGTTGGCGAAGACTGATAGACGCCAAGAAGTAGAATATAGAGAAGCTGAACGAGCTAGAAATCAGTTGGCGAAGACTGATAGACGCCAAGAAGTAGAATATAGAGAAGCTGAACGAGCTAGAAATCAGTTGGCGAAGACTGATAGACGCCAAAAAGTAGAATATAGAGAAGCTGAACGAGCTAGAAATCAGTTGGCGATGGTTGATAGACGCCAAGAGGTAGAAAATAGAGAAGCTGAACGAGCTAGAAATCAGTTGGCCATGGTTGATAGACGCCAAGAGGTAGAAAATAGAGAAGCTGAACGAGCTACAAATAAATTGGCGATGGTTGATAGACGCCAAGAAGTAGAATATAGAGAAGCTGAACGAGCTAGAAATCAGTTGGCGAAGACTGATAGACGCCAAGAAGTAGAATATAGAGAAGCTGAACGAGCTAGAAATCAGTTGGCGAAGACTGATAGACGCCAAAAAGTAGAATATAGAGAAGCTGAACGAGCTAGAAATCAGTTGGCGATGGTTGATAGACGCCAAGAGGTAGAAAATAGAGAAGCTGAACGAGCTAGAAATAAGTTGGCGATGGTTGATAGACGCCAAGAGGTAGAAAATAGAGAAGCTGAACTAGCTAGAAATCAGTTGGCGATGGTTGATAGACGCCAAGAGGTAGAAAATAGAGAAGCTGAACGAGCTAGAAATAAGTTGGCGATGGTTGATAGACGCCAAGAGGTAGAAAATAGAGAAGCTGAACTAGCTAGAAATCAGTTGGCCATGGTTGATAGACGCCAAGAGGTAGAAAATAGAGAAGCTGAACGAGCTAGAAATCAGTTGGCGATGGTTGATAGACGCCAAGAGGTAGAAAATAGAGAAGCTGAACTAGCTAGAAATCAGTTGGCCATGGTTGATAGACGCCAAGAGGTAGAAAATAGAGAAGCTGAACGAGCTAGAAATCAGTTGGCGATGGTTGATAGACGCCAAGAGGTAGAAAATAGAGAAGCTGAACTAGCTAGAAATCAGTTGGCGATGGTTGATAGACGCCAAGAGGTAGAAAATAGAGAAGCTGAACTAGCTAGAAATCAGTTGGCCATGGTTGATAGACGCCAAGAGGTAGAAAATAGAGAAGCTGAACGAGCTAGAAATAAGTAGGCGATGGTTGATAGACGCCAAGAGGTAGAAAATAGAGGAGCTGAACGAGCTAGAAATCAGTTGGCCATGGTTGATAGACGCCAAGAAGTAGAATATAGAGAAGCTGAACGAGCTAGAAATCAGTTGGCGAAGACTGATAGACGCCAAGAAGTAGAATATAGAGAAGCTGAACGAGCTAGAAATCAGTTGGCGAAGACTGATAGACGCCAAAAAGTAGAATATAGAGAAGCTGAACGAGCTAGAAATCAGTTGGCGATGGTTGATAGACGCCAAGAGGTAGAAAATAGAGAAGCTGAACGAGCTAGAAATAAGTTGGCGATGGTTGATAGACGCCAAGAGGTAGAAAATAGAGAAGCTGAACTAGCTAGAAATCAGTTGGCGATGGTTGATAGACGCCAAGAGGTAGAAAATAGAGAAGCTGAACGAGCTAGAAATAAGTTGGCGATGGTTGATAGACGCCAAGAGGTAGAAAATAGAGAAGCTGAACTAGCTAGAAATCAGTTGGCGATGGTTGATAGACGCCAAGAGGTAGAAAATAGAGAAGCTGAACGAGCTAGAAATAAGTTGGCGATGGTTGATAGACGCCAAGAGGTAGAAAATAGAGAAGCTGAACTAGCTAGAAATCAGTTGGCGATGGTTGATAGATGCCAAGAGGTAGAAAATAGAGAAGCTGAACGAGCTAGAAATAAGTTGGCGATGGTTGATAGACGCCAAGAGGTAGAAAATAGAGAAGCTGAACTAGCTAGAAATCAGTTGGCGATGGTTGATAGACGCCAAGAGGTAGAAAATAGAGAAGCTGAACGAGCTAGAAATAAGTTGGCGATGGTTGATAGACGCCAAGAGGTAGAAAATAGAGAAGCTGAACTAGCTAGAAATCAGTTGGCGATGGTTGATAGACGCCAAGAGGTAGAAAATAGAGAAGCTGAACGAGCTAGAAATAAGTTGGCGATGGTTGATAGACGCCAAGAGGTAGAAAATAGAGAAGCTGAACTAGCTAGAAATCAGTTGGCGATGGTTGATAGACGCCAAGAGGTAGAAAATAGAGAAGCTGAACGAGCTAGAAATAAGTTGGCGATGGTTGATAGACGCCAAGAGGTAGAAAATAGAGAAGCTGAACGAGCTAGAAATCAGTTGGCCATGGTTGATAGACGCCAAGAAGTAGAATATAGAGAAGCTGAACGAGCTAGAAATCAGTTGGCGAAGACTGATAGACGCCAAGAAGTAGAATATAGAGAAGCTGAACGAGCTAGAAATCAGTTGGCGAAGACTGATAGACGCCAAAAAGTAGAATATAGAGAAGCTGAACGAGCTAGAAATCAGTTGGCGATGGTTGATAGACGCCAAGAGGTAGAAAATAGAGAAGCTGAACGAGCTAGAAATAAGTTGGCGATGGTTGATAGACGCCAAGAGGTAGAAAATAGAGAAGCTGAACTAGCTAGAAATCAGTTGGCGATGGTTGATAGACGCCAAGAGGTAGAAAATAGAGAAGCTGAACGAGCTAGAAATAAGTTGGCGATGGTTGATAGACGCCAAGAGGTAGAAAACAGAGAAGCTGAATTAGCTAGAAATCAGTTGGCGATGGTTGATAGACGCCAAGATGTAGAAAATAGAGAAGCTGAACGAGCTAGAAATAAGTTGGCGATGGTTGATAGACGCCAAGAGGTAGAAAATAGAGAAGCAGAACTAGCTAGAAATCAGTTGGCGATGGTTGATAGACGCCAAGAGGTAGAAAATAGAGAAGCTGAACGAGCTAGAAATAAGTTGGCGATGGTTGATAGACGCCAAGAGGTAGAAAATAGAGAAGCTGAACTAGCTAGAAATCAGTTGGCGATGGTTGATAGACGCCAAGAGATAGAAAATAGAGAAGCTGAACTAGCTAGAAATCAGTTGGCGATGGTTGATAGACGCCAAGAGGTATAAAATAGAGAAGCTGAACGAGCTAGAAATAAGTTGGCGATGGTTGATAGACGCCAAGAGGTAGAAAATAGAGAAGCTGAACTAGCTAGAAATCAGTTGGCGATGGTTGATAGACGCCAAGAGGTAGAAAATAGAGAAGCTGAACGAGCTAGAAATCAGTTGGCCATGGTTGATAGACGCCAAGAGGTAGAAAATAGAGAAGCTGAACGAGCTAGAAATCAGTTGGCGATGGTTGATAGACGCCAAGAGGTAGAAAATAGAGAAGCTGAACTAGCTAGAAATCAGTTGGCGATGGTTGATAGACGCCAAGAGGTAGAAAATAGAGAAGCTGAACTAGCTAGAAATCAGTTGGCCATGGTTGATAGACGCCAAGAGGTAGAAAATAGAGAAGCTGAACGAGCTAGAAATAAGTTGGCGATGGTTGATAGACGCCAAGAGGTAGAAAATAGAGAAGCTGAACTAGCTAGAAATCAGTTGGCGATGGTTGATAGACGCCAAGAGGTAGAAAATAGAGAAGCTGAACTAGCTAGAAATCAGTTGGCGATGGTTGATAGACGCCAAGAGGTAGAAAATAGAGAAGCTGAACGAGATAGAAATAAGTTGGCGATGGTTGATAGACGCCAAGAGGTAGAAAATAGAGAATCTGAACGAGCTAGAAATTAGTTGGCCATGGTTGATAGACGCCAAGAGGTAGAAAATAGAGAAGCTGAACGAGCTAGAAATCAGTTGGCCATGGTTGATAGACGCCAAGAAGTAGAATATAGAGAAGCTGAACGAGCTAGAAATCAGTTGGCGAAGACTGATAGACGCCAAAAAGTAGAATATAGAGAAGCTGAACGAGCTAGAAATCAGTTGGCGATGGTTGATAGACGCCAAGAGGTAGAAAATAGAGAAGCTGAACGAGCTAGAAATAAGTTGGCGATGGTTGATAGACGCCAAGAGGTAGAAAATAGAGAAGCTGAACTAGCTAGAAATCAGTTGGCGATGGTTGATAGACGCCAAGAGGTAGAAAATAGAGAAGCTGAACGAGCTAGAAATAAGTTGGCGATGGTTGATAGACGCCAAGAGGTAGAAAATAGAGAAGCTGAACTAGCTAGAAATCAGTTGGCGATGGTTGATAGACGCCAAGAGGTAGAAAATAGAGAAGCTGAACGAGCTAGAAATAAGTTGGCGATGGTTGATAGACGCCAAGAGGTAGAAAATAGAGAAGCAGAACTAGCTAGAAATCAGTTGGCGATGGTTGATAGACGCCAAGAGGTAGAAAATAGAGAAGCTGAACGAGCTAGAAATAAGTTGGCGATGGTTGATAGACGCCAAGAGGTAGAAAATAGAGAAGCTGAACTAGCTAGAAATCAGTTGGCGATGGTTGATAGACGCCAAGAGGTAGAAAATAGAGAAGCTGAACTAGCTAGAAATCAGTTGGCGATGGTTGATAGACGCCAAGAGGTATAAAATAGAGAAGCTGAACGAGCTAGAAATAAGTTGGCGATGGTTGATAGACGCCAAGAGGTAGAAAATAGAGAAGCTGAACTAGCTAGAAATCAGTTGGCGATGGTTGATAGACGCCAAGAGGTAGAAAATAGAGAAGCTGAACGAGCTAGAAATAAGTTGGCGATGGTTGATAGACGCCAAGAGGTAGAAAATAGAGAAGCTGAACGAGCTAGAAATCAGTTGGCCATGGTTGATAGACGCCAAGAGGTAGAAAATAGAGAAGCTGAACGAGCTAGAAATAAGTTGGCGATGGTTGATAGACGCCAAGAGGTAGAAAATAGAGAAGCTGAACTAGCTAGAAATCAGTTGGCGATGGTTGATAGACGCCAAGAGGTAGAAAATAGAGAAGCTGAACTAGCTAGAAATCAGTTGGCGATGGTTGATAGACGCCAAGAGGTAGAAAATAGAGAAGCTGAACGAGCTAGAAATAAGTTGGCGATGGTTGATAGACGCCAAGAGGTAGAAAATAGAGAAGCTGAACTAGCTAGAAATCAGTTGGCGATGGTTGATAGATGCCAAGAGGTAGAAAATAGAGAAGCTGAACGAGCTAGAAATAAGTTGGCGATGGTTGATAGACGCCAAGAGGTAGAAAATAGAGAAGCTGAACTAGCTAGAAATCAGTTGGCGATGGTTGATAGACGCCAAGAGGTAGAAAATAGAGAAGCTGAACGAGCTAGAAATAAGTTGGCGATGGTTGATAGACGCCAAGAGGTAGAAAATAGAGAAGCTGAACTAGCTAGAAATCAGTTGGCGATGGTTGATAGACGCCAAGAGGTAGAAAATAGAGAAGCTGAACGAGCTAGAAATAAGTTGGCGATGGTTGATAGACGCCAAGAGGTAGAAAATAGAGAAGCTGAACGAGCTAGAAATCAGTTGGCCATGGTTGATAGACGCCAAGAGGTAGAAAATAGAGAAGCTGAACGAGCTAGAAATCAGTTGGCCATGGTTGATAGACGCCAAGAAGTAGAATATAGAGAAGCTGAACGAGCTAGAAATCAGTTGGCGAAGACTGATAGACGCCAAGAAGTAGAATATAGAGAAGCTGAACGAGCTAGAAATCAGTTGGCGAAGACTGATAGACGCCAAGAAGTAGAATATAGAGAAGCTGAACGAGCTAGAAATCAGTTGGCGAAGACTGATAGACGCCAAAAAGTAGAATATAGAGAAGCTGAACGAGCTAGAAATCAGTTGGCGATGGTTGATAGACGCCAAGAGGTAGAAAATAGAGAAGCTGAACGAGCTAGAAATCAGTTGGCCATGGTTGATAGACGCCAAGAGGTAGAAAATAGAGAAGCTGAACGAGCTACAAATAAATTGGCGATGGTTGATAGACGCCAAGAAGTAGAATATAGAGAAGCTGAACGAGCTAGAAATCAGTTGGCGAAGACTGATAGACGCCAAGAAGTAGAATATAGAGAAGCTGAACGAGCTAGAAATCAGTTGGCGAAGACTGATAGACGCCAAAAAGTAGAATATAGAGAAGCTGAACGAGCTAGAAATCAGTTGGCGATGGTTGATAGACGCCAAGAGGTAGAAAATAGAGAAGCTGAACGAGCTAGAAATAAGTTGGCGATGGTTGATAGACGCCAAGAGGTAGAAAATAGAGAAGCTGAACTAGCTAGAAATCAGTTGGCGATGGTTGATAGACGCCAAGAGGTAGAAAATAGAGAAGCTGAACGAGCTAGAAATAAGTTGGCGATGGTTGATAGACGCCAAGAGGTAGAAAATAGAGAAGCTGAACTAGCTAGAAATCAGTTGGCCATGGTTGATAGACGCCAAGAGGTAGAAAATAGAGAAGCTGAACGAGCTAGAAATCAGTTGGCGATGGTTGATAGACGCCAAGAGGTAGAAAATAGAGAAGCTGAACTAGCTAGAAATCAGTTGGCCATGGTTGATAGACGCCAAGAGGTAGAAAATAGAGAAGCTGAACGAGCTAGAAATCAGTTGGCGATGGTTGATAGACGCCAAGAGGTAGAAAATAGAGAAGCTGAACTAGCTAGAAATCAGTTGGCGATGGTTGATAGACGCCAAGAGGTAGAAAATAGAGAAGCTGAACTAGCTAGAAATCAGTTGGCCATGGTTGATAGACGCCAAGAGGTAGAAAATAGAGAAGCTGAACGAGCTAGAAATAAGTAGGCGATGGTTGATAGACGCCAAGAGGTAGAAAATAGAGGAGCTGAACGAGCTAGAAATCAGTTGGCCATGGTTGATAGACGCCAAGAAGTAGAATATAGAGAAGCTGAACGAGCTAGAAATCAGTTGGCGAAGACTGATAGACGCCAAGAAGTAGAATATAGAGAAGCTGAACGAGCTAGAAATCAGTTGGCGAAGACTGATAGACGCCAAAAAGTAGAATATAGAGAAGCTGAACGAGCTAGAAATCAGTTGGCGATGGTTGATAGACGCCAAGAGGTAGAAAATAGAGAAGCTGAACGAGCTAGAAATAAGTTGGCGATGGTTGATAGACGCCAAGAGGTAGAAAATAGAGAAGCTGAACTAGCTAGAAATCAGTTGGCGATGGTTGATAGACGCCAAGAGGTAGAAAATAGAGAAGCTGAACGAGCTAGAAATAAGTTGGCGATGGTTGATAGACGCCAAGAGGTAGAAAATAGAGAAGCTGAACTAGCTAGAAATCAGTTGGCGATGGTTGATAGACGCCAAGAGGTAGAAAATAGAGAAGCTGAACGAGCTAGAAATAAGTTGGCGATGGTTGATAGACGCCAAGAGGTAGAAAATAGAGAAGCTGAACTAGCTAGAAATCAGTTGGCGATGGTTGATAGATGCCAAGAGGTAGAAAATAGAGAAGCTGAACGAGCTAGAAATAAGTTGGCGATGGTTGATAGACGCCAAGAGGTAGAAAATAGAGAAGCTGAACTAGCTAGAAATCAGTTGGCGATGGTTGATAGACGCCAAGAGGTAGAAAATAGAGAAGCTGAACGAGCTAGAAATAAGTTGGCGATGGTTGATAGACGCCAAGAGGTAGAAAATAGAGAAGCTGAACTAGCTAGAAATCAGTTGGCGATGGTTGATAGACGCCAAGAGGTAGAAAATAGAGAAGCTGAACGAGCTAGAAATAAGTTGGCGATGGTTGATAGACGCCAAGAGGTAGAAAATAGAGAAGCTGAACTAGCTAGAAATCAGTTGGCGATGGTTGATAGACGCCAAGAGGTAGAAAATAGAGAAGCTGAACGAGCTAGAAATAAGTTGGCGATGGTTGATAGACGCCAAGAGGTAGAAAATAGAGAAGCTGAACGAGCTAGAAATCAGTTGGCCATGGTTGATAGACGCCAAGAAGTAGAATATAGAGAAGCTGAACGAGCTAGAAATCAGTTGGCGAAGACTGATAGACGCCAAGAAGTAGAATATAGAGAAGCTGAACGAGCTAGAAATCAGTTGGCGAAGACTGATAGACGCCAAAAAGTAGAATATAGAGAAGCTGAACGAGCTAGAAATCAGTTGGCGATGGTTGATAGACGCCAAGAGGTAGAAAATAGAGAAGCTGAACGAGCTAGAAATAAGTTGGCGATGGTTGATAGACGCCAAGAGGTAGAAAATAGAGAAGCTGAACTAGCTAGAAATCAGTTGGCGATGGTTGATAGACGCCAAGAGGTAGAAAATAGAGAAGCTGAACGAGCTAGAAATAAGTTGGCGATGGTTGATAGACGCCAAGAGGTAGAAAACAGAGAAGCTGAATTAGCTAGAAATCAGTTGGCGATGGTTGATAGACGCCAAGATGTAGAAAATAGAGAAGCTGAACGAGCTAGAAATAAGTTGGCGATGGTTGATAGACGCCAAGAGGTAGAAAATAGAGAAGCAGAACTAGCTAGAAATCAGTTGGCGATGGTTGATAGACGCCAAGAGGTAGAAAATAGAGAAGCTGAACGAGCTAGAAATAAGTTGGCGATGGTTGATAGACGCCAAGAGGTAGAAAATAGAGAAGCTGAACTAGCTAGAAATCAGTTGGCGATGGTTGATAGACGCCAAGAGATAGAAAATAGAGAAGCTGAACTAGCTAGAAATCAGTTGGCGATGGTTGATAGACGCCAAGAGGTATAAAATAGAGAAGCTGAACGAGCTAGAAATAAGTTGGCGATGGTTGATAGACGCCAAGAGGTAGAAAATAGAGAAGCTGAACTAGCTAGAAATCAGTTGGCGATGGTTGATAGACGCCAAGAGGTAGAAAATAGAGAAGCTGAACGAGCTAGAAATCAGTTGGCCATGGTTGATAGACGCCAAGAGGTAGAAAATAGAGAAGCTGAACGAGCTAGAAATCAGTTGGCGATGGTTGATAGACGCCAAGAGGTAGAAAATAGAGAAGCTGAACTAGCTAGAAATCAGTTGGCGATGGTTGATAGACGCCAAGAGGTAGAAAATAGAGAAGCTGAACTAGCTAGAAATCAGTTGGCCATGGTTGATAGACGCCAAGAGGTAGAAAATAGAGAAGCTGAACGAGCTAGAAATAAGTTGGCGATGGTTGATAGACGCCAAGAGGTAGAAAATAGAGAAGCTGAACTAGCTAGAAATCAGTTGGCGATGGTTGATAGACGCCAAGAGGTAGAAAATAGAGAAGCTGAACTAGCTAGAAATCAGTTGGCGATGGTTGATAGACGCCAAGAGGTAGAAAATAGAGAAGCTGAACGAGATAGAAATAAGTTGGCGATGGTTGATAGACGCCAAGAGGTAGAAAATAGAGAATCTGAACGAGCTAGAAATTAGTTGGCCATGGTTGATAGACGCCAAGAGGTAGAAAATAGAGAAGCTGAACGAGCTAGAAATCAGTTGGCCATGGTTGATAGACGCCAAGAAGTAGAATATAGAGAAGCTGAACGAGCTAGAAATCAGTTGGCGAAGACTGATAGACGCCAAAAAGTAGAATATAGAGAAGCTGAACGAGCTAGAAATCAGTTGGCGATGGTTGATAGACGCCAAGAGGTAGAAAATAGAGAAGCTGAACGAGCTAGAAATAAGTTGGCGATGGTTGATAGACGCCAAGAGGTAGAAAATAGAGAAGCTGAACTAGCTAGAAATCAGTTGGCGATGGTTGATAGACGCCAAGAGGTAGAAAATAGAGAAGCTGAACGAGCTAGAAATAAGTTGGCGATGGTTGATAGACGCCAAGAGGTAGAAAATAGAGAAGCTGAACTAGCTAGAAATCAGTTGGCGATGGTTGATAGACGCCAAGAGGTAGAAAATAGAGAAGCTGAACGAGCTAGAAATAAGTTGGCGATGGTTGATAGACGCCAAGAGGTAGAAAATAGAGAAGCAGAACTAGCTAGAAATCAGTTGGCGATGGTTGATAGACGCCAAGAGGTAGAAAATAGAGAAGCTGAACGAGCTAGAAATAAGTTGGCGATGGTTGATAGACGCCAAGAGGTAGAAAATAGAGAAGCTGAACTAGCTAGAAATCAGTTGGCGATGGTTGATAGACGCCAAGAGGTAGAAAATAGAGAAGCTGAACTAGCTAGAAATCAGTTGGCGATGGTTGATAGACGCCAAGAGGTATAAAATAGAGAAGCTGAACGAGCTAGAAATAAGTTGGCGATGGTTGATAGACGCCAAGAGGTAGAAAATAGAGAAGCTGAACTAGCTAGAAATCAGTTGGCGATGGTTGATAGACGCCAAGAGGTAGAAAATAGAGAAGCTGAACGAGCTAGAAATAAGTTGGCGATGGTTGATAGACGCCAAGAGGTAGAAAATAGAGAAGCTGAACGAGCTAGAAATCAGTTGGCCATGGTTGATAGACGCCAAGAGGTAGAAAATAGAGAAGCTGAACGAGCTAGAAATCAGTTGGCGATGGTTGATAGACGCCAAGAGGTAGAAAATAGAGAAGCTGAACTAGCTAGAAATCAGTTGGCGATGGTTGATAGACGCCAAGAGGTAGAAAATAGAGAAGCTGAACTAGCTAGAAATCAGTTGGCCATGGTTGATAGACGCCAAGAGGTAGAAAATAGAGAAGCTGAACGAGCTAGAAATAAGTTGGCGATGGTTGATAGACGCCAAGAGGTAGAAAATAGAGAAGCTGAACTAGCTAGAAATCAGTTGGCGATGGTTGATAGACGCCAAGAGGTAGAAAATAGAGAAGCTGAACTAGCTAGAAATCAGTTGGCGATGGTTGATAGACGCCAAGAGGTAGAAAATAGAGAAGCTGAACGAGCTAGAAATAAGTTGGCGATGGTTGATAGACGCCAAGAGGTAGAAAATAGAGAAGCTGAACGAGCTAGAAATCAGTTGGCCATGGTTGATAGACGCCAAGAGGTAGAAAATAGAGAAGCTGAACGAGCTAGAAATCAGTTGGCCATGGTTGATAGACGCCAAGAAGTAGAATATAGAGAAGCTGAACGAGCTAGAAATCAGTTGGCGAAGACTGATAGACGCCAAGAAGTAGAATATAGAGAAGCTGAACGAGCTAGAAATCAGTTGGCGAAGACTGATAGACGCCAAGAAGTAGAATATAGAGAAGCTGAACGAGCTAGAAATCAGTTGGCGAAGACTGATAGACGCCAAAAAGTAGAATATAGAGAAGCTGAACGAGCTAGAAATCACTTGGCGATGGTTGATAGACGCCAAGAGGTAGAAAATAGAGAAGCTGAACGAGCTAGAAATCAGTTGGCCATGGTTGATAGACGCCAAGAGGTAGAAAATAGAGAAGCTGAACGAGCTACAAATAAGTTGGCGATGGTTGATAGACGCCAAGAAGTAGAATATAGAGAAGCTGAACGAGCTAGAAATCAGTTGGCGAAGACTGATAGACGCCAAGAGGTAGAAAATAGAGAAGCTGAACGAGCTAGAAATCAGTTGGCCATGGTTGATAGACACCAAGAAGTAGAATATAGAGAAGCTGAACGAGCTAGAAATCAGTTGGCGAAGACTGATAGACGCCAAGAAGTAGAATATAGAGAAGCTGAACGAGCTAGAAATCAGTTGGCGAAGACTGATAGACGCCAAGAAGTAGAATATAGAGAAGCTGAACGAGCTAGAAATCAGTTGGCGAAGACTGATAGACGCCAAAAAGTAGAATATAGAGAAGCTGAACGAGCTAGAAATCAGTTGGCGATGGTTGATAGAGGCCAAGAGGTAGAAAATAGAGAAGCTGAACGAGCTAGAAATCAGTTGGCCATGGTTGATAGACGCCAAGAGGTAGAAAATAGAGAAGCTGAACGAGCTACAAATAAGTTGGCGATGGTTGATAGACGCCAAGAAGTAGAATATAGAGAAGCTGAACGAGCTAGAAATCAGTTGGCGAAGACTGATAGACGCCAAGAAGTAGAATATAGAGAAGCTGAACGAGCTAGAAATCAGTTGGCGATGGTTGATAGACGCCAAGAGGTAGAAAATAGAGAAGCTGAACGAGCTAGAAATAAGTTGGCGATGGTTGATAGACGCCAAGAGGTAGAAAATAGAGAAGCTGAACTAGCTAGAAATCAGTTGGCGATGGTTGATAGACGCCAAGAGGTAGAAAATAGAGAAGCTGAACGAGCTAGAAATAAGTTGGCGATGGTTGATAGAGGCCAAGAGGTAGAAAATAGAGAAGCTGAACTAGCTAGAAATCAGATGGCCATGGTTGATAGACGCCAAGAGGTAGAAAATAGAGAAGCTGAACGAGCTAGAAATCAGTTGGCGATGGTTGATAGACGCCAAGAGGTAGAAAATAGAGAAGCTGAACTAGCTAGAAATCAGTTGGCCATGGTTGATAGACGCCAAGAGGTAGAAAATAGAGAAGCTGAACGAGCTAGAAATCAGTTGGCGATGGTTGATAGACGCCAAGAGGTAGAAAATAGAGAAGCTGAACTAGCTAGAAATCAGTTGGCGATGGTTGATAGACGCCAAGAGGTAGAAAATAGAGAAGCTGAACTAGCTAGAAATCAGTTGGCCATGGTTGATAGACGCCAAGAGGTAGAAAATAGAGAAGCTGAACGAGCTAGAAATAAGTTGGCGATGGTTGATAGACGCCAAGAGGTAGAAAATAGAGGAGCTGAACGAGCTAGAAATCAGTTGGCCATGGTTGATAGACGCCAAGAAGTAGAATATAGAGAAGCTGAACGAGCTAGAAATCAGTTGGCGAAGACTGATAGACGCCAAGAAGTAGAATATAGAGAAGCTGAACGAGCTAGAAATCAGTTGGCGAAGACTGATAGACGCCAAAAAGTAGAATATAGAGAAGCTGAACGAGCTAGAAATCAGTTGGCGATGGTTGATAGACGCCAAGAGGTAGAAAATAGAGAAGCTGAACGAGCTAGAAATAAGTTGGCGATGGTTGATAGACGCCAAGAGGTAGAAAATAGAGAAGCTGAACTAGCTAGAAATCAGTTGGCGATGGTTGATAGACGCCAAGAGGTAGAAAATAGAGAAGCTGAACGAGCTAGAAATAAGTTGGCGATGGTTGATAGACGCCAAGAGGTAGAAAATAGAGAAGCTGAACTAGCTAGAAATCAGTTGGCGATGGTTGATAGACGCCAAGAGGTAGAAAATAGAGAAGCTGAACGAGCTAGAAATAAGTTGGCGATGGTTGATAGACGCCAAGAGGTAGAAAATAGAGAAGCTGAACTAGCTAGAAATCAGTTGGCGATGGTTGATAGACGCCAAGAGGTAGAAAATAGAGAAGCTGAACGAGCTAGAAATAAGTTGGCGATGGTTGATAGACGCCAAGAGGTAGAAAATAGAGAAGCTGAACTAGCTAGAAATCAGTTGGCGATGGTTGATAGACGCCAAGAAGTAGAATATAGAGAAGCTGAACGAGCTAGAAATCAGTTGGCGAAGACTGATAGACGCCAAGAAGTAGAATATAGAGAAGCTGAACGAGCTAGAAATCAGTTGGCGAAGACTGATAGACGCCAAGAAGTAGAATATAGAGAAGCTGAACGAGCTAGAAATCAGTTGGCGAAGACTGATAGACGCCAAAAAGTAGAATATAGAGAAGCTGAACGAGCTAGAAATCAGTTGGCGATGGTTGATAGACGCCAAGAGGTAGAAAAAAGAGAAGCTGAACGAGCTAGAAATAAGTTGGCGATGGTTGATAGACGCCAAGAGGTAGAAAATAGAGAAGCTGAACTAGCTAGAAATCAGTTGGCGATGGTTGATAGACGCCAAGAGGTAGAAAATAGAGAAGCTGAACGAGCTAGAAATAAGTTGGCGATGGTTGATAGACGCCAAGAGGTAGAAAATAGAGAAGCTGAACTAGCTAGAAATCAGTTGGCCATGGTTGATAGACGCCAAGAGGTAGAAAATAGAGAAGCTGAACGAGCTAGAAATCAGTTGGCGATGGTTGATAGACGCCAAGAGGTAGAAAATAGAGAAGCTGAACTAGCTAGAAATCAGTTGGCCATGGTTGATAGACGCCAAGAGGTAGAAAATAGAGAAGCTGAACGAGCTAGAAATCAGTTGGCGATGGTTGATAGACGCCAAGAGGTAGAAAATAGAGAAGCTGAACTAGCTAGAAATCAGTTGGCGATGGTTGATAGACGCCAAGAGGTAGAAAATAGAGAAGCTGAACTAGCTAGAAATCAGTTGGCCATGGTTGATAGACGCCAAGAGGTAGAAAATAGAGAAGCTGAACGAGCTAGAAATAAGTTGGCGATGGTTGATAGACGCCAAGAGGTAGAAAATAGAGGAGCTGAACGAGCTAGAAATCAGTTGGCCATGGTTGATAGACGCCAAGAAGTAGAATATAGAGAAGCTGAACGAGCTAGAAATCAGTTGGCGAAGACTGATAGACGCCAAGAAGTAGAATATAGAGAAGCTGAACGAGCTAGAAATCAGTTGGCGAAGACTGATAGACGCCAAAAAGTAGAATATAGAGAAGCTGAACGAGCTAGAAATCAGTTGGCGATGGTTGATAGACGCCAAGAGGTAGAAAATAGAGAAGCTGAACGAGCTAGAAATAAGTTGGCGATGGTTGATAGACGCCAAGAGGTAGAAAATAGAGAAGCTGAACTAGCTAGAAATCAGTTGGCGATGGTTGATAGACGCCAAGAGGTAGAAAATAGAGAAGCTGAACGAGCTAGAAATAAGTTGGCGATGGTTGATAGACGCCAAGAGGTAGAAAATAGAGAAGCTGAACTAGCTAGAAATCAGTTGGCGATGGTTGATAGACGCCAAGAGGTAGAAAATAGAGAAGCTGAACGAGCTAGAAATAAGTTGGCGATGGTTGATAGACGCCAAGAGGTAGAAAATAGAGAAGCTGAACTAGCTAGAAATCAGTTGGCGATGGTTGATAGACGCCAAGAGGTAGAAAATAGAGAAGCTGAACGAGCTAGAAATAAGTTGGCGATGGTTGATAGACGCCAAGAGGTAGAAAATAGAGAAGCTGAACTAGCTAGAAATCAGTTGGCGATGGTTGATAGACGCCAAGAGGTAGAAAATAGAGAAGCTGAACGAGCTAGAAATAAGTTAGCGATGGTTGATAGACGCCAAGAGGTAGAAAATAGAGAAGCTGAACTAGCTAGAAATCAGTTGGCGATGGTTGATAGACGCCAAGAGGTAGAAAATAGAGAAGCTGAACGAGCTAGAAATAAGTTGGCGATGGTTGATAGACGCCAAGAGGTAGAAAATAGAGAAGCTGAACTAGCTAGAAATCAGTTGGCGATGGTTGATAGACGCCAAGAGGTAGAAAATAGAGAAGCTGAACGAGCTAGAAATAAGTTGGCGATGGTTGATAGACGCCAAGAGGTAGAAAATAGAGAAACTGAACGAGCTAGAAATCAGTTGGCCATGGTTGATAGACGCCAAGAAGTAGAATATAGAGAAGCTGAACGAGCTAGAAATCAGTTGGCGAAGACTGATAGACGCCAAGAAGTAGAATATAGAGAAGCTGAACGAGCTAGAAATCAGTTGGCGAAGACTGATAGACGCCAAAAAGTAGAATATAGAGAAGCTGTACGAGCTAGAAATCAGTTGGCGATGGTTGATAGACGCCAAGAGGTAGAAAATAGAGAAGCTGAACGAGCTAGAAATAAGTTGGCGATGGTTGATAGACGCCAAGAGGTAGAAAATAGAGAAGCTGAACTAGCTAGAAATCAGTTGGCGATGGTTGATAGACGCCAAGAGGTAGAAAATAGAGAAGCTGAACGAGCTAGAAATAAGTTGGCGATGGTTGATAGACGCCAAGAGGTAGAAAATAGAGAAGCTGAACTAGCTAGAAATCAGTTGGCGATGGTTGATAGACGCCAAGAGGTAGAAAATAGAGAAGCTGAACGAGCTAGAAATAAGTTGGCGATGGTTGATAGACGCCAAGAGGTAGAAAATAGAGAAGCAGAACTAGCTAGAAATCAGTTGGCGATGGTTGATAGACGCCAAGAGGTAGAAAATAGAGAAGCTGAACGAGCTAGAAATAAGTTGGCGATGGTTGATAGACGCCAAGAGGTAGAAAATAGAGAAGCTGAACTAGCTAGAAATCAGTTGGCGATGGTTGATAGACGCCAAGAGGTAGAAAATAGAGAAGCTGAACGAGCTAGAAATAAGTTGGCGATGGTTGATAGACGCCAAGAGGTAGAAAATAGAGAAGCTGAACTAGCTAGAAATCAGTTGGCGATGGTTGATAGACGCCAAGAGGTAGAAAATAGAGAAGCTGAACGAGCTAGAAATAAGTTAGCGATGGTTGATAGACGCCAAGAGGTAGAAAATAGAGAAGCTGAACTAGCTAGAAATCAGTTGGCGATGGTTGATAGACGCCAAGAGGTAGAAAATAGAGAAGCTGAACGAGCTAGAAATAAGTTGGCGATGGTTGATAGACGCCAAGAGGTAGAAAATAGAGAAGCTGAACTAGCTAGAAATCAGTTGGCGATGGTTGATAGACGCCAAGAGGTAGAAAATAGAGAAGCTGAACGAGCTAGAAATAAGTTGGCGATGGTTGATAGACGCCAAGAGGTAGAAAATAGAGAAACTGAACGAGCTAGAAATCAGTTGGCCATGGTTGATAGACGCCAAGAAGTAGAATATAGAGAAGCTGAACGAGCTAGAAATCAGTTGGCGAAGACTGATAGACGCCAAGAAGTAGAATATAGAGAAGCTGAACGAGCTAGAAATCAGTTGGCGAAGACTGATAGACGCCAAAAAGTAGAATATAGAGAAGCTGTACGAGCTAGAAATCAGTTGGCGATGGTTGATAGACGCCAAGAGGTAGAAAATAGAGAAGCTGAACGAGCTAGAAATAAGTTGGCGATGGTTGATAGACGCCAAGAGGTAGAAAATAGAGAAGCTGAACTAGCTAGAAATCAGTTGGCGATGGTTGATAGACGCCAAGAGGTAGAAAATAGAGAAGCTGAACGAGCTAGAAATAAGTTGGCGATGGTTGATAGACGCCAAGAGGTAGAAAATAGAGAAGCTGAACTAGCTAGAAATCAGTTGGCGATGGTTGATAGACGCCAAGAGGTAGAAAATAGAGAAGCTGAACGAGCTAGAAATAAGTTGGCGATGGTTGATAGACGCCAAGAGGTAGAAAATAGAGAAGCAGAACTAGCTAGAAATCAGTTGGCGATGGTTGATAGACGCCAAGAGGTAGAAAATAGAGAAGCTGAACGAGCTAGAAATAAGTTGGCGATGGTTGATAGACGCCAAGAGGTAGAAAATAGAGAAGCTGAACTAGCTAGAAATCAGTTGGCGATGGTTGATAGACGCCAAGAGATAAAAAATAGAGAAGCTGAACTAGCTAGAAATCAGTTGGCGATGGTTGATAGACGCCAAGAGGTATAAAATAGAGAAGCTGAACGAGCTAGAAATAAGTTGGCGATGGTTGATAGACGCCAAGAGGTAGAAAATAGAGAAGCTGAACTAGCTAGAAATCAGTTGGCGATGGTTGATAGACGCCAAGAGGTAGAAAATAGAGAAGCTGAACGAGCTAGAAATAAGTTGGCGATGGTTGATAGACGCCAAGAGGTAGAAAATAGAGAAGCTGAACGAGCTAGAAATCAGTTGGCCATGGTTGATAGACGCCAAGAGGTAGAAAATAGAGAAGCTGAACGAGCTAGAAATCAGTTGGCGATGGTTGATAGACGCCAAGAGGTAGAAAATAGAGAAGCTGAACTAGCTAGAAATCAGTTGGCGATGGTTGATAGACGCCAAGAGGTAGAAAATAGAGAAGCTGAACTAGCTAGAAATCAGTTGGCCATGGTTGATAGACGCCAAGAGGTAGAAAATAGAGAAGCTGAACTAGCTATAAATCAGTTGGCGATGGTTGATAGACGCCAAGAGGTAGAAAATAGAGAAGCTGAACGAGATAGAAATAAGTTGGCGATGGTTGATAGACGCCAAGAGGTAGAAAATAGAGAAGCTGAACGAGCTAGAAATCAGTTGGCCATGGTTGATAGACGCCAAGAGGTAGAAAATAGAGAAGCTGAACGAGCTAGAAATCAGTTGGCCATGGTTGATAGACGCCAAGAAGTAGAATATAGAGAAGCTGAACGAGCTAGAAATCAGTTGGCGAAGACTGATAGACGCCAAAAAGTAGAATATAGAGAAGCTGAACGAGCTAGAAATCAGTTGGCGATGGTTGATAGACGCCAAGAGGTAGAAAATAGAGAAGCTGAACGAGCTAGAAATAAGTTGGCGATGGTTGATAGACGCCAAGAGGTAGAAAATAGAGAAGCTGAACTAGCTAGAAATCAGTTGGCGATGGTTGAAGGACGCCAAGAGGTAGAAAGTAGAGAAGCTGAACGAGCTAGAAATAAGTTGGCGATGGTTGATAGACGCCAAGAGGTAGAAAATAGAGAAGCTGAACTAGCTAGAAATCAGTTGGCGATGGTTGATAGACGCCAAGAGGTAGAAAATAGAGAAGCTGAACGAGCTAGAAATAAGTTGGCGATGGTTGATAGACGCCAAGAGGTAGAAAATAGAGAAGCAGAACTAGCTAGAAATCAGTTGGCGATGGTTGATAGACGCCAAGAGGTAGAAAATAGAGAAGCTGAACGAGCTAGAAATAAGTTGGCGATGGTTGATAGACGCCAAGAGGTAGAAAATAGAGAAGCTGAACTAGCTAGAAATCAGTTGGCGATGGTTGATAGACGCCAAGAGGTAGAAAATAGAGAAGCTGAACTAGCTAGAAATCAGTTGGCGATGGTTGATAGACGCCAAGAGGTATAAAATAGAGAAGCTGAACGAGCTAGAAATAAGTTGGCGATGGTTGATAGACGCCAAGAGGTAGAAAATAGAGAAGCTGAACTAGCTAGAAATCAGTTGGCGATGGTTGATAGACGCCAAGAGGTAGAAAATAGAGAAGCTGAACGAGCTAGAAATAAGTTGGCGATGGTTGATAGACGCCAAGAGGTAGAAAATAGAGAAGCTGAACGAGCTAGAAATCAGTTGGCCATGGTTGATAGACGCCAAGAGGTAGAAAATAGAGAAGCTGAACGAGCTAGAAATCAGTTGGCGATGGTTGATAGACGCCAAGAGGTAGAAAATAGAGAAGCTGAACTAGCTAGAAATCAGTTGGCGATGGTTGATAGACGCCAAGAGGTAGAAAATAGAGAAGCTGAACTAGCTAGAAATCAGTTGGCCATGGTTGATAGACGCCAAGAGGTTGAAAATAGAGAAGCTGAACGAGCTAGAAATAAGTTGGCGATGGTTGATAGACGCCAAGAGGTAGAAAATAGAGAAGCTGAACTAGCTAGAAATCAGTTGGCGATGGTTGATAGACGCCAAGAGGTAGAAAATAGAGAAGCTGAACTAGCTAGAAATCAGTTGGCGATGGTTGATAGACGCCAAGAGGTAGAAAATAGAGAAGCTGAACGAGATAGAAATAAGTTGGCGATGGTTGATAGACGCCAAGAGGTAGAAAATAGAGAAGCTGAACGAGCTAGAAATCAGTTGGCCATGGTTGATAGACGCCAAGAGGTAGAAAATAGAGAAGCTGAACGAGCTAGAAATCAGTTGGCGATGGTTGATAGACGCCAAGAGGTAGAAAATAGAGAAGCTGAACTAGCTAGAAATCAGTTGGCGATGGTTGATAGACGCCAAGAGGTAGAAAATAGAGAAGCTGAACTAGCTAGAAATAAGTCGGCGATGGTTGATAGACGCCAAGAGGTAGAAAATAGAGGAGCTGAACTAGCTAGAAATCAGTTGGCGATGGTTGATAGACGCCAAGAGGTAGAAAATAGAGAAGCTGAACGAGCTAGAAATAAGATGGCGATGGTTGATAGACGCCAAGAGGTAGAAAATAGAGAAGCTGAACTAGCTAGAAATCAGTTGGCCATGGTTGATAGACGCCAAGAAGTAGAATATAGAGAAGCTGAACGAGCTAGAAATCAGTTGGCGAAGACTGATAGACGCCAAGAAGTAGAATATAGAGAAGCTGAACGAGCTAGAAATCAGTTGGCGAAGACTCATAGACGCCAAAAAGTAGAATATAGAGAAGCTGAACGAGCTAGAAATCAGTTGGCGATGGTTGATAGACGCCAAGAGGTAGAAAATAGAGAAGCTGAACGAGCTAGAAATAAGTTGGCGATGGTTGATAGACGCCAAGAGGTAGAAAATAGAGAAGCTGAACTAGCTAGAAATCAGTTGGCGATGGTTGATAGACGCCAAGAGGTAGAAATTAGAGAAGCTGAACGAGCTAGAAATAAGTCGGCGATGGTTGATAGACGCCAAGAGGTAGAAAATAGAGAAGCTGAACTAGCTAGAAATCAGTTGGCGATGGTTGATAGACGCCAAGAGGTAGAAAATAGAGAAGCTGAACGAGCTAGAAATAAGTTGGCGATCGTTGATAGACGCCAAGAGGTAGAAAATAGAGAAGCTGAACGAGCTAGAAATCAGTTGGCCATGGTTGATAGACGCACACAGGTAGAAAATAGAGAAGCTGAACGAGCTAGAAATCAGTTGGCCATGGTTGATAGACGCCAAGAAGTAGAATATAGAGAAGCTGAACGAGCTAGAAATCAGTTGGCGAAGACTGATAGACGCCAAGAAGTAGAATATAGAGAAGCTGAACGAGCTAGAAATCAGTTGGCGAAGACTGATAGACGCCAAAAAGTAGAATATAGAGAAGCTGAACGAGCTAGAAATCAGTTGGCGATGGTTGATAGACGCCAAGAGGTAGAAAATAGAGAAGCTGAACGAGCTAGAAATAAGTTGGCGATGGTTGGTAAACGCCAAGAGGTAGAAAATAGAGAAGCTGAACGAGCTAGAAATCAGTTGGCCATGGTTGATAGACGCCAAGAAGTAGAAAATAGAGAAGCTGAACGAGCTAGAAATAAGTTGGCGAAGACTGATCGACGCCAAAAAGTAGAATACAGAGAAGCTGAACGAGCTAGAAATAAGTCGGCGATGGTTGATAGACGCCAAGAGGTAGAAAATAGAGAAGCTGAACTAGCTAGAAATCAGTTGGCGATGGTTGATAGACGCCAAGAGGTAGAAAATAGAGAAGCTGAACGAGCTAGAAATAAGTTGGCGATGGTTGATAGACGCCAAGAGGTAGAAAATAGAGAAGCAGAACTAGCTAGAAATCAGTTGGCGATGGTTGATAGACGCCAAGAGGTAGAAAATAGAGAAGCTGAACGAGCTAGAAATAAGTTGGCGATGGTTGATAGACGCCAAGAGGTAGAAAATAGAGAAGCTGAACTAGCTAGAAATCAGTTGGCGATGGTTGATAGACGCCAAGAGGTAGAAAATAGAGAAGCTGAACTAGCTAGAAATCAGTTGGCGATGGTTGATAGACGCCAAGAGGTATAAAATAGAGAAGCTGAACGAGCTAGAAATAAGTTGGCGATGGTTGATAGACGCCAAGAGGTAGAAAATAGAGAAGCTGAACTAGCTAGAAATCAGTTGGCGATGGTTGATAGACGCCAAGAGGTAGAAAATAGAGAAGCTGAACGAGCTAGAAATAAGTTGGCGATGGTTGATAGACGCCAAGAGGTAGAAAATAGAGAAGCTGAACGAGCTAGAAATCAGTTGGCCATGGTTGATAGACGCCAAGAGGTAGAAAATAGAGAAGCTGAACGAGCTAGAAATCAGTTGGCGATGGTTGATAGACGCCAAGAGGTAGAAAATAGAGAAGCTGAACTAGCTAGAAATCAGTTGGCGATGGTTGATAGACGCCAAGAGGTAGAAAATAGAGAAGCTGAACTAGCTAGAAATCAGTTGGCCATGGTTGATAGACGCCAAGAGGTTGAAAATAGAGAAGCTGAACGAGCTAGAAATAAGTTGGCGATGGTTGATAGACGCCAAGAGGTAGAAAATAGAGAAGCTGAACTAGCTAGAAATCAGTTGGCGATGGTTGATAGACGCCAAGAGGTAGAAAATAGAGAAGCTGAACTAGCTAGAAATCAGTTGGCGATGGTTGATAGACGCCAAGAGGTAGAAAATAGAGAAGCTGAACGAGATAGAAATAAGTTGGCGATGGTTGATAGACGCCAAGAGGTAGAAAATAGAGAAGCTGAACGAGCTAGAAATCAGTTGGCCATGGTTGATAGACGCCAAGAGGTAGAAAATAGAGAAGCTGAACGAGCTAGAAATCAGTTGGCGATGGTTGATAGACGCCAAGAGGTAGAAAATAGAGAAGCTGAACTAGCTAGAAATCAGTTGGCGATGGTTGATAGACGCCAAGAGGTAGAAAATAGAGAAGCTGAACTAGCTAGAAATAAGTCGGCGATGGTTGATAGACGCCAAGAGGTAGAAAATAGAGGAGCTGAACTAGCTAGAAATCAGTTGGCGATGGTTGATAGACGCCAAGAGGTAGAAAATAGAGAAGCTGAACGAGCTAGAAATAAGATGGCGATGGTTGATAGACGCCAAGAGGTAGAAAATAGAGAAGCTGAACTAGCTAGAAATCAGTTGGCCATGGTTGATAGACGCCAAGAAGTAGAATATAGAGAAGCTGAACGAGCTAGAAATCAGTTGGCGAAGACTGATAGACGCCAAGAAGTAGAATATAGAGAAGCTGAACGAGCTAGAAATCAGTTGGCGAAGACTCATAGACGCCAAAAAGTAGAATATAGAGAAGCTGAACGAGCTAGAAATCAGTTGGCGATGGTTGATAGACGCCAAGAGGTAGAAAATAGAGAAGCTGAACGAGCTAGAAATAAGTTGGCGATGGTTGATAGACGCCAAGAGGTAGAAAATAGAGAAGCTGAACTAGCTAGAAATCAGTTGGCGATGGTTGATAGACGCCAAGAGGTAGAAATTAGAGAAGCTGAACGAGCTAGAAATAAGTCGGCGATGGTTGATAGACGCCAAGAGGTAGAAAATAGAGAAGCTGAACTAGCTAGAAATCAGTTGGCGATGGTTGATAGACGCCAAGAGGTAGAAAATAGAGAAGCTGAACGAGCTAGAAATAAGTTGGCGATCGTTGATAGACGCCAAGAGGTAGAAAATAGAGAAGCTGAACGAGCTAGAAATCAGTTGGCCATGGTTGATAGACGCACACAGGTAGAAAATAGAGAAGCTGAACGAGCTAGAAATCAGTTGGCCATGGTTGATAGACGCCAAGAAGTAGAATATAGAGAAGCTGAACGAGCTAGAAATCAGTTGGCGAAGACTGATAGACGCCAAGAAGTAGAATATAGAGAAGCTGAACGAGCTAGAAATCAGTTGGCGAAGACTGATAGACGCCAAAAAGTAGAATATAGAGAAGCTGAACGAGCTAGAAATCAGTTGGCGATGGTTGATAGACGCCAAGAGGTAGAAAATAGAGAAGCTGAACGAGCTAGAAATAAGTTGGCGATGGTTGGTAAACGCCAAGAGGTAGAAAATAGAGAAGCTGAACGAGCTAGAAATAAGTTGGCGAAGACTGATCGACGCCAAAAAGTAGAATACAGAGAAGCTGAACGAGCTAGAAATAAGTCGGCGATGGTTGATAGACGCCAAGAGGTAGAAAATAGAGAAGCTGAACTAGCTAGAAATCAGTTGGCGATGGTTGATAGACGCCAAGAGGTAGAAAATAGAGAAGCTGAACGAGCTAGAAATAAGTTGGCGATGGTTGATAGACGCCAAGAGGTAGAAAATAGAGAAGCTGAACGAGCTAGAAATCAGTTGGCCATGGTTGATAGACGCCAACAGGTAGAAAATAGAGAAGCTGAACGAGCTAGAAATCAGTTGGCCATGGTTGATAGACGCCAAGAAGTGGAATATAGAGAAGCTGAACGAGCTAGAAATCAGTTGGCGAAGACTGATAGACGCCAAGAAGTAGAATATAGAGAAGCTGAACGAGCTAGAAATCAGTTGGCGAAGACTGATAGACGCCAAAAAGTAGAATATAGAGAAGCTGAACGAGCTAGAAATCAGTTGGCGATGGTTGATAGACGCCAAGAGGTAGAAAATAGAGAAGCTGAACGAGCTAGAAATAAGTTGGCGATGGTTGATAAACGCCAAGAGGTAGAAAATAGAGAAGCTGAACGAGCTAGAAATCAGTTGGCCATGGTTGATAGACGCCAAGAAGTAGAAAATAGAGAAGCTGAACGAGCTAGAAATAAGTTGGCGAAGACTGATCGACGCCAAAAAGTAGAATACAGAGAAGCTGAACGAGCTAGAAATCAGTTGGCGATGGTTGATAGACGCCAAGAGGTAGCAAATAGAGAAGCTGAACGAGCTAGAAATCGGTTGGCGATGGTTGATAGACGCAAAGAGGTAGAAAATAGAGAAGCTGAACGAGCTAGAAATCAGTTGGCGATGGTTGATAGACGCCAAGAGGAAGAATATAGAGAAGCTGAACGAGCTAGAAATAAGTTGACGAAGACTGATCGACGCCAAGAGGTAGAAAATAGAGAAGCTGAACAAGCTAGAAATCAGTTGGCGATGGATGCTAGGCGTCAGGGTGATGAATATAGAGCCACAGAGCGTTCACAGAATAGAGCATCTGCGATTGAAAGAAGGGCTAACCCTTTGAACATAAAATGTTCCATTAAAGAAGGCCCGACTTGGAAATGTGAAGGATGTTCTAATCTTTTTTTTAAGGCATCAGGAACTCTCTTAAAGTCTAATATATTTTTGTCTGTTCCGGGTATCGAATACCGCGTTTTAGACGAAAAGGTTTTCTTGTGCAGCGCTTGCAATAAAGCTATTAAAAAAAAGGAGGTTCCAAAGTTTTCCAGAGAAAATGGTTTTACGTTCCCTATTATACCGGAATATTTAGCAAGTATTTCGAATTTGGAGGAAAGAATGATATCTCCACGAATACCATTTATGCAAATAAGACGACTGGGATGTGACCATCAAAGGGGCATTGAAGGAAATGTGGTTAATGTACCCATAAATGTTGAGTCCACGGTATCCGTTTTACCAAGGTTACCTCGTGACACAGACACCATTCAAATTGAACTAATGAGAAAGATGCAGTATAACAGGCCATTTATGCATGAAACTGTTAGACCCAGAAAGATTATGGAAGCCCTAAATTATTTAGTATGTACCCCGTTGTATCAGAAAAATGAAATAACGATTAATCGCAATATATTAGATCCAATTCAAGAAGAGCTAGAATTTATTGTTGACGAAAATGATAGTCAGAGACTTGACGTCGAGGTACCACTGGTTAACCCAGAAGGTGTACAAGGTGTACAAAATGACAATAGAGATAGTGATGATTTATGGAATGAGCCCGATGTTGTTAATTCAAATCCAGTGGGAAATCAGGACACGTTATTAGTTTCTTTGTCCGATTTTATACCATCTAATACAATGCGTGTTAAATTTGCCCCAGGGGAAGGCAAAAGCCAATGTCCTTGTTATTTGACGAGGATTCGGAGGAATTGTCTTTCCCGAGTTTTTATGTTGGTCAGAAACGAGAACTTAGTGTCAAAAGTAGCTATGGAGATATCGTTAAGTGGGAACTTAGAAATTCCGATCGCCGATGTGCTAAGAATCCTTCGAAGTTATTTTACTCTTTGGTTAAATTAGAAACAAAAAAAGTTAGTCAATCAATAAAAGTTTGTATGAGAAAAACTAAAAATAAAGACGGGTCGAATTACACGGCCGGGTATCTCGCCTCTGAGGGGGCCATTGAAACGCTTATAAAGCACGATGATGGTTTTAGAGTTCTCGAGAGACTACAATCATCTCCATCTTATTGGCAACACAGGCAAAAAGAGATGTTGGCGATGCTAAGACAGCTTGGGACAGCTACTCTTTTTGTAACCCTTTCAGCTGCCGAGAGTAAATGGCCTGAACTTTTAAACGTATTACGTTCAACTTCCGGGCAAGAAGTTCTGGGAAACGAAGAGGTTTTAAATTTAAGTTACGCTGAAAAGGCAAAGCTTATTCAGGATGACCCAGTTACTTGCGCTCGATATTTTGACTACCGTTTTCGAGCTTTGCTTAAAGCTCTTAAGAAATTGGGGCCCCTTGGTATAGTAGAAGATTACTACTTTAGAGTAGAAATACAACGAAGGGGATCTCCTCACCAACATGGACTTATATGGATAAAAGGGGCCCCAAAATTGAAGGACGACTTTTCTAATGTCGAAGAAGTAGAAAGGTTTGTTGATGAAATTATTGCGTGCGCAGGTGAGCACGATGATGAAAGCTTAAATTTGTTGACACGTCTGCAAATTCATAGGCACCCTATAACGTGTAAAAAAAGTTAATAATAGTTCAGTTTGCCGTTTTGGAATTCCCTTTTCCCCATGCCCGTACTATAATATACGATCCAAAGAAAAGGGAAGTTGGATCGGCGGAGGAAGAAAAGAAATGCAAAGAAAATAGTAAACGTTTGTACGATTCTTTGCAAACAAAGGAGAGGGAACTTTGGGTTGATACATTTGATGAATTTTTAGCGAAATTAAAAATGACTGAAGAAGAGTATATTTCTGGCGCCACTTACGATATTAAGAGAAAAACTATTTTATTGAAACGAAATCCTAAAGACACTAGGGTTAATCCTTATAACAAGGAAGTTTTAGGGCTTTGGAAAGCAAATATGGATATTCAGTTTGTTCTCGATCCTTACGCATGCGTTATGTACATTGTTTCCTATATAGGAAAATCGCAAAAAGGAATATCTGACCTTTTGCGTGAAGCTGCGAAACAAGCGAATAAAGACAAATGTAGCGTAAAAGAGAAATTGAAGGTTATAGCGAATAAGTTTTTAAATTCGCACGAGGTAAGCGCGCAGGAGGCGGCTTACTGATGTTTACAAATTCCTGTGTCTAGGTCTAGTAGAGCGTGTACATTCATAAATACAAATTTGCCAGAAAACCGTGTACGCATTCTTAAACCCCAAGAGGAACTTAAAGAGTTGCCAAAAGACAGTGACAATGTCTTTTCCTCTGGGCTGTTAGATCATTACGTCCAAGGGCCTTATGAATTGGAGATGATAACCTTAGCTCAGTTCGCTGCTTGGTACGAGTATTCCAAAAGTCGAAGAGCAGTTGCTAATCCCCAAACCAATATTGATGACGTAGGAGACAATGAGGTCGAATCGTATGGAAAGTGGTTGAAACTTAAAGATTCTTCCGGGTTTATTCGAAAACGTGGCCATTCGAAAATAGTGCGATATCGAAGGTTTAATTTGCAAAAAGATCCAGAGAACTTTTATAGGGAACAAATAATGTTGTTCACGCCTTGGCGAAATGAAACCAAAGATATCTTAGAACAGGATCTTAAAACTGAGTATGAAGTTTGTCTTGATAGTATTAAGGAAGTCAGAAAAGAATTTACAAATGAAATTGACGAAATGGCGCTTGAACAGGCCATTAATGACTTTGAGAACGAAGCCACAGAATCAGATCTTACTAATATGCAACCCGAATTTGAACATCAAAATGAATTAGATAGATCGGTTAAAACTATTGCGCCTTCAGTTACTTTGGTTGATGATTCGAAATACAAAGATATTGTCAGAAAGTTGAATATGAAACAAAGAGAGATATTTTATCATGTTTTGTTTCATTTAAAGACTCGGGAAACCCCTTTGCGTTTGTTTGTTACAGGGGGAGCTGGTGTTGAAAAAAGTCTATTGATTAGTGCCATTTACGAGGCAGTTTCCAGATTTTTCAATAAACAACCAGGGTCTAATCCCTCAGAAGCGAAAGTTTTACGATGTGCGCCGACTGGAAAAGCGGCTTTTAATATAGGTGGAGCTACTTTGCATAGTACATTTAGCTTACCTGTCAGTCAATTTGCTGGAAATATTTCCAGGTTGGAGAGTGAAACTCTTCACAGATCGAGACTACTGTACGGTCAATTAAAGTTGCTTATTATTGATGAAATTTCTATGGTTGGAGCAAAAATATTTAATAGAGTTAACGCTAGGTTGCAAGAAATCATGGGTTGTCCGGAGTATTTTGGCGGAGTGTCCGTGTTGCTTGTTGGCGATTTTAAACAACTTAGACCCGTGCGTGACTATTTCGCTTTTCAGCCACCGAGTGAAAGTGATAATCGTTACGTTTCGTTGATTGGAAACCCTATATGGGAGGAGTTCCATGAGACAAAAAGATGATAAAATATTTGCTGAAGCTTTAAATAGAATGGCAGTTGGTAAGATGACGCAACTTGATATAGGCCTTTTCGCTAGATTAGAAATAAGTGCTGACCGTAACCCCCCAAAAAACGCCATTCATCTTTTCGCCACTAATGCTGAGGTGGACCGCTTTAATTCGGAGAAACTTGCTAGGATAGAAACTGAAAAGGCTTGTTCAGTATCAATCGATTTTGTAAACGGAGACTTAACTAGCAAAGTTAAGAGTGATATTTTAGCGCAAGTTCAGAAGTTAGCGACTTCCGATACTTATGGTCTTCCCAGAGAATTGAAATTGGCTTGTGGTATTAGATATATGATGACTAATAATATTGACACGGCGGATGGACTGGTTGGTTACGCAAAATAGAATACGGTACTAATAGAAACGGAATTCAATTCCCATCAAGAGTTTGGATCGAGTTTGATGACCAAAATGTTGGGAAAAATTTGAGGCAACGAAGTTACGGTTTGTACAGGTTAAATAATTTTAGTACGTCTTGGATACCCGTTGAAAAAGTAACCAAAACATTTGCGAGAAAATGGAGGCAGAGCAATGTTACAGTGTCCAGGAAACAATTTCCTTTGGTATTTTCCGAAGCCATTACGATACACAAAAGTCAGGGTGATACGTATTCGTCGGTGGTAGTTCACTGTAAGGCGTCAAAAAAATTAGAAAAAGCCTCCTTATATGTGGCATGCAGTAGGGCGAGATCGGCTTCCGGTTTGTATATTGATGGTAAATTTCAAGTTCCAAATCTCCCTAAAAACAACGTTGTAGAATTTGAACTCAAAGGATTGCGAGACACTAAAATCATTGAGCTTCCATTCTTGAAAAAACCGGTGTTTATTTATGTTCATAATGCGCAATTCTTAAATGCTCATTTGGAAGATATTTTAGTTGACAAAGTAATATTATCCAGTCAATTATTATGTTTCGTTGAAACGTGGAAGAAAGAAACGGATAATTTTTGCGTGCCATCCTACAGGGAAGTAGGGGGTATTTACTTACCGAGAACAGCTCGAAGAGTTGCTTTTGGCTCGTCGATTTATTTGAAAAATAAATCGGAAAATACATTTAAAGACATGGATAACAGAGTCTTACGAACTGATATGCCTTTCAAAAATTCCCATATAGAACGGTGCTGGTTTGACGTTTGTATAGAAAATGAACCCATATCTGTGGTCCTATTGTACAAATCTCCCGGTGCAAGTTTGCGAACAGTTTTTGAAGATTTTAACCTTTTATTTGACATTAAGTATGATAGTTCAGTTCCAACAGTTGTGGTTGGAGACTTTAACATTAACTTTTTGAAAAGTAAAACAGCGCTTACAAGGTTTTTCGAACCTTTCGATATGTCTCTATTGCCTGGTCTCGATGATAAATTCTCTACAGATTATCATTGTCAATTAGATTTAGCGTTTGGAAACAAATTATTCCGAGACCGATATGAAGCGTTTTATCGGGAGACATATTATTCCTATCATATGTATTTGTAAAAGGGAATAATTTCCGATTGATTTAAGCTTTATATTGGCAATAGAGACACGCTAGAACTACCAAGAGGTTGGGTACGATTTATATATATCTGTAGATAGAAACGGAAGAACGAATGTAAACAAACATGATTTAGTGTTTGAAAACAAATTATTTCGAGACCAATTTCAAGAGTTTTGTCAAGAGACATTTATTCATATCGTAAAATTTTTATGTATTTGTAAAAAGGAATAGTTTAATTCCTATAAATATTCGATGCGCAATAGAGGCGTGCTAGAACTCCCAAGAGGTTGGGTACGATTTATAGAGACCAATAGTTTCTGTTGATATAACTGATGTAAAAAACATGTACATTAAGAGGTCGCAAAAGTTTACCTCTTTGATTTCGTATTTGTACAATCCATATTAGAAATTTTTTTTTAAAGGCCATATCTGCTCTGAAATTTGCCCCTTTAAAATTCTTTTCCCTTATGCATACAGCCTAACTTTAACTGCCCAATATGTTATGTCGTCTGCTAAGCTAGAAAAGAAGGCGACATTAAAGGGGCTTTCAAAATTGCAGATAGTCCCTTTAGAGGAAACGAATTTGAAGTTGATGATATTACCCTACATGGCGAAAAAAATGTGGAAGTTGAAATAATATTGTACGCTGGTATTAACCAGTAAAACTCTTGCAAGTGGAATCTAGCCTTAAACGCTAGTTCCAACTTGACAAAATAACCTATTTATTCAGGTAAAAAAGTCTGCATCTTAAAGGCGTTATCTGCTCTGAAATTTGCCCTTTTAAAACGCTCTTCCATCCTAGCTTTGACTGTACAATTTTTATTACAACGTCGTCTACTAAGCTAGAAAAGAAGGCGACTTTAAAAGGAATTTAAAAACCGCAGATATAGTCCCTTTAAGTGCAATTTTTATTCTACGAAATTTAAAATCTGTAAATATTCGCCAAGTAGGGACCTATCATAATTTGAAGCCTGGAGTACCGCTCCTGTTAGTAGTGTTAAGCCCGGATTACCAGTCGTGCTAGTAGTGTTAAGCCCTGATTACCACTCGTGCTAGTAGTGTTAAGCCCGGATTACCAGTCGTGCTAGTAGAGTTATACTTGGATAGGGTATTGGCTACACGAGGTGGTAGGGTATTGGCTACACGAGGCGGTAGGGTATTGGCTACACGAGGCGGTAGGGTATTGGCTACACGAGGCGGTAGGGTATTGGCTACACGAGGCGGTAGGGTATTGGCTACACGAGGCGGTAGGGTATTGGCTACACGAGGCGGTAGGGTATTGGCTACACGAGGCGGTAGGGTATTGGCTACACGAGACGGTAGGGTATTGGCTACACGAGACGGTAGGGTATTGGCTACACGAGGCGGTAGGGTATTGGCTACACGAGGCGGTAGGGTATTGGCTACACGAGGCGGTAGGGTATTGGCTACACGAGGCGGTAGGGTATTGGCTACACGAGGCGGTAGGGTATTGGCTACACGAGGCGGTAGGGTATTGGCTACACGAGGCGGTAGGGTATTGGCTACACGAGGCGGTAGGGTATTGGCTACACGAGGCGGTAGGGTATTGGCTACACGAGGCGGTAGGGTATTGGCTACACGAGGCGGTAGGGTATTGGCTACACGAGACGGTAGGGTATTGGCTACACGAGGCGGTAGGGTATTGGCTATACGAGGCGGTAGGGTATTGGCTACACGAGGCGGTAGGGTATTGGCTACACGAGGCGGTAGGGTATTGGCTACACGAGGCGGTAGGGTATTGGCTACACGAGGCGGTAGGGTATTGGCTACACGAGGCGGTAGGGTATTGGCTACACGAGGCGGTAGGGTATTGGCTACACGAGGCGGTAGGGTATTGGCTACACGAGGCGGTAGGGTATTGGCTACACGAGGCGGTAGGGTATTGGCTACACGAGGCGGTAGGGTATTGGCTACACGAGGCGGTAGGGTATTGGCTACACGAGACAGCAGACAAACATCTTTTTTAAAAATGAACAATACACCAAATAAATATTTAACCGTGTGACGACCTAAGCTAAAAATCACCGTATGATTCTCCAAGCTGGTAGACTATCCTGTACAGATGTAAAATTTTACTCTACCATCTGAACGTTCTCATCATATATAATGGTAAGAAATCACTATTTTGTTAATCAATATATTTAAGAATGTGTGGCGTTGACAGGCTGTAAAGTTTTTTATATATGATAATAAAGTAAGATTGTTTTTACAGATTTCCTGAATTTGGGGAATGCAACCCACTAGCAGCAAAACAGTCTTCATTTGCCCTTTAGTATCCAGAATTAGTTTAGGATACTGTAATACCCGCGAACGAAATATGCCTAAATTTCTGTAAGTGTTAAATGTTTTGTTCTGGAGTAAAATTTAAAAACAAACAGGAAATGTTTCTCTAAGCGAGACTGAATTCTAGTTTACTAATTAAGTGCGTTTTGAACCGTGATTTCAGATCGCCAACAGCAACATCACCCTTGAAAAGTCGCCAGCAAACAAAGTCCCAACAAAGACTTCCGCCGACAACATCATCCTTAAAAAGGCGGCGCACCGAGAACAATATCATTTCAAAGCGGGCATAGGCACCGTCTCTTGAGCCTCTTTCTTCAAGAGACGACGAAGCCTCCACTCAAAACAACATCCTTGCCGGGATTGGTGCCTGTCTTGTTCGAACCGCAGGTCCCTTGCCCATAGGGAGTGTTGCGGATGGTCTGTGACGGGTTGGTCATTCCTATCTCCACACCCCATCCGTTGCGAGAACAATTCTCAGTACTCGTATATACCAACTGACTCCCCATCGCTACCGATCTGACCTGGTGGCTTGCGGGAATCCTGTACGGGGCAAAAACTATCCAGTTACGCTCCGTTTCGAAAAAAAAAAAAAAAACAACAACATCCTTTCAAAGGCAGCAAACCAATGACACGCCTGGGAGTAGTGGCGTACTCCTGTAAACTGGCGTCTCAGTGGCAGAGTCTGTTCTGTTCGAACCGCAGGTCTCATGTCCTTAGGATTCTTTGCGGATGGTCCGCGGCGGACTGGTCCTTCATATTCCCAATTCCCAGAACTCATTCATGTGTATTGGAATAACCTAACTGACCACCCCTATCGCTCCCGATCTGGCCTTGTTGGCTTGCGGGAATACTGCACGTGTGCAAAAAGTACCCAGTTACGCACCATTACAACAACTAAAAAAAAAAAAAAAAAAAAAATCAAAAATGACACAATTGAAGTCAACTTACTAACAACATCTAGGTTAACCTTCCATCAAGAACGATACCTTCAAACTTAGTCTACCAGCAGCATTAACTCTATTTTTTAAAAAAATAAATTGCATATAACAGTGCCTATTGTTTTATTTTCAAATTTAAATAGTGTAAATGTTCTGAAAACCTAACCGAAGAGAACAAAAAATGGTCTTTAAGAAATCGATAATCAGCTTAGGTTTTGCATCAAATTATTTGTAAATCACGGTAATAAAGTCAATTCTGAAACAAGCTAAATGTTGCATAATTTTACAAACTATAATATGGATAATGGGTTTAAAACTGGTAGTTTCTCGTGCGAATACGCAGACATCAAAGAGTAACATGTTACACCAAACTTTCCACTCCTTTTCTAAATTACTTTTGTTTCAAATCAGTCTTCCTCTATTTGAACAGACACACTTATTCTTCATATTAATATTTTGGGGAAGGTTAGGTTTGGTTTTGTTAGATCACGTGGGTGTCGGGGAGGTACCATTTTGGGTTTCCCAACTTGTTCTATACGTTTCGGATGAATTCTAAGACTGAGATAACAAAAGCTTTATAGATAACGTTGAAACACCGTGAAAGACGCCGTTTCACTGGGAGTTTGCATTCGAAAGAGATTAATGTGTTAGATTTACAAGGGTGTTCTATTATACTTTTATTTTGTTGAATACTAAGACTGAATAACAGTAGCTTTGATAACATTAGAAAGAACGACGGAAAAAATGATAACGTTGGTGTATGAAGTTGAATAAAAAACTTGTGTCTAATTAAATATAAATAATAAAGCAAAACGCGAGAGATACAAACGATATAAGTTTTGGTTTAAAAGATATAGGACGATGCCTAGAATTCTACGTATTGAGTCTAATGCAAAACAGTGTTTTTAACGTTTATATTGCGAACTGGATTTTTTTTATCAATGATTATAAGCCGCAGGGTAAATAAACTTGGGTATTATACATTAGCCCAAATGGTATATAACGGTAAGATTTTGAGACAGACGTAAAATAAATTGATTTAGTTATAAAAGTTGGCGGGAAATTTAAATTATGCTGAAGAATTTAAAGGAGTCTAGAAAGGATACGAATATAAGAACAAAATTGGACACACGCGCGATAGGACACAATAACGATGGGATATAATCTCGATGGGACGCAATCTCGACAGAACATAATGTCGTTGCGACACAATCTTGATAGACCATAATCTTCATGTACATAATCTCAAGTGGAATCTTTATCGATAGTTCACAACCTCGAATGGACATTTTGTTTCCTTGCCCTTCTTGTAATATTTTAGGTAAGGTTACGTTAGTTAAACACTCGAACTACGTCATCCCTCCAACTAGTTAAACACTCGCTCTAACCCATTCCTCTTATAATATTATAGGTAAGGTTACCTTAGTAGAGTGCAACAATCTCAGTCTGATTTAGTTGCAGTCGACGCGAAAGTCAGCCCCTTTAGAGTATTCGAACTTTCGGTACTATCACGTGTTCGACATAACGAACTTTCGGACTCGTCGTCCAATTCTTACAATGGGATGTAAATACGTTTTTCAGTTGGCCTATCGCCAGTAGGCCAAATCCGTTTTTTAAGGGACGTCGACGTAGTTTTTCGAGAGATAAAAGTCATTTGTGCCTATGGATAGAACACATTCTCTCTCTGTCATTCATGCATTCAACATCGTGTAAAGATAAGTCAACGTCTCTTGCCTGCTGCAGAGGTGGAATGTCCTAGCCTTCAAGGATTAGGATAGGCCAAGTAGAGGACAAGTAGGGGAAAGATGCCTGGGGCCATCATCCAGTACATCTTTTGGACAGCAAAGTAAAGGAAGACTTACGTTTCTTTAGGAACAGTGCGGAGGACTTATCATAGTTTTTTGCAAATATGTTCTTTAACGCGATGTTGTTTTTACGACTTTGTTTTCTTTTTTTGCAGGGCTCTCTGAATTTATGAGAGTTATACTTGTAATAATAAAGTTTAATGTTTATTCTGGTCTCGATCGTCTCGTTAATTCTCGAGTAGATATTTTAGTATCTTAGTGGATGTTCATGGTAATCACTTTTAGTTATCTTTAAGTTAGCAGATTAAAACAACGCTAATAAGGTAACGTCAGGCTAGTATATTTTATCCCTCGAATTAGCCAATATCCCTTTAGCTAGTAATCCCTTGGTATCACTATGGGCCAAGAAACGATAAATCCAGGACATGACTCTAGCGTCTACTAAAAGAAACAGGCTACGTCATCACCGTACCGTGATGACGCGTTTTTTGGGGTCAAGTTTGTACAGGCAAAGCCATCGCGTTTTGGGAGCAAAGTGACGTCGTATGACGTCACACGCTGTACAAGGCTGTTTGTTTGGCCGACCGAGAATTTTATTCCCTCAAACAGGGAAGAGTCATGTCCTGGATTTATCGTTTCTTCGCCCATGGTATCACCCTTCTCTCTTGTAATTGACGAGTTCCCCCTCCCCCCATCTGTCCGTGCGCAGGGTGGGGGTAGTGTTCCATCCTTGTCGTGGTGAGGGGGCCCGAGTTCTAGGATCCGTCCTCGTTCCGCGAATTGGAACACGGCCGTCTCGCCCACGCCCGGTCGACTCGCAGGGCCCGTCCTGGGCCCTGGCAGCTCCCTCTGCCTTTGAGTCGGTCTTTTTGGGTCACGGTTACATTACGGAGGCCGTATGGCACTGCTGTGTGGGTTCTGGTCGCCATTCCTTCTGCTGCCTTAGCCTCCTCACGTGTGTGCGGGAGCACTGGTCTGGGGTTCTTCGGATCCCGTAGTTTGGCCTTGTTACCCGTTCCGGGCACGGTTTCGCGTGCGGCACTTTAGGGACAAATGATGTAGCCGCACGGATTGGCGGGGGTGCAGTGTACTAGTTTACGGAGCACCCCCTTAACAATCAAACCTGATGATGTAATTGACGAGTTCGGAGTTGAAGTGAATCTTATAGAGCCATGGCGCGATTGAGGTATAACTTCGTTATGCACGGATTTGTTACGAGGTGCCGCTTTCGTCGTTCTTATTCTAAACTAAGCGTAGTGGATGAATAAATGGATGGAAACAAAGAAAGAGTCATCATATTATATGTAACGGCTAATTCGGACTTTATATATATTTTCCTATATAACCTTTAAAATCTTTGACTCCTACCCTTTAATTCGTAAATAATTTTATTTCTAAACGGCAGAGACTCCCCCCAGGACAATTACAGTCGTAGGGTGTTTTTTTCTTTTAGGTCTTCCGATACGCGTATCTAGCTAGCGCGAGGTCGGAGGTTAGAGGTTAGAGTTGTAATGGTTTTTCTTGCACATGGGCTTCCTTTTTTTACAAATCGGTCCCATGTGTACTCAATTTTAAGAAAACTTTAAATTTGTTTTAGTTGCCATGCCCGCGTATGCCGCGGCATGGTACCAATTATATATTTTTCTACTTACTGGTATCCTGAGGTTGGACTGGAGACTTAAAAGCGAGAGGTCATAATTTTTAAATTGAGTTTAAATCTACGGAGTAAGAAAAAGGCTCGATCGCCATGTGCAAAATAAAATCTAAATGGCAATAGGAGGATTCGAAATCACGCGATGACGGGACGTCCGCGACCAGTATTCTGTATACACTTCAACCTTTAATTGTGCGCGTGCTTCCACGATAATTTGTGCGCGTCGTATATCGCGTCCTCACAGGAAAATGAGTGAGTTCAAAGCTATTTTAAAAGGGTACCAGTTAATTAGGTCAAAACTATTAATCTAATAGCCCATGAGGTGCACCATGGCAGATCAGTATTTATTAAGTGTTGTTAATAATTTTCATTAACCGGCAAATAAACTGAATGGTTTCATTTTAAATCTAAGTGAAAAATGAAAATTAAACGGTATAAACCATCAAAATGAAAACAACGGCTTAAGCGATGTTAATATTCAACTAAATCGAAAGAACTTCTGAATTAAACTGTGTGAAATGAAATTTAAGAACTATAGTTTTATGCTGAGAGTATTGACGTGTTCGTTCTGCGGGAGCTCGAGGGAATATTTTTGAATATGGCAAAAACAAGAATTTAATCAAATAACGAGATTAAAATAGATGTCGCGTGCACCATAGGGTATGTAATCTTAAACCACAGTTATAGTGCCCCATAATTTATTACAGCAATAACCGATTATAAAGTTTGTACAATATAAAATAATCATATATATTAAATCATTTCAATTTAAACTTGTAAATTTGCAATTTTAATTACCTACCACTAAATAAAAAAAAAGGGTTAATTGATTTACTAGTGTTTAATTTTTCCAAAAGCAAACACTAATTATACAAAAACTTTGTGCATTTATAGGTAAGAATATCAAACCCGTGAAGGGACAGAAATTATAAATTATCGTTGAAAGAAATATGAATGTCACAGTCTAAGAAATCAGAAAGCTATAATGAAATAATTAATATGAATAAAAAAATTACATATAAATTCGGCCTATCGAAACATTAAATTATGTAGAAGTCATTCGTAGAAATCACTCTTGGAAAGGGTAACTTAAAGCCTACTATGAGTTTAATGGTAGAATTGCGTAATACCAATTAGTTTAAGCTGGCGCTTTTGAAATGTTTAGTTTTTAGGGTGAAGAATTTTAGTTCCTTAAGAGGGGTTGCCGTTTGGATGCCACTCGAGATTTTGAGCATGTTTCACCACGGGGTATACACTAACAAACCTTTACTTGTGCCTTATCGTCACCTGACACCTCTGCCAAAGTTTAGTTGATTCTTACTTTTTCCGTTCTCCTAGACTTTGGTGATATCTTATGGTGATGGTTGCAGTTTCCAGCTTGTAAAAGCAAACACTCGGTTTTTTATAACCTTTACATTCTTTAACTCTACATAATTTAAAGTTTCGATAGGCCGAATTTATATGTAATTTTTTTTATTCATATTAATTATTTCATTATAGCTTTCTGATTACTTAGACTGTGACATTCATATTTCTTTCAACGATAATTTATAATTTCTGTCCCTTCACGGGTTTGATATTCTTACCTATAAATGCACTTTTTTGAAGTGCGAAGCAAAACAAGGTTTTTGTATAATTTAATTTATATTTAACCATGGTCAATAAATTTAATATTAAAAAACCATCTGGAAGGTTTTCATAACAAATTGAACATGAAATTCAACAGAAAGCCGGCGTTATTTCTCTTCATCGGTGAAATTCATAAATTACAAAAAGCGTACCAAAACCGCAAATTAGATCGAGATGCAAAAAAAGAGGTACACGAAGTAAAGTTACCGTTTATCAACATCAACAAAAGATACATTATACAAAAAAGAGGTTGCTTCGCACCCTTAAAAAAACTCTTTATCTAACTCGAATCAAACCCGTGAAGGGACAGAAATTATTTGTTAGAGAAAGAGCAATTTCATATCTTTAAAATCATAGTTAGTAGATTTAGTCTACTACTTCAAAGATTTTATTACTATTATATATTTTCCAAATAACGGATAAAGACGACCTAGGACTAATGATAAATATATATATACATTAAAAGAACTCCATCTTTAGCTAATTTTATTAGTGATACTGATAGAATTTAAAATTAACTTCAATGGGAGAGGAAGGTTAACTAGGTCGTCTTTATCCGTTTTTTGGAAAATATATAATAGTAATAAAATTTTTGAAGTAGTAGACTAAATCTACTAACTATGATTTTAAAGATATGAAATTGGTCTTTCTCTAACAAATAATTTATGTCCCTTCAAGGGTTTGATTCGAGTTAGATAAAGAGTTTTTTAAGGGTGCGAAGCAACCTCTTTTTTGTATAATTTCTGTCCTTTTTTCACCAAAAACATACACCTTTTCCACATTTCACTATTTTGCTTTATAGGTTTATTGAACCTTAATTATTACTAATGCTGAATAAAAATTAAAGCGTTTAATTGAGGCTTCAATCTATTCGTAATTGAGACCCTGGTACAAATCTCGAAAGGCAGAGATTAACTAACCTAACCTACCTAAGTTGTAAAACAGGGATGGGCTAGTTCAATTGATTAACTAACCTAAACTAATCTTACCTAAAATACTACAAGAGGAACGCGTTAGCCCGAGTTATAGGGATTACCTAGTTGGAGGGATGGGCTATTTCCAGGGTTTAATTAAACTAATTTAACCTTAAAAATTACTTGATGGAATGGATAACCCGAGGGATTAACTAGTTGGAACGATGGGCTAATTCGAGGAATTAACTAACCTAACCTAGCCTTACCTAAAATATTACAAATAGCCCGAGCTAAGGATTAACTAGTTGGAGGGATTGGCTAATTAGAGGGATTAACTAACCTAACCTCACCTTAAAGATTACCAGATGGACGGGGGAGGTCGAGGGATTAACTAACCTAGCCTTACCTAATATATTACAAGAGGGACGGGCTAGACCAAGCTAGAGATTAAATTTATAATTTTGAATCGCATCGACAAAAAATGAGCATGGAAAGCGAAACAATTCTTTAAAGCAAGAGAACATAATTCAGGAGACCAGAAGTATATGGCCGTTTATTTCACTCGCCGACATCAATTTCCGTTTCGTATATCCTATTTAACATTCTAAATCTTTTTTTATTATACTGAAGTTAGACGTGCTTTAGATACAGACTTCATTGGCCAACTACTTAATAGCAACGTTATTACGTAGTAGTAATGACGAAGCTATTGGATCTATAGCACATCCTAGTCGCAAAACTGAAGTATTTTAAAAAATAGAGTAGAGATTGAGAACGTTAAACTATAAATGTCATGTGTAATCGAGCACTTGGCAGGATATGAAGTCCAACTCAAGTGATATTTAATCCCTAGAACTCTCATTGTGAAATGTTTTTACAGTGACTTTATATATTAAATTGGCCACATTTCTAGGTAAGGCGATTTACATTCAATCGCCTCGGTTTATTCGAGTACTCTACCCAAAAGATCGTGAGAAATAGGTCTCTTATCACCGAAATATAGGTGAGAAACGATTGCCTAAACAATCGAAGACGTCACCATTGCACAAACGAGAGGGCTCGCCACAATTTTAAACTCTAACGTAAACCACGCATTGGTACAGTGCATCTGTGAGTACTGAATCTGCAAATCTCGTTTATATAGGCCGAGAAGAGATGTATTATTAAAGTTAAAAAATCAAATGATAAGAAAATCATGCCAACTTTTTAATTACGGTGAATTAGGGTGAATATAATGGGATACTCATGATATGACATAATAGTCAAAATTAGACGGCTGAAGAGGGCTACCCTAGTAAAAGAACCCAATAAATGCAATTTTCCGTTAGCGATAAAAAATGCCATTAAAAAAAGCTTATCAACTGTTTAATAAAATCAATTTTTGTTTATCAATTTAAAGCCAATTAATAAAGCTCGGCTAGTTATATGTTTTACCCTTTTCGTCACCCATACAGGCATCTGTCTCTCTATTAACTCGAATTCGATGGATATTCATTATTAGGATAAACACGTTCGTGTTTATCCCTTTATCTAAACTCGAATTTCATCAGAAAACGTAATGTCTTTTCCAATGGACCCGCGGCGCTTGATAACTGAAATCGTCGTCGTCGTCGTTTCCCTCTTCCCACCGTCCACTGAATTCGAATTAATACAGACAAAGGTACTTTTGAAAAAATTTGATAAGACTTCGATCAGGTACAAGAGTATCTCTAGTTAAACACATATTTCAATAATGAAATGTTGATTATGTATACGAAGTAATAGAAAGTAAGGTGCCTGAATGGGTTACAAAAGGGTGAGATCTTAAGCTTAGCCGAGCTTTACTAATTGCTTCAAAATGATAAACAAAAATTTTATTTCTTAAACAGTAGAATGATAAGGAATATCCATCGAATTCGAGTTAATAGAAAGTAAGGTGCCTGAATGGGTTACAAAAGGGTGAAATCATAAGCTTAGCCGAGCTTTATTAATTGCTTCAAAATGGTAAACAAAATTTTATTTCTTAAACAGTAGAATGATAATGAATATCCATCGAATTCGAGTTAATAGAGAGACAGATGCCTGTATGGGTGACGAAAAGGGTAAAACATATAACTAGCCGAGCTTTATTAATTGGCTTTAAATTGATAAACAAAAATTGATTTTATTAAACAGTTGATAAGTTTTTTAATGGCATTTTTTATCGTTAACGGAAAATTGCATTTATTGGGTTCTTTTACTAGGGTAGCCCTCTTCAGCCGTCTAATTTTGACTATTATGTCATATCATGAGTATCCCATTATATTCACCCTAATTCACCGTAATTAAAAAGTTGGCATGATTTTCTTATCATTTGATTTTTTAACTTTAATAATATATCTCTTCTCGGCCTATATAAACGAGATTTGCAGATTCAGTACTCACAGATGCACTGTACCAATGCGTGGTTTACGTTAGCGTTTTAAAATTGTGGCGAGTCCTCTTGTTTGTGTAATGGTGACGTCTTCGAATGTTTAGGCAATCGTTTCTCACCTATATTTCGGTGATAAGAGACCTATTTCTCACGATCTTTTGGGTAGAGTACTCGAATAAACCGAGGCGATTGAATGTAAATCGCATTACCTAGAAATGTGGCCAATTTAATATATTAAGTCACTAGTTGTAAAAACATTTCACAATGAGAGTTCTAGGCATTAAATATCACTTGAGTTGGACTTCATATCCTGCCAAGTGCTCGATTACACATGAAATTTATAGTTTAACGTTCTCAATCTCTACTTTATTTTTTAAAATACTTGAGTTTTTGCGACTAGGATGTGCTTTAGATCCAATAGCTTCGTCATTACAACTACGTAATAACGTAGCTATTAAGTAGTTGGCCAATTATTGAAGTCTGTATCTAAAGCACGTCTAACTTAATTATAATAAAAAATAAAGATTTAGAATGTTAAATAGGATATACGAAACGAAAATTGATGTCGGCGAGTTAAATAAACGGCCACATACTTCTGGTCTCTATAATTATGTTCTCTTGCTTTAAAGAATTGTTTCGCTTTCCATGCTAATTTTTTGTCGATGCGATTCAATATTATAAATTTAATCTCTAGCTCGGTCTAGCCCGTCCCTCTTGTAATATTTTAGGTAAGGCTAGGTTAGTTAATCCCTCGACCTCCCCCGTCCATCTGGTAATCTTTAAGGTGAGGTTAGGTTAGTTAATCCCTCTAATTAGCCAATCCCTCCAACTAGTTAATCCTTAGCTCGGGCTATTTGTAATATTTTAGGTAAGGTTAGGTTAGTTAATTCCTCGAATTAGCCCATCGTTCCAACTAGTTAATCCCTCGGGTTACCTATTCCATCAAGTAATCTTTAAGGTTAAATTAGGTTAATTAAACCCTGGAAATAGCCCATCCCTCCAACTAGGTAATCCACATAACTCGGGCTAACCCGTTCCTCTTGTAGTATTTTAGGTAAGATTTGTTTAGGTTAGTTAATCAATTGAACTAGCCCATCCCTATTTTTCAACTTAGGTAAGGTTAGGTTAGTTAATCTCTGCCTTTCGAGATTTGTACCAGGGTCTCAATTACGAATAGATTGAAGCCTCAATTAAACGCTTTAATTTTTATTCAGCATTAGTAAGAATTAAGGTTCAATAAACCTATAAAGCAAAATAGTGAAATGTGGAAAAGGTGTATATTTTTGGAGAAAAAGGACAGAAATTATACAAAAAAGAGGTTGCTTCGCACCCTTAAAAAAACTCTTTATCTAAATCGAATCAAACCCTTGAAGGGACAGAAATTATTTGTTAGAGAAAGAGCAATTTCATATCTTTAAAATTATAGTTAGTAGATTTAGTCTACTACTTCAAAGATTTTATTACTATTATATATTTTCCAAAAAACGGATAAAGACGACCTAGTTAACCGTCCTCTCCCATTGATGTTTATTTTAAATTCTATCAGTATCACTAATAAAATTAGCTAAAGATGGAGTTCCTTTAATGTATATATATTTATCATTAGTCCTAGGTCGTCTTTATCCGTTTTTTGGAAAATATATAATAGTAATAAAATCTTTGAAGTAGTAGACTAAATCTACTAACTATAATTTAAAAGATATGAAATTGCTCTTTCTCTAACAAATAATTTCTGTCCCTTCAAGGGTTTGATTCGATTTAGATAAAGAGTTTTTTTAAGGGTGCGAAGCAACCTCTTTTTTGTATAATCATTCTACTGTTTAAGAAATAAAATTTTGTTTACCATTTTGAAGCAATTAATAAAGTTCGGCTAAGCTTTTGATTTCACCCTTTTGTAACCCATTCAGGCACCTTTCTTTCTATTAACTCGAATTCGATGGATATTCCTTATCATTCTACTGTTTAAGAAATAAAATTTTTGTTTATCATTTTGAAGCAATTAGTAAAGCTCGGCTAAGCTTAAGATCTCACCCTTTTGTAACCCATTCAGGAACCTTACTTTATATTACTTCGTATACTTAATCAACATTTCATTATTGAAATCTGTGTTTAACTAGAGATACTTTTGTACCCGAACGAAGTCTTATCAAATTTTTTCAAAAGTACCTTTGTCTGTATTAATTCGAATTCAGTGGACGGTGGGAAGAGGGAAACGACGACGACGACGACGACGATTTCAGTTATCAAGCGCCGCGGGTCCATTGGAAAAGACATTACAGTTTCTGATGAAATTCGAGTTTAGATAAAGGGATAAACACGAACGTGTTTATCCTAATAAACGCGGTAAATAATTATCGCGAAAATATTAAAAATCCATTGAAAAAAAAAAATTGTTATGGCCCTCTCTCTACTAGATAGTGTAGCTGCCGATTTTTACACCAAATTCTTATTTAAAAAATGAATTACATCGATTAAAAATTGTATTTTTTTCTAATAAAAAAAGCATAGTATAAAAACTGTCTGCCTGATAAGTAGTAGAAATTATAAGTAAGCCTTTGCGTGATATATAAGGGTCCCAAATGCATGGGTCCAATATTACGATATTTAACTTTTACCAAAAATTCTTATCTGAATTATAGTTATACGCGGAGCTCAAACAAAAAATTCGCAGGTATGAATTGAAGGACTTCTAAATATATTAATTTTGCATATTTAGATAAGTTGGGTTAGCTTACGTATAGATCATATTCGTCAAACTGAACTCGTTCCGAATATAAATTAAAAAAATTTTACACTTGCGATTTAAAATATATTTTGACAGACATAATAAATTGATTCTTTTTTGATGAAATTCGGCGAAAAATTTAAGTAGTCTCGAAACGATATTATATGGTGTATATGAACAATATTGGACACAAGCACGATAGGACACGATATCGATGGCACCATAAGCCTATGAACCCACCCATAAGCCTGAATTTGAGGGAATTTATCTTTTGCACTGTCTAGGCAAAACTAGCTATGTACATAGATCAGGGAAACTTTCTTAAGATCACGTAAAGCTTGCAATTCCTAAAATAGTCCTCGAGGTGGCAAACAACCGAAAATCTCTCTTAGGAGCTTGTGCAATGCTGATTATACATAGTATTATTATGTACTAGCTGAAGGCCCGCCCTACGGGCGGGCTTCATCTACAGACGCTTTGGGCCTCATGAAATTGTATTAACATATGTTAAATTGTTTTTATCATGAGAAACCAAAATATTTATTTGCGTATGTTTGACAATTGCACAAAATAGAAAATAATTCACCCAACATAATTATTTATATTAAAGGATAAAAACAATTTGAGGGGATTATCTTTTGTGGCCGAAAAAATCACAGTATTTCTTTATAAACAACGTTTTTAGTGAAAATATTCTCTTTTTCTTTAAAAGTGCCCCCTGATAATCGGTAACTACAACTTTAATTTTAATATTTTTGTGAGATGTTACTCTTGAAAACGCGACATACAGTTGGCCATGGGCAAAAACCGGTTCTCGTAAATTAGAAACTTAACGGTATTTTATTATGGAAATTTTATATTTTCAGGTGCGTATTTCTGACAATTCTGCTGGTCGTAGAGTTTTTAAAGAATTGTTTCTGAATTTCGCGAGTTCAAATTAGTCGTTAACCATTGGGGTTTTGAATATTGCCTTCTAGTCTTAAGTTATACTACAAAGTATATTTTAATATTATAAATCTCAACAGTTAAAACATATTTTATCATGCAATTTGAAAGTTATTTATGTTTGAAAACACTTATAACAAGTTATTTTTGAACGATTTGGACTGTTTTAATATGCGTAAAAAATATCAAATCCCACATGTTTTTAGGTAATTTACAGTTAGTTATTAGTCTCGAACTAGACTCGCTTAGCCTTAATATATTTTGATAATATTTTGCAATATTACATTTATTAGCTGATGCCATAAAAATGTCGTATACAATTATAGCGAGAAAAAAAATTTAACTAGCTAGAATTTTCCTTTGAATCAGCAATTGATTAGTATGAACAAAAAAAATAATAATTTCTTCGAGCCTTAATTCGTAAATTTAATAATTAACCACAAAGAACTTGTAAGATTATAGCGAGTTTTGATATACCTTTGGGTGGTTCATAACTGAGACTAGGGCTAGACGTTTGTTAATTTAATCTTAAATATTTTGTTAATTTAAAATAGTTTCATAATTTTAAACTTTTTCTTTAAAAACAATTATATCTAAAAAAAAAAAAAAAATCAAACCGTTTTCATTTCAAAATAATCGAAAATGATTATTATCTCTTAATGGTGTTGTTTTTTTTTTTTTTTTTTTTTTTTTTTTTTTAATTTTTACATCCAAACGCCCAGGCCTAAAAGAGTCACCCTCAACAGAGAAAATGTTTTTAAATAATTTTTACAGGGCTAAGGGTTGCAGAAGTCAAAATGTCTATTCAACAAGGAAAATATGTTTTCAAATATGTTGCGAGTTAAAAGCGTTGCATGTTGACAACAAAACTTTTATTATATGGCCTAAAGACTCAACTATTTGCGTCCGCTTGCGCATTTTCATTTGCGTAGTAACCTTTTGCGCGGTTCCCATTTGCGCAGTTTGCCATTCGAGCTGTCCACAAGAGGGACAGGCTAGTTCGAGTGATTAACTAACATAACATAACTTGCAAATGAACACTGCGCAAATGGAAAAAGCGCAAATGAAAAACTGCGCTTGTGGGAAATGCGCAACGACTCAACTAGTAAATTCAATTTATTCCTTTAAATCTACGAATTATTTACTTTGAACAGCAGAGTCGATAAAAAAAGCCACTTTCAGAGAGGTTAATATACCAGTAGAAGTGTCTGCATTATCCCTTTTAAGTTAGGCTATCACTGATTTATCTCCAAACTTAAACTGAGCGGGCCTAATTTTTTTTAGAAAGATCGTTAGAAAAAGATTCAAAATATATACTATATACTATAGAAACAATTACAGCGACAGTGAAAATACATATTTTACAATCGCCATTTTCCCAAATTTCTAAAATTACCCCATATGTCATCAGATATATGATGACGTGGTTATTACAGAGCTTAGAGTTGGCAGCTTTCTCGCAGCGTTTTTCGAAAAAAGTACTTAATTCAGAAAGTCCCTTGGGAGATGCAACCTAACAACAAGTGCTTTTTTATCGATTCCTTATTGTTTAAATAGGCCTAATCCACTATTAAAAAAATTTACGAACAAATATTAAACTAGAAATAAATTTAAAACTTACCGGTAAAATAGGCTTAGCTGGATCCTGATTTCCTCGCGTATAAGGTCTAGTGGTGATCTCGCGTGAACGGAGTGTATGTAAAAAGCAATCCTCAAAACAGCGTTTGTCAATTGAGCGGTGACTCAAAACCGCAATTTCGCATAAACGCAATTCCCGACTGGGCTTTTCCTAATACGGCGGGTTATCAGTTGAGCAGCTTTTTACTTCAGCCGTTTCCCAGTTGCGAGTTTATGTAAAATAGCAAATCCCAAATGGGTTAAGTTAGGTTAGATTAAGTAAAGTTTAAGCATATGGGGGTCGGCCCGCCTTTTGCCTATAGGAGAAACACTGAAATTATAGGTAAGTATAGGTTTCAAATATGAAGCTATATTTAAAGGATGTTAACCGCCTAATATCTCATTTTAAAACTAAACAGATTGAAGATGACATTTGAACCCAGTTCCTTAAACGTTTTCACTTATTTTTTATAGTTTTTGAGCACCATCCCCATTAAAATATTCATTTAACTCTTGTAGTTTTTAAGTACCACATATATATTAAAAATATACAGTAGAGAATGTTTCGGAAACCGCCCTTTTGAGGCACTGCTATTTTAGGAAACGCTGTTTTGAGAAGCGCTATGTTGAAACGCCGCTGTTTTGGGATGCCGCTGTTTTGGGATGCCGATGTTTTGGGATGCCGCTGTTTTGGGAACTGCTAATTTGAGAACCGCTATTTTGAGACGGCGCTGTTTTGGGAACTGCTGTTTTGGTAATTGCTCTTTTGAAAACTGCTCAACTGGCAGTAGACCGCGTGAACCACGGGCCTTCGCTCGTGTATCCCGCTAAGCCTATTTTTCCGGGAAAGTTTTAAATTTATTTCTAGTTTAATCAGAAGTAGATGAAACCCTCCTTTGAAGTCTACTACTCTATTGTTCGATATAGCGCTCCTCTCTGTATGGGTAAAATTCCCAATTTTACGAGATCGGAGGGGTCCTACTTCATACCCCCCTGTCTACACAAAATTGGAAATTCTCTCGCTCCACAAACGACGACGTTTTTTGACGAACTCCAAGGCTGCTAGAGATATTCGCTCGACGAACTCCCGCTCCGAAAATATCTACCGTTAGGAGGCGTACGAATCGCGCTTCTTGAAACTAACCCATACAGAGAGGGTTAGACAAGACCAGGAAGTAATAGACTACAAAGGAGGGATTCATAGGCTTCTGGTTTAATATATGTTTTGTAAACATTTTATTGGTGAATTAGGCCCTATTTACACGATAAGGAACCGATAAAAAAATAGCTTATTAGGTTGCATTCTCACTTTAAGAATATTTGTTAATACCCGGCTGAATTATATTACAAACTAAAATGGCCACAAAGATATATTCTTGGAAATTCCCTGGTTACAATAGGGCGTATATTCGGATGGTGAGGTGACTAGTAATCTTAGATAATTTTGTTATTTCAGAGTTCAGATTATTTTAATTGGAATGAAACTGCGCGTAGAAGTTTCGAAGACGGAAAAGATTTGGAGAGAGATACACTATCTATGATGTAATATATATTCCGAATCGATTCTCCTGATTCCGAATCAATTCTCGTGATTCCGAATCGATTCTCGTGATTCCGAATCGATTCTCGTGATTCCGAATCGATTCTCCCGAATCCGAATCGATTCTCCCGATTCCGAATCGATTCTCCCGATTCCGAATCGATTCTCCCGATTCCGAATCGATTCTCCCGATTCCGAATCGATTCTCCCGATTCCGAATCGATTCTCCCGATTCCGAATCGATTCTCCCGATTCCGAATCGATTCTCCCGATTCCGAATCGATTCTCCCGATTCCGAATCGATTCTCCCGATTCCGAATCGATTCTCCCGATTCCGAATCGATTCTCCCGATTCCGAATCGATTCTCCCGAATCCGAATCGATTCTCCCGAATCCGAATCGATTCTCCCGAATCCGAATCGATTCTCCCGAATCCGAATCGATTCTCCCGAATCCGAATCGATTCTCCCGAATCCGAATCGATTCTCCCGAATCCGAATCGATTCTCCCGATTCCGAATCGATTCTCCCGATTCCGAATCGATTCTCCCGATTCCGAATCGATTCTCCCGATTCCGAATCGATTCTCCCGATTCCGAATCGATTCTCCCGATTCCGAATCGATTCTCCCGATTCCGAATCGATTCTCCCGATTCCGAATCGATTCTCCCGATTCCGAATCGATTCTCCCGATTCCGAATCGATTCTCCCGATTCCGAATCGATTCTCCCGATTCCGAATCGATTCTCCCGATTCCGAATCGATTCTCCCGATTCCGAATCGATTCTCCCGATTCCGAATCGATTCTCCCGATTCCGAATCGATTCTCCCGATTCCGAATCGATTCTCCCGATTCCGAATCGATTCTCCCGATTCCGAATCGATTCTCCCGATTCCGAATCGATTCTCCCGATTCCGAATCGATTCTCCCGATTCCGAATCGATTCTCCCGATTCCGAATCGATTCTCCCGATTCCGAATCGATTCTCCCGATTCCGAATCGATTCTCCCGATTCCGAATCGATTCTCCCGATTCCGAATCGATTCTCCCGATTCCGAATCGATTCTCCCGATTCCGAAACGATTCTCCCGATTCCGAATCGATTCTCCCGATTCCGAAACGATTCTCCCGATTCCGAAACGATTCTCCCGATTCCGAATCGATTCTCCCGATTCCGAATCGATTCTCCCGATTCCGAATCGATTCTCCCGATTCCGAATCGATTCTCCCGATTCCGAATCGATTCTCCCGATTCCGAATCGATTCTCCCGATTCCGAATCGATTCTCCCGATTCCGAATCGATTCTCCCGATTCCGAATCGATTCTCCCGATTCCGAATCGATTCTCCCGATTCCGAATCGATTCTCCCGATTCCGAATCGATTCTCCCGATTCCGAATCGATTCTCCCGATTCCGAATCGATTCTCCCGATTCCGAATCGATTCTCCCGATTCCGAATCGATTCTCCCGATTCCGAATCGATTCTCCCGGTTCCGAATCGATTCTCCCGGTTCCGAATCAATTCTCCCGATTCCGAATCGATTCTCCCGATTCCGAATCGATTCTCCCGATTCCGAATCGATTCTCCCGATTCCGAATCGATTCTCCCGAATCCGAATCGATTCTCCCGATTCCGAATCGATTCTCCCGATTCCGAATCGATTCTCCCGTTTCCGAATCGATTCTCCCGTTTCCGAATCGATTCTCCCGATTCCGAATCGATTCTCCCGATTCCGAATCGATTCTCCCGATTCCGAATCGATTCTCCCGATTCCGAATCGATTCACCCGATTCCGAATCGATTCTCCTGATTCCGAATCGATTCTCCAGATTCCGAATCGATTCTCCTGATTCCGAATCGATTCTCCTGATTCCGAATCAGGAAGGTATTAAGGTAAGCTTTAAGCCGAGTTCGATAGAAACTAGTGTCACCTACAGCATAAGCTACTAATTAATCCATGCCTACAGATAGAAAGTTAATTTACAAATAAATTGAAACATGATTTTTTAAGAGAGCACTAGAACTATTTATTATAGAATTTAAATTATGCGTAATTAAAGTTTTTAAAAAAATCGTACGCCTTTATTTCCTTCTTCCTACTAATCTAGCGTGACCTAGTGACAAAAAGCTAAAAGCAAATTCATTTACAAAATATAATTAAATTTAAATATTATATTATGAACGCGGAAGAGTAGTAATATTTTATTATATAATTTAAATTAAGAGTAATAAACTTTTAAAAATATTTTCCCTTGAAATGGGCACATATAAAGCTTTATAAGCGGCGCTACTATGGCCCAGCCTGGCTTCCGTAGAGCACCTATCACAAATTTAAGAAGTTTTTATTTCCGATTCATTCACGTACATATAGCATATTCGTTAGCGCGTTTGTATGGCTATCCCTAAACCAAGCAGCGTCGAGCATGGACAGTAACTGGGAGGGAGACCTCCTGTGAGATGTTTTATTTAAATAGGAAATTTCAAAATTTCGAAATTGTACCGCCACCTATGAGAAGAGTAGTGAACTAAAATATTAGAATTTTCTTGCGATGATGTAATTACGAACACCGCAAACGACGGACACACACACACACACTAACACCTACACACAAACACGATTAGGAACGAACCTCTCTGTGAACTAAAGTTCACTCGGAGAGGTAAAAAATATTTGCACCTTAGGCACACTCTTTCCTTGTCGTTTGTCTCTCCATATCGTAAATAGTTCCCACTGCTTTATCGTTAATGTTTTTACATTTACTAGTAAATAATAATAACGAATTCCTTAGAACCACCAAATACGTTGAAACGGACCTAAAAAGACAATATACATTGAGAACTGAATTCATCGTACAACCAATGCTTGCATCGGTCTACCCCCATTTCGCCCAAAAACATTTGGCCCAATTCCCATTTCGCCCAATCTCAAATAATCTAACCTAACCCTACCTAACCTAACAATTGGACGAAATGGGAATAGATCATTTTGGGCGAAATATTTTGGGCGAAATGGGGACATACCCTTGCATCAGCCTCAGAAACCGAAATAAATGAATTGAGTCCCGTGACCTTTGACGAATTGTTCATTTGCTTTTTCATTTGGAAATGCGGGATGTCATTCGCTTCAGTCAGCTTCTTCTTCGAGTTTCTTTCGTTTTTTATAAGACGTCTGATGCAGAAATCGCCACAACGAGGCAGGCTAACCACGAATGACAAAGTTGTAGACAACATCCTGGGATTCTTTACGAAAATATGGATAACTTGTACCGAAGAGTAAAAGAGGTTATTCTCTGCACAAAAATGATTACCATGATGATAAACTTATAATATTATAAATAATTAACGAGAGTGCTAGTACTTATTAATCCATTTTTAAACTAAATTATATCTTTAATCAGTGTACTTGAAATGTAAGGATGATATTTAATCGGCGCACTTGACCATGAGATGTAAAGGAAATATTTAATCGGCGCACTTGACCACGAGATGTAAAGAAAATATTTAATCAGTGTACTTGACCATGAGATGTAAAGGAAATATTTAATCGGCGCACTTGACCACGAGATGTAAAGGAAATATTTAATCGGCGCACTTGAGCATGAGATGTAAAGGAAATATTTAATCGGCGCACTTGACCACGAGATGTAAAGAAAATATTTAATCGGTGCACTTGACCATGAGATGTAAAGAAAATATTTAATCAGTGCACTTGACCATGAGATGTAAAGAAAATATTTAATCAGTGCACTTGACCATGAGATGTAAAGAAAATATTTAATCAGTGTACTTGACCATGAGATGGAAAGGAAATATTTAATCGGTGCACTTGACCATGAGATGGAAAGGAAATATTTAATCGACGCACTTGACCATTAGATGTAAAGAAAATATTTAATCGGCGCACTTGACCATGAGATGTAAAGAAAATATTTAATCAGTGCACTTGACCATGAGATGTAAAGAAAATATTTAATCAGTGCACTTGACCATGAGATGTAAAGAAAATATTTAATCGACGCACTTGACCATGAGATGTAAAGAAAATATTTAATCAGTGCACTTGACCAATAGATGTAAAGAAAATCTTTAATCAGTGTACTTGACCATGAGATGTAAAGGAAATATTTAATCGGTGCACTTGAGCACGAGATGGAAAGGAAATATTTAATCGACGCACTTGACCATGAGATGTAAAGGAAATTTTTAATCGGTGCACTTGACCATGAGATGGAAAGAAAATATTTAATCGGCGCACTTGACCATGAGATGTAAAGAAAATATTTAATCAGTGCACTTGATCATGAGATGTAAAGAAAATATTTAATCAGTGCACTTGACCATGAGATGTAAAGAAAATATTTAATCAGTGCACTTGACCAATAGATGTAAAGAAAATCTTTAATCGGCGCACTTGACCAATAGATGCAAAGAAAATATTTAATCGGTGCACTTGACCATGAGATGTAAAGAAAATATTTAATCAGTGCACTTGACCATGAGATGTAAAGAAAATATTTAATCAGTGCACTTGACCATGAGATGTAAAGAAAATATTTAATCGACGCACTTGACCATGAGATGTAAAGAAAATATTTAATCAGTGCACTTGACCAATAGATGTAAAGAAAATCTTTAATCGGCGCACTTGACCAATAGATGCAAAGAAAATATTTAATCGGTGCACTTGACCATGAGATGTAAAGAAAATATTTAATTAGTGCACTTGACCATGAGATGGAAAGGAAATATTTAATCGACGCACTTGACCATGAGATGTAAAGGAAATTTTTAATCGGTGCACTTGACCATGAGATGGAAAGAAAATATTTAATCGGCGCACTTGACCATGAGATGTAAAGAAAATATTTAATCAGTGCACTTGATCATGAGATGTAAAGAAAATATTTAATCAGTGCACTTGACCATGAGATGTAAAGAAAATATTTAATCAGTGCACTTGACCAATAGATGTAAAGAAAATCTTTAATCGGCGCACTTGACCAATAGATGCAAAGAAAATATTTAATCGGTGCACTTGACCATGAGATGTAAAGAAAATATTTAATCAGTGCACTTGACCATGAGATGTAAAGAAAATATTTAATCAGTGCACTTGACCATGAGATGTAAAGAAAATATTTAATCAGTGCACTTGACCAATAGATGTAAAGAAAATCTTTAATCGGCGCACTTGACCAATAGATGCAAAGAAAATATTTAATCGGTGCACTTGACCATGAGATGTAAAGAAAATATTTAATTAGTGCACTTGACCATGAGATGTAAAGAAAATATTTAATCGGTGCACTTGACCATGAGATGTAAAGGAAATATTTAATCGGTGCACTTGACCAATAGATGTAAAGAAAATATTTAATCAGTGCACTTGTCCATTAGATGTAAAGGAAATATTTAATCGGCGCACTTGACCAATTGATGGAAAGAAAATATTTAATCGGCGCACTTGACCATGAGATGTAAAGGAAATATTTAATCGGCGCACTTGACCACGAGATGTAAAGAAAATCTTTAATCGGCGCACTTGACCAATAGATGCAAAGAAAATATTTAATCGGTGCACTTTACCATGAGATGTAAAGAAAATATTTAATCAGTGCACTTGACCATGAGATGTAAAGAAAATATTTAATCAGTGCACTTGACCATGAGGTGTAAAGAAAATATTTAATCGGTGCACTTGACCATGAGATGTAAAGGAAATATTTAATCGGTGCACTTGACCAATAGATGTAAAGAAAATATTTAATCGGCGCACTTGACCAATTGATGTAAAGAAAATATATAATCGGCGTACTTGACCATGAGATGTAAAGGAAATATTTAATCAGTGCACTTGACCATGAGATGTAAAGAAAATATTTAATCAGTGCACTTGACCAATAGATGTAAAGAAAATCTTTAATCAGTGTACTTGACCATGAGATGTAAAGGAAATATTTAATCGGTGCACTTGACCATGAGACGTAAAGAAAATATTTAATCAGTGCACTTGACCAATAGATGTAAAGAAAATCTTTAATCAGTGTACTTGACCATGAGATGGAAAGGAAATATTTAATCGTCGCACTTGACCATGAGATGGAAAGAAAATATTTAATCGGCGCACTTGACCATGAGATGTAAAGGAAATATTTAATCGGCGCACTTGACCACGAGATGTAAAGGAAATATTTAATCGGCGCACTTGAGCATGAGATGTAAAGGAAATATTTAATCGGCGCACTTGACCACGAGATGTAAAGAAAATATTTAATCGGTGCACTTGACCATGAGATGTAAAGAAAATATTTAATCAGTGCACTTGACCATGAGATGTAAAGAAAATATTTAATCAGTGCACTTGACCATGAGATGTAAAGAAAATATTTAATCAGTGCACTTGACCAATAGATGTAAAGAAAATCTTTAATCGGCGCACTTGACCAATAGATGCAAAGAAAATATTTAATCGGTGCACTTGACCATGAGATGTAAAGAAAATATTAAATCGGTGCACTTGACCATGAGATGTAAAGGAAATATTTAATCGGTGCACTTGACCATGAGATGTAAAGAAAATATTTAATCCGTGCACTTGACCATGAGATGTAAAGAAAATATTTAATCGGTGCACTTGACCATGAGATGTAAAGAAAATATTTAATCGGTGCACTTGACCATGAGATGTAAAGAAAATATTTAATCAGTGCACTTGACCATGAGATGTAAAGAAAATATTTAATCAGTGCACTTGACCAATAGATGTAAAGAAAATATTTAATCGGCGCACTTGACCAATAGATGCAAAGAAAATATTTAATCGGTGCACTTGACCATGAGATGGAAAAGAAATATTTAATCGGCGCACTTGACCAATTGATGTAAAGAAAATATATAATCGGCGCACTTGACCATGAGATGTAAAGGAAATATTTAATCGTCGCACTTGACCATGAGATGGAAAGAAAATATTTAATCGGCGCACTTGACCATGAGATGTAAAGAAAATATTTAATCAGTGCACTTGATCATGAGATGTAAAGAAAATATTTAATCAGTGCACTTGACCATGAGATGAAAAGAAAATATTTAATCAGTGCACTTGACCATGAGATGTAAAGAAAATATTTAATCGGTGCACTTGACCATGAGATGTAAAGAAAATATTTAATCAGTGCACTTGACCATGAGATGTAAAGAAAATATTTAATCAGCGCACTTGACCAATAGATGTAAAGAAAATATTTAATCGGCGCACTTGACCAATAGATGCAAAGAAAATATTTAATCGGTGCACTTGACCATGAGATGGAAAGGAAATATTTAATCGGCGCACTTGACCAATTGATATAAAGAAAATATATAATCGGCGCACTTGACCATGAGATGTAAAGGAAATATTTAATCGTCGCACTTGACCATGAGATGGAAAGAAAATATTTAATCGGCGCACTTGACCATGAGATGGAAAGAAAATATTTAATCGGTGCACTTGACCAATAGATGTAAAGAAAATATTTAATCAGTGCACTTGTCCATTAGATGTAAAGGAAATATTTAATAAGTGCACTTGACCATGAGATGTAAAGAAAATATTTAATCAGTGCACTTGTCCATTAGATGTAAAGGAAATATTTAATCGGCGCACTTGACCAATTGATGTAAAGAAAATATATAATCGGCGCACTTGACCATGAGATGTAAAGTAAATATTTAATCAGTGCACTTGACCATGAGATGTAAAGAAAATATTTAATCAGTGCACTTGACCAATAGATGTAAAGAAAATCTTTAATCAGTGTACTTGACCATGAGATGTAAAGGAAATATTTAATCGGTGCACTTGACCATGAGATGGAAAGGAAATATTTAATCGTCGCACTTGACCATGAGATGGAAAGAAAATATTTAATCGGCGCACTTGACCATGAGATGTAAAGAAAATATTTAATCAGTGCACTTGATCATGAGATGTAAAGAAAATATTTAATCAGTGCACTTGACCATGATTTGTAAAGGAAATATTTAATCAATGTACTTGACCATGAGATGTAAATAAAATATTTAATCGGTGCACTTGACCAATAGATGTAAAGAAAATATTTAATCGGCGCACTTGACCAATAGATGCAAAGAAAATATTTAATCGGTGCACTTGACCATGAGATGGAAAGGAAATATTTAATCGGCGCACTTGACCAATTGATGTAAAGAAAATATATAATCGGCGCACTTGACCATGAGATGTAAAGGAAATATTTAATCGTCGCACTTGACCATGAGATGGAAAGAAAATATTTAATCGGCGCACTTGACCATGAGATGTAAAGAAAATATTTAATCAGTGCACTTGATCATGATATGTAAAGAAAATATTTAATCAGTGCACTTGACCATGAGATGTAAAGAAAATATTTAATCAGTGCACTTGACCATGAGATGTAAAGAAAATATTTAATCAATGCACTTGACCATGAGATGTAAAGAAAATATTTAATCAGTGCACTTGACCATGAGATGTAAAGAAAATATTTAATCAGTGCACTTGACCAATAGATGTAAAGAAAATATTTAATCGGCGCACTTGACCAATAGATGCAAAGAAAATATTTAATCGGTGCACTTGACCATGAGATGGAAAGGAAATATTTAATCGGCGCACTTGACCAATTGATGTAAAGAAAATATATAATCGGCGCACTTGACCATGAGATGTAAAGGAAATATTTAATCGTCGCACTTGACCATGAGATGGAAAGAAAATATTTAATCGGCGCACTTGACCATGAGATGGAAAGAAAATATTTAATCGGTGCACTTGACCAATAGATGTAAAGAAAATATTTAATCAGTGCACTTGTCCATTAGATGTTGTTGGAAAATATTGTACTTTGACCCCGTATTTTTTATGATAAGATAACTGGTCTATATCAACCTCTACCTGAAAACCGACGTTTCTTTAAGTGAGATATTGGTTTAGTTCATTCAGATAGATTAATATCATGTAATGTTAGGGTAGTGATATAAGATTGTATATTCACAATGTTATCGTAATGATTGATCTCTCTTGATTGTAAAATGAAAGGAACTAGCTATTAATTTAATACTTTAATTCAACGTTTAAAAACTCACATAGTAATAATAAAACAATTAAGTTATGTTATTAAACTTAGTCTTTATTCTTCATTTATAACAACAGATGTAAAGGAAATATTTAATCGGCGCACTTGACCAATTCATGTAAAGAAAATATTTAATCGGCGCACTTGACCATGAGATGTAAAGGAAATATTTAATCGGCGCACTTGACCACGAGATGTAAAGAAAATCTTTAATCGGCGCACTTGACCAATAGATGCAAAGAAAATATTTAATCGGTGCACTTGTCCATTAGATGTAAAGGAAATATTTAATCGGCGCACTTGACCAATTGATGTAAAGAAAATATATAATCGGCGCACTTGACCATGAGATGTAAAGGAAATATTTAATCAGTGCACTTGACCATGAGATATAAAGAAAATATTTAATCAGTGCACTTGACCAATAGATGTAAAGAAAATCTTTAATCAGTGTACTTGACCATGAGATGTAAAGGAAATATTTAATCGGTGCACTTGACCATGAGATGGAAAGGAAATATTTAATCGTCGCACTTGACCATGAGATGGAAAGAAAATATTTAATCGGCGCACTTGACCATGAGATGTAAAGAAAATATTTAATCAGTGCACTTGACCATGAGATGTAAAGAAAATATTTAATCAGTGCACTTGACCATGAGATGTAAAGGAAATATTTAATAGGCGCACTTGACCAATTGATGTAAAGAAAATATATAATCGGCGCACTTGACCATGAGATGTAAAGGAAATATTTAATCAGTGCACTTGACCATGAGACGTAAAGAAAATATTTAATCAGTGCACTTGACCAATAGATGTAAAGAAAATCTTTAATCAGTGTACTTGACCATGAGATGGAAAGGAAATATTTAATCGTCGCACTTGACCATGAGATGGAAAGAAAATATTTAATCGGCGCACTTGACCATGAGATGTAAAGGAAATATTTAATCGGCGCACTTGACCACGAGATGTAAAGGAAATATTTAATCGGCGCACTTGAGCATGAGATGTAAAGGAAATATTTAATCGGCGCACTTGACCACGAGATGTAAAGAAAATATTTAATCGGTGCACTTGACCATGAGATGTAAAGAAAATATTTAATCAGTGCACTTGACCATGAGATGTAAAGAAAATATTTAATCAGTGCACTTGACCATGAGATGTAAAGAAAATATTTAATCAGTGCACTTGACCAATAGATGTAAAGAAAATCTTTAATCGGCGCACTTGACCAATAGATGCAAAGAAAATATTTAATCGGTGCACTTGACCATGAGATGTAAAGAAAATATTAAATCGGTGCACTTGACCATGAGATGTAAAGGAAATATTTAATCGGTGCACTTGACCATGAGATGTAAAGAAAATATTTAATCCGTGCACTTGACCATGAGATGTAAAGAAAATATTTAATCAGTGCACTTGACCATGAGATGTAAAGAAAATATTTAATCAGTGCACTTGACCATGAGATGTAAAGAAAATATTTAATCGGTGCACTTGACCATTAGATGTAAAGGAAATATTTAATCGGCGCACTTGACCAATTGATGTAAAGAAAATATTTAATCGGCGCACTTGACCATGAGATGTAAAGGAAATATTTAATCGGCGCACTTGACCACGAGATGTAAAGAAAATATTTAATCAGTGCACTTGACCAATAGATGTAAAGAAAATCTTTAATCAGTGTACTTGACCATGAGATGTAAAGGAAATATTTAATCGGTGCACTTGACCATGAGATGGAAAGGAAATATTTAATCGTCGCACTTGACCATGAGATGGAAAGAAAATATTTAATCGGCGCACTTGACCAATAGATGCAAAGAAAATATTTAATCGGTGCACTTGACCATGAGATGTAAAGGAAATATTTAATCGGCGCACTTGCCCATGAGATGTAAAGAAAATATTTAATCAGTGCACTTGACCATGAGATGTAAAGAAAATATTTAATCAGTGCACTTGACCAATAGATGTAAAGAAAATATTTAATCGGCGCACTTGACCAATAGATGCAAAGAAAATATTTAATCGGTGCACTTGACCATGAGATGGAAAGGAAATATTTAATCGGCGCACTTGACCAATTGATGTAAAGAAAATATATAATCGGCGCACTTGACCATGAGATGTAAAGGAAATATTTAATCGTCGCACTTGACCATGAGATGGAAAGAAAATATTTAATCGGCGCACTTGACCATGAGATGTAAAGAAAATATTTAATCAGTGCACTTGATCATGAGATGTAAAGAAAATATTTAATCAGTGCACTTGACCATGAGATGTAAAGAAAATATTTAATCAGTGCACTTGACCATGAGATGTAAAGAAAATATTTAATCGGTGCACTTGACCATGAGATGTAAAGAAAATATTTAATCAGTGCACTTGACCATGAGATGTAAAGAAAATATTTAATCAGCGCACTTGACCAATAGATGTAAAGAAAATATTTAATCGGCGCACTTGACCAATAGATGCAAAGAAAATATTTAATCGGTGGACTTGACCATGAGATGGAAAGGAAATATTTAATCGGCGCACTTGACCAATTGATATAAAGAAAATATATAATCGGCGCACTTGACCATGAGATGTAAAGGAAATATTTAATCGTCGCACTTGACCATGAGATGGAAAGAAAATATTTAATCGGCGCACTTGACCATGAGATGGAAAGAAAATATTTAATCGGTGCACTTGACCAATAGATGTAAAGAAAATATTTAATCAGTGCACTTGTCCATTAGATGTAAAGGAAATATTTAATAAGTGCACTTGACCATGAGATGTAAAGAAAATATTTAATCAGTGCACTTGTCCATTAGATGTAAAGGAAATATTTAATCGGCGCACTTGACCAATTGATGTAAAGAAAATATATAATCGGCGCACTTGACCATGAGATGTAAAGTAAATATTTAATCAGTGCACTTGACCATGAGATGTAAAGAAAATATTTAATCAGTGCACTTGACCAATAGATGTAAAGAAAATCTTTAATCAGTGTACTTGACCATGATATGTAAAGGAAATATTTAATCGGTGCACTTGACCATGAGATGGAAAGGAAATATTTAATCGTCGCACTTGACCATGAGATGGAAAGAAAATATTTAATCGGCGCACTTGACCATGAGATGTAAAGAAAATATTTAATCAGTGCACTTGATCATGAGATGTAAAGAAAATATTTAATCAGTGCACTTGACCATGATTTGTAAAGGAAATATTTAATCAATGTACTTGACCATGAGATGTAAATAAAATATTTAATCGGTGCACTTGACCAATAGATGTAAAGAAAATATTTAATCGGCGCACTTGACCAATAGATGCAAAGAAAATATTTAATCGGTGCACTTGACCATGAGATGGAAAGGAAATATTTAATCGGCGCACTTGACCAATTGATGTAAAGAAAATATATAATCGGCGCACTTGACCATGAGATGTAAAGGAAATATTTAATCGTCGCACTTGACCATGAGATGGAAAGAAAATATTTAATCGGCGCACTTGACCATGAGATGTAAAGAAAATATTTAATCAGTGCACTTGATCATGATATGTAAAGAAAATATTTAATCAGTGCACTTGACCATGAGATGTAAAGAAAATATTTAATCAGTGCACTTGACCATGAGATGTAAAGAAAATATTTAATCAATGCACTTGACCATGAGATGTAAAGAAAATATTTAATCAGTGCACTTGACCATGAGATGTAAAGAAAATATTTAATCAGTGCACTTGACCAATAGATGTAAAGAAAATATTTAATCGGCGCACTTGACCAATAGATGCAAAGAAAATATTTAATCGGTGCACTTGACCATGAGATGGAAAGGAAATATTTAATCGGCGCACTTGACCAATTGATGTAAAGAAAATATATAATCGGCGCACTTGACCATGAGATGTAAAGGAAATATTTAATCGTCGCACTTGACCATGAGATGGAAAGAAAATATTTAATCGGTGCACTTGACCAATAGATGTAAAGAAAATATTTAATCAGTGCACTTGTCCATTAGATGTTGTTGGAAAATATTGTACTTTGACCCCGTATTTTTTATGATAAGATAACTGGTCTATATCAACCTCTACCTGAAAACCGACGTTTCTTTAAGTGAGATATTGGTTTAGTTCATTCAGATAGATTAATATCATGTAATGTTAGGGTAGTGATATAAGATTGTATATTCACAATGTTATCGTAATGATTGATCTCTCTTGATTGTAAAATGAAAGGAACTAGCTATTAATTTAATACTTTAATTCAACGTTTAAAAACTCACATAGTAATAATAAAACAATTAAGTTATGTTATTAAACTTAGTCTTTATTCTTCATTTATAACAACAGATGTAAAGGAAATATTTAATCGGCGCACTTGACCAATTCATGTAAAGAAAATATTTAATCGGCGCACTTGACCATGAGATGTAAAGGAAATATTTAATCGGCGCACTTGACCACGAGATGTAAAGAAAATCTTTAATCGGCGCACTTGACCAATAGATGCAAAGAAAATATTTAATCGGTGCACTTGTCCATTAGATGTAAAGGAAATATTTAATCGGCGCACTTGACCAATTGATGTAAAGAAAATATATAATCGGCGCACTTGACCATGAGATGTAAAGGAAATATTTAATCAGTGCACTTGACCATGAGATATAAAGAAAATATTTAATCAGTGCACTTGACCAATAGATGTAAAGAAAATCTTTAATCAGTGTACTTGACCATGAGATGTAAAGGAAATATTTAATCGGTGCACTTGACCATGAGATGGAAAGGAAATATTTAATCGTCGCACTTGACCATGAGATGGAAAGAAAATATTTAATCGGCGCACTTGACCATGAGATGTAAAGAAAATATTTAATCAGTGCACTTGACCATGAGATGTAAAGAAAATATTTAATCAGTGCACTTGACCATGAGATGTAAAGGAAATATTTAATAGGCGCACTTGACCAATTGATGTAAAGAAAATATATAATCGGCGCACTTGACCATGAGATGTAAAGGAAATATTTAATCAGTGCACTTGACCATGAGACGTAAAGAAAATATTTAATCAGTGCACTTGACCAATAGATGTAAAGAAAATCTTTAATCAGTGTACTTGACCATGAGATGTAAAGGAAATATTTAATCGGTGCACTTGACCATGAGATGGAAAGGAAATATTTAATCGTCGCACTTGACCATGAGATGGAAAGAAAATATTTAATCGGCGCACTTGACCATGAGATGTAAAGAAAATATTTAATCAGTGCACTTGACCATGAGATGTAAAGAAAATATTTAATCAGTGCACTTGACCATGAGATGTAAAGAAAATATTTAATCAGTGCACTTGACCATGAGATGTAAAGGAAATATTTATTCGGCGCACTTGACCAATTGATGTAAAGAAAATATATAATCGGCGCACTTGACCATGAGATGTAAAGGAAATATTTAATCGGCGCACTTGACCATGAGATGTAAAGAAAATATTTAATCAGTGCACTTGACCATGAGATGTAAAGAAAATATTTAATCAGTGCACTTGACCATGAGATGTAAAGAAAATATTTAAACGGTGCACTTGACCATGAGATGTAAAGAAAATATTTAATCAGTGCACTTGACCAATAGATGTAAAGAAAATATTTAATCGGCACACTTGACCAATAGATGCAAAGAAAATATTTAATCGGTGCATTTGACCATGAGATGGAAAGGAAATATTTAATCGTCGCACTTGACCATGAGATGTAAAGAAAATATTTAATCAGTGCACTTGACCATGAGATGTAAAGAAAATATTTAATCAGTGCACTTGACCATGAGATGTAAAGGAAATATTTATTCGGCGCATTTGACCAATTGATGTAAAGAAAATATATAATCGGCGCACTTGACCATGAGATGTAAAGGAAATATTTAATCGGCGCAATTGACCATGAGATGTAAAGAAAATATTTAATCAGTGCACTTGACCATGAGATGTAAAGAAAATATTTAATCAGTGCACTTGACCATGAGATGTAAAGAAAATATTTAATCGGTGCACTTGACCATGAGATGTAAAGAAAATATTTAATCAGTGCACTTGACCATGAGATGTAAAGAAAATATTTAATCAGTGCACTTGACCATGAGATGTAAAGAAAATATTTAATCAGTGCACTTGACCATGAGATGTAAAGAAAATATTTAATCGGTGCACTTGACCATGAGATGGAAAGGAAATATTTAATCGGCGCACTTGACCAATTGATGTAAAGAAAATATATAATCGGCGCACTTGACCATGAGATGTAAAGGAAATATTTAATCGGCGCACTTGACCATGAGATGTAAAGAAAATATTTAATCAGTGCACTTGACCATGAGATGGAAAGGAAATATTTAATCGGCGCACTTGACCATGAGATGTAAAGAAAATATTTAATCAGTGCACTTGACCATGAGATGGAAAGGAAATATTTAATCGTCGCACTTGACCATGAGATGGAAAGAAAATATTTAATCGGCGCACTTGACCATGAGATGTAAAGAAAATATTTAATCAGTGCACTTGACCATGAGATGTAAAGAAAATATTTAATCAGTGCACTTGACCATGAGATGTAAAGAAAATATTTAATCAGTGCACTTGACCATGAGATGTAAAGGAAATATTTATTCGGCGCACTTGACCAATTGATGTAAAGAAAATATATAATCGGCGCACTTGACCATGAGATGTAAAGGAAATATTTAATCGGCGCACTTGACCATGAGATGTAAAGAAAATATTTAATCAGTGCACTTGACCATGAGATGTAAAGAAAATATTTAATCAGTGCACTTGACCATGAGATGTAAAGAAAATATTTAAACGGTGCACTTGACCATGAGATGTAAAGAAAATATTTAATCTGGTGCACTTGACCATGAGATGTAAAGAAAATATTTAATCAGTGCACTTGACCAATAGATGTAAAGAAAATATTTAATCGGCGCACTTGACCAATAGATGTAAAGAAAATATATAATCGGCGCACTTGACCATGAGATGTAAAGGAAATATTTAATCGGCGCACTTGACCACGAGATGTAAAGAAAATATTTAATCAGTGCACTTGACCAATAGATGTAAAGAAAATCTTTAATCAGTGTACTTGACCATGAGATGTAAAGGAAATATTTAATCGGCGCACTTGACCAATTGATGTAAAGAAAATATATAATCGGCGCAATTGACCATGAGATGTAAAGAAAATATTTAATCAGTGCACTTGACCATGAGATGTAAAGAAAATATTTAATCGGTGCACTTGACCATGAGATGTAAAGAAAATATTTATCGGTGCACTTGACCATGAGATGTAAAGAAAATATTTAATCAGTGCACTTGACCGTGAGATGTAAAGAAAATATTTAATCAGTGCACTTGACCAATAGATGTAAAGAAAATATTTAATCGGTGCACTTGACCAATAGATGCAAAGAAAATATTTAATCGGTGCACTTGACCATGAGATGGAAAGGAAATATTTAATCGGCGCACTTGACCAATTGATGTAAAGAAAATATATAATCGGCGCACTTGACCATGAGATGTAAAGGAAATATTTAATCGGCGCACTTGACCATGAGATGTAAAGAAAATATTTAATCAGTGCACTTGACCATGAGATGTAAAGAAAATATTTAATCAGTGCACTTGACCATGAGATGTAAAGGAAATATTTAATCGGCGCACTTGACCAATTGATGTAAAGAAAATATATAATCGGCGCACTTGACCATGAGATGTAAAGGAAATATTTAATCGGTGCACTTGACCATGAGATGTAAAGAAAATATTTAATCGGTGCACTAGACCATGAGATGTAAAGAAAATGTTTAATCAGTGCACTTGACCATGAGATGTAAAGAAAATATTTAATCAGTGCACTTGACCATGAGATGTAAAGAAAATATTTAATCGGTGCACTTGACCATGAGATGGAAAGGAAATATTTAATCGGCGCACTTGACCAATTGATGTAAAGAAAATATATAATCGGCGCACTTGACCATGAGATGTAAAGGAAATATTTAATCGGCGCACTTGACCATGAGATGTAAAGAAAATATTTAATCAGTGCACTTGACCATGAGATGGAAAGGAAATATTTAATCGGCGCACTTGACCATGAGATGTAAAGAAAATATTTAATCAGTGCACTTGACCATGAGATGGAAAGGAAATATTTAATCGTCGCACTTGACCATGAGATGGAAAGAAAATATTTAATCGGCGCACTTGACCATGAGATGTAAAGAAAATATTTAATCAGTGCACTTGACCATGAGATGTAAAGAAAATATTTAATCAGTGCACTTGACCATGAGATGTAAAGAAAATATTTAATCAGTGCACTTGACCATGAGATGTAAAGGAAATATTTATTCGGCGCACTTGACCAATTGATGTAAAGAAAATATATAATCGGCGCACTTGACCATGAGATGTAAAGGAAATATTTAATCGGCGCACTTGACCATGAGATGTAAAGAAAATATTTAATCAGTGCACTTGACCATGAGATGTAAAGAAAATATTTAATCAGTGCACTTGACCATGAGATGTAAAGAAAATATTTAAACGGTGCACTTGACCATGAGATGTAAAGAAAATATTTAATCTGGTGCACTTGACCATGAGATGTAAAGAAAATATTTAATCAGTGCACTTGACCAATAGATGTAAAGAAAATATTTAATCGGCGCACTTGACCAATAGATGTAAAGAAAATATATAATCGGCGCACTTGACCATGAGATGTAAAGGAAATATTTAATCGGCGCACTTGACCACGAGATGTAAAGAAAATATTTAATCAGTGCACTTGACCAATAGATGTAAAGAAAATCTTTAATCAGTGTACTTGACCATGAGATGTAAAGGAAATATTTAATCGGCGCACTTGACCAATTGATGTAAAGAAAATATATAATCGGCGCAATTGACCATGAGATGTAAAGAAAATATTTAATCAGTGCACTTGACCATGAGATGTAAAGAAAATATTTAATCGGTGCACTTGACCATGAGATGTAAAGAAAATATTTATCGGTGCACTTGACCATGAGATGTAAAGAAAATATTTAATCAGTGCACTTGACCATGAGATGTAAAGAAAATATTTAATCAGTGCACTTGACCAATAGATGTAAAGAAAATATTTAATCGGTGCACTTGACCAATAGATGCAAAGAAAATATTTAATCGGTGCACTTGACCATGAGATGGAAAGGAAATATTTAATCGGCGCACTTGACCAATTGATGTAAAGAAAATATATAATCGGCGCACTTGACCATGAGATGTAAAGGAAATATTTAATCGGCGCACTTGACCATGAGATGTAAAGAAAATATTTAATCAGTGCACTTGACCATGAGATGTAAAGAAAATATTTAATCAGTGCACTTGACCATGAGATGTAAAGGAAATATTTAATCGGCGCACTTGACCAATTGATGTAAAGAAAATATATAATCGGCGCACTTGACCATGAGATGTAAAGGAAATATTTAATCGGTGCACTTGACCATGAGATGTAAAGAAAATATTTAATCGGTGCACTAGACCATGAGATGTAAAGAAAATGTTTAATCAGTGCACTTGACCATGAGATGTAAAGGAAATATTTAATCGGCGCACTTGACCAATTGATGTAAAGAAAATATATAATCGGCGCACTTGACCATGAGATGTAAAGGAAATATTTAATCGGTGCACTTGACCAATAGATGCAAAGAAAATATTTAATCAGTGCACTTGACCATGAGATGGAAAGGAAATATTTAATCGGCGCACTTGACCAATTGATGTAAAGAAAATATATAATCGGCGCACTTGACCATGAGATGTAAAGGAAATATTTAATCGGCGCACTTGACCATGAGATGTAAAGAAAATATTTAATCAGTGCACTTGACCATGAGATGTAAAGAAAATATTTAATCAGTGCACTTGACCATGAGATGTAAAGGAAATATTTAATCGGCGCACTTGACCAATTGATGGAAAGAAAATATATAATCGGCGCACTTGACCATGAGATGTAAAGGAAATATTTAATCGGCGCACTTGACCATGAGATGTAAAGAAAATATTTAATCAGTGCACTTGACCATGAGATGTAAAGAAAATATTTAATCGGTGCACTTGACCATGAGATGTAAAGAAAATATTTAATCAGTGCACTTGACCATGAGATGTAAAGAAAATATTTAATCAGTGCACTTGACCAATAGATGTAAAGAAAATCTTTAATCGGCGCACTTGACCAATAGATGCAAAGAAAATATTTAATCGGTGCACTTGACCATGAGATGTAAAGGAAATATTTAATCGGCGCACTCGACCACGAGATGTAAAGGAAATATTTAATCGGCGCACTTGACCACGAGATGTAAAGAAAATATTTAATCAGTGTACTTGACCATGAGATGTAAAGGAAATATTTAATCAGTGCACTTGACCAATAGATGTAAAGAAAATCTTTAATCAATGTACTTGACCATGAGATGTAAAGAAAATATTTAATCAGTGCACTTGACCATGAGATGTAAAGGAAATATTTAATCGGCGCACTTGACCAATTGATGTAAAGAAAATATAATCGGCGCACTTGACCATGAGATGTAAAGGAAATATTTAATCAGTGCACTTGACCATGAGACGTAAAGAAAATATTTATTCAGTGCACTTGACCAATAGATGTAAAGAAAATCTTTAATCAGTGTACTTGACCATGAGATGTAAAGGAAATATTTAATCGTCGCACTTGACCAATAGATGTAAAGAAAATCTTTAATCAGTGCACTTGACCATGAGATGGAAAGGAAATATTTAATCGGCGCACTTGACCAATAGATGCAAAGAAAATATTTAATCGGTGAACTTGACCATGAGATGTAAAGAAAATCTTTAATCGGCGCACTTGACCATGAGATGTAAAGAAAATATTTAATCGGTGCACTTGACCATGAGATGTAAAGGAAATATTTAATCGGTGCACTTGACCATGAGATGTAAAGAAAATATTTAATCAGTGCACTTGACCATGAGATGTAAAGAAAATATTTAATCGGTGCACTTGACCATGAGATGTAAAGAAAATATTTAATCAGTGCACTTGACCATGAGATGTAAAGAAAATATTTAATCAGTGCACTTGACCAATAGATGTAAAGAAATTCTTTAATCGGCGCACTTGACCAATAGATGCAAAGAAAATATTTTTTCGGTGCACTTGACCATGAGATGTAAAGGAAATATTTAATCGGCGCACTTGACCACGAGATGTAAAGGAAATATTTAATAGGCGCACTTGACCATGAGATGTAAAGGAAATATTTAATCGGCGCACTTGACCACGAGATGTAAAGGAAATATTTAATCGGCGCACTTGAGCATGAGATGTAAAGGAAATATTTAATCGGCGCACTTGACCATGAGATTTAAAGAAAATATTTAATCAGTGCACTTGACCAATAGATGTTAAGAAAATCTTTAATCAGTGTACTTGACCATGAGATGTAAAGGAAATATTTAATCGGTGCACTTGACCATGAGATGGAAAGGAAATATTTAATCGACGCACTTGACCATGAGATGTAAAGAAAATATTTAATCGGCGCACTTGACCATGAGATGTAAAGAAAAAATTTAATCAGTGCACTTGACCATGAGATGTAAAGAAAATATTTAATCGGTGCACTTGACCATGAGATGTAAAGAAAATATTTAATCAGTGCACTTGAACACGAGATGTAAAGAAAATATTTAATCAGTGCACTTGACCATAAGATGTAAAGAAAATATTTAATCGTTGCACTTGACCATGAGATGTAAAGAAAATCTTTAATCGGCGCACTTGACCATGAGATGAAAAGAAAATATTTAATCGGTGCACTTGACCATGAGATGTAAAGAAAATATTTAATCAGTGCACTTGACCATGAGATGTAAAGGAAATATTTATTCGGCGCATTTGACCAATTGATGTAAAGAAAATATATAATCGGCGCACTTGACCATGAGATGTAAAGGAAATATTTAATCGGCGCAATTGACCATGAGATGTAAAGAAAATATTTAATCAGTGCACTTGACCATGAGATGTAAAGAAAATATTTAATCAGTGCACTTGACCATGAGATGTAAAGAAAATATTTAATCGGTGCACTTGACCATGAGATGTAAAGAAAATATTTAATCAGTGCACTTGACCATGAGATGTAAAGGAAATATTTAATCGGCGCACTCGACCACGAGATGTAAAGGAAATATTTAATCGGCGCACTTGACCACGAGATGTAAAGAAAATATTTAATCAGTGTACTTGACCATGAGATGTAAAGGAAATATTTAATCAGTGCACTTGACCAATAGATGTAAAGAAAATCTTTAATCAGTGTACTTGACCATGAGATGTAAAGAAAATATTTAATCAGTGCACTTGACCATGAGATGTAAAGGAAATATTTAATCGGCGCACTTGACCAATTGATGTAAAGAAAATATAATCGGCGCACTTGACCATGAGATGTAAAGGAAATATTTAATCAGTGCACTTGACCATGAGACGTAAAGAAAATATTTATTCAGTGCACTTGACCAATAGATGTAAAGAAAATCTTTAATCAGTGTACTTGACCATGAGATGTAAAGGAAATATTTAATCGTCGCACTTGACCAATAGATGCAAAGAAAATATTTAATCGGTGCACTTGACCATGAGATGTAAAGAAAATCTTTAATCGGCGCACTTGACCATGAGATGTAAAGAAAATATTTAATCGGTGCACTTGACCATGAGATGTAAAGGAAATATTTAATCGGTGCACTTGACCATGAGATGTAAAGAAAATATTTAATCAGTGCACTTGACCATGAGATGTAAAGAAAATATTTAATCGGTGCACTTGACCATGAGATGTAAAGAAAATATTTAATCAGTGCACTTGACCATGAGATGTAAAGAAAATATTTAATCAGTGCACTTGACCAATAGATGTAAAGAAATTCTTTAATCGGCGCACTTGACCAATAGATGCAAAGAAAATATTTAATCGGTGCACTTGACCATGAGATGTAAAGGAAATATTTAATCGGCGCACTTGACCACGAGATGTAAAGGAAATATTTAATAGGCGCACTTGACCATGAGATGTAAAGGAAATATTTAATCGGCGCACTTGACCACGAGATGTAAAGGAAATATTTAATCGGCGCACTTGAGCATGAGATGTAAAGGAAATATTTAATCGGCGCACTTGACCACGAGATGTAAAGAAAATATTTAATCAGTGTACTTGACCATGAGATGTAAAGGAAATATTTAATCGACGCACTTGACCATGAGATTTAAAGAAAATATTTAATCAGTGCACTTGACCAATAGATGTTAAGAAAATCTTTAATCAGTGTACTTGACCATGAGATGTAAAGGAAATATTTAATCGGTGCACTTGACCATGAGATGGAAAGGAAATATTTAATCGACGTACTTGACCATGAGATGTAAAGAAAATATTTAATCGGCGCACTTGACCATGAGATGTAAAGAAAAAATTTAATCAGTGCACTTGACCATGAGATGTAAAGAAAATATTTAATCGGTGCACTTGACCATGAGATGTAAAGAAAATATTTAATCAGTGCACTTGACCATGAGATGTAAAGAAAATATTTAATCAGTGCACTTGACCATAAGATGTAAAGAAAATATTTAATCAGTGCACTTGACCAATAGATGTAAAGAAAATCTTTAATCGGCGCACTTGACCAATACATGCAAAGAAAATATTTAATCGTTGCACTTGACCATGAGATGTAAAGAAAATCTTTAATCGGCGCACTTGACCATGAGATGAAAAGAAAATATTTAATCGGTGCACTTGACCATGAGATGTAAAGAAAATATTTAATCAGTGCACTTGACCATGAGATGTAAAGAAAATATTTAATCAGTGCACTTGACCATGAGATGTAAAGAAAATATTTAATCGGTGCACTTGACCATGAGATGTAAAGGAAATATTTAATCGGTGCACTTGACCAATAGATGTAAAGAAAATATTTAATCAGTGCACTTGTCCATTAGATGTAAAGGAAATATTTAATCGGCGCACTTGACCAATTGATGTAAAGAAAATATTTAATCGGCGCACTTGACCATGAGATGTAAAGAAAATATTTAATCAGTGCACTCGAGATGTAAAGAAAATATTTAATCGGCGCACTTGACCATGAGATATAAAGAAAATATTAAATCGGCCCAAATGATAATTTTACCGTTTCATAATATTTAACTTTATTTTTAAAAACAATTATAAAAAAACGATTTTTTCGTCCACGATTGAACGATTGGACAAAAGGTTCGAAGATAGAATGAATGATATTTTTTCGGGAAATCTCACTTCAAATTAGTTTGAACAATACAATGGCGGTAATCGATTAATAGAACTAAAGTTGAAAATATTACTTTCACAAATATCTTTAAAATTTTTGGAAAGTGTTACACAAATGGGTGTTTAAAAGAATATTGTATGTTTTTGTTAATTGCATCATTAAAATAATTAAAAAAATTCTTTAATTTACTCGAGTCATTTAATTAAAATAGGGTTTAGCCCTATTCCCAGAATATTATTCGAACTTCCACGATTGTGTGTTTAAAACTCAATATTGGCTGCATACGTTTATAATGTAATATCACGAGGAAAATGGAATGGAACAAATTGTGAAATTCAATTGATCTTTCTAATACAAAGCAGTCCCAATTAATCGTACGAGATATCGTTTAAAACATCTGAAAGTATATTATGACTAATTTGCAAAAAATATTATTTGGATGATACCGTGATCGTTAAAACAAATTGTAGTAATCTTAAAAGAGGCGGTGCTTCGCGTCATTTCACTCTTGTCAAAGAAACTAAGCGTCGGAAGGTCGGAAATATTTGAACTTTTCGTTTCTATTTCGTTTATTTGCGAGCAGTTCCCTAATTAAGTATATTTGATAATAACATCAAAAACAAATAACGCAAAAAAACGTATTTGTGATGTTTTTATGAATAATCCTTAAGGTTGCTTAGAGTCTAGAATCGACCTTAGGAGCATCGTGATGGTGGAAACAAATCTAAAGGAAAGTTTCTTTCGAAACCAAAGGAGTCTCGTTTCTATAAAAGAAAGACCTTTGGATTGTTAAAAGTCTGAGTTAAACATAATTCTATTATCTTACGCTCGTTCGCAGAATTGGTTTTCATAGGAGCAAGCCTTCATTAGGGTTAGAAATGTGCTACCCCAAATTATATTATACAAAAAAGAGGTTGCTTCGCACCCTTAAAAAAACTCTTTATCTAACTCGAATCAAACCCGTGAAGGGACAGAAATTATTTGTTAGAGAAAGAGCAATTTCATATCTTTAAAATTATAGTTAGTAGATTTAGTCTACTACTTCAAAGATTTTATTACTATTATATATTTTCCAAAAAACGGATAAAGACGACCTAGGACTAATGATAAATATATATACATTAAAGGAACTCCATCTTTAGCTAATTTTATTAGTGATACTGATAGAATTTAAAATAAACATCAATGGGAGAGGATGGTTAACTAGGTCGTCTTTATCCGTTTTTTGGAAAATATATAATAGTAATAAAATCTTTGAAGTAGTAGACTAAATCTACTAACTATAATTTTAAAGATATGAAATTGCTCTTTCTCTAACAAATAATTTCTGTCCCTTCACGGGTTTGATTCGAGTTAGATAAAGAGTTTTTTTAAGGGTGCGAAGCAACCTCTTTTTTGTATAATTTCTGTCCTTTTTTCTCCAAAAATATACACCTTTTCCACATTTCACTATTTTGCTTTATAGGTTTATTGAACTTTAATTCTTACTAATGCTGAATAAAAATTAAAGCGTTTAATTGAGGCTTCAATCTATTCGTAATTGAGACCCTGGTACAAATCTCGAAAGGCAGAGATTAACTAACCTAACCTTACCTAAGTTGTAAAACAGGGATGGGCTAGTTCAATTGATTAAATAACCTAAACTAATCTTACCTAAAATACTACAAGAGGAACGGGTTAGCCCGAGTTATAGGGATTACCTAGTTGGAGGGATGGGCTATTTCTAGTGTTTAATTAATCTAATTTAACCTTAAAGATTACTTGATGGAATGGGTAACCCGAGGGATTAACTAGTTGGAACGATGGGCTAATTCGAGGAATTAACTAACCTAACCTAGCCTTACCTAAAATATTACAAATAGCCCGAGCTAAGGATTAACTAGTTGGAAGGATTGGCTAATTAGAGGGATTAACTAACCTAACCTCACCTTAAAGATTACCAGATGGACGGGGGAGGTCGAGGGATTAACTAACCTAGCCTTACCTAAAATATTACAAGAGGGACGGGCTAGACCGAGCTAGAGATTAAATTTATAATATTGAATCGCATCGACAAAAAATGAGCATGGAAAGCGAAACAATTCTTTAAAGCAGCATGAGAACATAATTCTGGAGACCAGAAGTATGTGGCCGTTTATTTAACTCGCCGACATCAATTTCCGTTTCGTATATCCTATTTAAAATTCTAAATCTTTATTTTTTATTATAATTGAGTTAGACGTGATTTAGATACAGACTTCAATAATTGGTCAACTACTTAATAGCAACGTTATTACGTAGTTGTAATGACGAAGCTATTGGATCTAAAGCACATCCTAGTCGCAAAACTCAAGTATTTTAAAAAATAAAGTAGAGATTGAAAACGTTAAACTATAAAGAACAACAGCAACTCCCCATAAGAGTCTGGGTCCACGTAATGTTAAAAATTTTCGTCTCTTTTATGATAAATTCGTATTATATTATTAAAATAGGGTAGTTGGGGGATAATTTAAAGCTAAAATTCGAGCTCACATCTGTAAATTTTGGGAATTACAACGAATGGAAGGTTTCTTCCATAATGTAAAGAATAGGAAGAATCTATGACTTCCGTGCCGGATATGAAAGCCTTCCCCCACACGAAAATCTTGAACGGTTATTATTTTAGATTCATAATTATGTTAGGAAAATATTAGGAAAGAATTATTTTGTAACTGCCACGGGTATAGTGCTGGCGGCAAAATGAAATTCGTATATTTTTGGTCTACTATGCCTCGAAATCCTCGAAAACGCCTGTAGAAGTGTTCCACTTGTCAAGCATTCATGCAGTAGGCTTTTGCTAGCTTTACAGGGGCCGTGCAAAGACTATATAGCTTACTTGAATAGTCTTTGGTGTATAAGAAACTCGAAAAATAAATAGAGAAATCATACCAATTAGAAGATACTGGAGTAGTATCTTTAATTTTTATTTCATATTAAACAAAACACACTTGTATAAAACGGACAAATTATTCATTTAACGCTAAGGTTTTCTACGTTTAACGTATGTCTGTTAGTTCAAGCTCAGTGGCATCTTCACACACTACACGCAATTTTGACTGGTACCAACTGCCTCGATCTTCATGGCGACGATAACCAAGATACCAGATTACGCTGCTAACGTGAACACAAGTACCTATCGTCAAACTACCACCTTTGCAATTGCAATACCAGCCTTTAATGGCATTTGCACCTGTCCCGTTCGGTACATAACGAATTAGAGCTTGGTGAACAGCTGAGGTGGAAAATTGACCAGGCACGCGTATACGAATTAAGTCATGTTCAACTTTGGACACTTCGACGCTGAAAGAGCCGGATTTCTCTATAGTCAACGCCACATAAGATTCAGCGCGTTTCGTTTTAAAGTCGCTCATTACCACCTCACGTACATCACTTTCACGAAGTACAGGGGAGTCTTGAAATTCACTATCCTCAATTCGTTGCCATTTAGACGGTTTGCGAAGCAGATTATCGCGCTCAACTACTTCCTTAAGAGGATTTTCTTTCGTAGAGACTGCCAGCATTTCTTCCCAGGAACCTTTAAGATGTAACTCCGGGTGGTAGGCGTTCAACAGCGCAGCAGCAATTTGAAGAAGTTCCGGAACTAATGGTAACATATGCACAGGTATACGGTTTTGAAAAAAACGATACACCGTCTGCAAATGCCCATTCCTAACTTCAACCGGCCACCTGAGGTACGTTACTTGTCGGGAACGATTAACTTCTTGTGTGTTTACTTGCTTCTCGCCTTTAGACAAGAACGAAGGCATTTGTAAATCCACACCCAGTTCAGTCAGTACGCTGTTGGAGTCTCGAAAACCGCGGTCTGCCAGTACAACGTCACCAACTTGAAAGAAAGACTGGAGTTCTTCTCTCTTTTTGATAGAATGGTTTAAAATGCGCGCCAGCCAGGTTGGCGAAAAATATTAAAGACGTCTTTAATATTTTTTGCCAGCCAGGTTGGCGAAAAATAATTAAACCTGCTTTTATAAACATTAAAAAAATTGTAATATCTGGTTTGAACCATGATCTTAAGAACTTTCCTTATCAATAACATCAATGTGAGAGTCACTTGGAATTTGGAGATGGCTCCAAATACATGTTACGCGTGCAATCGGAAAGTTACCAATAGTACAAGTAGAGGTATAGGCACTCACGTAAAGGCTGGCTTTGCTCGTTTTCTTCGTTTTAGTAAAGGGTTATTACCACTTGTAATTAATAGCAAAACAACGAAGATTTGTTTAAAGTGCTCGGGTCTGTCACGAAAGTTTCAAACGTTCTTAAATGCTAGCAAATCGTCCTTCAGTAGTGATCATGGCTCTTCAACGTCATCGTCTTCACCACAAAAACGAAGACAAATGACGCAAGTATCTAATCCATCAACGTCAACAGTACCTGAGCCATCAACGTCAACAGTACCTGAGCCATCAACGTCAACAGTACCTGAGCCATCAACGTCCACAGTACCTGAACCAACAAAGTCCACAGTATCTAATCCATCACCGTCACCAATACCTCAGCCATCAACGTCGCAATTACCACGAAAGCGTACGTCATCAAACACTATTGCCATAAAGCACAGTTGTGTTCGGCCCCTGCCAACGACTTGCTTCATTTGCGGTGTTAGTTCACGAACCAGGGTAAAAGCCGAAGTGAGAACAACAATATTTGTGGAAAGAGCCATATTTATTCATCGGGACAACCGAATGTGCTCCACGCATCTCGTTAACGGAGAGCTTCCCACCGAAATAATTGCTGGAATTCAGGTTTCCGCTAGATCAACCATTATGACTGCCACGGACATTGAGCAACTATTACAGGACCTCAGGAAATGTGTTAACGACCTACGGACGCCGAGCTTTGACAACTTCATACAAAGTGATGAAGACTGTAAAGTATTAACTTCATTGTCCCTGCACGAGTTCCTAGAGTTGCATTCGACTATTGAGGACATTATTCGTACCATCAGATGCTGTTCGTCGAAGACAGCTCTAGCAGTATTATTGGGGAAATTACGATTGGGTATCTCCAATAAGGTGTTATCAACTTTATTTCATTTAACTGAAAGATCGGTATCAAACACGGTAAAAGCGGTTATTATGGCTTTATCGGAGCATTTCGTGCCACATCATTTTGGCCTGCAACACTTATCACGTGACAATCTGATAACAAACCATCAATCTGGAGCAGCAGTAAAACTCTTTGCTAACAACAAGCCTAATTGTCTTATTACCATTGTAGATGGCACCTATATCAAGGTTGGAAGATCCAAGGACTATACCGTTCTTCACAAATCCTTCTGTGTGCACAAATGCCAGCATATCCTCAAGCCAATGTTAATGGTAACAACTACGGGTTACATAATAGATATAATCGGACCCTACTTTGCTAATGGCCGCAATAACGACGCGCGCATTTTAAACCATTCTATCAAAAAGAGAGAAGAACTCCAGTCTTTCTTTCAAGTTGGTGACGTTGTACTGGCAGACCGCGGTTTTCGAGACTCCAACAGCGTACTGACTGAACTGGGTGTGGATTTACAAATGCCTTCGTTCTTGTCTAAAGCGAGAAGCAAGTAAACACGCAAGAAGTTAATCGTTCCCGACAAGTAACGTACCTCAGGTGGCCGGTTGAAGTTAGGAATGGGCATTTGCAGACGGTGTATCGTTTTTTTCAAAACCGTATACCTGTGCATATGTTACCATTAGTTCCGGAACTTCTTCAAATTGCTGCTGCGCTGTTGAACGCCTACCACCCGGAGTTACATCTTAAAGGTTCCTGGGAAGACTCCGTCGAAAAAATGCTGGCAGTCTCTACGAAAGAAAATCCTCTTAAGGAAGTAGTTGAGCGCGATAATCTGCTTCGCAAACCGTCTAAATGGCAACGAATTGAGGATAGTGAATTTCAAGACTTCCCTGTACTTCGTGAAAGTGATGTACGTGAGGTGGTAATGAGCGACTTTAAAACGAAACGCGCTGAATCTTATGTGGCGTTGACTATAGATAAATCCGGCTCTTTCAGCGTCGAAGTGTCCAAAGTTGAACATGACTTAATTCGTATACGCGTGCCTGGTCACTTTTCCACCTCAGCTGTTCACCAAGCTCTAATTCGTTATGTACCGAACGGGACAGGTGCAAATGCCATTAAAGGCTGGTATTGCAATTGCAAAGGTGGTAGTTTGACGATAGGTACTTGTGTTCACGTTAGCAGCGTAATCTGGTATCTTGGTTATCGTCGCCATGAAGATCGAGGCAGTTGGTACCAGTCAAAATTGCGTGTAGTGTGTGAAGATGCCACTGAGCTTGAACTACCAGACATACGTTAAACGTAGAAAACCTTAGCGTTAAATGAATAATTTGTCCGTTTTATACAAGTGTGTTTTGTTTAATATGAAATAAAAATTAAAGATACTACTCCAGTATCTTCTAATTGGTATGATTTCTCTATTTATTTTTCGAGTTTCTTATACACCAAAGACTATTCAAGTAAGCTATATAGTCTTTGCACGGCCCCTGTAAAGCTAGCAAAAGCCTACTGCATGAATGCTTGACAAGTGGAACACTTCTACAGGCGTTTTCGAGGATTTCGAGGCATAGTAGACCAAAAATATACGAATTTCATTTTGCCGCCAGCACTATACCCGTGGCAGTTACAAAATAATTCTTTCCTAATATTTTCCTAACATAATTATGAATCTAAAATAATAACCGTTCAAGATTTTCGTGTGGGGGAAGGCTTTCATATCCGGCACGGAAGTCATAGATTCTTCCTATTCTTTACATTATGGAAGAAACCTTCCATTCGTTGTAATTCCCAAAATTTACAGTTGTGAGCTCGAATTTTAGCTTTAAATTATCCCCCAACTACCCTATTTTAATAATATAATACGAATTTATCATAAAAGAGACGAAAATTTTTAACATTACGTGGACCCAGACTCTTATGGGGAGTTGCTGTTGTTCTTTCATGTGTAATCGAGCACTTGGCAGGATATGAAGTCCAACTCGAGTGATATTTAATCCCTAGAACTCTCATTGTGAAATGTTTTTACAGTGACTTACTATATTATATTGGCCACATTTCTAGGTAAGGCGATTTACATTCAATCGCTTCGGTTTATTCGAGTACTCTACCCAAAATATCGTGAGAAATGAGTCTCTTATCACCGAAATATAGGTGAGAAACGATTGCCTAAACAATCGAAGACGTCACCATTGCACAAACGAGAGGGCTCGCCACAATTTTAAACGCTAACGTAAACCACGCATTGGTACAGTGCATCTGTGACTACTGAATATGCAAATCTCGTTTATATAGGCCGAGAAGAGATATATTATTAAAGTTAAAAAATCAAATGATTAGAAAATCATTCCAACTTTTTAATTACGGTGAATTAGGGTGAATATAATGGGATACTCATGATATGACATAATAGTCAAAATTAGACGGCTGAAGAGGGCTACCCTAGTAAAAGAACCCAATAAATGCAATTTTCCGTTAACGATAAAAAATGCCATTAAAAAAAACTTATCAACTGTTTAATAAAATCAATTTTTGTTTATCAATTTAAAGCCAATTAATAAAGCTCGGCTAGTTATATGTTTTACCCTTTTCGTCACCCATACAGGCATCTGTCTCTCTATTAACTCGAATTCGATGGATATTCATTATCATTCTACTGTTTAAGAAATAAACTTTTGTTTACCATTTTGAAGCAATTAATAAAGCTCGGCTAAGCTTATGATTTCACCCTTTTGTAACCCATTCAGGCGCCTTACTTTCTATTAACTCGAATTCGATGGATATTCCTTATCATTCTACTGTTTAAGAAATAAAATTTTTGTTTATTCATTTTGAAGCAATTAGTAAAGCTCGGCTAAGCTTAAGATTTCACCCTTTTGTAACCCATTCAGGTACCTTACTTTCTATTACTTCGTATACTTAATCAACATTTCATTATTGAAATCTGTGTTTAACTAGAGATACTCTTGTACCTGATCGAAGTCTTATCAAATTTTTTCAAAAGTACCTTTGTCTGTATTAATTCGAATTCAGTGGACGGTGGGAAGAGGGAAACGACGACGACGACGACGACGACGCTTTCAGTTATCAAGCGCCGCGGGTCCATTGGAAAAGACATTACGGTTTCTGATGAAATTCGAGTTCAGATAAAGGGATAAACACGAACGTGTTTATCCTAATACGATTTTAGTATGTCTAAAATACCTTCCCAAGCCCAATTTTTTCGTACGAAAAGTGGACAAACTGAAATCTACTTAAATATGATTCTTTTGTATATAGTAATGCTTCGGTTGCTCATTATGCCATTCGAACTTCCACGATTGCATTTTTACCTCCCCGACTGAACTTTAGTTCAGGGGGAGGTGTTACACTGGTCGTGTCTGTGTGTCTGTGTGTCTGTCTGTGTGTCTGTCTGTGTGTGTAAGCGGATATCCTGTGTAAACGGAAGTCACGTGACCTAGCTCGTGGAGCCAAAAGTCTAGAGACGTAATCATACCAGCTTATCGTTCAATTCCGGGGAATTACCTCCTTTAAGCGTGGCTGCCACATTGAGTTTCAAGTGTCGTGCAAAGACATACAACAGGACGTCTCCCATTGCACATCATCGCATTCCACCATCCACTTTACGGTCGAACCTTGATGCTGAACAGCCGAAGGCGATTATAAGCAATGGGACGTCTCCCACTGTCATAATCACCTCCGACCATCCCCGGCACCAAGGTCCAACCTCCAGTTTCCGATCTCAGCGTTCCATACTAGCGAGGCGTCCCCCACTAGTACAGTTCACATCAACCTTCCACTGACTCCAAACATCGCCCCACCAATGGGTAAATTGCGTCGCCAAGCGCCTAGAGATCAAGAATCAGCAAGACATTGAAAGGGGGGGGGGTTTTCCCCCTAACTTCATGGCCATCACGCACGGTTACTTCGATTAATATAGCCCTTCGAAAGGTTTATATAGTATCTTTTTGGAACGAATGCAAATTAGCCTCATGGGGTGATTGTTTAGGGAAATGAAACGCAATATTAATTTATATTATAATTAAAAATATTAAAATGGTTCATCTTAATCTAATTAATTAGAAAGTCGAAAAATTAATTTAAAATTCGAGATAGTTTAGAAGTTATTTGAGAATTTATGCAAAAATTTAAAGAAATTTGACCGATTAATGGCAGTTTTAGTTGGCAGCATGCGCCTAAGCTATTTTCCATATATATCATTTACTCGAAAAAGCAAAGGTATAACGGGCAGTATAGGCTTATCTCTGGTGCAAACTTGGGGTGGATTGAAGAACTTAAATAAAGGTGCGTTTACACGGGTATGGAAGATTGAAACAACATAATTTAGATAAGAGATAAGACAATAATAACTTCGATTATACTCGGTGAATTTTTAACCAGTTCAAGGGGAATTGGTGTATAAGATTTGAAGCTGAGGCGGATTTATGCATAATGTTAAACCACTTAAGAAAAATGATAGTCGTGAAAACTCTCCTCGAACAGAAGTAGAGTAGGTTTCCAGTGTATTTGTGACACGTGTAAAATCGAGTTCGCCAGCACGCGAGTATGTGTAGACCACTAAATTTGAAGTCGGAAACCTCTTTACGCATGGAAAATATCAATGTGATTTTTTTTGATATTCTTGGGAGAATCAGCTTCATGTATGGGGAAATATCGTAATCTTCTGGCAAACTTGCAAACAGTGGCGTATTTGGTTTTAATTACTGGCACGGATTTTCAAATTAATTTTTTTATAATTTTCGCGCGTTTCGCAAATTTATTTCGTGCGAAATTGTGTACATGCGCAGAGCGAACCAGGTTAACGCGGATACACACAGACCTGTTTTTACGCGTTTCACGCTCGTGAACTCATAGAAGTACCATTAGCACGCGCGAGCGAGGTGCAAACCACTCTAGAAAAATTTTGTACACCTGATTCCAGATTCATTTGATTGTCAGTGATTCCGAATCAATTCGCGTGATTCCGAATTGATTCGTGATTCGCGTGATTCCGAATCGATTCGCGTGATTCCGAATCGATTCGCGTGATTCCGTATCGATTCTCGTGATTCCGAATCGATTCGCGTGATTCCGAATCGATTCGCGTGATTCCGAATCGATTCGCGTGATTCCGTATCGATTCTCCTGATTCCGAATCGATTCGCGTGATTCCGAATCGATTCGCGTGATTCCGTATCGATTCTCCTGATTCCGAATCGATTCGCGTGATTCCATTTAGTTTGTACACCTGATTCCAAGAGTGGTTTGCCCATTACCCCTCGCGCGTGACCGTGAAAAGCGTGAAAATAGGTCTGTGTGAATCCGGCTTTAGTCATGCCACAATTAACAATTGACGAACTTTCTTAAACCGGATTGACATTGAAATTTCTCGTGTTTTAATAGTCATGTATGATATGGTTGACCCAAGAGTGAAATGTAGACAGAGTGAGGAAAAGAATCACGTGATTGGATCTCGTGATGACTGCTAGTTTTAGTTTCACACTTTTTCATACATGAATTTAATGTTAATCCCAATTAAGTATAATAGAACCAGGCTTTTAATGCCTACTGTCGTGTATTTCCGGTAACATTTTAGCTAGTGTGGAGTCACGTAAAATGACGTTTGTTTCACAACTTGGTATATTTTTACTCAGGCCTGCCCTGTCAGAAAAAAAAAATATAAAAAATTTATGGTAGGGCCAAAAGAGAAACATCTATTCTTTACTCACAGCATTATCACCAAAAAACGTGTTTTTAGACGTAGGCTTATAAGGTATCTGTAGGTCGTGTAGCACCAAAAAGCGAAATTGTACGTCACAGTTCGTAGTTTAGCGTGTTATGCGGAAAGCTTATTCGTTAATTGTTTATTGAATATGTTTATTTACGGTTATATGACGATACCGAGGTCATAACTTGATTTTGATCAAATATTTTGCCTAATGACGTTACTTGGTCTACAAATACTCTAGTTTTCTTAACGCCGATATGATTTTACTGAGGGACCTTGACCTTGCTTATCTAAATTTTAATTTATTGAACGTAAAATCGTTTCATTTCTTTTGAAATCTTCGACGAAGTTTGTTCTCTAGAGATTTGACTCGTTGAAATTTTAAATTAAGTTTCATTCGTTTGAATACAATTTATTGGTAAGGAAGTAATTTTGAATTTGAATCATTTATTTGATGCGTTTATTATTTGTTTGGACATTTTTGGTATATTTTCATTGACCTGAACTCTAATTTTTATTACTGAGTTGTGACTGAAATATTAGTTTGGAAATCAAAAGGTTTTTTTTTTCTGACTCATTTTTCTCTGTAGTAATTTTTTGTTTTCGTAAAAGAGTTATTAATGCCTACTGTCGTTTATTTTCGGTGATGTTTTAGCTAGTGTGTAGTCACGTAAAATAACGTTTGTTTCACAACTTGTGTTGTATACTGAAGCCATGTATAGGTTCAATTTGATATAACATTTTGCCTTTTCACGTTACTTGGTCTACAAATACTCTACAACCGTCAAAATTCTGATATGGTTTTAAAAGAAGAACCTTGACCTTGTGTATTTAATCTCATATCGAGATTAAATGTTTTTCGCATCTAATTTTAATTGGTTTATCAATATGTTATTTGTATAGATATTTTTTTTAAGATTTTATATTTTTTAGATTAAAATAAATTTATTATTCCAGAAGATTTTGTAGAATCTAGTTCTCAGGATTACCGGTGTTGAAAATTTATTTTGCTAATGTTATCTTGATGTCTGTGTTTTCTGCCCGCTATTTGGTAGTGGTAAGATTAATATTTTTAATTTTAATTAATTGACTTATTTGGCGTTTATTTGATAATTTGCTTTACTTAAATTGTTCGTGTAAGGGCTATTTTACATATTACCAAAGATTGCTAATTTCAGTTGTCTTAATTCTGATTTTTTTGTTTTAATACTGAATTATGGACTGGATTATTTATCTTGAAATCTATGTGGTTATATCTTATTTATTTTCCTTTTTTTCTCTAGTTAGGTTTGGTTTTAAGTAGAGAATTATTTAGGGTTGTGTTGGTATACTGAAGAAATGCATATAGGTTCAATGTGATATAATATTTTGCCTATTTCGCTGTTTCTTCTACTCATCCAATACTCTACATTTCTTTTCATCTTTTATTTTAGGTAGGGTTAGGTTAGGTTAGATTACCTTAACGTCGGGGTCGGGGAGGTTATATTTTGGTTTCCCAACTTGTTAAAACTTAATATTGGCTACATACGTGACCCTTTCGTTAAAATAAAGGGAAATATTCAAGTATTTCGAGAGATGTCCTATCCATGCCACCATGGGTCGGCAGATCCTTTTGAAATTTTACACACTTGTTGGTGTGCTTAAAAAAAATACTATTTACAGATTTTCACCGTGAAAATAATACAAAATTAATTTTTGGCAAGGTTTTGAGCGAATCCCCACGATTTCAACATCGCCCTCGAAATATTCTTCAGGGGATACGGTTAATTTATCGTGTGTAATTTACCGTAACGTTTTTACCGTGGGCACTTTACCGTTTCCAATTCATCGTACAACCATTATTATCGTTTCCCTATTCACCATAAACCACATTAACGTAACATTTTTTACCGAAACTTTATTTACCGTGTTAAGTTTTAACGTATACAAGATACCGTAAATATTTTACGTTAATTACGTTAACCATATATCGATAAAAAAATCACTTGTTTATTGCTTCCATTCTCCCTTCAAACAGATTCTTAAGTTACAGTTAAACTACAATTCCGTGCTATATCAAAACTTTTTGTAATATTTTAATTTAGGTTAGGATAGGTAATCACTCGAACTTGCTCGCCCCTTCAACAAGTTAATCCTTCGGGCTAGTTCGTCCCTCCTTTAAGGTTAGGTAAGTTAGTCCTTCGAACTAGCACATCTCTCCATTTAGTTAAACCCTCGAGCTGTAACCGGTCCCTTTTGTAATATTTTATGTTAGGTTAGGTTAGATAATCACTTGAACAAGCTGGGCCCTTTAACAAGTTAATTCCCTGGGCTAGTCCGTGCCATTCTCTATTATTTTGGGTAATGTTAGGTTTGATTAGGTAATCTCTTGGGCTAGCCCTTTGCTCTCATTTAATAGTTTAGGTAAGGTTAGCTAATCCCTCGAACTAGGCCATCCTTCCAACTAATGAATACATTGGTCTAGCCAGTTTTACTACTTAGTCTATTTCAATATTAATAAAATGAACAGTAAAACATGTTTATAGTATACCCTAAAAATGCGGTAGCAATAAATTAATCATACATTTGAAAGTCAATTATCTCAATGGCAATTTCGGTGATTTAAAAATATTTTTCAATCTAAACTATAATTTTTGATTAATTTTATACACAATGTTTGGGTCTAGTACTCATTTTATCTTAACATATAACTGTTATAACTGAATCAGATATTTTGCTAGCAAAGAAAAAAAAAATCTTTGTGTTTCCGGGAATTTAATTTTTTAAAATTCCACCGGGAATATTTAAACAAAGATTCTTGTCCAAGATGACCGAATCCTAAACCCGAAATGGGATTGACCATTTATCCTAAATCCGCCCAAGTAGCGGGTTGTTAGGTCGAATGGGATTCGGCGCAATGGAGCACGAGCCAAAATATGAGTAGAATTTGATTAGAGTTTTCGGAGAGATGATTAAAAACAGAAGCCGATGAAACCCTCCTTTGAAGTCTACTACTCCAATGTTCCATATAGCGCTCCTCTCTGTATGGGTAAAATTCCCAATTTTACGAGATCGGAGGGGTCCTACTTCGTACCCTCCTGTCTACGGAAAATTGGAAATTCTCTCTCTCCACAAACGACGACGTTTTTGGACGAACTCCAAGGCTGCTACAGATATTCGCTCGACGAACTCCCGCTCCGAAAACATCTACCATTAGGAGGCGTACGAATCGCGCCTTTTGAGAATAACCCATACAGATAGGGGTAGATACGTCTAGGGAGTAATAGACTTCAAAGGAGGGTTTCATCGGCTTCTGTTAAAAAGTAATAATTATCAAAAGTTCAGACGTAGATTACACGTTTCTCGCTATGAGATATTGTGCCTAAGACCTTGGCCATCATATGCCATCCTATTCTTTTAATATTAGGACATTACAATGTAGCGTAATTACTTACTCGTTAAGACTTAATCCATGCTTAAACGCCTGTAATTCCTATCACTAACAAAATACACTTAACCATCTAAATCGTGTCACCGTCCCTTTACATCTGGATTGGGTGAAAATCTTTTTATCTAGAGATAGTTTAAACTTATTTCAAATCAACGAATCATTGGGATAAGGTTTGCCACATTTTAATACGAAAACATACTTAAATAAAATCAAATAACACACTTCATATTCATGGTTAACAAGTACTTCTATATTTTCTATACTTTCTATACTCATTAGTCTCTTTTCATTTAGAGGGAAATATACGTAATAAATAATGTCAAACTCGGTACTTATCCAGTTCTTGGGAGTCTTTCTAATTCGGAGATGGACAGTTGTCCGTTTCGGTCGTTCCTTTCCATTTTAGAAATAGCTCTTTCTTTTCACCATGGACAAATCCGTTGTCTCTTTTAATTTCTGGGTCATACCCGGTTTAACGCGTAAGCGGAAACCGTTTCGATCGACGCCGGTCGTTGTCGTTAATTTCGCGTCGAACACGAGGAATTCCAACGTGAAGATACTTATATCAACTCCATCTCATATATCAGGTTTCTTAGTTGGCGCGAAACACCACGACCTCTCTCTTAACAACCTCGTTCGAATCTCCCTTTCTTATTTTCTTAATTTTTGAAACTCTGGCAAAGGTGAGGGGCAAGCCCTACTATTTCATTCAAACCGATTGATTTGTTACTCTTTCTCACGAGTTGTCAATCACCATTTTCATTATTGTTTGATTTACATATTTCCAGGATGGTGGTCCTGGGTAAAAACCCTTACAGAGAATATTTTCCCGTGAAGATTTATATTTACAGTATACAAAAACATTTATTTTTGTGGCAAACCCTATTTTTGGGGATTTCTTAAAATTGAACGGGGAGGTTGAGTGACACGAGATATTTAACGAGTTGGTGAAAAACGTAGTACAGATCTATTGTGAAGGGGAATACCATAGCGCACCTGGCCAGTAAGCTCTATAATATTCTAACCTTGGAATCCCCAATTATCTCCAACGTCACGACCAGCGTTTAAATACGTTTGAAATACTCGAGAGGGGATACGGTCAATTTAACGTGTGTAATTTATCGTAACTATTTTACCGTGGGCACTTTACCGTTTAAAATTCATCGTACATTCATTATTATCGTTTACCTATTCACCGTAAACCACATTAACGCCATAATTAATCGTAACATTTTTTTACCGTAAATTTATTTACCGTGTTAAGTTTTAACGTACACAATATACCGTAAATATTTTACCGTTATCAACGTTAACCATATATCGTATTTTCATTATTAACGTGTGAAAATGTGTCGTTCACCTCATTATAAAGCTAATAGGGAGTGTCAAATTATTTAAAAGCAAAAAACTTGATTAAAATAAGTTTGTTAAATATTCGAAATGCGTAAACATTTATCCAAATGGAGTTTGCTAAGTATTTAAGTAGGTTAGGTTCGGTTGAAAGTCGACCGCGAAAAAATTTAAATCCTAAAGTTGATCGCCCTTGCAAAAAGACTGGTGACAGGCGACTCCGGGAATTCTAAATATCCTTTAAAAAAAAGTCGTACGCGCGAGAGTGGATCTGATAAGTATTAATTTAGATATTTTTTATCGGTGTGTTCTTAGGTTAGGTTAGGTTAGGTTAGGTTAGGTTATCAGTCGAACTAGCTCGTCCCAGTTTGTTACGACCAATGTTTACACGATAAACTGACTGCAATTTTTTTTCGGGATACGGTAAATATGTAACGGGAAGAATGTATCAACGGTAAATTTAGTCACGGTGAACTTTTTACGATATAATATGCTCTACGGTCAATTGTATACTACGGTAAATTGACTACGATAAATTGTCCACGATAAATTTGTTACGACCAATGTTAACACGATAAACTGTCCGTAAAGCACTTGAGAGATATCCATTAACACTAACAAGGATTAATTATTAACATTGCAACAAGCGCTATCGAAGACTGAAATAATATGATTGAACCAGTTTTGACTTCAAACTTTACCAACCTTTAGGAATTAACTTAAACACCAAAAACGTGTCTTAAAATTCCGAAAAAATTCTGGAATGCTTTTTTTGGCATGGAAATACCGAAAATAAATGCAAAAACTGTTGCATTTTAGCTCAAAGTTTCCTTTTAATTAATAGAAATGAGTTACTTAAAATGGATAAATTTCAGTATGTCAAATCTAGGAAGATGAAGGGTAAGGAACGGCCGCCTCGTGTTATAACTTGCGTCGTTCAAAGTCAGCTTCTGCTTTCAATTCCCCCTTTGTTTCCCCCCTTGGCTGATACGTATTTTCTAATGCGCATCCTTTTTCGCGCACGCTACGTTTAACACTCGTGACTCCTTGCTAGAGAAGGAGCGAGCTATGGATTTTCTCAGCAGGGGTGCCAATTTACAATAAGGTTTCGATTCCACCACAGTTTGTACCACGTAAATATTTATCTTATCCGTTATCCTTACGAATAGTTTATTTATTGGGATATTGAGCGCCTCGCTTTACGCGCGCTGATCATCACGTTTGGTGACCATTCGCCCGCAGCTGGTTCACTATCTGTGGTTCATCTTAATTTGGCAGCGCGTATAAACCTACTCTTTCCTTTATTTCTAAGAATTGTTTACTTAGAAATGTAAGGAGGGTTATTGAAAGAGGGTCCCCAACTTCATGTTGTACGAAATTTGTCACCCGCGAATAAAAGGATGACCTTGTACCATTACAGTCCGTGAGAGAGCGGATTAAAACACTCCCCAAGCCCACTCTTCCAGGGAAATTCGAAATTATTCAGGTGCAGCTAAGGCGCCTAGGATATAGCTTGGAGGATATTGCTTGTGATTCTGTAGTGGTAAACAGGGTGGGCCATGCCCGTTACAGTACTTTCCTGGACCTAAGATTTTAGAGCCATCTATCGCGCGATTTTAAGTTTTATTTGTGCATTTTTGCCTGAATTGTCTTCTGCTTGAACTCCTTGAGGTTAAGGCTTAGTTCCACGTGTAAGACTGTGATGATATCAGATATTGAGAGATTGCTTCTCTTGCTCTTCAGATATTTTTTCTGATTTTATGTTTTTAATAAGAAGGAGTTTCGAATTTCTTAAATGGCAAGGTTAGGCATATTTAGTGATTGTATAAAAGTACTTATTGTGCTGCAATACTTCGTGAATAACATTTACGTCCAAACACGCGACGCCTAAACCTAGGCCTAAACTAACGTTTTCTAAGGCCGAGAGCAGACGATACAATTTGAAACTCAAAGCATTCTTAGCCCACCAGGTGGCACTTACAGCGGACGTCCTGGTTTTTACTGTGTTAGGCTTGGGATAAGCTCTCTGTACTATTCGTACCGTATTTTCCATTCCATACGACTTCTCTCTTCAAAGGATATAGCCTGCTGTAATTTGATGCGAGATGATGTAGGTATGTCACGTAAGTGCGCACCAAAAAAGCGCAGTTAGCTTCTTTGGACAAAGAAGCGAGAGAGGAAAACTACGTCATCTTCAGACATTTCACGGACGGGTTGTGCTATACTAGTGGCCGTCCTTACCCTTCATCTTCCTAGTTCAAATTGACCCAAGTTTTTCGAACCAAAAATGGACGAACTTAAATCTGCTTACTTATGATTCTTTCGTATATATTAATGCTTCTGTTTCTCATTATATTATTCGAACTTCCACAATTGCACGTTTATAGCTTAATATTGGCTGCATACATTATGTAATCACACGTGAAATGTAACGGAACACGCAATCGTAACTCTTCCGTTTACTTAAAGGGAAACTAGAATATTTAATAAAAGAACGAGAAAAGTTTCAAGGGTTTCAATAGAATTAAGCCCTATCCATTTGACGATCCAATATTTATTATTATTCCACTCTCCCTTTAGAGTCATACGACCTTTATTTAAATACAAGAGTGAAAACTAAACTTTCTAATAAAGTGGCTCATATCGTGATTGCTTAAACAGATTTGAAAGTATAATTAAACACAATTTTCCAAGAATATCCAACCGAAACTCATAAAATGAATATATTATGTATTTCGTAGCTTACATACAACCAAAAGTCTGATAAGACTTCATACAAAAAGTACATAACTGGCGCGGGGGCGTGAAACGTGTTGTTTTCAGTCCTTTCCCCTTTCTCCGCGTAGGCAGATATCTCTGTAAAGCGGCACTTAAAATCACGTGACTTTTGCGCCACTTCACCAAACATATAACGAAAATAGTGGCTACGCCCTACGAAACATATTTCCCCCGGTTTTTACACATAACACAACTTTTACCAAACTTAGGGTGATGGTAACAAATATGAAATGAAATACAAAGTCATTTTTCCAATACTAAGAATTTAAGTCAACATTTAATTAAAAATATTAGTTATTAAACCATTATTGGCCCGATTTAACCACAAGAATCACTGTTGATTGGTTAACTAAGTTCGTCTGCTGTATTGTTTTGGTATTCTCACATCCATGGCTGGATCGCTCCCAAAACTTTGTAAGTAAACCTATTTTCCTTTTAAACTAATTTAAATGTAATAAGTTGTTTGAACTATTGAATTAGGTTAAATATGCCTAAAGAAGAAAAAATTTCGTTACTCAAAGACTTGAAAACCAAAGTCATTCTCAATTTTGAAGAAGACTTTTTCAAAGTTTGCCATTTTAAAAAACTACTGGAAGACCTAGACGACAATGGCAAACTAGATGAAATAATTATAATTATGGTTGACAAGTTCTTCGAACTTAAAGATTATTCTTAGAACCCGGTAGGGTTCTATGTATTGGGCTGATCATCATTTGTAATGCTATTTTGATTTCCTAAAAAATTCAGTCTCTAGCCAATCAAAACGCTCCATTCTCCCATAGAATAACATTAAAATCGACTCTTTCGAGGACAAGTCCAGTGATTGACAGAACTAAAAGAGGAATTATTTGTTACAGTTATAATCACTTTTAAATGGTAGAGCAAGGTTCGAATGTTGAACTTTTCAAGTTTCATTTAAAAATATTAAGTCTAAGTATTTTAAAATTAATTCTGAAGTTGACCCTTTTTTTGGTACTTAGCTGGTTTCGCGCATGGCCAAATTCGTAATGTTATTCTATGGGATTTAGTTTTTTGAAAGTGGCTTACCTTTCAGATTTATTTTCTAATACTTCCGGATATTTTTCAGACTTGGATTTTCCGTGTGGTATGAATTAAGTTTCAAGCTTTATTTTAAGACTAATTTCATAATTTTACACCGATTAGTTGGCCCACAATCTATTCATGAAAACGGAGGGAACAACAAGGCGGAGAAATAGATTCGCCAAAAACCTAAGCCTAATTTGACAAATTAGGCTTAGGTTTTATATGGCTTTTTAAAATCACGAGCACGAGCGCGCGCGCTTGATTTGGAGGCTATGGGTATTGAACTCTAATGACTTAATTTCTCCTTCTTCATATTTTTGCCGTTTATAGACTGTGACCAAACTAATCGGTATAAAATTATGAAATTAGTCTTAAAATAAAGCCTGTAAAATATTTGGAAGCATTAGAAAATAAATCTGAAAGGTAAGTCTCTTGCAAAAAATCTAAATCCCATAGAATAACATTAATTTTCAATTTCTCCGCCTTAAAAGTACTCTCCTTTTTAAAAATGAGTGAAATTCCGAACGACTTGCCATTCCGAACGGCAATAAGGAAGGTATTAACATCAAAAATAATGAAAAAAATAATTGGAATTTGGTTTAAAGGGCAATGGGGAAAATATAAAGATTTCGCTGCGGCTGTCGGAGGTATTAACATCAAAATTGCTGAAATAATTAATTTAAATTTGGTTTAAAGGGCAATGGGGAAAATATAAAGATTTCATTGCGGCTGTCGGAGGTATTAACATCAAAATTGATGAAAAAATTTATTTAAATTTGGTTTAAAGGGCAATGGGGAAAATATAAAGATTTCACTGCGGCTGTCGGAGGTATTAACATCAAAATTGATGAAAAAATTAATTTTAATTGGGTTTAAAGGGCAATGGGGAAAATGTAGAGATCTGACTGAATCAAGTGAGGCTGCCCCAGCTATTAACATCAAAAATTATTAAAAAATTAATTTTAATTGGGTTTAAAGGGCAATGGTAAAAATGTAGAAATTTGACTAAATCAAGTGCGGCTGCCGCAGCTATTAACATCAAAAATTATGAAAAAATTTAGTTTAATTAGGTTTAAAGGGCAATAGTAAAAATGTAGAAATTTGACTAAATCAAGTGCGGCTGCCCCAGCTATTAACATCAAAAAAATGTAAAAATTAATTTTAATTGGGATTAAAGGGCAATGGTAAAAATGTAGAGATTTGACTGAATCAAGTGCGGCTGCCCCAGCTATTAACATCAAAAATTATGAAAAAATTAATTTTAATTGGGTTTAAAGGGCAATGGTACAAATGTAGAGATCTGACTGAATCAAGTGCGGCTGCCCCAGCTATTAACATCAAAAATAATGAAAAAATTAATTTTAATTGGGATTAAAGGGCAATGGTAAATTGTAGAGATTTGACTGGAATCAAGTGCGGCTGCCGCAGCTATTAACATCAAAAATAATGTAAAAATTTATTTTAATTGGAATTAAAGGGCAATGGTAAAAATGTAGAGATTTGACTGAATCAATTGCGGCTGCCCCAGCTATTATCATCAAAAATAATGTAAAAATTAATTTTAATTGGGATTAAAGGGCACTGGTAAAAATGTAGAGGTTTGACTGAATCAAGTGCGGCTGCCGGAGGTATTACCATCAAAAATTATGAAAAAATTAATCTTAATTGGGTTTAAAGGGCACTGGTAAAAATGTAGAGATTTGACTGGAATCAAATGCGGCTGCCGCAGCTATTAACATAAAAAATTATGAAAAAATTAATTTTAATTGGGATTAAAGGGCACTGGTAAAAATGTAGAGATTTGACTGAATCAAGTGCGGCTGCCGCAGCTATTAACATCAAAAATTATGAAAAAATTAATTTTAATTGGGATTAAAGGGCACTGGTAAAAATATAGAGATTTGACTGAATCAAGTGCGGCTGCCCCAGCTATTAACATCAAAAATAATGTAAAAATTAATTTTAATTGGGATTAAGAGGCACTGGTAAAAATGTAGAGATTTGACTGAATCAAGTGCGGCTGCCCCAGCTATTAACATCAAAAATAATGTAAAAATTAATTTTAATTGGGATTAAAGGGCAATGGTAAAAATGTAGAGATTTGACTGAATCAAGTGCGGCTGCCGGAGGTATTACCATCAAAAATTATGAAAAAATTAATCTTAATTGGGTTTAATGGGCACTGGTAAAAATGTAGAGATTTCACTGGAATCAAATGCGGCTGCCGCAGCTATTAACATAAAAAATTATGAAAAAATTAATTTTAATTGGGATTAAAGGGCACTGGTAAAAATGTAGAGATTTGACTGGAATCAAGTGCGGCTGCCGCAGCTATTAACATCAAAAATTATGAAAAAATTAATTTTAATTGGGATTGAAGGGCACTGGTAAAAATGTAGAGATTTGACTGAATCAAGTGCGGCTCCCCCAGCTATTAACATCAAAAATAATGTAAATTTTTTTTTTAATTGGAATTAAAGGGCAATGGTAAAAATGTAGAGATTTGACTGAATCAAGTGCGGCTGCCCCAGCTATTATCTTCAAAAATAATGTAAAAATTAATTTTAATTGGGATTAAAGGGCAATGGTAAAAATGTAAAGATTTGACTGAATCAAGTGCGGCTGCCGCAGCTATTAACATCAATAATAATGAAAAAATTTATTTTAATTGGGATTAAAGGGCAATGGTAAAAATGTAGAGATTTGACTGAATCAAGTCCGGCTGCCGCAGCTATTAACATTTAAATTTATGAAAAAATTAATTTTAATTGGGTTTAAAGGGCAATGGTAAAAATGTAGAGATTTGACTGAATCACTTTTTAAAGGGCTAGTCTTTTAATATAGAAGTTAACACTTTCGTGTTAGACTGAAGTGACAGATATTATATCAAAAATGTCTTTGCGAACAAAGACCCAGAAGGACATGTTATGGCCTTGAATGTCTGAAGTGACAGATATTATATCAAAAATGTCTTTGCGAACAAAGACCCAGAAGGACATGTTATGGCCTTGAATGTCTGAAGTGACAGATATTTAATTTTCTTTTAAAACATTAAATTTAAATACAATTAAATTTTCTTTTAAAACATGATATTTAAATACAATTAGATTTTCTTTTAAAACGAAATTTAAATATAATCACAATCTGGCACGATTTAGAGTTTCAAATTTCAATACAACTGATTTTATTCACTCGGAAATATTTAAGAAAAACATAACAGACGATTTTCTCCCATTGACGCTTAACATTAATTTTCGCTTAATTATTTTTCAGTGATTACGTGTCAAACAAAACGAAACTTTTCGTTCGATAGAAAAATATACTTAATTTAGCTTTGGCTTTAGGCATAGACTCAAAGTTCTATGATCTGATCTCATACCTTAATTGGATAATGTTTTCTATGGATAATGCTTTATTATAACTCTTCGACTTTAGTCGAGGCAATTCGTTCATGTTAGCTTATGAATGCTTATCAAGGAATTTAAAGGGAAAAAAATTCCCCATATTTTAATTTTTAATCTAGGTTGCAAACGAACAAACCTAATCCATGGATAATGTTTTATTACAACTCCTCGACTTTAGTCGAGGCAATTCGTTCATGTTAGCTTACGGATGCTTATACAAGGAATTTAAAGGGAATAAAAATTCCCCATATTTTAATTTTTAATTTGGGTTGCAAACGAACAAACCTAATCCATGGATAATGTTTTTTTTATAACTCCTAATAACTAATTAGTGGTCCTTTATGGAAATCATCATTTAAATTGTACGGTTTTAATGAAAATAAAAATTAAAGTATTATAATTTTTTTAAAAAGCTTATCCGCTCTAAAATTCGTCGCTTTGAAATTCTCTTCCCTCGCGCGCGCAATATAGCTTTGAAAGTACAAATTGTTATGGTTTGTGTCGTCTGCTAAGTTAGAAAAGAAGGTAACTTTAAACGGGCTTTAAAAAACACATTTCCATTTATCATATACCCATTCCAATAAACCGGCGAGTATTTTTAACGATCCGTTCAATCGCGAGTCGTGGAAATTCGGGTTAAATTAAGAAAACAAAAAATGGACTCGCGTTATACTGAAAAATAACAGTTCAATACACGTTTTCCCTGAAAAATAATTAAGCGAAATTTAATGTTAAGCGTCAATGGGAGAAAATCGTCTGTTATGTTTTTCTTAAATATTTCCGAGTGAATAAAATCAGTTGTATTGAAATTTGAAACTCTAAATCGTGCCAGATTGTGATTATATTTAAATTTCGTTTTAAAAGAAAATCTAATTGTATTTAAATATCATGTTTTAAAAGAAAATTTAATTGTATTTAAATTTAATGTTTTAAAAGAAAATTAAATATCTGTCACTTCAGATATTCAAGGCCATAACATGTCCTTCTGGGTCTTTGTTCGCAAAGACATTTTTGATATAATTTCAAGTTGGGCCGCACTCCCAATTCCAGTTTTCTTTGCGCTTGGAATTCATGGGTGTCCTCATATTCAATGAACCAGCCCGATATTTTATTTTTGAAGCTAAATTGTGATGAAGTTGGGTTTTCTTTATTAATTTATTGGATTGCTAAAAAAATACTGGAAAAGCATGCAAACCAACACAGATCCAGCTCAACTGCTAGTCAAAGTAAAGCCAGCTCTACGCAAGTAAACGTTACACCTAAGAAGAAGAAAATTTTACGCAATAGGAATTCCGACAGGATCTATTCTTTACAAAGACTAGGTGGTGGCTGCCTTGGGGAGATGTGGCGTGTAAACAAAAAAAGGATGCAAGTCTATTCCAAAATTAGGCAAGGGAAGAAGCCCCTGACCCAAAAGCAAAGAGACATTGCGCATAAATTATATCAGATCAGCCTGTCACTACGCAACATGGATCAATTCGCTAAAGACATCCCTCCAGCTTTAATTCAAATCAACCAAGGTGGATTATTAATACCTCATGTGGCCCTTAAATCTTACATTGAGAACGTTCATGATCTGGTTGTGGATGAATGGGTAAAATGGGATAAGATTAAACCAGGAGAAGTACTAAGTAAGAATTTTGCCAATTAATTTTAAATGATTATCCTAATCTTCGAATTCTTTTCTTTAGAAGAGACTATGGCCACATTAATGAACAATGAAGTTTTCAAAGAAATTTTCCATGACGCTTTATCGAAAATAACCGAAATCGTGAAAAGGGATTTTTTGTTCGACGAATTAGAACAATTCAGGAAGGTTTATCAGAGAAAGATGGGTCACGCTAAGCTCGGGGATTTACTACGGGCAAAGATTCAGTCACGAAATGACAGAAAAGGAAAAAGAGGCATCGGTGGTCAGAATCTGAGGTGCTACTTATACAGAAATACTGGCAAAAAGCCAGTGACAGGGAAAAACGGCAATCGCAAAAATCAAAAATCATTATTGCTAAAGCAGTGTAAGAAACCTCGCAAATCTGTTCCTAATGATCCTATCATAGTAAGTAAATTTGCACCCAGTGAGCCTCCAAAGGAGTCAGTATTGCCGCAGTGTAAGAAACCTCGCAAACTTGTTCCTAATGATCTTGTGATAGAAAGTAAATATGTTCCTAATGAGCCTACAAAGTCAGTATTGGCAAAGAACTCTCGCAAACGGGTTCCTAATGATCTTGTGATAGAAAGTAAATCTGTTCATAATGAGCCTACAAAGTCAGTATTGGCAAAGAACTCTCGCAAACGGGTTCCTAATGATCTTGTGATAGAAAGTAAATCTGTTCCTAATGATCTTGTGATAGAAAGTAAATCTGTTCCTAATGAGCCTACAAAGTCAGTATTGATAAAGAAATCTCGCAAAAGTGTTCGTAATGATCTTGTGATAGATAGTAAACCTGTTCCTAATGAGCATCCGATCAAAATTAAAAAAGAAGCGAGTTCTACTAAATTCTCAAGTCCAAAACAGTCTAGAAGCGGTAGGGTCCTGCGTCGAAAGGTACTGATGGATGAATTCATTTACCAATGAAGTTTTGATCTATCCTGATATTAACAAAAGTCTGATAAGACTTCATGAAGTATTATCAGACTTAGGATATTAATGTTACCTAACAACAAATGATCTTTTATCGATATCTTATCGTTTAAATAGGATATCCTGAATTTCTCCATACAAGGACTAATTTTTTGCTAGTTTATTAGGCCTCTTCAAACGATAAGGAATCGATATAAAATCACTTCCTAATAGGTTGCATTCTCCCTTAAAATATTATGAAAACAAATGCTTGTGATATTAAATATTATGAAAACAAAATCTTGTGATATTAAATATTATAAAAACAAAGCTTTGTCATATTATCATATGTTAAAATAAACTTTGAAATTTTATTTTAGCTGAATAGAATAATTTACATTAAACATTAGGGCTGTGCGAGCCTCGAATTTTGGGACCCGAGCCGAGCCTGAGTCTTGAAAATTTTTCTGCCTCGAGCTGAGTTTTAATTCTGTTCTCGAGTACTCGAGTAGTTTTCAGTGGTTAAAATTTTGGATTCAAGCTTTTAGTCGAGCCTTAAAATTTGTTGTCGAGCCTTAAAATTTGTTATTTCAAGGGTTTAGAGAGCTAAAAACATATTATATTGGCCTGTAAATAATTAAAACCAAAAGTAAAACAGAGGCTAAAGACAACAAAGCATTTTAAACTTTAACCAAAAGTAAAAATATCCACTATCTACATACTGGGTTCAAGCATGGGCCAGAGTATCTTTTGTTGGCCCATGGTTCAAGTCAACAGGCCATAAACACCAAAAGAGCCAATGAAAAACGAGCATTTTTGGCAGTGCCAAGTCTATTTCACTTTCTTTTGTCAGTACATACAAGCCTAAGCTCTTGATAGAAATTGTTAAATTTTTTTGGCTTCCTAAACGCCCACCAACGTTCCAGGAGGCGTTTGGTCAGGTCGAGAATGGCGTTTGGGGTTGTGATATCCTGGGTTAGACCCAGCCATATCTCACACCACCCCTCATGGTTCCTATACGCCCTATTAAAGATCAACTCCAACTTTACGATATGTAGCTTCTGCGTTTTGCGCTGTTTTTGTACATCCTTTAATTAGTAATGCCCGCCTAGAAGTACGGTAGTTTAAACTTGTAAGTTTACCCGCTGTTACATATTTTTGTTGGCTGAAAATTGTTTCCACTGCAGAACCATTTATGCGTACTGGGTAAATATACTTGGTAGGGTTACGTGATGTGAAATCTTCAGCAAAATCACAAAAACCAAATATAGAAATTCTTAAAAGCTCCCATGTTTGCCACGCTAAAAATTTCTGGCCAGTTTTTTCTTTTAGATCTTCTTCACACAAAATTCTTTCCGTAGCCCAAGACTCAAAAAATTCCAGTCCTTGCAGCATCGATTTTACAGGTGCCGAAGTTAATGACTCGACTTTCTCGTGCGCTAGCAAACCTTTCTCAAATATTTTATGGCACGCAAATAAGTAATCGTGGCACGCCATAACTTTATCTCTGTCCTCAGGTGGATCTTCTGTCATGGGATTTGCGTAGTTAAATAATTCACCCAAAACCTTCCGAGTTTGCATAATTTTGGCTGGAGTAACATTCAATTTTACCCAGGGATCTCTTTCGATGAATGCCAAAATTGAACCTTTCACCTGTACCAACTCATTGCTATCACGCCTGTCAACTTCCCTTTCATACAGATCAACGATTTGTGACCAACCGAATACTATATCTCCTAATATTGTAAATTCTTTAGAATCATTATCCTTGGAGTGGTTCAACGCATTAATCATGTTTTTTAATTGGTGTGTTGGGCAAACAATCCAAAATATTCGTCTTCCCTTGAGAAATGGGTGTTGAAAGCTAGGTTTAAACCGAAAATTAAAGGTTCCATTCTCATTTTCAGAGTAAGTGAAAGGCCTTTCAAGTCCTATCATGTGTCTTAATGCTGCAATATTGGAAGTGCCACCATCACACACCAATGCAGATGTTTCCAAACCAACACATTGAAATGCCCAGATAACATCGTATGTGGTGTTAATTAAGAAAGAATTCGAAGCAGCTTTTGGCAGCATAAAATAGGGACCAATTATATCGAATTTGCTCGAAACGCACCTCCATAAGTATTGTAAAACATATTCTGCCTCTAAGGTTTCAGAAACGGTATTTTCCTTAAATAAATCGTCCATTGAAGGGTATTCTGCCGGATCAATACAACAGCCAATAAACTCGTTGTTGCTCGAGTTCCACATTAACTTCCCAATAATTTTGACCTCATCATAAATTAGCACTCCTTCTTTAGGGGGTTTATTCTTTCCTGGATAATTCTCAACTAATTCTTCGAATCTTTTTGCTTCTCCTTGTAGAAAAATTAGGTCAATACCTTGCTTCGATGGAATGTCTTTAATTTTGTTCCTTAGAGAGTAAACGCTGGGCAACTTAAGGATGTCAAAAGAAGCTAATGCTTCATAAGCAGCTGGAGACCGTGAAAACACGCTTAAGGCAATACGGTATGTTAATGGACTCCACCGGTTTCCTTTACTCCCCTTTTCACATCTCATCTGATCATCCAAGAAACCATTCCTTTCAGTATCCAGATTCCAGCTTTTTTTCAAGGCAATGCCTAGTATATGGTTTTTTTCACTCGCTTGTTGGAAAACTTTTTCAAGTTCTGCACTTCCATTAGTATTGATACTGGCAATTACTTCCTGCATTTTTCGGTGTTGATCCAGATTGAGTTCTAGACTGCTTTCCTCCAACTTCTGTTCTAATTCCTTTATTCTTTTATTAACTCTGAATCGTAGAGCCCGATTTTCAATGAACCGTTTCTTTCGTGACCTCGGTGTTAAAACACTAATTCTGCACCTTGAAAGCACACTTCGCCTTTTAAGATGAGTTCGTGGTGTGACTTCAGTCCTCTTTTTCTTTTGCTCTAAAATATATCTACAAAAAAAAATTAACATTCCAATATTTTCAAAACAATGTTTAAATTTACCTTTTAAGATAACGACATTTTCCACACTGATGCTGATAACTTTGAGCTTTTAACTGTTCTTTTGGTACATTATTCGGTGCAGTATAAAAAACTGGGCAATTAATAGACTGATGTCTTGTAAAAGGATATTCAATTTTCTCAAGTTTCTTGGTTTTGAAATTTTCACAATCATCCTATTAAAGAGAAACAAAACAAAAAAATAATTTCTTGCATACTTACAAAAGTCTGATAAGACTTCATGAAGTCTTATCAGACTTTTGATACTTATTATTCAGCTTAAAAAGTTACACAAACCTTGGGAATACCAGGGCAAAATACAAGATTTTGATATAGCTGTTTTAACGCTTCATCAATTACGTTATAATTGACTATTATTCCTTGATCATCATCATCAGTAGATCTAAATACTTGTTTCCGTTCAGCTTTTTTGAATGGTTTTAGAATAGTCAAGCATCTATCCATTGTAAATAACATTCTTATAGGGGTATCATGGTAGTTTCCGAGAGTTACTAAATTGTCAGATCGAGTGACTTCCAAATGACATAACATACCATCTACACTTTTCATACATTTCAAAACTATACAGGCTTAAATAAAAAACAACATTAATATACTCTTCTCATATTATTATACTATTATTTTTATACTTACTGAGTTCTAATTTTGAGATGTAATCGTAAATGAGGTCCAATGTAGATGTAGAAAAGGATTCATCTTGGCATAACTTCAATCGTTTCGTTACTTTATCACCTGAATGTTCAAATTTTCTTTTCAAAGGGTTCGTTTGCGTCTCTATGGAATGTGTTATTTTTAAGTGAAAGTCACACTGCGTTGTTTTATTACTGGAGTAAATATAATCGGTTTGCAGGTTTGCTATCCGCGTTTCAGGTACGTTCTTCTTTTCAATTGTTTGTGTCCAAGTATTTTTAAATCTTTCGGGTTTTGTTTGGGTTTCAGCATTCCGCAAAAAGGGGTTATTCTGAACAGCTTTTGAAGAAGTTTCTTTCAGATCAAAATCGCACTGCGTTGACTGATTTGTGGGTTGAATAAGTGGAGTTAATGAAGGTTTTCTTTCAGGCGGCATAGCCAAGGCTTAGAAGTTTATAACCTTTATAAAAGGAACGAAGTTATTTTAACTTAGGTTTTTTAGAACAAAAACTTTAAAATCGAAATTCTTTATTTACCTGATGCTAAGAAATGTTTAGGGAAACATCTAGATTTCAAAAAAAAACGTTTAAAGACCTAAGACCCGAGTTTTAAACGTTTGTTTACAAGAAACCTCGCTTCGTACTATTTTCAGCACTTCCGTGTAATTCGCCTAGCTATTGGCTAGTTTTGAATTTAGCTATCTCGTTCTCATTGGTTACTGTAGACTAGCGTCGTCTGCACTGAAAATTACATGTTTTCTATAGCCACAGCTAAAACCGAACGCCAGTTATGTACTTTTTGTATGAAGTCTTATCAGACTTTTGATACAACGATCGAAATTGTACCCCAAAGCTACTCTCGAGAGTCGTTTGGCGTCATTACGCTCTTGGGAGGAAGAAATAACGAATCTAAAGGTCGTAAACGTTCGTATTGTAACCTCACTTTATTATTTTCTGTATGCTTAATCCTTATATTTCTATTAATCAAAAATATAAGAATAAAGTATAAATGTGAAAAAATGGCTCTAGTTTCTATAAACAGCCAGAAGGGAGCCTCACTAAATTACTATTAATCCCTCCACTTTAGGAACTTCGCTTTCTAGAACCCCGTCAAAGGCAACCTGGCTTTCTAGAAGCCCCTCAAAAGGAGCCTGGCTTTCTAAAAGCCCCCTGAAAGGGAGCGTGGCTTTCTACAAAACCCCCTGAAAGGGAGCGTGGCTTTCTACAAAACCCCCTGAAAGGAAGCCTGGCTTTCTACAAAAACCTTTGAAAGGAAGCCTGGCTTTCTTAAAGCCCCCCTGAAAGGGAGCCTGGCTTTCTAAAAAGCCCCCCTGAAAGGGAGCCTGGCTTTCTAAAAAGCCCCCCTGAAAGGGAGCCTGGCTTTCTAAAAAGCCCCCCTGAAAGGGAGCCTGGCTTTCTAAAAAGCCCCCCTGAAAGGGTGCCTGGCTTTCTAAAAAGCCCCCCTGAAAGGGAGCCTGGCTTTCTAAAAAGCCCCCCTGAAAGGGAGCCTGGCTTTCTAAAAAGCCCCCCCGAAAGGGAGCCTGGCTTTCTAAAAAGCCCCCCCGAAAGGGAGCCTGGCTTTCTAAAAAGCCCCCCTGAAAGGGAGCCTGGCTTTCTAAAAACCCCCCTGAAAGGGAGCCTGGCTTTCTAAAAAGCCCCCTGAAAGGGAGCCTGGCTTTCTAAAAAGCCCCCCTGAAAGGGAGCCTGGCTTTCTAAAAAGCCCCCCTGAAAGGGAGCCTGGCTTTCTAAAAAGCCCCCCTGAAAGGGAGCCTGGCTTTCTAAAAAGCCCCCCTGAAAGGGAGCCTGGCTTTCTAAAAAGCCCCCCTGAAAGGGAGCCTGGCTTTCTAAAAAGCCTTCCTGAAAGGGAGCCTGGCTTTCTAAAAAGCCCCCCTGAAAGGGAGCCTGGCTTTCTAAAAAGCCCCCCTGAAAGGGAGCCTGGCTTTCTAAAAAGCCCCCCTGAAAGCGAGCCTGGCTTTCTAAAAAGCCCCCCTGAAAGGGAGCCTGGCTTTCTAAAAAGCCCCCCTGAAAGGGAGCCTGGCTTTCTAAAAAGCCCTCTGAAAGGGAGCCTGGCTTTCTAAAAAGCCCCCCTGAAAGGGAGCCTGGCTTTCTAAAAAGCCCCCCTGAAAGGGAGCCTGGCTTTCTAAAAAGCCCCCCTGAAAGGGAGCCTGGCTTTCTAAAAGACCCCCTGAAAGGAAGCCTGGCTTCCTACAAGACCCCCTGAAAGGGAGCCCGGCTTTCTAAAAGCCCCCCTGAAAAGTAGCCCGGCTTTCTAAAAGCCCCTAAAAAGAAGTCTCGATTTCTAAAAGCCCCTCAAAGGGAGCCTAGCTTTCTAAAAGCCCCTAAAAGGGAGCTTGGCTTTCAAAAAGCCCCTCAAAGGGAGCCTGGCTTTGAAAAAGCCCCTAAAAGGGAGCCTGGCTTTGAAAAAGCCCCTAAAAGGGAGCCTGGCTTTGAAAAAGCCCCTAAAAGGGAGCCTGGCTTTGAAAAAGCCCCTAAAAGGGAGCCTGGCTTTGAAAAAGCCCCTAAAAGGGAGCCTGGCTTTGAAAAAGCCCCTAAAAGGGAGCTTGGCTTTGAAAAAGCCCTAAAAGGGAGCCTGGCTTTGAAAAAGCCCCTAAAAGGGAGCCTGGCTTTGAAAAAACCCCTAAAAGGGAGCCTGGCTTTGAAAAAGCCCCTAAAAGGGAGACTGCCTTTGAAAAAGCCCCTAAAAGGGAGCCTGGCTTTGAAAAAGCCAATAAAAGGGAGCCTGGCTTTGAAAAAGCCCCTAAAAGGGAGCCTGGCTTTGAAAAAGCCCCTAAAAGGGAGCCTGGCTTTGAAAAAGCCCCTAAAAGGGAGCCTGGCTTTGAAAAAGCCCCTAAAAGGGAGCCTGGCTTTGAAAAAGCCCCTAAAAGGGAGCCTGGCTTTGAAAAAGCCCCTAAAAAGGGAGCCTGGCTTTGAAAAAGCCCCTAAAAAGGGAGCCTGGCTTTGAAAAAGCCCCAAAAAGGGAGCCTGGCTTTGAAAAAGCCCCTAAAAGGGAGCCTGGCTTTATAAAAGCCCCTAATAGGAAGCCTCACTTTCTAAAAGCTCCCTAAAAGGAAGCCTCGCTTTCTAAAAGCTCCCTCAAAGGAAGCCTCGCTTTCTAAAAGCTCCCTCAAAGGAAGCCTCGCTTTCTAAAAGCTCCAGCAAAGGGAGCCTCGCTTTCTAAAAGCCCCCGCAAAGGGAGCCTACCTTTCTATAAGCCTCCTTAAAGGGAGCCTACCTTTCTTTAAGCCTCCTCAAAGGGAGCCTACCTTTCTATAAGCCTCCTCAAAGGGAGCCTACCTTTCTATAAGCCTCCTCAAAGGGAGCCTACCTTTCTATAAGCCTCCTCAAAGGGAGCCTACCTTTCTATAAGCCTCCTCAAAGGGAGCCTACCTTTCTATAAGCCTTCTCAAAGGGAGCCTACATTTCTATAAGCCTCCTCAAAGGGAGCCTGGCTTCGAAAAAGCCCCTAAAAGGGAGCCTGGCTTTGAAAAAGCCCCTAAATGGGAGCCTGGCTTTGAAAAAGCCCCTAAAAGGGCGCCTGGCTTTGAAAAAGCCCCTAAAAGGGAGCCTGGCTTTGAAAAAGCCCCTAAAAGGGAGCCTGGATTTGAAAAAGCCCCTAAAAGGGAGCCTGGCTTTGAAAAAGCCCCTAAAAGGGAGCCTGGCTTTGAAAAAGCCCCTAAAAGGGAGCCTGGCTTTGAAAAAGCCCCTAAAAGGGAGCCTGGCTTTGAAAAAGCCCCTATAAGGGAGCTTGGCTTTGAAAAAGGCCCTAAAAGGGAGCCTGGCTTTGAAAAAGGCCCTAAAAGGGAGCCTGGCTTTGAAAAAGCCCCTAAAAGGGAGCCTGGCTTTGAAAAAGCCCCTAAAAGGGAGCCTGGCTTTGAAAAAGCCCCTAAAAGGGAGCCTGGCTTTATATAAAAGCCCCTAAAAGGAAGCCTACCTTTCTTTAAGCCTCCTCAAAGGGAGCCTACCTTTCTATAAGCCTCCTCAAAGGGAGCCTACCTTTCTATAAGCCTCCTCAAAGGGAGCCTACCTTTCTATAAGCCTCCTCAAAGGGAGCCTACCTTTCTATAAGCCTCCTCAAAGGGAGCCTACCTTTCTATAAGCCTCCTCAAAGGGAGCCTACCTTTCTTTAAGCCTCCTCAAAGGGAGCCTACCTTTCTATAAGCCTCCTCAAAGGGAGCCTACCTTTCTATAAGCCTCCTCAAAGGGAGCCTACCTTTCTATAAGCCTCCTCAAAGGGAGCCTACCTTTCTATAAGCCTCCTCAAAGGGAGCCTACCTTTCTTTAAGCCTCCTCAAAGGGAGCCTACCTTTCTATAAGCCTCCTCAAAGGGAGCCTACCTTTCTATAAGCCTCCTCAAAGGGAGCCTACCTTTCTATAAGCCTCCTCAAAGGGAGCCTACCTTTCTATAAGCCTCCTCAAAGGGAGCCTACCTTTCTATAAGCCTCCTCAAAGGGAGCCTACCTTTCTATAAGCCTCCTCAAAGGGAGCCTACCTTTCTATAAGCCTCCTCAAAGGGAGCCTACCTTTCTATAAGCCTCCTCAAAGGGAGCCTACCTTTCTATAAGCCTCCTCAAAGGGAGCCTACCTTTCTATAAGCCTCCTCAAAGGGAGCCTGGCTTTGAAAAAGCCCCTAAAAGGGAGCCTGGCTTTGAAAAAGCCCCTAAATGGGAGCCTGGCTTTGAAAAAGCCCCTAAAAGGGAGCCTGGCTTTGAAAAAGCCCCTAAAAGGGAGCCTGGCTTTGAAAAAGCCCCTAAAAGGGAGCCTGGCTTTGAAAAAGCCCCTTAAAGGGAGCCTGGCTTTGAAAAAGCCCCTAAAAGGGCGCCTGGCTTTGAAAAAGCCCCTAAAAGGGCGCCTGGCTTTGAAAAAGCCCCTAAAAGGTAGCCTGGCTTTGAAAAAGCCCCTAAAAGGGAGCCTGGCTTTGAAAAAGCCCCTAAAAGGGAGCCTGACTTTGAAAAAGCCCCTAAAAGGGAGCCTGACTTTGAAAAAGCCCCTAAAAGGAAGCCTGGCTTTATAAAAGCCCCTAAAAGGAAGCCTCGCTTTCTAAAAGCTCCCTCAAAGGGAGCCTCGCTTTCTAAAAGCTCCCTCAAAGGGACCCTCGCTTTCTAAAAGCTCCATCAAAGGGAGCCTGGCTTTCTAAAAGCCCCCTCAAAGGGAGCCTGGCTTTCTAAAAGCCCCCTAAAAGGCAGCCTGGGTTTCTAGAAGCCCCCCTTAAAAGGAGCCTGGCTTTGAAAAAGCCCCCCCTCAAAAGGAGCCTGGTTTTCTAAAAAGCCCCCTGAAAGGGAGCCTGGCTTGCTAAAAAGCCCCCCTGAAAGGGAGCTGGCTTTCTAAAAAGCCCACTGAAAGGGAGCCTGGCTTTATAAAAGCCCCTAAAAGGAAGCCTCTCTTTCTAAAAGCTCCCTCAAAGGGAGCCTCGCTTTCTAAAAGCTCCCTCAAAGGGACCCTCGCTTTCTAAAAGCTCCATCAAAGGGAGCCTGGCTTTCTAAAAGCCCCCTCAAAGGGAGCCTGGCTTTCTAAAAGCCCCCTCAAAGGGAGCCTGGCTTTCTAGAAGCCCCCTCAAAAGGAGCCTGGCTTTCTAAAAAGCCCCCTGAAAGGGAGCCTGGCTTGCTAAAAAGCCCCCCTGAAAGGGAGCCTGGCTTTCTAAAAAGCCCCCTGAAAGGGAGCCTGGGTTTCTAAAAAGCCCCCCTGAAAGGGAGCCTGGCTTTCTAAAAAGCCCCCCTGAAAGCGAGCCTGGCTTTCTAAAAAGCCCTCTGAAAGGGAGCCTGGCTTTCTAAAAAGCCCCCCTGAAAGGGAGCCTGGCTTTCTAAAAAGCCCCCCTGAAAGGGAGCCTGGCTTTCTAAAAGACCCCCTGAAAGGAAGCCTGGCTTCCTACAAGACCCCCTGAAAGGGAGCCCGGCTTCCTACAAGACCCCCTGAAAGGGAGCCCGGCTTTCTAAAAGCCCCCCTGAAAAGTAGCCCGGCTTTCTAAAAGCCCCTAAAAAGAAGTCTCGATTTCTAAAAGCCCCTCAAAGGGAGCCTAGCTTTCTAAAAGCCCCTAAAAGGGAGCTTGGCTTTCAAAAAGCCCCTCAAAGGGAGCCTGGCTTTCTATAAGCCCCCTCAAAGGGAGCCTGGCTTTGAAAAAGCCCCTAAAAGGGAGCCTGGCTTTGAAAAAGCCCCTAAAAGGGAGCCTGGCTTTGAAAAAGCCCCTAAAAGGGAGCCTGGCTTTGAAAAAGCCCCTTAAAGGGAGCCTGGCTTTGAAAAAGCCCCTAAAAGGGAGCCTGGCTTTGAAAAAGCCCCTAAAAGGGAGCCTGGCTTTGAAAAAGCCCCTTAAAGGGAGCCTAGCTTTGAAAAAGCCCCTAAAAGGGAGCCTGGCTTTGAAAAAGCCCCTAAAAGGGAGCCTGGCTTTGAAAAAGGCCCTAAAAGGGAGCCTGGCTTTGAAAAAGCCCCTAAAAGGGAGCCTGGCTTTATATAAAAGCCCCTAAAAGGAAGCCTGGCTTTATATAAAAGCCCCTAAAAGGAAGCCTCGCTTTCTAAAAGCTCCCTCAAAGGAAGCCTCGCTTTCTAAAAGCTCCCTCAAAGGAAGCCTCGCTTTCTAAAAGCTCCCTCAAAGGAAGCCTCGCTTTCTAAAAGCTCCCTCAAAGGAAGCCTGGCTTTCTAAAAGCTCCCTGAAAGGGAGCCTGGCTTTCTAAAAGCCCCCTGAAAGGGAGCCTGGCTTTCTAGAAGCCCCCCTCAAAAGGAGCCTGGCTTTGAAAAAGCCCCCCTCAAAAGGAGCCTGGCTTTGAAAAAGCCCCCCCTCAAAAGGAGCCTGGCTTTCTAAAAAGCCCCCTGAAAGGGAGCCTGGCTTGCTAAAAAGCCCCCCTGAAAGGGAGCCTGGCTTTCTAAAAAGCCCCCTGAAAGGGAGCCTGGCTTTCTAAAAAGCCCCCCTGAAAGGGAGCCTGGCTTTCTAAAAAGCCCCCCTGAAAGGGAGCCTGGCTTTCTAAAAAGCCCCCCTGAAAGGGAGCCTGGCTTTCTAAAAAGCCCCCCTGAAAGGGTGCCTGGCTTTCTAAAAAGCCCCCCTGAAAGGGAGCCTGGCTTTCTAAAAAGCCCCCCCGAAAGGGAGCCTGGCTTTCTAAAAAGCCCCCCCGAAAGGGAGCCTGGCTTTCTAAAAAGCCCCCCCGAAAGGGAGCCTGGCTTTCTAAAAAGCCCCCCTGAAAGGGAGCCTGGCTTTCTAAAAACCCCCCTGAAAGGGAGCCTGGCTTTCTAAAAAGCCCCCTGAAAGGGAGCCTGGCTTTCTAAAAAGCCCCCCTGAAAGGGAGCCTGGCTTTCTAAAAAGCCCCCCTGAAAGGGAGCCTGGCTTTCTAAAAAGCCCCCCTGAAAGGGAGCCTGGCTTTCTAAAAAGCCCCCCTGAAAGGGAGCCTGGCTTTCTAAAAAGCCCCCCTGAAAGGGAGCCTGGCTTTCTAAAAAGCCTTCCTGAAAGGGAGCCTGGCTTTCTAAAAAGCCCCCCTGAAAGGGAGCCTGGCTTTCTAAAAAGCCCCCCTGAAAGGGAGCCTGGCTTTCTAAAAAGCCCCCCTGAAAGCGAGCCTGGCTTTCTAAAAAGCCCCCCTGAAAGGGAGCCTGGCTTTCTAAAAAGCCCCCCTGAAAGGGAGCCTGGCTTTCTAAAAAGCCCTCTGAAAGGGAGCCTGGCTTTCTAAAAAGCCCCCCTGAAAGGGAGCCTGGCTTTCTAAAAAGCCCCCCTGAAAGGGAGCCTGGCTTTCTAAAAAGCCCCCCTGAAAGGGAGCCTGGCTTTCTAAAAGACCCCCTGAAAGGAAGCCTGGCTTCCTACAAGACCCCCTGAAAGGGAGCCCGGCTTTCTAAAAGCCCCCCTGAAAAGTAGCCCGGCTTTCTAAAAGCCCCTAAAAAGAAGTCTCGATTTCTAAAAGCCCCTCAAAGGGAGCCTAGCTTTCTAAAAGCCCCTAAAAGGGAGCTTGGCTTTCAAAAAGCCCCTCAAAGGGAGCCTGGCTTTGAAAAAGCCCCTAAAAGGGAGCCTGGCTTTGAAAAAGCCCCTAAAAGGGAGCCTGGCTTTGAAAAAGCCCCTAAAAGGGAGCCTGGCTTTGAAAAAGCCCCTAAAAGGGAGCCTGGCTTTGAAAAAGCCCCTAAAAGGGAGCCTGGCTTTGAAAAAGCCCCTAAAAGGGAGCCTGGCTTTGAAAAAGCCCCTAAAAGGGAGCTTGGCTTTGAAAAAGCCCTAAAAGGGAGCCTGGCTTTGAAAAAGCCCCTAAAAGGGAGCCTGGCTTTGAAAAAACCCCTAAAAGGGAGCCTGGCTTTGAAAAAGCCCCTAAAAGGGAGACTGCCTTTGAAAAAGCCCCTAAAAGGGAGCCTGGCTTTGAAAAAGCCAATAAAAGGGAGCCTGGCTTTGAAAAAGCCCCTAAAAGGGAGCCTGGCTTTGAAAAAGCCCCTAAAAGGGAGCCTGGCTTTGAAAAAGCCCCTAAAAGGGAGCCTGGCTTTGAAAAAGCCCCTAAAAGGGAGCCTGGCTTTGAAAAAGCCCCTAAAAGGGAGCCTGGCTTTGAAAAAGCCCCTAAAAAGGGAGCCTGGCTTTGAAAAAGCCCCTAAAAAGGGAGCCTGGCTTTGAAAAAGCCCCAAAAAGGGAGCCTGGCTTTGAAAAAGCCCCTAAAAGGGAGCCTGGCTTTATAAAAGCCCCTAATAGGAAGCCTCACTTTCTAAAAGCTCCCTAAAAGGAAGCCTCGCTTTCTAAAAGCTCCCTCAAAGGAAGCCTCGCTTTCTAAAAGCTCCCTCAAAGGAAGCCTCGCTTTCTAAAAGCTCCAGCAAAGGGAGCCTCGCTTTCTAAAAGCCCCCGCAAAGGGAGCCTACCTTTCTATAAGCCTCCTTAAAGGGAGCCTACCTTTCTTTAAGCCTCCTCAAAGGGAGCCTACCTTTCTATAAGCCTCCTCAAAGGGAGCCTACCTTTCTATAAGCCTCCTCAAAGGGAGCCTACCTTTCTATAAGCCTCCTCAAAGGGAGCCTACCTTTCTATAAGCCTCCTCAAAGGGAGCCTACCTTTCTATAAGCCTTCTCAAAGGGAGCCTACATTTCTATAAGCCTCCTCAAAGGGAGCCTGGCTTCGAAAAAGCCCCTAAAAGGGAGCCTGGCTTTGAAAAAGCCCCTAAATGGGAGCCTGGCTTTGAAAAAGCCCCTAAAAGGGCGCCTGGCTTTGAAAAAGCCCCTAAAAGGGAGCCTGGCTTTGAAAAAGCCCCTAAAAGGGAGCCTGGATTTGAAAAAGCCCCTAAAAGGGAGCCTGGCTTTGAAAAAGCCCCTAAAAGGGAGCCTGGCTTTGAAAAAGCCCCTAAAAGGGAGCCTGGCTTTGAAAAAGCCCCTAAAAGGGAGCCTGGCTTTGAAAAAGCCCCTATAAGGGAGCTTGGCTTTGAAAAAGGCCCTAAAAGGGAGCCTGGCTTTGAAAAAGGCCCTAAAAGGGAGCCTGGCTTTGAAAAAGCCCCTAAAAGGGAGCCTGGCTTTGAAAAAGCCCCTAAAAGGGAGCCTGGCTTTGAAAAAGCCCCTAAAAGGGAGCCTGGCTTTATATAAAAGCCCCTAAAAGGAAGCCTACCTTTCTTTAAGCCTCCTCAAAGGGAGCCTACCTTTCTATAAGCCTCCTCAAAGGGAGCCTACCTTTCTATAAGCCTCCTCAAAGGGAGCCTACCTTTCTATAAGCCTCCTCAAAGGGAGCCTACCTTTCTATAAGCCTCCTCAAAGGGAGCCTACCTTTCTATAAGCCTCCTCAAAGGGAGCCTACCTTTCTTTAAGCCTCCTCAAAGGGAGCCTACCTTTCTATAAGCCTCCTCAAAGGGAGCCTACCTTTCTATAAGCCTCCTCAAAGGGAGCCTACCTTTCTATAAGCCTCCTCAAAGGGAGCCTACCTTTCTATAAGCCTCCTCAAAGGGAGCCTACCTTTCTTTAAGCCTCCTCAAAGGGAGCCTACCTTTCTATAAGCCTCCTCAAAGGGAGCCTACCTTTCTATAAGCCTCCTCAAAGGGAGCCTACCTTTCTATAAGCCTCCTCAAAGGGAGCCTACCTTTCTATAAGCCTCCTCAAAGGGAGCCTACCTTTCTATAAGCCTCCTCAAAGGGAGCCTACCTTTCTATAAGCCTCCTCAAAGGGAGCCTACCTTTCTATAAGCCTCCTCAAAGGGAGCCTACCTTTCTATAAGCCTCCTCAAAGGGAGCCTACCTTTCTATAAGCCTCCTCAAAGGGAGCCTACCTTTCTATAAGCCTCCTCAAAGGGAGCCTGGCTTTGAAAAAGCCCCTAAAAGGGAGCCTGGCTTTGAAAAAGCCCCTAAATGGGAGCCTGGCTTTGAAAAAGCCCCTAAAAGGGAGCCTGGCTTTGAAAAAGCCCCTAAAAGGGAGCCTGGCTTTGAAAAAGCCCCTAAAAGGGAGCCTGGCTTTGAAAAAGCCCCTTAAAGGGAGCCTGGCTTTGAAAAAGCCCCTAAAAGGGCGCCTGGCTTTGAAAAAGCCCCTAAAAGGGCGCCTGGCTTTGAAAAAGCCCCTAAAAGGTAGCCTGGCTTTGAAAAAGCCCCTAAAAGGGAGCCTGGCTTTGAAAAAGCCCCTAAAAGGGAGCCTGACTTTGAAAAAGCCCCTAAAAGGGAGCCTGACTTTGAAAAAGCCCCTAAAAGGAAGCCTGGCTTTATAAAAGCCCCTAAAAGGAAGCCTCGCTTTCTAAAAGCTCCCTCAAAGGGAGCCTCGCTTTCTAAAAGCTCCCTCAAAGGGACCCTCGCTTTCTAAAAGCTCCATCAAAGGGAGCCTGGCTTTCTAAAAGCCCCCTCAAAGGGAGCCTGGCTTTCTAAAAGCCCCCTAAAAGGCAGCCTGGGTTTCTAGAAGCCCCCCTTAAAAGGAGCCTGGCTTTGAAAAAGCCCCCCCTCAAAAGGAGCCTGGTTTTCTAAAAAGCCCCCTGAAAGGGAGCCTGGCTTGCTAAAAAGCCCCCCTGAAAGGGAGCTGGCTTTCTAAAAAGCCCACTGAAAGGGAGCCTGGCTTTATAAAAGCCCCTAAAAGGAAGCCTCTCTTTCTAAAAGCTCCCTCAAAGGGAGCCTCGCTTTCTAAAAGCTCCCTCAAAGGGACCCTCGCTTTCTAAAAGCTCCATCAAAGGGAGCCTGGCTTTCTAAAAGCCCCCTCAAAGGGAGCCTGGCTTTCTAAAAGCCCCCTCAAAGGGAGCCTGGCTTTCTAGAAGCCCCCTCAAAAGGAGCCTGGCTTTCTAAAAAGCCCCCTGAAAGGGAGCCTGGCTTGCTAAAAAGCCCCCCTGAAAGGGAGCCTGGCTTTCTAAAAAGCCCCCTGAAAGGGAGCCTGGGTTTCTAAAAAGCCCCCCTGAAAGGGAGCCTGGCTTTCTAAAAAGCCCCCCTGAAAGCGAGCCTGGCTTTCTAAAAAGCCCTCTGAAAGGGAGCCTGGCTTTCTAAAAAGCCCCCCTGAAAGGGAGCCTGGCTTTCTAAAAAGCCCCCCTGAAAGGGAGCCTGGCTTTCTAAAAGACCCCCTGAAAGGAAGCCTGGCTTCCTACAAGACCCCCTGAAAGGGAGCCCGGCTTCCTACAAGACCCCCTGAAAGGGAGCCCGGCTTTCTAAAAGCCCCCCTGAAAAGTAGCCCGGCTTTCTAAAAGCCCCTAAAAAGAAGTCTCGATTTCTAAAAGCCCCTCAAAGGGAGCCTAGCTTTCTAAAAGCCCCTAAAAGGGAGCTTGGCTTTCAAAAAGCCCCTCAAAGGGAGCCTGGCTTTCTATAAGCCCCCTCAAAGGGAGCCTGGCTTTGAAAAAGCCCCTAAAAGGGAGCCTGGCTTTGAAAAAGCCCCTAAAAGGGAGCCTGGCTTTGAAAAAGCCCCTAAAAGGGAGCCTGGCTTTGAAAAAGCCCCTTAAAGGGAGCCTGGCTTTGAAAAAGCCCCTAAAAGGGAGCCTGGCTTTGAAAAAGCCCCTAAAAGGGAGCCTGGCTTTGAAAAAGCCCCTAAAAGGGAGCCTGGCTTTGAAAAAGCCCCTTAAAGGGAGCCTAGCTTTGAAAAAGCCCCTAAAAGGGAGCCTGGCTTTGAAAAAGCCCCTAAAAGGGAGCCTGGCTTTGAAAAAGGCCCTAAAAGGGAGCCTGGCTTTGAAAAAGCCCCTAAAAGGGAGCCTGGCTTTATATAAAAGCCCCTAAAAGGAAGCCTGGCTTTATATAAAAGCCCCTAAAAGGAAGCCTCGCTTTCTAAAAGCTCCCTCAAAGGAAGCCTCGCTTTCTAAAAGCTCCCTCAAAGGAAGCCTCGCTTTCTAAAAGCTCCCTCAAAGGAAGCCTCGCTTTCTAAAAGCTCCCTCAAAGGAAGCCTCGCTTTCTAAAAGCTCCCTCAAAGGGAGCCTGGCTTTCTAAAAGCCCCCTGAAAGGGAGCCTGGCTTTCTAGAAGCCCCCCTCAAAAGGAGCCTGGCTTTGAAAAAGCCCCCCTCAAAAGGAGCCTGGCTTTGAAAAAGCCCCCCCTCAAAAGGAGCCTGGCTTTCTAAAAAGCCCCCTGAAAGGGAGCCTGGCTTGCTAAAAAGCCCCCCTGAAAGGGAGCCTGGCTTTCTAAAAAGCCCCCTGAAAGGGAGCCTGGCTTTCTAAAAAGCCCCCCTGAAAGGGAGCCTGGCTTTGTAAAAAGCCCCCCTGAAAGGGAGACTGGCTTTCTAAAAAGCCCCCCTGAAAGGGAGACTGGCTTTCTAAAAAGCCCCCTGAAAGAGAGCCTGGCTTTCTAAAAAGCCCCCCTGAAAGAGAGCCTGGCCTTCTAAAAAGCCCCCCTGAAAGAGAGCCTGGCTTTCTAAAAAGCCCCCCTGAAAGGGAGCCTGGCTTTCTAAAAAGCCCCCCTGAAAGAGAGCCTGGCTTTCTAAAAAGCCCCCCTGAAAGGGAGCCTGGCTTTCTAAAAGCCTCCTCAAAGGGAGCCTGGCTTTCTAGAAGCCCCCTAAAAGGGAGCCTGGCTTTCTAGAAGCCCCCTAAAAGGGAGCCTGGCTTTGAAAAAGCCCCTAAAAGGGAGCCTGGCTTTGAAAAAGCCCCTAAAAGGGAGCCTGGCTTTGAAAAAGGCCCTAAAAGGGAGCCTGGCTTTGAAAAAGCCCCTAAAAGGGAGCCTGGCTTTGAAAAAGCCCCTAAAAGGGAGCCTGGCTTTGAAAAAGCCCCTAAAAGGGAGCCTGGCTTTGAAAAAGCCCCTAAAAGGGAGTCTGGCTTTGAAAAAGCCCCTTAAAGGGAGCCTGGCTTTGAAAAAGCCCCTAAAAGGGAGCCTGGCTTTGAAAAAGCCCCTAAAAGGGAGTCTGGCTTTGAAAAAGCCCCTAAAAGGGAGCCTGGCTTTGAAAAAGCCCCTAAAAGGGAGCCTGGCTTTGAAAAAGCCCCTAAAAGGGAGCCTGGCTTTGAAAAAGCCCCTAAAAGGGAGCCTGGCTTTGAAAAAGCCCCTAAAAGGGAGCCTGGCTTTGAAAAAGCCCCTAAAAGGGAGCCTGGCTTTGAAAAAGCCCCTAAAAGGGAGCCTGGCTTTATATAAAAGCCCCTAAAAGGAAGCCTGGCTTTATATAAAAGCCCCTAAAAGGAAGCCTCGCTTTCTAAAAGCTCCCTCAAAGGAAGCCTCGCTTTCTAAAAGCTCCCTCAAAGGAAGCCTCGCTTTCTAAAAGCTCCCTCAAAGGAAGCCTCGCTTTCTAAAAGCTCCCTCAAAGGAAGCCTCGCTTTCTAAAAGCTCCCTCAAAGGGAGCCTGGCTTTCTAAAAGCCCCCTGAAAGGGAGCCTGGCTTTCTAGAAGCCCCCCTCAAAAGGAGCCTGGCTTTGAAAAAGCCCCCCTCAAAAGGAGCCTGGCTTTGAAAAAGCCCCCCCTCAAAAGGAGCCTGGCTTTCTAAAAAGCCCCCTGAAAGGGAGCCTGGCTTGCTAAAAAGCCCCCCTGAAAGGGAGCCTGGCTTTCTAAAAAGCCCCCTGAAAGGGAGCCTGGCTTTCTAAAAAGCCCCCCTGAAAGGGAGCCTGGCTTTGTAAAAAGCCCCCCTGAAAGGGAGACTGGCTTTCTAAAAAGCCCCCCTGAAAGGGAGACTGGCTTTCTAAAAAGCCCCCTGAAAGAGAGCCTGGCTTTCTAAAAAGCCCCCCTGAAAGAGAGCCTGGCCTTCTAAAAAGCCCCCCTGAAAGAGAGCCTGGCTTTCTAAAAAGCCCCCCTGAAAGGGAGCCTGGCTTTCTAAAAAGCCCCCCTGAAAGAGAGCCTGGCTTTCTAAAAAGCCCCCCTGAAAGGGAGCCTGGCTTTCTAAAAGCCTCCTCAAAGGGAGCCTGGCTTTCTAGAAGCCCCCTAAAAGGGAGCCTGGCTTTCTAGAAGCCCCCTAAAAGGGAGCCTGGCTTTGAAAAAGCCCCTAAAAGGGAGCCTGGCTTTGAAAAAGCCCCTAAAAGGGAGCCTGGCTTTGAAAAAGGCCCTAAAAGGGAGCCTGGCTTTGAAAAAGCCCCTAAAAGGGAGCCTGGCTTTGAAAAAGCCCCTAAAAGGGAGCCTGGCTTTGAAAAAGCCCCTAAAAGGGAGCCTGGCTTTGAAAAAGCCCCTAAAAGGGAGTCTGGCTTTGAAAAAGCCCCTTAAAGGGAGCCTGGCTTTGAAAAAGCCCCTAAAAGGGAGCCTGGCTTTGAAAAAGCCCCTAAAAGGGAGTCTGGCTTTGAAAAAGCCCCTAAAAGGGAGCCTGGCTTTGAAAAAGCCCCTAAAAGGGAGCCTGGCTTTGAAAAAGCCCCTAAAAGGGAGCCTGGCTTTGAAAAAGCCCCTAAAAGGGAGCCTGGCTTTGAAAAAGCCCCTAAAAGGGAGCCTGGCTTTGAAAAAGCCCCTAAAAGGGAGCCTGGCTTTGAAAAAGCCCCTAAAAGGGAGCCTGGCTTTGAAAAAGACCCTAAAAGGGAGCCTGGCTTTGAAAAAGCCCCTAAAAGGGAGCCTGGCTTTGAAAAAGCCCCTAAAAGGGAGCCTGACTCTGAAAAAGCCCCTATAAGGGAGCCTGACTTTGAAAAAGCCCCTAAAAGGGAGCCTGGCTTTGAAAAAGCCCCTAAAAGGGAGCCTGGCTTTGAAAAAGCCCCTAAAAGGGAGCCTGGCTTTGGCAAAGCCCCTAAAAGGGAGCCTGGCTTTGAAAAAGCCCCTAAAAGGGAGCCTGGCTTTGAAAAAGCCCCTAAAAGGGAGCCTGGCTTTGAAAAAGCCCCTAAAAGGGAGCCTGGCTTTGAAAAAGCCCCTAAAAGGGAGCCTGGCTTTGAAAAAGCCCCTAAAAGGGAGCCTGGCTTTGAAAAAGCCCCTAAAAGGGAGCCTGGCTTTGAAAAAGCTACTAAAAGGGAGCCTGGCTTTGAAAAAGCCCCTAAAAGGGAGCCTGGCTTTGAAAAAGCCCCTAAAAGGGAGCCTGGCTTTGAAAAAGCCCCTAAAAGGGAGCCTGGCTTTATAAAAGCCCCTAAAAGGAAGCCTCGCTTTCTAAAAGCTCCGTCAAAGGAAGCCTCGCTTTCTAAAAGCTCCCTCAAAGGAAGCCTCGCTTTCTAAAAGCTCCCTCAAAGGGAGCCTGGCTTTCTAAAAGCCCCCTGAAAGGGAGCCTGGCTTTCTAGAAGCCCCCCTCAAAAGGAGCCTGGCTTTGAAAAAGCCCCTAAAAGGGAGCCTGGCTTTGAAAAAGCCCCTAAAAGGGAGCCTGGCTTTGAAAAAGGCCCTAAAAGGGAGCCTGGCTTTGAAAAAGCCCCTAAAAGGGAGCCTGGCTTTGAAAAAGCCCCTAAAAGGGAGCCTGGCTTTGAAAAAGCCCCTAAAAGGGAGCCTGGCTTTGAAAAAGCCCCTAAAAGGGAGTCTGGCTTTGAAAAAGCCCCTTAAAGGGAGCCTGGCTTTGAAAAAGCCCCTAAAAGGGAGCCTGGCTTTGAAAAAGCCCCTAAAAGGGAGTCTGGCTTTGAAAAAGCCCCTAAAAGGGAGCCTGGCTTTGAAAAAGCCCCTAAAAGGGAGCCTGGCTTTGAAAAAGCCCCTAAAAGGGAGCCTGGCTTTGAAAAAGCCCCTAAAAGGGAGCCTGGCTTTGAAAAAGCCCCTAAAAGGGAGCCTGGCTTTGAAAAAGCCCCTAAAAGGGAGCCTGGCTTTGAAAAAGACCCTAAAAGGGAGCCTGGCTTTGATAAAGCCCCTAAAAGGGAGCCTGGCTTTGAAAAAGCCCCTAAAAGGGAGCCTGGCTTTGAAAAAGCCCCTAAAAGGGAGCCTGACTCTGAAAAAGCCCCTATAAGGGAGCCTGACTTTGAAAAAGCCCCTAAAAGGGAGCCTGGCTTTGAAAAAGCCCCTAAAAGGGAGCCTGGCTTTGGCAAAGCCCCTAAAAGGGAGCCTGGCTTTGAAAAAGCCCCTAAAAGGGAGCCTGGCTTTGAAAAAGCCCCTAAAAGGGAGCCTGGCTTTGAAAAAGCCCCTAAAAGGGAGCCTGGCTTTGAAAAAGCCCCTAAAAGGGAGCCTGGCTTTGAAAAAGCCCCTAAAAGGGAGCCTGGCTTTGAAAAAGCCCCTAAAAGGGAGCCTGGCTTTGAAAAAGCCCCTAAAAGGGAGCCTGGCTTTGAAAAAGCTACTAAAAGGGAGCCTGGCTTTGAAAAAGCCCCTAAAAGGGAGCCTGGCTTTGAAAAAGCCCCTAAAAGGGAGCCTGGCTTTGAAAAAGCCCCTAAAAGGGAGCCTGGCTTTATAAAAGCCCCTAAAAGGAAGCCTCGCTTTCTAAAAGCTCCGTCAAAGGAAGCCTCGCTTTCTAAAAGCTCCCTCAAAGGAAGCCTCGCTTTCTAAAAGCTCCCTCAAAGGGAGCCTGGCTTTCTAAAAGCCCCCTGAAAGGGAGCCTGGCTTTCTAGAAGCCCCCCTCAAAAGGAGCCTGGCTTTGAAAAAGCCCCTAAAAGGGAGCCTGGCTTTGAAAAAGCCCCTAAAAGGGAGCCTGGCTTTGAAAAAGGCCCTAAAAGGGAGCCTGGCTTTGAAAAAGCCCCTAAAAGGGAGCCTGGCTTTGAAAAAGCCCCTAAAAGGGAGCCTGGCTTTGAAAAAGCCCCTAAAAGGGAGCCTGGCTTTGAAAAAGCCCCTAAAAGGGAGTCTGGCTTTGAAAAAGCCCCTTAAAGGGAGCCTGGCTTTGAAAAAGCCCCTAAAAGGGAGCCTGGCTTTGAAAAAGCCCCTAAAAGGGAGTCTGGCTTTGAAAAAGCCCCTAAAAGGGAGCCTGGCTTTGAAAAAGCCCCTAAAAGGGAGCCTGGCTTTGAAAAAGCCCCTAAAAGGGAGCCTGGCTTTGAAAAAGCCCCTAAAAGGGAGCCTGGCTTTGAAAAAGCCCCTAAAAGGGAGCCTGGCTTTGAAAAAGCCCCTAAAAGGGAGCCTGGCTTTGAAAAAGACCCTAAAAGGGAGCCTGGCTTTGATAAAGCCCCTAAAAGGGAGCCTGGCTTTGAAAAAGCCCCTAAAAGGGAGCCTGGCTTTGAAAAAGCCCCTAAAAGGGAGCCTGACTCTGAAAAAGCCCCTATAAGGGAGCCTGACTTTGAAAAAGCCCCTAAAAGGGAGCCTGGCTTTGAAAAAGCCCCTAAAAGGGAGCCTGGCTTTGGCAAAGCCCCTAAAAGGGAGCCTGGCTTTGAAAAAGCCCCTAAAAGGGAGCCTGGCTTTGAAAAAGCCCCTAAAAGGGAGCCTGGCTTTGAAAAAGCCCCTAAAAGGGAGCCTGGCTTTGAAAAAGCCCCTAAAATGGAGCCTGGCTTTGAAAAAGCCCCTAAAAGGGAGCCTGGCTTTGAAAAAGCCCCTAAAAGGGAGCCTGGCTTTGAAAAAGCCACTAAAAGGGAGCCTGGCTTTGAAAAAGCCACTAAAAGGGAGCCTGGCTTTGAAAAAGCCCCTAAAAGGGAGCCTGGCTTTGAAAAAGCCCCTAAAAGGGAGCCTGGCTTTGAAAAAGCCCCTAAAAGGGAGCCTGGCTTTATAAAAGCCCCTAAAAGGAAGCCTCGCTTTCTAAAAGCTCCGTCAAAGGAAGTCTCGCTTTCTAAAAGCTCCCTCAAAGGAAGCCTCGCTTTCTAAAAGCTCCCTCAAAGGGAGCCTGGCTTCCTAAAAGCCCCCTGAAAGGGAGCCTGGCTTTCTAGAAGCCACCCTCAAAAGGAGCCTGGCTTTGAAAAAGCCCCCCTCAAAAGGAGCCTGGCTTTGAAAAAGCCCCCCCTCAAAAGGAGCCTGGCTTTCTAAAAAGCCCCCCTGAAAGGGAGCCTGGCTTGCTAAAAAGCCCCCTGAAAGGGAGCCTGGCTTTCTAAAAAGCCCCCTGAAAGGGAGCCTGGCTTTCTAAAAAGCCCCCCTGAAAGGGAGCCTGGCTTTCTAAAAAGCCCCCCTGAAAGGGAGCCTGGCTTTGTAAAAAGCCCCCCTGAAAGGGAGACTGGCTTTCTAAAAAGCCCCCCTGAAAGGGAGACTGGCTTTCTAAAAAGCCCCCTGAAAGGGAGCCTGGCTTTCTAAAAAGCTCCCCCTGAAAGGGAGCCTGGCTTTCTAAAAAGCCCCCCTGAAAGAGAGCCTGGCTTTCTAAAAAGCCCCCCTGAAAGAGAGCCTGGCCTTCTAAAAAGCCCCCCTGCAAGAGAGCCTGGCTTTCTAAAAAGCCCCCCTGAAAGGGAGCCTGGCTTTCTAAAAAGCCCCCCTGAAAGAGAGCCTGGCTTTCTAAAAAGCCCCCCTGAAAGGGAGCCTGGCTTTCTAAAAGCCTCCTCAAAGGGAGCCTGGCTTTCTAGAAGCCCCCTAAAAGGGAGCCTGGCTTTCTAGAAGCCCCCTAAAAGGGAGCCTGGCTTTGAAAAAGCCCCTAAAAGGGAGCCTGGCTTTGAAAAAGCCCCTAAAAGGGAGCCTGGCTTTGAAAAAGGCCCTAAAAGGGAGCCTGGCTTTGAAAAAGCCCCTAAAAGGGAGCCTGGCTTTGAAAAAGCCCCTAAAAGGGAGCCTGGCTTTGAAAAAGCCCCTAAAAGGGAGCCTGGCTTTGAAAAAGCCCCTAAACTTGACTACATACTATACCGCTCTCAACCCTCAATCCAGCTGCCTTGCCCTTTAAACCACAGACAACCAAGATCATATCCTCACTTCCAAGGGGCCTTTCACTTGCCAACCTAAACGTGCAAAGCTTAAAAAAGAACAACTTTCAACCAGTCATGGAGATTGAAGCCTTCCTACGTAAATATAATATCGATATACTAGGCATGTGCGAGACATGGCTATTCAGTGATATCCCAGACGTCACCTGCAATATACCAGGATACAAACTATTACGAAACGACCGCATCGAACATGCTGGAGGTGTTGGTTTTTATTACCGGGATCACTTGAACATTTCCCTGACCGACACGTCACGCTTTGTCACGCACGGCAAATCAAGTTTGGAAAGCTTATGGATCACACTCTATGAAACAAATACTAAACCGTTATATATCTGCACCTGCTACATTCCCCCAGCTATCCCTGACACGACCTTGACCTTCGAAGATCTTAAGCAGCAAGTAGATATCATGACAGCAGATATCACTTCCGAAATTATCTTTGTCGGTGATTTTAACTGTGATCTGCTCCCAGCTAAGAAATCCTCAAAAACAAAGATGTTATGCAAAACAATGACTAAACTTACTCAGCTAATAAACCAACCTACGAGAATAACAGCAAACTCAAAAACTTTAATTGACCATATTTATACAACCTATCCATCTAGAATTTCACAATCTATGGTCATACCGTATGGGTTATCAGATCATGATCTTATTCTATGCATTAGACGGAAAAGGGCACCCCCTATCCCTAGGGTAATTAGGAACGCACGGGACTTCAGAAATCTAGATGCTGACACATTTATTCGGAACATACAAAGATGCCTTACTTCAAGAATGGACCAATTTGATGATCTAGACCGTGGCGTTGGTTTCTATACTCCACGATTTTCAGCAACTTTGACTCATTTGCACCTGCTAAAGCTAAGAGGGTGCCGTTAAAGGTGCCCACTTGGCTTACTCCAGACATTAAATATCACATGCATCTACGAAACATATTTCTTCGGAAAAGCCGTAAAAACTCGATATACCGTCATGAATATCAACGTCTCAGAAACCTCGTAAACACCAAAATCGATAAATCTAAAAAGGAATATCTTTCGTCATGCGTTACAAATTGTACGTCCGGCCCAGGCAGTATGTGGAAGACTCTTAAGCCACACTTGAAACCGCCTAACCAGAAAATCACCCACCTGATCATCAAAAATCAAGTACTCGTAAATGAGATACAAATTCTGGAAACACTAAACGAATTCTACACATCAATGAGCAAAAGCAATATGCCATTAGCTATTGACCTCAAAATTCCAGAAGCCAGGACAACCTCCTTTAGCTTCACACCAGTAACTGAAATGACAGTACTTCACCACCTGGATAAACTTGACACGTCAAAAGCGACAGGGTTGGACAAACTCTCTCCATCACTCCTTAAAGCGCTCTCTCACATAATTTGCCCAGCTTTAACAAAAATTATTAATCTATCACTAAAAATCGGTGTTTTCCCTATAAAGTGGAAGGAGGGGAAAGTTATTCCGATTCCCAAAATAAACGGGGCAAACAATCCGAACGACCTACGACCTATAACGATATTACAGTGCCTCTCTAAGGTCCTAGAACGAATTGCATACAACCAACTGCACGAATACCTCAAAGTAAACGGTATCTTATACGATAAGCAATCCGGTTTTCGCGCTGGATTCTCCACGATAACATGCGCAGTCGACTTAATTGAAACAACTATAGAAAGACTAAGCAAAGGTCACCTTGTAGGAATCGTCTTTGTCGACCTTTCTAAGGCTTTCGACAATGTCAATCATACTATCCTATTAAAACTTCTGGAAACCTATGGCATCAGAGGGTCCAGTTACTCCTGGTTTAAGTCGTATCTTGGCAACAGAACCCAATGTTGCTCCATGGGAGGAAATACATCCTCTATGCTCCCCGTCACGTGCGGGGTACCACAGGGAAGCATTCTAGGCCCGTTATTATTCAACATCTATACTAGCGACATCCATACATGCCTTACAGAGAGCGTAGCTCACGAATACGCGGATGATGATGCCGCCCTATCCTCATCGAAAGACCTTGCAGACTTAATGATTAACCTCGAAAATGATGTAAAAAAACTTAAGACCAAACTCTCCCTCCGAAAGTTAACCCTAAACGAAATGAAGACCAAATTTATGATTCTAAACCCAAGCTTGCGATCCACAGATTATGGTATCAATAAGTTAGGCATGCTAAACATCGAACTTGTCAACTCCTTCCGATACTTGGGACTTCTTATTACGGATACGCTTAACTGGGACGACCATATTGAGTCAATAATCACAAAGACCCGTCAAAGACTATGGATATTGCGACCACTGCAAAGACATCTTACAACTCCAACCTTAAACATTTTGTATAAGATGTTAATCTTGCCAATTACATCTTATGGTATTATATTCTGTGGAGCCGCGAGTAGAAAAGCCCTAGACCGGCTACAAATAATCCACAACCATGGCGCTCGATTCGTGTGTAAAGTACCAAAACGTCACTCTGCTACAGATGTGAGAGAAAGATTAAAATGGGTCACCATGGATCAACTGCATAAACTTGCAGTTCTGATTTTCGCTTTTAAGGTCTACCACAACACGGCTCCAAACTATATCCTATCACTTTTCACCAAGCTGGAGACTGTCCACAACCACAATACCCGTGGCAGTTCTATCAATTTCTACACGGGTACGGGGAAAAAAACCCTCAAAATCAGCAAAGCCAGCATAAAGGACAAAATGATAAAACTTTGGAACGAACTACCTACTTGTGTCAAAGACTGTGAAAGCTTAACAATGTTTAAAAATAATGTCCTGCAAAATTTCCGAATACACGCTTAGGATTGTAGCTGGACAAAGTGGCTCAATTACAATCAATTTTATTTCTTATACAATTTACATTTTTAAATACCTTATAACTGTAAATATAATATTTGAATAATTTAATCGAGACTCTTTTGTAAATCAGGTTTACCTGAAAAGAATATCTCTAATAAAAAAGCTTTTATTATTATTATTATTAAAAGGGAGTCTGGCTTTGAAAAAGCCCCTTAAAGGGAGCCTGGCTTTGAAAAAGCCCCTAAAAGGGAGCCTGGCTTTGAAAAAGCCCCTAAAAGGGAGTCTGGCTTTGAAAAAGCCCCTAAAAGGGAGCCTGGCTTTGAAAAAGCCCCTAAAAGGGAGCCTGGCTTTGAAAAAGCCCCTAAAAGGGAGCCTGGCTTTGAAAAAGCCCCTAAAAGGGAGCCTGGCTTTGAAAAAGCCCCTAAAAGGGAGCCTGGCTTTGAAAAAGCCCCTAAAAGGGAGCCTGGCTTTGAAAAAGCCCCTAAAAGGGAGCCTGGCTTTGAAAAAGCCCCTAAAAGGGAGCCTGGCTTTGAAAAAGACCCTAAAAGGGAGCCTGGCTTTGATAAAGCCCCTAAAAGGGAGCCTGGCTTTGAAAAAGCCCCTAAAAGGGAGCCTGGCTTTGAAAAAGCCCCTAAAAGGGAGCCTGACTCTGAAAAAGCCCCTAAAAGGGAGCCTGACTTTGAAAAAGCCCCTAAAAGGGAGCCTGGCTTTGAAAAAGCCCCTAAAAGGGAGCCTGGCTTTGAAAAAGCCCCTAAAAGGGAGCCTGGCTTTGGCAAAGCCCCTAAAAGGGAGCCTGGCTTTGAAAAAGCCCCTAAAAGGGAGCCTGGCTTTGAAAAAGCCCCTAAAAGGGAGCCTGGCTTTGAAAAAGCCCCTAAAAGGGAGCCTGGCTTTGAAAAAGCCCCTAAAAGGGAGCCTGGCTTTGAAAAAGCCCCTAAAAGGGAGCCTGGCTTTGAAAAAGCCTCTAAAAGGGAGCCTGGCTTTGAAAAAGCCCCTAAAAGGGAGCCTGGCTTTGAAAAAGCCCCTAAAAGGGAGCCTGGCTTTGAAAAAGCCCCTAAAAGGGAGCCTGGCTTTGAAAAAGCCCCTAAAAGGGAGCCTGGCTTTGAAAAAGCCCCTAAAAGGGAGCCTGGCTTTATAAAAGCCCCTAAAAGGAAGCCTCGCTTTCTAAAAGCTCCCTCAAAGGAAGCCTCGCTTTCTAAAAGCTCCCTCAAAGGAAGCCTCGCTTTCTAAAAGCTCCCTCAAAGGGAGCCTGGCTTTCTAAAAGCCCCCTGAAAGGGAGCCTGGCTTTCTAGAAGCCCCCCTCAAAAGGAGCCTGGCTTTGAAAAAGCCCCCCCTCAAAAGGAGCCTGGCTTTGAAAAAGCCCCCCCTCAAAAGGAGCCTGGCTTTCTAAAAAGCCCCCCTGAAAGGGAGCCTGGCTTGCTAAAAAGCCCCCTGAAAGGGAGCCTGGCTTTCTAAAAAGCCCCCTGAAAGGTAGCCTGGCTTTCTAAAAAGCCCCCCTGAAAGGGAGCCTGGCTTTCTAAAAAGCCCCCCTGAAAGAGAGCCTGGCTTTCTAAAAAGCCCCCTGAAAGAGAGCCTGGCCTTCTAAAAAGCCCCCCTGAAAGAGAGCCTGGCTTTCTAAAAAGTCCCCCCTGAAAGGGAGCCTGGCTTTCTAAAAAGCCCCCCTGAAAGAGAGCCTGGCTTTCTAAAAAGCCCCCCTGAAAGGGAGCCTGGCTTTCTAAAAGCCTCCTCAAAGGGAGCCTGGCTTTCTAGAAGCCCCCTAAAAGGGAGCCTGGCTTTGAAAAAGCCCCTAAAAGGGAGCCTGGCTTTGAAAAAGGCCCTAAAAGGGAGCCTGGCTTTGAAAAAGCCCCTAAAAGGGAGCCTGGCTTTGAAAAAGCCCCTAAAAGGGAGCCTGGCTTTGAAAAAGCCCCTAAAAGGGAGCCTGGCTTTGAAAAAGCCCCTAAAAGGGAGTCTGGCTTTGAAAAAGCCCCTTAAAGGGAGCCTGGCTTTGAAAAAGCCCCTAAAAGGGAGCCTGGCTTTGAAAAAGCCCCTAAAAGGGAGCCTGGCTTTGAAAAAGCCCCTAAAAGGGAGCCTGGCTTTGAAAAAGACCCTAAAAGGGAGCCTGGCTTTGAAAAAGACCCTAAAAGGGAGCCTGGCTTTGATAAAGCCCCTAAAAGGGAGCCTGGCTTTGAAAAAGCCCCTAAAAGGGAGCCTGGCTTTGAAAAAGCCCCTAAAAGGGAGCCTGGCTTTGAAAAAGCCCCTAAAAGGGAGCCTGACTCTGAAAAAGCCCCTAAAAGGGAGCCTGACTTTGAAAAAGCCCCTAAAAGGGAGCCTGGCTTTGAAAAAGCCCCTAAAAGGGAGCCTGGCTTTGAAAAAGCCCCTAAAAGGGAGCCTGGCTTTGGCAAAGCCCCTAAAAGGGAGCCTGGCTTTGAAAAAGCCCCTAAAAGGGAGCCTGGCTTTGAAAAAGCCCCTAAAAGGGAGCCTGGCTTTGAAAAAGCCCCTAAAAGGGAGCCTGGCTTTGAAAAAGCCCCTAAAAGGGAGCCTGGCTTTGAAAAAGCCCCTAAAAGGGAGCCTGGCTTTGAAAAAGCCCCTAAAAGGGAGCCTGGCTTTGAAAAAGCCACTAAAAGGGAGCCTGGCTTTGAAAAAGCCCCTAAAAGGGAGCCTGGCTTTGAAAAAGCCCCTAAAAGGGAGCCTGGCTTTGAAAAAGCCCCTAAAAGGGAGCCTGGCTTTGAAAAAGCCCCTAAAAGGGAGCCTGGCTTTATAAAAGCCCCTAAAAGGAAGCCTCGCTTTCTAAAAGCTCCCTCAAAGGAAGCCTCGCTTTCTAAAAGCTCCCTCAAAGGAAGCCTCGCTTTCTAAAAGCTCCCTCAAAGGGAGCCTGGATTTCTAAAAGCCCCCTGAAAGGGAGCCTGGCTTTCTAGAAGCCCCCCTCAAAAGGAGCCTGGCTTTGAAAAAGCCCCCCTCAAAAAGAGCCTGGCTTTGAAAAAGCCCCCCCTCAAAAGGAGCCTGGCTTTCTAAAAAGCCCCCCTGAAAGGGAGCCTGGCTTGCTAAAAAGCCCCCTGAAAGGGAGCCTGGCTTTCTAAAAAGCCCCCTGAAAGGGAGCCTGGCTTTCTAAAAAGCCCCCCTGAAAGGGAGCCTGGCTTTCTAAAAAGCCCCCCTGAAAGAGAGCCTTGCTTTCTAAAAAGCCCCCCTGAAAGAGAGCCTGGCCTTCTAAAAAGCCCCCCTGAAAGAGAGCCTGGCTTTCTAAAAAGCCCCCCCTGAAAGGGAGCCTGGCTTTCTAAAAAGCCCCCCTGAAAGAGAGCCTGGCTTTCTAAAAAGCCCCCCTGAAAGGGAGCCTGGCTTTCTAAAAGCCTCCTCAAAGGGAGCCTGGCTTTCTAGAAGCCCCCTAAAAGGGAGCCTGGCTTTCTAGAAGCCCCCTAAAAGGGAGCCTGGCTTTGAAAAAGCCCCTAAAAGGGAGCCTGGCTTTGAAAAAGGCCCTAAAAGGGAGCCTGGCTTTGAAAAAGCCCCTAAAAGGGAGCCTGGCTTTGAAAAAGCCCCTAAAAGGGAGCCTGGCTTTGAAAAAGCCCCTAAAAGGGAGCCTGGCTTTGAAAAAGCCCCTAAAAGGGAGCCTGGCTTTGAAAAAGCCCCTAAAAGGGAGCCTGGCTTTGAAAAAGCCCCTAAAAGGGAGCCTGGCTTTGAAAAAGACCCTAAAAGGGAGCCTGGCTTTGATAAAGCCCCTAAAAGGGAGCCTGGCTTTGAAAAAGCCCCTAAAAGGGAGCCTGGCTTTGAAAAAGCCCCTAAAAGGGAGCCTGACTCTGAAAAAGCCCCTAAAAGGGAGCCTGACTTTGAAAAAGCCCCTAAAAGGGAGCCTGACTTTGAAAAAGCCCCTAAAAGGGAGCCTGGCTTTGAAAAAGCCCCTAAAAGGGAGCCTGGCTTTGAAAAAGCCTCTAAAAGGGAGCCTGGCTTTGGCAAAGCCCCTAAAAGGGAGCCTGACTTTGAAAAAGCCCCTAAAAGGGAGCCTGGCTTTGAAAAAGCCCCTAAAAGGGAGCCTGGCTTTGAAAAAGCCCCTAAAAGGGAGCCTGGCTTTGAAAAAGCCCCTAAAAGGGAGCCTGGCTTTGAAAAAGCCCCTAAAAGGGAGCCTGGCTTTGAAAAAGCCCCTAAAAGGGAGCCTGGCTTTGAAAAAGCCCCTAAAAGGGAGCCTGGCTTGAAAAAGCCACTAAAAGGGAGCCTGGCTTTGAAAAAGCCACTAAAAGGGAGCCTGGCTTTGAAAAAGCCCCTAAAAGGGAGCCTGGCTTTGAAAAAGCCCCTAAAAGGGAGCCTGGCTTTGAAAAAGCCCCTAAAAGGGAGCCTGGCTTTATAAAAGCCCCTAAAAGGAAGCCTCGCTTTCTAAAAGCTCCCTCAAAGGAAGCCTCGCTTTCTAAAAGCTCCCTCAAAGGAAGCCTCGCTTTCTAAAAGCTCCCTCAAAGGGAGCCTGGCTTTCTAAAAGCCCCCTGAAAGGGAGCCTGGCTTTCTAGAAGCCCCCCTCAAAAGGAGCCTGGCTTTGAAAAAGCCCCCCTCAAAAGGAGCCTGGCTTTGAAAAAGCCCCCCCTCAAAAGGAGCCTGGCTTTCTAAAAAGCCCCCCTGAAATAGAGCCTGGCTTGCTAAAAAGCCCCCCTGAAAGGGAGCCTGGCTTTCTAAAAAGCCCTCTGAAAGGGAGCCTGGCTTTCTAAAAAGCCCCCCTGAAAGGGAGCCTGGCTTTGTAAAAAGCCCCCCTGAAAGGGAGACTGGCTTTCTAAAAAGCCCCCTGAAAGGGAGCCTGGCTTTGTAAAAAGCCCCCTGAAAGGGAGCCTGGCTTTCTAAAAAGCTCCCCCTGAAAGGGAGCCTGGCTTTCTAAAAAGCCCTCCTGAAAGAGAGCCTGGCTTTCTAAAAAGCACCCCAGAAAGAGAGCCTGGCTTTCTAAAAACACCCCCTGAAAGAGAGCCTGGCTTTCTAAAAAGCCCCCCTGAAAGAGAGCCTGGCTTTCTAAAAAGCCCCCTGAAAGAGAGCCTGGCCTTCTAAAAAGCCCCCCTGAAAGAGAGCCTGGCTTTCTAAAAAGCCCCCCTGAAAGGGAGCCTGGCTTTCTAAAAAGCCCCCCCTGAAAGGGAGCCTGGCTTTCTAAAAAGCCCCCCCTGAAAGAGAGCCTGGCTTTCTAAAAAGCCCCCCTGAAAGGGAGCCTGGCTTTCTAAAAGCCTCCTCAAAGGGAGCCTGGCTTTCTAGAAGCCCCCTAAAAGGGAGCCTGGCTTTCTAGAAGCCCGCTAAAAGGGGGCCTGGCTTTGAAAAAGCCCCTAAAAGGGAGCCTGGCTTTGAAAAAGGCCCTAAAAGGGAGCCTGGCTTTGAAAAAGCCCCTAAAAGGGAGCCTGGCTTTGAAAAAGCCCCTAAAAGGGAGCCTGGCTTTGAAAAAGCCCCTAAAAGGGAGCCTGGCTTTGAAAAAGCCCCTAAAAGGGAGCCTGGCTTTGAAAAAGCCCCTAAAAGGGAGCCTGGCTTTGAAAAAGCCCCTAAAAGGGAGCCTGGCTTTGAAAAAGCCCCCCTGAAAGGGAGCCTGGCTTTCTAAAAGCCTCCTCAAAGGGAGCCTGGCTTTCTAGAAGCCCCCTAAAAGGGAGCCTGGCTTTCTAGAAGCCCCCTAAAAGGGAGCCTGGCTTTCTAGAAGCCCCCTAAAAGGGAGCCTGGCTTTGAAAAAGCCCCTAAAAGGGAGCCTGGCTTTGAAAAAGGCCCTAAAAGGGAGCCTGGCTTTGAAAAAGCCCCTAAAAGGGAGCCTGGCTTTGAAAAAGCCCCTAAAAGGGAGCCTGGCTTTGAAAAAGCCCCTAAAAGGGAGCCTGGCTTTGAAAAAGCCCCTAAAAGGGAGCCTGACTCTGAAAAAGCCCCTAAAAGGGAGCCTGACTTTGAAAAAGCCCCTAAAAGGGAGCCTGACTTTGAAAAAGCCCCTAAAAGGGAGCCTGGCTTTGAAAAAGCCCCTAAAAGGGAGCCTGGCTTTGAAAAAGCCTCTAAAAGGGAGCCTGGCTTTGGCAAAGCCCCTAAAAGGGAGCCTGACTTTGAAAAAGCCCCTAAAAGGGAGCCTGGCTTTGAAAAAGCCCCTAAAAGGGAGCCTGGCTTTGAAAAAGCCCCTAAAAGGGAGCCTGGCTTTGAAAAAGCCCCTAAAAGGGAGCCTGGCTTTGAAAAAGCCCCTAAAAGGGAGCCTGGCTTTGAAAAAGCCCCTAAAAGGGAGCCTGGCTTTGAAAAAGCCCCTAAAAGGGAGCCTGGCTTGAAAAAGCCACTAAAAGGGAGCCTGGCTTTGAAAAAGCCACTAAAAGGGAGCCTGGCTTTGAAAAAGCCCCTAAAAGGGAGCCTGGCTTTGAAAAAGCCCCTAAAAGGGAGCCTGGCTTTGAAAAAGCCCCTAAAAGGGAGCCTGGCTTTATAAAAGCCCCTAAAAGGAAGCCTCGCTTTCTAAAAGCTCCCTCAAAGGAAGCCTCGCTTTCTAAAAGCTCCCTCAAAGGAAGCCTCGCTTTCTAAAAGCTCCCTCAAAGGGAGCCTGGCTTTCTAAAAGCCCCCTGAAAGGGAGCCTGGCTTTCTAGAAGCCCCCCTCAAAAGGAGCCTGGCTTTGAAAAAGCCCCCCTCAAAAGGAGCCTGGCTTTGAAAAAGCCCCCCCTCAAAAGGAGCCTGGCTTTCTAAAAAGCCCCCCTGAAATAGAGCCTGGCTTGCTAAAAAGCCCCCCTGAAAGGGAGCCTGGCTTTCTAAAAAGCCCTCTGAAAGGGAGCCTGGCTTTCTAAAAAGCCCCCCTGAAAGGGAGCCTGGCTTTGTAAAAAGCCCCCCTGAAAGGGAGACTGGCTTTCTAAAAAGCCCCCTGAAAGGGAGCCTGGCTTTGTAAAAAGCCCCCTGAAAGGGAGCCTGGCTTTCTAAAAAGCTCCCCCTGAAAGGGAGCCTGGCTTTCTAAAAAGCCCTCCTGAAAGAGAGCCTGGCTTTCTAAAAAGCACCCCAGAAAGAGAGCCTGGCTTTCTAAAAACACCCCCTGAAAGAGAGCCTGGCTTTCTAAAAAGCCCCCCTGAAAGAGAGCCTGGCTTTCTAAAAAGCCCCCTGAAAGAGAGCCTGGCCTTCTAAAAAGCCCCCCTGAAAGAGAGCCTGGCTTTCTAAAAAGCCCCCCTGAAAGGGAGCCTGGCTTTCTAAAAAGCCCCCCCTGAAAGGGAGCCTGGCTTTCTAAAAAGCCCCCCCTGAAAGAGAGCCTGGCTTTCTAAAAAGCCCCCCTGAAAGGGAGCCTGGCTTTCTAAAAGCCTCCTCAAAGGGAGCCTGGCTTTCTAGAAGCCCCCTAAAAGGGAGCCTGGCTTTCTAGAAGCCCGCTAAAAGGGGGCCTGGCTTTGAAAAAGCCCCTAAAAGGGAGCCTGGCTTTGAAAAAGGCCCTAAAAGGGAGCCTGGCTTTGAAAAAGCCCCTAAAAGGGAGCCTGGCTTTGAAAAAGCCCCTAAAAGGGAGCCTGGCTTTGAAAAAGCCCCTAAAAGGGAGCCTGGCTTTGAAAAAGCCCCTAAAAGGGAGCCTGGCTTTGAAAAAGCCCCTAAAAGGGAGCCTGGCTTTGAAAAAGCCCCTAAAAGGGAGCCTGGCTTTGAAAAAGCCCCCCTGAAAGGGAGCCTGGCTTTCTAAAAGCCTCCTCAAAGGGAGCCTGGCTTTCTAGAAGCCCCCTAAAAGGGAGCCTGGCTTTCTAGAAGCCCCCTAAAAGGGAGCCTGGCTTTCTAGAAGCCCCCTAAAAGGGAGCCTGGCTTTGAAAAAGCCCCTAAAAGGGAGCCTGGCTTTGAAAAAGGCCCTAAAAGGGAGCCTGGCTTTGAAAAAGCCCCTAAAAGGGAGCCTGGCTTTGAAAAAGCCCCTAAAAGGGAGCCTGGCTTTGAAAAAGCCCCTAAAAGGGAGCCTGGCTTTGAAAAAGCCCCTAAAAGGGAGCCTGGCTTTGAAAAAGCCCCTAAAAGGGAGCCTGGCTTTGAAAAAGCCCCTAAAAGGGAGCCTGGCTTTGAAAAAGACCCTAAAAGGGAGCCTGGCTTTGAAAAAGACCCTAAAAGGGAGCCTGGCTTTGATAAAGCCCCTAAAAGGGAGCCTGGCTTTGAAAAAGCCCCTAAAAGGGAGCCTGGCTTTGAAAAAGCCCCTAAAAGGGAGCCTGACTCTGAAAAAGCCCCTAAAAGGGAGCCTGACTTTGAAAAAGCCCCTAAAAGGGAGCCTGACTTTGAAAAAGCCCCTAAAAGGGAGCCTGGCTTTGAAAAAGCCCCTAAAAGGGAGCCTGGCTTTGAAAAAGCCCCTAAAAGGGAGCCTGGCTTTGGCAAAGCCCCTAAAAGGGAGCCTGACTTTGAAAAAGCCCCTAAAAGGGAGCCTGGCTTTGAAAAAGCCCCTAAAAGGGAGCCTGGCTTTGAAAAAGCCCCTAAAAGGGAGCCTGGCTTTGAAAAAGCCCCTAAAAGGGAGCCTGGCTTTGAAAAAGCCCCTAAAAGGGAGCCTGGCTTTGAAAAAGCCACTAAAAGGGAGCCTGGCTTTGAAAAAGCCACTAAAAGGGAGCCTGGCTTTGAAAAAGCCCATAAAAGGGAGCCTGGCTTTAAAAAAGCCCCTAAAAGGGAGCCTGGCTTTGAAAAAGCCCCTAAAAGGGAGCCTGGCTTTATAAAAGCCCCTAAAAGGAAGCCTCGCTTTCTAAAAGCTCCCTCAAAGGAAGCCTCGCTTTCTAAAAGCTCCCTCAAAGGAAGCCTCGCTTTCTAAAAGCTCCCTCAAAGGAAGCCTCGCTTTCTAAAAGCTCCCTCAAAGGGAGCCTGGCTTTCTAAAAGCCCCCTGAAAGGGAGCCTGGCTTTCTAGAAGCCCCCCTCAAAAGGAGCCTGGCTTTGAAAAAGCCCCCCTCAAAAGGAGCCTGGCTTTGAAAAAGCCCCCCCTCAAAAGGAGCCTGGCTTTCTAAAAAGCCCCCCTGAAAGGGAGCCTGGCTTGCTAAAAAGCCCCCCTGAAAGGGAGCCTGGCTTTCTAAAAAGCCCTCTGAAAGGGAGCCTGGCTTTCTAAAAAGCCCGCCTGAAAGGGAGCCTGGCTTTGTAAAAAGCCCCCCTGAAAGGGAGACTGGCTTTCTAAAAAGCCCCCTGAAAGGGAGCCTGGCTTTGTAAAAAGCCCCCTGAAAGGGAGCCTGGCTTTCTAAAAAGCTCCCCCTGAAAGGGAGCCTGGCTTTCTAAAAAGCCCCCCTGAAAGATAGCCTGTCTTTCTAAAAAGCCCCCCTGAAAGAGAGCCTGGCTTTCTAAAAAGCCCCCCTGAAAGAGAGCCTGGCTTTCTAAAAAGCCCCCTGAAAGAGAGCCTGGCCTTCTAAAAAGCCCCCCTGAAAGAGAGCCTGGCTTTCTAAAAAGCCCCTCTGAAAGGGAGCCTGGCTTTCTAAAAAGCCCCCCCTGAAAGGGAGCCTGGCTTTCTAAAAAGCCCCCCCTGAAAGAGAGCCTGGCTTTCTAAAAAGCCCCCCTGAAAGGGAGCCTGGCTTTCTAAAAGCCTCCTCAAAGGGAGCCTGGCTTTCTAGAAGTCCCCTAAAAGGGAGCCTGGCTTTCTAGAAGCCCGCTAAAAGGGGGCCTGGCTTTGAAAAAGCCCCTAAAAGGGAGTCTGGCTTTGAAAAAGCCCCTAAAAGGGAGCCTGGCTTTGAAAAAGCCCCTAAAAGGGAGCCTGGCTTTGAAAAAGCCCCTAAAAGGGCGCCTGGCTTTGAAAAAGCCCCTAAAAGGGAGCCTGGCTTTGAAAAAGCCCCTAAAAGGGAGCCTGGCTTTGAAAAAGCCCCTAAAAGGGAGCCTGGCTTTGAAAAAGCCCCTAAAAGGGAGCCTGGCTTTGAAAAAGCCCCTAAAAGGGCGCCAGGCTTTGAAAAAGCCCCTAAAAGGTAGCCTGGCTTTGAAAAAGGCCCTAAAAGGTAGCCTGGCTTTGAAAAAGCCCCTAAAAGGGAGCCTGGCTTTGAAAAAGCCCCTAAAAGGGAGCCTGACTTTGAAAAAGCCCCTAAAAGGGAGCCTGACTTTGAAAAAGCCCCTAAAAGGGAGCCTGACTTTGAAAAAGCCCCTAAAAGGAAGCCTGGCTTTATAAAAGCCCCTAAAAGGAAGCCTCACTTTCTAAAAGCTCCCTCAAAGGGAGCCTCGCTTTCTAAAAGCTCCCTCAAAGGGAGCCTCGCTTTCTAAAAGCTCCCTCAAAGGGAGCCTCGCTTTCTAAAAGCCCCCTCAAAGGGAGCCTGGCTTTCTAGAAGCCCCCCTCAAAAGGAGCCTGGCTTTGAAAAAGCCCCTCCTCAAAAGGAGCCTGGCTTTCTAAAAAGCCCCCCTGAAAGGGAGCCTGGCTTGCTAAAAAGCCCCCCTGAAATAGAGCCTGCCTTTCTAAAAAGCCCCCTGAAAGGGAGCCTGGGTTTCTAAAAAGCCCCCCTGAAAGGGAGCCTGGCTTTCTAAAAAGCCCCCCTGAAAGGGAGCCTGGCTTTCTAAAAAGCCCCCCTGAAAGGGAGCCTGGCTTTGAAAAAGCCCCTAAAAGGGAGCCTGGCTTTGAAAAAGCCCCTAAATGGGAGCCTGGCTTTGAAAAAGCCCCTAAAAGGAGGCCTGGCATTGAAAAAGCCCCTAAAAGGAAGCCTGGCTTTGAAAAAGCCCCTAAAAGGGAGCCTGGCTTTGAAAAAGCCCCTAAAAGGGCGCCTGGCTTTGAAAAAGCCCCTAAAAGGGCGCCTGGCTTTGAAAAAGCCCCTAAAAGGGCGCCTGGCTTTGAAAAAGCCCCTAAAAGGTAGCCTGGCTTTGAAAAAGCCCCTAAAAGGGAGCCTGGCTTTGAAAAAGCCCCTAAAAGGAAGCCTGGCTTTATAAAAGCCCCTAAAAGGAAGCCTCGCTTTCTAAAAGCTCCCTCAATGGGAGCCTCGCTTTCTAAAAGCTCCCTCAAATGGATCCTCGCTTTCTAAAAGCTCCATCAAAGGGATCCTGGGTTTCTAGAAGCCCCCCTCAAAAGGAGCCTGGCTTTCTAAAAGCCCCCTCAAACGGAGCCTGGCTTTGAAAAAGCCCCCCCTCAAAAGGAGCCTGGCTTTCTAAAAAGCCCCCTGAAAGGGAGCCTGGCTTGCTAAAAAGCCCCCCTGAAAGGGAGCCTGGCTTTCTAAATAGCCCCCTGAAAGGGAGCCTGGCTTTATAAAAGCCCCTAAAAGGAAGCCTCTCTTTCTAAAAGCTCCCTCAAAGGGAGCCTCGCTTTCTAAAAGCTCCCTCAAAGGGACCCTCGCTTTCTAAAAGCTCCATCAAAGGGAGCCTGGCTTTCTAAAAGCCCTCTCAAAGGGAGCCTGGCTTTCTAAAAGCCCCCTCAAAGGGAGCCTGGCTTTCTAGAAGCCCCCTCAAAAGTAGCCTGGCTTTCTAAAAAGCCCCCTGAAAGGGAGCCTGGCTTGCTAAAAAGCCCCCCTGAAAGGGAGCCTGGCTTGCTAAAAAGCCCCCCTGAAAGGGAGCCTGGCTTTCTAAAAAGGCCCTGAAAGGGAGCCTGGCTTTCTAAAAAGCCCCCCTGATAGGGAGCCTGGCTTTCTAAAAAGCCCTCTGAAAGGGAGCCTGGCTTTCTAAAAAGCCCCCCTGAAAGGGAGCCTGGCTTTCTAAAAAGCCCCCCTGAAAGGGAGCCTGGCTTTCTAAAAAGCCCCCCTGAAAGGGAGCCTGGCTTTCTAAAAGACCCCCTGAAAGGAAGCCTAGCTTCCTACAAGACCCCCTGAAAGGGAGCCCGGCTTTCTAAAAGCCCCTCAAAGGGAGCCTAGCTTTCAAAAAGCCCCTCAAAGGGAGCCTGGCTTTCTATAAGCCCCCTCAAAGGGAGCCTGGCTTTGAAAAAGCCCCTAAAAGGGAGCCTGGCTTTGAAAAAGCCCCTAAAAGGGAGCCTGGCTTTGAAAAAGCCCCTTAAAAGGAGCCTGGCTTTGAAAAAGCCCCTAAAAGGGAGCCTGGCTTTGAAAAAGCCCCTAAAAGGGAGCCTGGCTTTGAAAAAGCCCCTAAAAGGGAGCCTGGCTTTGAAAAAGCCCCTAAAAGGGAGCCTGGCTTTGAAAAAGCCCCTAAAAGGGAGCCTGGCTTTGAAAAAGCCCCCCTGAAAGGGAGACTGGCTTTGTAAAAAGCCCCCCTGAAAGGGAGACTGGCTTTCTAAAAAGCCCCCTGAAAGGGAGCCTGGCTTTGTAAAAAGCCCCCTGAAAGGGAGCCTGGCTTTCTAAAAAGCTCCCCCTGAAAGGGAGCCTGGCTTTCTAAAAAGCCCCCCTGAAAGATAGCCTGTCTTTCTAAAAAGCCCCCCTGAAAGAGAGCCTGGCTTTCTAAAAAGCACCCCTGAAAGAGAGCCTGGCTTTCTAAAAACACCCCCTGAAAGAGAGCCTGGCTTTCTAAAAAGCCCCCCTGAAAGAGAGCCTGGCTTTCTAAAAAGCCCCCCTGAAAGAGAGCCTGGCCTTCTAAAAAGCCCCCTGAAAGAGAGCCTGGCTTTCTAAAAAGCCCCCCTGAAAGGGAGCCTGGCTTTCTAAAAAGCCCCCCTGAAAGGGAGCCTGGCTTTCTAAAAAGCCCCCCTGAAAGAGAGCCTGGCTTTCTAAAAAGCCCCCCTGAAAGGGAGCCTGGCTTTCTAAAAGCCTCCTCAAAGGGAGCCTGGCTTTCTAGAAGCCCCCTAAAAGGTGGCCTGGCTTTGAAAAAGCCCCTAAAAGGGAGCCTGGCTTTGAAAAAGCCCCTAAAAGGGAGCCTGGCTTTGAAAAAGCCCCTAAAAGGGAGCCTGGCTTTGAAAAAGCCCCTAAAAGGGAGCCTGGCTTTGAAAAAGCCCCTAAAAGGGAGCCTGGCTTTGAAAAAGCCAATAAAAGGGAGCCTGGCTTTGAAAAAGCCCCTAAAAGGTAGCCTGGCTTTGAAAAAGCCCCTAAAAGGGAGCCTGGCTTTGAAAAAGCCCCTAAAAGGGAGCCTGACTTTGAAAAAGCCCCTAAAAGGGAGCCTGACTTTGAAAAAGCCCCTAAAAGGAAGCCTGGCTTTATAAAAGCCCCTAAAAGGAAGCCTCGCTTTCTAAAAGCTCCCTCAAAGGGAGCCTCGCTTTCTAAAAGCTCCCTCAAAGGGAGCCTCGCTTTCTAAAAGCCCCCTCAAAGGGAGCCTGGCTTTCTAGAAGCCCCCCTCAAAAGGAGCCTGGCTTTGAAAAAGCCCCCCCTCAAAAGGAGCCTGGCTTTCTAAAAAGCCCCCCTGAAAGGGAGCCTGGCTTGCTAAAAAGCCCCCCTGAAAGCGAGCCTGCCTTTCTAAAAAGCCCCCTGAAAGGGAGCCTGGGTTTCTAAAAAGCCCCCCTGAAAGGGAGCCTGGCTTTCTAAAAAGCCCCCCTGAAAGGGAGCCTGGCTTTCTAAAAAGCCCCCCTGAAAGGGAGCCTGGCTTTCTAAAAAGCCCCCCTGAAAGGGAGCCTGGCTTTCAAAAAAGCCCCCCTGAAAGAGAGCCTGGCTTTCTAAAAAGCCCCCTTGAAAGGGAGCCTGGCTTTCTAAAAGCCTCCTCAAAGGGAGCCTGGCTTTCTAGAAGCCCCCTAAAAGGTGGCCTGGCTTTCAAAAAGCCCCTAAAAGGGAGCCTGGCTTTGAAAAAGCCCCTAAAAGGGAGCCTGGCTTTGAAAAAGCCCCTAAAAGGGAGCCTGGCTTTGAAAAAGCCCCTAAAAGGGAGCCTGGCTTTGAAAAAGCCCCTAAAAGGGAGCCTGGCTTTGAAAAGCCCCTAAAAGGGAGCCTGGCTTTGAAAAAGCTCCTAAAAGGGAGCCTGGCTTTGAAAAAGCCCCTAAAAGGGAGCCTGGGTTTGAAAAAGCCCCTAAAAGGGAGCCTGGCTTTGAAAAAGCCCCTAAAAGGGAGCCTGGCTTTGAAAAAGCCCCTAAAAGGGAGCCTGGCTTTGAAAAAGCCCCTAAAAGGGAGCCTGGCTTTGAAAAAGCCCCTAAAAGGGAGCCTGGCTTTGAAAAAGCCCCTAAAAGGGAGCCTGGCTTTGAAAAAGCCCCTAAAAGGAAGCCTGGCTTTGAAAAAGCCCCTAAAAGAGAGCCTGGCTTTGAAAAAGCCCCTAAAAGAGAGCTTGGCTTTGAAAAAGCCCCTAAAAGAGAGCCTGGCTTTGAAAAAGCCCCTAAAAGGGAGCCTGGCTTTGAAAAAGCCCCTAAAAGAGAGCCTGGCTTTGAAAAAGCCCCTAAAAGGGAGCCTGGCTTTGAAAAAGCCCCTAAAAGGGAGCCTGGCTTTGAAAAAGCCCCTAAAAGGGAGCCTGGCTTTGAAAAAGCCCCTAAAAGGGAGCCTGGCTTTGAAAAAGCCCCTAAAAGGGAGCCTGGCTTTGAAAAAGCCCCTAAAAGGGAGCCTGGCTTTGAAAAAGCCCCTAAAAGGGAGCCTGGCTTTGAAAAAGCCCCTAAAAGGGAGCCTGGCTTTGAAAAAGCCGCTAAAAGGGAGCCTGGCTTTGAAAAAGCCCCTAAAAGAGAGCCTAGCTTTGAAAAAGCCCCTAAAAGGGAGCCTGGCTTTGAAAACGCCCCTAAAAGGGAGCCTGGCTTTGAAAAAGCCCCTAAAAGGGAGCCTGGCTTTATAAAAGCCCCTAAAAGGGAGCCTGGCTTTATAAAAGCCCCTAAAAGGAAGCCTCACTTTCTAAAAGCTCCCTCAAAGGAAGCCTCGCTTTCTAAAAGCTCCCTCAAAGGAAGCCTCGCTTTCTAAAAGCCCCCTGAAAGGGAGCCTGGCTTTCTAGAAGCCCCCTCAAAAGGAGCCTGGCTTTGAAAAAGCCCCCCTCAAAAGGAGCCTGGCTTTGAAAAAGCCCCCCTCAAAAGGAGCCTGGCTTTGAAAAAGCCCCCCCTCAAAAGGAGCCTGGCTTTCTAAAAAGCCCCCCTGAAAGGGAGCCTGGCTTGCTAAAAAGCCCCCCTGAAAGGGAGCCTGGCTTTCTAAAAAGCCCCCTGAAAGGGAGCCTGGCTTTCTAAAAAGCCCCCCTGAAAGGGAGCCTGGCTTTGTAAAAAGCCCCCCTGAAAGGGAGACTGGCTTTCTAAAAAGCCCCCTGAAAGGGAGCCTGGCTATGTAAAAAGCCCCCTGAAAGGGAGCCTGGCTTTCTAAAAAGCTCCCCCTGAAAGGGAGCCTGGCTTTCTAAAAAGCCCCCCTGAAAGATAGCCTGTCTTTCAAAAAAGCCCCCCTGAAAAAGAGCCTGGCTTTCTAAAAAGCACCCCTGAAAGAGAGCCTGGCTTTCTAAAAACACCCCCTGAAAGAGAGCCTGGCTTTCTAAAAAGCCCCCCTGAAAGAGAGCCTGGCTTTCTAAAAAGCCCCCCTGAAAGAGAGCCTGGCCTTCTAAAAAGCCCCCCTGAAAGAGAGCCTGGCTTTCTAAAAAGCCCCCCTGAAAGGGAGCCTGGCTTTCTAAAAAGCCCCCCTGAAAGAGAGCCTGGCTTTCTAAAAAGCCCGCCTGAAAGGGAGCCTGGCTTTCTAAAAGCCTCCTCAAAGGGAGCCTGGCTTTCTAGAAGCCCCCTAAAAGGGAGCCTGGCTTTGAAAAAGCCCCCTAAAAGGGAGCCTGGCTTTGAAAAAGCCCCTAAAAGGGAGCCTGGCTTTGAAAAAGCCCCTAAAAGGGAGCCTGGCTTTGAAAAAGCCCCTAAAAGGGAGCCTGGCTTTGAAAAAGCCCCTAAAAGGGAGCCTGGCTTTGAAAAAGCCCCTAAAAGGGAGCCTGGCTTTGAAAAAGCCCCTAAAAGGGAGCCTGGCTTTGAAAAAGCCCCTAAAAGGGAGCCTGGCTTTGAAAAAGCCCCTAAAAGGGAGCCTGGCTTTGAAAAAGCCCCTAAAAGGGAGCCTGGCTTTGAAAAAGCCCCTAAAAGGGAGCCTGGCTTTGAAAAGCCCCTAAAAGGGAGCATGGCTTTGAAAAAGCCCCTAAAAGGGAGCCTGACTTTGAAAAAGTTCCTAAAAGGGAGCCTGGCTTTGAAAAAGCCCCTAAAAGGGAGCCTGGCTTTGAAAAAGCCCCTAAAAGGGAGCCTGGCTTTGAAAAAGCCCCTAAAAGGGAGCCTGACTTTGAAAAAGCCCCTAAAAGGAAGCCTGGCTTTATAAAAGCCCCTAAAAGGAAGCCTCGTTTTCTAAAAGCTCCCTCAAAGGGAGCCTCGCTTTCTAAAAGCTCCCTCAAAGGGAGCCTCGCTTTCTAAAAGCTCCCTCAAAGGGAGCCTCGCTTTCTAAAAGCCCCCTCAAAGGGAGCCTGGCTTTGAAAAAGCCCCCCCTCAAAAGGAGCCTGGCTTTCTAAAAAGCCCCCCTGAAAGGGAGACTGGCTTGCTAAAAAGCCCCCCTGAAAGGGAGCCTGCCTTTCTAAAAAGCCCCCTGAAAGGGAGCCTGGTTTTCTAAAAAGCCCCCCTGAAAGGGAGCCTGGGTTTCTAAAAAGCCCCCCTGAAAGGGAGCCTGGCTTTCTAAAAAGCCCCCCTGAAAGGGAGCCTGGCTTTCTAAAAAGCCCCCCTGAAAGGGAGCCTGGCTTTCTAAAAAGCCCCCCTGAAAGGGAGCCTGGCTTTCTAAAAAGCCCCCCTGAAAGGGAGCCTGGCTTTCTAAAAAGCCCCCCTGAAAGGGAGCCTGGCTTTCTAAAAAGCCCCCCTGTAGAGAATGCAAATAAGAATAGGCCAAATAGTTTTTTAGATGATAAGCTAAACTGTATATATACGGAAGTTTGTAATCTCTTTCGCCAGTATTACTGTGACTCGGCTACGCTGTAACCACGATTATATTAAATGTGTATTTTACCTCAGTTATCAAGGTTGTGATCATTCCGTTAGGCCGGCACTTAACACCCTAACAAATGGCGACGGAAACCGGATACGTACCATATCAGAAACAGTAACAGTTTTTTTTCTCGACATCAGACCGCAGCAACGTCATATCGATAAACGCACCAAGATCACGTACTCACGAAATGGCTTCCTCTACCTATGGACAATTTCCCCCGTTTGATTCCAACACCGATCAATGGACAATTTATTCAGAGCGTCTCGACATGTTTTTCATCGCCCACGGAATAAAAGAAATCGATGGAATTGACGCAGCAACTTCGAACTTGGCGGTTGCCGAACAAAAACGCGCCATTCTACTCACAGTGCTTGGAACATCAACGTATACTCTCCTAAGAACACTCATCGCTCCATCCAGACCTTATGAAAAAACGTATGCCGAGATCACGGACATCCTAACGAAACATTTCGAACCTCTACCCACTGAAATAGTGGAACGGTGCAAGTTTTACAAACGCGACCGGAAGTTGGGAGAATCTGTTGCTTTATACGTTGCTGCTCTTCGCAAGAAAGCCGAATTCTGTAACTTTGGAATCACTCTGGATGTCATGCTGCGAGACCGGATAGTATGCGGTATCAACAACGACCACGTACAAAAACAACTACTGGCCGTAAAGAACCTCGATCTTCAAAAAGCCATCAACACAGCCCAGGCTCTAGAGACAGTAGAGCACGACGCCAAAGAACTTAAAGGACATAATCAAGATGACATCTCTATCAACAAAATTCAGCATCAATCCGCGAAGAACAACGGAACGCAAAACACAACACAACAACAGCGCAACGAAAGGTATCGGTCGACACAGAAACCATGCATTCGTTGTACCAGCACGAACCATCCCGAATGGGAATGTCCATACTCATCTTATGATTGCCGCGGATGCGGAACCAAGGGTCATCTTGAAAAAGCCTGCCGAAAAAGAGGGAAGAATCAATACAGAAACCAGTGGAACCATAAACCGAACCATGACACAAATCAGGGCCGTACGAATCACATAGAAGACGTAGAAGAAACCAGCAGAGAACATAGTCACCAGAGAGTCAACTTAGCGACACCCCCGCCTGCGCTTCCCGAATACGATATCTTTCTAGTAGAAGAATGCCATTCCAGAAATCAATCAGACAGCTCCGTTGGCAACGTATCAGCGTATAGCCACTCGAGCAACTCAACAAGTCGACGTACAAAACCTCCACCAGTAATCCAAGTTCAGTGCCTTATCAATAACACGCCCGTAGACTTCCAAATAGACACAGGATCTGGCTACACTATAATTTCAGAGTCACAATTATCGACGTTGCATCTCGCAGAACCATTAAAAAAAGGCCCCGAAAACCTGTTGGCATATACAGGTCATCCCCTCAACATCAAGGGCGAAGTTGCAGTCAACGTCACCTACAAAGGAAAAACGCTAATTTTGCCAATACTTATCGTCGGTGGACACGCAAAAAACATCATGGGCCGCGACTGGATCTACTCGGAATTCAAAATCTTACCTTTTCCCGACGAATACGTGCACAACATTCAACCATCACCCGGTACAATAGACGCGTTATTGAACAAATACGATTCGCTGTTCTCACCCGGAATGGGTTGTCTCAAAAACGTTAAGGTCAAGCTGCACATACGAGAAGACGCCCCATCACCGCGATTCTACAAGGCCAGGTCGATTCCGTATCATCTGAAAGACAAAGTTGAAGAAGAAATCCGCAGGCTAGAAAACGAAGGCATTATCAGTCCAGTTCCCTACGCCGAATTCGCCACACCAGTAGTTCCAATAATGAAGAAAGACGGCACTATCAGACTTTGCGGCGATTACAAAATCACCACGAACAAAATCATAGACACGGAACGATATCCTCTTCCAAGAGTAGACGACATATTCGCGCAATTGGCTGGCTGCACAATATTCGCACGTATCGATATGCGGAACGCCTACAATCAGTTAGAATTGGACGAACAATCGCGGAACTACGTAGTCATAAGCACGACGAAAGGACTATATCGCTACAATCGTCTCCCCTTTGGAATTTCATCATCATCGGCTATTTTCCAAAGACATATGGAAATATTATTACAAGACCATCCGGGCAGCGCACCATTTCAAGACGATATACTTATTGGAGGCACATCAATCAAAGACTTGCTCACCAAGCTGGAAAAACTCTTCTCAACTTTCACCAAGGCTGGACTGAAATTGAATCGGGAAAAATGCTTATTCCTCAAAACATCAGTTGACTTTCTCGGCTATCGTCTTGACGCCGAAGGGTTGCACCCGCAACAACAGAAACTGACCGCCATCAAAGAAGCCCCGGCCCCACAAAATATCGATGAACTGCGCTCCTTTCTTGGACTGATAAACTATTATTCACGTTTCATCCCAGATTCATCAACAATGTTAGCGCCATTATATCACCTGCTGAACAAGTCCACGACATGGACATGGTCGAAAATACACCAAGATACCTTCGAGATTGCCAAAGCCGCCATACACTCATCTGATCTACTCGTTCTCTTTGATCCCGAGAAAGAAGTTTTTTTGGCTTGCGACGCCTCACCAGTCGGACTCGGCGCGGTGATATCACACAACATCGACTGCGTAGAAAGACCGATTGCCTTCGCATCCCGCACGTTGACGTCCGCCGAAACAAATTACGCTCAAATTGAACGAGAAGCGCTGTCCATCATATTCGGAATTACTCGTTTCAGGGACTATCTCCTAGGAAAACAGTTCACGTTGATTACGGATCACAAGCCACTTATTACTATCTTTTCTGAAGAAAAACCAGTACCACCGACGGCAGCAGCGCGATTACAGCGATGGGCCTTGATGCTATCGGCCTATAATTACAAAATCAAGCATAAAAAGGGAACTTTGCACGGGAACGCCGATGCTCTCAGTCGCCTACCATTAAAAATTCCCGAGTCTGAACCACCGTTACCAACGGAACTGGTGTTGCTTATCAGAGCAGGAGCCAACGGACCTATCAACTCGCGCGAAATGGCACAAGCCACAAAAAATGACGCCACACTATCGACGGTTCTCAAGTATACAATAATCGGTTGGCCAAGAAATAACGACGCTCTATCAGCCACGCTCAAAACATATCGAAGACGATCGTCAGAAATATCAATGGCGGATAACATATTACTAATCGGAAACAAGGTGATAGTACCGGAAAGTCTTCGCGAGAAAATAATGAAAGATCTACACAGCACTCATCAAGGGCTCCGCTCAATGAAGGAATTGGCAAGATCAAAAGTATGGTGGCCAAACATCGATCGAGACTTGGAGGCGTTATCACAATCATGCGAGATATGTCGACGATACGCCCCTATGCCTGCACAACGATTTTCTCCATGGCCACAAGAAACAGCTCCGTGGCGGAGAGTACATATCGACTTCGCCGGACCGATCGAAAACCACTACTTACTCATCACTGTCGATTCTTATACCAAATGGATGGAAGTAGACATCACCAAAAACACGTCATCCGCGACAGTCATACGATGTCTTCGCCAACACATGGCACGGTTCGGAGTAATTCCAAAACTGGTATCGGACAACGCGACATGCTTCACCAGTGAAGAATTTAAAACCTTCACTAAAGAAAACGGAATCGAACATTTGACATCCGCCCCATATCATCCGCCTTCGAACGGGCAAGCTGAAAGATCAGTCCGGACAATCAAAACCACTTTAAAAAAAATAACGGGGGGCTCGAATACCCAAATCGAACTAATTGGAAGTGGGCTTGACACTTATTCTGAAGGTTCACTCGATATTCGGATATCCAGAATACTCTTGAACTACAGGCGCACCCCCGTGAACGGAGGTATATCACCGGCGGAAGGAATGTTCAATCGACCCATTCTAACCAGATTGGATCTATTCAATCCGAAACTAATGCCGTACACACCAAAAACAACTTGCGAAATCAGGGAAACACCGGGACAAAATGTATACGCCAGAAATTTCGGAAAGGGAGATAGATGGACCCCGGGTCATATCATCAAACAAAAGGGAAAAATGATGTACGAAATCGAAACCAACTCCGGGCTACTCATACAACGTCACAGAAATCAAATACGATTCACCAAAGAAAACACCGTTCCTTCATCGGCGGAACCACGAGACGATAATCCAGAACAGACACGCCACTCGAATATACATCCTCAGCTTTCCATACGAATACAGAAGCAAAGTATATCTGCTCCAATCCAACGCTCGACATCACAACAGTCTCGCCAACTGAACGACAACGTTGCCACTTCTCATAACGCGTCTACTTCTAACGAGTCACGTCCAGCAGACCATCACGTTAACCACTCGCCCCGGGTCGTTACATCAAGGATCCTGTATGTTTAGAAGGATGAGAAACGACCCAAAGAGCTTGTATTTTAAAAGCGGCGGCAACGGCGTCGATTTTAAGAGAGAGTCATAGGGTTGGCCAACTTGTTTTGATATCGTCAAGGACAAATAATTTATTTTCGACCAACCAGCAACGAGTAAGCAGATTACAAATGTAGTATTTGGCGTTGACGATATCAATCTAGATAGAGTCTACTGCGCTTGCGCGGCCGCTATCTCAGGCGCGTTTTTTCTCTCGTTTCTCATCCTTCTAAACATACAGGATCCTTGGTTACATCCAGGATAGAACCAAAACAAGCACAAAGCAACACAGTCGCTGAACCACGAAGATCCACACGCCAAAGGAAGCCACCCGATTTTTTAGGCCTTTAACTAACGTTGTAAACTTAAAAGAGAGAAAGTGATGTAGAGAATGTAAATAAGAATAGGCCAAATAGTTTTTTAGATGATAAGCTAAACTGTATATATACGGAAGTTTGTAATCTCTTTCGCCAGTATTACTGTGACTCGGCTACGCTGTAACCACGATTATATTAAATGTGTATTTTACCTCAGTTATCAAGGTTGTGATCATTCCGTTAGGCCGGCACTTAACACCCTAACACCCCCTGAAAGGGAGCCTGGCATTCTAACAAGCCCCCCTGAAAGGGAGCCTGGCTTTCTAAAAAGCCCCCCTGAAAGGGAGCCTGGCTTTCTAAAAAGCCCCCCTGAAAGGGAGCCTGGCTTTCTAAAAAGCCCCCCTGAAAGGGAGCCTGGCTTTCTAAAAAGCCCCCCTGAAAGGGAGCCTGGCTTTATAAAAAGCCCCCCTGAAAGAGAGCCTGGCTTTCTAAAAAGCCCCCTGAAAGGGAGCCTGGCTTTCTAAAAGCCTCCTCAAAGGGCCTGGCTTTGAAAAAGCCCCTAAAAGGGAGCCTGGCTTTGAAAAAGCCCCTAAAAGGGAGCCTGGCTTTGAAAAAGCCCCTAAAAGGGAGCCTGGCTTTGAAAAAGCCCCTAAAAGGAAGCCTGGCTTTGAAAAAGCCCCTAAAAGGGAGCCTGGCTTTGAAAAAGCCCCTAAAAGGGAGCCTGGCTTTGAAAAAGCCCCTAAAAGGGAGCCTGGCTTTGAAAAAGCCCCTAAAAGGGAGCCTGGCTTTGAAAAAGCCCCTAAAAGGGAGCCTGGCTTTGAAAAAGCCCCTAAAAGGGAGCCTGGCTTTGAAAAAGCCCCTAAAAGGGAGCCTGGCTTTAAAAAAGCCCCTAAAAGGGAGCCTGGCTTTAAAAAAGCCCCTAAAAGGGAGCCTGGCTTTGAAAAAGCCCCTAAAAGGGAGCCTGGCTTTGAAAAAGCCCCTAAAAGGGAGCCTGGCTTTGAAAAAGCCCCTAAAAGAGAGCCTAGCTTTGAAAAAGCCCCTAAAAGGGAGCCTGGCTTTGAAAACGCCCCTAAAAGGGAGCCTGGCTTTGAAAGAGCCCCTAAAAGGGAGCCTGGCTTTATAAAAGCCCCTAAAAGGGAGCCTGGCTTTATAAAAGCCCCTAAAAGGAAGCCTCACTTTCTAAAAGCTCCCTCAAAGGAAGCCTCGGTTTCTAAAAGCTCCCTCAAAGGAAGCCTCGCTTTCTAAAAGCTCCCTCAAAGGAAGCCTCGCTTTCTAAAAGCTCCCTCAAAGGGAGCCTCGCTTTCTAAAAGCTCCCTCAAAGGGAGCCTCGCTTTCTAAAATCTCCCTCAAAGGGAGCCTCGCTTTCTAAAAGCCCCCGCAAAGGGAGCCTACCTTTCTATAAGCCTCCTCAAAGGGAGCCTACCTTTCTTTAAGCCTCCTCAAAGGGAGCCTACCTTTCTATAAGCCTCCTCAAAGGGAGCCTACCTTTCTATAAGCCTCCTCAAAGGGAGCCTACCTTTCTATAAGCCTCCTCAAAGGGAGCCTACCTTTCTATAAGCCTCCTCAAAGGGAGCCTACCTTTCTATAAGCCTCCTCAAAGGGAGCCTACCTTTCTATAAGCCTCCTCAAAGGGAGCCTACCTTTCTATAAGCCTCCTCAAAGGGAGCCTACCTTTCTATAAGCCTCCTCAAAGGGAGCCTACCTTTCTATAAGCCTCCTCAAAGGGAGCCTACCTTTCTATAAGCCTCCTCAAAGGGAGCCTACCTTTCTATAAGCCTCCTCAAAGGGAGCCTACCTTTCTATAAGCCTCCTCAAAGGGAGCCTACCTTTCTATAAGCCTCCTCAAAGGGAGCCTACCTTTCTATAAGCCTCCTCAAAGGGAGCCTACCTTTCTATAAGCCTCCTCAAAGGGAGCCTACCTTTCTATAAGCCTCCTCAAAGGGAGCCTACCTTTCTATAAGCCTCCTCAAAGGGAGCCTACCTTTCTATAAGCCTCCTCAAAGGGAGCCTGGCTTTGAAAAAGCCCCTAAAAGGGAGCCTGGCTTTGAAAAAGCCACTAAAAGGGAGCCTGGCTTTGAAAAAGCCCCTAAAAGGGAGCCTGGCTTTGAAAAAGCCCCTAAAAGGGAGCCTGGCTTTGAAAACGCCCCTAAAAGGGAGCCTGGCTTTGAAAAAGCCCCTAAAAGGGAGCCTGGCTTTGAAAAAGCCCCTAAAAGGGAGCCTGGCTTTGAAAAAGCCCCTAAAAGGGAGCCTGGCTTTGAAAAAGCCCCTAAAAGGGAGCCTGGCTTTGAAAAAGCCCCTTAAAGGGAGCCTGGCTTTGAAAAAGCCCCTAAAAGGGAGCCTGGCTTTGAAAAAGCCCCTAAAAGGGAGCTTGGCTTTGAAAAAGCCCCTAAAAGGGAGCCTGGCTTTGAAAAAGCCCCTAAAATGGAGCCTGGCTTTATAAAAGCCCCTAAAAGGAAGCCTCGCTTTCTAAAAGCTCCCTCAAAGGAAGCCTCGCTTTCTAAAAGCTCCCTCAAAGGAAGCCTCGCTTTCTAAAAGCCACCTAGCTGAAAGGGAGCCTGGCTTTCTAGAAGCCCCCTGAAAGGGAGCCTGGCTTTCTAGAAGCCCCCCTCAAAAGGAGCCTGGCTTTGAAAAAGCTACCCCTCAAAAGGAGCCTGGCTTTCTAAAAAGCCCCCCTGAAAGGGAGCCTGGCTTTCTAAAAAGCCCCCCTGAAAGGGAGCCTGGCTTTCTAAAAAGCCCCCCTGAAAGGGAGCCTGGCTTTCTAAAAAGCCCCCCTGAAAGGGAGCCTGGCTTTGTAAAAAGCCCCCCTGAAAGGGAGCCTGGCTTTCTAAAAAGCCCCCTGAAAGGGAGCCTGGCTTTCTAAAAAGCCCCCCTGAAAGGGAGCCTGGCTTTCTAAAAAGCCCCCCTGAAAGAGAGCCTGTCTTTCTAAAAAGCCCCCCTGAAAGAGAGCCTGGCTTTCTAAAAAGCCCCCCTGAAAGAGAGCCTGGCTTTCTAAAAAGCCCCCCTGAAAGAGAGCCTGGCTTTCTAAAAACACCCCCTGAAAGAGAGCCTGGCTTTCTAAAAACACCCCCTGAAAGAGAGCCTGGCTTTCTAAAAAGACCCCCTGAAAGAGAGCCTGGCTTTCTAAAAAGCCCCCCTGAAAGAGAGCCTGGCCTTCTAAAAAGCCCCCCTGAAAGAGAGCCTGGCTTTCTAAAAAGCCCCCCTGAAACTGAGCCTGGCTTTCTAAAAAGCCCCCCTGAAAGGGAGCCTGGCTTTCTAAAAAGCCCCCCTGAAAGAGAGCCTGGCTTTCTAAAAAGCCCCCCTGAAAGAGAGCCTGGCTTTGTAAAAAGCCCCCTGAAAGGGAGCCTGGCTTTCTAAAAGCCTCCTCAAAGGGAGCCTGGCTTTCTAGAAGCCCCCTAAAAGGGAGCCTGGCTTTGAAAAAGCCCCTAAAAGGGAGCCTGGCTTTGAAAAATCCCCTAAAAGGGAGCCTGGCTTTGAAAAAGCCCCTAAAAGGGAGCCTGGCTTTGAAAAAGCCCCTAAAAGGGAGCCTGGCTTTGAAAAAGCCCCTAAAAGGGAGCCTGGCTTTGAAAAAGCCCCTAAAAGGGAGACTGGCTTTGAAAAAGCCCCTAAAAGGGAGCCTGGCTTGAAAAAGCCCCTAAAAGGGAGCCTGGCTTTGAAAAAGCCCCTAAAAGGGAGCCTGGCTTTGAAAAAGCCCCTAAAAGGGAGCCTGGCTTTGAAAAAGCCCCTAAAAGGGAGCCTGGCTTTGAAAAAGCCCCTAAAAGGGAGCCTGGCTTTGAAAAAGCCCCTAAAATGGAGCCGGGCTTTGAAAAAGCCCCTAAAATGGAGCCTGGCTTTGAAAAACCCCTAAAAGGGAGCCTGGCTTTGAAAAAGCCACTAAAAGGGAGCCTGGCTTTGAAAAAGCCCCTAAAAGGGAGCCTGGCTTTGAAAAAGCCCCTAAAAGGGAGCCTGGCTTTGAAAAAGCCCCTAAAAGGGAGCCTGGCTTTATAAAAGCCCCTAAAAGGAAGCCTCGCTTTCTAAAAGCTCCCTCAAAGGATGCCTCGCTTTCTAAAAGCTCCCTCAAAGGAAGCCTCGCTTTCTAAAAGCTCCCTCAAAGGAAGCCTCGCTTTCTAAAAGCTCCCTCAAAGGAAGCCTCGCTTTCTAAAAGCTCCCTCAAAGGAAGCCACGCTTTCTAAAAGCTCCCTCAAAGGGAGCCTCGCTTTCTAAAAGCCCCCTAGCTGAAAGGGAGCCTGGCTTTCTAGAAGCCCCCTGAAAGGGAGCCTGGCTTTCTAGAAGCCCCCCTCAAAAGGAGCCTGGCTTTGAAAAAGCTACCCCTCAAAAGGAGCCTGGCTTTCTAAAAAGCCCCCCTGAAAGGGAGCCTGGCTTGCTAAAAAGCCCCTAAAAGGGAGCCTGGCTTTGAAAAAGCCCCTAAAAGGGAGCCTGGCTTTGAAAAAGCCCCTAAAAGGGAGCCTGGCTTTGAAAAAGCCCCTAAAATGGAGCCTGGCTTTGAAAAACCCCTAAAAGGGAGCCTGGCTTTGAAAAAGCCGCTAAAAGGGAGCCTGGCTTTGAAAAACCCCCTTAAAGGGAGCCTGGCTTTGAAAAAGCCCCTAAAAGGGAGCCTGGCTTTGAAAAAGCCCCTAAAAGGGAGCCTGGCTTTATAAAAGCCCCTAAAAGGAAGCCTCGCTTTCTAAAAGCTCCCTCAAAGGATGCCTCGCTTTCTAAAAGCTCCCTCAAAGGAAGCCTCGCTTTCTAAAAGCTCCCTCAAAGGAAGCCTCGCTTTCTAAAAGCTCCCTCAAAGGAAGCCTCGCTTTCTAAAAGCTCCCTCAAAGGAAGCCTCGCTTTCTAAAAGCTCCCTCAAAGGGAGCCTCGCTTTCTAAAAGCCCCCTAGCTGAAAGGGAGCCTGGCTTTCTAGAAGCCCCCTGAAAGGGAGCCTGGCTTTCTAGAAGCCCCCCTCAAAAGGAGCCTGGCTTTGAAAAAGCTACCCCTCAAAAGGAGCCTGGCTTTCTAAAAAGCCCCCCTGAAAGGGAGCCTGGCTTGCTAAAAAGCCCCCCTGAAAGGGAGCCTGGCTTTCTAAAAAGCCCCCCTGAAAGGGAGCCTGGCTTTCTAAAAAGCCCCCTGAAAGGGAGCCTGGCTTTCTAAAAAGCCCCCCTGAAAGGGAGCCTGGCTTTCTAAAAAGCCCCCCTGAAAGAGAGCCTGTCTTTCTAAAAAGCCCCCCTGAAAGAGAGCCTGTCTTTCTAAAAAGCCCCCCTGAAAGAGAGCCTGGCTTTCTAAAAAGCCCCCCTGAAAGAGAGCCTGGCTTTCTAAAAACACCCCCTGAAAGAGAGCCTGGCTTTCTAAAAAGCCCCCCTGACAGAGAGCCTGGCCTTCTAAAAAGCCCCCCTGAAAGAGAGCCTGGCTTTCTAAAAAGCCCCCCTGAAAGGGAGCCTGGCTTTCTAAAAAGCCCCCTGAAAGGGAGCCTGGCTTCCTAAAAAGCCACCCTGAAAGAGAGCCTGGCTTTGTAAAAAGCCCCCCTGAAAGGGAGCCTGGCTTTCTAAAAGCCTCCTCAAAGGGAGCCTGGCTTTCTAGAAGCCCCCTAAAAGGGAGCCTGGCTTTGAAAAAGCCATTAAAAGGGAGCCTGGCTTTGAAAAAGCCATTAAAAGGGAGCCTGGCTTTGAAAAAGCCATTAAAAGGGAGCCAGGCTTTGAAAAGCCCCTAAAAGGGAGCCTGGCTTTCTAGAAGCCCCTAAAAGGGAGCATGGCTTTGAAAAAGCCCCTAAAAGGGAGCCTGGCTTTGAAAAAACCCCTAAAAGGGAGCCTGGCTTTGAAAAAGCCCCTAAAAGGGAGCCTGGCTTTGAAAAAGCCCCTAAAAGGGAGCCTGGCTTTGAAAAAGCCCCTAAAAGGGAGCCTGGCTTTGAAAAAGCCCCTAAAAGGGAGCCTGGCTTTGAAAAAGCCCCTAAAAGGGAGCCTGGCTTTGAAAAAGCCCCTAAAAGGGAGCCTGGCTTTGAAAAAGCCCCTAAAAGGGAGCCTGGCTTTGAAAAAGCCCCTAAAAGGGAGCCTGGCTTTAAAAAAGCCCCTAAAAGGGAGCCTGGCTTTGAAAAAGCCCCTAAAAGGGAGCCTGGTTTTGAAAAAGCCCCTAAAAGGGAGCCTGGTTTTGAAAAAGCCCCTAAAAAGGAGCCTGGTTTTGAAAAAGCCCCTAAAAAGGAGCCTGGCTTTGAAAAAGCCCCTAAAAGGGAGCCTGGGTTGGAAAAAGCCCCTAAAAGGGAGCCTGGCTTGGAAAAAGCCCCTAAAAGGGAGCCTGGCTTGGAAAAAGCCCCTAAAAGGGAGCCTGGCTTTGAAAAAGCCCCTAAAAGGGAGCCTGGCTTTGAAAAAGCCCCTAAAAGGGAGCCTGGCTTTGAAAAAGCCCCTAAAAGGGAGCCTGGCTTTGAAAAAGCCCCTAAAAGGGAGCCTTTCTTTGAAAAAGCCCCTAAAAGGGAGCCTGGCTTTGAAAAAGCCCCTAAAAGGGAGTCTGGCTTTGAAAAAGCCCCTAAAAGGGAGTCTGGCTTTGAAAAAGCCCCTAAAAGGGAGTCTGGCTTTGAAAAAGCCCCTAAAAGGGAGTCTGGCTTTGAAAAAGCCCCTAAAAGGGAGCCTGGCTTTGAAAAAGCCCCTAAAAGGGATCCTGGCTTTGAAAAAGGCCCTAAAAGGGAGCCTGGCTTTATAAAAGCCCCTAAAAGGAAGCCTCGCTTTCTAAAAGCTCCCTCAAAGGGAGCCTCGCTTTCTAAAAGCTCCCTCAAAGGGAGCCTCGCTTTCTTAAAGCCCCCGCAATGGGAGCCTACCTTTCTATAAGCCTCCTCAAAGGGAGCCTACCTTTCTATAAGCCTCCTCAAAGGGAGCCTACCTTTCTATAAGCCTCCTCAAAGGGAGCCTACCTTTCTATAAGCCTCCTCAAAGGGAGCCTACCTTTCTATAAGCCTCCTCAAAGGGAGCCTACCTTTCTATAAGCCTCCTCAAAGGGAGCCTACCTTTCTATAAGCCTCCTCAAAGGGAGCCTACCTTTCTATAAGCCTCCTCAAAGGGAGCCTGGCTTTGAAAAAGCCCCCCTCAAAGGGAGCCTGGCTTTGTAAAAAGCCCCCCTGAAAGGGAGCCTGTCTTTCTAAAAAGCCCCCCTGAAAGAGAGCCTGGCTTTCTAAAAAGCCCCCCTGAAAGAGAGCCTGGCTTTCTAAAAACACCCCCTGAAAGAGAGCCTGGCTTTCTAAAAACACCCCCTGAAAGAGAGCCTGGCTTTCTAAAAAGCCCCCCTGAAAGAGAGCCTGGCTTTCTAAAAAGCCCCCCTGAAAGAGAGCCTGGCCTTCTAAAAAGCCCCCCTGAAAGAGAGCCTGGCTTTCTAAAAAGCCCCCCTGAAAGGGAGCCTGGCTTTCTAAAAAGCCCCCCTGAAAGGGAGCCTGGCTTCCTAAAAAGCCACCCTGAAAGAGAGCCTGGCTTTGTAAAAAGCCCCCCTGAAAGGGAGCCTGACTTTCTAAAAGCCTCCTCAAAGGGAGCCTGGCTTTCTAGAAGCCCCCTAAAAGGGAGCCTGGCTTTCTAGAAGCCCCCTAAAAGGGAGCCTGGCTTTGAAAAAGCCCCTAAAAGGGAGCCTGGCTTTGAAAAAGCCCCTAAAAGGGATCCTGGCTTTGAAAAAGCCCCTAAAAGGGAGCCTGGCTTTCTAAAAGCTCCCTCAAAGGGAGCCTCGCTTTCTAAAAGCTCCCTCAAAGGGAGCCTCGCTTTCTAAAAGCTCCCTCAAAGGGACCCTCGCTTTCTTAAAGCCCCCGCAAAGGGAGCCTACCTTTCTATAAGCCTCCTCAAAGGGAGCCTACCTTTCTATAAGCCTCCTCAAAGGGAGCCTACCTTTCTATAAGCCTCCTCAAAGGGAGCCTACCTTTCTATAAGCCTCCTCAAAGGGAGCCTACCTTTCTATAAGCCTCCTCAAAGGGAGCCTGGCTTTGAAAAAGCCCCCCCTCAAAGGGAGCCTGGCTTTGAAAAAGCCCCCCCTCAAAGGGAGCCTGGCTTTGAAAAAGCCCCCCCTCAAAGGGAGCCTGGCTTTCTAAAAGCCCCCCTCAAAGGGAGCCTGGCTTTCTAAAAGCGCCTCAAAGGGAACCAGACTTTCTATTAACCCTGGAACTGAACCTCGTTTTCTACTAACAGCCTCGCTTCTTGGTCATGACTATAATGTGGTGGCTCTCGTCTATAAACTACACGAATCAGAAGATATATATTTTTCGCTTGATAAAATAATTACAGGGTAATCGCATTTGTATATTATGGCTCTCCAAAACGAAAAATACATTTTTTGTTACGCAGTGAGATAATTTCCAATATTCTCGACCATGTGATTATATTTATTTATTTCATAATGTTTATTTATACAGGGTGGAAACCTTCGCCGGCGTCCAGTCGAGATACTTCCCCTTACGCATTGTTGTTATTCAGTGAAATGTTAAGGGATTTACAGGCGCTATTGGGATCAGTTCACTTCAGTTCCACTTAATAATCAAAGGTTTCAGTTTTAATGTAGAGAAATGAAATGCATAAGTGAAATCAATGACGGATTTAATTTAATTTAATTAGGAAAGAAAAGATGTCACTTGCGGAAACCAAATAGCCCAAATTGAAGTTAATCAAACATTTCCAAATTTAAACATTAAACTCTTCAAATTTAATAACAAAGCATTACATTAAATGTTCAAAATGTCTTCCGTCGACATTGACACATTGCCGACAACGGAATTGCAAGTTTTCTCTTTCGCGAGTTAACATCTCGGGAGAAACGAGAGCAGCCGCTTGCTGAATTCGGTCTCGAAGGCTATCCGCGTCTAGCCAATCCCGAGAAACACGTGCAAAATGCGGTGGTGCACCATCGTGCTGGTACCAGACTCGTCTTCGTTCTGCTAAGGGAAGATCGTCTAGGGCATCGGACACTACGGTGTTTAAGAGATCAACGTAACGATCTCCGTTTAGATGTTCTTCGAGAAAAACAGGTCCAATTACCCGATCCACACCAAACGTTTATCCTCCAGTTTTCTTGGTGATGATTCGCCCTTAGCCAATGGGGATTTTCCCTCGACCAGTAGTGCATGTTGTGGCGGTTAACTGTACCGTCCCGGTAAAACGTACACTCATCACTCGTAAGTACGTGGTTTAGGAAATTTCCATCAACTTCAATTTGGTCCAATACCCATCGGCAAAACTCTACGCGTGGTCCAAAGTCTTGTGGTTTAAGATGTTGGTGAAGATGAATTTTGTAGGGGTGAAATCCTTCACCACGAAGAATTTTTAAGACCGTTGTATGAGAACAATTTAATTCCGCTCCGATAGCCCGTGAACTGGTGTGGGGGTTTTCAACGATACGCCTTACTACTTCGTTTCGTCTGCCCGCCCCGTGTCCACCTCCTTGTACAACGGGCGGATGATGTTGATGTCGCACTGGTGCATTACGTCGAATCACCGTGCCTCTTTCAAGAAATCGGGTTATTGCGTTTAAAATTACTTGATGCCCCGGATGTGGCCGGTTCGGAAACCTTTCTGCAAACGTCCTATCAGCTAACCTTGCGTTTCTCTGACACTCTCCGTAAATGAAAAACATGTCAAGGTAATCCTCAAAACTGTACAAATCAATTTCAGCCATGTTTTACCAGATGTAAGCTAGAAAACGGACTGCTTTCTTCAATTAGAAACATTTAACCTTTGTTTCGCAGTCTACGTCATGCACAACAAAATTCTGATTTTTTGAAACAATAAAAAACCAAGACAGGCTACAATGTCGACGGAAGACATTTTGAACATTTAATGTAATGCTTTGTTATTAAATTTGAAGAGTTTAATGTTTAAATTTGGAAATGTTTGATTAACTTCAATTTGGGCTATTTGGTTTCCGCAAGTGACATCTTTTCTTTCCTAATTAAATTAAATTAAATCCGTCATTGATTTCACTTATGCATTTCATTTCTCTACATTAAAACTGAAACCTTTGATTATTAAGTGGAACTGAAGTGAACTGATCCCAATAGCGCCTGTAAATCCCTTAACATTTCACTGAATAACAACAATGCGTAAGGGGAAGTATCTCGACTGGACGCCGGCGAAGGTTTCCACCCTGTATAAGGCACCAAAAGATTGGAGTCCAAGGCGTGCTTCACTATACGAACGTTCGGGAACTCTACTATATGATGACTACGATCATCCTTGGAAATACGTTTTTTAAACTTATCGAATGTAACGTAAGAACGAAATTCAACAATATTATCAATAATCAAAGATTGTGTCTACTTATTATTTAATCCCTCTTCCTTTTTTTTTCAATGCACACCAAGTGGTCAGTAGCGTAGCTGAAAACTAGCCCCCCCCCGCAAACATTACAATGGGTTACCCATCATGGGTCCCCTTTTTTAAACAAACTCGCACCGTCTATGTCACTGCAAGTGATGGAAAATGGGCAACTTTATTACCAAGATCAAGTCAAATTTTTAGCTGGTTTGAAAATATTTCAATGTTTAGGAGACACTTGGTTAGAGAAAAAATATTTTACGTCCCCATACGCAACTTTTGCTGTATACTGTCCCTTCATCTATGATATAACCAGAAGCCGATGAAACCCTCCTTTGAAGTCTACTACTCTAATGTTCCATAGAGCGCTCCTCTCTGTATGGGTAAAAATCCCAATTTTACGAGATCGGAGGGGTCCTACTTCATGCCCCCTGTCTACGGAAAATTGAAAATTCTCTCTCCACAACCGACGTTTTTTTGACGAACTCCAAGGCTGCTAGAGATATTCGCTCGACGAACTCCCGCTACGAAAATATCTACCGTTAGGAGGCGTACGAATCGCGCTTTTTGAAACTAACCCATACAGAAAGGGGTAGACAAGACCCAGGAGTAATAGACTTCAAAGGAGGGTTTCATCGGCTTCTGATATAACGGCAAAGCTATCTTATCAGTCAAAACAGAAGCTGGGAGCTTTCAAATTAAGCGGAGCATTCAAATTAAGAAGACCATTTAGTTCATCAAAAAACTGTCAGTTTCTATTTAGATTTTAGAACAAATTACAATGCTATGATGTTATCAAATGGGTAAATGTAATTAGAAAGATGATTTTGGTGAAACAAAGAGCTAATTGTTTGATGGAATATTAATAATTGTTCTTGGTTCTCAATGTATCCTTACATCTTTCCAAGGCAGATTTGATTCCCTAAATACATCCTCCATGTAACATGGACTGACACATCAGAGCTTTCCCGAAATTGTATCTATCTCCTCCGTGATAGTGCCTAGACCAACGATATTTTGCGCTCTGTAAGTCGGGCCAGGAGCGCATCGCCCATGTTTTGAATCGTAAAGAGTAAATTCCTATCTCACAAAGAGTATAAAAACTAGTTCAGCCATGTTTCGCGTCTTGGACAAAAACCGATATATAGAGATTTTTTACATTTGAATCCCTTTTGCCAAATTTATAAGAAAATGTCCATCTTCGATCATTTGGTTATATATATATTATAAATATAATGCTAATTTAGTGTCATGACTTAAGTCTCAAATATGTATCATATCGTGAAGCGGACGACATATTGCGAAAGTACCTCGGTGTAACTGACTGGAGACAAAAATTAAGCCTATTGGATATGGTTCGATACGGAGTAAGTATCTGAATATTATACGTAATTAAGATTTTTTGAAGTTTTCAATTTTTGGTCTAGTAACAGTTTCATACTCGACGCAAGGGTGGCGCTTCCGTTGCTCGACGCAAGGGTGGCGCTTCCGTTGCTCGACGCAAGGGTGGCGGTTCCGTTGCTCGACGCAAGGGTGGCGGTTCCGTTGCTCGACGCAAGGGTGGCGGTTCCGTTGCTCGACGCAAGGGTGGCGGTTCCGTTGCTCGACGCAAGGGTGGCGGTTCCGTTGCTCGACGCAAGGGTGGCGGTTCCGTTGCTCGACGCAAGGGTGGCGGTTCCGTTGCTCGACGCAAGGGTGGCGCTTCCGTTGCTCAGGCCACTAGAGATATAATTGTTACGGGTAGAGACTTTTTGCGGCGCCTTAAATAGAAGGTCGCCATTTTAAACGCCGTCTTGTTTGGTAACCCTGCACTCGAGAAGCCTTTTTCGACATGGTAGGTACTATTCATAGCTGTTGGGGTTAAAACTACTATAGATAGAGTTTCGGCAACTATATAGTTCGCGTTGAGGGAACTAGAGGCTTCTAGGGGAGTTAGGGAATAACGCGACAGACCAGTATGAAATATCTCTAGGGTAGGCTCTTTCCGCCGCAGTGCCTCTACTAATATCAACTAAAACAACCATCACCTCGTTTTCTTCGTGACACAAATGGCGGTTTGGGGGGCGGAACTAAGGAGAACGGGCAAAATGGTAGCCCCCTTCATAAGGCGCGGCAAAAAGTCTATATGAAATCGTTAAAACTTTGTACCCCCTTTACAGTTTTAGTACTGGTAAATAGATCCTCTACGGGGCGTTGTTTACTATATTGAATAAAGTGATAGACTTTGGTTTATAATGGATATTTTGCTTTGGAATGTATCTTAAATTATTTAAAAACCCTGTTCTAGCTCGGAGTATTATTCCTCGACGACTTTCATCGAAATTTCTACTGTGTTGCTGGCTGTTTGGAACATCCATCTTGGTGAAGATCTATTTGGGCAACTTGAAGAGCGAAATGACAGTCTACAAGCCAATTCGTATAGACACGATCAAAGATGGGGAGAAATCCCCAGGCACTAGGCCAGCATTATTTAAATACTCTAAAATGACTCGATACGCGAAGAAATATCGTAAAGTCTTGCCAAAAATGGATAAATTGTTAAGAGAAGCGAAAATTGAAACATTAATGGATATTAACAATAAGGAATTCAATATTTTCGAAACAGCACCCCGAAATACGCCTTAATAGCGAATGGCGAGTTTTTCACATACGCTATGGATCGTCACATATGGATGAAAAAATATTACAAAGCCAACAAAGTAAATTATTATTTTGGTAAAAAGAAATACTTCGCCGAATTCTTCGCTTTGCAACTGAATAAGAAACTACCAAGACGAATCTTGAAACAAGTAAATGTTCTGTAAGTAATATATGGAGGCTGTGACGCGGCACATGTAGCGGGGAATTTATGAAGGCGATAGTAAATGGTTATTTAGTTCGATGAAAAAACACGAGATGGCTCTGATTTTCATTTTAGGGGTCTCCGTTTTTCTGGGGGTAAGGATTGTTTAGATTTATTTCCCTGTCTACTAAACTCTCTCTCTTACAATCTTTCCACAGCATCCCGCCTCTCGCGCGTGGTCAGGCTGTAGGCCAGACAGTGACGGGTCTTGGATAAAAGGCTATTGTGGCGACATCCTAATTCGAGTTTACGCGTAAAACACAGATATTCAATTACTATCAGAATTATAGAAAAATTAAACTTAAAAATTGACAAATTACACCACGAACCATTGATGGGCGTGCTTCACGGAGTATAGTACAGTGGAAGGCTGGCGAAGCACTTCGCGTGAAGCGCTTCACAAGCCTTCCACTGTACTAAACTCCGTGAAGCACGCCCATCTATGCCACGAACTACGTCTGACTTTTTCGGTTTGTCAGAAGTAAAGTTGAAGAATATAGAGATATTAGAACGCGAGATAATAGGTAAGGGAATGAGGGAATTTCGATAAGTTTTTTTTAAACCAGATTCGCTAATCTCTCGTGTTATAATTATCAAAATTTCATCATGATCTAATGATGATTTAAATTCAAGCGAACTGATAGCATTAGTGGTTCGCTTGATAACGACAAATTACAGATTTTGGTGGGTTACCCATTGACTAACGCCTTAAAATGCAATTATTTAACTCTACTAAGTACCGTTATGAAAATAACCATTTCTTATATTTCTTAGTACTGGAAGATTTTTCGAAACAGCCCAATATTATAATACGAGGACTGAGAAAAGAATTAACAGAATACTAAAACGTATAACATTAACGAATAAAGTAACAATGAATGCAATTGTCGGCGCTATGACTTTAGATGAATTGTGGATCATAATTTTTATTTGGAAATACGGAATGACCCTAGCTTCGATCGCCCTCTTCTTCGAGATCCTCGTGAAATTGATTACGCGACGTTTCCCAAAGAATTCGAAATAAGAAAAGAAAAGAAAACCACTAGTGACAGATTATTAAACGTGATGGAAATTTTCTTAGGGTTTTTCGTGAAATCATGGAAATTTGTAAAACGTTTAAGCCATCGTTTTAAAATGAAATAGTTCATTATTGAGTTATAAATTTTGACCACCAACCTCTTAAATAAATGGAATTTGATTAGCATTTTCGGAGAGATGGTTAAAATCTAATATAAAAATCAAAACTTCACGTCCCAACTCTTGTTTAGAACAAACTTTTGTTTCTCGTTATCAGATATTGCGCAGATAATTTAACAGATAAAAACTGTTTACGCGACCATTTATCTATTCAACTTATTTTAATATCCGAAGTATCTGTCCAAAGATTCCATTTTTTTAAACAGATATCTACGGTTGATTTATTTTTGCGATGAAAAGCACAATTACATGACAATAGTTTTAATCTATTCTTTAAGCGACTATTCATTTAAATGAGCGTTTCACGGCTGGCTGGCAGAGAGAAGGAACAGTTAAACTCAAAATATGTAAATAGCTCTCCTTCAGATAAATGTTAGTTTCTATCTGGCCGTGGTTGTATGGTCCCACTACTTGCTAGGCATCATTAACCGGTAATTTTACGATTATTTACCATTAATCCTAAATGTTTTGTTCATTTTAACGTTTCATAATTTAATATTTTATCTTTTAAAACAATAATCTAAAAAACAACACCGTTAATGTTTTTGGAAAAAGGCTCGAAGATAAGATGTTTGAGTATATTTCACTTTGAATTATTGTGAACCATACGAAAGTGGTCATCGAGTATTCGGACTTGATGAAATTGCTATCTCGAATATTTTGGAAATTCTTGTAAAATATTACGCAAATATTTGTTATAAACAATATGTTTTTTTTTGTTACGTGCACCATTAAAATAATTCAAAAACCGAATAAGCGAGCAATTTTGAATAATCGATAAATTTCTGGGTAATCAAATTTTAAATGGCTTGATGCGGTTATATTAATACCAAGTTATTCTTTATTGATAAATTTAAGTAGTTGTTTCATCGAAACTGAGGTACGATTATTAATGATGTTGTTTCTTAATTTTTGCTCCGCTTTATCAAACGGCGAGCGCTAGTAGTCGGCAAAAATATAGAAAGGGGAGCCCCATTTATCGGGAAAAATTATCCATTGGGAGGGAAAACATTGTCACTAAAATCATATGGAAGGGTTCAAGTCACTGAAATGTAACAGCGGTGGTAGACACGTTTATCGTTTCGCTAGCTCCATATTCAATTTAGTTTTTTGATACAGTTGCGCTACTGGACGTTACTTTTGTAGGGCTTAAAAATTACAATTGACGTATACGCAACTTCTAAATTAATGTACAGAAGGGCCTCGGCACAAAACCTCTCGTAAAAAAGGTTTATCTCTATATACCATGTTGTTTTCTTTGTAAAAACAATTTCTACTATATCTTAACAACGGTAAATAATAAGTTTAATATTACTGGTCTGCTTTTAGTAATAGCAGCAGCTTTTTCAAATTTTCTACCCCAAACATTAAAAAAAACAACAACCAAGTTCCAAAAATATCGAAAATACATGGAACATGTGAAATTAAAAATGAAATGATCCTACCTGAAGTTGTCATTTTCCAGTCGAGATTTTCAGAATTCCGGTTAAGTGACGAGCACATTTCCAGGGATGAATAAAAATTGCCATTCACATCCTCCAAAATTGTTCGTCTCGAAAGGATTATTACACCGTAACACCCGAACGTTGGGAAGCTAAGAGTTTTGGCATCCGGGCACATACGCCAGTCCCGTGGCATGAGCAGACGTTGACTAAGTCATTATTGAAGCCGCCCTTGTCAAAGGCTTAGTGACACAAAAGGCCTAGACGAGGCATGTACCGGTACTCGACAAAATCATAACACCGCGCATAAAATCCAAGGCGAAGGGTCCTTTAGCACGGCGAGCCAGAATGGCCATAAAATAACACTAGTACCAAGAAAGTTTTCGTCGTAGTCGAATCGCGAAATAAGAAGCAGGCAGCAAAACCGTATATCAACACTGGGCCCGCGTGAAATTAGCGACTTTCCATTTGAAACATCACGGCTCCAAATGAATTTCATTTCCAGCTGTTGACAAAAAATAGACCATTTTTTTTTAATTTTCAAAGCTAAAAAACTAACATCAATGGGAGAATGCAACATAACAAGCGATTTTTTATCGATACCTTAGAGAAGGGGCTACCCATTGACGGATTTTCGAATCCGTCCCTTCCCCCTTTTCCTCCACCCTACAAATTTCACCCCCATCCCTACCCCCCTTAAAATCCGTCATTGGGTAGCACTTGACACCCTCCCCGTACCCCCCTTAAAATCCGCCAACAGGGAGCACTCTCGCCCCCCTGCCGGCCCCCCTTAAAATCCGTCAACAGGGAGCACTCTCGCCCCCCCTGCCGGCCCCCCTAAAATCTGCCAACGGGTAGCATTCCGATACCCTCCGGCTTCTAATGTGTCTCGCCCTGTAGGTGTCCTAGAAAAAGATAGGCTTAAAATCGGCTTCAACTATACAAGCTCCTGTAGGTCGGCGGCTAGAAAAAGATGGGCTTAAAAGTTAGGCTTGAACTATACAAGCTCCTGTAGGTCTGCGGCTAGAAAAGTTAGGCTTAAAAGTTAGGCTTGAGCTAGTAAATAACAGACGTAGTTTCAAAGACAAAGTCTCACAAAAATCTATTTTTTTATTGAAAGTTATTACAAATGTTTAATGGCACAACTCAAGGCTTCTTTTAGATTGCGTCGTTGTGAGAATACCAGCATAAACAAATTATCGGCTCTTAAAGAGTACGTACATTCGCGCGGCTAACCGCTCGTTAAATTTCTTTAAAATTTCGCTCATGCTTACGTAATTCGTAATATAATAGATTATTTCATCAAATTTTTGCCCGCTTGATTCCCACGTAGAGGTGCTGCCGCGTATATAGCTCTTAGTAAGCAGGGATTCGTGTAAAGAAACAATCAAGTCTTCCACGGCGCCAAACATACAGCCAATGGCTTTAGCGTTTAATTTCAGTATACCAATATGTTCGTTTATGAGACACATTTCATCCTTGAGGAGTTCCGCTTCTTCGCAAGTGATTTTGAATTTTTGGTCGATATCCCCGGATAGGGTGAATGTGATCCCGGAGCGGTCGGACATGGCGTAGAAGAACTGTTCGTCTTGTTCGTCCAGAAATAGTTCGCACGATGAGCCGTCTGTAGTTTTAGTCACCTTGAGAAGGATCCCGTAATTTTCCATCAGCTTTTCCCAGGCGTTAAGTGGAATAGAGAATCCGACCAGTGAGTCGACTCGGCGAATAAATAATTCGAACCGATCGTAGTTTATCAGTCCGAAAGTTACGTACAAGTTTTTACCGAGAGGGAATCTCGAGTTAAGTTTTTTAGGTGATTCAATTTTGCGATGTTTTTGACAACGCGGTGGTCCGTCGATAATTCCTCGATCCCGGGTTCCGCTCGACGATGGACCGTCGGAAATTCCGCGTTTTTGGCTTCGATTCGAGAGCATATTTTGACCGTGTTAGCTGTTTTGAACGTAGAAGGGAAATGATTTGAAGATTTTTCGTACCAAGGGTCTTAGGGTATTGTAGTGGGGGTGGGAATTTACCCACCTGATTTCATGTTTGGGCGAGTTTTAGCAAGTCTGTTAGAGAGGAGGGGGGTTAGCAATAGTTCCAGTTGCGTCGTACGATTTCGAAATATCATAGAGTTTAATACAGGTTGTAACAATACCTCAGTTTTTTTTAATCCGGTAACGAAATCTCATGGCGTCGCGTATATCGTAATTTGTCCGGTCTTCGGAACTTACGTAATAAGTCGTTACAAAATCGTCAAAACGAACCTTGCCCATTATTTATTATTTTCTTTACGTGATATGCCAATACGAGTTTTTCTACTTCCCTCCTGGAAGCGCGAACCGTGATTAAAGGGGGATTGTCCGGTATCGACTTCTCTTAGACGACGGGAGGTTTCAAGTGGTAGCTCTCGTGGTTTTCGGCCCGTCCATCAATTATACAGACGGGCTTCTGATATTTCCCCGTCTCGTCACCCGCTCTACCTTCACCGTCCAGGGTGATTCTGCGAATAAATGCGCAGTGAGGAAATTTTTCTTTGTGCTCAAATAAAGGATTGTCGGTGGTCTTCCAATTTTGAAGCCTCCCGTGGCACGCGAAGCACTCGACAGTATCACCCCCTTTGTTAAGATAGAAAAACCCGGCTTTAGCCATTAACAACTGCGACACGCGTATTTGGGGATAGTCAAAGAACGAGCCATATCTGAGACGGGTGTCTTCCATGGCTAATGACGTCTGAATGAATCAAACGAATGATAGGCTTATAGTATTTAAAGTATTTTTCTAGTAAATAAAGGGGTGATGAAGTAATTTCAAAACGTAAAAAAGTGACGACTGGTAGGCTTATATCATTTAGGATCGGCTTATGATATAATAAAAGGGAGAATGAAGTAGTTTCAAAAATTTTAATGGTAATAAAAAAAAATTAAAAAAAAACACAATACAATAATAATAATTAAAAAAAAACTAAAAATGAGGGTAGACCGCCAAAAACTTGGCGTTAGCCCATGCGCGCTCCGTCGCGCAGGGCCGGGTGGAGGTGGTGGACCCGTGGGGGTGCCCGCACCGAAGGGTGACGTCAATGATGGTGGGGGCGGGCAGAGGACGTCGTTTAAGTCCCCCACGGGTCTGTTTAGTTAGTCCTCTAGAAGGCGTGCCTTCTCGGGCCCTGTGGTCCAGAGGGACTGTGAGGTGCGGGTGGCGCGCTCGAGGAGAGCCTCGATCCGCTCGCAGGCCACGTCACCGCCGTCGAAGGACATACCATGGATGCTGGCGGTGACGTGCCTGTTGGTCCGGGCAATGGCGGGCGGGAGGTCCAGGAGACGAGGGTGGGTGTGGTGCCGACGGTGGCGACGGCCAACTCCTTAACGATCAGATCCGGGCCATGTCCAAAACAGCGGACCCTGTTCCGCCCGGATAACATTTCCATTTCTACGATGGCTGAGGTGCGTTGAGAGAACTTGAGAAACTTGTGATTTTTAGATCGGAAAGTTCAGGTTTATATACCCTTTAAAAAAGCCCTCCATTCGTTACGGAGCCCGACTTAGAAAATTCCCACGACATGGGAGGTCCTATCATTCCTGAGGTTAGAACCCTCGTCTTTTGAAGAGGGTTGAAATAAGTTTATCATTGTGTTCGGCATTACGAGTAAACTTCTTTATAAATGAGGGCGTTCCCTTTTTCATTGATCGGTGTAGTAGATATAGGACGCAGTTTTTTCCGCACACGGAGCTTGTGAATGACTGGAATCTACGTTTGTTGTATGTCCGGGATATAGAGTTTCGAGTGATAAACCGCGCAATGGGGGTATAAAATTCGGCCCAAACGCTAGTGAATCAAAATAATCGGCGGGGGCTCGCTTGTCAAAATAAATGGCCACCCAATGCGTACCTGGTTTGGCGCTATTATCGAAATTCACGATATACGAAGCCGGATAACTATCAATCTGGGCCGGTAGTGTGTCACTGGAATAAACTCCCTTAAAACTAGGGACGCTTCTCAAACAATGTCTTATCTGGGGGCCGTTCATGGTTATACTGTGATAGTGACAGCACGGTTCTTATCAATTTGTAGCAAAGCCTGAAATTCCGAAAAGACGACGCAGCTTACGGTGGTGGCTGTCGCCTGGTCAAAGCCCAACTCCAGTCGGAGTTGTCCATGCTGCGTCACATTCCAATGGCTTGACTCGCTAGCGCTTTGGTCCATAGAAATATCGAACGAATAGATCGCTGTGCCTTTTCCGTAATCTTCGAGGAAGATATTCAGCCCCCTGTCGCTATAATGGGTATCCGCGCCTCAGAACAGCGTATAGTATTCGCGGGCGAAAAGCTTTTTCGCGAAATTGGGTTTTAAAGGCCTGGCGGGGATTTGATCCGAGATTACAAATAATGAAATATAGTTTAATCCAAAATTCGCAAAATTGAAAGGATTGGTCTCCAGATCACCCGTTTGTGATTTATGATTAACCAAAGCAACGATAACACGCTCGGGCAGAACGCCGAGATAAAGATTTTCAATAGACGTGGTCAGGAGATGGGGCGAAATTGTAAATATCTTTGTTTCCGTTCGGGTGTAAGGGTATTGGGCGGGCTTCGCTGTTAAAGCTCGTTCGTGGGCTAATAAAATTTTTGGCGCCACCTGGACTTTAGGAACATAAAGAACGGCTTCTAGAATGTGTGATTTATAACCACCGTTCCCGGTGGGCTTTTTCCCTAACAAACAAAAACTAGGTTTGCTTTTATGCAATTTCAGTTTAAGGGGCACCCCGTTGAGAAGATATTTGGAGATATTGAAAAAGTCTAAGTAGAGTGCCCCGTACATTTCAAATTCTTTGGATTTCGCGCTAGCTTTACGTCGTTGTACATGGCCTTTGTTATCGGTCGTGGAATCCATGTGACCGGGAGTATCTTTAAAATACATGGCGGCTTGCAAGTGCAAATAATTAGCAACGTCCCCGTACGTCGTTAACGCTGAAAGTAGCGAGTTGTATCCGTAGTGATTTGCCGAGGGCGTTACTAGACAATCGCCTACGTAAATGTCAATGCGTTCAAATTGCGAATGCAGAAAATTATTAATAGGACCAACGTTATCACTATCAACAAGGTCAGACCCGTCATTGTTTGTAATTTTATTTCGGGTGTATAGCATAATAAGTGACGTATCGATGTACTCGTCATTGTTAGCTGAAATTTCAAATTCTATTGGTTGATCCCCTTTGAGGGAAGTTAATGGCTGATACGTTACAGTTTCAATGCGCTCAATCGAAGTTTGAATTGGGGGCACCGTAAAAAGGTCTAACGCTGAATTGACGACTTCGCCCATTTTTATCTTAAAAATATGTCGCGAACCGTCCGGAATGCGAGCTGACGCTTAACTGATCTGGATCGTTGTTTGACTACGCTCTTTATAGCTTTTTTCCGCTTTTTTGAGACTTTTTTAGCAGTTTTTCTTTTTTTCCGGGGTTTTCCGGAGCCATACTGTTTTCGGACTTCGTCTAATGTTTCGGTACCACGCCGCTTAACGGCCTCTTGCAGGTTTTGGCCACTCATGACGTCATTAAAAACGAGCTTACCAGTTCCCAATAGTTTTTTACCGACAAATTTTGCGCCGTTATAAAGGATAGGCGCGATATAGCGGCCAAAGCGGGCTAAAATATTACCGATTCCGTGTCCCCGCTGGTAAGCTCGCCCAATATACACGGGTCCTACGCCATTACCCGCTTGGCCCTGGGCCTGAGCCAAGTAATATTGGCTATAGCTGCACCTTTCTAAGTTAGCCGTCCGCCGCATTGTGTCAAGTGTACTACACAGGACAGTGTCCCGTACTCAAATGGCGCGAGCTCGCCGAGATGATCTCTTATATGTACGGTAATGGTGTCAAAGTAGCTTTTTCCTAATAGTAAATAATAGGGGGAAACAAAGGTCTTTACTACGGAATTCCCTTAATTGGTGTTTTCAACTGGAATAATCCTTAAAAGAGGGACTAAGGAATCACCCACTATTACATTGTCTACAATATCTGTATAAATGTACAATTGAGAAGGGATATGGCAGTCAATACGCGCTTGTTTCTCGGCCCGCCCGTTTACATGTTCGGAATCCTCGTAACCCATGATATCGGCGATACCGCGAGGGATGGCCAAAACAGGATCAATCGAACCAGCTGCTTTAGTCTGTAGGTTGATATAACCAGTCGTAGCGTCATGGAGAAAGCACGCTTGATTCTTAAGGAAGATTTCAACGTAATTAATGACGCCTAATAAATGGTCAATCGATTGATAATGACCGGGGGGGCACGTCGATCATACCGAGTTTCGTAACGTTACCCCGGGGAGGTTGAGATGTCGAGCGACGTGTGACGTTTACTTCATCAGCGGTGTCCTTTTTCACGTTGAAAAAACGAGACGTATATATATTAGTTCAACCAAAGCGCATTCCCACGACCCCTTGAGGGTAATTGGATTTGGTAGTTTCGTGACGTATGAAGCCATTGTGTTGTCGGGGAAAATATCCATTGACGTATCACTTGGGAGCGTTAGGTAAAGGTCTGACATTATCGCTACTGACCCAAATATTCTGGTCTTTAGGTAGGCCAATAAATGAAACAAAATATTCCAATTTCCCTTTCCGTTTCCTTTTCTTCAGAATTTTTTCTATACTGTACAGGTCGGGTACCTTGGTTCTGATGAGTTGAAAAGCGTAAAAGAGCCCCGTTATATCTTGACCATTGTAGTCTTGAAGCCTATACAAATGTGGCGTCTTGTTTTCTAGTACCCCAGTTATTTTAAATACTTCGATCGAGAAATTGGCTTCGAAACCTTTAGCGAAAACCGACCGAAGTTTACTAATTCTGACATGGTCACCAGTTTTAAATTTAGCGGGTTTGACTTTAAGTTTTTTAGCAACCCCGTAGATATTACGATAAACTTGTAAGATGTTTCCACTATGGACTTGATCAGGCGCCATTTTAATCGTTGAATGCTTGGCCCCGTTATACGCGGAGATTAAAGTTTGAAGAATATCAATGTAACGCCGGGTATTGTTATGCGTGAAATAATGGAACATTCTCCCTTTGATAGTGCGATTAAGCCTTTCAATGAAGGGGGCGTGGTGCGGTTCCGATACCATAGCGGTAAATTTAATATAACTTTTCTTTAGCAAGGCTTGCACTTTAGTGTTTAAAAATTCAGTCCCACTATCACTGTAGATGGCGCGCGGGACGCTAACGGCGAAAATCTCCTTCAGAACCCGAACGACCTCATCTCCGCTCTTCCTCTTTAAAGGGATACTGTAGGCTTTTCGCGAGAAGCAATCGATACCCATTAGCAAATATTTATACGAATCATTATATTTTGCTAATGACTGCATGTCAGCAAGGTCAATTTCAAACCTATCGCCAATATTGGTGCCGGGAATTTTTCGTCGTTTAAATTTCTTTCTAGCCGTGACGTGAAGTGTATAAGCTTCAGAAGCTTCAAGAAATTCTTTCACATTCTCCCTCGAAATACCCTTATCTTTAACGGCCTGGTATAATGATTCGATACTCGAAAATGACGCCGGATTACTTTCATCAAAATAAATTCCTTCTAGGATGTTGATTTGGTCGTTTTGAACGTTAGCCATTCTTGGGAGTTGGGGCTTTTATTTGATAGCCCGAGCCGTTTTCTAATTGTGTTTACAGTTTTGCTGGTAATTTTCCTGGGCGGCTTTTTCGCTTTGCGTAATCTTAATTTTAAGGGCGTCGAACGGGTCGGTGTTGCGAGGGGCGACGGGAGTACGGGGGTGGTAACGACGGAGTGTTGCGGTAAAAACGTCTTAACAAAAGGGGCGAATTCGACCCAGCCTACGGGTTGAGTACCGAGGCTTTTGCCCTCGCTAAGTTTAATCGTATGAAAAATTAATTCGCTGATATCAGAATCTTTAACGGCGTGACCGTCGATGACGATGTTACCGTTTATTGTAGACCACGTTACACTGTTATCCCTTTCTGTCAAATGATCGAAAATTTTACGGGCGAGCCCCCTATATCTGAGCGGAAATAAATTAAGCCAGCGTTCATAGGGTAATTTACTAATTTCTGTCTTGGTTATATTTTGAGCTCTTTGTAAAATTTGACTGTAGTGTATCCATTTGGTCCTCGCGTCAAGATCACGATCATCTAATATATTTCGCATTTCAGACTCGAGGGTATTTAAAACAGCTTTTTCTTTCGGCACGGCCCCACCGGCCAGCGAGGCGAAATTTTCTGAAGGGTTGGCCCCGCTAACATTTTCGGAATTTAGGGGAGTCCGGAGTATAGGAACAAGGTGCATTTTAACGAATTGTTTCATTGTCCTACGAGACTCCCAAGGATATTGGCGGCGAGAGGTAAAAGTAACGAGAAGAAGCCGCTACCTTTCTGGTTAATTAATAGATGTTTCTTTTTACGCCAATTTATACGTCGATCTCCAATCTGACGTAGATTTTTCTTATGTCGGGCTAGTTGTAAGGTATTTTTAGGGCTTAAATTTAGATTACCACTTAAGGCGTTTAAAGCTACTTCGCTCAGGGCCTCGATCAATTCTTTGGTAGCAGATTTTAATATACTAAGCCTTTGGCTACGATTAACACGACCTAAGGCTGATATAAGGTCGGCGTTACGTTTCGCAAGACTCGAGCGAGTTTTCGTTGTTCGCGCTTTGGGGGCCATACCACTAATGATGGGATTACCAAGGGGGCTGAAGAGTTTTATTGTTTTCTGGGGGTGTATACTGTTAGAGTTTCGTTGGGGAAAATATTCGTTCTGAATCTCCACTCTTCGGGGATTGTTTGCGAAAGGTCGTATAAGATATACGTATGAGGTTGGGACGTAGCATCTAAGTAGCTATCTAGAATGAATTTTGAGTTACTAGGACATAATTGGCGCGCTAGAATATAGATTTGATTTAAGTCTCGTGTTTGATTGAAAAGTATTATATAAGTCGCGTTTAATGAGATTTCTCGGATACTTTTATTAAAAAGATTTTGAACAATGAAAAGTACGGACAAAGACTTATGATGTGAATATTTAGTGAAAATATCAGCAATCAATCCCCCGTTATTTTGACTCATAAAATCCTCGATAAATAACAAGACATTTGGGGAACCATCATAAATTGATACGTCGGGTAACCCTTCTAAAAATTTACGCTTAATTTCTTGATATCGTCGTAGATTGGTTGCCAAACAGAGTAATACCAATCAACTTGAGCTATGGGGGGATCAAACATTGAAGCCCGCTCTTTTATTATCCTCTGACACAACATAGTTTTCCCACTGCCGGAGCTACCGACCACCAGGGTACCGGAAGGATGATTGAATCGTAACATGACAACTCCAAAACTCAAACTCTAATGATTCTAATTTCGAAAAGACATTTAATTTTATAGGTATTATATCGCGATTCGCGATGACAGTCCACACCCCCTTCGCGCGCGCGGTTTTTCGCGGTCGCGTTTCGCGGCTGTTGTTTACGCGTTAATTAAGCCTATACTAATAATTATTATTTAACCATTAAATAATGTTCGTTTTTCGGAGGCTTGCTATATGACTTTGTAAAACTTTATATTTTCGGTGGAAAAATCTCGGTCTATAGAAATAAGACATCTTTCTTTCCTAAAAATGGGAGGAACCTTTCTCGCGATAAATTGGCAATCGAAAATAGCGATCTTAAGGAAAGACGGATAGGTAGTTGAACTCCCAAGTCAAAAAAAGGGTAGGAACAACCCGTGGTTCAGAAGCCACGAAGGACCAACCTCGGTGGTCCATACCCGCGGTAAAGAAAAACCAGGCTTCAATAGTGGGAAGATAATTGGTCCTTGCTGAAAGATAAATGGGGCGTTATGTGAAGATTCTTGAACCTTAGCTGACCATTGGAGGGTCGCGATTGTCCGGGGACAAGGGGGTAAAATTATCTCGCGGGTTTCCTATACAATTTTTTAGGATAAAAACGCCTAAATTTTTAACCAAGACTACCATTCTGCTCTCGCCGTTCTAACCCTAATCAACAGAACAAGAAAATAAGATGCCTGCCCAACTTCCCGATTTGACGTAAGTGGAAATCTTTGAGAAAATCTCGGTACTTTAAGTTGGATATAGCTTTAGAAAATAACTTGGTTTAATTTCGGGACATTTTAGAAATAACTTTTTGGGTTTTCAACCATATTTTAGAAATAACTGTTAATTTAGGGTCATTTTAATAAACAACTTCTGGGCTTTATTTAGAAATATAGTTTTAGAAATTGATTACACTCTAGGTTAAGGGATCTCAAACATATTCCAAATTGAAGTACCGAGATTTTCAAAACCTTATATTTTGGAGATACTTAATTTTTTTTTTATTATAGCCGCGTAAAGCTGGAGGCCCCGGCGTCAACCACCGGAAGCTCGGCTTACTCACCGCGTAGGTCTCCGGACCTCAGGTGGCAGAATTCTCCCGTAGCGGCCCCGCGAGCCGCCCGACACTCCGTACGCGCCCGTAGGGCTCTTTTCGGGTACGGGGTCCCCGAAGCCCGGATTGTCGGAGCACGCCGGCCGCGGGATCGTCCGTCACCACCAGCGACCCCGGTCCGACCAGGCGGAGAATTTGAAGCTCCGTTTTGGGAGGAGGGGGATCCCGCGGCTACCCCGGCAGCGAACCAGCGTGGGGGAGCATTGCAGCGGCGAGGGACCCCTTCACCGCGGCCCGCTACTCCGCCGGTGTATCGCCATCAATACGCGGCGGGGTACGCCCTACCTAAGGGTGTGCCCCAGGGCGATCATGGGCAACCGTGGCGGGGCATCCCTTACCCAGGGGGGCATTGTGCCTTGTGCGGGGGAGTGCTGCCACCCCTAATGCCCACTCCACGATATAAGTATTGCGCTTTTTTTCAGATGTAAATATAGGAAGTACTATAAAATTTTTAATGATTTTAGACACCCCTAAAAACTCCGGAATTTTAATTTTGGACAAAAGAAGCTTCACAAAACCATTTATTTTCTAAGGCTGTCAGTCACATTCAAGGCAGACCGCATGCTGATTTTTATGTCGAATTTTTGAAAACATAGATTTATCGTTTCTAAAGCGGCCAATACTAAAATTACACAATAAGAAACTTATCAGCGAACGGGTTCCGACCTGTCCTTCCATTGTAGGGCCTATGAGTTTACTATCAGGTCAAACCATTTAAGTGTCAATATAAGTATTCAACTCATTTCTAGGTGCGGCGAAACTTACGCCCTTATGAGTGACATAAACTGACCCCTTCATGACCTCCGTATCTATTATTCATATATTCAACAAAAAGCTCTCACGCCCTTGTGTTGGGGGCCTGCTGTGACTTGTTTGAACCTGTTCCAGCCAGGATTTTCCACGTCCCATTGGTGCCTTTGGACCCATTGTACTCGTTTACGCGAGCCTTGAAGGCACGAACATTCCTGAGAACTCTTTTGTTGCAACAACCTGACAGGGCTACTTTACCCCTACATCGAATTTTTCATTCTAGGGAGGGAACTAGAAAAAACACATTCCTAAGATCCCTTTGTTGAAACAACATGACAGGTCGACTTTAAGCCTACCCTTAGTGCCTTTCATACCGTGCAACCCAGGGAGTCATGAAAGGTCCTCGTATTTCACCATTGTAATTACTGTGTAGGGTTTATAAGGTCGGTAGAAAAAATCCCACGCTTGGGTGGTATTTAAAGTTGGGAGGGGCCAGAGGATTTTGTGGGTATAAATACGAAGGTTGGTCGAATCACAAAATAAAATCAGTTCAAACTTTAACATCTACAAGGCTCATCATGGACGGGGAATCTTTAACATGGTTTCTCGAGGAAATGGCTGTTTCTAGACCGTGGCCCCTAAAGAAAATCTACGAGTTTTATTTCTGGTTGGGTTTCTTGCTCAACGTCAATCCGACCGACGTTCCCACAACGCTGCCGACCTTCCTCCGACATGTGAGTTTTAACCTCATTGAAATTTCTTGGATCTTGTGGGGTACATGAAGCGAGCCCCGAAGAGTGCCAGACCATCGAACAACTGAATCTTTTCTGGAGTCTCCTCCCCAAGCGGCTAAGACATGGAAAATCGGACTGAGGAGTTAAAGACCTCTATAGATGAAGAGATCAAGCTCTTGGAAGACTTCATGAGGTCCCAGCACGATCGGGATATGACCCGGTTTTTGGACGATCTTGAGGGGAGTACGGGGTCTGTCATGGTCCTCCCCATACCCACGGACTGGGACTATTCAGACCTGAGCGAGGGAGAAGGGGACCAAACCGGGGGTGGCGACCCGCAACCACCAATAACTGCTGACGCCGGAGCCTGCAACCCCCCACACCCCACAGATCTTGATTCCATACCGGGGAGTGAAGTCATGAACACAGGTGAAAAGTTCTACGCCAAGTTCAATTTATTCGCCCGTGAAATTACCCTGCAATTAACAGACAATGTCGAAGCCGGGATCTGTAGAGTGACAGAGGCCATCTTGGCCCAGTTTGAACCCGATGACCAGGTACAAATTACCCTCCGCACTCTCGCGCCCCCCACACGCCCCGAACTGGAACTATCGTTCCGTACTTTGAGTCAGCTCGACCCGACCCTAATATTCAGCCTCATAGAAGACATTCTCTACGACGATGAGGTCGAGAAATTTTTTCTGGGGCCCGTAACCATTACCTTCACAGTCGTGAGACTCCCCAGTGGGAACAGTGTCCCTAAAAAGCGTGGAATTACGCCTTACAACGTTTTCTGCAAAAGCCGCCAGGGTATTAAGAGGATAGTAAACAATGACTTGTTATGCCTCCCGCGCGCGCTCTGTGTGGCCATTGCCCAGCGAGAGTTCATCGATGACACTACGGGTGACAAAAACCTTGGAAAACATTATGAATCAGTTGCGAATACGCGACCTAACAACCCCATGCAGAGACGTGAAGCTTTAGACCTGTGCTGCAAAGCCGGTGTCAAGACGAGTAAAGAGTGCGGGAGCGCGGCCTCATTTGAAAAATTCAAGAGCTATTTAGCCCGGTACTCGATACTAGTCTAAAAGTTTCAAAACAATATACCGCTGCTGGTTTTAGGTGAGAACGAACCTGGTGATATGCGACCCCGCCTATTCCTGTTAAATGAGAAAAACCATTACAGCGTCATAACAAATTTAAAACCGCTCTTTCCGGCCAAATATTTTTGTTGGAGATGTTTAGAACCGTATTGGCGGCCCCGCTCTCACAAATGTAACGAGTTCTGTTTTCGTTGTATGAGGCCTCAAATATGTGATGGCTTGAAAATCACTTGCGCCAAGTGCTTGAGAGACTTTAGGGGCCACGAGTGTCACGACAGCCATTTTACCATCCAGGGTTCGAAAAAGCCACTTTGCGAGCGACTGTATAATTGCCCCCAGTGCTTCAAGCTAGTTAATTTCGAGCGGCGGCGGGAAGCCCACACGTGTGGTGAAATATACTGCACGGTCTTCAAAAAGTACGTCCCTTCTGACCACTTGTGTTACGTACAGATAATCAAAGAATCACCACCGGACTTCCCCGTGAAAAGACAGAAAAAAAGCAATATACCCAACTACATGGTGGTCTTTTTTGACTTAGAAACCATTCATATTAAACGACGCACCGAAAAAGCTGGGGTTTTCGAACACGAGGCGATCCTTTGCGTTAGTGAGGCGGTTTGCGCGGACTGTATTGAACAAGCCGGATCGGATTTCAGCTGCAACAAATGCGGTCAATTTGGACCACGTTTAAATCGGTTCGCGGGTGCGACCCCTGTTAGAGGTTTCCTAGACTATCTCCAAAGGTTACACGCGGTTAAAAACGTCGTGTTGCTATCACATAACGGGACGAATTATGACAATCAGCTGTTAATCAGAGAAATAATGTGTAGGGACTGGACCCACGAACTTATCGTAAATGGTACCAAGATTCTGAAAATGAAACTTTCCAACCTCTTATTTCTCGACTCCTGTAGTTTCATTCCGACAGCTTTATCTAAGTTTCCAACCACCTTTGGGTTGAAGGAGAGTGCCAAAGGATATTTCCCCCATTTCCTGTTTAACGTGGTTGACCACGAGTATGACCCCAGCCGCCCCGCGGCATGTAGCTACATTCTGGAAAAAACGTTGCCACCGCCAGAAGCTTACGGGTACCAATACTTTGACCATGCGGGTCAGGCGAAGTTTAGAAATGGTACCACGCGGAAATCGAGGCAGGAACTGGGTTCAATTTTTTAGAAGCCCTTAATTTTTATTGCGCTAATGACGTCGCCCTACTCAAAGCTGGTTGTCTGGCGTATCGGCAAATGTTGTAAACAATCGCTAACGTTAACCCCTCTGCATGTGGGGCTGTAACCCTCCCAGGGGTTTGCTCGTACGTGTACCGTAAAAAGTTTCTAACGAAAGATTCAATCGGTGTTTTACCCGCGAACAGTTACCGACTTAAAGGGAATCAAAGTCACGTAGCCGTCCAGTGGCTCGAATGGCTCTCATACCAGCGGGGCATCGTCATTCAATCGGCCTATAACGGCAAAGAAGCCAGAATAAATAAGTTGAAAGTTGACGGTTTGTACGAGAAAGAAATATTTGAGTTTATGGGGTGTTACCATGCGTGTCCCACTTGTTTCAAAACTAACCGGCACCAACCGCTACATGGGGACCCTAGTCAGACGATGGCCACTAGATATATCCGGACCGTAAAAACCCTCAGTAAACTCAAATCTCTCGGTTATCAGGTGACCGTAATTTGGGAATGCGAGTGGACAGTTCAAAAGAAAAATAATCCCGAAATCGAGGCTTTTTTAACCCGCGAAGATATAAAAATAAAAGTAATGAGCCCCTTAAACCACCGCGACGCGTTTTACGGTGGGCGCACAAATGCTTTGAAACTACACGACAAGGTAGAGGGCGCTGATAAGTTACTCTATCTTGACGTAACAAGTTTGTACCCGTTCATAAACAAGATGGGAAAAACCCCTATAGGACACCCACAAATTCTGCTAAACATTATCCCGGACATATTTTCATTCGAGGGTTTATTAAAATGCGAGGTGCTTCCCCCCAAAAATTTATACCACCCGGTGCTTCCCCTTAAGATCAACGGAAAACTAGTCTTCACCCTGTGCTATACCTGCGCAGCAACTAGATATCAGGGCGAGTGCGACCATGCCGATCATTTGAGGAAATTGACGGGGGTATGGGTAGTAGACGAGCTTAGATACGCCGTAACCAGAAATTATACTATCTTGCGTTCGTTTGAAGCTTGGTCGTACCAGGTCACGCAGTACGATAAAGAAACAGGGCGTGGTGGTTTGTTCAAAGATTATATAGACTCGTTTCTAGTTTATAAAACTCAGGGGAGTGGGTTCCCCTTAGAGTGCGTCAGTCGGGAAGACAAAGAAAAATACGTAAAATTGTACCGGAATAATGAAGGGATCCAGCTAGATATAGATCAGATAGCCAAGAATGAAGGTATGAGGAGCTTATCAAAATACTTTTTGAATAGTTTTTGGGGGAAGCTAGGACAGCGTCTTCGTTCCCCCCGCACTGAGCTAGTAAAAGAGCCTAGTAAACTTTACGAACTGCTTTTCAACCCTGACATAGAGGTAAAATCCCTTTTGCCTATTAATTATGAAACTATTCTCATCAAGTACGAACCCACTATCGAAAATGAGGGAACACTCAAACACGGAAGCGTTACGCTGGCCGCATACACTACAGCCCTAGCTCGCCTAGAATTGCTCAAATACCTCGAGATGGTCGGCAGACACGCGTATTATTGCGACACTGACTCCCTTATATTCTTGGCCCCGGGTGGCGAGTCGGTAATTAAGACGGGTGACTATTTAGGTGAGATGAAGAACGAGCTCGAGGGTTACGGTCCTAGGGCCTACATTAGCGAACTCGTATGCGGCGGACCCAAAAACTACGCTATTCGCATTCACAACCCCGACACCGGTGAATTCAATGACGTCACTAAGATAAAAGGTTTCAGAATTAATGTGTCAAATGAAAAAATCATCAACTTTGATAGTCTGAAGCGTTTGGTGGGTGAGAAGGTCGCAGGGTTCCAGGTTCCGATCCCAAAACAAATTAGGCGATTGAATGACCATACCCTAATTTCGAGAGATGAAACTAAAAATTTACCGCTCCGTGGTCGACAAGGTGCGAGTACTACCGAACTTAGAAACGGTACCTTACGGTTATGTCGGCTAGATTTATAATTGTAAATAATATGTATTAATTGTCAATAGTCTATCATAACTTTAAATGTTTAGAATGCAATTGTAAATAACCTGTATTGATCGTAAATAACCTGTGATAACTTTGAATAAAAAAGAAAGATTTTTTGTGAGACTTTGTCTTTGAAACTACGCCTGTTATTTACTAGCTCAAGCGTAACTTTTAAGCCTAACTTTTTCTACCCGCATACTACTATACAGGAGCTTGTATAGTTCAAGCCTAACTTTTAAGCCCATCTTTTTCTAGCCGCCGACCTACAGGAGCTTGTATAGTTTAAGCCGATTTTAAGCCTATCTTTTTCTAGGACACCTACAGGGCGAGACACATTATAAGCCGGAGGGTATCGGATCTACCCAATGCCTACGGAATTTTTCCAATTTCAACAACTTCCCACAGTTAAAAATACGTAATTTCAACCACATGAAAATAGTTTCTCCACTGTCTGACGTAACTGAATTCCTCTATTAAAATTTTTAAGATTAAGCTTCGATCTAAAAGCATTTTTTACCTCATTTTAAGATTTTAACTTGATTCCAAACAAATCTCCGAAATTTCACTCACGCCATTAACCTTAATTTTAAAATCTAATTTTAATTTAATTTAGATATATTTAAACTTAATAGTTCCTTCGCCATATCAAGAAGGATCAGACAAGGAGAGGAAAAGTGGGGACGGCCTAAACTCCCACTCTGGGAGAACGGGGGTAGAGATGTTTCGTGGTAAAATGTTGTCACGTGGGTAAAACGGATCCTTTATCAGCTTCGTAGTAGCAAACGACGCTAGTGACCACGTGACAACAGTTTACCTCGAGAATTTCCTATCCCCCATTCCACCCGAGTGGGAGGTTGGCTCTTCTCTAACTCAACGCAGCCCTACTTTTCCTCTCCTTGTCTGATCCTTCTTGGCCATATTCTATATAAATTTTTAAATTGCCCAAACTACTTTAGAGACTAGCACTTTTCACGTGCTGTTATGGTCTTAGGGCCCTACTCTATCCAAAGGTCAATTAAATGAAAATATAGAGCAGGGTAACCACATCTCCTAAGTGTCTTCTGATCGTGGTACAATTCCGTTAATTTTATTCTTACGATTAATTTTGTACTTAACATAAATGTAGTTGTTGCAGTTTGACAACTTTCATAAGTACATATCCCTTATCAACCCATTTTTAAACCATGAGATGTAAAGAAAATATTTAATGGGCGCAATTGACCATGAGATGTAAAGGAAATATTTAATCGGCGCACCTGACTTCATAATTTGCAGTTAATGCTTTACAGGGTTCTTCACTACCAAGAATCCATTCAGGTTCCATAAGAATATGGGAGGGCCGCGATTCAATAACCATCCTCCCAAACTTTGTAGCAAAAGTTCGTCCGCTTCGAATCAATTTTTCAAGTAAATCGCTCCTGAAATATATTATTAACCCGCGCCACTAACGACCTTCACAAAATATTTTGGGTAATAAAAATGGAGCCGACCGAAAAAAGATCTTAGCGTACAAATGTTGCGAAAATTGCAGACGAACTTTTGTTACAAAGTTTGGGAGGATGGTACCAGAGGCTAAAGCTATGCTCCCATATTCTTATGGAACCTGAATGGATTCTTGTCACTACTATAAAATGTGTCTAGCTACTAAATGAATGTTGAAGCCTATCGATGACTTGTTTAATTAACGTTGCTTCATTATCTTAAAATATCAAGTCATAATGAACAATAAATATGTCATTTTTACAGAACCACCGGAAATTCAAATTTCAAAATATATTACCACACTTGGAAATTTACAGGAAAATAGGTCAATTTAAGGTGAACTTAGTATTAGAAACGTGCTACCCAAAAATTGTATAACCTTAGTGGTATGTAGCCATAAGCGCAGTTGCCAAAAGAGCAGTTTCCGTTTGCGCACTCCCATAAGAGCGGTTTGCCAAAAGAGCAGTTTCCCAAAAGCGCGGTTGCCAAAAGAGCAGTTCTCATTTGCGCATTTCCAAAAGGGTTTTTTCGTATAAACTCATTTTCTTATAATTACGGGCTCAGTTTTTGGACGTCTAATGCTAAAAATTTACAAAAATATTTTAAGTAAGGTTAAATAGCATAGGTAAGGTTAGGTTAGATTACGGTAGTGTAGGTTAGGCAATTTAATCTGTCATTCGTATAAACTCATTTTTTTATAATTGCGGGCTCAGTTTTTGGACGTCTAATGCTAAAAATTTACAAAAATATTTTAGGTACGGTCAAATAGCATAGGCAAGGTTAGGTTAGATTACGGTAGTGTAGGTTAGGCTATTTAATCTGTCATTCGTATAAACTCATTTTTTTATAATTGCGGGCTCAGTTTTTGGACGTATAATGCTGAAAATTTACAAAAATATTTTAGGTAAGGTTAAATAGCATAGGTAAGGTTAGGTTAGATTACGGTAGTGTAGGTTAGGCAATTTAATCTGTCATTCGTATAAACTCATTTTTTTATAATTGCGGGCTCAGTTTTTGGACGTTTAATGCTAAAAATTTACAAAAATATTTTAGGTACGTCAAATAGCATAGGCAAGGTTAGGTTAGATTACGGTAGTGTAGGTTAGGCTATTTAATCTGTCATTCGTATAAACTCATTTTTTTATAATTGCGGGCTCAGTTTTTGGACGTCTAATGCTGAAAATTTACAAAAATATTTTAGGTAAGGTTAAATAGCATAGGTAAGGTTAGGTTAGATTACGGTAGTGTAGGTTAGGCTATTTAATCTGTCACTCGTATAAACTCATTTTTTTATAATTGCGGGCTCAGTTTTTGGACGTCTAATGCTGAAAATTTACAAAAATATTTTAGGTAAGGTTAAATAGCATAGGTAAGGTTAGGTTAGATTACAGTAGTGTAGGTTAGGCTATTTAATCTGTCATTCGTATAAACTCATTTTCTAATAATTGCGGGCTCAGTTTTTGGACGTCTAATGCTGAAAATTTACAAAAATATTTTAGATAAGGTTAAATAGCATAGGTAAGATTAGGTTAGATTACGGTAGTGTAGGTTAGGCTATTTAATCTGTCATTCGTATGAACTCATTTTCTTATAATTGCGGGCTCAGTTTTTGGACGTCTAATGCTGAAAATTTACAAAAATATTTTAGGTAAGGTTAAATAGCATAGGTTAGGTTAGATTACGGTAGTGTAGGTTAGGCTATTTAATCTGTCATTCGTATAAACTCATTTTCTTATAATTGCGGGCTCAGTTTTTGGACGTCTAATGCTGAAAATTTACAAAAATATTTTAGGTAAGGTTAAATAGCATAGGTAAGGTTAGGTTAGATTACGGTAGTGTAGGTTAGGCTATTTAATCTGTCACTCGTATAAACTCATTTTTTTATAATTGCGGGCTCAGTTTTTGGACGTCTAATGCTGAAAATTTACAAAAATATTTTAGGTAAGGTTAAATAGCATAGGTAAGGTTAGGTTAGATTACAGTAGTATAGGTTAGGCTATTTAATCTGTCATTCGTATAAACTCATTTTCTAATAATTGCGGGCTCAGTTTTTGGACGTCTAATGCTGAAAATTTACAAAAATATTTTAGATAAGGTTAAATAGCATAGGTAAGATTAGGTTAGATTACGGTAGTGTAGGTTAGGCTATTTAATCTGTCATTCGTATGAACTCATTTTCTTATAATTGCGGGCTCAGTTTTTGGACGTCTAATGCTGAAAATTTACAAAAATATTTTAGGTAAGGTTAAATAGCATAGGTAAGGTTAGGTTAGATTACGGTAGTGTAGGTTAGGCTATTTAATCTGTCATTCGTATAAACTCATTTTCTTATAATTGCGGGCTCAGTTTTTGGACGTCTAATGCTGAAAATTTACAAAAATATTTTAGGTAAGGTTAAATAGCATAGGTAAGGTTAGGTTAGATTACGGTAGTGTAGGTTAGGCTATTTAATCTGTCACTCGTATAAACTCATTTTTTTATAATTGCGGGCTCAGTTTTTGGACGTCTAATGCTGAAAATTTACAAAAATATTTTAGGTAAGGTTAAATAGCATAGGTAAGGTTAGGTTAGATTACAGTAGTATAGGTTAGGCTATTTAATCTGTCATTCGTATAAACTCATTTTCTAATAATTGCGGGCTCAGTTTTTGGACGTCTAATGCTGAAAATTTACAAAAATATTTTAGATAAGGTTAAATAGCATAGGTAAGATTAGGTTAGATTACGGTAGTGTAGGTTAGGCTATTTAATCTGTCATTCGTATGAACTCATTTTCTTATAATTGCGGGCTCAGTTTTTGGACGTCTAATGCTGAAAATTTACAAAAATATTTTAGGTAAGGTTAAATAGCATAGGTTAGGTTAGATTACGGTAGTGTAGGTTAGGCTATTTAATCTGTCATTCGTATAAACTCATTTTCTTATAATTGCGGGCTCAGTTTTTGGACGTCTAATGCTGAAAATTTGCAAAAATATTTTAGGTAAGGTTAAATAGCATAGGTAAGGTTAGGTTAGATTACGGTAGTGTAAGTTAGGCTATTTAATCTGTCATTCGTATAAACTCATTTTTTTATAATTGCGGGCTCAGTTTTTGGACGTCTAATGCTGAAAATTTACAAAAATATTTTAGGTAAGAATAAATAGCATAGGTAAGGTTAGGTTAGATTACGGTAGTGTAGGTTAGGCTATTTAATCTGTCATTCGAGATTATGATTTTCGACATTATGTACCGAACTCTTTTAAAAAAGATTTAAAATTAACTTAAAAATTAACAATGAAAGATTTTGTCTTATGTTCAAGGTATTAGGGTAAATAAAAGAGTATATCGTGTACATCTCTGGTTGAGAAATGATTTGGATAACTGCGCTTTTGGGAACTGCGCTATTGGGAACTGCGCTTTTGGGAAACTGCGCTTTTGAAATTGCGCTTTTAGGAACTGCGATTTTGGGAACTGCGATTTTGGAAACTGCGCTTTCGGGAAACTGCGCTACTGGCTATAAACCAAACTAGAACATTTAAGGCGGTAACTCACCAAAAAAAGGGTCATTCGCCCTACCTATTATAAGTTCGCGGTTTTCACTTGAATTTCAATTAAAATCTTCTTTAGTTCGTGACGTAATTTTGATAATTATAACGCGAAAGATTAGCGAATCTTGTTTAAAATTAACTTTATCGAAATTTTATCCTTTCCGTTCCTATTATCCTACGTTCTAATATCGCTAGATTCTTTAACTTTACTTCCGACATCCATTGAAATGAATGATATCGAAATCGTGACATGATTCATTTTCCATTTGATTTGAAGCTTTTTACTCGCGAATACATACATCATATAAATATTAAAGACATCGATGTATCCAACTTTTGGAAATTTGAATAACCGAAACATTTGTACAATAATAAAACATTAACACAGCCTTTTTTAATATTACTAATGAAGAATGGTGTATAATTTTACCATCTACAGTAGATACACAACTTTCCCAGTGTTTAAAAGTTCCAAATCAAATGAAACAGAACCTCGTCACGTCAAGCAAAGGTGAAAAAAAAATGAAGTTTATTCCCGATTGTTAAAGTATCTCGAAAAGTACGAAGTCACAACCAACAACCAACCAGAACTAATACTAGTATTTTTTAAACGTATTCTATATTATAGGCATTAATTGGTTTCTCACTGGTTCTCAATTTGATAAGATAATACTCTTTCCTCTAGGTACGCTAGCTTTCAAAAATCTTACGAAAGAAAAATGATATTCAGTGGTTATTTGAAAACTACCAATTTTAGTTTTTTACTGACAAGTTCGTGATAACAATCACTTAAGATCTTCGCAGTTGATTTCTTGCTAAAGTATATAAGAGAGTGTTGGAGAACCTCAAATTGTACCCCTCAGTTTTATATCTTTGATTAGATTAGATCGTGACATATTTTAGCGCAGTTTCCCGAAAGCGCATTTCCCAAAAGCGCAGTTCCCAAAAGCGCAGTTCCCAAAAGCGCAATTTCAAAAGCGCAGTTTCCCAAAAGCGCAGTTCCCAATAGCGCAGTTCCCAATAGCGCAGTTCCCAAAAACGCAGTTCTCCAAATCATTTCTCAACCAGAGACGTCCACGAAATACTCGTATAATTGACCCTAATACCTTGAACATAAGACAAAATCTTTCATTTTTAATTTTTAAGTTAATTTTCAATCTCTTTTTAAAAGAGTTCGGTACATAATGTCGAAAATGAGTTTATACGAATGACAGATTAAATAGCCTAACCTACACTACCGTAATCTAACCTAACTTTACCTATGCTATTCATATTTAACCTTACCTAAAATATTTTTGTAAATTTTTAGCATTAGACGTCCAAAAACTGAGCCCGCAATTATAAGAAAATGAGTTTATACGAATGACAGATTAAATAGCCTGACCTACACTACCGTAATCTAACCTAACCTTACCTATGCTATTTAACCTTACCTAAAATATTTTTGTAAATTTTCAGCATTAGACGTCCAAAAACTGAGCGCGCAATTATAAGAAAATGAGTTTATACGAATGACAGATTAAATAGCCTGACCTACACTACCGTAATCTAACATAACCTTACCTATGCTATTTAACCTTACCTAAAATATTTTTGTAAATTTTCAGCATTAGACGTCCAAAAACTGAGCCCGCAATTATAAAAAAATGAGTTTATACGAATGACAGATTAAATTGCCTAACCTACACTACCGTAATCTAACCTAACCTTACCTATGCTATTTAACCTTACTTAAAATATTTTTGTAAATTTTTAGCATTAGACATCCAAAAACTGAGCCCGCAATTATAAGAAAATGAGTTTATACGAAAAAACCCTTTTGGAAATGCGCAAATGAGAACTGCTCTTTTGGCAACCGCGCTTTTGGGAAACTGCTCTTTTGGCAAAACTGCGCTTTTGAGAAACCGCTCTTATGGGAGTGCGCAAACAGAAACTGCTCTTTTGGCAACTGCGCTTATGGCTACATACAATATTTTATCTCGATTTGACTCTCCCTTTAAATTCATCCGACCCTTTTCGTGTACATATTAAAGCCGCAATTAATCTCTGTAATACAAAGCTGTCATAATTAAGCGTATGTTATATCGTGAAAAATATCTAGAAGTATATTATATAAACATTTCATCCGAAAAGAATAATATGAATATATTATCTTTCATTACTCGGATGATACGGTGATCCTTATTTCAAATTGCAAACTAAAAAGAAGAGGCTCTTCGCGACATTTCACTCCTGGCAACGATATTTGAAATGAGCTCAGAAGTTAAAATGGCTATTCAACAAGAAAAATATGATTTTAAATACACAGTAAGTTAAAAACGTTACAATGTTGACAAAAAACGTGGGAACTTTACTTGGGGCGCGAACTCAACTAGTAAATTCATTTTTAATGAGTATAAGGTCAAAAATCTTTAAACTTTTCGTGAAGTTAAATCTGTGAATTATTTATTTTGAAAAGAAAGCAGATAAAAGCCCATAAAAAAGCCACATTCAGAGAGGTTAATTAAAGGTAGAATACTCTGCATTATCCCTTTTAAGTGAGGCCATGGACTAATTATATCAAAAATTTCTTTGTGAACAAAGACCCATAAGGACATGTTATGATTTCGGATCGCTGAAGTGACAGATATAATATCAAAAATGTCTTTGTGAACAAAGACCCAGAAGGACATGTTATGATTTCGGATGGCTTAAGTGACAGATATAATATCAAAAATGTCTTTGTGAACAAAGACCCAGAAAGATCTGTTATGATTTCAGATGGCTGAAGGGACAGATTTGTTAAATTTTCTTTTAAAACGTAAAATTTAATTATAATCGCAATGTGACAGGATTTAGAGTCTAATTTCAAAACAACTGATTTTATTCACTCGCAAATATTTAAGAAAAAACATAATAGACGATTTTCTCCCATTCACCCTTCGCGTCATTTAACTCGCATTTGAAAGTCGTAAATATTTGAACTGCTCGTTTCTATTTCGTTTATTTGCGAAGAGTGCCCAAATAAAGTATTTTTAATAATAATATCAAAAAATGTATTTGCGATGTAATTATGAATAATCGTACAGTTTGCCTAGTGTCTAGCTAGAATCGACCTTAAAAGCATCTACATTCTGGAAACAATTCTAAAGGGAAGTTGCTTGAGAAACCAAAGGAGGTCTCGTTTCTATGAAAGATAGGTTATAAAAGCGAAAATTTATTTGAGTTGTTAATAGTCTGAGTTAAACATAATTACATCATCTTACGCTCATTCGACCAACCCGGATTCGACCAACCCGGATTCGACCAACCCGGATTCGACCAACCCGGATTCGACCAACCCGGATTCGACCAACCCGGATTCGACCAACCCGGATTCGACCAACCCGGGTTCGACCAACACGGGTTCGACCAACACGGGTTCGACCAACACGGATTCGACAAACACGGATTCGACAAACACGGATTCGGCAAACACGGATTCGACAAACACGGATTCGGCAAACACGGATTCGACAAACACGGATTCGACAAACACGGATTCGACAAACACGGATTCGACAAACACGGATTCGACAAACACGGATTCGACAAACACGGATTCGACAAACACGGATTCGACAAACACGGATTCGACAAACACGGATTCGACAAACACGGATTCGACAAACACGGATTCGATAAACACGGATTCGACCAACCCGGATTCGACCAACCCGGATTCGACCAACACGGATTCGACAAACACGGATTCGACAAAAACGGATTCGATAAACCCGGATTCTACAAACCCGGATTCGACAAATACGGATTCGACAAACACGGATTCGACAAACACGGATTCAACAAACACGGATTCGACAAACACGGATTCGACACACACGGATTCGACAAACACGGATTCGACAAACACGGAATCGACAAACACGGATTCGACAAACCCGGATTCGACAAACCCGGATTCGACCAACCCGGATTCGACCAACCCGGATTCGACCAACCCGGATTCGACCAACCCGGATTCGACCAACCCGGATTCGACCAACCCGGATTCGACCAACCCGGATTCGATCAACCCGGATTCGACCAACCCGGATTCGACCAACCCGGATTCGACCAACCCGGGTTCGACAAACCCGGATTCGACAAACCCGGATTCGGTAAACCCGGATTCGACAAACCCGGATTCGACAAACACGGATTCGACAAACACGGATTCGACAAACACGGATTCGACAAACACGGATTTGACAAACCCGGATTCGACAAACCCGGATTCGACAAACCCGGATTCGACAAATCCGGATTCGACAAACCCGGATTCGACAAACCCGGATTCGACAAACCCGGATTCGACAAACCCGGATTCGACAAACCCGGATTCGACAAACCCGGATTCGGCAAACCCGGATTCGGCAAACCCGGATTCGTCAAACCCGGATTCGACAAACCCGGATTCGACAAACCCGGATTCGACAAACACGGATTCGACAAACACGGATTCGACAAACAAGGATTCGACAAACACGGATTCGACAAACACGGATTCGACAAACCCGGATTCGACAAACCCAGATTCGACAAACCCGGATTCGACAAACCCGGATTCGACAAACCCGGATTCGACAAACCCGGATTCGGCAAACCCGGATTCGGCAAACCCGGATTCGACAAACACGGATTCGACAAACACGGATTCGACAAACCCGGATTCGACAAACCCGGATTCGACCAACCCGGATTCGACCAACCCGGATTCGACCAACCCGGATTCGACCAACCCGGATTCGACCAACCCGGATTCGACCAACCCGGATTCGACCAACCCGGATTCGATCAACCCGGATTCGACCAACCCGGATTCGACCAACCCGGATTCGACCAACCCGGGTTCGACAAACCCGGATTCGACAAACCCGGATTCGGTAAACCCGGATTCGACAAACCCGGATTCGACAAACACGGATTCGACAAACACGGATTCGACAAACACGGATTCGACAAACACGGATTTGACAAACCCGGATTCGACAAACCCGGATTCGACAAACCCGGATTCGACAAATCCGGATTCGACAAACCCGGATTCGACAAACCCGGATTCGACAAACCCGGATTCGACAAACCCGGATTCGACAAACCCGGATTCGACAAACCCGGATTCGGCAAACCCGGATTCGGCAAACCCGGATTCGTCAAACCCGGATTCGACAAACCCGGATTCGACAAACCCGGATTCGACAAACACGGATTCGACAAACACGGATTCGACAAACAAGGATTCGACAAACACGGATTCGACAAACACGGATTCGACAAACACGGATTCGACAAACCCGGATTCGACAAACCCAGATTCGACAAACCCGGATTCGACAAACCCGGATTCGACAAACCCGGATTCGACAAACCCGGATTCGGCAAACCCGGATTCGGCAAACCCGGATTCGACAAACACGGATTCGACAAACACGGATTCGACAAACCCGGATTCGACAAACCCGGATTCGACAAACCCGGATTCGACAAACCCGGGTTTGTCGAATCCGGATTCGACAAACCCGGATTCGACAAACCCGGATTCGGCAAACCCGGAATCGACAAACCAGGATTCGACAAACCCGGATTCGACAAACCCGGATTAGACAAACCTGGATTCGACAAACCCGGATTCGACAAACACGGATTCGACAAACACGGATTCGACAAACACGGATTCGACAAACACGGATTCGACAAACACGGATTCGACAAACACGGATTCGACAAACACGGATTCGACAAACACGGATTCGACAAACCCGGATTCGACAAACCCGGATACGACAAACCCGGATTCGACAAACACGGATTCGGCAAACACGGATTCGACAAACACGCATTCGACAAACACGGATTCGACGAACACGGATTCGACGAACACGGATTCGACAAACCCGGATTCGACAAACCCGGATTCGACAAAACCGGATTCGACAAACCCGGATTCGGCAAACCCGGAATCGACAAACCCGGATTCGACAAACCCGGATTCGACAAACCCGGATTCGACAAACCCGGATTCGACAAACCCGGATTCGACAAACACGGATTCGACAAACACGGATTCGACAAACACGGATTCGACCAACCCGGATTCGACCAACCCGGATTCGACCAACCCGGATTCGACCAACCCGGGTTCGACAAACACGGATTCGACAAACACGGATTCGACAAACACGGATTCGACAAACACGGATTCGACAAACACGGATTCGGCAAACACGGATTCGACAAACACGGATTCGGCAAACACGGATTCGACAAACACGGATTCGGCAAACAAGGATTCGGCAAACACGGATTCGACAAACACGGATTCGACAAACACGGATTCGACAAACACGGATTCGACAAACACGGATTCGACAAACAAGGATTCGACAAACACGGATTCGACAAACACGGATTCGACAAACACGGATTCGACAAACCCGGATTCGACCAACACGGATTCGACCAACACGGATTCGACAAAAACGGATTCGACAAACACGGATTCGACAAACACGGATTCGAAAAACACGGATTCGACAAACACGGATTCGACAAACACGGATTCGACAAACACGGATTCGACAAACACGAATTCGACAAACACGGATTCGACAAACACGGATTCGACAAACACGGATTCGATAAACACGGATTCGACAAACCCGGATTCGACAAACCCGGATTCGACCAACCCGGATTCGACCAACACGGATTCGACAAACACGGATTCGTCAAAAACGGATTCGACAAACCCGGATTCGACAAACCCGGATTCGACAAACCCGGATTCGATAAACACGGATTCGACCAACCCGGATTCGACCAACCCGGATTCGACCAACCCGGATTCGACCAACACGGATTCGACAAACACGGATTCGACAAAAACGGATTCGATAAACCCGGATTCTACAAACCCGGATTCGACAAATACGGATTCGACAAACACGGATTCGACAAACACGGATTCGACACACACGGATTCGACAAACACGGATTCGACAAACACGGAATCGACAAACACGGATTCGACAAACCCGGATTCGACAAACCCGGATTCGACAAACCCGGATTCGACCAACCCGGATTCGACCAACCCGGATTCGACCAACCCGGATTCGACCAACCCGGATTCGACCAACCCGGATTCGACCAACCCGGATTCGATCAACCCGGATTCGACCAACCCGGATTCGACCAACCCGGATTCGACCAACCCGGATTCGACAAACCCGGATTCGACAAACCCGGATTCGACAAACCCGGATTCGACAAACCCGGATTCGACAAACCCGGATTCGACAAACACGGATTCGACAAACACGGATTCGACAAACACGGATTCGACAAACACGGATTCGACAAACACGGATTCGACAAACCCGGATTCGACAAACCCGGATTCGACAAACCCGGATTCGACAAACCCTTATTCGACAAACCCGGATTCGGCAAACCCGGATTCGACAAACACGGATTCGACAAACACGGATTCGACAAACACGGATTCGACAAACACGGATTCGACAAACCCGGATTCGACAAACCCGGATTCGACAAACCCGGATTCGACAAACCCGGATTCGACAAACCCGGATTCGACAAACCCGGATTCGACAAACCCGGATTCGGCAAACCCGGATTCGGCAAACCCGGATTCGGCAAACCCGGATTCGACAAACCCGGATTCGACAAACCCGGATTCGACAAACACGGATTCGACAAACACGGATTCGACAAACACGGATTCGACAAACACGGATTCGACAAACACGGATTCGACAAACACGGATTCGACAAACCCTGATTCGACAAACCCGAATTCGACAAACCCGGATTCGGCAAACCCGGATTCGGCAAACCCGGATTCGACAAACCCGGATTCGACAAACCCGGATTCGACAAACACGGATTCGACAAACACGGATTCGACAAACACGGATTCGACAAACACGGATTCGACAAAAACGAATTCGACAAACACGGATTCGACAAACCCGGATTCGACAAACCCGGATTCGACAAACCCGGATTCGACAAACCCGGATTCGACAAACCCGGATTCGACAAACCCGGATTCGGCAAACCCGGATTCGACAAACCCGGATTCGACAAACCCGGATTCGACAAACACGGATTCGACAAACCCGGATTCGGCAAACCCGGATTCGACAAACCCGGATTCGACAAAAACGGATTCGACAAACCCGGAATCGACAAACCCGGAATCGACAAACCCGGATTCGACAAACCCGGATTCGACAAACCCGGATTCGACAAACCCGGATTCGACAAACACGGATTCGACAAACACGGATTCGACAAACACGGATACGACAAACACGGATTCGACAAACACGGATTCGACAAACACGGATTCGACAAACACGGATTCGACAAACACGGATTCGGCAAACACGGATTCGACCAACACGGATTCGACCAACACGGATTCGACAAACACGGATTCGACAAACACGGATTCGACAAACACGGATTCGACAAACACGGATTCGACAAACACGGATTCGACCAACCCGGATTCGACCAACCCGGATTCGACCAACCCGGATTCGATCAACCCGGATTCGACCAACCCGGATTCGACCAACCCGGATTCGACAAACCCGGATTCGACAAACCCGGATTCGACAAACCCGGATTCGACAAACCCGGATTCGGCAAACCCGGATTCGACAAACCCGGATTCGACAAACCCGGATTCGACAAACACGGATTCGACAAACCCGGATTCGACAAACCCGGATTCGACAAACCCGGATTCGACAAAAACGGATTCGACAAACCCGGAATCGACAAACCCGGAATCAACAAACCCGGATTCGACAAACCCGGATTAGACAAACCCGGATTCGACAAACCCGGATTCGACAAACACGGATTCGACAAACACGGATACGACAAACACGGATTCGACAAACACGGATTCGACAAACACGGATTCGACAAACACGGAATCGACAAACACGGATTCGACAAACACGGATTCGACAAACCCGGATTCGACAAACCCGGATTCGACAAACCCGGATTCGGCAAACACGGATCCGACAAACACGGATTCGATAAACCCGGATTCGACAAACCCGGATCCGACAAACCCGGATTCGACAAACCCGGATTCGACAAACCCAGATTCGACAAACCCGGATTCGACAAACCCGAATTCGACAAACCCGGATTCGACAAACACGGGTTCGACAAACACGGATTCGACAAACACGAATTCGACAAACACGGATTCGACAAACACGGATTCGGCAAACACGGATTCGACCAACACGGATTCGACCAACACGGATTCGACAAACACGGATTCGACAAACACGGATTCGACAAACACGGATTCGACAAACACGGATTCGACAAACACGGATTCGACCAACCCGGATTCGACCAACCCGGATTCGACCAACCCGGATTCGATCAACCCGGATTCGACCAACCCGGATTCGACAAACCCGGATTCGACCAACCCGGATTCGACCAACCCGGATTCGACCAACCCGGATTCGACCAACCCGGATTCGACCAACCCGGATTCGACCAACGCGGATTCGACCAACCCGGATTCGACCAACCCGGATTCGACAAACCCGGATTCGACAAACCCGGATTCGACAAACCCGTATTCGACAAACACGGATTCGACAAACCCGGATTCGACAAACCCGGATTCGACAAACCCGGATTCGACAAACCCGGATTCGACAAACCCGGATTCGACAAACCCGGATTCGACAAACCCGGATTCGACAAACACGGATTCGACAAACACGGATTCGACAAACTCGGATTCGACAAACACGGATTCGACAAACACGGATTCGACAAACCCGGATTCGACAAACCCGGATTCGACAAACCCGGATTCGACAAACCCGGATTCGACAAACCCGGATTCGACAAACCCGGATTCGACAAACCCGGATTCGACAAACACGGATTCGACAAACACGGATTCGACAAACACGGATTCGACAAACACGGATTCGACAAACACGGATTCGACAAACCCGGATTCGACAAACCCGGATTCGACAAACCCGGATTCGACAAACCCGGATTCGACAAACACGGATTCGTCAAACACGGATTCGACAAACACGGATTCGACAAACCCGGATTCGACAAACACGGATTCGACCAACACGGATTCGACCAACCCGGATTCGACCAACCCGGATTCGACCAACCCGGATTCGACCAACCCGGATTCGACCAACCCGGATTCGACCAACCCGGATTCGACCAACCCGGATTCGACAAACCCGGGTTCGACAAACCCGGATTCGACAAACACGGATTCGACAAAAACGGATTCGACCAACACGGATTCGACCAACACGGATTCGACCAACACGGATTCGACCAACACGGATTCGACAAACACGGATTCGACAAACCCGGATTCGACCAACCCGGATTCGACCAACCCGGATTCGACCAACACGGATTCGACCAACACGGATTCGACAAACCCGGATTCGACAAACCCGGATTCGACAAACCCGGATTCAACCAACCAGGATTCGACCAACCCGGATTCGACCAACCCGGATTCGACCAACCCGGATTCGACCAACCCGGATTCGACCAACCCGGATTCGACAAACCCGGATTCGACAAACCCGGATTCGACAAACCCGGATTCGACAAACCCGGATTCGACAAACCCGGATTCGACAAACTCGGATTCGACAAACCCGGATTCGACAAACCCGGATTCGACAAACACGGATTCGACAAACCCGGATTCGACAAACCCGGATTCGACAAAATCGATTTGACAAACCCGATTCAAAAAACCCGATTTGAAAAACCCGATTTGAAAAACCCGATTTGAAAAGCCCGATTTGAAAAACCCGATTTGAAAAACCCGATTTGAAAAGCCCGATTTGAAAAGCCCGATTTGAAAAGCCCGATTTGAAAAGCCCGATTTGAAAAGCCCGATTTGAAAAGCCCCATTTGAAAAGCCCCATTTGAAAAGCTCGATTTGAAAAGCCCGATTTGAAAAGCCCGATTTGAAAAGCCCGATTTGAAAAGCCCCATTTGAAAAGCCCCATTTGAAAAGCCCCATTTGAAAAGCCCCATTCGAAAAGGTATGTACCCATTTCGCCCAAAATATTTCGCCCAAAATGATCTATTCCCATTTCGCCCAAGGCATTTTTTGCCCAAAATTATCTATTCCCATTTCGCCCAATCCTACTTTGCCCAATCGCTTTATCATTTGGCCCTAAATTATCTCTTCCCATTTTGCCCAAACTAAAAATTCCTTTTCTCAATTCGCCCAATCCCAATTTGCCCAATCGTTTTATCAGTTAGCCTAGAATTATCTATTCCCATTTCGCCCAACCCAAAAATTTCTCTTCCCTTTTCGCCTAAAACGATTAAAGCTTAAATCTTTTAAAATTTAAAGTCTTAGTAGGCCAAAAAAGTGACTTTTATTTAATTTAGGTTAGGTTAGGTTAGGTTAGGTTGGGGGGGAAAAAGTGGAAAAATGTGACTTGGGCAAAATGAGATTGGTCCAAATCACAATTGGGCGAAACGAGATTGGGCGAGAAGACATTAGGCCAAATGGGAATTGGGCCAAATGGGAATTGGGCCAACGGGAATTGGGCGAAAAGAAATTGGGCGAAAAGAAATTGGGCCAAATGGGATTTGGGCGAAAAGAAATTGGGCGAAATGGGAATTGGGCGAAATGAAATTGTGCGAAAAGAAACTGGGCGAAATGGGAATTGGGCGAAATGAAATTGGGCGAAAATAAATTGGGCGAAATGGGGGTAGACCTTTGAAAAGCCCCATTTGAAAAGCTCGATTTGAAAAGCCCGATTTGAAAAACACGATTTGAAAAACAAGATTTGAAAAACACCATTTGAAAAACACCATTTGAAAAACACGATTTGAAAAACACCATTTGAAAAACACGATTTGAAAAACTTTATGCAACTTCGTGTTTAAAGGAATCTCGAAACGCCATTCAAATTGTTCAAAGAGCGTTTATGCATGCATAACAAGCCCCTGCTATAGTATAATTCTTTTCAGCCTCTTTTACAATGTCATGGGTCTAGCTATTTCTATGGGCTTGACCATCTTGTTCACTTCACCTCGCAAGCAGTTAGCAAACTATCGAAACCTTTGGGGGATTATTACACATTGTCAACCCTCATAGAGACTAAAATAACATATGCAAACTGCTCGTGAACCCGAGCAAGGAGGATCAGAGAAGGAGAGGAAATGTGGGGACGGCGCGGTTCCTACTGCGTCGGCCTAAACTCCCACTCTGGGAGAACGGGGGTAGAGACGTTTCGTGGTAAAATGTTGTCGCGTGGGTAAAACGAATCCTTTATGAGACGCGCTAGCTAGCGACCACGTGACAACAGTTTACCTCGAGAATTTCCTATCCCCCCTTTCCACCCGAGTGGGAGGTTGGCTCTTCTCTCTAACTCAACGCAGCCCCACATTTCCTCTCTTTCTCTGATCCTCCTTGACCCGAGTAATGTGTCGAAAAATAAGCGAAATTTTATCCTTATTTTAACTATTTCTTTTTTGCGCCACCAAACGAAAAAATTCGTAACTTTTCAACTAAAGAAGTGCCTTAAAGTATGCGCGATTGTCTAAAATATAAATCTTAAATATCTTCTAAATTATCTCTTATAATGAATTAATGTTTCAGCTATATTATTAATAAGATTAACGTAAACTATTTTAATATTTTTAATTATAATATAAATTAATATTGCGTCTCCATTCCCTAAAAGGCATCACACCGTAAGGCTCATTTGCACTAATTCCAAAAAGGTAGAATATAAACCGTTCGAAGGTCTTGATTAGTCGAGCGGTGCAAGCATGAAGTTGGGGGAGAACACCCTCAAATGTCTACACGTTTCTTGAACACTAGACTATCATATTTCTTAAGAGGTTTAACATATTTTATCCATCCACCTCAGCTTTAAATATTATACACCAATTCCCCTTGATCTGGTTAAAGTTGCACCGAGTATAATCGAAGTTATGAAGATCCAAATGATTAATTAGAATTTTAACCCAACCTCTCCATTTTCCTCGATTTTAAGTATACGCAAATAGGCGAAATTAAACGTCAAAATAAAAGTCTGGCGCGAATTTATGACATATCCAATCAGGCTAAGCAACTGTATTTTGCGCATACTAATGTGCAGATCGAGACAAGGAAGTCGCTTAGACATTTTTTGGCGTTTTTAGCGAGAAATTGCAAACATTAATGAAGAATTCACTGCAAATGCAGCGTTTCTTGTGAATTATACCCTTGCATATACACGCGACATTTTCGCGCGAGTCACATTCGCAAATATCGCAAACCCGGGAGAAATATAAAAATGAAATTGAAAGCGTGTGCTAGAAACTTGTTTTTATAACCAAGTCCCTCTGTTATAACTTTGCTAGAAGGTAACAGTTCATCCCGGTACATAATGCTGATTCTCTCAATATTCAGCCGAAATGAAAAAAAAAAAAAAAAAATCCAATATCCATGTATACGCGCCATATAATCATCTCTATATCCCTGTGATTGCGCCTTTATCTCTTGTATAAACTGTATCGTTTCTATATTGGATACCCGTGTAAACCCCCCTTTATTTAGATTCGTCAATCCACCTTAAGTTTGCAGCAACACTAAGCTTATACTACCCGTTATACGTTTGCTTTTTTGACTAAATGATATACATGAAAAATAGCTTAGCGCGTGCTGCCAACTCAAGCTGATATTAAACGGTCACATGTCTTTAAATTTTTGGACTCTTTCTTACATATCTTATTTCTGGAATTTTAAATTGATTTTTCAGCTATATTATTAATTAGATTAAGTTGCACCATTTTGATATTTTGAATTTTATTTAAATGCATATCATGTTTCAATATCAGAGCATAATGCTAATCTGCTTTACTTCTCTGAAGATAGTATATACAGGGTGGAAATCTTCGCCGGCGTCCAGTCGAGATACTTCCCCTTACGCATTGTTGTTATTCAGTGAAATGTTAAGGGATTTACAGGCGCTATTGGGATCAGTTCACTTCAGTTCCACTTAATAATCAAAGGTTTCAGTTTTAATGTAGAGAAATGAAATGCATAAGTGAAATCAATGACGGATTTAATTTAATTAGGAAAGAAAAGATGTCACTTGCGGAAACCAAATAGCCCAAATTGAAGTTAATCAAACATTTCCAAATTTAAACATTAAACTCTTTAAATTCATTTTTAAAATCAAAGCATTACATTAAATGTTCAAAATGTCTTCCGTCGACATTGACACATTGCCGACAACGGAATTCCCAGTTTTCTCTTTCGCGAGTTAACATTCGGGAGAAACGAGAGCAGCCGCTTGCTGAATTCGGTCTCGAAGGCTATCAAGTGTTGGTGGCTCAGTGGCGTACACAAGGCTTTGTACATACCCCCAAAAGAAAAAATCCACCGGCGTTAAATCTGGCGAACGAGGTGGCCAAGCGACTGGACCACCACGACCTATCCATTGGGGACCGAATTCCGCGTCTAGCCAATCCCGAGAAACACGTGCAAAATGCGGTGGTGCACCATCGTGCTGGTACCAGACTCGTCTTCGTTCTGCTAAGGGAAGATCGTCTAGGGCATCCGACACTACGGTGTTTAAGAGATCAACGTAACGATCTCCGATTAGATGTTCTTCGAGAAAAACAGGTCCAATTACCGATCACCTAACAATCCACACCAAACGTTTATCCTCCAGTTTTCTTGGTGATGATTCGCCCTTAGCCAATGGGGATTTTCCCTCAGCCAATGGGGATTTTCCCTCGACCAGTAATGCATGTTGTGGCGGTTAACTGTACCGTCCCGATTTCTTGAAAGAGGCGCTATATGACCGTGAGCGGTTTAATATATATATTGGAAAAGACGTACATTCGAATATCCCCGCTTGTGAACAAACTCGCAGTCATTGCAAACTCAAATCAGGTTTTTCAAATCAGTGTTTTTAAATCATGTTTTTCAATACATGTCTTTACTGACAGACTAGAACTCAACACGCATAAGCCCCCTTTCTATCTCGTTCGCGACAACTTGTTTATTGTTTTCGAGTTTTCATTACTGACAGACTAGAACTCAACACGCATAAGCTCCCTTACTATCTCCTTCGCGACGACTTGTTCATTGTTTTCGAGTTTTCATTACTGACAGATTAGAGCTCAACACGCATAATTTCCCTTACTATCTCGTTCATGACTATTTGTTCGTTGTTTTCGAGTTTTCATTACTGAATGACTAGAACCGAAATATTGTTAAGTTAATAAAGGCGTGTTCGAAGTAGAAAACCCTTCGTTCTTCTCCTAGAATGCGTTTGTCTAAGTCCTGTAGTTTAGATTGATCGGCTGCGGTATTGGAGTTATTGTTCGATACGGCTTTCCGTAGTACGACTGCTTGTTTCGCGTATTTGTTTCGCAATTTTCGGTGTTTCCTCAACAGTTTATTGGAGTTTCGGGCAGCAATAGGGTTTCTACTTCCAGCGGATTCTGATAAGGCTGGAGCGTAGAGTTTTTTTGTTTGGCGACGGACGCGGCGTTTTTCTCTCCTTTCGACTGCCTTGGAGGACGAGGAGGACGGCAGGCAGGGTTCGGATAGGTCGACAGAGGTTACGTTGTTATCGGTCATTGATTTAGCGTAGTACGGACGGCTCTGTGGGTTTCCACGGCTCCTCGGCGTTCGGCGAATTCAATGGCTCTTCAGCGTTCGGACGGCTTGGCGGGTCGGAGTTTCGGACGGCTCGGCGGGTCGGAGTTTCGGACGGCTCGGCGTTTCGGGCGGCTCGGCGGGTCGGAGTTTCGGACGGCTCGGCGGGTTGTGCGGCGTACGATGTTGCTTGGGCTCGGCGATGAATTGAATCGTTGCCCGGCGCCTCCACCACGTGTTAAGTTAATAAAGGCGTGTTTCAGTTTAAGTTCCAACGACTCACGGTAATCCCCTTACTCCTGATAACTCTCTACTAATTCTAGGCAGGACGTTAGGCCCTGTCTCTAGAGGTTCCCTCCCCCCACCTGTCCGTGCGCAGGGTGGGGGTAGTGTTCTATCCTTGTCGTGGTGAGGGGGCCCGAGTTCTAGGATCCGTCCTAGTTCCGCGAATTGGAACACGGCCGTCTCGCCCACACCCGGCCGCCTCGCGGGGCCCGTCCTGGGCCCTGGCAGCTCCCTCTGCCTTTGAGTCGGTCTTGTTGGGTCACGGTTACATTACGGAGGCCGTATGGCAATGCTGTGTGGGTTCTGGTCGCCAAGCCATATACCTTTCCTTCTGCTGCCTTAGCCTCCTCACGTGTGTGCGGGAGCACTGGTCTGGGGTTCTTCGGTTCCCACTGTTTGGCCTTGTTACCCGTTCCGGGCACGGTTTCGCGTGCGGCACTTTAGGGACAAATGATGCAGCCGCACGGATTGGCGGGGGTGTTATGTGCTACCCAGCACGGTGCACCCCCTTAACAATCAAAACTGATGTCTCTAGAGGTTCGATAAGCTTCGTGGTTCAGGTCAGTCCCGAGAGAAGGGACCGCCGAGACTGCCCTTGCATCGGCGAGGGCCGCCTTTTATAGTAGCCGGTTTCCTCTCTCTCCGGGGGTTTCAGGGCACGGGGGGACGAGAGTCCAATGGGACGTTTATTCAAGTAAATTTACAAGGAGTACAGATAATGGGATAGGTAATATTTCCAAGGAGTACTTATTTTCTTAACAATATTCATAAGCTACTTTTTTATCTCACTCGCGACAACCCATTAATAACGACGAAGGGTTTTCTGTATTGTATACCTCTGAAGAAAAAAGGGATTTTTCTTATTGTTTTCGAGTTTTCATTACTGACAGACTAGAACTCAACCCGCATAAGCTCCATTATCTCGTTCGCGATTACTTGTTCGCTGTTTTCTAGTTTTTAGCTAGACCCAACCCTAGTGGGGTCTAGCTACTATATTCACTGCGGCGTCGGCGTTGGCGTCGTGCAAGAACACGAAATACGTCATCGAATCGAAAAACTTTCGTCTTCTTACCTCTCCGAGTGAACTTTTAGTTCACGGAGAGGTTCTGTCTATACGTGACGTCGGAAGAAGACGTCATCACCCACGGCGCTTGACTCTCCAATAAAACTCGCATATACAGTTATTAGCTTCTACCTTGCTGTAAACGTACATCCACCACATCTCATTGAAGAGCAGTAACCGTTACTCGCTTGTTAGTTTATAATGATCAACGAACGCCTTATATAGTATCTTTTGGATTCGCGTCTATTTTAGACTTCTGAGGTTATAGCTTTTACTGAATTGAAACGTAATATTCATTTAAATTAAAATTGAAACAGATTAAATGATTTAACTTAATCTAAAAACCAATGTTGCTGAAACTTAAATTTAATATAAAAGATATTTTCGAAGATATTCAAGGTTTTCTTATAGGTTGATTAGATAAAGGCGTGTTTTCACGGGTGTTCAAGATAAAATGAATTAATAAATTTTAGATATTATGGTGCGTTTTCACGGGTATCCAAGATAAGACGATAAAGATTAGATGTAAAGGTGCCTTCACAAGGATTTCCAAGGTAAAAATTAATAAAGATTAGATATAAAGGCGTGTTCGCAGGGTATCCAAGGGCAAAATGGTGTCCTCCCAATGGACCGACAATTCCATTCGACAGACTCGAATACCGCCAAACAGATAAAAGAAACTAGCCCGAAGGCGATTTTCCCAATGGACCGAAAACCGCCAAACAGATAAAAGAAACTAACCCGAAGGCGCTTTTCCCAACGGTCGGTCGATTGGGACTGTCGGTCCAATGGACCTACAGCTTATGAAATAGATCCCAAAACAGTGAATAAAGGAGAAACAAGATGGCCCAGTTCATAATATAATCCACACCCCGAGAGCCCATTGTGACGCTATTTTGTTCGGAATCTGATATCCATTATCTTCTGTTACTCGTATATTTTCAGATATTTTATTTTCGGATAATTGTTAAATGTATAAGGTTTACCCGAAGATAAGCGTTTGGCGCTTTATCTACGAACAAATTACTCGTATTCAAACGTATAACGATGAATAAGAAAATTCGCGTTTCCAGAATTAGTCTAAAATATAAAAAAATATTTCAAATTGACTTAATTTGAAGGATTTAAATAAAATAACGAAACTAAGATTTTAAATCATCTTTTTATTCAGTATTTTTCACGAAAATAAATTTAGAATTTTCTTATCCGAACGTATAACGTGGATAATATTCTTAGATAGGGCCATTTTTGGATAAAAACGGATATGAATTGTTTTTTACTAAGTTAATTCGAATGAAAAATAGTCTATTTTTAATCATACAGATAATATATCAGAGTTTAGTACATTTTATCCAATTATTAAAAAGTATACGAATTCCGAGCTCTACTACTATTACTACCACCAGAAGCCCATTGTAACCCTCCTTTGAAGTCTATTACTCCCTTGTCTTGTCTACCCCTCTCTGTATGGGTTAGTTTCAAAAAGCGCGATTCGTACGCCTCCTAACGGTAGATATTTTCGGAGCGGGAGTTCGTCGAGCGAATATCTCTAGCAGCCTTGGAGTTCGTCAAAAAAACGTCGTCGTTTGTGCAAGGAAGATGAAGGGTAAGGAACGGCCGCCTCACGTTATAACTTGTGTCGTTCAAGCTCAGCTTCTGCTTCCAATTCCCCCTATGTTTCCCCCCCCCCCCTTGGCTGATAAATATTTTCTAATGCGCATCCTTTTTCGCGCACTCTACGCGTAACACTCGTGACTCCTTGCTAGAGAAGGAGCGAGCTATGGTTTTTCTCAGCAGGGGTGCCAATTTACAATAAGGTTTCGATTCCACCACAGTTTGCAGCGCGTAAATATTTACCTTATCCGTTATGCTTTCGAATAGTTTATTTATAGGGATATTGAGCGCCTCGCTTTACGCGCGCTGATCATCACGTTTGGTTACCACTCGCCCGCAGCTGGTTCACTATCTGTGGTTCACCTTAATTTGGCAGCGCGTATAAACCTACTCTTTCCTTTATTTCTAAGAATTGTTTACTTAGAAATGTAAGGAGGGTTATTGAAAGAGGGTCCCCAACTTCATGTTGTACGAAATTTGTCACCCGCGAATAAAAGGATGACCTTGTACCATTACAATCTGTGAGAGAGCGGACTAAAACATTCCCCAAGCCCACTCTTCCAAATTATTCTTCGAAATTATTCAGGTGCAGCTAAGGCGCCTAGGATATAACCTGCTGTAATTTGATACGAAATGATGTTGGTATGTCACGTGAGTGCGCACCAAAAAAGCGCAGTTAGCTTCTTTGGACACAGAAGCGAGAGAGGAAACTACGTCATCTTCAGACATTTCACGGACGGGTTCTGCTATACTTGTGCCGTTCCTTACCCATCATCTTCCTAGGTTTGTGGAGACCGACAATTTCCAATTTTCCGTAGACAGGGGGTATGAAGTAGGACCCCCTCCGATCTCGTAAAATCGTGAATTTTACCCATACAGAGATAAGCGCTATATCGAACATAAGAGCAGTAGACTTCAAAGGAGGGTTTCATCTACTTCTGCTACCACTACCATAACCTACACCCCCTGTTATGGGCCGACGATCAAGTGTAATATTAAATTGCTCTTTCTCCTACAATTAATTTCTGTTTCCTTTACGGGTTTGACAGGAATAGGATAAAGAGCTCTTCTTACAAAATGGTGTTTTTTGGTAGGAGAAGACGGCTCTTTCAATTGCGATTCTTCCTATGTTTAATTTTAAGGAAACAACATCGCTAGTTATACGCGGAGTTTAAAAGCCATTGTTTTCCTAATCTAAAATAATTGTTGATGAATTATCTATACGAGGGTACTGCGGGCCTATTCCATAGCAGTCTAATAAAATTCATTCGTATTTAAATTCATTTTAACTGAAATTTTGGGATAACGGAAAATTCGTAATCAAAATGGATAACTATATTTTTCGAAAATAAGAAAAATAATTTAAAAACTCACGGTTTTGATATTCAAACTTCTATACGACGCGAAACGAAAGCTACGGATGTTTTTACTCCACTTGAGGTTTTACACTGGTCGTCTCTGAGTGTCTGTGTGTCTGTCACTTCCTGTGTAAGCGGATATCCTGTGTAACCGGAAATCACGTGACCTAGCTCGAGGAGCAAAATGTCTAGAAACGTAATCATGCCAGCTTATCGTTCAATTCCGTTTAACGGGAATTACCTCCTTTAAGCATGGCTGCCACATTGAGTTTCAGGAGTCATGCAACAGGACGTCTCCAATTGCATATTATCGCCTTTCACCATCCACTTTACGGTCAAACCTCGATGCTGGACAGTTGCAATGGGACGTCTCCCACTGTTATAATCACCCCACACCAAGGTCCAACCTCTAGTGTCTGATCTCAGCGGGCCATATTAGCGAGGCGTCCCTCACTAATATATTCCACATCAACCTTCCACTTCACTAATCTCCTCCCTCTACGGGTCTTTGTGATGCAGTTACCGAATGCCTAGGGTTACGATAAACGTCTAGACGTTGAGAGGGGGGTTTTCCCCAACTCTTCACGGTTACTCGCTCGATGAGTAAAGGTTCGCGAAAGCTATTTATACCCCTTTTCCATGCCCTAACTATTTTGGCCTTATGCCGCGATATATTTTTGTGAATTGAAGTGTATAATGTATTTAAATTTTAATTTAAAATAATAATATTGTTTAACTGAATCTAATTAATAACGAAGCTGAAAAATCAATTTAAAATTCGAGATAGTTTAGAAGATATTTAAGAAATTGTTCAAAAATTTAAAGAATTGTGACCGTTTAATACCAGCTTGAGTTGGCAGCACGCGCTAAACTATTTTCCATATAAATCATTTAGTCAAAAAAGAAAAGGTATAACGGGCAGTATAGCCTTAGTCTTGCTGCAAACTTGGGGTGGATTGAAGAATCTAAATAAAAGTGCGTTTACACGGGTATCCAAGATCCCACCGTCCACTGAAATCGAATTAATAGAGACAAAGGTACTTTGACAAAATTTCATAAGACTTCTTTCGGATACGAAAGTATCTTTAGTTAAACACAGATTTAAATAATGAAATATTGATAAAGTACATGAAGTAATAGAAAGTAAGGTGCCTGAATTGGTTACAAAAGGGTGAAATCATAAGCTTAGCCGAGCTTTATTAATTGCTTCAAAATGGTAAACAAACAGTAGAATGATAAGAAATTTCCATTGAATTCGAGTTAATAGAGAGAAAGTATTAAAAACAGGCCAGCTGGCCTGTTTTATTTATAGGTGTCTCAAAATTTCATTAGAAAAGTCTATGGAGATTTGTCTTATGAGGTGGAATCTTTTTTGTCAATGATAACTGAGGTTTTCTCCTTCTTCTTCTTCTTCTTCTTCTTCTTCTTCTTCTTCCGACCGCGAGTCCGTTTCATTGAGAGTTTGCATTCGAGAGAGAAAAATGTGTTAGGCTCGTGGGGGTACTCTATATTTTTCTATACGTTTCGGATGAATACTAAGACTGAGATAACAGAAGTTGTAGATAAGGTTGAAACACCGTGAAAGACGGCGTTTCATTGGGAGTTTGCATTAGAAAGAGAGAAATGTGTTAGATTTACAAGGGTGTTCTATTATATTTTTATTATACTTTTATTATGTTGAATACTAAGACTGAATAACAGTAGCTTTGATTACGTTGGATAGGAAGACGGATAAAAAGATAACGTTGGTGTATGAAGTTGAATAAAAAACTTGTGTCTAATTAAATATAAATAATAAAGCAGAACGCGAGAGATACAAACGATATATGTTTTGGTTTAAAAGATATAGGACGATGCCTAGAATTCTACGTATTGAGTCTAATGCAAAACAGTGTTTTTAACGTTTATAGTGCGTATTGAATTTTTTTTTATCAATGATTATAAGCCGCGGGGTACATAAACTTGGGTATTATACATTAGCCCAAATGGTATATAACGGTGAGATTTTGAAATGTCTTAGAAAATGGACTCTGAGACTGACGTACAATAAATTGATTTAGTTATAAAAGTTGGCGGGAAATTTAAATGATGCTGCAGAATTTAAAGGAGTCTAGAAAGGATACGGATTTAAGAACAAAATAGGACACACGCGCGATAGGACACAATAACGATGGGATATAATCTCGATGGGACGCAATCTCGACAGATCATAAGGTCGATGCGACACAACTTGATAGACCGTAATCTTCATGTACATAATCTCAAGTGGAATCTTTATCGATAGTTCACAACCTCGAAAGGACATTTTGTTTCCTTGCCCTTCTTGTAATATTTTAGGTAAGGTTACGTTAGTTAATCACTCGAACTACGTCATCCCTCCAACTAGTTAAACACTTGCTCTAACCCATTCCTCTTATAATATTATAGGTAAGGTTACGTTAGTAGAGTGCAACAGTCTCAGTCTGATTTAGTTGCAGTCGACGCGAAGTCAGCCCCTTTTGAGTATTCGAACTTTCGGTACTATCACGTGTTCGACATAACGAACTTTCGGACTCGTCGTCCAATTCTTACAATGGGATGTAAATACGTTTTTCAGTTGGCCTATCGCCAGTAGGCCAAATCCGTTTTTTAAGGGACGTCGACGTAGTTTTTCGAGAGATAAAAGTCATTTGCGCCTATGGATAGAACACATTCTCTCTCTGTCATTCATGCGTTCAACATCGTGTAAAAAAAAACGTCTCTAGCCTGCTGCAGAGGTGGAAGTTCCGTGGTGACGCCTATAATGTCCTAGCTTTCAAGGATTAGGATAGGCCAAGTAGAGGACAAGTAGTGGATAGATGCCTGGGGCCATCATCCTGTACATCTCTTGGACAGCAGAGTAAAGGAAGACTTACGTTTCTTTAGGAACAGTGCGGAGGCCTTGGCATAGTTTTTTGCAAATATATTCTTTAACGCGATGTTGTTTTTACGACTTCGTTTGCTTTTTTTTTCAGGGCTCTTTGAATTTATGAGAATTATACTTGTAATAATAAAGTTTAATGTTTATTCTGGTCTCGATCGTCTCGTTAATTCTCGAGTAGATATTTTAGTATCTTAGTGGATGTTCATGGTAATCACTTTTCGTTATCTTTAAGTTAGCAGATTAGAACAACGCTAGTAAGGTCACGTCAGTCTAGTATATTCTATCACTCGAATTAGCCAATATCCCTTTAGCTAGTAATCCCTTGGTATCACCCTTCTCTCTTATAATTGACGAGTTCGGAATTGAAGCGAATCTTCCAGACCCATGGCGAGATTGAGGTATAACTTCGTTATGCGCGGATTTGTTACGAGGTGCCGCTTTCGTTGTTCTTATTCTAAACTAAGCGTAGTGGATGAATAAATGGATGGAAACAAAGAAAGAGTCATCATATTATATGTAACGGCAAATTCGGACTTTATTTATATTTTCTTATATAACCTTTAAAATCTTTGACTCCTACCCTTTAATTCGTAAATACTTTTATTAGTAAACGGCAGAGACTCCCCCCCCCCCAGAACAATTACAGTCGTAGGGTGTTTTATCTTTTAGGTCTTCCGATACGCGTATCTAGCTAGCGCGAGGTCGGAGGTTAGAGTTGTAATGGTTTTTCTTGCACATGGACTTCCTTTTTTTATAAATCGGTCCCATGTGTACTCAATTTTAAGAAAACTTTAAATTCCTTTTAGTTGCCATGCCCGCGTATGCCGCGACATGGTACCAATTATATATTTTCCTACTTACTGTATCCTGAGGTTGGACTGGAGACTTAAAAGCGAGAGGTCATAATTTTTAAATTGAGTTTAAATCTACGGAGTAAGAAAAAGGCTTGATCGCCATGTACAAAATAAAATCTAACCGGGCAATCAGATGATTAGAAATCACGCGATGACGAGACGTCAGCGACCAGTATTCTGTATACATTTCAATCTTTAATTGTGCGCGTCCGTCCACCATTATTTGTGCGCGTCGTGTAACGCGTCCTCACAGGAAAACGAGTGAGTTCAAAGCTATTTTAAAAGGGTACCAATTAATTAGGTCAAAACTATTAATCTAATAGCCCATGAGGTGCACCATGGCAGACCAGTATTTATTGAGTGTTGTTAATAATTTTCATTAACCGGCAAATAAACTGAATATTTTCATTTTAAATCTAAGTGAAAAATGAAAATTAAACGGTATAAACCATCAAAATGAAAACAACGGCTTAAGCGATGTTAATATTCATCTAAATCGAAAGCACTTCTGAATTAAACTGTGTGAAATGAAATTTAAGAACTATAGTTTTATGCTGAGAGTATTGACGTGTTCGTTCTGTGGGAGCTCGAGGGAATATTTTTGAATATGGCAAAAACAAGAACTTAATCAATTTACTTTTAAAAAGATCGAATAACGTGCTGCGATCGAGATTAAAAAAGATGTCGCGTGCACTATAGGATATTTAATCTTAAACCACAGTTATAGGGCCCCATAATTTAGAACAACAATAACCGATTATAAAGTTTGTACAATATAAAATAATCATATATATTAAATCATTTCAATTTAAACTTGTAAATTTGCAATTTTAAATACTACCACTAAATAAAAAAAATGGGTTAATTGATTTACAAGTGTTTAATTTTTCCAAAAGCAAACACAAATTATACAAAAACGTTGTTTTGCTTCGCACTTCAAAAAAGTGCATTTATAGGTAAGAATTTCAAACCCGTGAAGGGACAGAAATTATAAATTCACAGTGAAAGAAATATGAAAGTCACAGTCTAAGAAATCATAAATCTATAATTATTATACAAAAACGTTGTTTTGCTTCGCATTTAAAGGTAAGAATTTCAAACCCGTGAAGGGACAGAAATTATAAATTCACAGTGAAAGAAATATGAAAGTCACAGTCTAAGAAATCATAAAGCTATAATTATAATAATTAATATGAATAAAAAATTTACAAAAAAATGACGTATAAATTCGGCCTATCGAAACTTTTAATTATGCAGAAATCATTCTGTTGTAGAATTCACTCTTGGTAAGGGTAACTAAAAGCCATCTATGCGTGGAAAGGTAGAATAGCATAATACCAAATAGTTCCTACCCGCGTTTTTAAAATGTTTAGTTGTTAGGGTGGAGAATTATATTATCTTAAGAGGGGTTGCTGTTTAGATGAGACTTTTGATTTTTAAACATGTTTCACCACGGGGAATACACTAACAAACCTTTACTCGCGTGTTATCGTCATCTGACAGCTACTAAAGTTTAGTTGAATCTTACTTTTTCCCTTCTCCTAGACTCTAGAGTGGTGATATCGAATGGCGATGGTTGCAGTTTTCAGTTAGTAAAAGGAAACATTCGCCTCTTTATAAAGTTTCTAATCATTAAATCTACATAAGTAAAAGTTTCGATAGGCCGAATTTATACGTCATTTTTTTTGTAAATTTTTTATTCATATTAATTATTATAATTATAGCTTTATGATTTCTTAGACTGTGACTTTCATATTTCTTTCACTGTGAATTTATAATTTCTGTCCCTTCACGGGTTTGAAATTCTTACCTTTAAATGCGAAGCAAAACAACGTTTTTGTATAATAATTATAGATTTATGATTTCTTAGACTGTGACTTTCATATTTCTTTCACTGTGAATTTATAATTTCTGTCCCTTCACGGGTTTGAAATTCTTACCTATAAATGCACTTTTTTGAAGTGCGAAGCAAAACAACGTTTTTGTATAATAGTTTATTAAGTACGAGTGCTTCTCTTGGTTAAGCAAAGATTTCAGTACTGAAAGATTGATAAGGTGTATGAAGTAATAGAGAGAAAGGTGGCTTACGAAAAGGTTAAAACATAATCCTAGCCGAACTTTTTTAAGTGCTTCAAAATTGATGAACAAAAATTTATTTATTTATTTATTTTTAATGGTATTTTTTTTTTCGATAACTGAAAATTACATTCAATGGGTTCTTATACTCGGGTATCCCTCTTCAGCCGTTTAATTTTATTATATCATGAGTATCCCATTAAATTCACACTAATTAAAAAGTAGGCACGATTTTCTTATCATTTGGTTTTTTAACTTTAATAAATCTCTTCTCGGCCTTTATAAACGAGATTTACAGATTCGGTACTCATAGATGCACTACTCCAATGGGTGGTTTACGTTAGCGTTTAGAATTGTGGTGAACCCTCTCACTTGCGCGGTGGTGTCGTCTTCGATTGTGTGGGCAATCGTTTCTCGCCTATATTTTTGTGTTAAGAGGCCCTTTCTCACGATCTTTTGGGTATAGTACTCGAATAAACTGAGGCGATTGAATTTAAATCGCATTACTTAGAAATGTGGCTTATTAAATCTATTATGTCTCTGTAAGAACATTACACAATGTCCAAAAATTTATAGAAATGTGACCGTTTAATATCAGTTTGAGTTGGCAGCACACCGTAAGCTGTTTTCCATATATCATTTAGTCCAAAAAGCAAAGGTATAACGGGTTGTATAGGCTAAGGCTTTCTGCAAACTTGGGGTGGATTGAAGAACCTAAATAAAGGTACGTTTACACGGGCATTCAAAATAGAAACGATATAAGACTTAAAGCTGAGGCGGATTGATACAAAATGTTAAACCTCTTAAGAAAAATTATAGTCGTGAAAACTCTCCTTGGACAGAAGTACAATAGGTTTCCCGTGTTTAAAAAACAACAATTTTGAATAAAAAATGGACATCTGATGCTGAAAAAAATAGGCTTCATTTTTCTCCACTATAAAACCAAGAAACATTTCCGATTATTTTCATAATCAAACCAGCCGTGTACAGTGATCTTCGTTGGCAGACCAGACCAGACCAGACCAGACCAGACCAGACCAGACCAGACCAGACCAGACCAGACCAGACCAGACCAGACCAGACCAGACCAGACCAGACCAGACCAGACCAGACCAGACCAGACCAGACCAGACCAGACCAGACCAGACCAGACCAGACCAGACCAGACCAGACCAGACCAGACCAGACCAGACCAGACCAGACCAGACCAGACCAGACCAGACCAGACCAGACCAGACCAGACCAGACCAGACCAGACCAGACCAGACCAGACCAGACCAGACCAGACCAGACCAGACCAGACCAGACCAGACCAGACCAGACCAGACCAGACCAGACCAGACCAGACCAGACCAGACCAGACCAGACCAGACCAGACCAGACCAGACCAGACCAGACCAGACCAGACCAGACCAGACCAGACCAGACCAGACCAGACCAGACCAGACCAGACCAGACCAGACCAGACCAGACCAGACCAGACCAGACCAGACCAGACCAGACCAGACCAGACCAGACCAGACCAGACCAGACCAGACCAGACCAGACCAGACCAGACCAGGCGACAAGACAATACGAGACAATACGAGACAATACGAGACAATACGAGACAATACGAGACAATACGAGACAATACGAGACAATACGAGACAATACGAGACAATACGAGACAATACGAGACAATACGAGACAATACGAGACAATACGAGACAATACGAGACAATACGAGACAATACGAGACAATACGAGACAATACGAGACAATACGAGACAATACGAGACAATACGAGACAATACGAGACAATACGAGACAATACGAGACAATACGAGACAATACGAGACAATACGAGACAATACGAGACAATACGAGACAATACGAGACAATACGAGACAATACGAGACAATACGAGACAATACGAGACAATACGAGACAATACGAGACAATACGAGACAATACGAGACAATACGAGACAATACGAGACAATACGAGACAATACGAGACAATACGAGACAATACGAGACAATACGAGACAATACGAGACAATACGAGACAATACGAGACAATACGAGACAATACGAGACAATACGAGACAATACGAGACAATACGAGACAATACGAGACAATACGAGACAATACGAGACAATACGAGACAAGACGAGACAAGACGAGACAAGACGAGACAAGACGAGACAAGACGAGACAAGACGAGACAAGACGAGACAAGACGAGACAAGACGAGACAAGACGAGACAAGACGAGACAAGACGAGACAAGACGAGACAAGACGAGACAAGACGAGACAAGACGAGACGAGACCAGACGAAAGAGAGCTATAATGACTTAAGTGAGAAAATCAGACAGCGCAGAGTGTCATCACCATTTGAAGTCAACAGAGCAGCGAGACGGCTTTCATTTATCAACAGAGACGGCCTGCCTACGAAGAATTGAAAAATGCAAGCAGTGAGTGTTTTCGGACTCGAAATATGAGATACCTACAGTCAGTAAAAGCTCGACAGTTCTTCATAGGCCTCGTTATTCTAAACATAAAAGGAGCTATTGAAGTATAAATGCTAATGGTATGGAAATTAGTCTACTTTCAGTCATTAAGTTTTTTTTTTAGCATAGGAGTGGAAACTAACGTCTTGTCAGCCGGTTGGGAAAATAACGTCTCGACCAGCTCCATCCTTGGATTCTTCCAATGACTGGGATCTCTCGTATGATGAAAATATCAGTAATGGTCCTCTATTAGCACGTCAAAACAAGAATTTCAGACGAAAACTGTACCGGAAGTAATTGCCAATCATCTACCGACAATGGGTTGTAAATGGAACATTCAGTCTAGAATATTTCTTGGTTTGTCCAAGAGGAACTTTCTACCATATCTTAGTCGTTTTAATTCCTTGTCTTCCTTGCCATCCCAGACTATATCCTTCGTCTTTATCAAATCAGTGGATTATCAAAGATAATCACACAGTATCAAGTATTAATTTATACTTGATTTTAATTAATCAAGTATTAATTTATATTACAAGCACTTGTATTTTACATATTTACTTTGAAAATAAACATTTAATTTGGTGTGTCTATTAACAAATCTACGCCCTGCCGCATATAATTACGGGTAACGTAGGACATTTCATTTGCTGTGTATATTAAAAATCTACGACCTGCCGCATATAATTATGGGTAACGCAGGACACTCTTTTTGCATTCTCTGAATCCTTGAGGTTAAGGGAAAATACTTATACTCCGTAACCTAGATGGGGAAATAGAGGAAATAGAGAAGTGTGATTGAAATGCATGTTGTTTCTTCTACTCTTCCAATACTCTACATTTCTTGTAATTTTTTAATTTAGGTAAGGTTAGGTTAGATTATTTTACCTTGACGTCGGGGTCGGGGAGGTTATATTTTGATTTCCCAACTTGTTATGTAGTACATTTGCAATTATAATTAAATGTCAAAGTTAAAAGAATTAAGAAACGTTGACGTATACTCTGCGTATGAAAGCAATTATAATCTCATTACTTCGCTTCTTCATAAGTACATCGATAACAAAACTTAATTGCTTTTTGTGAATATGACAACGAATAAAAAGATGATTTATAATCTTAGTTTCGTCGTTTTATTTTATATATCAGAAGCCGATGAAACCCTCCTTTGAAGTCTATTACTCCCTGGTCTTGTCTACCCCTCTCTGTATGGGTTAGTTTCAAAAAGCGCGATTCGTACGCCTCCTAACGGTAAATATTTTCGGAGCGGGAATTCGTCGAGCGAATATCTCCAGCAGCCTTGGAGCTCGTCAAAAAAACGTCATCGTTTTTGGAGAGAGAGAATTTCCAATTTTCCGTAGACAGGGAGTATGAAGTAGGACCCCTCCGATCTCGTAAAATTGAGAATTTTACCCATTCAGAGAAGCGCGCTATATGGAACATTAGAGTAGTAGACTTCAAAGGAAGGTTTCATCGGCTTCTGAAAATAGTGGCTAATGTACCGGCAGATTCTGATTCGAGACACTCTAGCGGCCGCAGACGGCGTAAACAGTGAAATTGGAAGCGCCCTTATTGGGGAGTTGGAGGGAAGACAATATAGCCAAGCGTGGCCCGCCTATATTACGTCCCTCTCCCGAATCAAAATATCGAAGAAGAATCCAAATCACTTGATAGTATTAAGCTACGGGGCGTTGTTTACTTTTATGGAATAATATTTATTGCTAATATATATTTTTGACATTTTCATTTTAAACTTTCTTAACTAGGGTAGAATGCAACTTAATTACAATTAAAGTGATTTGTTTTATCAAGAATGAATTCAGGTTCCATAAGAATATGGGAGCATAGCTTTAGCCTCTGGCACCATCCTCCCATACTTTGTAACAAAAGTTCGTCCGCAATTTTCGCAACATTTGTACGCTTAGATCTTTTTTCGGTCGGCTCCATTTTCAATACCCAAAATATTATGTCAAAGTCGTTAGTGGCGCGGGTTAATAATATAATGTCAGGAGCGATTTACTTGAAAATTCGATTCGAAGCGGACGAACTTTTGCTACAAAGTTTGGGAGGATGGTTATTGAATTGCGGCCCTCCCACATTCTTATGGAACCTGACTGTATTCTTGGTTTTATCGATTCCATATTGTTTAAATCGGCATAATCCACTAGTGAAAAAAATTACAATCAAATATTAAACTAGAAATTAATTCGAATGAGCCGCGTTTTTTATAACTTTAAATATGTGGTATAAAATCATTTATTTGAAATAATTTTAATATTCTCAAATAAAAGCTAATTTTTATCCTGCATAATCCAAAATTTTGGATAATAAAATCCTATAAATACATTTATGGCTGGGTATTTCCAGTGTAGACAGTAAAGCCAGGGCTCCCAGACCACCTATAATACCTATAATTATCTATAATTCTGAAGTGACCTCCGTAGGCTACATCCGCTTGAGACTAGCGCGCGGACAAAGGTATAGCTCTTCCATATTCTTGTGATAAATCTATTATTCATGCTACTTAATATCTGCCACATATATCTTTTTCTTCTAGATGGGAAGCCCAACTGGGTTTTTAATTAATATATTTTTTATCATAGGTGACGTAATAATATTATTATTAGGCACTAATAGTTACGGTGAATTTCTTATAGTGTAAGTTAATAATTGCTCGACATTACTTTTAAATTGCTTCGAATATTTAAAAGGCGATTAATAACATTCTAAGTAATACGCTTCCGTTAATTTCTCAATTTCCCAGATTTTTTAAATATTTAAATATCTCATCGTACTGTTTTTCCCTCGCTTTATAGTAATTAATAATGATACAATATATAGTTTTCTTATTTCTGATTTAATATTATAATAACATTAATGGTATTATAATACAATATTAGCTTTCTCTTTATTTGGGATACAATCAAAAGTGGCTTTAGTTAACCGACAGCGTCTACATTAATAATTTGCCTTAAAGTTTTAGTCGAAAGGAGAAACTAGGAGGAAAATTCCTTTAACAAGTTATCCCTTAATATTATATTTAATTTCATAAAAGGTGCGAAATAAAGATGTGGAATCATCGTGGCGTCTCCAGTAAATATATCTTGTACCCATGTGCAAGGTTGATGATTCCACGCGGCTGAAGACCGTTTACTTTTTTCCTGCAAAATTACAGATTTTTTAGTCGTAACTCCACTTTAGGTTTTCAGTTTTCTCATAATACAAAGATCATTCAAAATTGAATCATTTCTCTAATAAAAGCAATCATTAATATCAAGAGTATATGAAGAGTGATTCGCCATAAACTGGTTAACGACGAGGTTTCAAACTCACTGTAGATTCCAGCCTACTTTCCAAGCTAGAATAGTTTTCTACCTTATGGCCTATTTAATTGATTAGGAGGAATTGATAGGAAAACTTGCATTTTCCATTTAATTAGTAGAGAATGCGTTTCTAGTTTTAACCAAAAAAATTATACTTAATCCATGAATAAATTATAATTACCAGCTGCAGAATCCATTGGTTACGCAATTATGAAAAGTCATTCATTAGTTCACGTTTAAAATAATATTATTATTAATCCATAAATAAATTATACTTACGAACTGCAGGTCCATTGGTTACACAATTATGAAAAGGTATTCATTAGTTCACATTTAAAATTATATTATTATTAATCCATAAATACATTATACCATAAGCTTATCAATTCACCCGTAAGTTAGAAACGAGAGTCGTTTTAACGTTAAGCTTATGACTGGCCAATCTCGCGACTCAAATCCATCTAGTGGTGGTAGCTCGAAACTCTCCCAATGCACGCTGGGACATCCCGTTTCCTCTCAAGAGGAATGACGCGGGGTAGGGGGTGGGGAGAATTAACTAGGTTTTTCCGCGAGGTGGCGTAGAGCTTCAAATTTCTATCTCTGTTTAGTGCAGAATACGAAGGGGTCTATGGAAAACTCAAACTTACGGGTGAAGAATTAATAGGCTTATGATTATACTTACGAACTGAAGAATCCATTGGTTACATAATGATGAAAAGGTATTCATTAGTTCACGTTTAAAATTATATTATTATTAATCCATAAATAAATTATACTTGCAAACTGCAGAATCCATAGGTTACATAATGATGAAAAGGTATTCATTAGTTCACGTTTTAAATTATATTATTATTAATCCATAAATAAATTATACTTACAAACTGCAGAATCCATAGGTTACATAATGATGAAAAGGTATTCATTAGTTCACGTTTAAAATTATATTATTATTAATCCATAAATAAATTATACTTACGAACTGCAGATCCATTGGTTTCATAATTTCAAAATGTATTCATTAGTTCCCGTTTTAAATTATATTTTTATAAATCCATAAATAAATTATACTTACCAACTGCAGAATTCATTGGTTACACAATTATGAAAAGATGTTCATTAGTTCACGTTTAAAATCATATTATTAATAATCTTTAAATAAATTATACTTACGACCTGCAGAATCCATGTGTTTACAGTTTTTAAAATTTCAATATTATTATCTAAAAAATTAACTATGCCAAACCACTGCAGAAACTAGTGCTCGGAATCGAATAAAAATTAACTTAAGTTACTCCTATTTTTAGCTAGACCTCCACCCCCTAGTGGCGTCGGCGTCGTGTAAGAGGACGAAAAACGTCATCGTCTCTTATCCCCCAGACGTCCGAGCCAAGTTTGAAATATAAACTCGAATTTAATATATATAACATCTGCCCCAAAGCCACTGACCGGCACCGCTTCCAATGCTGCTAATATACGATGGGCTATTAACTTGCCCATCTTGTTGCTGGGTTCATCTATCAACAAGTTACTCGAATTGGGTAGGGTCACCTACCTCTGAACGCTTTTTAAGAAATCTGATATCTCGATTGCGACGAAGTTAAGTATCTGATATCATGTTTGAATTGTCGCGGACCCTTTGCGCTAGTTTTCATCATTCCATGACGCCTACTTTTGACGCGGACGCGGTTTGAAAGACGGCAGTGGCGGCTTCTATTTCTGAACGAACGATTCTAATTCTGAACGCCCCGATTCCAATTATTCTGAACACCGCCCTGCTTCTAAATCTGAACTATCTTATCATCGACAAACTACTACCAGGACTAGTAATGTAAGCTTATAAAACTTCGTCTCAAAACGCCGCAGTAAAACCCCTCTAGCGACATTGATTGGAGTTAAAAATTTAGTGCAAGATGGCGGCGTCCATGGAATTGGAGATCAGGATATTGAAAGGTAAAATAGTATTGAATTTACAATATTATTTTATTTAAAGTAAGTTTGACCTTAATATCTTCATTATTTATGTGCGTGTTAAACCAACGTTGAATAAGGTTCGCGAAATATATTCTTCGCCGAGGCAGGGGTCGAAATCATCGCCCGTTTTAGATCGTAAAGACGAAAACCGTTAGTAAGCCTAGGCTTATTCCGTTCCGCCTAAGCTTGGCCGCTGTTGCGGCGTCGCCCGTCTCCACGAAAAACGACGGCTAAGAGAGAGGAGAGAGCGTCACCGCTCTCCGTAGTCGTTGATCGCCGGCCGATAGGCTTACGCGGAACGGAATAAGCACGAGCGCCGGGAGCGCGCCTAGGCTTTTTAACGCGGAAGGCCCGTTCCCCCGTAAAAGTCTTGAAGGTCTTCGCGAGCGAAGTGAAGAGTATCTTGTACTACATATATGACTCCATTCGATAACGCACGGTGGCGCTCTCATCCATAACCGCGGCACTTAAGAGAACTTTTCTCTATGGGGGCTTAGTATAACATTACAAGTCCTGGTAGTAGTTTGTCGATGATCTTATAACATATAAAAAACATCCCAAATTTGCAAAAGGAACCACTCGCGCACCTCCAATCGAGAAATGAGTGTCACCACCAAAGGTGGAATTAGCGCGATCGTGCCAGTATTTGCGAAGTTATGGAATATTTAAAAAATTTGCTTTGCTTTGGCATAGTACAAATAAAAGAATCTTAATTTGGAAGGAAATCATAAATAACTTCGCAAATACGGGCTTGATCAAGCTAATTTCGCCTGATACCTGTTAAATTCGGCCAAGGAATCCATTGGTGACACTCGTTTCTCGATTCGTCGAGGCGGGGAAGTGGTTCCTTTAGCAAATTTTGGAGTTTTTCATATAGACATATTTTGAAATTACGTTTCCGCGAAGAGTTTGTGGCCGAATTCTGGGTTTGATAAGTTTATTTTGTAGCGGGAAACTCAAACTTTACGACGAGATCGAGCGTGTAAGACTGGGATTTTTCCGAAGCTCGTAAAACCTTATTTCCCGGACCGTAAAGGGAAACATCCCCTTAAAAGGGTCTAATTAATTCGGCTAATTATCGTGGTTGGCTAATTAGGATCGTATCTTCTCCAGGTATTTTCCTAGAGTGTTGAAGTCGCGTTTCACAAATAGCCCCATTCTTAATCTACAAAATGAGCCCTTCCATTGTTAAGTAGACCCAACCAAAATTAAGTTATACATTTTTAAACGAAAGTGTTCAGAATTAGAAGCGTTCAGATTTAGGGACTGTAAATCTATCCAATTAATAAACGTTATACAAATTCCGAGCACTAGCGGAAACCGTAATTCACAAAATGTACTTATTCTCAGCTAAAGAAAAGTAGACGATACAATTATGAAACGGTTTAGAACTTGTTTGTTCACTTTTGAAATTAGATTATTATTATCCAATAAATAATTTAAACTTACCTTCTGTAGAATTCATTTGTTACGCAATTATGAAAAGGAATTCATTAGTTTTAAATTAGGTTATTTTTAATCCATAAATAAATTATACTAGCTGCAGAATGCATTGGTTACACATTTATCATAAATTTATTTATTACTTAGCTTTTATAGTTCTGTTTTTTTTACAAAGAAATAAATTATAATTACCCACTGCAGAATCCATTGGTTACACAATTATTAAAATATATTTATTAGTTCAACTATAATATTAGATAATTATTAACCAATAAATAGATTATACACACAAGCTGCAGAATCCATTGGTTACACAATTATAAAAAGATATTCATTAGTGCTTTTTTAAATTTGATTAATTTTAGCTTATTAATAAATTATACACACCACTGCCATTAACTAATTCATTTTTTGGTTACACAATTACAAGAAAGGTATTCAATAGTTCACTTTGGATTAATAATTATTTATTAGTGCATTTGGAAATTTGAATATTATTAGCTAATATATAATTGCTGAGTCCATTTTTTAACGCAATTATGAAAAGATATTAATTTGTTCACTTTTAAAATTTGATTACCACCTTAACTAGTAAGTTGATCTTAGTTTCCTTTTTATTACGTCTTAAGCTCACGTGACTAATGCTGTTCTTTGATTGGCTATTTAATTATTTCCAAAACATCTAAACTACCATTATTTGGAAACACTTTTGGACACAAAAGGAGATCGATTTTTATTTCACCCTAAAAACAATTTAAAGGGAGACTGAAGCTTTATTTTGATAATAAAATGGTGATTCATCTAAATAACTCTTTGCTGCCTTTGAAATAGTTCTATTTTACTTAATTTTATTGAAATTAACGTATAAAACTAGCATTTTACCCCCTGACATATTTAAACTGTCCGCCATCATTGTTAATGGGAAAGTCTTAACGTGTTTTGTTAGATTTCGCCACAGTCTCCGAATACTTTTTCTCGAATTGATATCGATTTTTGTGGGAAATGTGGCGCCATCTTTTGGGAACTGCCCCTTATACTATTGGAATAAGAAGACGAGATTTGATTGGTTCGCCTCCCCTTAACCTGAGAGCTTGATTCAAAATGGTAGTCAACCTGTACTAAGTTGAAAATTTAAAAGTACTTAAGTTATCGCTTTTTACACAGGATTTTCTTCAGTCTCCCTTTAATTCTAAATTCTCGAACCCAAACTTCCTAGTTTCTTTAAACGCTTTTTCACGAGAGAAACAATATACGTATTATTGGTTTTCCCTAAGCCTTAGCCACTTTGACGCCCTAAAATTTGAGACTACGACCTGCCAGGGACTCGGGGAATAAAATTGAAAAAAGTGCGCAAAAAATATGATTTGACTTGATTGGTTTTTTCGTTTTAATTACTCTGGGAATAAGCTGCGTTTGCCAGAAGAAGTGCCATGGCTATGAACACGACGAATCGTAAAGTAAAACGGTGGATCATTTGGTTGGATAGCATCTTTCAGATTTTAACACCTGATTTGGAAAAAACAGTCGATAATTAAATTTATCTTTTTATTCGATGGTTATATTTTATAATCAAAAGCGGATAATATTTTTCGGGAGAGTAACCAATTATTAAACGTGGATAATCCCCTTCCTCGGTATAAGATGATAGAGAATTTCAAATTTCCTTGCTAAAGGGCATTATGTAATAGATCCCAAAACAGTGAATAAAGGAGAAACAAGATGGCCTAGTTCCTAATATAATCCACACCCCGAGAGCCCATTGTGACGCTATTTTGTTCGGAATCGGATATCCATTATCTTCTGTTATTCGTATATTTTTAGATATTTTATTTTCGGATAATTGTTAAATGTATAAGGTTTACCCGAAGATAAGCGTTTGGCGCTTTATCTACGAACAAATTACTCGTATTCAAACGTATAACGATGGATAAGAAAATTCGCGTTTCCAGAATTAGTCTAAAATATAAAAAAATATTTCAAATTTACTTAATTTGAAGGATTTAAATAAAACAACGAAACTAAGATTTTAAATCATCTTTTTTTTCAATATTTTTCACGAAAATAAGTTTTGATTTTTTTTATCCGAACGTATAACGCGGATAATATTCTTAGATAAGGCCATTTTTGGATAAAAACGGATATGAATTGTTAATTCGAATGAAAAATAGTCTATTTTTAATCATACAGATAATATATCAGAATTTTGAAGATTTTATCCAATTATTAAAAAGTATACGAATTCCGAGCTCTACTACTATTACTACCACCAGAAGCCCATTGTAACCCTTCTTTGAAGTCTATTACTCCCTAGTCTTGTCTACCCCTCTCTGTATGGGTTAGTTTCAAACTGCGCGATTCGTACGCCTTCTAACGGTAGATATTTTCGGAGCGGGAGTTCGTCGAGCGAATATCTCTAGCAACCTTGGAGTTCGTCAACCAAACGTCGTCGTATGTGGAGAGAGACAATTTCCAATTTTCCGTAGACAGGGGGGTATGAAGTAGGACCCCTCCGATCTCGTAAAAATTGTGAATTTTACCCATAGAGAGAGGAGCGCTATATCGATCATTAGAGTAGTAGACTTCAAAAGAGGGTTTCATCTACTTCTGCTACCACTACCATAACCTACACCCCCTGTTATGGGCCGACGATCAAGATTCAAGTGTAATATTAAATTTCTCTTTCTCCTACAATTAATTTCTGTTTCCTTCACGGGTTTGACCCGAATCGGATAAAGAGCTCTTCTAACAAAATGGTGTTTTTAGGTAGGAGAAGACGGCTCTTCCAATTTTCTATTGCTATTCTTCCTATGTTTAACATTAAGGAAACAACATCACATACGCGGAGTTTAAAAGCCATTGTTTTCCTAATCTAAAATAATTGTTGATGAATTATCTATACGAGGGTACTGCGGGCCTATTCCATAGCAGTCTAATAAAATTCATTCGTATTTAAATTCATTTTAACTGAAATTTTGGGATAACGGATAATTCGCAATCAAAATGGATAACTATATTTTTCGAAAATGAGAAAAATAATTTAAAAACTCACGGTTTTGATATTCAAACTTCTATACGACGCGAAACGAAAGCTACAGATGTTTTTATTCGACTTGGGAACCCGCTTTTTATGTAGTACATTTGCAATTATAATTAATTAGGAGAATTAAAAAGCATTGACGTATACTCTGCGTATGAAAGCAATTATAATCGCGTTACTTCGCTTACTCGTACAACGATAACAAAACTTAATTGCTCTTTGTGAATATGACAACGAATAAAAAGATGATTTATAATCTTAGTTTCGTGGTTTTATTTTATATTCTTCCAATCAGTGGTGGATTAAGCCTATTTAAACGATAAGGAATCGATAAAAAATCAATTATTATTTGGTTGCATTCTCCCTTTAAGAACGCGTCAACCATTGATTAATATTAACCAAGAGGTATGAAATTTTGAGTATTGCATTTTAATAGTATGACAAAATTAAAAATATAATCCAAAAGCGTTTTAATAAAAAGTGACAGCCCCACTTTTGAATTTAAAGTTTACGACAACCAATAACGCACCAACACGCGCTTCGAACTTAAAAATTAATATTTAAATTTGTGTTTTTATTCTTACCAAAGACGCGTCAACTAAATCTGGACTCAAATTTCAGTGATCGCGCTAGCGGCAGAAACGAAAACCCCATTAGCCGTTTTGTAATTGAGGTATGGTGTCTAATACTCGATCGGGCCGGACCGGACCGGGCTTTCCATGATTGAAAAATTCAACGGGCCGGGCCGGGCAGTTATAAAATAAGAATAAGGCAATTAATGAATTTCTCCATTATTCACTTTCGTTGAGATCTTAATTTCTTCTCTTAGTTTTCACGGATATAAACTTAAAACTCTCATTTCCCTAGATTGTTTGCTTCGTGGAAATAAATAAAAATTCCAATTAATATGTTTTCCATATTTCTGATTTAATAATATAATAAAATGAATAATATAATGATACAATATTAGCTTTCTTTTAATTTAAGATACAATCAAACATAATACAGCCTTTAAACTATTAAAAAGTGCGAAATAAAGGTGTGGAATCATCGTGGCGTCTGCAGTAAATATATTTTGTCCCAATGTGCGCATGTTTGAAGATTCCACGTTCCTGAAGGCTTTTACTATTTTTCTGAAATAAATTTACAGATTTTTAGTCGTAACTCATCTTAAAGGGAGAATGAAACCTAATTACAAGTGATTTTTTATCGATTCCTTATCGTTTAAATAGGCCTAATCTATCGATAAAAAGTTTACAATACAAATATTAAACTAGAAATAAATTTAAAACTTACCCGGAAAATAGGCTTAGTGGAATTCATGGAGATCCTGAATCGCGTCCGTGTAAGCTCTAGCGACCAATGAGCAAAGGCTAGTCGTTCACGCGAGATCTCCACGAGACTTACGTCGCTAGATCTTACACGCGAGGAAATCAGGAGCTCCATGAATCCCACTAAGCCTATTTTCAGGGTAAGTTTTAAATTTATTTCTAGTTTAATATTTGTTTGTAAATATTTTCAGTAGTGGATTAGGCCTATTTAAAAAATAAGGAATCGATAAAAAACCACTTGTTGTTAGGTTGCATTCTCCCTTTAAAGGTTTTCAGTTTTCTCATAATGAAAGATAATTCAAATTAATGTTCAGTCCCCTGGGTTAAATAAATACTCAATGTAGTACGCCAAGGGGGAGGTGGAAAGGGGATAGAAAAGTTACGGACGTATTTACGGACATTGGATTTTAATTACGTTTTTAAGATACTTTATTTACTAACGTTTTAGTGCCAGTTTTGTTTATTTATTTTCCTGAATTTGTAATAATAATTTTAATTTAATATTGAAAAGAATAATATTAAGATTGAAAAAAGTAAAACTACCACTTCAGTGAACGCGATAGCGCTCTATGTTATGGGCCCATCATCGTCTATAATGCCTATAGAATAAAACCGAAAACTTGGCACGGATTCTTACCTTGGAATATAGATTGTCTGTGCAAAATTTCATAAAAATCATTAGGGGTTTTTTACATGTTAATCCGCCCTTGTTTATTGCTGCCCAAATAGTAATCGTAGCTGGATGATACTGGTGTTTATTTTTAAACCCCTCTCTCTCTTTCCCTCCTCTTCAGAGCTTTCGAGTCCCTGTCTACTAGGCGATCTTTAGGTAAAGTTACCCTCGCAATCTAACCTTCCCAATACTCCAAAATAATGATTTAAAAAGGCCTAATCCACTAGAAAAACATTTACAAATAAAGGTGGAAAAAAAGACTTAACAGAGATCCGAGGAGAATTTCAAATCTCATCGTTAGCCATGGGCCAAGTATACTGCAGATGGACCCACAGCGACGGTGGCACTTTAATCTCAGGCCCTTTAGTTTGTCCTTCACTGAACTAATCTCTTATCTACGTTTACATACTGCGATCGTAGAGCCATTTCCTACGCGTCCTACAGCACACTAAATAATAGCCGGGAATTTCATATCTAGAGGAAAAACCTATAGAGGCTGTTCTGGGCCAATCTACAGTATAATTTGTTCTTGCGTTAACGAATCTTTTACTGGCGGGATGAAGCGTGATTGGCCGTAGACTCGTTAACGACGAGATTTCAAACACACTATGGATTCCAGTTAAGCCTACTGTTAAGTTGCATTGTCTCCTTAATTTGAAGAGAATGCGTTTCTAGAATTTACAAATAAATTTATACTTACCACTTGCTGAATCTATAGGATCCGCAATTATGAGAAGTTCATTAGTTCGGGCTTTCAAAATAAAATTAATATTAACCAATAAAGGAATTATACTTACTTTCTGAAGAATAAATTTTTATACAATACTAAAACATATTGATTAGTGTATATTTAAAATATCAAAATTATTAGGTAATAAATAATTATACCCACCATCTGCTGAATCCATTTGTTTCACAATTATGAAAAGGTAATCATTTGTTCATAATTAAAATTATATTATTATTAAACATTAAATAATTATACCCACCTCCTGCAGAATCCATTTTTTATATAATTTGACAAAGGTATTGATTAGTGCGAATTGAAAACTTTAATATTATCAGTTAATAAATAATTCAACCCACCTTCTGCAGAATCCATTGGTTACACAATTATGAAAAGGTAATCATTGGTTTACATTTATAATTAAATTATAATTAACCAATAAATGAATAATACTAACCTCCTGCAGTATCCATTTTATACAATATTTAAAAGGGATTGATTAGTGCTTATTTAAAATTTCCATATTATTAGTTGATAAATACCAGAAGCCGATGAAACCCTCCTTTGAAATCTATTACTCCCGGGTCTTGTTTACCCCTCTCTGTATGGGTTAGTTTCAAAAAGCGCGATTCGTACGCCTCCTAACGGTAGATGTTTTCGGAGCGGGAGTTCGTCGAGCGAATATCTCTAGCAGCCTTGGAGTTCGTCAAAAAAACGTCGTCGTTTGTGGAGAAAGAGAATTTACAATTTTCCGTAGACAGGGGGTATGAAGAAGGACCCCTCCGATCTCGTAAAATTGGGAATTTTACCCATACAGAGGAGCGCTATATGGAACATTAGAGTAGTAGAAGACTTCAAAGGAGGGTTTCATCGGCTTCTGTAAATACTGATACCCACCAGCTGTAGAATCCATTGGTTTTACAATTATGAAATGGTGATCATTAGTTCACATTTAAAATTTGGTTATTATTAACCATTAAATGAATTATACTTACCTCCTGCAGAATCCATTTTTATACAAAATTAAAAAGTTATTGATTAGTAAGTATTAAAAACTGTAATATTATAAGTTAATAAATATTCGTACCAGGCTCTACAGAATCCATTGGTTACAGAATTATGAAAGGTAATCATTGGTTTACATTTAAAATAATATAATTATTAACCAATAAATGAATTATACTTACTTCCTGTCGAATCCATTTTTATACGATATTAAAAAAAGGTATTGATTAGTGCATATTTAATATTTCAATATTATTAGTTACTTTATAATATATAATACTATAATACCCACCAGCTGCAGAATCCATTGGTTTCACGATTATGAAGAGTTAATCATTAGATGACATTTAAAATTAGATTATTATTCACCAATTAATGAATTATACTTACCTCCTGTAGAATCCATTTTTATACAATATTAAAAAAGGTATTGATTAGTGCATATTCAAAATTTCAATATTATTAGTTATTAAATAATTATACCCACCACCTGCAGAATCCATTGGTTTCACGATTATGAAGAGGTAATCATTAGATGACATTTAAAATTAGATTATTATTTAATTAATGAATTATACTTACCTCCTGCGGAATCCATTTTTATACAATATTAAAAAAGGTATTGATTAGTGCATATTCAAAATTTCAATATTATTAGTTAATAAATAATTATACCCACCACCTGCAGAATCCATTAGTTTCACGATTATGAAGAGGTAATCATTAGATGACATTTAAAATTAGATTATTATTAACCAATTAATGAATTATACTTACTTCCTGAAGAATCCATTTTTATACAATATTAAAAAAGGTATTGATTAGTGCATATTTAAAATTTCAATATTATTAGTTATTAAATAATTATACAAACCACCTGCAGAATCCATTAGTTTCACGATTATGAAGAGGTAATCATTAGATGACATTTAAAATTAGATTATTATTAACCAATTAATGAATTATACTTACCTCCTGCGGAATCCATTTTTATACAATATTAAAAAAGGTATTGATTAATGCATATTTAAAATTTCAATATTATTAGTTAAATAATTATACCCACCACCTGCAGAATCCATAAGTTTCACGATTATGAAGAGGTAATCATTAGATGACATTTAAAATTAGATTATTATTAACCAATTAATGAATAATACTTACCTCCTGTGGAATCCATTTTTATACAATATTAAAAAAGGTATTGATTAGTGCATATTTAAAATTTCAATATTATAAGTTAAATAATTATACCCACCACCTGCAGAATCCATTAGTTTGACGATTATGAAGAGGTAATCATTAGATGACATTTAAAATTAGATTATTATTAAATTAATGAATTATACTTACCTCCTGCGGAATCCATTTTTATACAATATTAAAAAAGGTATTGATTAGTGCATATTTAAAATTTCAATATTATTAGTTAAATAATTATACCCACCACCTGCAGAATCCATTAGTTTGACGATTATGAAAAGGTAATCATTAGATGACATTTAAAATTAGATTGTTATTAACCAATAAATGAATTATACATACGACCTGCAAAATACATTTTTATACAATTTTAAAAATTGTGAATCGTGATTAGTGAATATTTAAAATTTCAATACTATTAGATATTAAATAATAAGACCCACCAGCTGTAGGATCCATTAGTTTTACAATAGAGAAAAAGTATTCATTAATTCACATTTTAAATTAAGATATTATTAACCAATAAATGAAAAATTATTACGTCCTGTAGAATCCATTTTTATACAATTTTAAAATGTTTTGATTAGTGAATATTTAAAATTTCAATATTATTAGTTACTAAATAATTATACCCACCATCTGCAGAATCTATTTGTTTCACAATTATGAAAAGGTAATCATTTGTTCATAATTAAAATTATATTATTATTAAACATTAAATAATTATACCCACCTCCTGCAGAATCCATTTTTTATATAATTTGACAAAGGTATTGATTAGTGCGAATTGAAAACTTTAATATTATCAGTTAATAAATAATTCAACTCACCTTCTGCAGAATCCATTGGTTACACAATTATGAAAAGGTTATCATTGGTTTACATTTATAATTAAATTATAATTAACCAATAAATGAATAATACTAACCTCCTGCAGTATCCATTTTATACAATATTTAAAAGGGATTGATTAGTGCTTATTTAAAATTTCCATATTATTAGTTGATAAATACCAGAAGCCGATGAAACCCTCCTTTGAAGTCTATTACTCCCGGGTCTTGTTTACCCCTCTCTGTATGGGCTAGTTTCAAAAAGCGCGATTCGTACGCCTCCTAACGGTAGATGTTTTCGGAGCGGGAGTTCGTCGAGCGAATATCTCTAGCAGCCTTGGAGTTCGTCAAAAAAACGTCGTCGTTTGTGGAGAAAGAGAATTTCCAATTTTCCGTAGACAGGGGGTATGAAGTAGGACCCCTCCGATCTCGTAAAATTGGGAATTTTACCCATACAGAGGAGCGCTATATGGAACATTAGAGTAGTAGACTTCAAAGGAGGGTTTCATCGGCTTCTGTAAATACTGATACCCACCAGCTGTAGAATCCATTGGTTTTACAATTATGAAATGGTAATCATTAGTTCACATTTAAAATTTGGTTATTATTAACCATTAAATGAATTATACTTACCTCCTGCAGAATCCATTTTTATACAAAATTAGAAAGTTATTGATTAGTGCGTACTAAAAACTGCAATATTATAAGTTAATAAATATTCGTACCAGGCTCTACAGAATCCATTAATTACAGAATTATGAAAGGTAATCATTGGTTTACATTTAAAATAATATTATTATTAACCAATAAATGAATTATACTTACTTCCTGTCGAATCCATTTTTATACGATATTAAAAAAAGTATTGATTAGTGCATATTTAATATTTCAATATTATTAGTTACTATATAATTATACCCACCAGCTGCAGAATCCATTGGTTTTACGATTATGAAGAGTTAATCATTAGATGACATTTAAAATTAGATTATTATTAACCAATTAATGAATTATACTTACCTCCTGTAGAATCCATTTTTATACAATATTAAAAAAGGTATTGATTAGTGCATATTCAAAATTTCAATATTATTAGTTATTAAATAATTATACCCACCACCTGCAGAATCCATTGGTTTCACGATTATGAAGAGGTAATCATTAGATGGCATTTAAAATTAGATTATTATTAAATTAATGAATTATACTTACCTCCTGCGGAATCCATTTTTATTCAATATTAAAAAAGGTATTGATTAGTGCATATTCCAAATTTCAATATTATTAGTTAATAAATAATTATACCCACCAGCTGCAGAATCCATTGGTTTCACGATTATGAAGCGGTTTTAGATGACATTTAAAATTAGATTATTATTAAATAATTAATGAATTATACTTACCTCCTGCGGAATACATTTTTATACAATATTAAAAAGGTATTGATTAGTGCATATTTAAAATTTCAATATTATTAGTTATTAAATAATTATACCCACCACCTGCAGAATCCATTGGTTTCACGATTATGAAGAGGTAATCATTAGATGACATTTAAAATTAGATTATTATTAAATTAATGAATTATACTTACCTCCTGCGGAATCCATTTTTATTCAATATTAAAAAAGGTATTGATTAGTGCATATTCAAAATTTCAATATTATTAGTTAATAAATAATTATACCCACCACCTGCAGAATCCATTAGTTTCACGATTATGAAGAGGTAATCATTAGATGACATTTAAAATTAGATTATTAATAACCAATTAATGAATTATACTTACTTCCTGAAGAATCCATTTTTATACAATATTAAAAAAGGTATTGAGTAGTGCATATTTAAAATTTCAATATTATTAGTTATTAAATAATTATACAAACCACCTGCAGAATCCATTAGTTTCACGATTATGAAGAGGTAATCATTAGATGACATTTAAAATTAGATTATTATTAACCAATTAATGAATTATACTTACCTCCTGCGGAATCCATTTTTATACAATATTAAAAAAGGTATTGATTAGTGCATATTTTAAATTTCAATATTATTAGTTAAATAATTATACCCACCACCTGCAGAATCCATAAGTTTCACGATTATGAAGAGGTAATCATTAGATGACATTTAAAATTAGATTATTATTAACCAATTAATGAATTATACTTACCTCCTGCGGAATCCATTTTTATACAATATTAAAAAAGGTATTGATTAGTGCATATTTAAAATTTCAATATTATTAGTTAAATAATTATACCCACCACCTGCAGAATCCATTAGTTTGACGATTATGAAGAGGTAATCATTAGATGCCATTTAAAATTAGATTATTATTAACCAATTAATGAATTATACTTACCTCCTGTGGAATCCATTTTTATACAATATTAAAAAAGGTATTGATTAGTGCATATTTAAAAATTCAATATTATTAGTTAAATAATTATACCCACCACCTGCAGAATCCATTAGTTTCACGATTATCAAAAGGTAATCATTTGATGACATTTAAAATTAGATTGTTATTAACCAATAAATGAATTGTACATACGACCTTCAAAATACATTTTTATACAATTTTAAAAATTGTGAATCGTGATTAGTGAATATTTAAAATTTCAATACTATTAGTTATTAAATAATAAGACCCACCAGCTGTAGGATCCATTAGTTTCACAATAGAGAAAAAGTATTCATTAATTCACATTTTAAATTAAGATATTATTAACCAATAAATGAAAAATTATTACGTCCTGTAGAATCCATTTTTATACAATTTTAAAATGTATTGATTAGTGAAAATTTAAAATTTCAATATTATTAGTTACTAAATAATTATACCCACCATCTGCAGAATCCATTTGTTTCACAATTATGAAAAGGTAATCATTTGTTCATAATTAAAATTATATTATTATTAAACATTAAATAATTATACCCACCTCCTGCAGAATCCATTTTTTATATAATTTGACAAAGGTATTGATTAGTAATCATTGGTTTACATTTATAATTAAATTATAATTAACCAATAAATGAATAATACTAACCTCCTGCAGCATCCATTTTATACAATATTTAAAAGGGATTGATTAGTGCTTATTTAAAATTTCCATATTATTAGTTGCTAAATACTGATACCCACCAGCTGTAGAATGCATTGTTTTACAATTATGAAATGGTAATCATTAGTTCACATTTAAAATTTGGTTATTATTAACCAATAAATGAATCATGCTTACCAGCTGCAAAATACATTTTTATGCAATTTTAAAAAGGCATTGATTAGTGCATATTTAAAATTTCAATAGTATTAGTTTATAAATATTGATACCCACCACCTGCAGAATCCATTGGTTTGACAATAATAAGAAAAGTAATAATTGGTTTACATTTAAAATTATATTATTATTAACCAATAAATTAATTAAACTTACCATCACCTGAAGCATACATTTTTATACAAAATTAAAAAGTCATTGATTAGTGCGTATTAAAAACTGTAAGTTAAAAAATATTCGTACCAGCCTCTACAGAATCCATTGGTTACAGAATTATGAAAGGTAATCATTGGTTTACATTTAAAATAATATTATTATTAACCAATAAATGAATTATACTTACTTCCTGTAGAATCCATTTTTATACAATATTAAAAAAGGTGTTGATTAGTGCATATTTAAAATTTCAATATTATTAGTTATTAAATAATTATACCCACCACCTGCAGAATCCATTGGTTTCACAATCATGAAAAGGTAATCATTAGTTCACATTACAAATAGGTTATTATTAACCAATAATTGAATAATGCGTACGTCCTGCAGAAGCCATTTTTATACAATTTTAGAATTAGTGCATATAAAAATTTCAATATTATTAGTTAATAAATAATTATACCCACCAACTACAGAATCCATTAGTTTCACAATTATGAAAAGGTAATCATTAGATTACATTTAAAATTAGATTTTTATTAACCAATTAAAGAATAATACTTACGTCCTGCGGAATCCATTTTTATACCATTTTAGAAAGGTATTTATTAGTGCATATTTAAACTCTTAATATTATTAGTTAATAAATAAGAATACTCACCTACTGCAGAATCCATTGGTTATTCAATTATGAAAAGGTAAGCATTAGTTCACATTTAATATTAGATAATTATTAAAAAAATAAACGAATTATACTTACAAGCTACAGAATCCAACGGTTACACAATAATGAAAGATTTTGATTAGTTCACCTTTACTATTTGATAATTACTAACCAATAAATGAATTATACACACCAAATGAGAATTCTTTGGTTACGCAATTATGAAAAGGTATTTATTAATTCACATTTAATATTAGATAACTATTCTCCAATAAGTAAATTATACTTACGAGCTGGACAATCCATTAGTTTCACAATTATGAAAAGGTAATCATTAGTTGACATTTAATATTGATTACTATTAACCAATAAGTAAATTATACTTACGAGCTGCAGAATCCATTGGTTACACAATTATGAAAAGGTATTCATTAGTGCTTTTTAAAAATTTGATTACTTTAGCTAATAAATAAGTTATACAGACCATCAATTTTAGCTGCAGAATCCATTGGTTACACAATTTTGAAAAGGTTTAGTTAGTTCATTTTTAAAATTTGAGTACTACCGAAACTATTTCACAAAATATACTTACCGCCAGCTGCAGAATTAGTAGACGATAAAATTAAGAAACGGTTTAGAAAATGGTGGTTAAATAACCATACAATGTTAATATCCGAGTTAAATCATTCTTACCATCTGCGGAATTAATAGTAAAGTTAGAAAAACGTTGAATTTAATTTTACCCCTAGTTATATAGAATTTTCAAGGGTATTCTTATGTATCTAAATACCCCTTTGTAGGATTTTTTTTTTTTCATATTTGAGGCGGGTAAAATTTTGTCTTTTTAATTACCCAGATAATCGGCTGAGTCTGCAAGTAGAAGGGTCAAGATCATGAACATGATGAAGAGTAAAGTAAAACGGTGGATCATTTTGTTCGATAGCATCTTTCACCTGAATTAGAAAAACACGTAATTATTAGGTCGCATTTATTTCTAAATTAAGTAATCCTCTGTCTTTTTATTCGATTGTTCTATTTTATAATCAGAAGCGGATGAGCTGAAGTTCACTGTACCGCAATGATGAGCCCCCGACCATGTTTCTTAGCGCGAGAAATATTTTCAAACCCTCCAATTTGCTTATTCTTTAGTCCCCCAAAAGGGTGTAATTATATCAGAAGCCGATGAAACCCTCCTTTGAAGTCTATTACTCCCGGGTCTTGTCTACCCCTCTCTGTATGGGTTAGTTTCAAAAAGCGCGATTCGTACGCCTCCTAATGGTAGATATTTTCGGAGCGGGAGTTCCTCGAGCGAATATCTCTAGCAGCCTTGGAGTTCGTCAAAAAAAAAAAATGTCGTCGTTTGTAGAGAGAGAGAATTTCCAATTTTCCGTAGACAGGGGGTATGAAGTAGGACCCCTCCGATCTCGTAAAAATTGTGAATTTTACCCATACAGAGAGGAGCGCTTTATCGATCATTAGAGTAGTAGACTTCAAAAGAGGGTTTCATCTACTTCTGCTACCACTACCATAACCTACACCCCCTGTTATGGGCCGACGATCAAGATTCAAGTGTAATATTAAATTGCTCTTTCTCCTACAATTAATTTATGTTTCCTTCACGGGTTTGACCCGAATCGGATAAAGAGCTCTTCTTACAAAATGATGTTTTTTGGTAGGAGAAGACGGCTCTTCCAATTTTCGATTGCTATTCTTCCTATGTTTAACATTAAGGAAACAACATCACTAGTTATACGCGGAGTTTAAAAGCCATTGTTTTCCTAATCTAAAATAATTGTTGAAGAATTATCTACACGAGAGTACTGCGGGCCTATTCCATAGCAGTCTAATATAATTCATTCGTATTTAAATTCATTTTAACTGAAATTTTGGGATAACGGATAATTCGTAATCAAAATGGATAACTATATTTTTCGAAAATGAGAAAAATAATTTAAAAACTCACGGTTTTGATATTCAAACTTCTATACGACGTGAAACGAAAGCTACAGATGTTTTTACTCGACTTGAGAAGCCGCTTTTTATGTAGTACATTTGCAATTATAATTAATTGTCAAAGCTAGGAGAATTAAAAAGCATTGACGTATACTCTGCGTATGAAAGCAATTATAATCACGTTACTTCGCTTATTCGTACAACGATAACAAATCTAAATTGCTTTTTGTGAATATGACAACGAATAAAAAGATGATTTATAATCTTAGTTTCGTTGTTTTATTTTATATTCTTCGAATCAGAAGCCGATGAAACCCTCCTTTGAAGTCTATTACTCCCTGGTCTTGTCTACCCCTCTCTGTATGGGTTAGTTTCAAAAAGCGCGATTCGTACGCCTCCTAACGATAGATATTTTCGGAGCGGGAGTTCGTCGAGCGAATATCTCTAGCAACCTTGGAGTTCGTCAAAAAAAACCTCGTCGTATGTGGAGAGAGAGAATTTCCAATTTTCCGTAGACAGGGGTTAATAAGTTGGACCGCTCCGATCTCGTAAAATTGGGAATTTTCCACATACAGAGAGGAGCGCTAAATGGAACATTAGAGTAGTAGACTTCAAAGGAGGGTTTCATCGGCTTCTGCCAAAGCACAAAAACGTCGTTTTAAGGGCAGAAGAGCCTTAACCTTTTCTAGTACATTAATTCCTACCGCATAAAACACTGTATGTTCTAAAGCTTTAAATTCTCATTTTCTTCGATATAAATAAAAAGATTTCAATATTTCTGATTTAATATAATATAATATAATGAATAATAAAATGATACAATATTAGCTTTCCCTTAATTTGGGATACAATCAAACAAAATATAGTCATAAAACTCATGGTTAACCAACAGTTAAAGTTATCTAAAGGTGTAATATAATGTAGACGTTAAACGCTTCAAAAGGTGCGAAATAAAGTTGTGAAATCATCGTGGCATTAGTGGTAAATATATCCTGTTCCGCTGTGCATGTTTGAAGATTCCACGTTCCAGAAGACGATTTACTATTTCCCTGAAAAAGAGCGAGAAAATTTGCAGATTTTTAGTCGTAACTCCACTTAAAGGTTTCCAGTTCCTTCAAATATCACTGTAATTAATATTCAGTCCTCTGGATTAAATAAATATTCTATGTGGTGAAATTAAAACTAATAATTAAAGGCCTAGGATTACTTCTGCCTGTCACCCTGGAAACAGACTCACCCTTCAGGCTTTCTCTTGCCATCTTACCCAAAGGTGAGCCCACTTCCAAGGGGAAGGCTGGATTGAAAGAAGTAAAACTACCACCAAATAGAAATTCAGTGAAAGCGAAAGCGTTCTATGTTATAAGCCCATCATCATCTATACTGGATATAGAGGCTCGTTCATACTTAAGGGCAAAATCGGTTCCAAAACCAAATCAACTCATTTAGCCATTCGTGGAAAACGCGCCTAACAAATATAATAAAACTACGTAAACTTCTTCCTTATAACATGGTTAACATGTGCGGGAAGGATCATCTCCGGATCGCTAGGCGAGATAATGATGTCAATATCTCATTGAAAATATATAGGTAGTAGTTGTGTAAAGTATTTGAATTTATATCTCCCAAATGACACCTTAAAATTGTCCAAAACTTTGCACGGGTTCTTACCTTGGTATATAGATTGGCTGTGCAAAATCTCATAAAAATCATTAGGGGGTTTTTACATGTTAATCCGCCCTTGTTTATTGCTGCACATATAGTAATCGTTGCTGGATGATACTGGTATTTATTTTTAAACCCCTCTCTCTCTCTCTTTCCCTCCTCTTCAGAGCTTTCGAGTGCCTGTCTAGTAGGCGATCTTTAGGTAAAGTTACCCTCGCAATCTAACCTTCCCAATACTCCAAAAGCCTAATCCACTAGAAAAACGTTTACAAATAAAGGTGGAAAAAAGACTTAACAGAGATCCGAGGATAATTTCAAATCTCATCCTTAGCCATGGGCCAAGTATACTGCAGAGAGACCCACAGCCCTTTAGTTTACCCTACACTGAACTAATCTCTTAACTACGTTTACATACTGCGACCGTAGAGCCATTTCCTACGCGTCCTACAGCACACTAAATAATAGCCGGGAATTTCATATCTAGAGCAAAAAAATATAGAGGCTGTTCTGGGTAAATCTGCAATATAATTTGTTCATGCGTTAACGAATCTTTTACTAAATATCGGGATAAAGCGTGATTGGCCGTAGACTCGTTAACGACGAGATTTTAAACACACTATGGATTCCAGTTAAGCCTACTGTTAAGTTGCATTCTCTCTTTAATTTGAAGAGAATGCGTTTCTAGTATTTACCAATAAATTTATACTTATTACTTGCTGAATCTATAGGATCCGCAATTATGAAAAGTTCATTAGTTCGGGCTTTCAAAATAAAATTAATATTAACCAATAAAGGAATTATACTTACTTTCTGAAGAATCAATTTTTATACAATATTAAAAGATATTGATTAGTGCATATTTAAAATATCAAAATATTAGTTAATAAATAATTCAACCCACCTTCAGCAGAATCCATTGGTTACACAATTATGAAAAGGTAATCATTGGTTTCCATTTATAATTAAATTATAATTAACCAATAAATGAATAATACTAACCTCCTGCAGTATCCATTTTATACAATATTTAAAAGGGATTGATTAGTGCTTATTTAAAATTTCCATATTATTAGTTGATAAATACTGATACCCACCAGCTGTATAATCCATTGGTTTGACAATTATGAAATGGTAATCATTAGTTCAAATTTAAAATTTGGTTATTATTAACCAATAAATGAATCATGCTTACCAGCTGCAAAATACATTTTTATGCAATTTTAAAAAGGCATTGATTAGTGCATATTTAAAATTTCAATAGTATTAGTTAATAAGTAATGATACCCACCACCTGCAGAATCCATTGGTTTGACAATAATAAGAAAAGTAATAATTGGTTTACAATTAAAATTATATTATTAGTAACTAATAAATGAATTATACTTACCACCTGAAGAATACATTTTTATACAAAAAAAGTCCTTGATTAGTGCGCATTAAAAACTTTAATAATATTAGTTATTATGATTATTAAATAATCATACCACCCTCTACAGAAACCATTGGTTACAGAATTATGAAAAGATATCACTGTTTTCATTTAAAAGAGTATCATTATTAACCAAATCATTAATTAAACTTTACTACTTCCTGTAGAATCCATTTTTATACAATATTAAAAAGGTATTGATTAGTGCATATTTAAAATTTCAATACTATTAGTTATTAAATAATAAGACCCACCAGCTGTAGGATCCATTAGTTTCACCATTAAGAAAAGGTAATCATTAGTTCTCATTTTAAGTTAAGATATTTTTAACCAATAAATGTAAAATACTTACAATCTGCAGAATCCATGGGTTCACATTTAAAATATATCAAAAATGTCTTTGCGAACAAAGACCCAGAAGGACATGTTATGGCCTTGAATGTCTGAAGTGACAGATATTTAATTTTCTTTTAAAACATTAAATTTAAATACAATTAAATTTTCTTTTAAAACATGAAATTTAAATACAATTAGATTTTCTTTTAAAACGAAATTAAAATATAATCACAATCTGGCACGATTTAGAGTTTCAAATTTCAATACAACTGATTTTATTCACTCGGAAATATTTAAGAAAAACATAACAGACGATTTTCTCCCATTGACGCTTAACATTAAATTTCGCTTAATTATTTTTCAGGGAAAACGTGTATTGAACTGTTATTTTTCAGTATAACGCGAGTCCACTTTATGTTTTCTTAGTTTAACCCGAATTTCCACGACTCGCAATTGAACGGATCGTTAAAAATACTCGCCGGTTTATTGGAATGGGTATATGATAAAGGGAAATGTGTTTTTTAAAGCCCGTTTAAAGTCACCTTCTTTTCTAGCTTAGCAGACGACGCAAACCATAACAATTTGTACTTTCAAAGCTATATTGCGCGCGCAAGCGGAGAGAATTTCAAAGCGACGAATTTTAGAGCGGATAAGCTTTTTAAATAAATTGTAATACTTTCATTTTTCTTTTCATTAAAACCGTACAATTAAAATGATGATTTCCATAAGGGACCACTAATTAGTTATTAGGAGTTATAAAAAAAAATCCATGAATTAGGTTTGTTCGTTTGCAACCCAAGTTAAAAATTAAAATATGGTGAATTTTTATTCCCTTTAAATTCCTTGTATAAGCATCCGTAAGCTAACATGAACGAATTGCCTCGACTAAAGTCGAGGAGTTGTAATAAAACATTATCCATGGATTAGGTTTGTTCGTTTGCAACCTAGATTAAAAATTAAAATATGGGGAATTTTTTTCCCTTTAAATTCCTTGATAAGCATTCATAAGCTAACATGAACGAGAACGAATTGCCTCGACTAAAGTCGAAGAGTTATAATAAAGCATTATCCATAGAAAACATTATCCATAGAAAACATTATCCAATTAAGGTATGAGATCAGATCATAGAACTTTGAGTCTATGCCTAAAGCCAAAGCTAAATTAAGTATATTTTTCTATCGAAATTTAATGTTAAGCGTCAATGGGAGAAAATCGTCTGTTATGTTTTTCTTAAATATTTCCGAGTGAATAAAATCAGTTGTATTGAAATTTGAAACTCTAAATCGTGCCAGATTGTGATTATATTTAAATTTCGTTTTAAAAGAAAATCTAATTGTATTTAAATTTCATGTTTTAAAAGAAAATTTAATTGTATTTAAATTTAATGTTTTAAAAGAAAATTAAATATCTGTCACTTCAGACATTCAAGGCCATAACATGTCCTTCTGGGTCTTTGTTCGCAAAGACATTTTTGATATAATATCTGTCACTTCAGTCTAACATGAAAGTGTTAACTTCTATATTAAAAGACTAGCCCTTTAAAAAGTGATTCAGTCAAATCTCTACATTTTTACCATTGCCCTTTAAACCCAATTAAAATTAATTTTTTCATAATTTTTGATGTTAATAGCTGCGGCAGCCGCACTTGATTCAGTCAAATCTCTACATTTTTACCATTGCCCTTTAATCCCAATTAAAAAAAATTTTTACATTATTTTTGATGTTAATAGCTGGGGCAGCCGCACTTGATTCAGTCAGATCTCTACATTTTTACCATTGCCCTTTAATCCCAATTAAAATTAATTTTTACATTATTTTTGATGTTAATATCTGGGGCAGACGCACTTGATTCAGTCAAATCTCTACATTTTTACCAGTGCCTCTTAATCCCAATTAAAATTAATTTTTTCATTATTTTTGATGTTAACAGCTGGGGCAGCCGCACTTGATTCAGTCAGATCTCTACATTTTTACCATTGCCCTTTAATCCCAATTCAAATTAATTATTTCACAATTTTTGATGTTAATAGCTGGGGCAGCCTCACTTGATTCAGTCAAATTTCTACATTTTTACCAGTGCCCTTTAATCCCAATTAAAATTTATTTTTTCATTATTTTTGATGTTAATAGCTGGGGCAGCCGCACTTGATTCAGTCAGATCTATACATTTTTACCATTGCCCTTTAAACCCAATTAAAATTAATTATTTCACAATTTTTGATGTTAATAGCTGGGGCAGCCTCACTTGATTCAGTCAAATTTCTACATTTTTACCAGTGCCCTTTAATCCCAATTAAAATTTATTTTTTCATTATTTTTGATGTTAATAGCTGGGGCAGCCTCACTTGATTCAGTCAAACCTCTACATTTTTACCAGTGCCCTTTAATCCCAATTAAAATTAATTTTTACATTATTTTTGATGTTAATAGCTGGGGCAGCCGCACTTGATTCAGTCAGATCTCTACATTTGTACCATTGCCCTTTAAACCCAATTAAAATTAATTTTTTCATAATTTTTGATGTTAATAGCTGGGGCAGCCGCACTTGATTCAGTCAAATCTCTACATTTTTACCATTGCCCTTTAATCCCAATTAAAATTAATTTTTTCCTTATTTTTGATGTTAATAGCTGGGGCAGCCGCACTTGATTCAGTCAAATCTCTACATTTTTACCATTGCCCTTTAATCCCAATTAAAATTAATTTTTACATTTTTTTGATGTTAATAGCTGGGGCAGCCGCACTTGATTTAGTCAAATTTCTACATTTTTACCATTGCCCTTTAAACCCAATTAAAATTAATTTTTTCATAATTTTTGATGTTAATGGCTGGGGCAGCCGCACTTGATTTAGTCAAATTTCTACATTTTTACCATTGCCCTTTAAACCCAATTAAAATTAATTTTTTCATAATTTTTGATGTTAATAGCTGGGGCAGCCTCACTTGATTCAGTCAGATCTCTACATTTTCCCCATTGCCCTTTAAACCCAATTAAAATTAATTTTTTCATCAATTTTGATGTTAATACCTCCGACAGCCGCAGCGAAATCATTATATTTTCCCCATTGCCCTTTAAACCAAATTTAAATTAAATTTTTCATCAATTTTGATGTTAATACCTCCGACAGCCGCAGTGAAATCTTTATATTTTCCCCATTGCCCTTTAAACCAAATTTAAATTAATTATTTCAGCAATTTTGATGTTAATACCTCCGACAGCCGCAATGAAATCTTTATATTTTCCCCATTGCCCTTTAAACCAAATTTAAATTAATTATTTCAGCAATTTTGATGTTAATACCTCCGACAGCCGCAGCGAAATCTTTATATTTTCCCCATTGCCCTTTAAACCAAATTCCAATTAATTTTTTCATTATTTTTGATGTTAATACCTTCCTTATTGCCGTTCGGAATGGCAAGTCGTTCGGAATTTCAATCATTTTTAAAAAGGAGAGTACTTTTAAGGCGGAGAAATTGAAAATTAATGTTATTCTATGGGATTTAGATTTTTTGCAAGAGACTTACCTTTCAGATTTATTTTCTAATGCTTCCAAATATTTTACAGGCTTTATTTTAAGACTAATTTCATAATTTTATACCGATTAGTTTGGTCACAGTCTATAAACGGCAAAAATATGAAGAAGGAGAAATTAAGTCATTAGAGTTCAATACCCATAGCCTCCAAATCAAGCGCGCGCGCTCGTGCTCGTGATTTTAAAAAGCCATATAAAACCTAAGCCTAATTTGTCAAATTAGGCTTAGGTTTTTGGCGAATCTATTTCTCCGCCTTGTTGTTCCCTCCGTTTTCATAAATAGATTGTGGGCCATCTAATTGGTGTAAAATTATGAAATTAGTCTTAAAATAAAGCTCGAATCTTAATTCATACCACACGGAAAATCCAAGTCTGAAAAATATCCGGAAGTATTAGAAAATAAATCTGAAAGGTAAGCCACTTTCAAAAAACCAAATCCCATAGAATAACATTACGATTTGGCCATGCGCGAAACCAGCTAAGTACCAAAAAAAGGGTCAACTTTAGAATTAATTTTAAAATACTTAGACTTAATATTTTTAAATGAAACTTGAAAAGTTCAACATTCGAACCTTGCTCTACCATTTAAAAGTGATTATATCTGTAACAAATAATTCCTCTTTTAGTTCTGTCAATCACTGGACTTGTCCTCGAAAGAGTCGATTTTAATGTTATTCTATGGGAGAATGGAGCGTTTTGATTGGCTAGAGACTGAATTTTTTAGGAAATCAAAATAGCATTACAGATGATGATGGGCCCAATACATAGAACCCTACCGGGTTCTAAGAATTAGGTTATTATTAACCAATAAATAAATCATACTGCAGAATCCATTTTTAAACAATTTTAGAAAGGTATTGATTAGTGCATAAACAAAATTTCAATATTATTAGTTATTTAATAATTATACCCACCACCTGCAGAATCCATTGGTTTCACAATTATAAAAGGTAATCATTAGTTCACATTACAAATAGGTTATTATTAACCAATAAATGAATTCTACTTACCACCTACAGATTGCATTTTTATACCATTTTAGAAAGGTATTTATTAGTGCATATTTAAACTCTTAATATTAATAGTTAATAAATAAGAATACCCACCTACTGCAGAATCCATTGGTTATACAATTATGAAAAGGTAAGCATTAGTTCTCATTTAATATTAGATAATTATTAACCAATAAGCGAATCATACTTACAACCTGCAGAATCCAATGGTAACACAATAATGAAAGATTTTGATTAGTTCACCTTTAATATATCAAAAATGTCTTTGCGAACAAAGACCCAGAAGGACATGTTATGGCCTTGAATGTCTGAAGTGACAGATATTTAATTTTCTTTTAAAACATTAAATTTAAATACAATTAAATTTTCTTTTAAATCATGAAATTTAAATACAATTAGATTTTCTTTTAAAACGAAATTTAAATATAATCACAATCTGGCACGATTTAGAGTTTCAAATTTCAAAACAACTGGTTTATTCACTCGGAAATATTTAAGAAAAACCATAAAAGACGATTTTCTCCCATTGACGCTTAACATTAAATTTGGCTTAATTATTTTTCAGGGAAAACGTGTATTGAACTGTTATTTTTCAGTATAACGCGAGTCCACTTTTTGTTTAACCCGAATTTCCACGACTCGCAATTGAACGGATCGTTAAAAATACTCGCCGGTTTATTGGAATGGGTATATGATAAAGGAAAATGTGTTTTTTAAAGCCCGTTTAAAGTCACCTTCTTTTCTAACTTAGCAGACGACGCAAACCATAACAATTTGTACTTTCAAAGCTATATTGTGCGCGCAAGGGAAGAGAATTTCAAAGCGACGAATTTTAGAGCGGATAAGGTTTTTAAATAAATTGTAATACTTTCATTTTTCTTTTCATTAAAACCGTACAATTAAAATGATGATTTCCATAAGGGACCACTAATTAGTTATTAGGAGTTATAATAAAACATTATCCATGGATTAGGTTTGTTCGTTTGCAACCTAGATTAAAAATTAAAATATGGGGAATTTTTTTCCCTTTAAATTCCTTGATAAGCATTCATAAGCTAACATGAACGAATTGCCTCGGCTAAAGTCGAGGAGTTATAACAAAACATTATCCATGGATTAGGTTTGTTCGTTTGCAACCTAAATTAAAAATTAAAATATGGGGATTTTTTTTCCCTTTAAATTCCTTGTATAAGCATTCATAAGCTAACATGAACGAATTGCCTCGACTAAAGTCGAGGAGTTATAATAAAGCATTATCCATAGAAAACATTATCCAATTAAGGTATGAGATCAGATCATAGAACTTTGATTCTATGCCTAAAGCCAAAGCTAAATTAAGTATATTTTTCTATCGAACGAAAAGTTTCGTTTTGTTTGACACGTAATCCCTGAAAAATAATTAAGCGAAATTCTTAGAACCCGGTAGGGTTCTATGTATTGGGCCCATCATCATCTGTAATGTTATTTTGATTTCCTTAAAAAAATGGACCTTTAGCCAATCAGAACGCTACATTTCCCCATTGAAATAACATTAAAATCGACTCTTTCGAGGACATGTCCCTTGCATCGCAGAACTAAAAGAGGAATTATTTGTTACGGTTAAAATCAATTTTAAGTGGTAGAGCAAGGTTCGAATGTTGAACTTTTCAAGTTTCATTTAAAAATATTAAGTCTAAGTATTTTAAAATTAATTCTGAAGTTGACCCTTTTTTTGGTACTTAGCTGGTTTCGCGCATGGCCAAATTCGTAATGTTATTCTATGGGATTTGGTTTTTTGAAAGTGGCTTACCTTTCAGATTTATTTTCTAATACTTCCGGATATTTTTCAGACTTGGATTTTCCGTGTGGTATGAATTAAGTTTCGAGCTTCATTTTAAGACTAATTTCATAATTTTACACCGATTAGTTGGCCCACAGTCTATTCATGAAAACGGAGGAAAAAGTAAGGCGGAGAAATAGATTCGCCAAAAACCTAAGCCTAATTTGACAAATTAGGCTTAGGTTTTATATGGCTTTTTAAAATCACGAGCACGAGCGCGCGCGCTTGATTTGGAGGCTATGGGTATTGAACTCTAATGACTTAATTTCTCCTTCTTCATATTTTTGCCGTTTATAGACTGTGACCAAACTAATGGGTATAAAATTATGAAATTAGTCTTAAAATAAAGCCTGTAAAATATTTGGAAGCATTAGAAAATAAATCTGAAAGGTAAGTCTCTTGCAAAAAATCTAAATCTCATAGAATAACATTAATTTTCAATTTCTCCGCCTTAAAAGTACTCTCCTTTTTAAAAATGAGTGAAATTCCGAACGACTTGCCATTCCGAACGGCAATAAGGAAGGTATTAACATCAAAAATAATGAAAAAATTAATTGGAATTTGGTTTAAAGGGCAATGGGGAAAATATAAAGATTTCGCTGCGGCTGTCGGAGGTATTAACATCAAAATTGCTGAAATAATTAATTTAAATTTGGTTTAAAGGGCAATGGGGAAAATATAAAGATTTCACTGCGGCTGTCGGAGGTATTAACATCAAAATTGATGAAAAATTTAATTTAAATTTGGTTTAAAGGGCAATGGGGAAAATATAATGATTTCGCTGCGGCTCTCGGAGGTATTAACATCAAAATTGATGAAAAAATTCATTTTAATTGGGTTTAAAGGGCAATGGGGAAAATATAATGATTTCGCTGCGGCTGTCGGAGGTATTAACATAAAAAATTATGAAAAAATTAATTTTAATTGGGATTAAAGGGCACTGGTAAAAATGTAGAGATTTGACTGGAATCAAGTGCGGCTGCCGCAGCTATTAACATCAAAAATTATGAAAAAATTAATTTTAATTGGGATTAAAGGGCACTGGTAAAAATGTAGAGATTTTACTGAATCGAGTGCGGCTCCCCCAGCTATTAACATCAAAAATAATGTAAAAATTAATTTTAATTGGGATTAAAGGGCAATGTTAAAATGTAGAGATTTGACTGAATCAAGTGCGGCTCCCCCAGCTATTAACATCAAAAATAATGTAAAAATTTTTTTAAATTGGAATTAAAGGGCAATGGTAAAAATGTAGAGATTTGACTGAATCAAGTGCGGCTGCCCCAGCTATTATCTTCAAAAATAATGTAAAAATTAATTTTAATTGGGATTAAAGGGCAATGGTAAAAATGTAGAGATTTGACTGAATCAAGTGCGGCTGCCGCAGCTATTAACATCAAAAATAATGAAAAAAATAATTTTAATTGGGATTAAAGGGCAATGGTAAAAATGTAGAGATTTGACTGAATCAAGTGCGGCTGCCCTAGCTATTAACATCAAAAATAATGAAAAAATTAATTTTAATTGGGATTAAAGGGCACTGGTAAAAATGTAGAGGTTTGACTGAATCAAGTGAGGCTGCCCCAGCTATTAACATCAAAAATAATTAAAAAATTAATTTTAATTGGAATTAAAGGGCACTGGTAAAAATGTTGAAATTTGACTGAATCAGGTGAGGCTGCCCCAGCTATTAACATCAAAAATTGTGAAATAATTAATTTTAATTGGGATTAAAGGGCAATGTTAAAATGTAGGGATTTGACTGAATCAAGTGCGGCTCCCCCAGCTATTAACATCAAAAATAATGTAAAATTTTTTTTTAATTGGAATTAAAGGGCAATGGTAAAAATGTAGAGATTTGACTGAATCAAGTGCGGCTGCCGCAGCTATTAACATCAAAAATAATGAAAAAATTAATTTTAATTGGGATTAAAGGGCAATGGTAAAAATGTAGAGATTTGACTGAATCAAGTGCGGCTGCCCCAGCTATTAACATCAAAAATAATGTAAAAATTAATTTTAATTGGGATTAAAGGGCACTGGTAAAAATGTAGAGATTTGACTGAATCAAGTGCAGCTGCCCCAGCTATTAACATCAAAAATAATGTAAAAATTAATTTTAATTGGGATTAAAGGGCAATGTTAAAATGTAGAGATTTGACTGAATCAAGTGCGGCTCCCCCAGCTATTAACATCAAAAATAATGTAAAAATTTTTTTTAATTGGAATTAAAGGGCAATGGTAAAAATGTAGAGATTTGACTGAATCAAGTGCGGCTGCCGCAGCTATTAACATCAAAAATAATGAAAAAATTAATTTTAATTGGGATTAAAGGGCAATGGTAAAAATGTAGAGATTTGACTGAATCAAGTGCGGCTGCCCCAGCTATTAACATAAAAAATAATGAAAAAATTAATTTTAATTGGGATTAAAGGGCAATGGTAAAAATGTAGAGATTTGACTGAATCAAGTGCGGCTGCCCCAGCTATTAACATCAAAAATAATGAAAAAATTAATTTTAATTGGGATTAAAGGGCAATGTTAAAATGTAGAGATTTGACTGAATCAAGTGCGGCTGCCGCAGCTATTAACATCAAAAATAATGAAAAAATTAGCTTTAATTGGGATTAAAGGGCAATGGTAAAAATGTAGAGATTTGACTGAATCAAGTGCGGCTGCCGCAGCTATTAACATTTAAAATTATGAAAAAATTTATTTTAATTGGGTTTAAAGGGCAATGGTAAAAATGTAGAGATTTGACTGAATCACTTTTTAAAGGGCTAGTCTTTTAATATAGAAGTTAACACTTTCGTGTTAGACTGAAGTGACAGATATTATATCAAAAATGTCTTTGCGAACAAAGACCCAGAAGGACATGTTATGGCCTTGAATGTCTGAAGTGACAGATATTTAATTTTCTTTTAAAACATTAAATTTAAATACAATTAAATTTTCTTTTAAAACATGAAATTTAAATACAATTAGATTTTCTTTTAAAACGAAATTTAAATATAATCACAATCTGGCACGATTTAGAGTTTCAAATTTCAATACAACTGATTTTATTCACTCGGAAATATTTAAGAAAAACATAACAGACGATTTTCTCCCATTGACGCTTAACATTAAATTTCGCATGATTATTTTTCAGGGATTACGTGTCAAACAAAAGGAAACTTTTCGTTCGATAGAAAAATATACTTAATTTAGCTTTGGCTTTAGGCTAGACTCAAAGTTCTATGATCTGATCTCATACCTTAATTGGATAATGTTTTCTATGGATAATGCTTTATTATAACTCTTCGACTTTAGTCGAGGCAATTCGTTCATGTTAGCTTATGAATGCTTATCAAGGAATTTAAAGGGAAAAAAATTCCCCATATTTTAATTTTTAATCTAGGTTGCAAACGAACAAACCTAATCCATGGATAATGTTTTATTACAACTCCTCGACTTTAGTCGAGGCAATTCGTTCATGTTAGCTTACGGATGCTTATACAAGGAATTTAAAGGGAATAAAAATTCCCCATATTTTAATTTTTAATTTGGATTGCAAACGAACAAACCTAATCCATGGATAATGTTTTTTTTATAACTCCTAATAACTAATTAGTGGTCCCTTATGGAAATCATCATTTTAATTGTACGGTTTTAATGAAAAGAAAAATGAAAGTATTACAATTTATTTAAAAACCTTATCCGCTCTAAAATTCGTCGCTTTGAAATTCTCTTCCCTCGCGCGCGCAATATAGCTTTGAAAGTACAAATTGTTATGGTTTGCGTCGTCTGCTAAGTTAGAAAAGAAGGTGACTTTAAACGGGCTTTAAAAAACACATTTCCCTTTATCATATACCCATTCCAATAAACCGGGAGTATTTTTAACGATCCGTTCAATTGCGAGTCGTGGAAATTCGGGTTAAACTAAGAAAACATAAAGTGGACTCACGTTATACTGAAAAATAACAGTTCAATACACGTTTTCCCTGAAAAATAATCAAGCGAAATTTAATGTTAAGCGTCAATGGGAGAAAATCGTCTGTTATGTTTTTCTTAAATATTTCCGAGTGAATAAAATCAGTTGTATTGAAATTTGAAACTCTAAATCGTGCCAGATTGTGATTATATTTAAATTTCGTTTTAAAAGAAAATCTAATTGTATTTAAATTTCATGTTTTAAAAGAAAATTTAATTGTATTTAAATTTAATGTTTTAAAAGAAAATTAAATATCTGTCACTTCAGACATTCAAGGCCATAACATGTCCTTCTGGGTCTTTGTTCGCAAAGACATTTTTGATATAATTTAATGTTAAGCGTCAATGGGAGAAAATAGTCTGTTATGTTTTTTCTTAAATATTTCCGAGTGAATAAAATCAGTTGTTTTGAAATTTGAAACTCTAAATCGTGCCAGATTGTGATTATATTTAAATTTCGTTTTAAAAGAAAATCTAATTGTATTTAAATTTCATGTTTTAAAAGAAAATTTAATTGTATTTAAATTTAATGTTTTACCATTGCCCTTTAATCCCAATTAAAATTAATTTTTACATTATTTTTGATGTTAATAGCTGGGTCAGCCGCACTTGATTCAGTCAAATCTCTACATTTTTACCATTGCCCTTTAATCCCAATTAAAATTACTTTTTTCCTTATTTTTGATGTTAATAGCTAGGGCAGCCGCACTTGATTCAGTAAAATCTCTACATTTTTACCATTGCCCTTTAATCCCAATTAAAATTACTTTTTTCCTTATTTTTGATGTTAATAGCTGGGGCAGCCGCACTTGATTCAGTCAAATCACTACATTTTTACCAGTGCCCTTTAATCCCAATTAAAATTAATTTTTTTATAATTTTTGATGTTAATAGCTGGGGCAGTCGCACTTGATTCAGTCAAATCTCTACATTTTTACCATTGCCCTTTAATCCCAATTAAAATTAATTTTTTCATTATTTTTGATGTTAATAGCTGGGGCAGCCGCACTTGATTCAGTCAAATCTCTACATTTTTACCAGTGCCCTTTAATTAGGGCTGGGCGAGTACTCGATTGATTCGAGTAACTCGATCGAGTACCGAGTCGAGTACTCGACTCGGTACTCGATCGACCTCATTTTACTACTCGTGACGAGTATCGAGTATTGGTTTTACTACTCGACAAACTACTCGATAAGCATTCGCGATAAGAATTCGCGGAACCCATTAGAAGCTCGGCAAGGCTAGTAAATAGAAATTAATATCGAATTCGTACACAAAGGAAAGTTAAGAAAAAAAATAATGGACATGAAAATGCTCAGGCTGGCTCTTCGCCGCCTTCTGCAGAGATACAAAAGTCTAGAGAGGGGTTGTCAAGTAGCACAGTTATATTTTTTGGGAAAATTAATGGTGCGGACGACGCGATAGAGGCTATTTGAAAATTGAAAATAGCGCCTCTATCGCGTCGTCTGCTCCATCAATTTTTACTAAAAATTATAACTGCCACCTGACAACCCCTCTCTAGACTTTCTTACCTCTCCAGGCGGTGAAATGGAATTTTTTGGCGGGATAGGACCTGCCTGGACCCTGCAAGCGTTTTAGTTTTAGTTTGGATTTCTGTCTTCTGAAGTTTTAATACAAATCCTGCAGGCAATTGAGCTTATATTCTTTTGGATTTTTACTTTTGGGTCGTAAGGTGGGAAACTGGAACTTTCTTTGCAAGCACTGATTATTTCTACATGAAAATCTAAAAGTTCCTGAATCTAAACAGTGAAATTTTCTAACTTTTGTTCTGACTGATCTCTACTTCATGTAATGTGATATAACACAAAAAGCGTTAACAGTTGTAAAAGTTTAAAATATGATTTTCTTTATATTGTTATTGTTAATGTGGAATGGTTAAACCTAAGCTCACTCCTTAATTAGTTAATACTCGCGAGTACTCGAGTGCATGAAAATTAACCAAGGCCCAACTACTCGATACTCGACACAACATTTAATACTCGACTCGGTACTCGACAACGAAAATTTTTGGTACTCGATACTCGACTCGGTACCCTAAAAGTACTACTCGCCCAGCCCTACCTTTAATCCAATTAAAATTAATTTTTTCATAATTTTAGATGTTAATACCTCCGACAGCCGCACTTGATTCCAGTCAAATCTCTACATTTTTACCAGTGCCCTTTAATCCCAATTAAAATAAATTTTTTCATTATTTTTGATGTTAATAGCTGGGGCAGCCGCACTTGATTCAGTTAAATCTCTACATTTTTACCAGTGCCCTTTAATCCCAATTAAAATTAATTTTTTCATAATTTTTGATGTTAATAGCTGCGCCAGCCGCACTTGATTCAGTCAAATCTCTACATTTTTACCATTGCCCTTTAAACCTAATTTAAATTAATTTTTTCATAATTTTTAATGTTAATAGCTGCGGCAGCCGCACTTGATTCAGTCAAATCTCTATATTTTTACCATTGCCCTTTAAACCCAATTAAAATAAATTTTTTCACAATTTTTGATGTTAATAGCTGGGGCAGCCGCACTTGATTCAGTCAAATCTCTACATTTTTACCATTGCCCTTTAATCCCAATTAAAATTAATTTTTTCATAATTTTTGATGTTAATAGCTGCGCCAGCCGCACTTGATTCAGTCAAATCTCTACATTTTTACCATTGCCCTTTAAACCTAATTTAAATTAATTTTTTCATAATTTTTAATGTTAATAGCTGCGGCAGCCGCACTTGATTCAGTCAAATCTCTATATTTTTACCATTGCCCTTTAAACCCAATTAAAATAAATTTTTTCACAATTTTTGATGTTAATAGCTGGGGCAGCCGCACTTGATTCAGTCAAATCTCTACATTTTTACCATTGCCCTTTAATCCCAATTAAAATTACTTTTTTCCTTATTTTTGATGTTAATAGCTGGGGCAGCCGCACTTGATTCATTCAAATCTCTAAATTTTTACCATTGCCCTTTAATCCCAATTAAAATTACTTTTTTCCTTATTTTCGATGTTAATAGCTTGGGCAGCCGCACTTGATTCAGTCAAATCTCTACATTTTTACCAGTGCCCTTTAATCCCAATTAAAATTAATTTTTTCATAATTTTTGATGTTAATAGCTGGGGCAGTCGCACTTGATTCAGTCAAATCTCTACATTTTTACCATTGCCCTTTAATCCCAATTAAAATTAATTTTTTCATTATTTTTGATGTGAATAGCTGGGGCAGCCGCACTTGACTCAGTCAAATCTCTACATTTTTACCAGTGCCCTTTAATCCCAATTAAAATTAATTTTTTCATAATTTTAGATGTTAATAACTCCGACAGCCGCACTTGATTCCAGTCAAATCTCTACATTTTTACCAGTGCCCTTTAATTCCAATTAAAATTAATTTTTTCATAATTTTTGATGTTAATAGCTGCGGCAGCCGCACTTGATTCAGTCAGATCTCTACATTTTTACCATTGCCCTTTAAACCCAATTAAAATAAATTTTTTCACAATTTTTGATGTTAATAGCTGGTGCAGCCGCACTTGATTCAGTCAAATCTCTACATTTTTACCATTGCCCTTTAATCCCAATTAAAATTAATTTTTTCATAATTTTTAATGTTAATAGCTGCGGCAGCCTCACTTGATTCAGTCAGATCTCTACATTTTTACCATTGCCCTTTAAACCTAATTAAAATTAATTTTTTCATAATTTTTAATGTTAATAGCTGCGGCAGCCGCACTTGATTCAGTCAAATCTCTACATTTTTACCAGTGCCCTTTAATCCCAATTAAAATTAATTTTTTTATAATTTTTGATGTTAATAGCTGCGGCAGCCGCACTTGATTCAATCAGATCTCTACATTTTTACCATTGCCCTTTAAACCCAATTAAAATAAATTTTTACATTGTTTTTGATGTTAATAGCTGGGGCAGCCGCACTTGATTCAGTCAAATCTCTACATTTTTACCATTGCCCTTTAATCCCAATTAAAATTACTTTTTTCCTTATTTTTGATGTTAATAGCTGGTTCAGCCGCACTTGATTCAGTCAAATCTCTACATTTTTACCATTGCCCTTTAATCCCAATTAAAATTACTTTTTTCCTTATTTTTGATGTTAATAGCTGGGGCAGCCGCACTTGATTCAGTCAAATCTCTACATTTTTACCATTGCCCTTTAATCCCAATTAAAATTAATTTTTTCATTATTTTTGATGTTAATAGCTGGGGCAGCCGCACTTGATTCAGTCAAATCTCTACATTTTTACCAGTGCCCTTTAATCCAATTAAAATTAATTTTTTCATAATTTTAGATGTTAATACCTCCGACAGCCGCACTTGATTCCAGTCAAATCTCTACATTTTTACCATTGCCCTTTAATCCCAATTAAAATTAATTTTTTCATAATTTTTGATGTTAATAGCTGCGCCAGCCGCACTTGATTCAGTCAAATCTCTACATTTTTACCATTGCCCTTTAAACCTAATTTAAATTAATTTTTTCATAATTTTTAATGTTAATAGCTGCGGCAGCCGCACTTGATTCAGTCAAATCTCTATATTTTTACCATTGCCCTTTAAACCCAATTAAAATAAATTTTTTCACAATTTTTGATGTTAATAGCTGGGGCAGCCGCACTTGATTCAGTCAAATCTCTACATTTTTACCATTGCCCTTTAATCCCAATTAAAATTACTTTTTTCCTTATTTTTGATGTTAATAGCTGGGGCAGCCGCACTTGATTCATTCAAATCTCTAAATTTTTACCATTGCCCTTTAATCCCAATTAAAATTACTTTTTTCCTTATTTTCGATGTTAATAGCTTGGGCAGCCGCACTTGATTCAGTCAAATCTCTACATTTTTACCAGTGCCCTTTAATCCCAATTAAAATTAATTTTTTCATAATTTTTGATGTTAATAGCTGGGGCAGTCGCACTTGATTCAGTCAAATCTCTACATTTTTACCATTGCCCTTTAATCCCAATTAAAATTAATTTTTTCATTATTTTTGATGTGAATAGCTGGGGCAGCCGCACTTGACTCAGTCAAATCTCTACATTTTTACCAGTGCCCTTTAATCCCAATTAAAATTAATTTTTTCATAATTTTAGATGTTAATAACTCCGACAGCCGCACTTGATTCCAGTCAAATCTCTACATTTTTACCAGTGCCCTTTAATTCCAATTAAAATTAATTTTTTCATAATTTTTGATGTTAATAGCTGCGGCAGCCGCACTTGATTCAGTCAGATCTCTACATTTTTACCATTGCCCTTTAAACCCAATTAAAATAAATTTTTTCACAATTTTTGATGTTAATAGCTGGTGCAGCCGCACTTGATTCAGTCAAATCTCTACATTTTTACCATTGCCCTTTAATCCCAATTAAAATTAATTTTTTCATAATTTTTAATGTTAATAGCTGCGGCAGCCTCACTTGATTCAGTCAGATCTCTACATTTTTACCATTGCCCTTTAAACCTAATTAAAATTAATTTTTTCATAATTTTTAATGTTAATAGCTGCGGCAGCCGCACTTGATTCAGTCAAATCTCTACATTTTTACCAGTGCCCTTTAATCCCAATTAAAATTAATTTTTTTATAATTTTTGATGTTAATAGCTGCGGCAGCCGCACTTGATTCAATCAGATCTCTACATTTTTACCATTGCCCTTTAAACCCAATTAAAATAAATTTTTACATTGTTTTTGTTGTTAATAGCTGGGGCAGCCGCACTTGATTCAGTCAAATCTCTACATTTTTACCATTGCCCTTTAATCCCAATTAAAATTACTTTTTTCCTTATTTTTGATGTTAATAGCTGGTTCAGCCGCACTTGATTCAGTCAAATCTCTACATTTTTACCATTGCCCTTTAATCCCAATTAAAATTACTTTTTTCCTTATTTTTGATGTTAATAGCTGGGGCAGCCGCACTTGATTCAGTCAAATCTCTACATTTTTACCATTGCCCTTTAATCCCAATTAAAATTAATTTTTTCATTATTTTTGATGTTAATAGCTGGGGCAGCCGCACTTGATTCAGTCAAATCTCTACATTTTTACCAGTGCCCTTTAATCCAATTAAAATTAATTTTTTCATAATTTTAGATGTTAATACCTCCGACAGCCGCACTTGATTCCAGTCAAATCTCTACATTTTTACCAGTGCCCTTTAATCCCAATTAAAATTAATTTTTTCATTATTTTTGATGTTAATAGCTGGGGCAGCCGCACTTGATTCAGTCAAATCTCTACATTTTTACCAGTGCCCTTTAATCCCAATTAAAATTAATTTTTTCATAATTTTTGATGTTAATAGCTGCGCCAGCCGCACTTGATTCAGTCAAATCTCTACATTTTTACCATTGCCCTTTAAACCTAATTTAAATTAATTTTTTCATAATTTTTAATGTTAATAGCTGCGGCAGCCGCACTTGATTCAGTCAAATCTCTATATTTTTACCATTGCCCTTTAAACCCAATTAAAATAAATTTTTTCACAATTTTTGATGTTAATAGCTGGGGCAGCCGCACTTGATTCAGTCAAATCTCTACATTTTTACCATTGCCCTTTAATCCCAATTAAAATTACTTTTTTCCTTATTTTTGATGTTAATAGCTGGGGCAGCCGCACTTGATTCATTCAAATCTCTAAATTTTTACCATTGCCCTTTAATCCCAATTAAAATTACTTTTTTCCTTATTTTCGATGTTAATAGCTGGGGCAGCCGCACTTGATTCAGTCAAATCTCTACATTTTTACCAGTGCCCTTTAATCCCAATTAAAATTAATTTTTTCATAATTTTTGATGTTAATAGCTGGGGCAGTCGCACTTGATTCAGTCAAATCTCTACATTTTTACCATTGCCCTTTAATCCCAATTAAAATTAATTTTTTCATTATTTTTGATGTGAATAGCTGGGGCAGCCGCACTTGACTCAGTCAAATCTCTACATTTTTACCAGTGCCCTTTAATCCCAATTAAAATTAATTTTTTCATAATTTTAGATGTTAATAACTCCGACAGCCGCACTTGATTCCAGTCAAATCTCTACATTTTTACCAGTGCCCTTTAATTCCAATTAAAATTAATTTTTTCATAATTTTTGATGTTAATAGCTGCGGCAGCCGCACTTGATTCAGTCAGATCTCTACATTTTTACCATTGCCCTTTAAACCCAATTAAAATAAATTTTTTCACAATTTTTGATGTTAATAGCTGGTGCAGCCGCACTTGATTCAGTCAAATCTCTACATTTTTACCATTGCCCTTTAATCCCAATTAAAATTAATTTTTTCATAATTTTTAATGTTAATAGCTGCGGCAGCCTCACTTGATTCAGTCAGATCTCTACATTTTTACCATTGCCCTTTAAACCTAATTAAAATTAATTTTTTCATAATTTTTAATGTTAATAGCTGCGGCAGCCGCACTTGATTCAGTCAAATCTCTACATTTTTACCAGTGCCCTTTAATCCCAATTAAAATTAATTTTTTCATAATTTTTGATGTTAATAGCTGCGGCAGCCGCACTTGATTCAATCAGATCTCTACATTTTTACCATTGCCCTTTAAACCCAATTAAAATAAATTTTTACATTGTTTTTGATGTTAATAGCTGGGGCAGCCGCACTTGATTCAGTCAAATCTCTACATTTTTACCATTGCCCTTTAATCCCAATTAAAATTACTTTTTTCCTTATTTTTGATGTTAATAGCTGGTTCAGCCGCACTTGATTCAGTCAAATCTCTACATTTTTACCATTGCCCTTTAATCCCAATTAAAATTACTTTTTTCCTTATTTTTGATGTTAATAGCTGGGGCAGCCGCACTTGATTCAGTCAAATCTCTACATTTTTACCAGTGCCCTTTAATCCCAATTAAAATAATTTTTTTTAATAATTTTTGATGTTAATAGCTGGGGCAGTCGCACTTGATTCAGTCAAATCTCTACATTTTTACCATTGCCCTTTAATCCCAATTAAAATTACTTTTTTCCTTATTTTTGATGTTAATAGCTAGGGCAGCCGCACTTGATTCAGTAAAATCTCTACATTTTTACCATTGCCCTTTAATCCCAATTAAAATTACTTTTTTCCTTATTTTTGATGTTAATAGCTGGGGCAGCCGCACTTGATTCAGTCAAATCTCTACATTTTTACCAGTGCCCTTTAATCCCAATTAAAATTAATTTTTTCATAATTTTTGATGTTAATAGCTGGGGCAGTCGCACTTGATTCAGTCAAATCTCTACATTTTTACCATTGCCCTTTAATCCCAATTAAAATTAATTTTTTCATTATTTTTGATGTTAATAGCTGGGGCAGCCGCACTTGATTCAGTCAAATCTCTACATTTTTACCAGTGCCCTTTAATCCAATTAAAATTAATTTTTTCATAATTTTAGATGTTAATACCTCCGACAGCCGCACTTGATTCCAGTCAAATCTCTACATTTTTACCAGTGCCCTTTAATCCCAATTAAAATTAATTTTTTCATTATTTTTGATGTTAATAGCTGGGGCAGCCGCACTTGATTCAGTTAAATCTCTACATTTTTACCAGTGCCCTTTAATCCCAATTAAAATTAATTTTTTCATAATTTTTGATGTTAATAGCTGCGCCAGCCGCACTTGATTCAGTCAAATCTCTACATTTTTACCATTGCCCTTTAAACCTAATTTAAATTAATTTTTTCATAATTTTTAATGTTAATAGCTGCGGCAGCCGCACTTGATTCAGTCAAATCTCTATATTTTTACCAGTGCCCTTTAATCCCAATTAAAATTAATTTTTTCATAATTTTTGATGTTAATAGCTGCGGCAGCCGCACTTGATTCAGTCAGATCTCTACATTTTTACCATTGCCCTTTAAACCCAATTAAAATAAATTTTTTCACAATTTTTGATGTTAATAGCTGGGGCAGCCGCACTTGATTCAGTCAAATCTTTACATTTTTACCATTGCCCTTTAATCCCAATTAAAATTACTTTTTTCCTTATTTTTGATGTTAATAGCTGGGGCAGCCGCACTTGATTCATTCAAATCTCTAAATTTTTACCATTGCCCTTTAATCCCAATTAAAATTACTTTTTTCCTTATTTTCGATGTTAATAGCTGGGCCAGCCGCACTTGATTCAGTCAAATCTCTACATTTTTACCAGTGCCCTTTAATCCCAATTAAAATTAATTTTTTCATAATTTTTGATGTTAATAGCTGGGGCAGTCGCACTTGATTCAGTCAAATCTCTACATTTTTACCATTGCCCTTTAATCCCAATTAAAATTAATTTTTTCATTATTTTTGATGTGAATAGCTGGGGCAGCCGCACTTGACTCAGTCAAATCTATACATTTTTACCAGTGCCCTTTAATCCCAATTAAAATTAATTTTTTCATAATTTTAGATGTTAATAACTCCGACAGCCGCACTTGATTCCAGTCAAATCTCTACATTTTTACCAGTGCCCTTTAATTCCAATTAAAATTAATTTTTTCATAATTTTTGATGTTAATAGCTGCGGCAGCCGCACTTGATTCAGTCAGATCTCTACATTTTTACCATTGCCCTTTAAACCCAATTAAAATAAATTTTTTCACAATTTTTGATGTTAATAGCTGGTGCAGCCGCACTTGATTCAGTCAAATCTCTACATTTTTACCATTGCCCTTTAATCCCAATTAAAATTAATTTTTTCATAATTTTTAATGTTAATAGCTGCGGCAGCCTCACTTGATTCAGTCAGATCTCTACATTTTTACCATTGCCCTTTAAACCTAATTAAAATTAATTTTTTCATAATTTTTGATGTTAATAGCTGCGGCAGCCGCACTTGATTCAGTCAAATCTCTACATTTTTACCAGTGCCCTTTAATCCCAATTAAAATTAATTTTTTCATAATTTTTGATGTTAATAGCTGCGGCAGCCGCACTTGATTCAATCAGATCTCTACATTTTTACCATTGCCCTTTAAACCCAATTAAAATAAATTTTTTCACAATTTTTGATGTTAATAGCTGGTGCAGCCGCACTTGATTCAGTCAAATCTCTACATTTTTACCATTGCCCTTTAATCCCAATTAAAATTAATTTTTACATTGTTTTTGATGTTAATAGCTGGGGCAGCCGCACTTGATTCAGTCAAATCTCTACATTTTAACCATTGCCCTTTAATCCCAATTAAAATTACTTTTTTCCTTATTTTTGATGTTAATAGCTGGTTCAGCCGCACTTGATTCAGTCAAATCTCTACATTTTTACCATTGCCCTTTAATCCCAATTAAAATTACTTTTTTCCTTATTTTTGATGTTAATAGCTGGGGCAGCCGCACTTGATTCAGTCAAATCTCTACATTTTTACCAGTGCCCTTTAATCCCAATTAAAATAAATTTTTTTAATAATTTTTGATGTTAATAGCTGGGGCAGTCGCACTTGATTCAGTCAAATCTCTACATTTTCACCAGTGCCCTTTAATCCCAATTAAAATTAATTTTTTCATAATTTTAGATGTTAATACCTCCGACAGCCGCACTTGATTCCAGTCAAATCTCTTCATCTTTACCAGTGCAATTTAATCCAATTAAAATTAATTTTTTTCATAATTTTAGATGTTAATACCTCCGACAGCCGCACTTGATTCCACACAAATCTCTACATTTTTACCAGTGCCCTTTAATCCCAATTAAAATTAATTTTTTCATTATTTTTGATGTTAATAGCGTGGGCAGCCGCACTTGATTCAGTTAAATCTCTACATTTTTACCAGTGCCTTTAATCCCAATTGAAATTATTTTTTTCATAATTTTTGATGTTAATAGCTGGGGCAGCCGCACTTGATTCAGTCAAATCTCTACATTTTTACCAGTGCCCTTTAATCCCAATTAAAATTAATTTTTTCATAATTTTAGATGTTAATACCTCCGACAGCCGCACTTGATTCCAGTCAAATCTCTACATTTTTACCAGTGCCCTTTAATTCCAATTAAAATTAATTTTTTCATTATTTTTGATGTTAATAGCGGGGCAGCCACACTTGATTCAGTTAAATCTCTAGATTTTTACCAGTGCCCTTTAATCCCAATTAAAATTAATTTTTTCATAATTTTTGATGTTAATACCTCCGACAGCCGCACTTGATTCCAGTCAAATCTCTACATTTTTACCAGTGCCCTTTAATCCAATTAAAATTAATTTTTTTCATAATTTTAGATGTTAATACCTCCGACAGCCGCACTTGATTCCAGTCAAATCTCTACATTTTTACCAGTGCCCTTTAATTCCAATTAAAATTAATTTTTTCATTATTTTTGATGTTAATAGCTGGGGCAGCCACACTTGATTCAGTTAAATCTCTACATTTTTACCAGTGCCCTTTAATCCCAATTAAAATTATTTTTTTCATAATTTTTGATGTTAATAGATGGGGCAGCCGCACTAGATTCAGTCAAATCTCTACTTTTTTACCAGTGCCCTTTAATCCCAATTAAAATTAATTTTTTCATAATTTTAGATGTTAATACCTCCGATAGCCGCACTTGATTCCAGTCAAATCTCTACATTTTTACCAGTGCCCTTTAATTCCAATTAAAATTAATTTTTTCATTATTTTTGATGTTAATAGCTGGGGCAGCCACACTTGATTCAGTTAAATCTCTACATTTTTACCAGTGCCCTTTAATCCCAATTAAAATTAATTTTTTCATAATTTTTGATGTTAATAGCTGCGGCAGCCGCATTTGATTCCAGTCAAATCTCTACATTTTTACCAGTGCCCTTTAATCCCAATTAAAATTAATTTTTTCATAATTTTTTATGTTAATACCTCCGGCAGCCGCACTTGATTCCAGTCAAATCTCTACATTTTTACCAGTGCCCTTTAATCCCAATTAAAATTTATTTTTTCATCATTTTTGATGTTAATACCTCCGTCAACCGCAGCGAAATCTTTATATTTTCCCCATTGCCCTTAAACCAAATTTAAAATAATTTTTTCATAATTTTTGATGTTAATACCTCCGACAGCTGCAGCGAAATATTCATATTTTTCCCATTACCCTTTAATTTAAATTTAAATTATTTGTTTCATTATTTTGGATGTTAATTCCTTCCTTATTGCCTTTCGAAATGCCAAGTCGTTCGGACTTTCACATTTTTAAAAAGGAGAGTACTTTTAAATTTTAAGGCGGAGAAATTGAAACTTAATGTTATTCTATGGGATTTAGATTTTTTGTACGAGACTTACCTTACAGATTTATTTTCTAATGATTCCAGATATTTTTCGGGCTTTATTTTAAGACTAATTTCATAATTTTACAACGATTAGTTTGGCCACAGTCTATTTATAAAAACGGCAAAAATATGAAGGAGGAGAAATTAAGTCATTAGCGCTCAATACCCAAGCGCGCTCCTGCACGTGAAATTAAAAAGCTATAGAAAACCTAAGCCTAATTTGTCAAATAAGGCTTAGGTTTTTGCTCACTCAATTTCTCCGCTTTAATTTTTCGTCCGTTTTCATAAATAGATTGTGGGCCAACTAATTGGTGTAAAACTATGAAATTAGTCTTAAAATAAAGCTCGAAACTTAATTCATACCACACGGAAAATCCAAGTTTTAAAAATATCCGGAAGTATTAGAAAATAAACCTGAAAGGTAAGCCACTTTCAAAAAACCGAATCCCATAGAATAACATTACGAGTTTGGCCATGCGCGAAACCAGCTAAGTACCAAAAAAAGGGTCAACTTCAGAATTAATTTTAAAATACTTAGACTTAATATTTTTAAATGAAACTTGAAAAGTTCAACATTCGAACCTTGCTCTACCACTTAAAATTGATTTTAACCGTAACAAATAATTCCTCTTTTAGTTCTGCTATGCACGGGACATGTCCTCGAAAGAGTCGATTTTAATGTTATTTCAATGTGGAAATGGAGCGTTCTGATTGGCTAAAGGTCCAATTTTTTAAGGAAATCAAAATTGCATTACAGATGATGATCAGCCCATAACATAGAACCCTACCGGGTTTTCCGAATTTACTATTTGATAATTGCTAACCAATAAATAAATTACGAGCTGCAGAATCCATTGGTTACACAATTATGAAAAGGTATTTATTAATTCACATTTAATATTGATTAATATTAACCAATAAATAAATTATACTTACGAGCTGCAGAATCCATTAGTTACACAATTATGAAAAGGTATTCATTAGTGCTTTTTTAAAATTTGATTTCTTTTAGCTAATAAATAAGTTATACACACCATCAATTTTAGCTGCAGAATCCATTGGTTACACAATTATGAAAAGGTATTTTTTAGTTCATCTACATTGTTATTAACCATTAAATTATACTCACCAACTGCAGAATAATTGAAATATATTCATTAGTACTTTTTTAAAATTTGATTACTTACCATCAATTTTAGCTGCAGAATCCATTGGTTACACAATTTTGAAAAGGTTTAGTTAGTTCATTTTTAAAATTTGAATACTACCGAAACTAATTCACAAAATATACTTACCGCCAGCTGCAGAATTAGTAGACGATAAAATTAAGAAACGGTTTAGAAAATGGTGGTTAAATAACGAGACAATGTTAATATCCGAGTTAAATCATTCTTACCATCTGCGGAATTAATTAATTGTAAAGTTAGAAAAACGTAGGATTTAATTTTACCCGTAGTTATATAGAATTCAATTGTTTTCAAGGGTATTCTTATGTATCTAAATATCCCTTTGTAGGATATTTTTTTCATATTGGGGCGGGTCAAATTTTGTCTTTTTAATTAACCAGATAATCGGCTAAGTTTGCAAGTAGAAGGGTCAAGATCATGAACATGATGAAGAGTAAAGTAAAACGGTGGATCATTTTGTTCGATAGCATCTTTCACCTGAATTAGAAAAACACGTAATTATTAGGTCGCATTTATTTCTAAATTAAGTAATCCTCTGTCTTTTTATTCGATTGTTCTATTTTATAATCAGAAGCGGATGAGCTGAAGTTCACTGTACCGCAATGATGAGCCCCCGACCATGTTTCTTAGCGCGAGAAATATTTTCAAACCCTCCAATTTGCTTATTCTATAGTCCCCCAAAAGGGTGTAATTATATCAGAAGCCGATGAAACCCTCCTTTGAAGTCTAATACTACCGGGTCTTGTCTACCCCTCTCTGTATGGGTTAAGTCTCAAAAAGCGCGATTCGTACGCCTCCTAACGGTAGATATTTTCGGAGCGAATATCTCTAGTAGCCTTGGAGTTCGTCAAAAAAACGTATTACAAATATTAAAATATAAGATATAAAATTCTACTGCGCCAAGTAGATTTTTCGAAATACTGAAACAGTTGTTGATTCGTCTACTTTATTTCCCCAAGGTTTTCGCTAATGTCGTACAAATCAAACTCCTATATGGATTTCTTTCGGAAAATAACCTTAAAAATATCCTCATTATGGAGATTAAATTGATTCAAGTAACGTGTCGATATGTTAAGGGGGAAGTGAACGGTTAATTGGTGGAATTATGCAAAATTGTAACTGAAAATCTAAAACCCGTTTTCATAATTTAAATCTAGAATGATCGAAGTCTGTAATGAATTAATTGGTTCCGAAACTTATATTGCAAATAAAAATACTAATGCGGTTAAACGTAAAACCCTTTCTGCCATTGTTACTGAAATACTCCTGGTCCTATTTCTATCGTTTCAATTTGAATTAATAGCGACGCGAATGAAGTTCGTAATGAATGGTTAAAAAAGATGACGTACTAGTTGAACTATTTTATAATTAGAATAAAGCCTATTGTTGGTGTTTAAAGAGGAATGGTTCGAGATATCACTTACTTTTCAGCGGAATGAGTGCCTGTCTGTTGAGAAATACGGGCAAACCAATAGTTTTCGGTTACTACAGATACGCTGCTATTTATACCAACGCGTTTTTTGTTTGGAATATTATTACATCAAAAACAGTCACGTATTCTAGTAAAAATCATTCCAGATGATTTGGTTTTCCAAGTCCTTGAAACAACAAAAAATCGTATGATTCAGGTTGAAGGATAGTTGTCGCTATGGCAATGCCTCGGCGTTTGGATAAAATATTATAGATGGTGCAAAAATATTGTTAAAGTAGACGCAATCTGACTCAATTCGGGCCTTCTCTAATTTATCTCGCGTCAAATACGTGAATTTCATTCTCAAGAAATATTTCTCGCTACTTTCCCTAGAGATCTACCTCAAATGGCGAATTTTAAAAATATAAAATCTCGAATGATCACGTGGTACAAATCTAGAGCCATCCATGTTTGTTCAGCGCGATATTAGCACCGCCTACTTACAAGTTAGTTCCAATCTCAACCGCTAGAGAGAGCAATTTCGAATTCCCTATCTCGACCGTTTAGAGTTTTTGTATTTTGTCCTATCTTCTCGGGCGAAATTAAGCTCTGACGACAAAACTTTCATAACCACAAACCAATCGTAATATGCCTGGTTGTAAACTTGAAGCATGATTTACCCGTGATATTAATGATTGGAAAGTTCTTGTTCGGATTTGGTTTTATATAAGAAATGAAAATATAAGTTTACTCGTATAAAACTGAGTATCTTCTGACTATTGTCTCCTAAGGCAGTGACTTCGTTTGAATAAAGGGGAATATTTCTTTTGAAGGGCAGAAATAGTTTGACTGAATTGCGCTGATTTCAAAATTTGATATCTGTAAACTCTCAGTTGAAATTAATTGCATCTGTCCATTCCAAGATGTTATTATCTGTCCATTCTGAGTTTTAATAACTGTCACAAATAGCTTTTTCTTAGTAGTTGGGCGCCCCAACCTTTTTTGAATTAATGGATAAAATATCTTTGGCGGCGTAATAATAAGGTTAGACACTAAAAGTTACGATGTATTTCTTACAGTGCAAGTTAATAATTGCTTGTTTATTTTTAAATTGCTTCGAAGTATACGCTTCCGTTGATATCTCAATTTACAAGATTTGTTAAATATTAGAATACCTAATAGTGTAGTTAACCCTTGGTTCCAAAGTAAGCTTGAAACTCATTTCCCTCGACTGTTTTATGGTAAGAAATAATAAATTCCAATTAATATTTTCCTTATTTCTGATTTAATATTATAATAAAATGCATAGTATTATAATACAATATTAGGTTTCTCTTAATTTGGAATACAATGAATGTAGTGGGATGGTGACTTTAGTTAACCGACGTCTACATTAATAATTGACCTTAAAGTTAATTAGTCGAAAGATGAAACTAGGAGGAAAACTCCTTTAACAAGTTATTTCAATGTAATATAATAGCCTTCAATTTATTATAAGGTGCGAAATAAAGGTGTGGAATCATCGTGGTGTCTGCAATAAATGTATCTTGTCCCAATGTGCAAGGTTGATGATTCCACGGGCCTGAAGGCCGTTTAATATATTCCAGAAGAAATGGAGAGAGAATTTTCAGATTTTTAGTCGTAACTCCACTTACAGGTTTTCAGTTTTCTCGTTTTTGTAACTTTTTGAGCCCCCCCTTGCTCTCTAGAGCTCCCTCCCTTTCGAGTGCCTGTGTACTAGGCAATTTTGCGGTGGGGATCTAACCTGTTTTAAATAATCCTAATTCACTAGAAAACATTTACAAATTATTATAAGAAATAAGACTATTTAAAACATAGAAACAAAGCTTAACAGAGAGCCGAGGTGAGTTTCAATCTTTTACTGTCAGGGTAAATCGCGCGAATCTCGCTTGATTGGCCGTAGACTCGTTAACGACGAGATTTTAAACACACTATATACGTAGTTTTTGATAAAGGGACAAAATAAAATTATACCCCTCATTCCCAGCTTTCCTTTCATTGTAGGGCTGCCAGGAGTTTGTGAGCGCAGTTTAGAGCAAACTAATACGCTTCAATTTGCGCTCACAAGTGTTTGGCAACACTGAGGGAATGGCATTTAGTTTAGTGAAAAATATGTATGGATTCCCGTTAATCCATAATATTATTTTCAATAAATAACTAGACCAATTTCCTACAGAATCCATTGGTTGCACAATTAATAAAAGGTAAACATTAATTCACATTTAAAATTCGATTATTATTAAACAATAAATGAATAATACCATCTGCAGAATCCATTTTTATACAATATTAAAAAAGGTATTCATTAGTACGTATGAAAAATTTCAATATTATTAGTTCGTAAATAATTATACGCACAATCTGCAGAATTCATTGGCTACACAATAATGGAAAGGTAATCATTAGTCAACATTAAAAATTAGATTATTAATAACCAATAAATGAATAATTCCTACCTTCTGCAGAATCCATTGGTTACACAATTATGAAAAGTTAAATATTAGTTCACATTTAAAATTAGATTATTATTAGCAAAATCCATTTTCATACAAAATTAAAAAGGTATTGATTAGTGCATATTAAATTTTAATACATTAGATAATAATTATACTTACGACCTGCAGAATCCATTGGTTACACAATTATGAAAAGGTCAATATTAGTTCACATGGTTAGGGTAGGAGCCCCCTTACTTGGTACACTTTTTGGAAAGATGTCTATAGGTTCATCACCCAGCCACTCAACGCGTTTTCAGCCCTCTTTGACCAACACCTTTTGCGCAGCCACGGTTACAAAACGAGCCCTAGCGTATAACCTAACTTGGTAATGGGGACCCTAACTGGCTCGCCATTTGATAACGTCTTAAGCTCACGTGACTAATGCTGTTCTGTGATTGGCTATTGAATTAGTAGGGTGTAGGACTGCAAACTAAATATCGATGGTAATGGATAGGAACCGGGAATTCAGGCTAGTTTGTTGGGCATTAAGATGGACATTTGAAAACTTGCAATCGATTTTTCTGGCATTATTTAGTGGGGAACACGTTTGCAGTCATCTAAACTACCATTATTTGGAAAAACTTTTGGACACAATTTTTGACCAAAATTGTTGTATTATCAGTTTTAACTCGAAATTCTCGAACCCAGGTTTTCTGGTTTATTTAAAGGCTTTTTCGCGAAACTATTTATTATTAGATATATTAAATAATGAAATGTCTATAAATCGAATTAGCTAAAAAATTTTATCCGCTAAAATTTGAGACTACGACCTGTCGGGGGACTCGGGGAATATAATTATAAAAGTGCACCAAAAATATGATTTGATTTGATCGGTTTGTCATTTTAATTACCTGAATAAGCAGCTTTTGCCAGAAGAAGGGCCATGGCTGTGAACGCGACGAATCGCAATGAAAAACGTTGGACCATTTGGCTGGATAGCATCTTTTCGATTTTAATACCTGATTTAGAAAAACACGCGATCATTGAATTTATAGATTAATTAATCCTCTGTCTCTTTAATCGATTCGTATATTTTATAATCAGAAGCGGATGAGCTGAAATACACTACTGAAATGATTGTTCAACGAGATAAACTAATTATGAATCGCGGATGATCCCTTCCTCGGTATAAGGTGTTAGAGAATTTCTTTAACTGCTAAAGGACTTAATGAACTATATCCCTTAAATATAGTATGTAATGATTATGCGCAGTTATTACGTATTTAAAAACTAAACTAATTGAGACGAGGCTTTAACGCCAAGCTACTATGTGTAATGAATTATAATAAAAGACACTTTCATAAGCATCTAGAAAACACAACGAAATGAAAATGATAAAGCAAAATACTTACTCGTAAGACGATAGAAACTGGGATGACGAATTTTATTCTAAGAGTATACTTCGATCTCAAAGTCTTTCCGTGGATCTGAACTAAATTGTAGCACTATCCCGTCTTTTTAAACCATTTCAATGAATAGGAAATAAATTTCTAATTTAAATGAATAAATGAATAGGGGATAAATAAGTAATTTAAATGAATAAATGAATAGGGGATAAATAAGTAATTTAAATGAATAAATGAATAGGGGATAAATAAGTAATTTAAATGAATAAATGAATAGGGGATAAATAAGTAATTTAAATAAATGAATTGGATATAAATTAGTAATTTTATTAAATAAATGAATAGGAAATAAATTCGTAATTTTATTAAATGAATAGGGAATAAATTTGTGATTTCAATGAATCGGAAATAAATAAGTAATTTAAAATCGAACACGATATAGATTTTCGGTTGCCGGATATAAAATTAATAGTGTATTCTATTCCATTCAATTAGTTGTAATTTAAATAAAATCGGCGATTCGAAAGAATAACGCGTTATGGATCATTAGAATTATAATCCTACTTCTCTAAAAGGCATTAAATTAAGTTCTTTATGAGAAATACACAATAATAAATTAAATCAATAAAGGCTAGATATTATTGTTAAATCGTACTATGGACTTCTAATAAGTGAGGCTGTAACGGATTTTTCATTAACTACCTCCAAATGGAAATTGAGTAGCATTTTCGGAAAATTCATTGAAAAACGATTCTAAACATACAACGATAAAAGTACATTTAAAATCGCAATTTTTGTAATTTTTAAAGTGGAGCTTTCAGTTGATTAATTAATAGGTGCCATAAGGAAAAACAGAGTAGGAACATCAGTAAGGAAGCTAAACATTCGTTATATATAATTATTGCAGAAGCCGATGAAACCCTCCTTTGAAGTCTACTACTCTAATGTTCGATATAGCGCTCCTCTCTGTATGGGTAAAATTCCTGATTTTACGAGATCGGATGGGTCCTACTTCATACCCCCCTGTCTACGGAAAATTGGAAATTCTCTCTCTCCACAAACGACGACGTTTTTTTTTTTTTTTTTTGACGAACTCCAAGGCTGCTAGAGATATTCGCTGGACGAACTCCCGCTCCGAAAATATCTACCGTTGGGAGGCGTACGAATCGCGCTTTTTGAAACTAACCCATACAGAGAGGGGTAGACAAGACCCGGGAGTAATAGACTACAAAGGAGGGTTTCATCGTCTTCTGATTATAGTCGTCAGCCACCATTTTACCACCCTTTTAAGGGATCAAACAACTTTTACGACGGCCTGTTTCAAGCTAAAAAGAAAAGGAGATATCTCCCTAAAATGTAATTTAAAAATATTTTTTATTAGTACCTAAATGAACGATAGCTGGCCTTTTCCTAAGTTCAAGAGAAGTTTGCAGGATGAGAAAATCTGAGGCGGTTTGAAAGATAAGGTTCCAATTGCGCAGTTCCCACAAGCGCATTTCCTTTTGCGCAGTTTTTCATTTGCGCAGTTTTCTATTTCCGCAGGTTTCCATTTTAATTTTGTAACAAATAGCTTTCCCTTCTAGATGGAGGAGGGGGCAACGTAATAAGTAAGGTTAGGCAGTAAAAAGTACGGTGAATTTCTTACAATGCAAGTTAATAATTGGTTGCTGTTTATTTTTAAACTGCTTCGAATAATACGCTTCCGTTGATTTCTCAATTTCCCAGATTTGTTATTTACTAGAATATTTCATCGTATATTTTTCCCCTTGGTTCCAAAGTAAGCTTTAAACTCTCATTCCCCTCGATTGTTTTATGATAAGAAAAATAAATTACAATAAATGTTTTCCTAATTTCTGATTTTATATTATAATAAAATGCATAGTATAATAATACAATATTAGCTTTCTCTTAATTTGGGATACAAACAAATGTAGAGAAATGTGCGAAATAAAGGTGTGGAATCATCATGGCGTCTGCAGTAAATGTGTCTTGTCCCAATGTGCATGTTTGATGATTCCACGGGGCTGAAGGCTTTTACAGTTTCCCTGAAAAAGAGAGTCAAATTTTTAGTCGTAACTCCACTTAAATGTTTTGAGTAATTTCTCTAATGCACCGCCCCCCCCCCCGTGTCCGTTTCTCACCCGCCAAGACAGTGTACAGATTCTAAAAAAGTATTAACATTTATCTAAATTAAGTTGTCCTGACAAGATTACTAATGAAAGATTGCGCCGTAAAACAAAATTTTGTTTCAAGACCACGGCGAAAATGGATCAGTGAAAATTTAGCCTTTAAAGGCAGAAAGCAACCTAACAAGCGATTTTTTTATCGATTCTTTATCGTTTAAATAAATATAATGCACCAGTAAAACAATTAAAAAGATATTAAACTAGAAATGAATTTCAAACTTACTATCAAAATAGGCTTAGCTGGATTCATGGAGATCCTACATTCCCCATATAATGTCATTGATCCTTCTATTGGGAATTCAGGATATCTCCATGAATCCAGCTAAGCCTGTGTTGATGGATTCTGTTTAAGCCTACTTTATAGTTATATGTAGTTTTCTACCTCTTCATACAAGAGGGATCGATAAAAAAACACTTGTTATGGGGTTCCATTCTCCCTTTAATTTGTAGAGAATGCGTTTCTAGTATTAACCAGTAAATATTTTATAGTAACAGAATCGATCGTTGTTACACAATTAACAAAATTAATTGTTAGTTCACAATTAAAATTATAATAGAAGTATACTTCTACACCTGCTCTAATACAAATTTAAAAAGGTATTGATTAGTGCATGTTAATAAATAGTTATTCCCACCATCTGCAGAATCCATTGGTTACTTTTAAAAGTAGATTATTATTAACTACTAAATGAATTATACTCATACATATTGAATACATTTTTATTCAATATTAAAAATATATTGATTAGAATGTATTGAAAATTTTAATATTATTAGTTTATAAATCAATTATACTTACGTCCTGCAGAATTAATTTTTATACAATATTAATAAGATATTGATTAGAATGTATTAAAAATTTCAATATTATTAGTTAAAAAATATTTATACCCACCTTCTGCAGAATCCATTGGTTACACAATTATGAGAAAGGTTTTCATTAGTTTACTTTTAAAACTAGTTTATTATTAACCACTAAATTAATTATACGCACCATCTGCAGAATACATTTTTATTTAATATTAATAAGGTATTGATTAGAATGTATTAAAAATTTCAATATTTTTAGTTAATAAATAGTTATACGAACGCTCTACAGAATCCATTGGTTACACAATTATGAGAAAGATATTCATTAGTTTACTTTTAAAACTAGATTATTTTTAACTACTAAATGAATTATACTTACGTCCTGCAGCATACATTTTTATTCAATATTAAAAAGGTATTGATTAGAATGTATTAAAAAAAATAATATTATCAATTAATAGTTATACCCACCATCTGCAGAATCCATTGGTTACACAATTATGAGAAAAGTATTTATTAGTTTACTTTCAAAACTAGATTATTATTAACTACTAAATGAATTATACTTACGTCCTGCAGCATACATTTTTATTCAATATTAAAAAGGTATTGATTAGAATGTATTAAAAAAAAATAATATTATCAATTAATAGTTATACCCACCATCTGCAGAATCCATTGGTTACACAATTATGAGAAAAGTATTTATTAGTTTACTTTCAAAACTAGATTATTATTAACTACTAAATGAATTATACTCACGGTCTACGGAATACATTTTTATTCAATATTAAAAATATATTGATTAGAATGTATTAAAAATTTTAATATTATTAGTTCATAAATGAATTGTACTTACATGCTGTAGCATACATTTTTATTCAATATTAAAAATGTATTGATTAGAATGTATTAAAAATTTTAATATTATTAGTTTATAAATCAAATATACTTACGTCCTGCAGAATTAATTTTTATAAAATATTAATAAGATATTGATTAGAATGTATTAAAAATTAAATATTATTAGTTAATAAATAGTTATACCCACCTACTGCAGAATCCATTGGTTACACAATTATGAGAAAAGTATTCATTAGTTTACTTTTAAAACTAGATTATTTTTAACTACTAAATGAATTATACTCACGGTCTACGGAATACATTTTTATTCAATATTAAAAATATATTGATTAGAATGTATTAAAAATTTTAATATTATTAGTTCATAAATGAATTGTACTTACATGCTGTAGAATACATTTTTATTCAATATTAAAAATGTATTGATTAGAATGTATTAAAAATTTTAATATTATTAGTTTATAAATCAAATATACTTACGTCCTGCAGAATTAATTTTTATAAAATATTAATAAGATATTGATTAGAATGTATTAAAAATTAAATATTATTAGTTAATAAATAGTTATACCCACCTACTGCAGAATCCATTGGTTACACAATTATGAGAAAAGTATTCATTAGTTTACTTTTAAAACTAGATTATTTTTAACTACTAAATGAATTATACTCACGGTCTACGGAATACATTTTTATTCAATATTAAAAATATATTGATTAGAATGTATTAAAAATTTTAATATTATTAGTTCATAAATGAATTGTACTTACATGCTGTAGCATACATTTTTATTCAATATTAAAAATGTATTGATTAGAATGTATTAAAAATTTTAATATTATTAGTTTATAAATCAATTATACTTACGTCCTGCAGAATTAATTATTAAAAATATTAATAAGATATTGATTAGAATGTATTAAAACTTAAATATTATTAGTTAATAAATAGTTATACCCACCAGCTGCAGAATCCATTGGTTACACAATTATGAGAAAAGTATTCATTAGTTTACTTTTAAAACTAGATTATTATTAACTACTAAATGAATTATACTCACGGTCTACGGAATACATTTTTATTCAATATTAAAAATATATTGATTAGAATATATTAAAAATTTTAATATTATTAGTTCATAAATGAATTGTACTTACATGCTGTAGCATACATTTTTATTCAATATTAAAAATGTATTGATTAGAATGTATTAAAAATTTTAATATTATTAGTTTATAAATCAATTATACTTACGTCCTGCAGAATTAATTTTTAAAAAATATTAATAAGATATTGATTAGAATGTATTAAAACTTAAATTTTATTAGTTAATAAATAGTTATACCCACCAGCTGCAGAATCCATTGGTTACATAATTATGAGAAAAGTATTCATTAGTTTACTTTTAAAACTAGATTATTATTAACTACTAAATGAATTATACTCACGGTCTACGGAATACATTTTTATTCAATATTAAAAATATATTGATTAGAATATATTAAAAATTTTAATATTATTAGTTCATAAATGAATTGTACTTACATGCTGTAGCATACATTTTTATTCAATTTTAAAAATGTATTGATTAGAATGTATTAAAAATTTTAATATTATTAGTTTATAAATCAAATATACTTACGTCCTGCAGAATTAATTTTTATAAAATATTAATAAGATATTGATTAGAATGTATTAAAAATTAAATATTATTATTTAATAAATAGTTATACCCACCTACTGCAGAATCCATTGGTTACACAATTATGAGAAAAGTATTCATTAGTTTACTTTTAAAACGAGATTATTTTTAACTACTAAATGAATTATACTCACGGTCTACGGAATACATTTTTATTCAATATTAAAAATATATTGATTAGAATGTATTAAAAATTTTAATATTATTAGTTCATAAATGAATTGTACTTACATGCTGTAGCATAAATTTTTATTCAATATTAAAAATGTATTGATTAGAATATATTAAAAATTTTAATATTATTAGTTTATAAATCAATTATACTTACGTCCTGCAGAATTAATTTTTAAAAAATATTAATAAGATATTGATTAGAATGTATTAAAACTTAAATATTATTAGTTAATAAATAGTTATACCCACCAGCTGCAGAATCCATTGGTTACACAATTATGAGAAAAGTATTCATTAGTTTACTTTTAAAACTAGATTATTATTAACTACTAAATGAATTATACTCACGGTCTACGGAATACATTTTTATTCAATATTAGAAATGTATTGATTAGGCATAGAATGTATTGAAAATTTTAATATTATAAGTTTATAAATCAATTATACTTACCACCTGCAAAATTAATTTTTATTCAATTTTAAAAAGATATTGATTAGTGCATTTTTATAATTTAAATATTATGAGTTAATAAATAATTAGACTCACGCTTAGAATCACGCTCTGCACAATCCATTTGTTACACAATTGAGAATGGGTAATCGTTGGTTTAAAATTTGATAATTACTAACCAATAATTGAATTTTATTTACTTGCTGCAGAATCCATTTTTATATACAATTTTAAAAAGGTACTGATTAGTCCATTTTTTTATATTATTAGTTAAAAAGTGTTTAGACCCACTCGCTGCATAATCCACTAGTTTTGCAATTATGAAAAGGTAATCATTGGCACACATTTAAAATTGGATTATTATTATTAACCAGTAAATGTATTGCATTTTTAAAATTTCAATATTAGATAATAAATAATTAACTCACCTGCAGAATCCATTGGTAACGCAATTATGAAAAGATATTGATTCCTTAAAATTTGAATGCTACCGAAGCTAATTGTAATTCACTTAATGTACTTACGTTCAGTTGTAAAATTAGTAGACGATACAATTAAAAAATGATTTAAAATAGTTTGTTAGATTTCAAAAGAATGTTAATTTTCATCCATATCAAGAAAGGATACACTGGGAATACTTATGTATGTACCTAAATACCCAATTGCAGGATGATTTTACAGATTGGGGCGGGTGCTTTTGTATCTGTCACGTTTAAACCTTCAACCATTAAAGGGAGAATGAAACCTAACAACAAGTGATTTTTTATCGATTCCTTATTGTTTAAATAGGCTTAATCCATTGGTCGCTAGACCTTACACGGACGCGATTCAGGATCTCTATGAATCCCGCTAAGCCTATTTTCATGGTAAGTTTTAAATTTATTTCTAGTTTAATATTTGTATTGTAAACTTTTTATCGGTGGATTAGGTCTATTTAAACGATAAGGAATCGATAAAAAATCACTTGTAATTAGTTTGCATTCTCCCTTTAATTATTTTAGCTATAATAATATCGTTTTCGTTTCAGTAAGTCAATTTAGTTATAACTAAATATATAGAAATTTTCTGGTCTAAGTGACCTTTTGATAACGTTTGTTCTTTAGTGACTATGGAATGAATTTCCGTAGTGACCGCAAACGAGCCATCCCCTTAATAACGATGGTTACGGACTATTTAGGAACCGGGAAGTTTAGAAAAAAATATTTTGAAATTTTCAAATCGCTGAAAAAATAGAAATGTGCTCAAAAAATATGATTTGATTTTTTTAAATTACCCATAGTTCCAACTGCGTTTGCCAGCAGTATGACCACGATGAACCCTAAAGTAAAACGGAGTACCATTTGGTTGGGTAGCATCTTTCAGATTCTAAAACCTGGATTAAAAAAACCCGCCATCATTAGGTTCCCTTATTTCTAGATTAATTAATTTAATCGATTTGCTCTATTTTATAATCAGAAGCGGATGAGCTTAAATACAATACTGCAATTATTGTTCAACACGATAATCTTTGGCTGGAGAGTAATTATTAAAGGTTTGCGTCCGCTTGCGCATTTTCATTTGCGCAGTAGCCATTTGCGCGGTTTACCATTTGCGCATTTCCATTTGCGCGGTTCCCATTTGCGCAGTTTGCTATTCGAGCTGTTCACAAGAGGGACAGGCTAGTTCAAGTGATTAACTAACGTAACCTATCATAACCTGCAAATGAACACTGCGCAAATGAAAAAAGCGCAAATGGAAACTGTGGAAATGGAAAACTGCGCAAAAGGTAACTGCGCATTTGGAACCTTACCTTATTAAACGTGGATAATCCCCTTCCTCGGTATAAGGTATTAAGGAATTTCAAATTTCATTGCTAAAGGGCATTAAGAACTAGATCCCTTAACTGCCAAACAACTTGTGACACAAGGTATGGACCATCATATAACTCCATCATGAGCTATTTACATTAGTCATAATTACAAGAATTTAAAATTAACAACGAAAGAATAGAATGGTTTCCAAGTTCGACTTAATCCGTTTTTTGGAAACTTTTTAATCATCTAGAACTATAGTTTTAAAAATATTAAATTGCTCTTTCTCCTACAATTAATTTCTGTTTCCTTCACGGGTTTGACCCGAATCGGATAATGAGATCTTCTTACAAAATGGTGTTTTTTGGTAGGAGAAGACGGCTCTTCCAATTTTCGATTGCTATTCTTCCTATGTTTAACATTAAGGAAACAACATCACTAGTTATACGCGGAGTTTAAAAGCCATTGTTTTCCTAATCTAAAATAATTGTTGATGAATTATCTATACGAGGGTACTGCGGGCCTATTCCATAGCAGTCTAATAAAATTCATTCGTATTTAAATTCATTTTAACTGAAATTTTGGGATAACGGATAATTCGTAATCAAAATGGATAACTATATTTTTCGAAAATAAGAAAAATAATTTAAAAACTCACGGTTTTGATATTAAAACTTCTAAACGACGCGAAACGAAAGCTACAGATGATTTTACTCGACTTGAGAAGCCGCTTTTTATGTAGTACATTTACAATTATAATTAATTGTTAAAGTTAAGAGAATTAAAAAGCATTGACGTATACTCTGCGTATGAAAGCAATTATAATCTCATTACTTCGCTTATTCGTACAACGATAATAAAACTAAACTGCTCTTTGTGAATATGACAACGAATAAAAACATGATTTATAATCTTAATTTCGTTGTTTTATTTTATATTCTTCGAATCAGAAGCCGATGAAACCCTCCTTTGAAGTCTATTACTCCCTGGTCTTGTCAACCCCTCTCTGTATGGGTTAGTTTCAAAAAGCGCGATTCGTACGCCTCCTAACGGTTGATATTTTCGGAGCAACCTTGGAGTTCGTCAACCAAACGTCGTCGTTTATGGAGAGAGAGAATTTCCAATTTTCCGTAGACAGGGTGGTTTGAAGTAGGACCCCTCCGATCTCGTAAAATCGGGAATTTTACCCATACAGAGAGGAGCGCTATATGGAACATTAGAGTAGTAGACTTCAAAGGAGGGTTTCATCGGCTTCTGATTTTACCAATACAGAGAGGCGCGCTATATGGAACATTAGAGTAGTAGACTTCAAAGAAGAGTTTTATCGGCTTCTGTTCGAATTAAAAGTGAGTTTGAAATATATTTCTTATATTTTAGACTAATTCTTAAATGTGAATTTTCTTATCCATCGTTATACGTTTGAATACCAGTAATTTGTTGGTAGATAAAAAACGTCCTATGGATCATGGTCCCGAAGTGCACCGCTTCAAAGGGCCACAAAAATTGGTACCTAGAACAAGAAATAAATCGGAAATTTTAAACGCTTATTTTATCTTTGACCAAATTGTTTTTAAAATTAATGTTCAATTTTATAAGCGACCAATCGAAATAGATAAGCTTATTATCAATTAGCAAAAGTCAATATTATAAGGTTACTACTTCGATAATGAACGTGCTGAATTAAAATGCTAAGCTATTGTTGAACGCTTGAAACTGTTCTAGCCAATATTTTATACAACCGACAGCTTCTACATTAATAATTGACCTTCAAGTTAATTAGTTGAAAGGTGAAAACTCCTTCAACAATTTATTTCAAAATTTAATATAATTAAAAGGTGCGAAATAAAGGTGTGGAATCATCGTGGCGTCTGCAGTAACTGTATCTTGTCCCAATGTGCAATATTGATGATTCCCCTTGGCTGAAGGCATTTATTATTTCCCTGAAAAAGAGAGTGAAATTTTTAGTCCTAACTCTATTTCATCATTAAATATTTCATCATTTCTCTAACGAAAACTATCCTTGATTTTCAATCATCTCAGTCAGCTAAATATTCAGAGTAATGAAATACAAAGAATTAAAATTCTCGCGGCGAAATCAAAAACGCGTAAACCGACAATTAAACCTTGCCCCGTTTCCGCTTAATTTGAAAATTTGAATATTATATTAGCTACTATATTTAAAACACGTATTTATTTAGATGCTATCTCTCGATCAACAGGTCTAATTATTAACCGATAAATTAATTATGCTTACCATCTGCAGAATCGATTGGTTACAAAATTATGAAAAGGTAATCATTAGTTCGTATTTTAAATTAGATTACTATTAACCGATAAATAAATTATACGCACGAGCTGCAGAATCCATTGGTTACATAATTATGAAAATGAAATCATTAGTTCACATTTAAAATTAGATTATAATTAACCAATAAATGAATTATACGCACGCACTGCAGAATTACATTGGTTACATTATTATAAAAAGGTTATCATTAAATCACATTTAAAATTGGATTATTACTAACCAATACATGAATACTTACATCCTGCAGAATCCATTTTCATTCAATTTTAAAAATGATATTGATTAGTGCATTTTTAATATTTTAATATTATTAGTTAATAAATAATTAGACCCACTTTCTGCAGAATTAATTGGTTACATAATTATGAAAAGGTAATCATTTAAAATTAGATTATTATTAAATAATATATGAACTATACTTACGACCTGCAATTTTCAAATGATATTGATTAGTGAATTTTTAAATTTAAATATTATAATTTATTTAATAATTACACCCACCATCTGTAGAATCCATTGAATACACGATTTTGAAAAATATAATCAATTAAGATTTTTAACCAATAAATGAATTATACTCACATCCTGTAGAATCCATTTTAAATTACAATTTTAAAAAGGTATTGATTAGTGCATTTTTAAAATTTGAATATTATTAAATAATAAATTATTTAACCCACGATCTGCAGAATCCATTGGTTACATAATTATGAAAAGGTAATCATTAGTTCACATTTATAATTAGGTTATTATTAACCAATACATCAATTGTACTTACCATCTGCAGAGCCCATTGGTTACACGATTATTAAAAGTTATTAATATTAATATTAAATTAAATTCGGTTATTATTAACCCATACATGAATTGTACTTACATTCTGCAGAATCCAATTTTAATACAATTTTAAAAATATATTAATTAGTGCATTTTTAAAATTCGAATGTTATTAGTTAATAAAAAATTAAACCCACGATCTGCAGAATCCATTGGTTACACAATTATGATAAGTTAATCATTAATTAATTGGATTTGTATTAACAAGGGCTCGGATTATACCTACATTCTGCAGAATCCATATTTTACACAATTTTAAAAATATGTTGATTAGTGAATTTTTAAAATTTCAATATGTTTAGTAAATAAATAATTAGACCCACGATCTGCATCATCCATTGATTTCGCAATTATTTAAGGTAGTTATTAATTAGTTCACATCTAAAATTGGATTATTAATAACCAATAATTGAATTTTAATTACATCCTGCAAAATCAATTTTCATACAATATTAAAAAGTTATTTGATTAGATAATTTTTAAAATTTGAATATTATAGACTCACGATCTGAACAATCCATTTGTTACACAATTGTGAGAAGGTAATCATTGGTTTAAAATTGATAATTATTATTAACTAATAATTGAATTTTAATTACATTCTGCAAAATACAATTTTTAAAAGGTATTTATTAGTCAATTTTTAAAATTTTAATATAATTAGTTAATAAATAGACTCACTCTCTGCAGAATACATTAGTTATACAATTATGAAAAGGTAACCCATTAAAATTGGATTATTATTAGCCAATAAATGTATTACACTTACCTCCTGCAGAGCCTATTTTTTATACAATTTTAAAAAGGTATATATTAGTGCGTAATTAAAATTTCCATATTATTGGTTAATAAATAATTATACTCACCACCTGCAGAATTCATTGGTTACACAAATATGAAAAGGTAATCATTGGTTTACAATTATAATTAGATTATTATTAACTAATAAATGAATTATATTTACGATCTGTAGAATCCATTTATATGCAATTTTTAGTTATTGATTAGTGCATTTTAAAATTTGAATATTATATTAGCTAATAAATAAATTATACCCACCAGCTGCAGAATCCATTGGTTAGACAATTATGAAAGGATGTTGAATACTTTTGAATCTAATTGTACTTCGCAAAAAATACTTACGTTCAGCTACAGAATTAGTTGACGATACAATTAAAAAATGGTTTAGAAATAGATTGTTAGATGTCAAAAAATTGTTAATTTTCATAACAAAAAATATGATTTGACTTTTTAATTACCCATAGAATGAACTGCGTTTGCCAAAAGAAGGGCCAAGAGTATGAGCGCGATGAAGCGTAATGTAAAACGGAGGATCATTTGGTTGGATAGCATCTTTCAGATTTTAACACCTGGATTAGAAAAACACGCAATTATTATATCCCTTATTTATAGATTAATTAATCTTCTGTCTTTTTAATCGATTTCTCTAATTTATAATCAGAAGCGGATGAGCTGAAATACTAATCTTTGGCGAGAGAGTAACTAATTATTAAACGCGGATAATCCCGTTCCTCAGTAAGGTGTTAGAGAATGTAAAATTTCCCTGCTAAAGGGCATTATGAACTAGATCCCTTAATAGTGAATAAAGGAGAAAAAATACCACACCTGATAGGGATTATAAGAAACGTAAGAAGAAACTGTACAGAGAACGCGCCAGTGTTCTATGTTATGGGTCGACAATCAAGTGTAATGCATTATTGTCCCATTAGCTAATCAGATTATTCCATTTTCCCATTATACGAGGAATTAATTGAACATTTAATAACTAAACTAATTGAGACTAGGCTTTCACACCGGGCTGCAGTGTGCAATGAATTATAATAGTAAATATCTAAGACACAAGGAAATGAAAATGGTAAAGGAAAAAACTTGCTCGTAAAACGATAGAAACTGAGATGACGAATTTTATTCGATCTCAAAGTCTTTCCTTGGATCTGAACTAAATTGTAGCACTATCCCGTCTTTTTAAACTATTTCAATGAATAGGAAATAAGTAATTTAAATGAATATATGAAAAGGAAATAAGTAATTTAAATCATTAAATGAATAGGACATAAATTCGTAATTTGCATGAATAGGATATAAATTTGTCATTTTATTTGAATCGAAAATAAATTAGTAATTTAAATTCGAACGCGATATAAATTTTTGGTTGCCGGATATTAAAATAATAGCAGAAGCCGATGAAACCCTCCTTTGAAGTCTATTACTCCCGGGTCTCGTTTACCCCTCTCTGTATGGGTTAGTTTCAAAAAGCGCGATTCGTACGCCTCCTAACGGTAGATATTTTCGGAGCGGGAGTTCGTCGAGCGAATATCTCTAGCAGCCTTGTAGTTCGTCAACCAAACGTCGTCGTTTGTGGAGAGAGAGAATCTCCAATTTTCCGTAGACGGGGGGTATGAAGTAGGACCCCTCCGATCTCGTAAAATTGTGAATTTTACCCATACAGAGAGGAGCGCTATATGGAACATAAGAGTAGTACTTAGACTTCAAAGGAGGGTTTCATCGGCTTCTGATAATAGTGTATTCTATTCCTTTCAATAAGTTGTAATTTAAATAAAATAGACGATACGAAAGAAATACGCGATATGGATAATGCCGAGTAAATCATTAGAATTATATTCATTCTTTTCAATAGGGCATTAAGTGAAGTTCTTTATGAGAAGTTCGAGCTAATAAATTAAATCAATAGAGGCTAGAAATGATTGTTAAATCAGATAATATTATTATTAACACAAAGGTGGCGCGGGGCTAAGTCACAAAGCGACTTGTAAGCCCCGTAGTATATAGTAGAAGAGAAGATAAATAAATTAAATATTTATATAATTATAATAATATTAACATATGCTTATTATAAAGCAAGATTAACAAAGTATAATATTTAAATTAGTTAAAAATTTGATAATTTCTAAATTAAATTAGGGAGGCAATTTTCGTATTGAACTAATTATATTTACAGCTCTCCTCCCAAGATTAGTTGTCTTATCTGCTTCTTAAAACATCTAATTGATTGTTTTAAGCTTTGGAGTACTACAGTTAGCGAATTAAATAATTTTACACCATTATAGTAAAGGGAAATTAGTTTTTTTGTGGTTTTACATAAAGGTACTTTCAACATCTCTTTATATCTCGTGTTTCTCGTTTTTTCTCTCTTAATGAAGTTTTTTGAGCCATATTTTAATTCTTCGTATATATAACAAATACTAACATATTTAAAACATTCGTTAACATTTAATAATTTTGCTCGTTTGAAGTAATCAAAAGTATGGTGTCTAGAAGGGAGATTAAAAATACTTCGTAGTACTCTCTTCTGTAGGATTTGTATTCGATTAGTGTTATTATTGGATGTACATCCCCAGAATTGGAGACCATATGTCATTACTGAGTAGAATAGAGCGTAGTAAATCTCAAATAAAATTTTACGAGGTATCATATTTTTGCAATAAAACATTAGCCAGTTTTTCACCTACTCTCGTGTAACATGGTCTATCTGTTAAGTAGCTTTTCAGCCAATCTCCCGCCACTCCCCGGATTCCCATACGATATAATTTACTAAGAAGTCTGACATGCGCAATACTATCGAAGGCCTTCCGTAGGTCTAGGAACACTCCACACATACGTGATGATTCGAAATCATGTTTTTCGAATCATGTTTTTCGAATCATTGTCATTACTGTCAGACCATCGACAAACTACTAACAGGACTTGACTGAGCCCCCATAGAGCAAATTTCCCTTAAGTGCCGCGGTTATGGATGAGAGCGCCACCGTGCGTTATCGAATGGAGTCATATATGTAGTACAAGATACTCTTCTACTGCTATACCGTAATATTTTTTAATTAATTTTAAGATAAATCCGGTTTTTCTTTCCTTTTTACCTCCCCGACTGAACTTTAGTTTTACACTGGTCGTGTCTGTGTGTCTGTGTGTGTATCACTTCCTGTGTAAGCGGATATCACGTGACCGAGCTCGTGGAGCCAAAAGTCTAGAGATATTATCATAACGGTTCAATTCCATTTAACGGGAATTACCTACGTTAAACATTAAGTTTCAAGTGTCGTGCAATGATATGCAACAGGACGTCTCCAATTGCATATTATCACCTTCCACCATCCACTTTACGGTCAAACCTCGATGCTGGACAGTTGAAGGCGATTATACGCGATGGGACGTCTCCCACTGTTATAATCACCTCCGACCATCCCCACACCAAGGTCCAACCCCCAGTGTCCGATCTCAGTGTCCCTCACTAATTTGGTCAACATCAACCTTCCACTCTCCAAACATCGCCCCACCAATGGGTAAATTAGCTTTGCATACGAAGCGCCTAGAGATCAAGAATTGTCTAGACATTGAAGGGAGGGGGTTTTCCTCCCAACTTCATGGCCACATTGCTCGATTAACAAAGCCCTTCGAAGTGTTTATATACTACCTTTATGAAGTGAATGCAAGTGAGCCTTATGGTGTGATATCGTTTAGGTAAATGAAATGCAATATTAATTTATATTATAATTAAAAATATCAAAATGGTTCAACTTAATCTAATTAATAATGTAGCTGAAAAATCAATTTAAAATTTAAGAAATTGACCAAAAATTTAAAGAAATTTGACCGTTTAATAACCAGCTTGAGTTGGCACCACACGCTAAGCTGTTTTGCATATACCACTTAGTCCTAAAAGCAATGGTATAACGGGCAGAATAGGCTAAGGCTTGCTGAAAACTTGGGGTGGATTGAAGAATCTAAATAAAGGTACGTTTACACGGGCATCCAAGATAGAAACAACATAAGATTTAAAGCTGAGGCGGATTGATACAAAATGTTAAACCTCTTAAGAAAAATTATAGTCGTGAAAACTCCCCTTGGACAGAAGTACAGTAGGTTTTCCCGTGTTTAAAAAACAACAATTTTGAATAAAAAATGGACATCTGATGTTGGAAAAAAATAGGCTTCAGTTTTCTCCACTATAAAACCAAGAAACATTTCCGATTATTTTCATAATCAAAAGAAGCCGTGTTGAGTGAACTTCGTTAGCAGACCAGGAGACAAGACAAGACAAGACGAGACGAGACCAGACGAAAGAGAGCTATAATGACTTAAGTGAGAAAATTAACCAGCGCAGAATGTCATCACCATTTGAAGTCAACAGAGCAGCGACACCGCTTTCATTTATCACAAGAAAGAGACGGCCTGGCTACGAAGAATGGAAACATGCAAGCAGATAATTTTTTCGGACTCGACATATGAGATACTTACAGTCAGTAAAAGCTCGACAGTTCTTAATAAGGCCTCGTTATTCTAAACATAAAAGGAGCTATTCAAGTATAAATTATACAAAAACGTTGTTTTGCTTCGCACTTCGAAAAAGTGCATTTATAGGTAAGAATTTCAAACCCGTGAAGGGACAGAAATTATAAATTCACAGTGAAAGAAATATGAAAGTCACAGTCTAAGAAAACATAAATCTATAATTATTATACAAAAACGTTGTTTTGCTTCGCACTTCAAAAAAGTGCATTTAAAGGTAAGAATTTCAAACCCGTGAAGGGACAGAAATTATAAATTCACAGTGAAAGAAATATGAAAGTCACAGTCTAAGAAATCATAAAGCTATAATTATAATAATTAATACGAATAAAAAATTTACAAAAAAATGACGTATAATTTCGGCCTATCGAAACTTTTACTTATGTAGATTTAATGATTAGAAACTTTATAAAGAGGCGAATGTTTCCTTTTACTAACTGAAAACTGCAACCATCGCCATTCGATATCACCACTCTAGAGTCTAGGAGAAGGGAAAAAGTAAGAGTCAACTAAACTTTAGTAGCTGTCAGATGACGATAACACGCGAGTAAAGGTTTGTTAGTGTATTCCCCGTGGTGAAACATGTTTAAAAATCAAAAGTCTCATCTAAACAGCAACCCCTCTTAAGATAATATAATTCTCCACCCTAACAACTAAACATTTTAAAAACGCGGGCAGGAACTATTTGGTATTATGCTATTCTACCTTTCCACGCATAGATGGCTTTTAGTTACCCTTACCAAGAGTGAATTCTACAACAGAATGAATTCTGCATAATTAAAAGTTTCGATAGGCCGAATTTATACGTCATTTTTTTGTAAATTTTTCATTCATATTAATTATTATAATTATAGCTTTATGATTTCTTAGACTGTGACTTTCATATTTCTTTCACTGTGAATTTATAATTTCTGTCCCTTCACGGGTTTGAAATTCTTACCTTTAAATGCACTTTTTTGAGGTGCGAAGCAAAACAACTTTTTTGTATAATAATTATAGATTTATGATTTCTTAGACTGTGACTTTCATATTTCTTTCACTGTGAATTTATAATTTCTGTCCCTTCACGGGTTTGAAATTCTTACCTATAAATGCACTTTTTTGAAGTGCGAAGCAAAACAACGTTTTTGTATAATTTGTGTTTGCTTTTGGAAAAATTAAACACTTGTAAATCAATTAACCCATTTTTTTTATTTAGTGGTAGGAATTAAAATTGCAAATTTACAAGTTTAAATTGAAATGATTTAATATATATGATTATTTTATATTGTACAAACTTTATAATCGGTTATTGTTGTTCTAAATTATGGGGCCCTATAACTGTGGTTTAAGATTAAATATCCTATGGTGCACGCGACATCTTTTTTAATCTCGATCGCAGCACGTTATTCAATCTTTTTAAAAGTAAATTGATTAAGTTCTTGTTTTTGCCATTTTCAAAAATATTCCCTCGATCTCCCGCAGAACGAACACGTCAATACTCTCAGCATAAAACTATAGTTCTTAAATTTCATTTCACACAGTTTAATTCAGAAGTGCTTTCGATTTAGATGAATATTAACATCGCTTAAGCCGTTATTTTCATTTTGATGGTTTATACCGTTTAATTTTCATTTTTCACTTAGATTTAAAATGAAACCATTCAGTTTATTTGCCGGTTAATGAAAATTATTAACAACACTTAATAAATACTGGTCTGCCATGGTGCACCTCATGGGCTATTAGATTAATAGTTTTGACCTAATTAATTGGTACCCTTTTAAAATAGCTTTGAACTCACTCGTTTTCCTGTGAGGACGCGTTACACGACGCGCACAAATAATGGTGGACAATTAAAGATTGAAATGTATACAGAATACTGGTCGCTGACGTCTCCTCATCGCGTGATTTCGAATCATCTGATTGCCCGGTTAGATTTTATTTTGTACATGGCGATCAAGCCTTTTTCTTACTCCGTAGATTTAAACTCAATTTAAAAATTATGACCTCTCGCTTTTAAGTCTCCAGTCCAACCTCAGGATACCAGTAAGTAGGAAAATATATAATTGGTACCATGTCGCGGCATACGCGGCCATGGCAACTAAAAGGAATTTAAAGTTTTCTTAAAATTGAGTACACATGGGACCGATTTATAAAAAAAGGAAGTCCATGTGCAAGAAAAACCATTACAACTCTAACCTCCGACCTCGCGCTAGCTAGATACGCGTATCGGAAGACCTAAAAGAAAAAACACCCTACGACTGTAATTGTTCTAGGGAGGGGGGTGGGAGTCTCTGCCGTTTACTAATAAAAGTATTTACGAATTAAAGGGTAGGAGTCAAAGATTTTAAAGGTTATATAAGAAAATATAAATAAAGTCCGAATTTGCCGTTACATATAATATGATGACTCTTTCTTTGTTTCCATCCATTTATTCATCCACTACGCTTAGTTTAGAATAAGAACGACGAAAGCGGCACCTCGTAACAAATCCGCGCATAACGAATTTGGGTCTGGAAGATTCGCTTCAATTCCGAACTCGTCAATTATAAGAGAGAAGGGTGATACCAAGGGTTTACTAGCTAAAGGTATATTGGCTAATTCGAGTGATAAAATATACTAGCCTGACGTGACCTTATTAGCGTTGTTTTAATCTGCTAACTTAAAGATAACGAAAAGTGATTACCATGAACATCCACTAAGATACTAAAATATCTACTCGAGAATTAACGAGACGATCGAGACCAGAATAAACATTAAACTTTATTATTACAAGTATAATTCTCATAAATTCAAAGAGCCCTGCAAAAATAAAGCAAACGAAGTCGTAAAAACAACATCGCGTTAAAGAACATATTTGCAAAAAACTATGCCAAGTCCTCCTCACTGTTCCTAAAGAAACGTAAGTCTTCCTTTACTCTGCTGTCCAAGAGATGTACAGGATTTATGACCCCAGGCATCTATCCACTACTTGTCCTCTACTTGGCCTATCCTAATCCTTGAAGGCTAGGACATTCTAGGCGTCACCACGGAACTTCCACCTCTGCAGCAGGCTAGAGACGTTAACTTTTTTTTACACGATGTTGAACGCATGAATGACAGAGAGAGAATGTGTTCTATCCATAGGCGCAAATGACTTTTATCTCTCGAAAAACTACGTCGACGTCCCTTAAAAAACGGATTTGGCCTACTGGCGATAGGCCAACTGAAAAACGTATTTACATCCCATTGTAAGAATTGGACGACGAGTCCGAAAGTTCGTTATGTCGAACACGTGATAGTACCGAAAGTTCGAATACTCAAAAGGGGCTGACTTCGCGTCGACTGCAACTAAATCAGACTGAGACTGTTGCACTCTACTAACGAAACCTTACCTATAATATTATAAGAGGAATGGGTTAGAGCAAGTGTTTAACTAGTTGGAGGGATGACGTAGTTCGAGTGATTAACTAACGTAACCTTACCTAAAATATTACAAGAAGGGCAAGGAAACAAAATGTCCATTCGAGGTTGTGAACTATCGATAAAGATTCCACTTGAGATTATGTACATGAAGATTACGGTCTATCAAGATTGTGTCGCATCGACCTTATGTTCTGTCGAGATTGCGTCCCATCGAGATTATATCCCATCGTTATTGTGTCCTATCGCGCGTGTGTCCTATTTTGTTCTTATATCCGTATCCTTTCTAGACTCCTTTAAATTCTGCAGCATCATTTAAATTTCCCGCCAACTTTTATAACTAAATCAATTTATTGTACTTCAGTCTCAGAGTCCATTTTCTAAGACATTTCAAAATCTCACCGTTATATACCATTTGGGCTAATGTATAATTATACAAAAAAGAGGTTGCTTCGCACCCTTGAAAAAACTCTTTATCTAACTCGAATCAAACCCGTGAAGGGACAGGAATTATTTGTTAGAGAAAGAGCAATTTCATATCTTTAAAATTATAGTTAGTAGATTTAGCAGAAATAGATGAACCGAAATTATCAACGAGAGCTTAGATTGGGAAATACCGAGGAGGATCTTGGGAAACTGATCGCCCCACGTAGCGACGGCTGCAAACTAAGGCAGGTGGCGCATTCAACGTTTCTCGGCTAGGCGAAATTCCGAGGGGGAGGGGGCTATAACTGTCGTTTTAGAGAGGGGAAACGGAGAACTTGCCTGTGGCGTTAGAGGAATAGCTCGTTGATAATTTCGGTTCATCTATTTCTGGATTTAGTCTACTACTTAAAAGATTTTATTACTATTATATATTTTCCAAAAAACGGATAAAGACGACCTAGGACTAATGATAAATATATATACATTAAAGGAACTCCATCTTTAGCTAATTTTATTAGTGATACTGATAGAATTTAAAATAAACATTAATGGGAGAGGACGGTTAACTAGGTCGTCTTTATCCGTTTTTTGGAAAATATATAATAGTAATAAAATCTTTGAAGTAGTAGACTAAATCTACTAACTATAATTTTAAAGATATGAAATTGCTCTTTCTCTAACAAATAATTCCTGTCCCTTCACGGGTTTGATTCGAGTTAGATAAAGAGTTTTTTTAAGGGTGCGAAGCAACATCTTTTTTGTATAATTTCTGTCCTTTTTTCTCCAAAAATATACACCTTTTCCACATTTCACTATTTTGCTTTATAGGTTTATTGAACCTTAATTCTTACTAATGCTGAATAAAAATTAAAGCGTTTAATTGAGGCTTCAATCTATTCGTAATTGAGACCCTGAAAGGCAGAGATTAACTAACCTAACCTTACCTAAGTTGAAAAACAGGGATGGGCTAGTTCAATTGATTAACTAACCTAAACTAATCTTACCTAAAATACTACAAGATGAACGGGTTAGCCCGAGTTATAGGGATTACCTAGTTGGACGGATGGGCTATTTCCAGGGTTTAATTAACCTAATTTAACCTTAAAGATTACTTGATGGAATGGGCAACCCGAGGGATTAAATAGTTGGAACGATGGGCTAATTCGAGGAATTAACTAACCTAACCTAGCCTTACCTAAAATATTACAAATAGCCCGAGCTAAGGATTAACTAGTTGGAGGGATTGGCTAATTAGAGGGATTAACTAACCTAACCTCACCTTAAAGATTACCAGATGGACGGGGGAGGTCGAGGGATAAACTAACCTAGCCTTACCTAAAATATTACAAGAGGGACGGGCTAGACCGAGCTAGAGATTAAATTTATAATATTGAATCGCATCGACAAAAAATGAGCATGGAAAGCGAAACAATTCTTTAAAGCAGCATGAGCACATAATTCTGGAGACCAGAAGTATGTGGCCGTTTATTTAACTCGCCGACATCAATTTCCGTTTCGTATATCCTATTTATCATTCTAAATCTTTATTTTTTATTATAATTAAGTTAGACGTGCTTTAGATACAGACTTCAATAATTGACCAACTACTTAATAGCTACGTTATTACGTAGTTGTAATGACGAAGCTATTGGATCTAAAGCACATCCTAGTCGCAAAACTCAAGTATTTTAAAAAATAAAGTAGAGATTGAGAACGTTAAACTATAAATTTCATGCGTAATCGAGCACTTGGCAGGATATGAAGTCCAACTCGAGTGATATTTAATCCCTAGAACTCTCATTGTGAAATGTTTTTACAGTGACTTACTATATTATATTGGCCACATTTCTAAGGCGATTTACATTCAATCGCCTCGGTTTATTCGAGTGCTCTACCCAAAAGATCGTGAGAAATGAGTCTCTTATCACCGAAATATAGGTGAGAAACGATTGCCTAAACAATCGAAGACGTCACCATTGCACAAACGAGAGGGCTCGCCTCAATTTTAAACGCTAACGTAAACCACGCATTGGTACAGTGCATCTGTGAGTACTGAATCTGCAAATCTCGTTTATATAGGCCGATAAGAAAATCATGCCAACTTTTTAATTACGGTGAATTAGGGTGAATATAATGGGATACTCATGATATGACATAATAGTCAAAATTAGACGGCTGAAGAGGGCTACCCTAGTAAAAGAACCCAATAAATGCAATTTTCCGTTAACGATAAAAAATGCCATTAAAAAAAAGCTTATCAACTGTTTAATAAAATCAATTTTTGTTAATCAATTTAAAGCCAATTAATAAAGCTCGGCTAGTTATATGTTTTACCCTTTTCGTCACCCATACAGGCATCTGTCTCTCTATTAACTCGAATTCGATGGATATTCATTATCATTCTACTGTTTAAGAAATAAAATTTTGTTTACAATTTTGAAGCAATTAATAAAGCTCGGCTAAGCTTATGATTTCACCCTTTTGTAAACCATTCAGGCACCTTGCTTTCTATTAACTCGTATTCGATGGATATTCCTTATCATTCTACTGTTTAAGAAATAAAATTTTTGTTTATCATTTTGAAGCAATTAGTAAAGCTCGGATAAGCTTAAGATTTCACCCTTTTGTAACCCATTCAGGCACCTTACTTTCTATTACTTCATATACTTAATCAACATTTCATTATTGAAATCTGTGTTTAACTAGAGATACTCTTGTACCTGATCGAAGTCTTATCAAATTTTTTCAAAAGTACCTTTGTCTGTATTAATTCGAATTCAGTGGACGGTGGGAAGAGGGAAACGACGACGATTTCAGTTATCAAGCGCCGCGAGTCCATTGGAAAAGACATTACGGTTTCTGATGAAATTCGAGTTTAGATAAAGGGATAAACACGAACGTGTTTATCCTAATACCCAAGTTTATGTACCCTGCGGCTTATAATCATTGATAAAAAAAATTCAATACGCACTATAAACGTTAAAAACACTGTTTTGCATTAGACTCAATACGTAGAATTCTAGGCATCGTCCTATATCTTTTAAACCAAAACATATATCGTTTGTATCTCTCGCGTTCTGCTTTATTATTTATATTTAATTAGACACAAGTTTTTTATTCAACTTCATACACCAACGTTATCTTTTTATCCGTCTTCCTATCCAACGTAATCAAAGCTACTGTTATTCAGTCTTAGTATTCAACATAATAAAAGTATAATAAAAATATAATAGAACACCCTTGTAAATCTAAAATATTTCTCTCTTTCTAATGCAAACTCCCAATGAAACGCCGTCTTTCACGGTGTTTCAACCTTATCTACAGCTTTTGTTATCTCAGTCCGAAACGTATAGAACAAGTTGGGAAACCAAAATAGTACCTCCCCGACACCCACGTGATCTAACCTAACCTTACCTACATTATTAAAATTGACGAAAAGTGTGTCTGTGCATAGGGAGCAAGATTAACATTGGAAGCCAAAAAGGTTTTAACTAACCTTGACAAAACTCGCTTTAATAAAAACGGTATCTCGCTTGGCAGGAGCGAGCAAGTTTTTATTTTTCTCGCACAAGCGAGAGTGTTCACCGCTAGCGTAAACGCCTCGGCTACAGCGAAATTAAGTCAGGGAGTCCCGAATCTCGCTAATATATAGAAGTTTAAAAAAATTGATCTCAAAATAGGAGAAAAACTTGCCTACTATTTTATCAAGGTGGTTGAGGTAAAATATTCAAATCCATCAATTAATAAATCGGAGATTCAATAATGCGTAAAATTACTGACTACGCAAAACCAAAATTAACTAGAAAATAAGAGGAAAAATAAATCGGATAACCGCTTTGATTTCAAAATAAATATTCCAGTCCCAAAAACAATATTAAAACTAAACAAATGAAATTAGCAATCTTCAGTAATGTGTAAAATTAGCCTTTACACGAAACAATTTAAGCGCAGAAAAATTATCAAATAAAATATCAAATGAACGAAGTAAAACAAATCAAAAATATGTCTCTTACCACTACTAAAGAGTGAGTTCAAAACAATAGAATAATAATATAACAAATTTAAATTTTTCAATAAAGGGTAATCTTTGTACAACTCGATTGAACGAAAATATCCTAAGAAATGGATATTTTAATGTATTAAAATCTATAACATTAAAAAAAAAAATTCAAATTCAAAATTTTTTCTTACCAATAAATCGTATTCAAACCAATGAAACTCAGTTTAAAATTTCAACCAGCAAAATCTCGAGAGAACAAGCTTAGTCGAAGATTTCAAAAAAAAATGAAACGATTTTAACGTTCAATAAATTTAAATTTAGATAAGCAAGGTCAAGGTCTTCCAGTAAAAACATATCGCCGTTTAGAAAACTAGAGTATTTGTCGCCCAAGTAACGCTATTAGGCAAAATGTTTGATCAAAATCAAGTTTTACCTCGGTATCGCCTAAATAACAATAAGTAAACACATTCAATAAAAAACAATTAACGAATTAGCTTTCCGCATAACACGCTATACTACGGACTGTGACGTACAATTTCGCTTTTTGGTGCTACACGACCTACAGATACCTTATAAGCCCACGTCTTAAAACGCATGTTTTTGAGGTATAATGCTTTGAGTGAGGAAGGGATGTCTCTTTTTTGGCCCCACCATCAATTTTTTATAATTTTTTTCTGACAGGGTGGACCTGAGTAAAAATATACCAAGTTGTGAAACAAATGTCATTTTACGTGACTCCACACTAGCTAAAACGTTCCCGGAAATACACGACAGTAGGCCTTAAAAGCCGTGTTCTACTGAGATTAACATTAAATTCATGTGCAGAAATGTATGAAATTTAGTTAAAACTTATTAAGAGATCCAATCACATGACTCTCTTCCCCACTCTTTCTACATTTCACTCTATGGTCAACCATATCAGATATACCAAATAAAACACGAGAAATTTCAATGTCAATCCGGTTTAAGAAAGTTCGTCAACTGTAAATTATGGCACGAATTACCTGGTTCGATCTGCACACGCGCGAGAATTCTACAAAATAATTTGAAAGACCGTGCTAGTTCTTAAAACCAATTCTTACGCTACTGTTCGCAAGTTTGCCAAAGATTACAGTAATTCCCCATACATAAAGCTGATTCTCCCAAGAATATCAAAGCGATTTTGATATTCTTGAGAAAAGGGTTTCCGACTTTAAATTTAGGGAGTTAAACATACTCGCGTGCTGGCAAACTCGATTTTACGCTAGTCACAAATACACGTGAAACCTACTCTACTTCTGTTCAAGGAGAGTTTCACGACTATAATTTTTCTTAAGTGGTTTAACATTTTGTATCAATCAGCCTCACCTTTAAATCTTATACACCATGGTGTATTGCAATTCCCCTTGAACTGGTTAAAGTTGAATCGAGTAAAATCGAAGCTCTTATTAAGTTCCAATCAATTAATTAGAATTTTAACCCTGCCTCACCATTTGCCTCGTTTTTAAGTATACTCTAAAGGTCGAAATTAAACGTCAAAATAAAAGTCTGGCGCGAATTTATGACATATCCAATCAGATTAAGCGACTTTATTTTGCGCATACTAATGAACAGATAGAGGCAAGGAAGTCACTTAGACATTTACTGGCGAGAAATTACAAACATTAATGAAGAATTTACTGCAAATCCAGCGTTTCTCGTGAATTATACCCTCACGTACACGCGACATTTTCGCAAATGAGCGAGAAATCGAACTCATTAACGAAGTTTTAGTGCTTTATGCAGTATCGGAAACGGGCGAGAAATTGAAAAACTTTAATTGAAAATGCGAGCTAGAAACTTCTTTTTATAGCCAAGTTCCTACATACTGTTTCCAACTTCGCTAGAAGAAAACAGTTTATCCCGGTAAATAAAGCTGATTCCCTTATAATTCAATCGAAATGAACCAAAAATATATTAATAACAATTTCCAATGTCCTTATAATCATAAATTTATCCCTGTGAACGCGCCTTTATCGCTTATCTAAATTATGTCATTTCAATCTTCCATACCCGTGTAAACGCACCTTTATTTATATTCTTCAATCCACCCTAAGTTTGCACCAGAGATAAGCCTATACTACCCGTTATACCTTTGCTTTTTCGAGTAAATGATATATATGGAAAATAGCTTAGGCGCATGCTGCCAACTCAAACTGCCATTAATCGGTCAAATTTCTTTAAATTTTTGCACAAATTCTCAAATAACTTCTAAACTATCTCGAATTTTAAATTAATTTTTCGACTTTCTTATTAATTAGATTAAATTTAACCATCCCGATATTTTTATTTATAATATAAATTAATATTGTGTTTCATTTCCCTATCGATATCACACCATGAGGCTAATTTGCATTCGTTCCAAAAAGATGCTATATAAACCGTTCGAAGGCCTATATTAATTGAAGTAACCGTGCGTGGTGGCCATGAAGTTAGGGGGAAAACCCCCCCCCCTTTCAATGTCTTGCTGATTCTTGATCTCTAGGCGCTTGGCGACGCAAGTTACCCATTGGTGGGGCGATGTTTGGAGTCAGTGGAAGGTTGATGTGAACTGTACTAGTGGGGGACGCCTCGCTAGTATGGAACGCTGAGATCGGAAACTGGAGGTTGGACCTTGTTGTGGGGATGGTCGGAGGTGATTATGACAGTGGGAGACGTCCCACTGCTTGTAATCGCCTTCGCCTGTTCAGCATCGAGGTTCGACCATAAAGTGGATGGTGGAAGGCGATGATGTGCTTAAAGGAGGTAATTCCCCGGAATTGAACGATAAGCTGGTATGATTACGTCTCTAGACTTTTGGCTCCACGAGCCAGGTCACGTGACTTCCGTTTACACAGGAAGTGAGAAGTGACACACACACACAGACACACAGACACGATCAGTGTAACACCTCCCCCTGAACTAAAGTTCAGTCGGGGAGGTAAAAATATAGAGTACCCCCACGAGCCTAACACATTTTTCTCTCTCGAATGCAAACTCTCAATGAAACGGACTCGCGGTCGGACGAAGAAGAAGAAGAAGAAGAAGAAGAAGGAGAAAACCTCAGTTATCATTGACAAAAAAGATTCCACCTCATAAGACAAATCTCCATAGACTTTTCTAATGAAATTTTGAGACACCTATAAATAAAACAGGCCAGCTGGCCTGTTTTTAATATTAACGGTATGGGAATTAGTCTACTTTCAGTCTTTAAGATTTTTTTTATCATAGGAGTGGAATCTAACGTCTTGTCAGCCGGTTTGGAAAATAACCTCTCGACCAACTCCATCCTTGGATTCTTCCAATGACTGGGATCTCTCGTATGATGAAAATGTTAGTAATGGTCCTCTATTAGTACCGGAAGTAATTGCCAATCATCTACCGACAATCGGTGATAAATGGAACATTCAGTCTAGAATATTTTACGGGTTGTCCAAGAGGAACTTGCTACCATGTCGTCGTCGTTTTAATTCCTTGTCTTCCTTGCCATCCCAGACTAAATCCTTCGTCTTTATCAAATCAGTGGATAATCAAAGATAATCACACAGATTAGCCTATGCTCAAGTGTTAATTTATGTTACAAGAATTTGTATTTTACATATTTACTTTGAAAATAAACAGTTCATTTGGTGTGTCTATTAAGAAAACAACGCCATGCCGCATATAATTATGGGTAACGCAGGACATTTCATTTGGTGTCTATTAAGAAATCTACGACCTGTCGCTTATAATTATTGTTAACGCAGCACACTCTTTTACATTTTCTGAATCCTTGAGGTTAAGGTAAAATACTTATACTCCGTAACGTGGATGGGAAATAGAGCAGTGTGAATCAAATGCACGCTGTTTCTTCTACTCTTCCAATACTCTATATTTCTTTTCATCTTTTATATTAGGTAGGGTTAGGTTAGATTATGTTACCTTAACGTCGGGGTCGGGGAAGTTAAATTTTGGTTTCCCAACTTGTCTCTCATACTTTACTAAGAATCTGTGGTAACGTGAAAGAGCGTCCGATACTCGACCGTAAGGTTATGCAGAATCGAGCGCTACGCGAGCACGGGAGGAAGACCACCTAAAAGGCATATATAATAGATACAAGAATATATTTTAAACATGGCCCTAACATCACGTCGGCTCGAGAAATTTCCACAACTTCGTGTTTAAAGGAATCTCACGACTCTATTCAAATTGTTTAAAGAGCATTTATGCATGCAAAACACGCCCCTGCTATAGCATCATTCCTTTCAGCCTCTTTTTACCTCTCCGAGTGAACTTTAGTTCACGGAGAGGTTCTGTCCTGATCGTGTGTGTGGGTGTGTGTGTGTGTGTGTGTGTGTGTGTGTGTGTGTGTCCGTCGTTCGCAGTGGTCGCAATTACGTCATCGCAAGAAAATTCTATTTTAGTTCACCACTCTTCTCATAGGTGGCGGTACAATTTCCAATTTCTGAAATTTTCATTTCAAATAAAATCTCTCACAGGAGGTCTCCCTCCCAGTCACTGTCCGCGCTCGACGCTGTTAACTTTTGGGATAGCCATGCCAACGCGCTAGCGGTTATGCTATAAGTACATGGTAGAATCTGAGATAAAAACATCTTAAATCTGTGATAGGTGCTTTACGGAAGCCAGGCCGTGTAATAGTAGCGTCGCGTATAATGCTTTATATATGTATCCAATTAAAAAAAAATTTAAAAGCTTATTACTCGTAATTTACATTATAAAATAAAATATTACTAGTCTTAAACGATCATAATATAATATTCAAATTTAATTATATTTATTAAATTAATTTGACGTTAACTTTTTGTCACAGGTGACGCTAGATTAGTAGGAAGTAGGACTACAGCAGTATAACGAAATAAAGGCGTACGGTTTTTTTAAAAACTTTAATTATGCTTGATTTAAATTCTATAATAATTAGTTCTAGTCCTCTCTCAAAAAATCATATTTAAATTTAATTATATTTTGTAAATTAACTTTCTATCTGTAAGCATGGAATAATTAGTAGCTTATGCTGTAGGTGACACTAGTTTCCCTCGAACTCGGCTTAAAGCTTACCTTAATACCTTTCAGTCAAGGAAGGTCAAACTCATTAAGTCATTTTCTATAATTTGTTTAATCACATCATTCTCTTTAATTCAGTCTTAGGTTTAAATTAATTAATAATAAATAATCTAAAAATTCAGTTGTGTTTATTCTTGTAAAATCCATTTCAACTACAATTTGTTTAATCATAGTTAATTGAATTCTATCATCATTACGTTTAATTTAGTCCTATAGCTTGAAAATAATTTAATTATGGTTTTTTGTTTTACTTTTGGTTAGAATAATTTTAATTTAAGATAAACTTCAACTATTATGTATCTGTAAAATAACAGAGGCTCGAAAATTAAGGTAGTGGTATGGCGCGTCCGTGCTTGCACGGAGCATGGGGTCTCTTCGTAGAATATTCGACTCTTTCGAGAGAGTGAAAATAAAACTAAACATGACCATGTAGCTGAATACGTCGCTCCTATTTTTAATTGTCATTAGAATTTGACTAATTATTTTAATACGATTTTTTCGTATCATTTATGCTTAATAAAATGGTATTAGTCTTCTTCTATCATAATATCATATTTAAATTTAATTTCATTTTGGAAATAAATATGATGTAAACGTTCTACCAACAGGTGACACTAGTTTCATCGTGTAAATAGTGTAGCGGCAAAAGTAACCTTATAGCAAGAAGTGTGCCACTCCTCTTTCTTATTTTAACCCAAAAATTATAAAATAAATTTTTAACATCGTCTACCTGGTTTCATTAGTTTTCTTGTTATTTTAATACGATTTTTTCGTATCAGTTATGCTTAATAAAATAGTATTAGTCTTCTGCTATCATAATATCATATTTAAATTTCATTTTATTTTGTAAATAAATATGCTGTAACTTTCTACCAGCTGGCGGCATAAGTAACCTTACAGCAAGAAGTGTGCCACTCCTATTTCTTATTTTATATATATATATATATATATATATATTTTAATTATAAGGTAAGATTATACTTTGAGTGGGATCAGCTGTAACAGGCGTAATTCACCGCCTATCTACCGGAAACTATTTTATAGTATATATCAGACCTTGACGACTTCCGGAAACCAAAAAAAAAAAAGTTTTTTTGTTTTTTTTTTTCAGTTTTTTTACATGGCTTTGGTTAGGTTGGGTTGGGTTAGGTTAGGTCCCACCAATGAAATAATGTAAAAAAAAAAAAAAAAAAAAAAAAAAAAAACCTACCATATAATAAATTTTTTTTTATTTTTTTTGGTTTCCGAAAGTCATCAAGGTCTGATACTATAAAAATAGTTTCCGGTAGATAGGAGATGAATTTCGCCTCTTATGGCTGATCCCACTCAAAAGTATAATCATACCAATTATAAAATCAATTTTTAACATCGACTACCTGGTTTCATTAGTTTTCTTGTTTACAATTAGACTTGGGACGAGGAGAGGTAATATTTTGGTTTCCCAACTTGTTTTCAATGTCATAGGTGTAGCTAAAACTTGTTTATCCTCATTTCGTGAAATATAGGCTAAGGAAAAGCAGCCTTTATCTCTTCGCGACCACAGTGTTGCTAAAAACATTTATTGTGAAATATACGTTGGAATTTACGTCGCATCTGTGTCCGTTTTCAATAATCGGAGAGAACATTTATGTAAGGATTTAAATCATCATTATCAAAGTTGAGATTTTCTATATTAGTACGTGTATTTTGTACTTAACTTCGGAACACATACTACACCAGGTTCATCGCACCGACGCTCATATATTCGTGTTTTCGATAAACGTTTTATCTTGGTATTTTTTATCAGCAATTTAAATCCTCGCCAACTATCTTCATTTTCCCGAACATTGCCCGGACAGATACTCCTCGTAGTAGTGGTGATCTATTTCGGAATAAAAGTGGAACCATATAAAGTTTATGATCACCAGATACTTTGATATATTTAAGGTATAGTATTAGATTTTTTTAAATAATTAGTATTTGAGTTATGGAAAATATTTAAGGCAAACTTGGAGATGTTTTACTAGAATAAAAGTTTAATAATGGAGGACACCATTTACTGAAGGGGGATTCCTCCAATTTATTAAAAATCAAAGGGAAAATTTATGGCCGAGAATGTGAAAATTATAAAATCTTTGATAACAAAACGACGATCACTTACAAGTCTCAACTAGGAACAATGACCAATCCTATTTTGTACTTTGTTTAACGTTTATTCACGGAATTTGAACACGGGTTTCCGTACCAATCATGTTTTTTGGTAAGGTTAGTTAATCCCTCGAATAAGCCCATACCTCCAACTAGTTAATACCTCGGGCTACCCCGTCCATCTGATAATCTTTGAGGTAAGGTAAGGTTACGTTAGTTAATCCCTCTAATTAGCCCATCCTTCTAACTAGTTAATACCTAGCTCGGGCTAGCCCGTCACTCTTGTAATATTTTAGATAAGGCTAGTTTAAGTTACATTTTCCCTCGAATTAGCCCATCCTTCCAACTAGTTAATCCGTCGGGCTTCCCCGTCCATATTGTAATCTTTAAGGTAAAGTTAATTAATCCCTTGAAATAGCCCATCCCTCCAACTAGGTAATCTATAGCTCGGGCTAACCCGTCGCTCTTGTAATATTTTAGGTAAGATTAGGTTAGATTAGTTAACCCTCGAATTAGATCATTCGGCTTTACTACTTTAGGTAATGTTATTTTAGTTAATCTTTGTCTTTCGATATTTGTACCAGGCTCTTAATTACGTATAGATTGAAGCCTCAATTATACGCTTTAATTCTTATTTAGCATTAGTAAGAATTAAAGTTCACTTAATTAGTGAAATGTGGAAAAGGTGTATATTTTTGGTGAAAAAGGGACAGAAATTATACCAAAAAAGGTTGCTTCGCACCGTTAAACAGGACTTTTTATCTAACTCGAGTCAAACCCCTGAAGGGACACAGATTAATAGTTTGAGAAAGAGCAAATTAATATCTTTAAATTATAGTTAGTTGATTTAGTCTACTACTTCAAGATTTTTTTATTATTAAAATTTTTCCAAAAAACTGATAAAGACGACCTAGGAAACCTTCCTCTCTTATTGATGCTATATTTAAATTCTATCAATATCACAAATATAAAGTTCCTTTAATGTATATATATGTATATTATCCATTAGTCATACAAATGGTTATGTGTTCTATATAATGGAAACGCTAATGCTATTTATTTTAATTTAGAAATTTAAAAGTAAATTTATTTGAAATACTTTTTCCTAGGCCATCGTTATCCGTTTTTTGGAAGATATTTAATAGTAATAAATTCTTTGGAGTAGTAGACTAAATCTACTAACTATAATATTAAAGATATTAAATTGCTCTTTCTCTAACATTTAATTTGTGTCCCTTCACGTGTTTGACTCGAATTAAATAAAGAGCCCTTTTTAAGGGTGCGAAGAAACCTATTTTTTGTATTATTGATAACTGTGACAGTTCAAAGAGACTATTGTGATTTTATTTGTAAAGCCTAAAATTCTTTTTTTAAACGGTATCTCTTAATGTAAACTGCTCATGTTTTTTCGTCTATTGATAACATGGAATTAATATCCCTTGATTATACTGTTTATGGTGTATATAAAAACCTATATTTTATGATAATGTATTTCACTTGCGAATAAACAATGTTATTGACAACATAGTAGTCGTTCTTTATAAAGCAACAAGTTGTGGGATCAGCACGTTTTAATTGCGGAGTAATTTATTAGTTTTGAAAACGGTCGCATTCGTGATTTATTGTTACGCGTTTTGAAGATCTTTACGTTAAATATTCTACCATGGCTGGAATTCACCACGTCAGGATCTATGCACTAACAAAAGAAAATTACGACACATGGAAACTACAAGTAGACGTCCTCCTCACAAAGAGACGGAAGCAAGCCAAAACCAACATTAATTAGAGAGGCAAATGGAAACCTATAGAGATAAAGGCAACTTCTTCATTACAAACGGGTGCTTTTTAACGACTCTTTTATCCGTTTCCAAGGTTATTTTATAATAAGGTCTGTTAGCGAAATGACTCACAGCAGGAATTGCGGAAGAAAAAGCAAATATAGTCACGGAAACAGGATGTAATCAGGAAGAGTTCGCTTTTCTCGCATTTCGAAAACTCGAAGATAACTGGTGCCTGGGCAGTGGAGCGACAAGACGTTTAACATGAAACTGTTCCATTGTTTTGAAGAAATTGAAAACCACTTACTGGCCGTAGATACGTGACGTGGAAAAATGCGCGTATATATATATATATATATATATATATATATATATATATATATATATATATATATATATATATATATATATATTTGTACTTGTAAACAATCTTAAAAGAGATTACAGAATTTTTTAATCTTCGGGGTTTTCCAAATTTTAAATTAAAATTGATCCTTTATTTTCCACGTGACATCATGTTTTTCTTATGCATACACGTATAGTTGAGATTTGACCCGCATATAGCTTCGCGAATCGCGTCATCTATTTGAATTTACTTACCGTCCTCCTCTCTTATTAACCATTTAATGTAATCGCGTTAAATATCAAGTTAAGTTTTATTCTGTTTATTTGCGAGTAAAAGTTTTTTGATTAAATATTTGTTAAACTGTAAATCAATTACTTTTTAGTTTTTTTCTTTATTTCAAACATTTAATTTCAAAATATTATATGTATATAGCTCGTTAATTCCTAAACAGGTTAAACTTGATTGCACAAGGGTTCCTCAATTATCACCATGACTCTTTTTAAAAAAGGATTTTAGTGTTAACAAGGCTATGCTTAAATGCTTTAAGCTACCAGTTAGAAAAAGCATTACAAGGTAGCATTTACAGTGGTAGTAAATGGCTTCCACTACTGGCATGATAAATTATATTTTCTATGATCTATTTCAAATTATAAATAGTCCTCGAAATCGTATAATCAATATCTTTATTTTTTTCTTATTTTAAAAAATATTCTTTTTGGATTAATTATTGTTGACTTAAAAATATAATTTGTAAATTCAGATATTAGTTAAATGGGTAAGGTTTATCCTAAAATTTTGAAGCCTTATCTATTATCAAATTAATTGTATTTACACGTATGATAATCGAAAGATAATTCTCGTTTGTTAGAATTCAGATAAAATAAAATAATTATTATTCAAATTCACTGATAATGAACAATAAAGCCAGGCTTATTATGCGTAAATTTTATTTATTATTTTTGGCCAAAATATATTTTCAAAATTTCTTTTTCGATAGTGAACTGGTATAATTTTCTAAGATCATTTTCCGATACAAACGGATACAAATATTATCTATATTTACTCTCCGGAAGAGTTAACTGGAATGATAAATAGTCTATTTTTTAAGTGAGCATATAGGTATATTGTTATTGCGCCGAATCCCATTAGACCGAATTCCTATTGGACCAAATTCCGCCAAAGTTTTTAATGAAATTACTCAAACGGCGGGTTTAATATTCTCTTAAACGACTGGCACGATATAAGTATTATAACCTTTATCTAAACTCGAATTTCATCAGAAACCGTAATGTTTTTTCCAATGGACCCGCGGCGCTTGATAACTGAAATCGTCGTCGTCGTATTCCTCTTCCCACCGTCCACTGAATTCGAATTAATACAGACAAAGGTACTTCTGACAAAATTTGATAAGACTTTTTTCGGGTACGAAAATTTCTCTAGTTAAACACAGAATTCAATAATGATAGATTGATAAGGTATATGAAGTAATAGAAAGTAGGGTGTCTGAATGGGTTACAAAGGGTTAAAACATAAGCTTAGCCGACCTTTATTTATTGCTTCAAAATGATAAACAAAATTTTTATTTCTTAAACAGTATAATGATAAGGAATATCCATTGAATTCGAGTTAATAGAGAGAAAGTGTAGTTTTAATCGAGTTTAAAAAAAGATTTCAATAAGTAGTAGAGAGAAAGGTACCTGAATAGGTTACGAAAAGGTTATAACATAAACCTAGCCGAGCTTTATTAAGCGGTTCTAAATTGATTATATCAAAAATATATATTAAAACAGAACGTGAATAACACGGCGCCTAACCCATAACATGAAAAGATAGTTTTCCAATAGTCGGCTCAATATTTCCGACCCCATACAGAGTGACGGGAGGAGTTGGTCATTCGCCGCGGCGGAGATTTACTGTCGCGTAGTTTTACACAAGGTACATGCGTAAATATGCCAAAAAATGTAGTTCCCTAACTTCACTTATTTTTTTACTTTCGCGTCGTCTGCCGGGCGGTCTGTGATAATTTAGTTCCAAGGCTTAATGTGATGTGATCTAAGGTGGCTAGTCAGAATCAGAATGTCAGAGATTAATTTAGCAAGTATTTTAGAAAATTACGAAAAGGATGAGTTTTTTATAATTGATAAAGATGGAAAACTTAAATAGTCATAGTCTTTGCATCTGAATTACGTGTTTCACTTTGGATTCCAATTTCGTTATAGACTCGATTTACAGTTCCCACTTCTTTGTCACATTTCATTACAAGGGTATCAAACTGGACTGCCACATTACGAAAATCTGTTTTAGACTTTGAATATTTTGATATTTCCATTGTCTGTAAACCAACATTCCGGCCAACTTTTGCGTAGAAATTATATTGGGTGCTCTGATTTTTCGGCTTTTGGGCTGAAAAAGCTATCTGTTCTGCTGTTTTTTTTCGAGGCATTTCAATAACAAACACAACACAGTCTCGGTATCAATTAAACTTAATTAAAGAGACGCGCGATAAGGCAAGTTGGCAAAAGAAACCGTTAAACAAAAATACGAACTTTAGCCTAGTTGAGCAGACGAATTCTAACTTCCTAGTTCCCTAACACTCCCGGGACTCGCCAGGAGCCGCTAGCGTACCAAAACTATTTTCGGTTTGTTACATCACGTAAATGACGTTTCCAATGAGCTAACCTAGTTCGAATTTGATTGGTAGTTGAAAATGAGGCGGATCAACCGCCCCTGTCATCCCCCCCCCCTTGCCCCTATCTTTTCATGTTTTCCTTTGAAAAAGGTAGGAAAGGCGGCGTATTATTCACTTTCTGTTTTAATATATATATTTGATTATATCAAAAATGTCTTTGCGAACAAAGACCCAGAAGGACATGTTATGGCCTTGAATGTCTGAAGTGACAGATATTTAATTTTCTTTTAAAACATTAAATTTAAATACAATTAAATTTTCTTTTAAAACATGAAATTTAAATATAATTAGATTTTCTTTTAAAACGAAATTTAAATATAATCACAATCTGGCACGATTTAGAGTTTCAAATTTAAAAACAAATGATTTTATTCACTCGGAAATATTTAAGAAAAAACATAACAGACGATTTTCTCCCACTGACGCTTAACATTAAATTTCGCTTAATTATTTTTCAGGGAAAACGTGTATTGAACTGTTATTTTTCAGTATAACGCGAGTCCACTTTATGTTTTCTTAATTTAACCCGAATTTCCACGACTCGCAATTGAACGGATCGTTAAAAATACTCGCCGGTTTATTGGAATGGGTATATGATAAAGGGAAATGTGTTCTTTAAAGCCCCTTTAAAGTCATCTTCTTTTCTAACTTAGCAGACGACGCAAACCACAACAATTTGTACTTTCAAAGCTATATTGTGCGCGCAAGGGAAGAGAATTTCAAAGCGACGAATTTTAGAGCGGATAAGGTTTTTAAATAAATTGTAATACTTTCATTTTTCTTTTCATTAAAACCGTACAATTTAAATGATGATTTCCATAAGGGACAACTAATTAGTTACTAGGAGCTATAATAAAACATTATCCATGGATTAGGTTTGTTCGTTTGCAACCTAAATTAAAAATTAAAATATGGGGAATTTTTATTCCCTTTAAATTCCTTGTATAAGCATTCATAAGCTAACATGAACGAATTGACTCGACTAAAGTCGAGGAGTTATAATAAAACATTATCCATAGAAAACATTATCCAATTAAGGTATGAGATCAGATCATAGAACTTTGAGTCTATGCCTAAAGCCAAAGCTAAATTAAGTAAATTTTCCTATCGAACGAAAAGTTTCGTTTTGTTTGACACGTAATCCCTGAAAAATAATTAAGCGAAATTTAATGTTAAGCGTCAATGGAAGAAAATCGTCTGTTATGTTTTTTCTTAAATATTACGGAGTGAATAAAATCAGTTGTTTTGAAATTTGAAACTCTAAGTCGTGCTAGATTGTGATTATATTTAAATTTCGTTTTAAAAGAAAATCTAATTATATTTAAACTTCATGTTTTAAAAGAAAATTTAATTGTATTTAAAATTAATGTTTTAAAAGAAAATTAAATATCTGTCACTTCAGACATTCAAGGCCATAACATGTCCTTCTGGGTCTATGTTCCCAAAGACATTTTTGATATAATATCTGTCACTTCAGACATTCAAGGCCATAACATGTCCTTCTGGGTCTTTGTTCGCAAAGACATTTTTGATATAATATCTGTCACTTCAGTCTAACACGAAAGTGTTAACTTCTATATTAAAAGACCAGCCCTTTAAAAAGTGATTCAGTTAAATCTCTACATTTTTACCATTGCCCTTTAAACCCAATTAAAATTAATTTTTTCATAATTTTTTATGTTAATAGCTGCGGCAGCCGCACTTGATTCAGTCAGATCTCTACATTTTTACAATTGCCCTTTAAACCCAATTAAAATAAAAAATTTCATAATTTTTGATGTTAATAGCTGGGGTAGCCGCACTTGATTCAGTCAGATCTCAACAAATTTACCATTGCCCTTTAAACCCAATTAAAATATTTTTTTTCACAATTTTTGATGTTAATAGCTGGGGCAGCCTCACTTGATTCAGTCAGATCTCTACATTTTTACCAGTGCCCTTTAATCCCAATTAAAATTAATTTTTTCATCATTTTTGATGTTAATAGCTGCGGCAGCCGCACTTGTTTCAGTCAAATTTCTACATTTTTACCATTGCCCACTGAAATCTTTACATTTTTCCCATTGCCCTTTAAACCCAATTAAAATAATTTTTTTCATCATATTTGATGTTAATACCTCCGACAGCCGCAGCGAAATCTTTATTTTCCCCATTGCCCTTTAAACCAAATTTAAATTAATTTTTTCATCAATTTTGATGTTAATACCTCCGACAGCCGCAGTGAAATCTTTATATTTTCCCCATTGCCCTTTAAACCAAATTTAAATAAATTATTTCATCAATTTTGATGTTAATACCTCCGACAGCCGCAGTGAAATCTTTATATTTTCCCCATTGCCCTTTAAACCAAATTTAAATTAATTTTTTCATCAATTTTGATGTTAATACCTCCGACAGCCGCAGTGAAATCTTCATATTTTTCCCATTACCCTTTAAACTAAACTTAAATTAATTTTTTCATTATTTTTGATGTTAATACCTCCGACAGCCGCAGCGAAATCTACATATTTTTCCCATTACCCTTTAAACTAAATTTAAATAAATTTTTTCATCAATTTTGATGTTAATACCTCCGACAGCCGCAGTGAAATCTTTATATTTTCCCCATTGCCCTTTAAACCAAATTTAAATTATTTTTTAATCAATTTTGATGTTAATACCTCCGACAGCCGCAGCGAAATCTTCATATTTTTCCCATTACCCTTTAAACTAAATTTAAATTATTTTTTTCATTATTTTTGATGTTAATACCTTCCTTATTGCCGTTCGGAATGGCAAGTCGTTCGGAATTTCACTCATTTTTAAAAAGGAGAGTACTTTTAAGGCGGAGAAATTGAAACTTAATGTTATTCTATGGGATTTAGATTTTTTGTAAGAGACTTACCTTTCAGATTTATTTTCAAATGATTCCAGATATTTTTCGGGCTTTATTTTAAGACTAATTTTATAATTTTACACCGATTAGTTTGGCCACAATATATCTATAAAAACGGCAAAAATATGAAGAAGGAGAAATGAAGTCATTAGAGTTCAATACCCATAGCCTCCAAATCAAGCGCGCTCCTCCTGCGCGTGATTTTAAAAAGCCATATAAAACATAAGCCTAATTTGTCAAATTAGGCTTAGTTTTTTGATGAATCTATTTCTCCGCCTTGTTTTTCCCTCCGTTTTCACGAATATATTGTGGGGCAACTAATTGGTGTATTATTATGAAATTAGTCTTAAAATAAAGCTCGAATCTTAATTCATACCACACGGAAAATCCAAGTTTTAAAAATATCCGGAAGTATTAGAAAATAAACCTGAAAGGTAAGCCACTTTCAAAAAACCAAATCCCATAGAATAACATTACGAATTTGGCCATGCGCGAAACCAGCTTAGTACCAAAAAAAGGGTCAACTTCAGAATTAATTTTAAAATACTTAGACTTAATATTTTTAAATGAAACTTGGAAAAGGCACACATTCGAACCTTGCTCTACCACTTAAAATTGATTTTAACCGTAACAAATAATTCCTCTTTTAGTTCTGCGATGCAAGGGATATGTCCTCGAAAGAGTCGATTTTAATGTTATTTCAATGGGGAAATGGAGTGTTCTGATTGGCTAAAGGTCCAATTTTTTAAGGAAATCAAAATTGCATTACAGCTGATGATCAGCCCATTACCTAGAATCTACCGGGTTCTCCGAATAAACAAAAAATAATTTTATTAAACAGTAGATACGCTTTATTTAATGGTATTTTTTTTCTGTAACTGAAAATTGCATTCACTGAATTCTTCTACTAAACTAGCCCTCTTCAACAATTTTATTTTGACTATTATATTAAATTTTGAGAATCCCATTAAATTCACCCAAATTCACCGAAATTAAAAAGTAGGCAAGATTATCTTATCATTTGTTTTTTTAACTTTAATAATATATCTCTTCTCGGCTATATAAGCGACATTTACAGATTCGGCACTCATAGATGCATTGCGCCAATGGGTGGTTTACGTTAGCTTTTAGAATTGTGGCGAACCCTCTTGCTTCCGCAATGGTGTCGTCTTCGATTACTTTAGCAATCGTTTGTCACCTATATTCCGGTGATAATAGACCTCTTTCTCACAATCTTTTGGGTAGAGTACTTGAGCAAACCCCAAGCGATTGAATTTAAATCGCATTTCCTAGAAACGTGGCTAGTTTAATCTATTATGTATGTGTAAGAACATTACACAATGAAATTCCTAGGGAATAAATATCAAAATAAGTAAATAATAAAATAATTTAGCGAAGAAGTACACGTGAACGAAATTAAAAATAAAACTGGTTTATTTCTAAGTTTTAAAAATGGAAACAGTTTCGAACCGCGGTTCGTTATTCAATCTGACAAAAGCTAATCTTTACATGGTTAATATACCAATTTTAATGACATTATTTTTTAACCTTATTTATCAGGTTAAAATTAATAAGGTTAAAAAATAATGTCATTAAAATTGGTATATTAACCATGTAAAAATTAGCTTTTGTCAGATTGAATAACGAACCGCGGTTCGAAACTGTTTCCATTTTTAAAACTTAGAAATAAACCAGTTTTATTTTTAATTTCCTTCACGTGTACTTCTTCGCTAAATTATTTTATTATTTACTTATTTTAATATTCTCCGTGATAAAAATAATGAATCTTTTTTAATAAATATCACTTGAGTAAGACTACATATCATACCAAGTGCTCAATTGCACATGAAATTTAAAGTTTAACGTTCTCAATCTCTACTTTATTTTTAATATACTTGAGTTTAACCACTAGGATGTGCTTTAGATCCAGACTTAAGTAATAAGCAACCAACTTAATAGCACCGTCATAACTACTACATAACGACGTATTGCTATTAAGTAGTTGGACACTTATTAAAGTCTGGATCTAAAGCACATAATAGTCGAGAAAACTCAAGTATATAAAATAAAGATTTAGAATTATAAATAGGATAGGCGAAACAGAAATTGATGTCGGCGAGTAAAACGGCCACATACTTCTGGTCTCCTGAATTATGTTCTTCTGCTTTAAAGAACTTTCGCTTTCCATGCCAATTTTTTGTCGATGCGAATCAATATTAAAATTTAAGATTAGATTATATAATCCCTCTAGCTTGCCCGTCCCTCTTGTTACTTTGTAGGTACGGTTAGGTTAGGTTAGTTAATCGCACGAGCTTGCCCGTCCCTTTAAAAAGTTAATCCCTAGCTCGGGCTAACCCGTCCCTCTTTTAATATTTTAGGTTAGGTTAGTTAATCCATCGAATTAGCCCATCCCTCCAACTAGTTAATCCATCGAATTAGCCCATCCCTCCAACTAGTTAATCCATCGAATTAGCCCATGCCTCGAGCTACCGCGTCCATCGTGCAATCTTTAAGGTTAGTTAATCCCAGGAAGTAGTACCACCCTCCAACTATTTAATCCCTGGCTCAGACTAATCCGTCTATCTTGTAATATTTTAGGTAAGGTTAGGTTAGTTAATCCCTCGAATTAGCCCATCCCTCCAACTAATTAATCCCTCGGGCTACCGCGTCCATCTTGTAATTTTTATGGTTAGAATAGGTTAGTTAATCCCTGGAAGTAGCCCATCCCCCCAACTGTTTAATCCCTAGCTCGGACTAACCCGTCCCTCTTTTATTCTTCAAGGTAAGGTTAGGTTAGTTAATCCCTCGAATTAGCCCATCGCTTCAACTAGTTAATCCCTCGGGCTACCTTGTTCACTGGGTAATCTTTAACGTAAGGTTAGGTTAGGTTAGAAACTTAATGAGATTTTATTATGTAAATTTTAAAGTTTCAAATGCGTATTACTGACATTTCTGCTTGTCGTAGAGTTTTTAAAAAATTGTTTCTGAATTCCACGAGTCCAAATTAGTCGATAACCTTTGTTATTTATTAGGTTGTTTGAATATTGTCATCTAGTCATAAGTTATAATACAAAGTATATTTTAATATTATAAATCTCAACAGTTAAACAAATTTTATCTTATTTATGTTTGAAGACACTTATAACAAGTTATTTTTGAACGATTTGGACTGTTTTAATATGCGTAAAAAATATCAAATCTCGCATTTTATTAGGTAATTTACAGTTAATTATAGTCTCGAACTAGACTCGCTAAGCCTTAATCCACTTTAATGAAATTTTACAATGCTAGATTTCTCGAAAAGAGTTAATTGCTGATGCCGTTAAAATGTCGTATAAAATTATCGCGAGAACAAACATTTATAACAGACATTTCTTTCGGTTAGCTAGAATTTTCCTTCGAATCAGCAGTTGATTGGTCTGAACAACAAAAAAAATCTTCGAGCCTCAATTCATAAATTTAATAATTAACCACAAAGAGCTTGTAAGATTATAGCGAGATTTGATATGATTAGTTATGTCTTATAAGTCTAAATTGATTTAAAATATTTTGTTTTCAGTGGCTAATATCACTTTTAGGAATTATATAAAGTAAATACTCAAAAATTGGCGCCGAATCAATTTTACGCAATGAATATGATTTTAAAATTTAAATAAAAATAGACAATTTGCTTTTTAAAGTTAAATATCTGTGATTTAAAAAGGTTTTGTTATTCTATACATTACATTTTGCTTAATATTTTACAAAATATTTGGGCCTAGTGCTCATTTTACTAGATTATTAAATTATTATAAGTCAATTAGATCTTTTGCTTGCAAAGATTCAATCTTTGCGTTCCTTTGCGTTCCCGGAAATTTATAGTTTAATTTTCTTCGGGTATATTTAAGTAAAGATATGTCGCAATGGACCGAATATTAAACACGGAAAAGTGCCGATTTTTCGGTTCAATGGGACAGTCCTATTGGCCCGAAACCGCCAAAGTGCGGAGTTTTCGGTCTAATGGGAATGCGTTCGGTCGTATGGGATTTGGTGCAATGGAAAATATACGAATATAATTCAGTAGCAGCACTAATTACAATATATAATTCTAAAAGGCATGGTGTCCACGGATTTTTGTATTACACAAGTATTAAATAAAGACGGATACTTCGCTGATTTTCTTTTTTAATTTAAAAACCCGTGACCCCTTTTAAAGCGATTATGAATAAAATGCTTCTAGTTTTATTGTAGAGGGACTCGTCCGACTGTCCAAATATTAATCTTTAATTCTTAAGGGGCCACGGCCCGAAAACTTTCGATGAATGTTCGAAAACTTTTAAATACAAGATTTTAAAATAAATTAGAAAATCGACGAAGAATCCGTCTCTAATTTTTTAATACTAATTATAAGATCGCGCCTATTGTAAAATAACGATCGTGAATTAAATTTGTGTTTAGTGCAGGATGGAAAATGGAAATACAGCTAAATACACGAACGGACAAAGCAATGGAAATTCCAAAACTTGCGTAGTAAAGTTAAGTCAAAAGGTGGGTAGAAATTAACAAACACTGAGAGATTTAACGGAGAAATCTTACGTGACAATATACGTTCTATTAAATTAGATTATATTTCGTAGATTCTCTTGTGTGAAAATTTCTAATTATATAAACATCAAAAAATATTAGAATTGCGTATTATATTTTTAGGAAGATCTAAAAAAATCAGGTGTGGCGGTACAAGTTTCAAATGTATTCTACACATACGAGAGAGCTTCTAAGGATAAATTTGTGCTGAAAGGAGTAAATCTAAACATATTGAAGGGAGAAATGTAAGTTTAAATTTATTTTTTTAATTTTTTTGTAAAAAAGAAAAGAGTATATTTTATATAATTTTAATTTCATATTAAATCGTAAAATTAAATTTAACACAAGTAAATCACTTTCAAGTTTACAATCGGGCATTGGTATATGGTTCTGGAAATTAAGACAGTTGTCAGAGCTTTCGCGCTCGAGGAGAGAGGAAATTCTAAAAACTCAACGACCGAGATACGGAATTTGAAATTAGTTTAAAAACCTTGTAGCCAGGCAAGAAGAAGGAAATGGTATCCGTAACGTAAGTATTACTTTCAGAGTTGTAATTACAACTTTGAATGGACAGATATGATTATTTTTCCGAGAACACACATCATTACTTTCAATGGACATATTATCATTTTAAATGGCAGTGCCATTCATCCAAACCTTTCACGAATAACTATGCGAAAATTTCTACTTGGTCTGCTGGAAGAATTATTCATATACGCTGTACCAAAGACTTCCCAATTGCTTAGTTTTGGAAATAGTGGTGCTTGTTACATTGAAACCTTCTATACCACATTTAAAATATATGTCCATTAAAAGTTGTGATGTGTGTTCTCGGAATGATAATCATATCTGTCCGTATAAAGTTGTAATTACAACTATGAAAATAGTACTTACGTTACGGATAACCTTTTCTTTCTTGTTGCCTGGCAACAAGGTTTTTCAACTAATATTAGTCCCTTTGAAAAATGTAGTCTAGGTGAACTTTAGAGTTAGTTTGTCAATAAACAAAATAGTTGCATTGGAAATTATTTTAATGTTGAAAAAAATATTTGAAAACGTTTTCATGCAAAGTGTGAACAAGTTAAGAAACCAAATGATTATCTCTCCGAGAAACTTAACCTAACCTAACCCTGTAGGCATCGACAAAGGCGTAGCCTATTCTGGTTGGTTACCAGAAGGAATACCATTATAAAGAAAAATTCAATTAGACAGAGGCAAATTATACAAAAAATTCAATTAGACAGAGGCAAATTATACAAAAAAGAGATTGTTTCGTACCCTTAGAAAAAGCTCTTTATCTAACTCGAATCAAACCGTTAAGGGACACAAATTAATTGTTAGAGAAAGAGCAATTTAATATCTTTAAAATTATAGTTAGTAGATTTAGTCTACTACTTCAAAGATTTTATTATTATTATATATTTTCCAAAAAAACGGATAAAGACGACCTAGGTAACCTTCCTCTCTTATTGATGTTATTTTTAAATTCTATCAGCATCACTAATTAAATTAGCTAAAGATGGAGTTCCTTTAATGTATATATATTTATCATTAGTCTTAGGTCGTCTTTATCCGTTTTTTGGAAAATATATAATAATAATAAAATCTTTGAAGTAGTAGACTAAATCTACCAACTAAAGATATTTTAAAGATATGAAATTGCTCTTTCTCTAACAATTAACTTGTGTCCCTTCACGGGTTTGATTCGAGTTAGATAAAGAGCTTTTTTAAGGGTGCGAAGCAACCTCTTTTTTGTAAAATTTCTGTCCCTTTTTCACCAAAAATTTACACCTATTCTATTGAACCTTAATTCTTACTAATGCTGAATAAAAATTATTGCGTTTAATTGAGGCTTCAATCTATTCGTAACTGAGACCCTGGTACAAATCTAGAAAGACCGAGATTAACTAACCTAACCTTACCTAAAGTAGTAAAACAAGGATTAGCTAATTCAATTGATTAACTAGCCTAACCTAATCTTACCTAAAATATTACAAGGGGAACGGGTTAGCCCGAGCTAGGGATTAACTAGTTGGAGGAATGAGCTATTTCCAGGGATTAATTAACCTAATTTAACTTTACCTTCAAGATTACATGATGGAATGTGTAGCCCGAGGGATTAACTAATTGGAAGGATGAGTTAATTGGAGGAATAAACTTACCTAACCTAGCCTTTCCTAAAATATTACAAATAGCCCGAGCTAAGGATTAACTAGTGGGAGGGATTGGCTAATTAGAGGGATTAACTAACCTAACCTTACCTAAAATATTACAAGAGGGACGGGTTAGACCGAACTATAATATTGAATCGCATCGACAAAAAATGGGCTGGGAATGCGAAACAACTCTTTAAAGCAAGAGAACATAATTCCGAAGACCAAAAGTATGTGGCCGTTTATTTAACTGGCCGACATCAATTTCCGTTTCGCCTATCCTATTTAACATTCTAAATCTTTATTTTTTAATACACTTAAGTTAGATGTGCTTTAGATCCAGAGTTTAATAATTGACCAACTACTTAGTAGCAAGTAATGACTATGCTTTTGGATCTAAAATAAAGAAGAGATGGAAAACGTTAAACTTTAAATTTCGTGCGTAATTTAGCACTTGGCAGGATATGAAGTCCAACTCAAGTGATATTTAATTAATTAAGTGCTTTCTTTGTGAAATGTTCTTACAGAGACATAATATATTAAAGGGAAAGGCAACCCAACTTTAAAAGTACTTCCATTGGAAAGAGCATGCTAAAAAACCTACAAATCAAAACACATTATAGTGATTTAAGTCTTGGTTAATTTATAAATATCATTTTAAAACCGAAATTTACGTTCCTAGAAGAACGCCATATTTGCTTCCCGGCATTTCGAGTTTTAAAAATAAAGATCTGCTTCAATGATTGGCCTTTAAGTGACCCAATAAAGATTCGCTAAACGAAGGCCATTCGAGTCGGCTGCAGTCGGATCGTCTGTTCGTAACTTCATAAGAAGACCTGTAATTTTGTGATTGTGATTTCTAACTTTCTACGAAAACATGCCTAATTGCAGTTTAGTTCTTACCTTCTAATTCTTCAAATCAACTTAAGACTCGATTAATACCTAGTACTGACTACTACTAGCTCAGCTGGCCGACCGACCTTCGGGTTAGTATTCGGGATCCTTCGGGCTAGTTTCGGGATCCTTCGGAAGTAGCCTATGTTTCGGCCCGGCATATCTTATTTTACTCTAAAGAAATTGAGCGCGCTTATACCCACATCTATTTTCAGCTAGAGTCAAGTGACTTTAGGTGAGAAATAAACCAATCGACTGAGCCGATCCTCAGCAGGCATCGAAAGGGTATGAAAAAACTAAAATGGCGTTCACTAGAGATCACTTTTTGCTTATAATAAACGCAAATATCTTAATATCTACTAACTATTAAATTTTTTGCGATATGATATTAGTCGTTTTAATATACGCTCTATAATTTAAGACACACTTTTTTTTATCCCGGTCTGTACCTTTAAATTAGCCACATTTCTAGGTAATGCCATTTAAATTCAATCGCCTCGGTTTATTTGAGTACTCTGCCAAAAAGATCGTAAGAAAGAGGTCTCTTATCACCTAAATATAGGTGAGAAACGATTGCCGAAACAATCGAAGATGTCACCATTGCACACGCGAGAGGGTTCGCCACAATCTTAAACGCTAACGTAAACCACCCATTGGTACGGTGCATCTGTTAGAACCGAATCTGTAAATCTCGTTTATATAGGCCGAGAAGAGATATATTATTAAAGTTTAAAAACAAAATGATAACAAAATCTTGCCAACTTTTTAATTACGGTGAATTAGGGTCAATTTAATGGGATACACATGATATAATATAATAGTAAAACATTTGACGGTTAAAGAGGGCTACCCTAGTAGAAGAACCCAGTGAATGCAATTTTCAGATAAAAAATACCATTAAATAAAGCGTATCTACTGTTTAATAAAATTAATTTTTGTTTATTCTATGAACGCGACAGCGTTCAATGTTATGGGCCCATCATCATCTGTAATGTTATTTCACAAATTCAGCCTCTAGCCAATCAGAACGTTCCATTTCCCCATTGAAATAACATTAAAATCGACTTTTTCGAGGACATGTCCTGTGCATCGCAGAACTAAAAGAGTAATTATTTGTTACGGTTAAAACCAATTTTAAATGGTAGAGCAAGGTTCGAATGTGTGCCTTTTCCAAGTTTCATTTAAAAATATTAAGTCTAAGTATTTTAAAATTAATTCTGAAGTTGACCCTTTTTTTGGTACTTAGCTGGTTTCGCGCATGGCCAAATTCGTAATGTTATTCTATGGGATTTGTTTTTTTGAAAGTGGCTTACCTTTCAGATTTATTTTCTAATACTTCCGGATATTTTTCAGACTTGGATTTTCCGTGTGGTATGAATCAAGTTTCAAGCTTTATTTTAAGACTAATTTCATAATTTTACACCGATTAGTTGGCCCACAATCTATTCATGAAAACGGAGGAAACAACAAGGCGGAGAAATAGATTCGCCAAAAACCTAAGCCTAATTTGACAAATTAGGCTTAGGTTTTATATGGCTTTTTAAAATCACGTGCAGGAGGACTCGTGGAGGAGCGCGCGCTTGATTTGGAGGCTATGGGTAATGAACTCTGACTTAATTTCTCCTTCATATTTTTGCCCTTTATATGAAATTAGTCTTAAAATAAAGCCCGTAAAATATTTGGAAGCATTAGAAAATAAATCTGAAAGGTAAGTCTCTTACAAAAAATCTAAATCCCATAGAATAACATTAATTTTCAATTTCTCCGCCTTAAAAGTACTCTCCTTTTTAAAAATGAGTGAAATTCCGAACGACTTGCCATTCCGAACGGCAATAAGGAAGGTATTAACATCAAAAATAATGAAAAAATTAATTGGAATTTAGTTTAAAGGGTAATGGAAAATTATAAAGATTTCACTGCGGCTGTCGGAGGTATTAACATCAAAATTGATGAAAAAATTAATTTAAATTTGGTTTAAAGGGCAATGTGGAAAATATAAAGATTTCGCTGCGGATGTCGGAGGTATTAACATCAAAATTGAGGAAAAAATTAATTTAAATTTGGTTTAAAGGGCAATGGGGAAAATATAAAGATTTCACTGCGGCTATCGGAGGTATTAACATCAAAATTGGTGAAAAAATTAATTTTAATTGGGTTTAAAGGGCAATGGTAAAATGTAGAGATCTGACTGAATCAAGTGAGGCTGCCCCAGCTATTAACATAAAAAATTATGAAAAAATTAATTTTAATCGGGTTTAAAGGGCAATGGTAAAAATGCAGAGATCTGACTGAATCAAGTGAGGCTGCCCAAGCTATTATCATAAAAAATTATGAAAAAATTTAGTTTTATTGGGTTTAAAGGGCAATGGTAAAAATGTAGAGATCTGACTAAATCAATTGCGGCTGCCGCAGCTATTAACATCAAAAATTATGAAAACATTTTGTTTAATTGGGTTTAAAGGGCAATGGTAAAAATGTAGAAATTTGACTAAATCAAGTGCGGCTGCCGCAGCTATTAACATCAAAAATTTATGAAAAAATTTATTTAAATTTGGTTTAAAGGACAATGGTAAAAATGTAGAGATCTGACTGAATCAAGTGAGGCTGCCGCAGCTGTTAACATCAAAAATTATGAAAAAATTTAGTTTAATTGGGTTTAAAGGGCAATTTTAAAAATGTAGAGATCTGACTAAATCAAGTGACGCTGCCCCAGCTATTAACATAAAAAATTATGAAAAAAATAATTTTAATTGGGATTAAAGGGCAATGGTAAAAATGTAGAGATTTGACTGAATCAAGTGGGGCTGCCCCAGCTATTATCATCAAAAATAATGAAAAAATTAATTTTAATTGGGATTAAAGGGCACTGGTAAAAATTTAGAAATTTGACTGAATCAAGTGAGGCTGCCCCAGCTATTAACATCAAAAATTGTGAAAAAATTAATTTTAATTGGGTTTAAAGGGCAATGGTAAAAATGTAGAGATCTGACTGTATCAAGTGCACCTGCCGCAGCTATTAACATAAAAAATTATGAAAAAATTAATTTTAATTGGGATTAAAGGGCAATGGTAAAAATGTAGAGATCTGACTGAATCAAGTGAGGCTGCCGCAGCTATTAACATAAAAAATTATGATAAAATTAATTTTAATTGGGTTTAAAGGGCAATGGTAAAAATGTAGAGATTTGACTGAATCACTTTTTAAAGGGCTAGTCTTTTAATATAGAAGTTAACACTTTCGTGCTAGACTGAAGTGACAGATATTATATCAAAAATGTCTTTGCGAACAAAGACCCAGAAGGATATTTTATGGCCTTGAATGTCTGAAGTGACAGATATTTAATTTTCTTTTAAACATTAAATTTAAATACAATTAAATTTTCTTTTAAAACATGAAATTTAAATATAATTAGATTTTCTTTTAATACGAAATTTAAATATAATTACAATCTGGCACGATTTAGAGTTTCAAATTTCAAAACAACTGATTTTATTCACTCGGAAATATTTAAGAAAAAACAAAACAGACGATTTTCTCCCATTGACGCTTAACATTAAATTTCGCTTAGTTATTTTTCAGGGATTACGTGTCAAACAAAACGAAACTTTTCGTTCGATAGAAAAATTTACTTAATTAAGCTTTGGCTTTAGGCATAGACTCAAAGTTCTATGATCTGATCTCATACCTTAATTGGATAATGTTTTCTATGGATAATGCTTTATTATAACTCCTCGACCTTAGTCGAGGCAATTCGTTCATGTTAGCTTATGAATGCTTATACAAGGAATTTAAAGGGAAAAAAATTCCCCATATTTTAATATTTAATTTAGGTTGCAAAAGAACAAACCTAATCCATGGATAATGTTTTGTTATAACTCCTCGACTTTAGTCGAGGCAATTCGTTCATGTTAGCTTATGAATGCTTATACAAGGAATTTAAAGGGAATAAAAAATCCACATATTTTAATTTTTAATTTAGGTTGCAAACGAACAAACCTAATCCATGGATAATGTTTTATTACAACTCCTTGACTTTAGTCGAGGCAATTCGTTCATGTTAGCTTACGGATGCTTATACAAGGAATTTAAAGGGAAAAAAATTCCCCATATTTTAATTTTTAATCTAGGTTGCAAACGAACAAACCTAATCCATGGATAATGTTTTATTATAACTCCTAATAACTAATTAGTGGTCCTTTATGGAAATCATCATTTTAATTGTACGGTTTTAACGAAAAGAAAAATGAAAGTATTACAATTTATTTAAAAACCTTATCCGCTCTAAAATTCGTCTCTTTGAAATTCTCTTCCCTTGCGCGCGCAATATAGCTTTGAAAGTACAAATTGTTATGGTTTGCATCGTCTGCTAAGTTAGAAAAGAAGGTGACTTTAAACGGGCTTTAAAAAACACATTTCCCTTTTTCATATACCCATTCCAATAAACCGGCGAGTATTTTTAACGATCCGTTCAATTGCGAATCGTGGAAATTCGGGTTAAATTAAGAAAACAAAAATGGGCTCGCGTTATACTGAAAAATAACAGTTCAATACACGTTTTCCCTGAAAAATAATTAAGCCAAATTTAATGTTAAGCGTCATGGGAGAAAATCGTCTGTTATGTTTTTTCTTAAATATTTCCGAGTGAATAAAATCAGTTGTTTTGAAATTTGAAACTCTAAATCGTGCCAGATTGTGATTATATTTAAATTTCGTATTAAAAGAAAATCTAATTATATTTAAATTTCATGTTTTAAAAAGAAAATTTAATTGTATTTAAATTTAATGTTTTAAAAGAAAATTAAATATCTGTCACTTCAGACATTCAAGGCCATAAAATGTCCTTCTGGGTCTTTGTTCGCATAGACATTTTTGATATAATCAATTTAGAACCGCTTAATAAAGCTCGGCTAGGTTTATGTTATAACCTTTTCGTAACCCATTCAGGCACCTTTCTCTCCAAAATTATTGAAATATTTTTTTAACAAAGAGAAGACATCGTACTCGATTAAAACTACACTTTCTCTCTATTAACTCGAATTCAATGGATATTCCTTATCATTCTACTGTTTAAGAAATAAAATTTTTGGTTACCATTTTGAAGCAATTAATAAAACTCGGCTAAGCTTATGATTTCACCCTTTTGTAACTAATTCAGGCACCTTATTTTCTATTACTTCATGTACTTTATCAATATTTCATTATATAAATCAGTGTTTATTGTTTAACTAGAGATACTCTCGTACCCGAAAGAAGTCTTATAAAATTTTGCCAAAATACCTTTGTCTGTATTAATTGTAATTCAGTGGACGGTGGGATCTTGGATACCCGTGTAAACGCACCTTTATTTAGATTCTTCAATCCACCCCAAGTTTGCAGCAAAACTAAGCCCATACTTCTCGTTATACCTTTGCTTTTTCGACTAAATGATATATGGAAAACAGCTTAGCGCGTGCTGCCAACTGAAGCTGTTATAAAACGGTCACATTTTAAATTTTTGAACAATTTCTTAAATATTTTCTAAAATATATCGAATTTTAAATTGATTTTTCAGCTTCGTTATTAAAAAGATTCAGTTAAACAATATTATTATTTTAAATTAAAATTTATATGCATTATACGCTTCAATTCACTAAAAGATATCGCGGCATAAGGCCAAAATAGTTAGGGCATGGAAAAGGGGTATATATAGCTTTCGCAGACCTTTGTCCATCGATCGAGTAACCGAGAAGAATTGGGGAAACCCCACCCCCTTTTCAACGTCTAGACGTTTATTGTAACCCTAGGCATTCGGTAACTGCACCACAAAGACCCGTAGAGGGAGGAGTTGAGTGGAGTGGAAAGTTGATGATGACCATATTAGAGAGGGACGCTTCGCTAATATGGCCCGCTGAGATCATAAACGGGAGGTTGGACCTTGGTGTGGGGATGGTCGGAGGTGATCATAACAGTGGGAGACGTCCCATTGTGCATAATCGCCTTCAACTGTCCAGCATCGAATTTCGACCGTAAAGTGGATGGTGGAAGGTGATAATATGCATTTGGAGACGTCCTGTTGCATATCATTGCACGACACTTGAAATTTAATGTGGCAGCCACGCTTAAAGGAGGTAATTCCCGTTAAACGGAATTGAACGATAAGCTGGTATGATAATGTCTCTAGACTTTTTGCTCCACGACCTAGGTCACGTGATATCCGGCTACGGCGGAAGTGACAGACAGACACACCCACACATGCACAGACACGACTAGTGTAAAACCTCCCCCTGAACTAAAGTTCAGTCGGGGAGGTAAAAAGGGATCCACTGTTCGATTAAGAGCGCCATCTAGTATTTTAAATCGGTAACTTTCGGCGGGAAAGCAGTCTTAAGTTTAAATTACCGAACATTTCGGTAGTTCATGGCACTTCATGCAAAGTCTGATGCGAACATCGTCATAGTGTCAACCTCACTTAAATGGGAGAAAAAAACTCTATAGTTGTAGTGGCTGATGACACGGATATATTGGTTCTTCTTGTATACCACACAATAAGAGCACATTTTTATGATAAGAACAGGGAAAATGTTACACCTGATAAAGTCACGGATATTTATCAGCTACGTTTCAAGCTTGGTGGACTAGCTGAAATACTCCCGTATATTCACGCATTTTACGGTTGCGATACCTCTTCCAGTATCCATAAAAAGTGAAAATTAGCAGCTCTGAACTTCTTCAAAAATAACACGGATCTAGTCGAACGATGATAAGCATTCAACGATATGAACGCAATAAAAACAAGATGGTCAAGCCCATAGGAATAGCTAGACCCATGACATTGTAAAAGAGGCTGAAAAGAACCACTTTAAACAATTTGAATGGCGTTTCGAGATTCCTTTAAACACGAAGTTTTTCAAATCATGTTTTTCAAATCATGCTTTTCAAATCATGCTTTTCAAATCATGCTTTTCAAATCATGCTTCTCAAATCATGCTTTTCAAATCATGCTTTTCAAATCATGCTTTTCAAATCATGCTTTTCAAATCATGCTTTTCAAATCATGCTTTTCAAATCATGCTTTTCAACTCATGCTTTTCAACTCATGCTTTTCAAATCATGTTTTTCAAATCATGTTATAGTGTGATATATAAACGTAAAATAAAAGAAGAAAAGAAATGTAGAGTATTGGACGAGTAGAGGAAACAGCGTGCATTTCAATCATTATTCTCTATTTTACGGAGTATAAGTATTTTCCCTTAACCTCAAGGATACAGAGAATGCAAAAGAGTGTCATGCGTTACCCATAATTACATGCGGCAGGTCGTAGACTCTTTAATATACACACCAAATGAAATGTCCTGCGTTACCCATAATTATATGCGGCATGGCGTAGATTTCTTAATAGACACACCAAATGAAATTTATTTTCTAAATAAATATGTAAAATACATGTTCTTATAATATAAATTATCATTAGAGCATAGGATGTACTGTGTGATTATCTTTGAGATAATCCACTGATTTGATAAAGACGAAGGATTTAGTCTGGGATGGCAAGGAAGACAAGGAATTAAAACGACGAAGATTTGGTAGAGAGTTCCTCTTAGACAAACCAAGAAATATTGTAGACTGAATGTTACATTTACAACCCATTTTCGGTAGATGATCGGCAATTACTTCCGGTACAGTTTTCGTCTAAAATTCTTGTTTTGACGTGCTAATAGAGGACCATTACTGATATTTTCATCATGCAAGTGATCCCAGTCATTGGAAGAATCAAAGGATTGAGCTGGTCGAGAGGTTATTTTCCAAACCGGCTGACAAGACGTTAGCTTCCACTCCTATGATAAAAAAAATATCTTGAATACTGAAATAGACTAATTTCCATACCGTTAATATTTATACTTGAATAGCTCCTTTTATGTTTAGAATAACGAGGCCGTATGAAGAACTGTTGAGCTTTTACTGACTGTAAGAATCTCATATGTCGAGTCCGAAAACACTCACTGCTTGCATGTTTCAATTCTTCGTAGCCAGGCCGTCTCTTTCTGGTGATAAATGAAAGTCGTGTCGCTGCTCTGTTGACTTCAAATGGTGATGACACTCTGCGCTGGTTGATTTTCTCACTTAAGTCACTATAGCTCTCTTTCGTCTGGTCTCGTCTCCTGGTCTGCTACGACGACGTTTTTTTGACGAGCTCCAAGGCTGCTAGAGATATTCGCTCGACGAACTCCCGCTCCGAAAATATTTACCGTTAGGAGGCGTACGAATCGCGCTTTTTGAAACTAACCCATACAGAGAGGGGTAGACAAGACCAGGGAGTAATAGACTTCAAAGGAGGGTTTCATCGGCTTCTGATATATAAAATAAAACAACGAAACTAAGATTATAAATCATCTTTTTATTCGTTGCCATATTCACAAAAAGCAATTAAGTTTTGTTATCGATGTACTTATGAAGAAGCAAAGTAATGAGATTATAATTGCTTTCATACGCAGAGTATACGTCAATGTTTCTTAATTCTTTTAACTTTGACAATTTATTATAATTGCAAATGTACTACATAACAAGTTGGGAAATCAAAATATAACCTCCCCGACCCCGACGTCAAGGTATAATAATCTAACCTAACCTTACCTAAATTAAATATTACAAGAAATGTAGAGTATTGGAAGAGTAGAAGAAACAGCATGCATTTCAATCACACTTCTCTATTTCCTCTATTTCCCCATCTAGGTTACGGAGTAAAAGTATTTTCCCTTAACCTCAAGGATTCAGAGAATGCAAAAAGAGTGTCCTGCGTTACCCATAATTATATGCGGCAGGTCGTAGATTTTTAATATACACAGCAAATTAAATGTCCTACGTTACCCGTAATTATATGCGGCAGGGCGTAGATTTGTTAATAGACACACCAAATTAAATGTTTATTTTCAAAGTAAATATGTAAAATACAAGTGCTTGTAATATAAATTAATACTTGATTAATTAAAATCAAGTATAAATTAATACTTGATACTGTGTGATTATCTTTGATAATCCACTGATTTGATAAAGACGAAGGATGTAGTCTGGGATGGCAAGGAAGACAAGGAATTAAAACGACGAAGATTTGGTAGAGAGTTCCTCTTAGACAAACCAAGAAATATTGTAGACTGAATGTTACATTTACAACCCATTTTCGGTAGATGATCGGCAATTACTTCCGGTACAGTTTTCGTCTAAAATTCTTGTTTTGACGTGCTAATAGAGGACCATTACTGATATTTTCATCATGCAAGTGATCCCAGTCATTGGAAGAATCAAAGGATTGAGCTGGTCGAGAGGTTATTTTCCAAACCGGCTGACAAGACGTTAGCTTCCACTCCTATGATAAAAAAAATATCTTGAATACTGAAATAAGACTAATTTCCATACCGTTAATATTTATACTTGAATAGCTCCTTTTATGTTTAGAATAACGAGGCCGTATGAAGAACTGTTCAGCTTTTACTGACTGTAAGAATCTCATATGTCGAGTCCGAAAACACTCACTGCTTGCATGTTTCAATTCTTCGTAGCCAGGCCGTCTCTTTCTGGTGATAAATGAAAGTCGTGTCGCTGCTCTGTTGACTTTGTTACCGTTTTTCTTAAGTTAGCATATGGGAGAGCTATTAATTGTTTTAAAAACTTCAGCGGACTGAAACACTAAAGTTTTGCGCTTAAATATTAGTCTGGTTCGTTGGGTTGACGCGACGTTCGTTTATTAAATAAAAGACAAGACTATTTATTTATTTTTGCGCATATTATTGTTTAATTCATTTAAAATTGTTATTCATAATCAACATTTACTTGGGTTGCTCATAATATTTCCAAGTTATTTCGCGCTTGAAAAGTTTCTAAATTATAAAAGGTGGTCCTAGCGCTGACCGACCTGCACTTGCACGTTGCGCTTATTTTTCGTATATATTCGTATCTTCTTTTTCTGTAAGGTACTCCGCTTTGGGCCTTACAATGCCCGTTTTATTTTCCCCCCCTTTTGCACGGAATTTTAACCGCCGCCCCCGAACGCTATGGCCAAGTAGCTCGGCGGAACCGGTAAAGAACTTGTATTTAGGGAATTTTGCGCGCGCGTTACTACTTCTTAGAATTTACTTCAGGTGTTCCGATACAATACCATTTTTCTTTTTCGCTCGTTTCCTCTACATTTTTTGGGGTTAAACCCGCTCCCTTGTCCCTGCTTTAAAGGGCCAGTGAAATGCTTTTAAATTTATAAAAATACACTAAAATTACAAGTACAAAATTTAAAGTTATTAACTGTTTAAAGATATTTACATAAATTATTATTTTACATTTGGGAGTTTTAACAATCTCCCCGCCTTGAACTATGTTCAACACTTAAATTTCTAAATGATAGAGCATTTGTACCGGTCTTCTTAGGCGGGTACCGTTTGGTAACCGAACTAAGCATGATCGTATGACATTGTCTCTACCCTTCATTGTTTCTATTACGATCGCGGTTTTCCACAATAATCGTGGGGTTTTGTTCTCCTCGATTAGGACAACATCATCGACCTTTAGTTCTTTGGTAGGTTCGCAATTAGGTCTATGATGCGCCGATCTTAATTCTAATAGGTAGTTTTTCTTCCAACGTAACCAAAACTTATCAAGTAGGGTTTGTCTATATTTTACGCGTTTTTGAAGCACTTCGCGTGACGATGACACAATTTCTGTGTTCGAAAAGGTTCGCGATGGCAGCGCGGTCAGTCGTTTCCCGATTAAGAAATGGGCCGGTGTGAGCGGAGTTGGTTCACCCACCCCACCAAGCCGCGCGATCCGCGATATAACGCCACGATATTCTTAAACCCCCGAAGTAGTCCGCTACTTCGGGATGTCTTAAATGGTCCATTAGGATGGCCAAATCAGCGTCTGCTCTTTTAAAGGTCATCGCGTTATCACTGTATATTATTTTAACAATTCCGCGGCGCGCGATAAACCGGCGGAAAGACAAAAGAAATTTGTCCGTAGAAAGGTCCGATACAACCTCCAAATGAATCGCCCTTGTTACCGCGCACGTATACAACGCTATATAACATTTCTTCCCGTCTCTGGTGTATAGCGGACCGGCAAAATCAATTCCGCATACCGAAAAAGGCGGCGAAGGGTTTATTCTGGCTTCCGGAAGTGGCGCCGTTATCGCTACAGACGCCTTGGCTTTAAACCTTTTACATCTGGGGCAATTTTTGACTTCGCTCTTAACTAATGGTCTGATAGTTGGCACCCAAAATTGCTCCCTAACCTCAACTAAAGTTTCGTCTACACCTGAATGTTTCAATCTAATATGACACGTGTCTATAATTAATTCCGTAAGCCTATGTTTCGGTGACAATATCCACGGGTGACATTCTCGATAACTACAAGAAAGTTTAGCGGCTTCTATTCTACCACCAACGCACATAAGCCCATCTTTATCCATAAAGGGACTTAACGTAGAAATTTTAGATGATTTTGGGATACTATCGTTCTGTTTTAACAAGCCTACCTCTTCGGGGTAACTTTCTAATTGAGCTATGCGCACCCAATATTTTTCTGCTGTTGTTATCTCTTCAGCTGTCAGTGCCCCTTTAAATTTGTTTTTCTTTAAATTTTTCAGAAATCTAAAGCACCAAGCAGTTATTCTATAAAGGGGTACTGTACTGCTGTACCTTTTAATATTGAGAATGGGATCACTAACCTCCCTCAATATACCTGCCACCAAGCTAGTATCAATGTTATTGCGCAATTCCCTTTTAATATCAGGGTTTTCAATTTCTAGTGGGTCCATGTCAAACTCCGCCTCGTTATTGTTCAGAAGCCAAGTTGGTCCACTCCACCAAAGAGAGCTTTCTGCTAATTCTTGCATGGTCTTACCACGTGTTGGCAAGTCCGCGGGGTTTTCTTTTCCCGCCACGTGCTTCCAACACGAGGGGTCAGTTAATTTTTGAACTTCCCTTACTCTATTTGACACAAATGGCTTCCAATGGGAGGCGGAACCGCGAACCCAATGGAGCACAATCGTGGAATCGGTCCACATGTTTATGTGACTTCTGGAATATCCTAGCGCTTCTATTATTGACGTAATTAATCTAGATCCCAATATAGCCCCCATTAACTCTAATTTAGGTATGGTTAATTTGTTTACTGGCGCGACTCTAGTTTTTGACGCTACCAAAGCTGTGTTTACTTGCCCATTTTGATATTCACTTCTGATATAAACAACAGCTGCGTATGCACGCTCGCTAGCGTCAGTAAAACAATGGAATTCAACTTTGGGTTCTAATTCTCTGGGCTCATTTTTAAAATAATACCTGGGTATTTTAATTCTATCTAAAGCTGGGAGCTCCATACACCAATTATTAAATTTGATTGACAGATCTGTCTCTAAATTTTCATCCCATGATATGCCCTTTTGCCACGTTTCCTGCATCATAATCTTAGCTCTAATAGTGAAAGGGGAAAGCATACCCAGGGGGTCGAAAATCCTGGCGACGGCTTTCAATACCCAACGTTTTGTGTTTTCTTTGTTAACTAGGAATTCTAATATCTCTGAAGCGTCATAAGTTAAAACATCTTCTAGTTCATCCCATGTTAAGCCTAAAACCTTTAGGGGGGTGGGGGTCGGTGTATATAGTTGGCCTTGTTCGTTCTTAGCCTTATCGCCCCATTTTTCTCTGATTTCTTTCGAATTACTCCGCCACTTCCTAAGTTGCATGCCTGCTCTATTTAAAACTTCCGTAGACTGACTTATGGCTTCATCGGCTTCTTCAACACTATTTACATTTTCAATGTTGTCATCTACGTACAAAGCTTCGCTCAAAACTCTATAGGCTACTGGGTGAGATTCCCTAAAATTTTCTAAGTGGTGGTTAATTGTCGCGGTTAAAAGGAAGGGACTTGCGGTACAACCAAATGGAACTCTAGTAATTCTATAACTAATTAAGTTTTCGCTTCCTCCCTCCAAACTATCTACCCAAAGAAATCGCAACGCGTTTCGATCTTGCTCTTTTATGTTTATTTGTAGGAAAGCTTGTTTTATATCCCCTGTAAAAGCTATTCTGCCACTGCGAAATCTTACTAATATTTTAAATAACTTGGGCATTAAATTTGGACCAGTTTCCAGACAATCATTTAGCGCGGGAGAGTTTTTTGAATGCGAAGACGCATCGTAAACGATTCTCAATTTAGTGGTTTGACGGTCTGCCTTTTCAACTCCTCTATGGGGTATGTAATAAATTGGGTTTGCTACCCCTGTATTTTCGTTTTCTCGCACTCGCTCAACAATCCCATTTTTAATCTGATCTTGGATAACTTCGTTGTAGGCCTTAAATTTATTAGGATTTGATTTAAGTTTTCCCAATAAGCTCAAGGTTCTTCTCTTAGCTACTTCGAAGTTATCCTTTAGTTCCTGTTTATTTGATTTCCATGGTAAGCCTACTTCGTACCTGCCGTTTTTAAATTTAATATTTTCCTCAAAGATGTTAAGCACATATTCCCTATCCATTAATTTTGTTTGCGCGTGGTCATTGATCCCCAGAGATTCTAATTCCCAAAAAGCTCTTAATTGTCAAGAAACCAAATCCTCTTCTGATTTAACGTTCGTAAACATGACTGCTACCGTTTTGACACTCGTTTCCTCAGAAATTTCTGGTTCCCCCGTTCTACCTTGTACGGTCCACCCTAGAATGGTGTCCATAGCCACAAGCGCTCCTCCTAACCTCTCCGTCCTCCCTGTAGCGACCTTCCAAAAATAATCTGCCCCTATTAACACGTCTACCTTCGTGGCGCCCTCCAATCCCCTTCTCACGCCCTCTTCTGACAACTCTAAATTTCTAGATTTCATTTCCTCTCTCACCCCCTTTCCTGGCACTGAAAAAACAGCCCCGCAAATTTCTGGGGTCTCTAAAGCGTGTATTTCAATTTTGGCGCCATTCTTGATATTGCTTAATGTTACCTTAACCTTTCTTCTTATAGCTCTAATTGGGGCGCTACCAAAGGGAAAAACGTTTAAACTTTCCGAACCAATTACTTCTAAGTTTAGCTGACGAGATAATTTCTCATTAATGAAGCATCTATGGCTTCCGCCATCTAACAAAACTCTAACTCTAGATCCTGTACCATTTTTACCGCTAATTTCTGCCTGCGCTGTTTGTAAGAGGATAACATTCAAACCGGTTTCTTGGGAAATAGTGGTCATAGTAGCTTGTTCTGTGTTACTATTATTCGGCTCATCTGCTCTAGCGTTAATTTTAGGCCTGTCACTATTTGATTCACACAAGATCTGGTGATGTTTACGATTACACTTTCTACATTGTTGAATTTTACCCCTACACTGTAAAGCTTGGTGCCCTGACCTTAGACAAAGAAAGCACAATTTTTTCTCTATGACAATACCTCTTTTTTCAGTTGTTGTTACGTCATTGCATTGATAATAGGGGTGGCTTGATTTTTGACAAAACAAACACGAGTTTGAATTAGAATTATTTACCGCTATATTTAACGCCGCTCCCGAAGGGTGCTGACTTTTACTATGAATGGGCTTATGTCTGTAGTTTTTATCGAAATTAGCACTATTATGGTAATTGCCACTAGAAACTTGTTTTTGTTGGTTGCTGGAACTCCTATGAATAGCTGCGGCTCTTTCGCGGCACTCGATTTCTATTCGTAAGAATTCCAACATATCACTTATCTTCCATAAATCACTTTCATCTTTACCTCTACTAAATAACTGTAATAATTCTAATGGTAAAATACCCCCTACAATATGAGCTAAAAGTTCCCCATAGTTGCTGCTTAAATGTCCTAACGATTCGAGGCTCCTAACTTCAATTTGACACGAGTCGTGTAATTTACGTAATCCTACTAAATCGGAGGCTTTTTCTACAGGGGTCATTTTCAAAAAGTTATTTAACCTAGCGCTAACCAATAGATCATTGCGACCAAAGCGTTTAAGTAAAATTGCCACAGCTAGGTCATAATTATCTTCCGTTAATGATAAACCTTCAATCGCGCTTTCCGCTTGCCCTTTTAAATACGATTTTAAATATGTCAACTTATCTATCTTGCTGTACTCGTCCTTGAGATGAATGGCGTTTTCGAAAACGCTCCAGAAGTCCTGCCATTTTGCGATATTTCCATCGAAGGGTTTGATTTCTAGCTTCGCTAGACGCATCGACTTCGTACCGGTTGTCGATGTTTTTTGCGATCCTCCTTGGTTCACAATCGGTGGTCCGCTCGTGGACGTTGATGGAGGAGTTGGTTGAACCGGTCCAAGTCCCGCGGAGCTCCCCGGCGTTGATACGCTGGCTACGCTGCCGGCACTGGACGGCGGCGGGCTCGGTGGAATTTGTTGTTTTTGGATCCATCGCCGCGCTCTGGATCTTCCTAGGATAAGTTTCTCGCTCCACGTTTCGATGTCCACTAGCTCTTTGTCGAACTCGTCGTCCGTCGTAATTAAGTCCAGTACCTTTTGGTTGATTTCGTTGATCTTTATTTCCTTGGAGTCGAGTTGCGCTAGATGATCTTCTAAGGTATCCTGGCATACGACGGCTGATTCTAATTCTCCTTTGATTAGATTGCAGTATCTGGTTACTGCTCCGCGCAAAGCCGTTTGCTGCTTACTGGCTTTCTTTAATTCGTCCATTTTAAGTCCGCATTTAAATTAATTCCGAATGTTCGCGTCTCGGGTTTCGGTGCACCAAAAATTTGTTACCGTTTTTCTTAAGTTAGCATATGGGAGAGCTATTAATTGTTTTAAAAACTTCAGCGGACTGAAACACTAAAGTTTTGCGCTTAAATATTAGTCTGGTTCGTTGGGTTGACGCGACGTTCGTTTATTAAATAAAAGACAAGACTATTTATTTATTTTTGCGCATATTATTGTTTAATTCATTTAAAATTGTTATTCATAATCAACATTTACTTTGGTTGCTCATAATATTTCCAAGTTATTTCGCGCTTGAAAAGTTTCTAAATTATAAAAGGTGGTCCTAGCGCTGACCGACCTGCACTTGCACGTTGCGCTTATTTTTCGTATATATTCGTATCTTCTTTTTCTGTAAGGTACTCCGCTTTGGGCCTTACAATGCCCGTTTTATTTTCCCCCCCTTTTGCACGGAATTTTAACCGCCGCCCCCGAACGCTATGGCCAAGTAGCTCGGCGGAACCGGTAAAGAACTTGTATTTAGGGAATTTTGCGCGCGCGTTACTACTTCTTAGAATTTACTTCAGGTGTTCCGATACAATACCATTTTTCTTTTTCGCTCGTTTCCTCTACATTTTTTGGGGTTAAACCCGCTCCCTTGTCCATGCTTTAAAGGGCCAGTGAAATGCTTTTAAATTTATAAAAATACACTAAAATTACAAGTACAAAATTTAAAGTTATTAACTGTTTAAAGATATTTACATAAATTATTATTTTACATTTGGGAGTTTTAACAGACTTCAAATGGTGATGACACTCTGCGCTGGTTGATTTTCTCACTTAAGTCACTATAGCTCTCTTTCGTCTGGTCTCGTCTCCTGGTCTGCTAACGAAGTTCACTCTACACGGCTTCTTTTGATTATGAAAATAATCGGAAATGTTTCTTGGTTTTATAGTGGAGAAATCTGAAGCCTATTTTTTTTCCAACATCAGATAACCATTTTTTATTCAAAACTGATGTTTTTTTAACACGGGAAACCTACTGTACTTCTGTCCAAGGGGAGTTTTCACGACTATAATTTTTCTTAAGAGGTTTAACATTTTGTATCAATCCGCCTCAGCTTTAAATCTTATGTCGTTTCTATCTTGGATGCCCGTGAAAACGTACCTTTATTTAGATTCTTCAATCCACCCCAAGTTTGCAGCAAGCCTTAGCCTATACTGCCCGTTATACCTTTGCTTTTTGGACTAAATGATATATGGAAAACAGATTAGCGCGTGTTGCCAACTCAAGCTGGTATTAAACGGTCACATTTCATTAAATTTTTGTGAAATTTCTTAAATAGCTTATCTACAGTTTAATAAATTAAATTTTTGTTCATCAATTTAGAACCACTTAATAAAGATCGCTAGGTTTATGTTTTAACCTTTTCGTAACCCATTCAGCCGCCTTTCTCTCTATTACTTCATATACCTTATCAATCTTTCATTATAGAAATCTTTGTTTAACTAAGAGAAGCACTCGTAAACAATAAACTATACTTTCTCTCTATTAGCTCGAATTCAATGGATATTCCTTATCATTCTACTGTTTAAGAAATAAAATTTTTGTTTATCATTTTGAAGCAATTAATAAAAATCGGCTGAGCTTATGATTTCACCCTTTTGTAACCAATTCAGGCACCTTACTCTCTATTACTTCATATAATTTATCAATATTTCATTATTTAAATCTGTGTTTAACTAGAGAAACTCTCGTACCGAAAGAAGTCTTATCAAATTTTGTCAAAGTACCTTTGTCTGTATTAATTCGAATTCAGTGGACGGTGGGATACCCGTGTAAATGCACTTTTATTTAGATTCTTCAATCCACCCCAAGTTTGCAGCAAGACTAAGCCTATACTGCCCGTTATACCTTTGCTTTTTGGACTAAATATGGAAAACAGCTAAGCGCGTGTTGTCAACTCAAGCTGGTATTAAACGGTCACATTTCATTAAATTTTTGGGAAATTTCTTAAATATCTTCTAAACTATCTCGAATTTTTAATTGATTTTTCAGCTTCTTTATTAATTAGATTCAGTTTAACAATATTATTATATTAAATTAAAATTTAAATGAATTATACGCTTCAATTCACTAAAAGATATCACGGCATAAGGCCAAAATAGTTAGGGCATGGAAAAGGGGTATATATAGCTTTCGCTAACCTTTATTCACCGAGCGAGTAACCGAGAAGAGTTGGGGAAAACCCCCCCTTCTCAACGTCTAGACGTTTAACGTAACCCTAGGCATTCGGTAAGTGCACCACAAAGACCTGGAGTGGAAGGTTGATGTGGACTATATTAGTGAGGGACGCCTCGCTAATATGGCCCGCTGAGATCGGACACTAGAGGTTGGACCTTGGTGTGAGGATGGTCGGAGGTGATTATATAACAGTGGGAGACGTCCCATTGCGTATAATCGCCTTCAACTGTCCAGCATCGAGGTTTGACCGTAAAGTGGATGGTGGAATGCGATAATATACAATTGGAGACGTCCTGTTGTATATAATTGCACGACACCTGAAACTCATTGTGGCAGCCACGCTTAAAGGAGGTAATTCCCGTTAAACGGAATTGAACGATTAGCTGGTATGATTACGTTTCTAGACTTATGGCTCCACGAGCTAGGTCACAGGATATCCGCTTACACAGGAAGTGACACACACACAGACACACAGATACGACCAGTGTAAAACCTCCCCCTGAACTAAAGTTCAGTCGGGGAGGTAAAAAATACCAGAGATATTTGTTATACAACAAAGTTATTCCCAAACAGATAATGAAAAGTAGTTGGCGTCACTACCATCAACGACATCAGCCTTAAGGATATACTTGTAAATTCAATGGTGGTTGGGAAATACTTTGAGCTCCGAAGAATGGGAACTAGATAAATGTAATTTATAAAATAATAAATAAAATAGTACCAAGTTTTTCAAACAAAGCCCCAGCACCTGATAGTATTTTGAAACTAATTTTGAGTGGGTTCTAATCACCAAACTGTGGAAAAACGTGTTCTTGTCGAAAATAAAATATGAAATGTTGCGTATTGTGTGGGGAATGCAATGGGGCTTCTTGTACTAATGCTTATAAAGATGCTCCTGAAGAGGAAAATGATGACATTTTTGATATGTAATTAAAATAAAATTATCTTTATTTTTCTCAAATTTATTTTTTTCAATTTTAATAAGCAAAATTTTGCCTGTAAATTCTACATGCCCGTTTACTTCTACGGGTTAAGGTTTAAGCGTAAAATGCAAAAAAAGGAAATTTTCAAAATGGCGGCCATTTTGGGGTTCTTCCACCCCCGGAAGTGAAGGAACTTTTTTCCCCTTAATGATCATTATAAGTACATTATATAGCCGTTGGAATTAGCTTGTTACTAATTTGTTCTAGGTTTAAGCAATTTTTGGCCTAATTTCCCTGGGCTATATCTGTAAGATAACGTACGAAATCAGCTTTCACCTACTGGCAAAAAGTTGAAACACTAAATTTATTTATGAATTATAATTAAATTTTAATGATAGTATGATATTTGAAGAGGAGTGATATTTTATTATATAGTTTATTTTAAGAAAAATTAAAGATTAATAAAAAAGTAACGTTAAAAAAAACTTAAACTATCTACGAGAGTCGAATCGTGGATCGCTGGATTTAAAATGCAATACTTAACCACGAGTGTCATCTATTGAGTAAAATCTGACGTTGAAGAAATCGTCCCACTAAGCCTTGGATTATAAATTATAAATAAACAAAAATAATTACCATATTCAAGTTTTTTGTTAAAGATATAGTATTTTTATAAAACCAACCGCCGAAACATTTTATGGCTTCTGTTTCGCTACTCTCCCGCTTAGTTCACTTCCGAAATTCATCGGGTGTAAAGCTAAAGGGTGTGTTTTCTCTATCCCAGAATAAATATAGAAAACCGAGGTTACTTTTGAGCGCCGCCTAAGGAATTTGTAGGCTGGATGATTCACCGCCTGACGGCTCGTTCATTGGCTAGAGGTGGAACCATACGGAAATTCAACGCGTACGAACTTAGTGTCATAGCATTGATAGAGCTTAAAGCTATAGCCATTTTTGCCTAAGCGGGATGTGCAAATACTCTATGGCCTTTTATACACTAGCTAGAGGCAACCATAATTTTAACGCGTGCAAAGCGAGCGACCATTTGGTATATCATAGATTTATAATTTTTTTACTTTATATTAAATTCTGATTTGGAAAAAAATGTCAAAAGCACACATAACGACATAAGATTAAAATAAATCACTCAAAAAAGGAAAACAAAAAAACTATCTCTATTCCAAATTAGAGATAGGCCCTTCCAATCGACGACTCTAGGTACAGACACACTGGACTTTAACGTGTACCAAAAAAAGCTTCATGCGTAATTCCAAGATTTTTGAGCTACCTCAATGTATAAGAATCTCGGATCTTGACAGCCCATGTTATTTCTCCTTTGGAGTTAATACAGCCCAAACAAAGGAGCTGCTAACCTTCTACGGAAAACTAGCGCTTCGAATATTAGATTTTGGCGAGCGCCAAAATCTAATAGCTCTCTCTATTGGTTTAGATTGGAACTAAAGTAAGGGGAGGGGCAGGAAATCACACGCCTTCCAGTGCATAATCACAATACATTTGGAGACTCATTCATTACCATTTCCCCGTCTTACAAAACTAAACAAAAAATAAAATGCATTTCTGAGAAGTTTTCCTTTATTTTCGGGGCTCTTACAGATTACAATGTGTCGAAAAGTTTTAGTAGAACTACCATAATATGGAGAGAGTTCAAAGCTATCCATTATCTTTATGAATTGTTTACTTTGAGGTAAAGGGAGCTTTCCTTCGCGCGTGCTGACAATTTAGAGCAGGAGGGATTATTAGGAAGTGTGCATAGTTACAATGAAAGAATTTCAAGCCCATGTCCAAACCACCCGCGAGAAAATGGAGAAAAATGGCAGGGTCTCTGAGCCTTTGCTTGTGGTCTTAAACATGAAGTGATTCCTAAATCGTATGGGGGTAAAAAAAAATTTAAGGGACCCCAGCGGTCTGAAGGGTGGCGCCAAGTGTTAGGTTGTTCTTTTCTTGTTTGCAAGAGTTCAAGTGGGGTTACACCCTAGTGTCGAATAGAATAGTATCAAACTGTATTAAGGTCGACCTAATTTCGCTGCTGACATAGCATTGAAATGATTAGGGTCGAAACGGAATAAGGTCGGATATTTCTACTACTTAATGACTACCGTCCTTTCAATTCGATCTATGCTTCTATTAACTCGAATTCAATAAATATTCCTTATCATTCTACTGTTTAAGAAATAAAATTTTTGTTTAACACTTTGAAGCAATTAATAATGTTCGGCCAAGCTTATGTTTTAACTCTTTTCTAACCCATTCAGGCACCTTACTTTCTATTACTTCAAATGTCTTATAAATATTTCATTATTTAAATCAGTGTTTTACTAGATAAGCTCTTGTATCCGAAAAAAGTCTTATCAACTTTTGTCAAAGTATCGTGTCTGTATTAATTCAAATTCAGTGGACGGTGGGAAGAGGAATACGACAGTTATCAAGAGCCGCGGGTCCATTGAGTCCATTGAAAATGATATTACGGTTTCTGATGAAATTCGAGTTTAGATAGAGGAAGACACATTTCCGTGTCTCCTAATACAGTTTTTAGTTGTTGGAACTGTTATGAATAATGAATAAGAAATAAATAACGTTTTTCCATTATTGGAACTCGTATAAATTTCTTTTTTTTTTTTGATAAGCATAAGTACCAATAACTCATTTCTGTAGCTAAGAACTTGTGAGCAAAATATTTCTAACCCTTTATAGCATAATTAATATAGATTCGTGAACGAGTTGAAACAAAAATTTTACACATAATGCAAAAAATTGGAGAAAACAAAGTCCTAGTTTGGGGAAATAGAATAAGAAGAGAAACAAACCCGCAACCGTAATGTAATTTCCAATGGATCCGCGGCTCTTGGTACCTGAAATCGTCGTCGTATTCCTCTAGCCACCATCCACTGAATTCGAATTAATACAGACGAAGATACTTTGACAATAGTTTCTAAGACCTTTTCGGGTATAAGAGTTTCTCTAGTTAAACATATATTTAAATAATGAAATATTGATAAAGTATAAGAAGTAATAGAATGTAAGATGCCTGAATGGGTTACAAAAGGGTTAAATCAAGAGCTTAGCCGAGCTTTATTAATTGCTTCATGATTATAAACAAAAATTTTATTTCTTAAACAGTAGAGTAATAAGGAATATCCATTGAATTAATAGAGAGAAAGTATACATCGTAAAAAACTTACAAGACTTTTATCGAATGCTTCTCTTCGCTAAACAAAGATTTCAATAATGAAAGATTGATAAAATGTTGAAGTAATAGAGAAAAAGGTGCCTGAATGGGTTACGAAACGGTTAAAACATAAACATAGCCGAGCTTTATTGGTTCTAAATTAAAAAAAAAATATTAAACAATAGATAAGCTTTTTTTAACTGAAAATTAAATTCACTGGGTTTTTCTATTAGGGAAGCCCTCTTTATCCGTTTAATTTTTACTATTATATTTTATCATGAGTATCCCAATAAATTCAACATAATACACCGTAATTATAAAGTATACCAGATTTTCTTATCAATTATCTTTTAAATTTATTAGTATATCTTTTCTCGTCCTAAATAAGGGAGATTTACAGATTCGGTACTCATAGATGCACTGCGGCAATGGGTGGTTTGCGTTTAGAATTGTGGTGAACCCTCGCACTTGCGCGATGGTGTCGTCTTCGATTGTTTCGGCATTGGTTTCTACACTATATTTCGGTGATAATAGACCTCTTTCTCGCGATCTTTTGGACAGAGTACTTGAATAAACCGAGACGATTGATTTTAAATCGCTTTACTAGAGATATGGCTAATTTTATCTATAATGTCTGTGTAATAACATTACACAGTGAGAGGTCTAGGGAGTAAATATGCTAAGTTCTCAATTATGCATTCAATTTAAAGTTTAGCGTTCTCAATCCTTTCTTTATTTTATAATATACTTGAGTTTTGCGACTAGGATGTGCTTTAGATCCGGATTTTAATAATTGGCAAACTACTTAATAGCAACGTCGTTACTACTATTTAATGACGTTGCTATTAAGTTGTTGGCCAATTATTAAAAGTCTGGATCAAAGCACATTCTAGTCGCAGAACTCAAGTATATTAAAAAGTAAAGATTTAGAATGTTTAATAGGATAGGTGAAACGAAATTGATATCAAAGAGTTAAATTAACTACCACAAACTTCTGGTGTCCTTCTTTAATGAATTGTTTCGTCTTCCATGCCCATTTTTTTCTCTGCGTTTCCATATTATAAAATTTAGGATTAGATTATGTAATCTCTCGGGCTCACCCGTCCCTCTTTGTAGGTATGGTTAGGTTAGGTTAGTTAATCGCACGAACTAGCCCGTCCCTTTAACAAGTTAATCCCTAGCTCGGGCTAACCCGTACCTCTTGTAATATTTTAGGTTAGGTTAGTTAATCCATCGAATTAGCCCATCCTTCGGGCTACCGCGTCCATCGTGCAATCTTTAAGGTAATTTTAGGTTAGTTAATCCCAGAAAGTAGCCCCTCCCTCCAACTATTTAATCCCTAGCTCAGACTAACTCGTCTCTCTTGTAATATTTTAGGTAAGGTTAGGTTAGCTAATCCCTCGAATTAGCCAATCCCTCCAACTAGATAATCCCTCGGGCTACCACGTCCATCTTGTACTTTTTATGGTTAGATTAGGTTAGTTAATCCCTGGAAGTAGCCCATCCCTCCAACTGTTTAACCCCTAACCCGTCCCTCTTGTATTGTTCAAGGTAAGGTTAGGTTAGTTAATCCCTCGAATTAACTAGTTAGTTAATCCTTTGGACTACCCTGTCCATCTTATAATCTTCAATGTAAGATTAGGTTAGGTTAGTTTATCCCTTAAAGTAGCTCATCTCTCCAACTATTTAATCCCTATCGCGGACTAGCCCGTTCCTCTTGTAATATTCTAGGTAAGGTTAGGTTAGTTAATCCTTCGAATTAGCCCATACCTCCAACATGTTAATCCCTCGGGCTACCCCGTCACTCTTGTAATATTTTAGATAAGGCTAAATTAGGTTAGTTAATCCCTCTAATTAGCCCATCCTTCCAACCAGTTGATCCATCGGGCTATCCCATCCATCTTGTAATCTTTAAGGTAAGGTTAGGTTAATTAATCACTGGAAATAGCCCATCCCTCGAACTAGGTAATCCTTAGCTCGGGCTAACCTGTCCCTCTTGTAATATTTTACGTAAGGTTAGGTTATTAGCCCCTCGAATTTTTTTACTACTTTAGGTAAGGTTAGGTTAGTTAATCATAAATATTAAAATTTTTTTGATCCATGGCACTTTCTTAATAATTAAAGGTTTAACCAATGAGTTCTGATACTTCATCAGAACTCATTGGTTAAACCTTTAATTATTAGGTTAGTTAATCTCTGTCTTTCGAGATCTGTACCATAGATCTGTACGTATAGATTGGAGCCTCAATTAAACGCTATATTTTTATTCGGCATTTTTAAGGATTATGGTTTAAAAGACCTAATTAGTGAAATATGGAAATGGTGCATATTTTTCTGAAAAAAAAAAAAAAAAAAGATGTAGCTTCGCAACCTAAAAAAGGCTCATTATCTAAATCGGGTCAAACCTGTGAAGGGACAAAAATTAATTGTTAGAGCAAGAGGAATTAACTGTCTTTAAAACTATAGTTGGAGGATTTAACCTACTACTCCAAAGATTTTATTGTTATTAAATATTTTTCAAAAACCGGATAAAGACGACCTATGAAACATCGTCCCTTATTGATGTTATTTTTAAACTCTTCCAGTAACACTTAATAAAAATAGCTAAAGAAGGAGTTCCTTTAATGTGTATATATTTACCATTTATCGCACACAAGGTTATCTTTTAAATATTTTTGAAACGCTAAATTAGAAAGGAAATTTTCATAATTGTTTTTTAACGCTTTATGAGAAAGTGAACCTTTTCAAACTAGCAAAACATTTATCGAAGGGATGCCATTTTTGGTTTTCTTCACGAGAATCCAGCTTTGGTAGTGTTACCAGTTAGAACACTTGCTGAACTCAAGAGTCTAGCTTTGGTATTTCAAACATTTTGTACACCAGAGTTCTCAAATGTCTGACTCCTCGACACTTCAGCACTTGCGTCGAATATGTAAGTCTAAAATAATCATAGAAGGAGGATGAGATTAATGAAGACTTGTCTTATATTATAATTATGTAAACATTTTATTAGTACAATTATTTTAATTTAGAAATTTAACAATAAATTTAATTGAATTTTTTTTAATAGGTCGTCTTTTTCCGTTTTTTGGAAAATAATAATAATAAAATCTTTGGAGTATTAGACTAAATCTACTAACTAGTAGATTTAAAGATTTTAAAGATATTAATTGCTCTTTCTCTCACAATTAACTTGTGTCACTTAAATGGTTTGACCCGAGTTAGATAAAGATCCTTATTTAAGCGTGCGAAGCAACCTCTTTTTGTAAAATTTAGTTTATATTTAATTAAAGTGAAATTAATTTCGATTACTATCTATAGAGGTCGGGGTTTGAACAAGATTATCCACGCATATATGGTTAATCATAAATAATAATAGGTTAATTATTCCCGATTACATTGCATCTATCATACATTTCCCGTGGATAATTTCAAAATATGAATAAAGATAAAGCAAACAGAAATTATCTTATCCAAACCCCGACCCCTATCTATTTCCGCAGTATTAATAAATTCGTAAATTTGTAAAAATCAAATATTTTATAGATACGCTCTGCTGGGTCCTAGCGGTTGCGGAAAAACAACTGTTTTGAAATGTATTACAAAGCAAATTACACCATATAGGGGTTGGATTGACCTACCGATAAGCCAAACCCAAGGAACAACGATTCCGGGACCTGGAGTTGGATATATGCCTCAGGTATTTTTTTGATGTTTGCTTAAAAATAAAACTTTGGTTCAATTTTGAAACATTTGTTTTCGAGAAAATTAGGAACTGTCTTTATTTACTGATCTGAGAATTGGAGAAGCATTATGGCTTTTTGGAGCAATTAATGGTGTTGCAGTTTCGAATCTTAAAAAAAAAATAAGCGACCTACTAGTGGAGTTTGAATTACCAAATTTGAATAGGCTCATTGGAACTTTAAGGTATAAAGTAAGAATTTGATGTTATTAGTGACCCTTTCTACTATAACATTGTTTAATTAAATTGTAGCTCGAAAAAAAAAAAAAAAAAATTGTACTGTTAAAAAATATTACGCATCTTGAAAAACACGAGAGAAACATAACGCAAATATTATAATTAGGAGAAACCAAGTAAATTATTAGATTTCAGGGGTACCCTGAGGTAAAATAAAATAAAATACTCGAATGTCAAGAGGAAAGACCTCTTTGAGGGTAAAAAGACTTTCCAGAAATACGTTTTATCCCCGTTTCATGTTCACCGGTATAAAAAACAGTAGTATCCAGACCCACCATAAAAATAGTTTCATCCTTCTGTCTATGCTAGTCCGTGAGCCTTCATACTAGAGATATTACTCGGAAAATATTACATCCAAATAGATTTTATTGGCAGGCTATATTACGTGGTTTTTACAAGGTTCCATCTACCTGCAGATTCAGGAAGGTCGGTATTGTCATAGACTTTCTGTTTAATTTATTTTAGCCGGAGGTATGTCAAACGGTGCACGTGTCCTCCCCTGCATGTGGCATGCCTATTATCCCTCGTAAATCCGAACTTTTCCCTGCGTTAAAATAAAGGGATATACGTAGGATGTTTCAGAAAGGGTAGTAGGAGCGATTTCCTACAAGTCATTTGGAGTTGAAAGTGTTCTATGACATTTTTCTACTGGGCGCCATTTCTGAACTAAGAAACACTAGAAAAAATTAATGATTGAATGGTTCAATAATCAGTCAGTTCTATTTTCCTGAGCCACCACTTGATTGCGACTAAAATTAAGTTTAATTCAATTTGAAGAAGCTACTTAAATCTCTTTAGTTGTGTCTCATCGAATCCGTGATTTTTCCGACAAATACAGACGCTCAATAACATCGGCTTGGTTTATCAAATAGGATTAGGAACTCAAAAGGAATTTTAAATATGGGTCTTTATAGTCTGAAATCGTATACGTAAATAGTCTTTTTACATCTTTGTGTAATAGTTCTTTAAGTTAGATCTTTTGAGAATATTTAAGGCTAGAATCTTACTGTTAGCAAGATCGTCTTAACACGTCTTATCGAAAGACGTCTTCAAAATTGAGTTTTTAAGTTTTCAAGAAGAACACTATTTTGGTCTTCATTTAAGATTGTGCAAAAATCCTTAAGTATGAGTGAAGAGTTTTTAGAGGTTATAAGAGCAGGAAAGAGGTCTTCCAACCAGACCATCTGGAAATGTCCTTGATTGAAGCTTTGATTAGATGGAACATTAATCTTAATTAGGTCTGAAAGTAAGAATCATCTAAAAAAAAAAGCATATAAAGAGGTCTGGCAAACGACTGATTTTGGTCTTGCGGATGAAAATTTAAACTCCCAATCGGCTAAGAGCAATATCAGACTTGTTTAGTAGTTAAAAGAGCAAGAAAAGAGCTATTTTAGAGCAAATTATTTTCGTAAGGGTTAATATGGACATTTGTAAATTTTAAGTACGTTTTCTCAGATTTCCGCTGACCGTGGATTTTTTTAGTAATTTTTTAATTCTCGTTGTCTTAATTAGCCTCGACACCATAGTTATTTTGTGGAGGGTCTGGATATCGTATTTTAGCCTCGTAATCTTTTTTTATGTAGTAATTAACTACATATCATTTGGGTCATTTCATGGGAAATTAACCAGTCATGACACCATGGGTCAGCCGATTTTCATAAAACTTACAATAAATTTTAAGAGATCCAAAATAACAAGTCATCCCAAGCATTGGCCAAACATTTTGAATATATTTACAGCGATTTGAAAACAGCGCGATTTTTGCTTCCATTCGTCGCTGCCCTTTTCGGTAGCTTTCAGAAAGGTTTTCATGTTAAAATTTTGAATTGAGCTACACTCTTGCGTTGGTGTTAAACTCGAAAACATGCGATGAGTAGATCTTCCGAAATTGATGCTCAAAATAAAAAACTTTTTCCGGGGGCTCATTTTATGGCCGCGGTTAAAATGTTGCAACTTAATTTTTCAAAAATCGTCATATTTCAACGGCGCTTTCAGAAAATAATAACATTGAGCTATTTTTGTTCTAAGATAAGTTTTATGAAAAATCGAAAAACATTTTTTATCGTTTTTTACATAAATTTAATATAATGTATATAAACAAAAATACTTCAAATACTAGTTTTTAAATATGTAGCTATTTTTTTGTAATTCTTTTAATGGAATTTTGTAAACGTGGCTTGGTTCTACCACCTCGATTAGTTCCACCAACTCGACCGGTTCAGCCACACCAATGCCTTCAGAACGGCCATCGTGTTGTCTAATCCAGATATTTTGCCCCTTTTTAATAATGACGGGACATTAAGGGACTGTCCGTAAACTACGTCACATGATTTAGGGGGAGAGGGTTTGTGTCTTTGTGACGGGCTGTGACTCAAGGGGGTAGGAGTACATCGTTCTGTGACGTCACATTTGATTTTTTTATACAAAAATATTTTCTACCCTCTTGTGTTCCCACGTACGGTATCCTCCCATTACGCGTGGGAAAGGCGGCATTTTTATTTTTAGAAATGAATGTATTCCCTAGGAAGATTAAGGGGGATGAAACGGCGGCCATATAGCTGAAGCCGTCCGTGAAAAGTCTGAAGATGACGTAGTTTCCTCGCTTGGGTAGCCTAAGATGTTAACTGGACATTGTTGGTGCGCACCTCGTAACATACCTATATCATCTCGCTTCAAATTGCAGAAAAGAGAGAGGAAACGTTTCCTACGTCATCTTCGGACTTTTAATGGATGGGTTGAGCTCTTTGGGCCCCTAAATATTCCTTTGCTGTCTCCTTCTCTAGCCTTTCGCGAAAAGGATGAGCATTAGAAAATATAGTAACAAGCATTGAAGGGGGAATAAAAAAAGCGAATTCGAAGAAGAAGCTGAGTTAGAACGACACACGTATCAATTTATTTTATTAGGGTCAACAAATTCCAACTATGAAAGATAAACCTATTGAAGTTAAGAAGAGCGTTGCGGAATTGTTAAATGGGACCATCGAGAGTCACCCCAGAAGTAGTCGTACGCCAAGCAAAAGAATTGATTTTTCTATCAAAACGGTCACGCATAACGAGCGTAGTGCCACCGTTAAACACCTCAAAGAACAAATAATTTAGATGTCAGCTTCCATGTACGTCGAGTTTCATTGAGTAATCAAGACAATTTTTAAGTATAACCAGAAGAAAATAGAGGAAGTGAGTTACTGTACCTTTGAGCCATACAAGTCGTCCCTTACCCCAGCGTAACAATATTCATATCACCCTCCACCCCTAGAATTTGAATCTAGACAATCGGGACAAAGCTTAAAAAAATCCTCTCTCGGAATATTTTTAAGGGAAGGCGCCACCATGTAGCGTGTTGCGGAAACAATCTTTAACCTTTGACCGGCAGGTATAGTTCTGTCGTCTGCTCTTTAGGTCTTATGTTGCTTTGCAATCTTCCCTATCAGGGTTCAAAATCTCTGACAAATTCATTTTCAAAGTAGAAATTCATAGTAAGTTTTTATTTAATAATAAAACCGAATAAAATAATAAGATTAATTAATCACTACTTGCCAGCCGATTTACGCCTCGACAGAGTCGAAGATTGGAAGACGCGAAGCGGCGTAGCCCCTTATATGTTACGTCACTCGCGTGTTAATGCGCGATAAAATCCCAGTCTGTCTCTACCCCCAGGGGTAGCGATTGGCGCGAAAAAAACGAAACGGGACGCCTCGTGATTAAATCCAAGCAATCCACTTCCTCTATTTTCTTCTGGTATAACGGTAAAAAGAGGTTATTGTGGAGTTAGTAAAAATTATTGAAATCGAGAAGTGAAAGGAATAACCTACCATGGGTTTCCTAATTCGCTGGAAGGCGCGCGTCTTGTTAATCTAGACGAAAATGGTCTAAAATTATTTTTCTTGCCTTACGACTCCTTCTGGGGGTGATTTCTCGATGATCCGACATGGGAAGAAACCTAGTTTTAACAAATTTGGTTTCAATTGTAACAATCTCAAATATAAATCTATGATAAATTCATTGTCTTCATATTTTATGGCGTTTAGGGGGTTCGCTGCTTCGTGACGATAGTGTGACGATGTGGAGGGGGTTTAAAAATTTGACTTTTTCGCATGACGTACTTTACGGACAGAAACTAACAGCGCTCTAATTTTTGGATCGCGCTCAGGGGTGTATCGAATCAGATTAATTTCAGAGGGCGATCTTTTAAAACAAATCAGTTTTCGGTTACGAGGACCGGCATGCGATTGGAACACTTTTGCCTTTCACTACTTTTAACTTGGACGGACCTCCTTATGAGTTTTCGTTCGATGGTGCCTAGCTAGATAACGCTAGGAACGTGAAAATGAACCAATCCACGAGTTCACATTGGAGATTGCTGGGTTGTGCAGGAAAATCATCCCCAAGCAGCGTTGCCAGATCGGAAATTGAAAATTATGGTATCCACGATCCAAAATTATTGTTCGTGGGCAAGCGCGTAATAAAGGAAATACACGTACTAAAGTTAAAAACTTAAAATGTCCATTTATTTAAAATCAAATTTAATCTATGAAGCAACTGCTTCCTACACAAACACACGAATGACTGACAATGATTATAAGATTGAATCGGTTTAAATACAGTTTACAAAAAATATCATTTTTTTGCTTATAGCATTTTAGTGAATAAAAAACTTAAGGTTATAGGTTAAAAATGGTAGATTTTTATACACCACTGAAAATCGTTCTGAACATTCCGGCCACCTTAAAATATTATTTTAATTGTTTAATTGATTAATATCACTAATTAAGGTTTAATGGTAGAGGACATAGTTTAACTATAGGTCTTTTGAGTTCCCTGTCGGATGTTTTGACTGTGACCACTCTAACGATATCATCAGCCCCAGGATGGACTTGAGTGATTCTGGCTAATTTCCACTTGGTTGGAGGAAGGTCTTCCTTCAAAAGTACGAGATCTCCGATTTGAAGGTTGCGGCTAGGTTTAGTCCATTTTGGTCTTTGTTGTAGTCTGGCCAGGTACTCCGACTGCCAACGTCTACAGAAGTGTTGCAAGAGTTGTTGACCTTGTTGCCATCTTGACAACCTGTATACCTTAGTTTCAGTGAAATCGGGTTCCGGAATGGCGGTAAGGGCACTTCCGATTAGAAAATGTCCTGGCGTTAGTACAGCAAGATCCGATGGGTCGGAGGAAAGTGGTGACAACGGTCTAGAGTTCAGGCATGCTTCAATTTGACAAAGCAACGTTTGCATGTCTTCAAATGTCATCTTGGTGTCGCCTACAACTCTTTTTAAATGGTATTTGATGGATTTCACACCAGCCTCCCAGAGTCCGCCGAAATGAGGTGCGGCCGGAGGATTAAAATGCCAGTTGATCCCTTCAGTTGTCATCCATCTGGCTACCGTCTGATTTTTCGTGGTGAGATGGATCGTGTTTTGAAATTCTTTGAGTTGACGATTCGCTCCAACAAAATTGGTCAAACAATCGCTATAGATATCGGTACTTTTTCCACGGCGGGATACAAATCTCCTTAACGCTGCTAGGAAGGCCTCTGTAGATAAATCGCTAACGAGCTCGAGATGCAATGCTCTGGTTGTGAAGCAGGCAAATACAGCTATGTAACCCTTATATGTTTTACATCCGCGATCTTTCAATACTTTGAGGTTGAAAGGACCAGCGTAATCGACCCCGCATCTTAGGAAGGCTCTTGCAGGATTAACTCGAACGGCAGGAAGGTCACCCATTAGCTGAGTAATGGTTTTTGCTCGCTGGCGAACGCATCTGACACATCGTTTTACGTGAAATCGTACCACGTCACGAAGGCGCAGAATCCAAAATTTTGATTGTAATGACGCCATCATTAGCTGAAGTCCACCATGTAGGGTATTAATGTGCTCATGACTAATGATTAGGTCTGTTAGTCTGCTCTTCCGTGGTAGGATGACTGGATGGATCTGGTCAACGGATAGATTCGAATGACGAAGTCGACCTCTAACCCTTAGAAGTCCGTCCTTGTCAAGATACGGCGTGAAGGATAGTAGTTTGCTATTCGAAGCTAAGGTCTTTTTCTGTTGAAGCCGATGTATATCTTCGGAGAAATGTTCACGTTGAGTGATCGTTATCCAATGGTTAAGAGCTAAGTCATTCTCGATCTTGGTCAATGGTCCTACTTCTCTTGCGGGTTTAGGAGTTTTTAGGTTCCGGACGAAGCGCTGCACGTAAGCTGTAATGTGCAGAAGGGTAGTCATTGATGAACACTTCATCAGTAGGTCTTGGTCCAATTTGGAATGAGCAACAACTATTGGTATTGTTTTCTCTTCAGTGGTACATTCCTCAGTTTCATCTATCCGGTTTTCATGAGTTTGATTAGTCTCCTTTGTCAACCAGGATGGTCCGTGCCACCATAATTTATGGTGTCGAAGCTCCTCGATATGGATTCCTCGGGACGCGCAATCTGCTGGATTGCATTCCCCAGGGACATGTTGCCATTGTATTGCAGGTTGTACTTCTTGTACTTCAGCCACCCGATTTGCAACGAAGGTTTTCCACCGCTGAGGAGGTGCTGCCAACCACGCCAGTACAACCTTGCTGTCACTCCAGCCGTATACGTCTGGTATGATTGTTCTCATAGACTTCTGGACAAGCGTAATCAATCTTGAGAGAAGAACGGTTGCGCAAAGTTCCAGCCGTGGTAGGGTAGTTTGTTTCAGCGGAGCGACTTTAGTTTTGGCGACAATAAGTTGAATGGTAATAATTCCAATGCTTGATATTGATTTAAGGTATACAGACGCTGCATACGCCTTCTCGGAAGCGTCACAAAATCCATGCAAGGAGGATTTCCCACCGTGAGGCTGGCCTATGTAGCGGTTAATACGTAGTTGTTCGATTCCGCTCAATTCTTCTCGGAATGCGTGCCATTTAGTTCGTATCGTTGATGGTAGCTCTTCGTCCCAATCTAATTTTATCTTCCACATTTCTTGCAAGAGGATCTTGGCCCTGATGATAATCGGTGAGATTAATCCCAACGGATCGAAAAATACTGATTTGGAAGAAATCATCGATACTCGTGACAGAACCGGTTCATTAAAATTATAGCGATCCTTGATTTGTTGGCACCCTTCTCGAAGAAATTCGCGACATCTATTTAAAAAGTCAGTTTCGATGGACTTATAATCTGGTCGACTTCTGAGTTTTGGATTGTTTAATTCATTTAGTAAATTGACACCTAAATATATCTGGTGAAGTGGAGTGTAATAGGAACTGTTCTTTAGGTCCAGTGCATTTAAGTCAGAAGATAAAAACATATTTCCGGTCAATGAAAGACATCAGATGCTCTTTATAGGTTGACAAAATCTTGTCGTGAAGACTGGTTATTACAAATTTAGCCGACTGAAAATACTCATTTAATCCTGTAAACTTTGGTAAAACCCATTGCAGAAATAAAAAATATAGTTTGATGCTCGGGTCGAATAGACTTTTGCAAATCTGTTCCGCTGCAACTAGCTTTTCTCTATTCCATATGTTTGAGAAGAAAGATTTTAAGGCTTCCCACTGTTCTAAGAGACGGTTTACCACTGCGATCAATGACAGCCATCTCGTTTGCGATGGGTGTAATATTTTATGGATTCCTAGATCTAGCAGGGATCAGTAGCGCCGCCAGGATTTTACTCTAAGTAGGCACCGTGATTTAGAGGCCCCCCCTCATTGGTTTTTCCTTGTCATTTTCAAGCTAATGTTATGTTATAAAAAAGGTTGTAAGGAAATAGTTGCTAGGAAATAGTGACTTGTTCCCTCTGCTCTACAAGATGATAAATCATGATATTGAAAAAAAGAATTTTCAGAATCACAAGTACTTTTCATAAAAATAAATACTCCAAATAATATAAAATCCACCCAGAGATTTCACCATGGGCGAAGTTAGACAACTATCTTTCACAAGCAGATCTCAGCGGTATAATAGCACTTGAAACCGTATAGACTTTTCCGGGTGCCATTCCGCCTTTTTGGAAAAAGACAACAAACCCAAATCACCCCCTATAGAGTGCCAAAACCAGTGCTTGCCACAAATTCCTTAGTACAATAGTGTGCACAAAGGTTAGAATTATCAAAAATTAAAAGGAATCCCATGGCTATGAGCACAATATTGCACTGGTTTTCCTCTTGAAAACATTTTACCACGTGGCAAACCTTTTTACCTCCCCGACTGAACATTAGTTCAGGGGGAGGTTTTACACTGGTCGTATCTGTCTGTGTGTGTGTGTGTGTGTCTGTGTGTGTGTGTGTCCCTTCCTGTGTAACCGGATATCACGTGACCTAGCTCGTGGAGCAAAAATTTTGGGTAACAAGACGTAATCATGCCGTCATATCGTTCAATTCCGTTCAACGGGAATTCCTATAATCAGGCTGCCACATTAATGAGCTTCAAGTGTCTTGCAATATTATGCAACCGGACGTCTCCCATTGCATATTATCGCCTTCCACCATCAGCATCATGGTCGAACCTCGATGCTGGACAGTTGAAGGCGATTATAGCCAATGGGACGTCTCCCACTGTTATAATCACCTCCGACCATCCTCACGCGCCAAGGTCCAACCTCCAGTTTCCGATCTCAGCGGGCCATACTAGCGAGGCGTCCCTCACTAATATGGTCCACATCAACCTTCCACTCTCCAAACATCGCCCCCCAAGGGTAAATTGGCCGACAGTGGCACCCAGGGTTACGAGAAACGTCTGAGCATTTATCAGGTGAGAACTTCACAAGATTTTATCACAATCGGTTACTATATAATGCTAGTCGAACCCCTTATATAACCCTTTTTGTAAGTGTAGTATCATTTGGCGTTATGGCGTGATATCTTTTAGTAAATTTAAACGTAATAATTATTTAAGGTATAATTAAAATATTCAAATTGTTTCACTTAATCTAATTAAAAATGTAGCTGAAAATTAAATTTGAAATTGGAAATAGTTTAGAAGATATTTAAGAAATTGTCTAAGAATTTTGAGAAATTTGACTGTTTAATACCAGTTAGAGTTGGCAGGACGCGCTAAGCAATTTTCCATACATCATTTATTCAAAAAAGCAAAGGTATCACTGGCCGTATATGCTTAGGCTTGCTGCAAACTCGGGGTGGATTGAAGAATCTTAATAACAGTTCTACGCCAATTTCTATAAACTTGTTTTTTATCTATTTTAATTGATTGATTTAATTTTTTAGCTTAGCCTCAGTTATTAAAATGTGTAGGTGTTTTTTTTTATTTTGTTTATCGCATATATAAAAGCGTGAAATACTATTTCGGCCGTCAGAGAAAAAGCTGGGATCGAAGAGCTGGTTACCTTTTCGCTCGCCGTACCAATTCACTAGTGTGATGGTAATTCGACTGGCGTTTCTCTCCGTGGAGTGATACCTCCTTTACCTCGGTGTCGAGGAGAGCTAATACACGTGTGTTTGGGCTTCGTACTTGTACATAACCTTAAGGCCTGCGTAAAAGCCTCATTTAATGTAAGGTCTTATGGGTGATTTGCACTTGACTTTTGGAGCGAATGTACCCGTATATCTAACTTAAACTTCTCCATTACCTACTTTGATTTCCGTGACTGGAATGTGCTTTAAACCCAATCTTTAATAATTCGCCATTGAATAACAAACCAACTATTACCACGTAGGATAGGAGACATGATAATTGAGGTCTACATGTTGAATAACCTGCCACAAACTTGTATTTAATAGAATAACCGGCCGAGTACAGGGACTGGAAGTCTGCAACAGACTTCTAGTATTATTTTTTTCTTTTCGGCTGAATATTGAGAGAATTAGCTTTATGTACCGGGATAAACTTACTTCCTAGCGAAGCTGGAAACAATGTATTGGGACTTTGTTATAAGAACAAGTTTCTAGCACGCGCTTTAAATTGCATTTTTTCAATTGCTCGCGTGTTTGCTATATTTGCGAATTTGTTTCGCACGAAAATGCCGCGTATACGCAAGGGTATAATTCACAAGAAACGCTGGATTTGAAGTAAATTCTTCATTAATATTTGCAATTTCTCGCGCAAAACGCCATTAATGTCTAGGCGACTTCCTTGCATCTATCGCGTCTAATGCGCTCTCTTAAGGATATTAATTGGTGCATTCACGTCATCAGCGTAAAGATATAAATAGATTTACGAAGAACGCGTGCTGGTATGTTTGGTAGATCTAAATGGCCAAAACGTTAGAGTTCTAATTTTTTTTTTTTTCAATTTCTCCGAATGTCTAAAGTAAATAAGTGCGTGTAAACAAGCTAAGCTTCAATTTTGCACACCTTTAAAGCATAATAACGTCATTTAAGCAAAGGAACATATGTGTATTTGTGACTTGCGTAAAATCGAGTTCATCAGCACGCGAGTATGTGTAGCCCACTAAATTTCAAGTCCGAAACCACTTTACGCGTGCAAAATATCAAAGCGATTCTGATATTCTTGGGAAAATCAGTTTAATGTATGGGGAAATGCTGTAATTTTCTGGCAAATTTTCGAACAGTGGCGTAAGAATTGGTTTTAATAACTAGCACGGGTTTTCAAATTAATATTTTATAAGCCTCGCACGTTTCCAAATGTATTTCACGCGAAATTGTTGCGTGTACGCATGCGCAGATCGAACCAGGTTATTTATACCACAATTTACAGTTGACTAACATTCTTAAACCGGATTGACATTGAATTTTCTTGTGTTTTAATTGGTATATATGATATGGTTCACCCTATAGTGAAATGTAGACCGAGTGGGGAAAAGAATCACGTGATTGGATGTCTTAATGACTGCTAGTTTTAGTTTCACACTTTTCCCCACATGAAATTAATGTTTATCCCAATTAAGTATAGTAGAACTATGCTTTTTAATGCCTACTGTCGTTTATTTTCGGTGACGTTTTAGCTAGTGTGTAGTCACGTAAATTAACGTTTGTTTCACAACTTGTGTTGTATACTGAAGCCATGTATAGGTTCAATTTGATATAACATCTTGCCTTTTCACGTTACTTGGTCTACAAATACTCTACAACCGTCAAAATTCTGATATGGTTTTAAAAGAAGAACCTTGACCTTGTGTATTTAATCTCATATCGAGATTAAATGTTTTTCGCATCTAATGTTAATTGGTTTATCAATATGTTATTTGTATAGATATTTTTTTTAAGATTTTATATTTTTTAGATTAAAATAAATTTATTATTCAGGAAGATTTTGTAGAATCTAGTTCTCAGGATTACCGGTGTTGAAAATTTATTTTGCTAATGTTATCTTGATGTCTGTGTTTTCTGCCCGCTATTTGGTAGTGGTAAGATTAATATTTTTAATTTTAATTAATTGACTTATTTGGCGTTTATTTGATAATTTGCTTTACTTAAATTGTTCGTGTAAGGGCTATTTTACATATTACCAAAGATTGCTAATTTCAGTTGTCTTAATTCTGATTTTCTCCACTATAAAACCAAGAAACATTTCCGATTTTTTTCATAATCGAAATAAGCCGTGTACAGTGATCTTCGAGACGAGAGGAGACGAGGCCAGACCAGACGAAAGAGAGCTATAATGACTTAAGGGAGATAATCAACCAGCATAGAATGTTATCACCATTTGAAGTCAACAGAGCAGCGACACGGCTTTCATTTATCACAAGAAAGAGACGGCCCGGCTACGAAGAATTGAAACGTGCAAGCAGTTAGTGTTTTCGGACTCGACATATGAGAAACCTACAGTCAGTAAAAGCTCGGCAGTTCTTCATACGGCCTCGTAATTGTAAACATAAAAGGAGCTATTCTAACGGTATGGAAATTAGTCTACTTTCAGTCTTTTAAGATATTTTTTTATCATAGGAGTGGAAGCTAACGTCTTGTAACCGGTTTGGAAAATAACCTCTCAACCAGCTCAATCCTTGGATTCTTCCATTGATTGGGATCACTTGTATGATGAGAATATCAGTAATGGTCCTCTATTAGCACGTCAAATCAAGAATTTCAGACGAAAATTGTACCGGAAGTAATTACCAATCATCTACCGACAATGGGTTGTAAATGGAACATTCAGTCTACAATATTCCTTGGTTTGTCCAACAGGAACTTGCTACCATATCTTCGTCGTTTTCATTCCTTGTCTTCCTTGCCATCCCAGACTAAATTCTTCATCTTTATCAAATCAGTGGATTATCAAAGATATACTCAAGTGTTAATTTATATTACGAGAACTTGTATTTTACATTTTTACCTATAAAATAAACATTTCAATTGGTGTGTCTATTAAGAAATCTATGCCCTGCCGCATATAATTATGGGTAACGCAGGACATTTCATTTGGTGTGTATATTAAGAAGTCTACCACCTGCCGCGTATAATTATGGATAACGCAGGACGCTCTTTTGCATTCTCTGAATCCTTGAGGTTAAGGGAAAATACTTATACTCCGTAACCTAGATGGGAAATAGAGAAGTGTGATTGAAATGCACGCTGTTTCTTGTACTCTTCCACTACTCTACATTTCTTTTCATCTTTTATTTTAGGTAAGGTTAGGTTAGGTTATGTTACCTTAACGTCGGGGTCGGGGAGGTTATATTTTGGTTTCCCAACTTGTTCGCATCTAATTTTAATTGGTTTATCAATATGTTATTTGTATAGATATTTTTTTTAAGATTTTATATTTTTTAGATTAAAATAAATTTATTATTCAGGAAGTTTTTGTAGAATCTAGTTCTCACCTGGATTACCGGTGTTGAAAATTTATTTTGCTAATGTTATCTTGATGTCTGTGTTTTCTGCCCGCTATTTGGTAGTGGTAAGATTAATATTTTTCATTTTAATTAATTGACTTATTTGGCGTTTATTTGATAATTTGCTTTACTTAAATTGTTCGTGTAAGGGCTATTTTACATATTACCAAAGATTGCTAATTTCAGTTGTCTTAATTCTGATTTTTTTGTTTTAATACTGAATTATGGACTGGATTATTTATCTTGAAATCTATGTGGTTATATCTTATTTATTTTCCTTTTTTCCTCTAGTTAGGTTTGGTTTTAAGTAGAGAATTATTTAGGGTTTTGTTGGTATACTGAAGAAATGCATATAGGTTCAATGTGATATAATATTTTGCCTATTGGCGTTACTTGGTCTGCAAATACTCTAGAGCCTTCAAAATTATTATATGGTTTTAAAAGAAGAACCTTGACCTTGCTTATTTTACTCGATATGCATTTATATTAAAATTAATTCATTATTCAGCAAATTTTTTTTCCGACTCTGGTTCTCAAAATTTTATTTTGAATTAAGTTTGATTCTTTTGCATTCAAATTTATCTTGATAAGAAGTATATTTTTGATCTGAATTATTGGTTTAATATATTTAGTGTTTAATTGAGATATTATTTCTTTTTGCTTTCAATCTTCGTCTTCCACAAATGCCATAAATTTTAATATTTTAGGTAAGGTTAGGTTAGTTAACATCACGTGGTTGTCGGGGAGGTATTATTTTGGTTTCCCAACTTGTTATTATATCCCACCTTAAATAGGCAGCACGTACAAAGCTATCCTATTCGTTATCTCTAGACCTTTTTTTACTTTAAGCTATAGGGAGCCTTTCTTTGTGCTTGCTTAAAATTTAGAGTGGATCAGTAAATATTTTAGTCCTATTAAGGAATGAAGAGATACCGTTAAACGCCCCCCTATGGTGAGACTAATATTCATGTTTTTGTCACTTGACACTATAAGGAGGGAAGTAAGAAGGTCTGTGAGCCTTTGGCAGTGATCTTTACACTTAAGTCTTTTTAACTTCTGGAGCTGTCTCTACAGTCAAAGCACCCTTTTACAGATGATTATTTACAAGAAATATAAATTTATTTAAAAAAGCCCACTTAAGCACTAAAAATTTAAAGGCCCTTTAGGCACCTGTTTCAAATTTCCGAGGCCCCCATAGGCACTAATTTCAAATTTTGGAGGCCTCCTAATTAGGCTCTAAATTTTTAAACATATGCACGTGCCTACGTGTGCCTACTGCTGGCGGCGCTACTGGCAGGGATTGAAATTGTTTAAGTACACATTTGAGGACAAATCTTCGCAGCGTCTGGGCAGTTGTTTACACGCCTCACTAGCGCATAAAGCAAGTGAATGACAAATGCAATTCATCACAAAAATTCCAGGGCAATTAGTTTTGAAGCGACTAGAAACTGAATTTTGTGACCCCATCATAGTGTTACATCCGTCTGAACCAAAGCCTATGATATTATCTAAACTAATATTTTTATCTTTAAAAGTCTTGATAACAGTGTTGAAAAATACTTCCGCGGTTGCTTTGCCAGGCTCTTTTTCATTTATAATATCAACTAATTGCCAATATTGGCTCACAATTTTACCACTGTTTTTGTCAAAGAACCTTATTACTATGCAGGTAATTTTGGAAGCTGATATATCAGTACTTTCATCAATCATGACGCTAAATTTGGTTTCTTTCAATATTTTGACCAATTTGTCCTTAACCGATGCTCCAATCACATTCGTTGACAAGCATATCGCTTTGGTTCTTTTAAGTTTAATTTGCTGCGCAATTTTAGAGTCTGGGAAACTGGTCTTTAATACTTGAGTGAGGTGGTCGGTTGATAAAAATGCTACTTTATGTACTATCAAATACCCGCATATTTTCATTTCCGCTCGTTTGACGGCATCGTTTGGGTCCGGTTCTTTCAGACGATTAAACAAGGTTGTCATATTTTTTGCTGTAGTTCTTACATCCTTTGCTTTATCCATGTGCTTTTTTCCAGTCATGTGATTTTTTATAACGTGTGAATAGGCTAAGAAAGACACACTGCATAATGCGCATTTCGCTTTTGTACAGTCCAAAGAGTCGGGTTTTAACCAAGGAGAATACTCAGGTATTGCACCCCATTCCTTTCGATACTTTAGTTTCCTTTTTTTCTTAGTTTTCTTTTCTGCAGGAGGCCCATCTTTCGTTGGAGTTGTGTACCCATCCTCAATGACATCAGATATGTACAGAAACCATTGTATAAGATTTAATAACCTCCTCATTAAGATTAAAAAACTAAAGCTTACCGTTATTACACTCTGCCATTTTTCTCAAACCTACGAGCCTACCGCCTACGATACTGTGAGTGACGAGACTCCCGAGTCCCGACTAATAAAAAAGGCGCCAACTGCCGCCAAGCCGCTAGCCGCCGCCGGCCTCTCCCAATTTCCCGCCAAGGCCAAGAGACCCAAGAAGAAGAGGAGTTAAGAGGACTCAGAATCTCAGATGAGTCTATTCTAGAATCAAGAGGTAGGGCCGCCGCTTGGGTAGCTCGCTCTTTAGCCTCTCTACTCCTCCCTTGGAGGATATTGCTTGTGTTGTGTTGTCATCTTCATCTAAGAGACAGAGAGGAAATTGGGGCTGAACATGAGTGTGAGCATTTCGAAAATGAAATTAGGATAAAATTAAAAAAATTTTGAAAATGACTAAATTATTGAAATTATTGCACAGCCTAACAAAATTATTGCAATTAGCGTTCAATATTTCACATCACTAAAATTATTGCACAAACGAAATTCTGTGTTCGAATTATTGTTTTGTGACATAATTATGGCACATCTGGCAACGCTGTCCCCAAGGTTGATGACGCAAAATTAGCGAAAAAGGCTCTCGCCCCGCTAAATCCACAGCTCAAGAAAAAATTCAATTCCCGACGCTACTGCACTAACGGTGGAATCTCTCGTCGAAACCATTTTAAAAAGAGAAACAATATCTTAAACGTATGGATAATAATGGACTCTAGCCTAAGGCGCCGAAGCCCTTTGGTTACCCGCCTCGACAAGACTATCGCCCTTTATACGCTCCAACCACAACGTGAAAAGCTTAGCCACAAATACGAGGCTAGCTACCATCGCGGAGGCTATTCAATCCAAACGTTTTCGTGCAAATTTCCAATATTGCCTTCGATTTGGGCCCACCATCGACTAGTGCAACAAGCGGAAGCAAAGCAGTCTGGAAAGTCAACAAACCTCGTCAGCCTCCAAAGCTCCAAACATCAGGATATCTGCGAGACAGCCCAATCAACGTGGTAAGTGGTATTTCGTCTTCTCCACCAGGCTCGGATTCCTTCGTTGCCATTAAACTGGCATGGTGCTAGTCGATAGTGGCGCTCTTCACGTGTCTGTTTTACTCTATTTCCTTCCGCATCTGAGTTGATCTAGGTGGAGTTAATCGAAAAATAAGATGCATTTCCTATGCCTACGGTTAACCATATTTTCTACACGCATCAAGGCAGCAAAATATTGTTACTTCGATCCAGAGAAAATCCGAGCAGTAACCTACTACGTAGTACTTCACAATGAGAAGGACCTCGCTTGGCTTTTGGCCTTGATAGATGGTATCGCCGCTTGATCAAAAACTTTGCCAAACGTTTAAACTGCCTCCGTCGAAAAGATATTGCTTGGGAATGGAACGGCCCTCTTCAGACCACTTTCGGAGATTTCCAAACAAAACTTGTCTCTGCTCCCATCTTGGGATATCCAAACTTGGACTTTTCGTTCACGTTTCGAAGTGACGCTAGTCAGCCTAAGCGGCGTGTTGGTTCAGTGAATTGACGACCATGAACTGGTTATCTCCTACGGCACCTGCACGCTGAGTCAACCAGAGCGCCAATACCGTGCGACTGCAGTCTAGCTCCTAGCAGAAGCCGATGAAACCCTCCTTTGAAGTCTACTACTCTAATGTTTCATATAGCGCTCCTCTCTTTATGGGTAAAATTCCCAATTTTACGAGATCGGAGGGGTCCTACTTCATAACCCCTGTCTACGGAAAATTGGAAATTCTCTCTCTCCACAAACGACGTCGTTTTTTTGACGAACTCCAAGGCTGCTAGAGATATTCGCTCGACGAACTCCCGCTCCGAAAATATCTACCGTTAGGAGGCGTACGAATCGCGCTTTTTGAAACTAACCCATACAGAGACGGGTAGACAAGACCCGGGAGTAATAGACTTCAAAGGAGGGTTTCATCGGCTTCTGCTCCTAGCTATCATTTGGGCTTGCGAAAAATGGAGAAAGTAAATTGAGGGTCAAACTTTTCACGTGATTAATGATCAAGCCGCGCTCACATGGCTTTTCTCAAAACCGACGCTCACCGGTTGTCTCGCCCGCTGGGTCTTACGACTACAAGAATTTATGCCGTTTTCAATCGAGCACCGTGCCGGAAATCGCGTGCTGCTGTAAGCCCAATTGTTATTACTCAACCTTATCGAGAGTCTTGATGGCGATGATGCCCAAGTTTGTTCCTTGGAATTGAATTCATTTGAAGAATGGAACAATATATCCGAGTTCCAGCGCCAAGATCTTACTACTACCAGAAGCCGATGAAACCCTCCTTTGAAGTCTACTACTCTAATGTTCCATATAGCGATCCTCTCTGTATGGGTAAAATTCCCAATTTTACGAGTTAGAAGGGGTCCTACTTCATCCCCCCGTTTACGGAAAATTGGAAATTCTCTCTCTCCACGAACGACGACGTTTTTTGGACGAACTCCAAGGCTGCTGGAGATATTCGCTCAACGAGCTCCCGCTCCGAAAACATCTACCGTTAGGAGGCGTTCGAATCGCGCCTTTTGAGAATAACCCATACAGAGAGGGGTAGACAAGACCCGGGAGTAATAGACTTCAAAGGAGGGTTTCATCGGCTTCTGCTACTACCCCAATAATTCTAGCTCTCGCTATAGCCGCTCGGGATAAAACTTTCGATGTGTGTTCATTCTTTAAAATGGTAAACAATATCCTGTACCGAATTTGTCGTCCTGCCGCTTCGGACGACAGGAAAATTCTCAAACGTGCCGCCACTGAACCTCTCAAGGATAAGTTCTTGGAACAGATACACGGCCATCATTTGCATAACATTTCGGAATTCGCAAAATCATTCTACGAGCCAAATCCTACCTGTTTTGGCGTAAAATGCATAGGGACATTAAACAATACCTTCGTTCCTGCAGAATTTGCCAAATTTCTAAGACAATAAAAGGCCAAGCCCGTGGTAGTTATGGTTTCGTCTCACACAGTGTGTCCAGGGTAAATGATGCTACCGGCTTTCAATATTCATTCAATCCCAGGTCCAAAGGCAACAAGTATCTCCTTGTTGCTATAGATTGTTACACCCGGCTCACGATCGCTATTCCGATTCGACGTGCTACCCTACGTGAGCGCGTTTTCAACGTCTGTGTAGAGGATTATCTCTTGGGAGAGCTTTTTGCCTGATTAAAAACCGACTGAAAAATTCTTAAGTAGTTGTCGGAAAAAAGGAATGCGAGGCTGATTAATTAAACAAAGTTAACGATTTAATATTCAAACAATTGCAATGACTTCATGGATATTTGCTCCATGGTTTGAAAGAACTACAAATGTTGATCATTTGCGTACAGCTCCTGAATACTAAATCATATTTTAAGTTTCATACATTATCATAGAAAGTGTCGCTTTTTTTGGACATCTGGAATGGGGGTAGAAGTGTGTTGGAAAAAAGCGATGCCATTGTTCTAGGTAGGGCCTAAAAGTCTGAGAACTATCAAGCTATTTCAGCATGGTTCCGTTTTAGTTTAGTCGCGCCCTCCTGTTATATGATAATGTGTACTCTCATCGTTTTCTTAGATCTTTGGTACCGGTTACTCATTTTAATAGCGATTATGTACTATATTAGTGCTCTATACACTATAATGGGGAAATTAATGAACTTGGCTGAAGTAGTAGTATGTATGTGGAAAAGACGAAGCGAAAATGATAATAATTTCCGTTGCCATTAGACGTCCCCACAAGCCTAAAACATAAATAGCGTAAAAAACCACATTAAATTAAATGATAATAACATTTATTTAAATTAATTAATTAAATTCGTCAACTTCGACATTCGTTTATCCTTCCATGGACTTATACATTTTTCAAAATTCTTGACCAAGGTGAATATCGTCATCAGAGACCGTAATGTTATTTTAAACATACCCGTTCTACATTTTATTGAACTGATAACTGAGATCATCATTTTAATTCTGGTCTGAGCGTCCACTGAATTCGAGTTAATACAGTCAAAGGTAGTTTGAAAAAGATTAAGAGCACTTTTCTCGTTACAATGATTATCTAGTTAAAAGAATATTTAAACAATGAGAGTGTGATAAGGTATTAGAAGTAATAGAGAGGAAGCTGCCTGAATGGGTTACAAAAGGGTTAAAACATAAGCTTAGCTGAGCTTTACTAATTGGTTCTAGAATTATAAACACAACTATTTCTTAAACAGGTGAAAGATAAAGAATATCCATTAAATTCGAGTTAATAGAGAGAAAGTTACTTTAAAAAACATTAAAGGAATGGTGCGGTGTTAAAATATTTTTGCTGCAAACCCTTTAGTTAAACTCAAAACTAATTTTTCAAGTGTTAAAAAAATTTAAAATTAAGAATATTTTTAAATAAACAATTAAAACAAATTACATTGAGGGCACATAGGCGCCCGTATGAAGCTTTCCTGTAAAACAAGAGCGCATTCGATACGTCACTTCAAGGTTTTTATTTCGGCAATAATCTGATTGGCCAAAGTAACTTGGCTCAGCTTTTACTCAATGGTAAAGTTGACTACTACGCGCTTGAACGTTAAATCGACGACAGGTTATAACGGCAGTGCTCGCCAGTCTAACGAACGGGACGCCGACTGAAGGAGCATCTAACCCCGGTAAGCCGTAGCCTAGGCCTAACTCCGTCGGCGATTCGGACTCTCGGAGAGTATCGTCATGCCGCGAATAGATCCGTTTGAAGTTGAACCAGTGTACCGTATAAAAACTTAGTCCAAACCGAGAACTAAAATTTTTGCATTCTTTTATAATACAACTTGGCATTTTGAACTTTCTTTAAAACAACACCGATTAAAAAACGAAGGATTCTAGACTTTACTGTCTCAGACTCTCTCCCCTCGGAGTCTCATTTCATTGGTTTATAAGTTATTTCTATTGGCCTATCAGATTGCTAGCCTGGCCAAGCACGACAAAGAAGTTTAGAATTAGGGGCAAAAGGGCCACGTTCATACTAAATTTATTTTTAACTATAAAATTATTATTATTATTAAAAATTAATTTTGAGTTATAAATTTCTGTTGCCAAGAGTGCTATTGACCCTTAGAGGCAAAAAAACTTTATGGGTGAACTATTCCTTTAAGGGTATTATCGGTTAAGAGTGCTCCTCATGAATGAACAAAGATTCAAATTATACAAGAAGGAGGTTGCTTCGCACCCTTAAAAACGCTCTTTATCTGATTATGGCCAAACCAATGAAGGGACACAAATTAATTGTTAGAGAAAGAGCAATTAAATATCGTTTAAAATAAGAGTAAGTGGTTTTAGTCTATCACTCCAAAGATTTTTTTATAAATTATATTCCAAAAAAACGGATAAAGACAACCTAAGAAAAAATTGTTGAAATAACTTTATTTTTGAAATAACTTTATTTTTGAAATAACTTTATTTTTGAAATAACTTTATCGTTCAAATAAATTTATTTGAACGATAAATAAAATGTAGAGTAAATTACATTAGTACTATATTGAACAAAACGTCATTAATCTGTCCATGCTTCTTCTATGATTATTTTAGATTTGCATGTCAGAGGCTAGTGCTCTTGAATATATGTTTAGGTATATTAAAAAGAATTAGCTTCCCATATAGCATAAAAAATCTTAAATTTTTCCTTCTTATTTAGCGGTTCACAGAGGCATGTATTTGAAAATCTCTTAAAGCGTGGATAAATATTGGTAAATATGTAAAGATTAAAGGAACTCTATCTTTAGCTATTTTCGTTAGTTATATTGGAAGAATTTAAAAATAACGAAAAAGAAAGAGGGTGGTTTCCTAACTCGTCTTTATCCGTTTTTTTGGAAAATATTTAATAATGAAATCTGTTGAGTAGTAGACTAAAACCACTAACTGTAATTTTTGAAAGGTACTAAATTATAACGGAATATTTAATCGAGTATTTAATAGATATTTTTTCGCTTTAAGGGCAGGTGAACCTTTTCAATATACCTAAATTTATATTCAAGAGCACTAGCCTCGGACATGTAAAGTCAATTGGAGCTTTTATTTGCAAAGATTGAATATTTGCTTCACCGTTTTTTTTTTCATCCTATCGGGGATATTTAAACAAAGATTCTTGTCCCATTCGACTGTGTCCTGAACCTGGAGAAGTGCCGATTTTTGGGTCAAATTAGAAATGGCCACGCTCTGGGAATCCAGCATGAGAATTTATCAGACATTTTCTAGTGAAATGTGAATGAAATTATGATAAAAACAAGAGGTATCCAGACAGTCTGGATGAACGTTGAGTGATGGACAATCGAGTACTTAAAGTAATCGCGGGAAAAGTGTAAATAATAAATAATATAAAAGTGTACTGTATTTATACTACGCGAAGAGGGAACACAAAACAAAAAATAATAAATATATGGAGAAGTGAGTACGGTCGCGCCAGATGGCGCCAGGGACTCTATATCAACGTCCGCCTGAGAGAAAACTCAAACTGTCGAGAAAGAAGGTAGAACAACGCGAAGAGGGAATGCCACGACGCCACACGTTACTCGAAAATCTGCCCTTTTTGGAGCGACGACGAGTGGAGTAAACGTGCTGAAAGCCACATTCCTTCCCCCACCTACATCTGTATTTCGAGGCATCTCTTTATAACATAGAGTGATGTCATCACTCCACGGTAATTAATAAGAATTTAATCTTACAGTCTTTTCTTACACAAATTAATTGCTTGATGAAGAGCAATTTAATACCATTAAAAAATTATAGTTAGTTGTTTTAGTCTACAACTCAAAAGATTTTATTAAGATTGAATATTTTCCAAAATATCGGATGAAAACGACCTATGGAAAAACTGTTCAAATAAACTTATTGTGAAAATCCTAAATTTAAAAAAGTAACATTAATAAAATGTGCATTAGTATTATATATGATAAAACTTCATTAATCTGTTCCTGTTTCTTAAATAATAATTCCATATTTACATGTCCGAGGCTAGTGCTCTTGAATAAGTACTTAGGTATATTGAAAAGATTCACCTGCCTATAAAGCGAACAAAATCTATTAAGTTCTCCGATCTAATTTAATATCTTTCAAAAATTATAGTTTGTGGATATAGTGTACTACCAAGTCTACATGGCTCATGCATTTTAGGCGCTTATATATAATGCATAGCTATTTCGTCAATTTCAAAATCGTCCCGATGACATCAACTCGCATATACGCTTCCTTTTTATTCATGCCATAGTAATATGACTCATGCATTTTAGGCACTTAAATATATCCCGCAAAGGCTTGGTCGTCAATTACTCTGAGATCTTACTAAGCGTGCACGCTCGCACCTTCGCCGCTCGACACTCATTTCTTTATAATCACCCCGTCGTTTATGTCGCCTGCATCCAGGTCCTTGTATAACCTGCAAAGGCTTAGTTATCATTTATAATACCCCTGAACAGACACTCAGTTTTTTATATGAACCACGCGCACAATGAAGGTATTAACTCACATTCTAATATTTATGTCCAACACACTTAAAATATATTGAAAAGCTTTCTTTTAGAAAGCAAGTGGAGTGTAAAGTATAACTTTTTTAGTTTTTGCTATCCGTCAATTGGGAAAGTACGAAACCAGCCATTGGCTAATTTCATCGAAAACTTAGTGGAATCTCTTATCAATTTTGTCCAATCGGGCTCGATATAATGGAACAACACCAGAAAGGCTTGACCTCCACTTTTTCAGTTGTCAGTAGCACTTAAAATGGCCGCTCTTAAGCCCGCATTCCGAAACACTCGCGTGTCTTGGCTGAGTCTGCTTAACCTGGTTCTTAATTAACCTTGCGGCATATCAAGAAAAAGAGAGATTAGAGACAGCTGATATACGCGAGAGGTATTGCGTGATCGACTCCGAAGGGCGGCGTTTTAAATATAGCAGATACCTACTGCGGAAAATCCACCTGCCTTTTAAACCCATGTGACACAAACAAAAATATCACCAGTTGGGCAACTAAAATATGACACTAAAAGCAACGTTTTTTACTGAACTATAGGTCCCTTTTTTGGCAATTTTCTGATTTTATCTAAAGAATGGGAAAATTTTTAAAATGGTTGAATATTAGCCTGAATAGAGTCCTAGCCGGTACAAATAAATTTGGATTATTTCCAAGGAGCTGAATAAAGTTGAAAGTTATCCTTCTAGGAACTCATAATTACTACATTAATCATCATTAGGACATATTATTTCGACATAACATAATAACGACAAAATCTCATTGGGGCATATAATGCATATCATATATCACACTCGCACCTTCACTTCTCTCATCCCCTTCCTAATCACTCTATTGATACGTGGATCATGCATTAGAGGTACTATAATTTGAAATATTAGAAAGCGCTGTTTCGGAGATGTTTTATAAACCAGTAGTTTCCGGAAGCCTCTTTAAAGAGGGTTTCCTAGATAACATTAGTCAATAGGTAATTCATAAGAAAACAAACTAAAAATGACTTATTTTTGATAAACGTTAGCGGAGGTCAAAAAAGAAGAGTATCTTTAGTTGCTGCATTGATTCACGAGGCACCGTTGCTAATTCTAGACGAACCAACCGTCGGGATTGACCCCATTTTAAGAAAAACAATTTGGGATTATATGAGTTTTCTAGCTGATGAAGGAAAAACTATTCTATTAACTACTCATTACATAGACGAAGCTAAAGACGCTACAACGGTAATATAAGCTAAAATAGCCTATAGGATTACTTTTATTTAATAGAACTACCGTTTTAGGTTGGCTTAATGAGAGAAGGTAAACTACTAGCTGAACTTAGCCCAGCGGAAATGCTTATTCTTTTCAATGAGAAGAGTCTTGAAAGATGTTTTTATTTGATGTGTGTCAAGAATGAAAATCACTCAACCGAAACAGTCTACTATCGTCATATCAAGGTAAGTAAAACTCCTCCTATTAATATATCAAGAGGAACGTCTCAAGGAACCGAGACGCGATAAAAACTACATTCACATTAGCGCATTCAAATCAATTTGAAACAGTACAAACACACCGATATCTAAGCAGTTTTGAGAAACCTTTTCAAATCTATTTCAATTCACTTCACACATGTCCAGCGATTTGTTCTGAAAGAGTTTGAATCAATTCCAAGGTGTAGTAGTCCGAAGGCAGGAGTAAAAAATGTGAATTGGTGCCAGATGATGGCACGAAACTTCGATTAATTTTTCGAGTATGTCTACCCCCAAGGTTCGTAGAGCCTTCGAAAAGTGAAAGTGGGAAAAAAACTGTTAAAATTAGGTTTTTTTAATCGCGTCTATTACTTTAACTTAATGCCTCAGATATTTTACTTTTGTATCATTGGGTAGTAAAAGTACTTCCATTTTTGGGACTGTTTTGAAGTTATTTTGGATTCAAATAAAATTATAATAATACTCCTTTCCATCAATGGGGGGTAGTAAAACTGTACAAGTCAAGAAAGAATATATAATTTGTTGTTAAAGTGGACTAGCACTATTAATAATAACACTTTTATTTTGTGTTCTTTAAATTATAGACTGGAATCTCTGTTCCGCTGGTTTTTAGTGTATTTTGGTTACCCCGGTCACCGGGGCCCGGTCCGAGACTAAGGCCTAGCTGACTTTGTTTTTTTCCTGAGTACGCTCGCGGTGATTCGCTCAATTTATTAAGTTTTGAAATGTCTAAATTAATGAAAGGAGGGACTATATGTTGAATTCGAATTTGTAAGAACAATACGAGAGATAGAAAAGGGCTTTCCTTTCACGTATTTCCAAAAGACGAGTGTTTAAACGCTGGCATCCTGTAACCGGGTATTTCCTGTGTCACGCTGTTGAGGCAGTTGGGTAAAGGCTAAAGCTTAATTGTTTGGACGACTTTGGGCATAGGAGAGATCAGGACGGATATACGTCTCTTCGTATCCCGGTGTGGCCTTTAAGGTGGGTACTTTCCTCAAAATCAACTGCTTCATTTGACGGGAACCCAGTGTTACTCGGAGAGGACGCGGTTTATTTTCTTTTTTCTCACCACAAAATATATCACTGGCTACTACAGTGATATAATTCTCTTCGAGGGACAGGGTAGAGATCAGCTATTACAATCTCGGCTTGAGATTGGGGTTTGGACAAAATAATCCACAACTCTCAGTTAATCAGTTAATCATAAAAAAATAATCGGAAAATTATTCGCGATTACATTGGATTTATCATAGACGTTTTTCGAAAAATTTTAAGTTATGAATAAAGATAAAATAATCAGAAATTTTCTTGTCCAAACCCCGATCTCTACTCTCGGCGCGGGGTAGGCCAAAGATAATGATATTTGAAGATCTGTCCTCTTGCACGGGTACCCGTAGTCCGTCTGTACGCCCTCTACTATGTGTTTCGGGATGTGCCTAAAATGTTTTCACTCCCTTTGTATCTGTTGGCGATACTCACCTTTTCCAACTCTTCGAATTTGTCGGTATTGTCTCTCGCTCCATTGTAATTTCTTCATACACTATATCTTTACAGGCCTGTGCTTGAGCTAGTTTATAACTGGCCAACTGAGTGGCCATTTCTAGTTTTATCGAGCCTATAGCTGCAAGAGTTCGGGCCGTGTGAACGTTGTGGCTTTCCGCATTACCACAAGGGCGGCGGGACGGTGACGGAGATAGGTTTGAATCTCCTGTTGCCTGGGATGCAACGTGTCCCGTGGGGGAACGTACAGAGGGACTGATCCCCCGTTCGTAGGAGCAATCCGTGAGCATTTTTCGTTCAGTTTCGGACGTTATTATCCTCTGGCGACCTGCGATTGGCGACCGCCTTCGTCTCTTTCCTTTTCCCAGCTAGAAGTCTCTTAGGGCGAAGGATAGTATTGGGTCCGGCGGGGGCAAGACCCGGTTTTTCTCCCGTACGTTTTTTCTTCTTGATAGTGAACCCGTAGTTTCTGAGAAAGCGAGGCTTTCATTGAATCAATCGTTGGGCCTGTCATTGTTTTTTTTTTTTTTTTTTTTTTTTTTTTTTTTTTTTGTTAGACCGAGAGAAAACAGGCAACAATGGCGGATCCGGTAACCGAAGTTTCTTTGCCCGACGTTTGAAGACAACTCCTGCCGCTACTCAATATAACCGTACTACCGGCGACAACCCAAGCGTACGCGTGATACAGAAATACCGCTTTATGGTGACGGAAAATAAATATTTAAATATTCTACTCACTCGTCGATTTAGCCCCAGGATACACGTAGTCATCAAACCAAATCCTATACTGCCATTCCCATATATAATTGGTGATAAACGCTAGCTTGGCTGAGCGGAAAAAAAGGTGACCGTTCTGAGTCCGACCCGCGCACCAATAAAAAACTAGAGACATTGCAATCTGAGAATACAGGTCGAGAGAGTAATACGGAAGTTAAAAACCAACCGTATCTTAAAATGTATTTTACCGAACCGCGTGCATGTAAATTTGTATAATATCTGGAAAATATGTGCCTATTTGGTAAATTTTAAAAAGGAACCATTGTTAAATAGAAAATCCGTGACAAAAAGCACCGAGGCAACATTTGAAAACATATCACATTATTAGAGGAACATTAAAATATTTAAAAGCTCATCACATTTTGAAATTATTTTAAATGAAAAAGTTTAGAAACCATTGATTGGAAAAACATATCCCTGTTAAACTTAATTCTTTGTCAAACGAAATCATTTTCGGTGACTATAAAAAATCACACCATTTAAATTCGGTCACATTTAGTTGACCTTGTACTTGAAAATAGTAGTTGTAATTTTCTCTTATAATAGGCTATGATGCCACTTTTAACAAATATATAGGGTTTGTCTCTTCTGGGATCGCAGAGAAACAGACTCGCATTTACCCTATTAAACCCATAGAAAAATCCCATTTGGTTACAATGACAGTATTTACTTACACCCTGTATACGAGATCTACACTGTTGAATAGTGTCGGCATCCAACGGCATTATTGAGGGACGTCAACAAAGATAGGTGTTGGTCTGATCTTTACCACCCTGTATATTTTTATGAAAAAACATTTCATGTGGGACTCCATTTATCCACTACAATCAATACTGCGTATTATTCCGCCATAGGTTTTTTTATAAATGCATTTTTTTAGTATAGACTAGGTCTATAAAAAAGTTGTTTTGACATTGACTACGGTTACATTGGGCTCTGAAGTTCTGAACGTCGACGTTTCGTCGACGCTCGTTACGTCGACATTCAGAAAAAGGGAGCGGTTACATTGTCGTCGTTTGAATGTACCCTTGTAGAATATTTCCTCCAAACGGGGTTTTTCTGGTATAGAATGTTAGAAACGTTAAGAGGGCCATGTTTAAAATTATTTCAGGATATTTAAAATTAAATCGGGATCTTTAAAATTAAATCGGGATCTTTAAAATTAAATCGGGATCTTTAAAATTAAATCGGGATCTTTAAAATTAAATCGGGATCTTTAAAATTAAATCGGGATCTTTAAAATTAAATCGGGATCTTTAAAATTAAATCGCGATCTTTAAAATTAAATCGGGATCTTTAAAATTAAATTGGGATCTTTAAAATTAAATTGGGATCTTTAAAATTAAATCGGGTTCTTTAAAATTAAATCGGGATCTTTAAAATTAAATCGGGATCTTTAAAATTAAATCGGGATCTTTAAAATTAAATCGGGATCTTTAAAATTAAATCGGGATCTTTAAAATTAAATCGCGATCTTTAAAATTAAATCGGGATCTTTAAAATTAAATTGGGATCTTTAAAATTAAATTGGGATCTTTAAAATTAAATCGGGTTCTTTAAAATTAAATCGGGATCTTTAAAATTAAATCGGGATCTTTAAAATTAAATCGGGATCTTTAAAATTAAATCTTTTATATTATTTCGGTATAACTGGTTGCATCTGATTTTTATTAAATAATATTAATATAATATAGTATTTATTATATAGTATAATATTAATTGTATGTACTAAATTATATACGCTTATCTTAAATAATATCAATTAAGTTATTTTAAATTTTGAAAATCAAACCTCTGCTATTAATGAATTTTTCAGAAGCTGGCTACTTAGTTTAATAATTTAAATGTGTTAAAAAAATCGTTATTACGCTTGAGAATAAAGTAGTTTAGAAAATGAAGTGCAATATCAAAAAATAGTAGCATTTATATAGTAAGAAAAGTTCTACTATGCGGCGAACAACGACTTTCACGGGTTACATGTTACCTTGAACGTCGACGTAAGTCCTTAAATCGACGGTTCAAGGTGGTTTTCGTTAAGTCGACGTATCTCCTCGAACGTCGACGTTCGTCAGTTTACATGGAAAAAATGAGCGTGGACGTTCCCTTACGTCGACGTTCAGAGCCCAATGTAACCGTAGTCATTGTGCTTTTAAACCTTCTATAGAGCATTCGTGGGATTCCCAGAAATGTCATTGAAAAAGTGAACAAAGACTATAAAAGAGAAGGTTAGGGATTTTCGCCGCACGTGCCGAAGTTAGAGATAAGGGCTGCGTTCAGCAGTTCTCACCTCTGACTGAGTTTGCTGAACCACCAATGTCAACGGTGTCTTGCTGAACGAGATTTTTCTTTTCGATTATGACGTCACATAACTCATTGGTGAGCCAACGCGGTCACCCAGAAAACTGACGGGTTTTTAGATTGCGTGACGTAAAACGCGTAGTACGCAGATTGTCGAAAATTATTTATGATGGAGGTTCCGAATGAAATGCAGTCACTAATTCAAATAGCCCTTGATGACTTTGATGGGACTACTTATCTAATTGCGGTGAAACCAACGGATCACGCGAGAATTATAAGAGGTATTTAGTCCTTCCAAATTTAATTATTAAAATATCTTTTATTATCTGTACGGAGAGTTACTCATCAGAATATTGTTAAGCATTGGTACTGTAACGAAGTTTGTTTCTCCGTTGATTCTAAAATACTTAACATCTGATATTGATTGGGCTATCACTATAAATATAAAGATAGGTCCGGGTACTGGCGTCAGTTCCACTATTGGGCTGGGCGAGGGTGAAGATAAAACTAATCAAAACTTAAACCAGTTGAAGTGGTTCTTTATTCTAAGGAGTTTTATTAAGGTTATAAAGAATACTTATCTAAGTGTTTGGGTTTTGCCAAATAAAAATTAGAGACTGCAAAGGCTTTGGGAAAACTCCACTCCCTCAGAAAGCCATGGGACTCCCTCATTTTTGGGTGGAGTTCGAGTTGGATTACATAAAAAAATTGAATTTGGGTGGCTTTGGGAATATTGTCTCTGAAATGAACGGGAGTCGGGAGGGAGTGGGAGTTTTATTATATTTAATTCTGGAAATCAGTGGGATTGGGTTATTGCTGGATTTAGTTGGAGTTTTGGTGGCGTTGGCATTTATAATTTAAAAATGGAGTTGGTGGCATTGGAAGCGAGGTTTTGGGTCCCGATTCCAGGGCTAGTGGGGCCATCTATTACTCTATCTAGAAAAAATAAAAAACATAGCTTCAATGAATGCATTTGGAAACCGAAACTAAAACATAACTTTGGAAACCGAAACTAAAACATAACTTCCGGAGCTCGTGGGTCACAGGATATTGTTATTCTTGGAGAGTCATTCACTGTCAGGCAGAGTACAGACGTGATATTTTGCGTTCTAGTAAATATAATGGCCAATAAAACTACTAAATCATTAGTATGTTAATGCGAAATAACAATACTCTGAATCGGGAAGTGTGAAAAACGTAAGTTCTCCAAATTCAATATCAAAGAAAGTACATGACGAAGTATGTACTTTTTAACAATGAAGTAACTTTGTAGTTGGAAAATTTTAATTATATCATAATTATATACTGGGGAGGTGTTGTGGGAAACCTTTTTAGAAACGGAATTTGAAAATGGTAAATTTATTTACACGAACTGCATGCTGGCTTCGGAATTTCGGATATTTGAATTGATATAATTGCTATAGAAATTAGAATTTGGATTTCAAAGGGGTTGACTTTGGAAATTATCAATTGGCTTTGTCAGGGAGTGGGAATCGGGTGAAACTTATTAATTGGCTTTGGAAGGAATTACATTTTTTAGTTTTTCATAGTAAGGAGTTGGGATGCTTTATAAAGATTAACAATGGATTTAGGGTGGTTGTGGCGTTTGTAAAAAATTTACCGTTGGAGTTGGCCGGCATTGGCATTGAGTTTTTTTCATTTTGCAGCCCTCTAATAAAAATTATTTAATATATCAAAACAAGAACACTAACAGATAAGGTATATAATAAAATCACAATACACTTTCCTAAGAAATACATGGTTTCTTAAAAATGATTAACTTCGAGAATGGGGCAGTTCATTTAAAAATATTTTAGTTCGTAAATTAAAGTTAAACGGCAAATATGGATACGACCTGTGGTTACGAGTTCTTCCTGGCGACGATTTCCAAAAAAGCTTTCGAAGAACATCCAACTTTTACCACGGGGTAGATTTGAGAAAGCACGTGTTCACGAAAATAGCAGAGACGGCGCTTAGCCACATTAAGCGAGACGAACGCTTACGCGAAAAGATACTGGAGCCGCGAGGCTTAGCCACATTTAGCTATAAGCACGCGTACCGAGAAAATACTGGAGCCACGATAATTACCAACATTAAGCTAAATCCGACTAATGGTGGTTCGCTTGCTTTACGGCAAGGGTTGGCGAGGCGGGCCAGGTCCAAGTTTGTCGCCGCGGTAGGAATGCTGGCTCCATTCGGATTCTTTCAATAGGACATCGTGGTTCGAGGGCCCAGTCGAGGAGTCCGTGTTGTCTCCAGACTCCATGGTCCATCCGTGCATCACGACCCAGTCTCCAGATTCATCCAACGTGGTTGAGAGCTAGCCAGAAAGTGTCCTTTTTCGCTCTTAACGGTCTTAGTTGGCCGTCTTCTGTCTTGGGTCACATGGTCATTTTCTTTTCTTGTTTTCAGGATGACCCTACGTTTCTCATCCCCCTTCAAAACTAGTTCATTACGCAGGTAGTTTTTGTAATGTGTTAGAGGTCAGGTTCGAAAAGGATCATGACCCCAAAAAGTATTTTCTTACAACTAATATAACTGTTTCGTATTTAATCTCCCGCCTCTGTGTTTGGAGAATGACCTACAAGCATTTGTATCTGTAAACTTAAGGTACGTCATTCTCCAAATAATACATGAATACTTATCACAGATGACTCCTAAAGAGAGAGCATCGGCAGTCGGATTAACAAATAAAACAAAATTAGAAAACAAAGACAGTCTTTAATCATTAATTAATTAGAAACGAAACATGGTGTCAGATGAAGTGGGATTATCTCGATTTTCTCACTCCTCGACATGATTTAGTGAGCTCGTATTCCGCCTACAAACATTCTTCATTTTCGTTTTGTACTTGGCCTCTCACGCGCTAAGCCTTCGTAACTGCGTAGTTACGCTATCCCCTCTTTGTTTACGTTTAACCGGCTTGACCTTACTCCGGCGCGTTTTTTTTTTTGTTTTGCCTTTTTTGCCTTCACGGTACAATGTCTAATCCTGCCTCTACTTTGCCGACACCTGTCGCGCACATTCCTCCGCCTACTTCTGTTTCGTTGGAAGGAAATGTTTACGCAAATTGGACTCTATTAAAAACCCAATGGGAAAACTATGAAAAGGCTACAGGATTAAATGCTCAAAGTGTAGATATACAGAAAGCAACATTCTTAGCGGTAATGGGAACCCCCTTGCTTCCAGATATACCAAGATCTCTAGCTGACAGCTACGCAAACTGCGACAGTCACAACTATACAAGATGCGTTAGAAACTCATTTTCCGCCAATGCGTAATGTGATCTACGAACGCTATCTTTTTCACACTGCATTTCAACAATCTGCCGAAACTATAGACACATACGTACACCGATTGAAGAAACTGGTTGAAACGTGTAACTACGGATCTGCTATCCCTACAGGAGGCACTACAGGTACTGTCTCACAAATTGATGAATTTGTCCGAGATAGATTATTCTTGGGAATGATTGATGCACGATTTAGACCGCAACTTTTGAACAAACCAAACTTAACGTTAACAAAAGCGCTGGAAATGTGTCGAACTAATGAGTTGACGTGCAAACAAGTTAAACCTCTAGGCACTACTGAAGCGCATGAAGAAGCAAAGCCGGTTCATCACTTAAATAAATCTTGAAAAGGTACAGCTTGCAAACCTAAAGGCATGCTGCAACGTAACTGTTTCTATTGTGGACATCTACACGCACAAAATAGACAAAACTGTCCTGCATACGGCAAAACGTGTAGCAAATGTCAACTCCAGAACCACTTTGCTAAATGCTGCAAATCAACATCTAAAGGTAAAACTACACAAGTCCCGACAACACAACAGAAACCTAAAAAACAGGTTCACACTGTAGACAATGATAATCCGCCAGACTCAGACTATTCGTGTTACGCCGTTGATTATGTAACAGTATCACGCGCAAAAAATGGAAAAAAGTACTATACCAAATTAGGTATAGCCACAGAAGATAACTCGAAATCCATGAGTGTAACTTTCCAACTTGACTGCGGATCTACGTGTAATGTTATCGGTAAGAAACTATATGACTCCACGACTTAATTGCTACAACGACTCAGTACTTGAAGTAATTGGAATTGCTAGTATTCGTTTTATGTACAAGAAACATGAGTACAATATCGAATTCCAAGTTGTCAAGCAAGATAAAACTCCATTATTATCAGGTGAAACGTGTGAAGAACTAGGGTTAATAAAGTTTCATACCAAAGATGCAGATACCCTCTACGAAATATCATCTACGAACCCAGTAAAAATACCTGAAAATAAAACTTCATATAGTCCGTTAACTAAAGAGAAGATACTCGAAAAATACTCAGACGTTTTCGAAGGCCTTGGTTGTCTTCCAGGATTTTGTCACTTGGAAGTAGATCAAACAGCAACTCCGATACAACATCAACCCAGAAAAGTTCCAATAGCTCTTCGAGAAACTCTTAAAACTCGAATTGACGAACTAGTACAAATTCAAGTCCTTGAAAAGGTTTCGGAACCGACTGACTGGATGCGTGTCTGCTTAGACCCGATAGATTTAAATAAAGCACTTAAACGTCCTAAGTATATTTTACCCACTATTGAAGAAGTACTTCCCCGTCTTGCAAAAGCCAAAATATTCTCAGTACTAGATGCTAAAAATGGTTTTTGGCAAGTACGTCTAGATGAAGAAAGCAAAAATATACAACTTTTTGGCCTCCCTTCGGTCGCTACCAATGGAAACGTATGCCCTTTGGTTTATCAGTTTCTCCTGAAGAATATCAGCGACGCTTAAATGAATTACTCGAGGGCTTAAAGGGAATAGAGAACATCACTGATGATATCATCTGTCTTGGTTGTGGAGACACGATGGAGAAGGCTATACTTGATCACGACACTAACCTTATTGCATTCTTAGATAGAGCAAGGAAATGCAACCTGAAACTAAACAAATCCAAGATGAAGTTACGGATGACTGAAGTAAAATACATTGGCCACGTTCTCACTTCAAATGGCATTCGACCAGACCCTGAAAAGGTCAGGGCGATAAAAGACATGCCAGTTCCTCACAATGTACAATCACTACAAAGCTTTATTGGCTTCGTCACGTACTTGGCTAAATTCCTACCGAAACTCACCGATTACACGGAACCTTTACGCACTCTCACACGTAAAGACACTCGCTGGTCGTGGGAACAATCGCATACGACTGCTTTTGAAAAGATTAAACTATTAGCAAGTACAGTACCCATTCTACGCTATTATGTCGTCGAAGATGAAGTCACTCTCCAATGTGACGCTAGCGAATTTGGATTGGGCGCAACGCTTTTACAAAATGGTCAACCAGTAGCATTTGCTTCTAAATCCCTGACAGCCACCGAACGCAATTACGCTCAAATTGAAAAAGAGTGTTTAGCAATAGTGTTCGCCTGTCAGAGATTCTACCAATATTTATGTGGCAGAGATACTATTACTGTAGAAACTGACCACAAACCTTTGGAAACAATCTGGAAAAAACCACTGCTAACAGCTCCAAAGCGCTTACAGTGTATGTTATTAAAGCTACAAAATTACCATCTAAAAGTACAATACAAGAAAGGCTCAGAGATGTACATTGCAGACTGTCTATCCAGAATACCCTTACCCTTGAACTCTACTACTACCAAGGAAGAAGACCCAATAGTCTTCCAACTACAGTATTTTGAAGGTATCAACCATATGGACTACTTAAGAGTACCAAACAATAGACTTGACAAACTACGCACAACTACACTAAAAGATGCAACTCTACAATTACTAAAAGTAACTATCCTCAATGGGTGGCCCGAGAATAAAGCTAAAACTCCATCTGAAATACGGGAGTACTGGACTATGCGCGACGAACTCACCGTGGATAATGGACCTATTTACAAGGGCGTTAGAGTTGTGATACCATACAGCATGCGTCAGGAAATGGTGAACATACTTCACTCGAGCCACAGTGGAATCCAAGCATGTTTGCGAAAGGCCCGCGAAGTTGTGTATTGGCCTGGAATAATTGGCCAATGCTCCATCTGCAACGAATATACAATGGCGCAAGCAAAGGAGCCTCTGATCTCCGTTCCTCTTGCTTCGTTTCCTTGGCAAAAAAATTGCCATGGATCTCTTCACTATAAGTACCGACACTCGCAAGTACCTAGTCATGGTGGATATATATTCAGACTATTTCGAAGTGTATCCCCTACCCGATACAACTGGAGAAACGGTAGTCGAGTGCTGTAAGCGGCATTTCAGCAGATTTGGAATCCCGGAAGTTGTTATTTCCGACAACGGACCTCCATTTAATGGCCTCGCGTTTCGGGAATTCGCCGAATTATATGGCTTTCGGCATGACACCTCGTCACCGTTTCACTCGCAAGGAAATGGCAAGGCCGAGTCCGCCGTAAAGATTGCTAAAACTATGTTACGAAAGTTCGCCCGATCAAAAGAAGACTTGCACATGGCATTACTAGAATGGAGAAATACTCCAACAGAAGGCCTCAACCTTAGTCCCGCTCAAAGACTTATGTCACGTCGTCTTCGCTCCTCCCTTCCGTACTCTAAGAAACAGCTCAAGCCCCAAATAGCAACTAATGTTGCAGTAAAACAACGTGCACGACGCCACTTGAGCAAAACTAGGTTTGACCAACACACCAAACCTCTTAGACTCTTAACACCTGGTGAAGCTGTTTGGGTCAAACCTAACCCTCAACTAAAACAAAGTTTATGGAGAGAAGGTGTAGTAGTACGTAAGGATGCCGAACGCTCATATATCGTGGAGATAGATGGAAAGGAATATAGAAGAAAGGAATATAGAAGAAATCTCGTGGTTCTTCGACGTCGCGAACGTTATATAACAGAAAACGAAATTACCTTCAAAGAACAGTCTCCTCGCATTGACAATATACTTGCTCCACCACCCATAACTCCTGCAGTACTACATCCTCAGCTGAATAGTACGTCGTTATCCTCTCCTAAGAAGATAAGTCAACCAGGACCAACAATGCCACCTCCAAGCCCTAAGGTTACCAAACAACCAATATCAGCTCCGAGTCCGAGCAGAAGTGAACAGGCAACGTCACACAGTCCGAAAACAATTCCGAAGACGACTGCTCTGCCAGGACACAATACACATACGAGAAGTGGCAGACAAGTAAAACCACCGACAAAATACCAAGACTTTGGAAAAATATAAATACATATATCAGACGTTTTCTTAATTTAAGTTCCATTAATTAAAAAAAATTAATAACAATTTTGTTTATGTATAAGCTAGAGAGATCACTTGAAATTTTCAAAAGAAAGGATGTTTCGTATTTGAATCTCCCGCCTCTGTGTGTTTGTAGAATGACCTACAAGCATTTGTATCTGTAAACTTAAGGTACGTCATTCTCCAAATAATATATGAATACTTATCACAGATGACTCCTCAAGAGAGAGCATCGGCAGTCGGATTAACAAATAAAACAAAATTAGAAAACAAAAACAGTCTTTAATCATTAATTAATTAGAAACGAAACAATAACTAAATTCCGCACAATGCAATACAGTTCAACTTATCACATACATTCTGAAATAAAAATAAAATATTGTAACGAAGAAATGGCAAAACCCAACATTTTCGTGAAACTCAGGGTTTGAAGGAAATAGAATGCTAAGTAATTTCGAATGAACCACAGGAGGCGAAACGTTCCTGGCTCCACACCTGGTTTAAGAATGGACAAAGCTAATTCCGAGAAAAGTCACGAACCCGCGTTAAAACTTCGAAAACTAACACGTATGTGCTTGCCACGGTTTTGCCAAATTCAAATAAGATCCGCTTCCTCTTTCCTACCCTATCTCATAGAAATGTGTCGTGGACTACAACGGGCGCTCGCAATAGCCAACTGTGTAAGCGAAAGGTGGTTGATTCAAATTCCGTCATTGATCCAATATCTTTGTCACGGGTGGTTGCCTTTTTAATTTAATTTTAAAGTAATAAATGTAAGATCACCATGGAAAGTAATATTTGATTTTCAAATTTTGATTATATTTTACTTACAATAAGCTATAAAAATATTATCACTAACCTTTATTTTATTATTTTAATAACTCTATCAAACGGGAAACCTTTATACGATCGTCGAGCTCTAATTTTTTCCTTAATTTTTTACGATTACAGAAAAGTGAAAATGAAATATACAAAAATGGAACGATCCAAACGTCTGATCGAAGCGTGGAGCGTAACATTAAAAGGACCGGAAATGGAAGACAAATACGAAGAAACGTAGCTTCACTTATGATAAAAAATATAAAGCAACTGTCAAGAAACCCTTTTATGCTGGTCTTTCAGTTTTTCTTACCAGCTATCACCATCGCCATTTTTGGACTGTGTATCGGCAGGAGAGTATTTGATATGCCAATAACAATTTTCAATGAAGAGGATCCGCCGCATATTAGCGAATGGTTTATGGAAGCCTTAAAATCATATCCGATAAGACCGGTAAGCAGGACAGAAAAGGCAAAAATACGATAAGAGAAAGGCGGCTCTAGAAGGGGCGAATGATATTTTTATACCTAAAAGGGAGACACGCAACAAATCAAATGGTTTCTACTTGATTTTTTAAAAATATTAACATAGATTATTATTCTTAAGTGGTCAAATTAAAATGGGATCTATGATAATTGATAGTCCAAGAGATTTACTTCAGACCACCCTGACGGTCAGAATCACTTTAGCCTTACATCCCCAATAATCTATTCCACCCGTCTCTTAAAAACCAAATTATATATATTTTAAAAGAAAAATAAAAGGATCAAACGGATGGAGATGAATTGCTAAATACAGCAACTGCGCGAGAGGTTTCGACCTCGTAAGGCCTCGTCAGTTTGAATCCAAACTCTATATAGCACGTTACAGAACCACTCGCTCTCTTAAGGGGCAAACCGGACAATGGCCCCCTTGGATCAGAGAAATTTTAGGTTTATATTTTTAAATTAAAGAAAGAAGGAATATTTTTTAAGTTGGTAGCCAAAATATTAGTTACTTTAATCGTTTAACATGGTTTTTATTTAAATAATGAAGTTTCAAATTTATTATAACCACTATCAAAATGCTTGAGTATGAAGAAACAAAAAATAAAATTATTTCACTTGTGGAGGGGGCTAAGCAAGGGAGAAGCCTGGGGTTAAACTTTTCATGGTTAATTTTGTGCTGGCGCCGAAATAATTTCGGAAATATTTCCATTTGACTGTAAAAGTTTTGACGTCGCGACTTCTGGACAGACAAATTATTTAACGACGTAGAGATAATTATTAGCACTTCATACGTAAATTCTACTAAGCAAATAATTAAAAAAATAAAAATTAAACTATGGCTATCAGTTGTTTGGCAATTCTTAAGTACCTAAATAGTTTTATATTTTCAAAATGCAAGAAATTTTTTTTAGATATTTTCCGATACACTGCAAGAGGCTAAAGAAGCCGTTAGATTGGGAGACAGCGCGGTTGCTATACATATACCAAAAGACTTCACATTATGCCTGAGAAATAAGTACATTCTTCAAATGACCGTAGACAACAGGACCTTAACTTGCGCCTCTGTTCGGCTACATATGGACACGACAAGTAAGGAAAAAATTTAGTGATACTTTTTAATAATAAGTTTCGAGGAGAGGCGCCAAAGAGTCATAAATTTAGAAAGTTATTAAAATAATTTACGATACTGCTATTGCGTGATTTCGTAGTTGCTTTGTATACTAAAGGCTATATTTGGGTTTAAAATTAAAGTGTAGTGTACTTTCGAAAGCTCGCCACAACTATTTTACGAAAACCATACAGTAGCACAGTCGTAATTATTTCAATAAATTCCTAAGTTTATCACCATAATAAATAAGTTCTGGGGCATAGAACTTCCGTAAAATCTGTGTACCAATTATTCGATTAACTGAATTCAGCCTTTGGTAACGGTAAATTAGTACTCATTTACGTAGTCACTTTATATTCAAAGCCACAGGTTTGTATAATACACGTTTTGGCGTTCGTAAGATGTTAAAAAGTCTCGCGGGTCGAACTACCCCGAAAAAGTCAGGCTCTGGAACGAGATTTGGCAATATATAAAAATAGTAAAAAATGAGAAAGAAAATAGTACTTTATTAATATACTAGCAAAAATCCGTGTAAAATCACGGGACATTCCCATAATTTTCCAGAACAATATAAATTATTAACTCGCCATAGTTTTATTTTTACTGCCTAGATGGCGATAGATTCCCACAACAGACGTACGGACACTGTAAATTATTATATGCTGATAATTAAAAAAGGAAAGGAAGGTTTTGATTCTAAAAAAATCTAACTCAACAAAAATTAAAAGAGAAAAGATCTGCCAACCCTAACTCACTATCACTATGGCAATAGTTTTGCAATTTCATTACCATAGAATAGACTCCGACGCCGCCGATTTAAACGCCGGCACGCCGTTTAATTTTGTAATATTTATGACGCCGCCTTCGATATCTAATATTTTCGGCGCGCCGCCGCCGCCGTTTAATTCTTGGCGCGCCATGAACCCAATACTCTCAAGAGTCGAGCGTGACTCGGCCAACAGGGGTAAGCAGCTGTCGAATGGCCACTGACACGCAGCACAGGCACGGTGAGAGACCGTTGGTCCGTGGTAAACCACGAAAGTAAAAGTAAAAGTAAAATTTCTGCCAGGCTCGTTCACGGGAGAGCTGAAAGACGCGACATGACTGTCGGGAGCTGACCACGTGACGTCAAACGCTGATAAACGCCGCCGCCGCCGATACGCTCATGGTTTACGCCTCCCTTTGGGAAAAAACTCGGCGCGCGGCGGCCGAAACTAAAAAACACCGTCACGCCGCCGCCGGGTTTATTTCCGCGTCGTCGGAGTCTACTACGAGCACCAAAATGATGCAATTCAATTTATTATCAATTAGAGACCTGCACGGGCCGGGCCGGACCGGGCCGGGCTTTCCATGTTTGATAAATTCATCAAGCCGGCCGGGTTTAGCTTTTAAAATTTTGGAATTTACCGGGCCTGGCAGGGCTTTAATTGATTTCAATATTCGGGCCGGTTCGGGCTTGGACGGTTTTCCCCTTTCCATCAAATCAAAGAATAGCACAAATGTGGCATTGTCACAAACTATTGGTACAACCAAGAATAGATTCAACACAAGAATATGGAAGAGCTATACCTTTGTCCGCGCGCTAGTCTCAAGCGGATGGAGCCTACGGAGGTGTTACTCCGCGCCTCATGTCACGTGCACAAGAAGCGGTTGGCTGTTTTCTACGATAATTGCGGGAGTGGAGGATATCAGACTGCGGGGATAGGCGCTGCCGGCAGAGATAGCTCTCTGTCGCGGAACTCGAAAGCTCGTGATAGGGTGAAAATCATAACGCATATAACATCAAATCTAATAAGCTCCTCCCGTTCGAAACTAGCGTTAAACCTACCAGAGGTATAGTGTACGGTTCGATATTCTTGTGTTGAATCTCTTCTTGATACAACAAATTAATAATACATGACGCTAAATCGAATATGAATTCATTTGCTTTATATTTTGATGATATGTAAAAAAAAATACCAACTGGCAAATGCGCTAAATTTGGTTCGAAAAGGTTATTTTGTTCCTAGTTGACCCACAACCCCACTTCCCCACGCCAAAGCCTCTCGGCTCTCCTACTCCTACATCTATAAAGTTCACCAAATTTACGCGGGGGAGGGGCTTCTCATTCTGTCTCACTCAGTGACTCTCCTCCTATATACTAGAAGTTTCTATTCCTAACCTCCTATAGTTATAGTTTTAGTTTTGTTTTACGTAAGCCACATATTATTTTTCGGGCCCGGGCCGGACCAGGCCCACAACTCCGCAATTCCAATCGGGCCTCAACTCCGAAATTACCAATCGGACCCGGGCCGGGTTTCGGGCTTTTTTCATTGCTAAACCCCGGGCTGGGCTCGGATTGGGCCTGAAAAGGTCGGCGCGTTAAGGTCTCTGTTATCAATAACAACTGGCTGAGTTATACAATTTTTATGCATGTGGCCAAATATAAATAAACTCAGTTTGATTACGTTGAGTGATCAGCCTGTCTCATTTGGTATGTGCCTATTAGCGAAGTTTCCCATTAGGGAAGTTTCCCATTAGCGCAGTTTCCTATTAGCGCAATTTCCCATTAGCGCAATTTCCCATTAGCGCAATTCCCATTTGCGCAGTTTCCCATTTGCGCAGTTTCCCATTCGCGCCGTTTCCGATTTGCACCGTTTACCAAGTGCGCCGTTTCCCAAGTGCGCCGTGTCCCATTTGCGCCGTGTCCCATTTGCGCCGTGTCCCATTTGCGCCGTGTCCCATTTGCGTCGTGTCCCATTTGCGTCGTGTCCCATTTGCGCCGTTTCCGTTATGGAGATAAACGTTTTTTTAATAGAATTGCCGTGGTTCTGTAGCGGAATGGTTAGCATAGACGGCTTCTAATCAGAAGATAGTGAGTTCGAGCCTGCATCCGGAAAATGAAATGTTATAGCTTTCGATTTATTTCGTTCATGTAAATTTTAATGATAATTATTGTTCATTTCAGTTTTAATTGTTGTTAGCAGTTTCAGATAATGTAGGAAAAATTGGAAAAAAACGAAATAGGTTGTGATTTTGCTGTTTGCCGTATTGTGGGTCAGTTACAGATTTTATTTTAATACGGGTCAAGTTATTTTTTATGCTAAAATAAAGGACAAAGTGGTACTACTAAATTACAAATTTTCATTTAGGTAATGCTCATTTGTTAAAGGGAAAGGCAACCCAACTTTAAAAGTACTTCCATTGGAAAGAGCATGCTTAAAAACCTACAAATCAAAACACATTATAGTGATTTAAGTCTTGGTTATTTTATAAATATCATTTTAAAACCGAAATTTACGTTCCTAGAAGAACGCCATATTTGCTTCCCGGCATTTCGAGTTTTAAAAATAAGGATCCGCTTCAATGATTGGCCTTTAAGTGACCCAATAAAGATTCGCTAAACGAAGGCCATTCGAGTCGGCTGCAGTCGGATCGTCTGTTCGTAACTTCGTAAGAAGACCCGTAATTTTGTGATTGTGATTTCTAACTTTCTACGAAAACATGCCTAATTGCGTAATTAATGAATGCAGTTTAGTTCTTACCTTCTAATTCTTCAAATCAACTTAAGACTCGGTTAATACCTAGTACTGACTACTACTAGCTCAGCTGGCCGACCGACCTTCGGGTTAGTGTTCGCGCGCGGGATCCTTCGGGCTAGGTTCGGGAGCCTATGTTTCGGCCCGGCATACCTTATTTGACTCTAAAGAAATTGAGCGCGCTTATACCCACATCTATTTTCAGCTAGAGTCAAGTGACTTTAGGTGAGAAATAAACCAATCGACGAAGCCGATCCTCAGCAGGCATCGAAAGGGTATGAAAAAACTAAAATGGCGTTCACTAGAGATCACTTTTTGATTATAATAAACGGAAATATCTTATTATCTACTAACTATTAAATTTTTTGCGATATGATATTAGTCGTTTTAATATTCGCTCTATAATTTAAGACACATTTTTTTTATCCCGGTCTGTACCTTTAATTCTCTTTTAGAAAACAACGTTTTTGAACGTGATTCAGTGGGTTAGGTTAGGTCAGTTCTGAGACCATAAATGCTGAAACAGGAAACCCTTGTGAAAGTAGGGTTAAAAAATGTTTAAGAAAGAGTGGATTTCGGGTCTAGGACATAGCGGTTATTGGGAAACGGCGCTAATGTGAAACAGCGCTAATGTGAAACGGCGCTACTGGGAAACGGCGCTACTGGGAAACAGCGCAAATGGGAAACGGCGCTTATAGGAATTGCGCTAATGGGAAATTGGGCAAATGGGGATGGCGCTTATGGAACCGCGCTAATGGGAAACTGCGCTAATGGGAACGGCGCAAATGGGAATGGCGCTAATGGGAGCTGCGCTAATGGACATAATTCTCTCATTTACCGCCCTTATTAATTCTTTTTTGGCTCACATCTTTCTTACACGCTTAACTATATTAAATCTACTCGATTAATTGAATTGGAATAATTTTACAAAGATAAGTAACAAGTACTATAATTTTGGTTGAAAAACGAACAATCCAACCAAAAATCAATTTGTTTAAAAATGGAAAGGTCGTTCCATTTAAAACAAAACCGTGAAGTCCACGTGGGAATGTTTAATCTTATAAAAGTAGGAAATCAAATTTTAGGGCAAGGTCAACATATATCTGCCCATAATCGTAGTGAAATCAAATTATGGGGAATTGTAACATTCCATGATCATTGTGATTCATGTCACATAACTTTTCATAAATATGATAGAACTTGGGCAGCCAAATATTTTTATTTCCGACTTGTAAGGCATACTTTTTTAAAATTGGCTCTAACATGGTGGTTTTAATCTACAGCATACGCGATTGGGTAGATACTTTTGACATCGCTGTTTACCTGAATTGACTAAAAGCGTTTTGAGATCTGACTTGTGAACTCAGAATTGAGCTTTGTTAAAGGAAGGAATTTGACATCTACCCCTCGAACAGTTTGCGTGGGAAGAATTATTAATATCCTAATTGCCTATACATTTTTTCCTCTCTCTGCTACTTCTATTCGGAGCCGCTTTAATCTTAGCAGCTTCTCTTTAAAATCAGCTTCACATAATTTAGTTACGGGTATTTAACCCAGTTTGACTTACTGGCGTATCCCAATCTATTTGAAAAGGTATAAGCATACCGATTGTTCACGGGGAGGTTTTACGTTCGTCGTGTCTGTGTGTCTGTCACTTCCGGTGTAAGCGGATATCCTGTGTAACCGGATATCACGTGACCTAGCACGTAGAGCAAAAATCTTGGGACTCAAGACGTAAACATGCCATCTTATCGTTCAATTCCGTTCAACGGGAATTCCTATAATCAGGCTGCCACATGGATAAGCTTCAGGTGTCGTGCGATTTTATGCAACCGTGGACGTCTCCCATTGCATATTACGCCTTCCACCATCCACATCAAACCTCAATGCTGGGCAGTTGAAGGCGATTATACACAATGGGACGTCTCCCACTGTTATAATCACCTCCGACCATCCTAACGCACCAAGGTCCAACCTCCAGTTTCCGATCTCAGCGGGCCATATTAGCGAGGCGTCCCTCACTAATATGGTCCACATCAACCATCAACTCGCCCCCTCTACGGGTCAGATTTTCGTTCGTAGCTACACTGAGCGCCTGGTGTAATAACTACCTCCAGACATTGAACAGGGGGTGGGTTCCCCTTTCTTCACAGCTTTAAGTTACAGATACCTAATAATGTTTTTCGATCGCCTTATATACCACTTTTTTTACACTAACGCGTTGTAGCCTTATGGCGTGGTATCTTTCAGTGAATTGAAACGAAATGTTCATTTAAACTATAATTAAAATTTCTTAAATTACTTAACTTAGTCTAATTAATAATTTCGCTGAAAATTAAATTAAAATTAAATGTTATTTTATAAGATATTTAAGAAATTGTCTAAGAATTTTGTGAAATTTGTGTGTTCAATACCAGCTCGAGTTGGCAGCACGCGTTAAGCTATTTTCCATGTACCATTTAGTCCAAAAACATAGGTATAAAGGTATTGTAGGCTTAGGCTTGCTGCAAACTCAGGGTGGATTGGAAAACTAATACAGTTCAACTTCTACGCATATGGAAGTAGTCTTGTTACCTCCCCGAGTGAACTTGTTCACGGGGAGGTTTTACGTTCGTCGTGTGTGTGTCTGTGTGTCTGTCACTTCCGGTGTAAGCGGATATCCTGTGTAACCGGATATCACGTGACCTAGCACGTAGAGCAAAAATCTTGGGACTCAAGACGTAAACATGCCATCTTATCGTTCAATTCCGTTCAACGGGAATTCCTATAATCAGGCTGCCACATGGATAAGCTTCAGGTGTCGTGCGATTTTATGCAACCGTGTTATTGCATATTATCGCCTTCCACCATCCACATCAAACCTCGATGCTGGGCAGTTGAAGGCGATTATATACAATGGGACGTCTCCCACTGTTATAATCACCTCCGACCATCCAAACGCACCAAGGTCCAACCTTCAGTTTCCGATCTCAGCGGGCCATATTAGCGAGGCGTCCCTCACTAATATGGTCCACATCAACCATCAACTCGCCCCCTCTACGGGTCAGATTTTCGTTCCCCTTTCTTCACAGCTTAAAGTTACAGATACCTAATAATGTTTTTCGATCGCCTTATATATTTTTTACACTAACGCGTTGTAGCCTTATGGCGTGGTATCTTTCAGTGAATTGAAACGAAATGCTCATTTAAACTATAATTAAAATTTCTTAAATTACTTAACTTAGTCTAATTAATAATTTCGCTGAAAATTAAATTAAAATTAAATGTTATTTTAGAAGATATTTAAGAAATTGTCTAAGAATTTTGTGAAATTTGTGTGTTCAATACCAGCTCGAGTTGGCAGCACGCGTTAAGCTATTTTCCATGTACCATTTAGTCCAAAAACATAGGTATAAAGGTATTGTAGGCTTAGGCTTGCTGCAAACTCAGGGTGGATTGGAAAACTAATACAGTTCAACTTCTACGCATATGGAAGTAGTCTTGTTTTTTATCTATTTTAATTGATTGATTTAATTTTTTAGCTTAGCCTCAGTTATTAAAATGTGTAGGTGTTTTTTTTTATTTTGTTTATCGCATATATAAAAGCGTGAAATACTATTTCGGCCGTCAGAGAAAAAGCTGGGATCGAAGAGCTGGTTACCTTTTCGCTCGCCGTACCAATTCACTAGTGTGATGGTAATTCGACAGCGGCTCTTAGCTGCTTCGACTGGCGTTTCTCTCCGTGGAGTGATACCTCCTTTACCTCGGTGTCGAGGAGAGCTAATACACGTGTGTTTGGGCTTCGTACTTGTACATAACCTTAAGGCCTGCGTAAATTTGGGTGATTTGCACTTGACTTTTGGAGCGAATGTACCCGTATATCTAACTTAAACTTCTCCATTACCTACTTTGATTTTCATGTACTTGAGTTCCGTGACTGGAATGTGCTTTAAACCCAATCTTTAATAATTCGCCATTGAATAACAAACCAACTATTACCACGTAGGATAGGAGACATGATAATTGAGGTCTACATGTTGAATAACCTGCCACAAACTTGTATTTAATAGAATAACCGGCCGAGTACAAGGACTGGAAGTCTGCAACAGACTTCTAGTATTATTTTTTTCTTTTCGGCTGAATGTTGAGAGAATTAGCTTTATGTACCGGGATAAACTTACTTCCTAGCCAAGCTGGAAACAATGTATTGGGACTTTGTTATAAGAACAAGTTTCTAGCACGCGCTTTCAATTTCATTTTTTCAATTGCTCGCGTGTTTGCTATATTTGCGAATTTGTTTCGCACGAAAATGCCGCGTATACGCAAGGGTATAATTCACAAGAAACGCTGGATTTGAAGTAAATTCTTCATTAATATTTGCAATTTCTCGCTCAAAACGCCATTAATGTCTAGGCGACTTCCTTGCATCTATCGCGTCTAATGCGCTCTCTTAAGGATATTAATTGGTGCATTCACGTCATCAGCGTAAAGATATAAATAGATTTACGAAGAACGCGTGCTGGTATGTTTGGTAGATCTAAATGGCCAAAACGTTAGAGTTCTAATTTTTTTTTTTTCAATTTCTCCGAATGTCTAAAGTAAATAAGTGCGTGTAAACAAGCTAAGCTTCAATTTTGCACACCTTTAAAGCATAATAACGTCATTTAAGCAAAGGAACATATGTGTATTTGCGACTTGCGTAAAATCGAGTTCATCAGCACGCGAGTATGTGTAGCCCACTAAATTTCAAGTCCGAAACCACTTTACGCGTGCAAAATATCAAAGCGATTCTGATATTCTTGGGAAAATCAGTTTAATGTATGGGGAAATACTGTAATTTTCTGGCAAATTTTCGAACAGTGGCGTAAGAATTGGTTTTAATAACTAGCACGGGTTTTCAAATTAATATTTTATAAGCCTCGCACGTTTCCAAATGTATTTCACGCGAAATTGTTGCGTGTGCGCATGCGCAGATCGAACCAGGTTATTTATACCACAATTTACAGTTGACTATCATTCTTAAACCGGATTGACATTGAATTTTCTTGTGTTTTAATTGGTATATATGATATGGTTCACCCTATAGTGAAATGTAGACCGAGTGGGGAAAAGAATCACGTGATTGGATCTCTTAATGACTGCTAGTTTTAGTTTCACACTTTTCCCCACATGAAATTAATGTTTATCCCAATTAAGTATAGTAGAACTATGCTTTTTAATGCCTACTGTCGTTTATTTTCGGTGACGTTTTAGCTAGTGTGTAGTCACGTAAAATAACGTTTGTTTCACAACTTGTGTTGTATACTGAAGCCATGTATAGGTTCAATTTGATATAACATTTTGCCTTTTCACGTTACTTGGTCTACAAATACTCTACAACCGTCAAAATTCTGATATGGTTTTAAAAGAAGAACCTTGACCTTATGTATTTAATCTCATATCGAGATTAAATGTTTTTCGCATCTAATTTTAATTGGTTTATCAATATGTTATTTGTATAGATATTTTTTTTAAGATTTTATATTTTTTAGATTAAAATAAATTTATTATTCCAGAAGATTTTGTAGAATCTAGTTCTCAGGATTACCGGTGTTGAAAATTTATTTTGCTAATGTTATCTTGATGTCTGTGTTTTCTGCCCGCTATTTGGTAGTGGTAAGATTAATATTTTTAATTTTAATTAATTGACTTATTTGGCGTTTATTTGATAATTTGCTTTACTTAAATTGTTTGTGTAAGGGCTATTTTACATATTACCAAAGATTGCTAATTTCAGTTGTCTTAATTATGATTTTTTTGTTTTAATACTGAATTATGGACTGGATTATTTATCTTGAAATCTATGTGGTTATATCTTATTTATTTTCCTTTTTTTCTCTAGTTAGGTTTGGTTTTAAGTAGAGAATTATTTAGGGTTGTGTTGGTATACTGAAGAAATGCATATAGGTTCAATGTGATATAATATTTTGCCTATTTCGCTGTTTCTTCTACTCATCCAATACTCTACATTTCTTTTCATCTTTTATTTTAGGTAGGGTTAGGTTAGGTTAGATTACCTTAACGTCGGGGTCGGGGAGGTTATAATTTGGTTTCCCAACTTGTTATCCCTAGGAGTCGTTTTAAGCGCAATCTGTCCACTAATAATATTCATAAACCGAATTAAGTTTTCGTCTGTAGGCTGTTGAATAATAATCAGTTCAAACTGGCTGAGAAGTCCATTCAAATCTATTCGAGATAGAATACGTTATGACAAAATTGTTTGAATTGATTCCAAGGCAGCTTATTTCTTGGCCGACCTTAAATATATACATACTTAGAAAACTAGGTGGCGTATGGTCAATCATGTTTATGACATGTTACATAACATGCAGCAATAATTTGGTATCACGACGTTTATGATATTAACGAAGCACTCTTGGTTATAATAGGTAATGAAACGGTAATTCCAATGAGTTATTTACAGTGAAATGCCAGTATTATAGAAAAAAAAACGATCAATTAACTGTTACGCTTCGTAACGTTAATTTCATACTAAAAATAAAGTCAAACTACACTAAGAAATTACCGTAAATGTTAGTGTAATTTTATCATTAACATTTAGGGCTAAATGATAATACAAAGCAACGCTAAATGAATGTATATTTCAATAAGAATTTATAGAACAAATCATCGTGATATTATATTATATATTATATTATATAATATATATATATATATATATATATATATTATATTATATAATATATTATATATATATTATATAATATATATATATATATATATATATATATATATATATATATATATATATATATATATATATTTTATATGCGATATTACAAACTTATACACAATATTGTATTGAACTTAAATGTTATTAAGGGGTTGTAGCGAACGAGATTAAAAGGTAGCTTATGAATGTTTCGGTTCTAGTCTGTCAGTAATGAAATCTCGAAAACAATAAACAAGTCGTCGCGAAAGAGATATTAAAGAAGCTTATGCGTGTTGAGTGTAGGTCTATCAGTAATGAAAACACGAAAACAATAAACAAGTCGTCGCGAACGAGATAGTAAGGGAGCTTATGCGTGTTGAGTTTTAGTCTGTCAGTAATGAAAACTCAAAAACAATAAACAGGTCGTCGCGAAAGAGATATTAAGGGAGCTTATGCGTGTTGAGTTTTAGTCTGTCAGCAATGAAAATTCGAAAACAATAAACAAGTCGTCGCGAAAGAGATAGTAAGGTAGCTTATAACATGTTTTGAAAACGTGATTTGAAAAACGTGATTTGAAAAACGCGATTTGAAAAACGCGATTCGAAAAACGCGATTCGAAAAACGCGATTCGAAAAACGCGATTCGAAAAACGCGATTTGAAAAACGCGATTTGAAAAACGGGATTTGAAAAACAGGATTTGAAAAACGCGATTTGAAAAACCGCGATTTGAGAAACGCGATTTTAAAAAACGCGATTTGAAAAACGCGATTTGAAAAACGCGATTTGAAAAACCGTGATTTGAAAAACCGTGATTTGAAAAACCGTGATTTGAAAAACCGTGATTTGAAAAACCGTGATTTGAAAAACCGTGATTTGAAAAACCGTGATTTGAAAAACCGTGATTTGAAAAACCGTGATTTGAAAAACCGTGATATGAAAAACCGTGATATGAAAAACCGTGATTTGAAAAACATGATTTGAATGCAATGACTGCGGGGATATTCGTCTTTTTCAATATATCGCATAAAAACGCTCGTGTTTAAAGGAATCTCGAGACGCCATTCAAATTGTTTAAAGAGCGTTTAGAGATCGGGGTTTGGACAAAAAAATCCACAACTATCAGTTAATCAGTTAATCTTAAAAAATAATCGGAAAATTATTCGCGATTACATTGGATTTATCATAGACGTTTTTCGAAAAATTTTAAGTTATGAATAAATATAAAATTATACAAAAAAGAGGTTGCTTCGCACCCTTAAAAAAACTCTTTATCTAACTTGAATCAAACCCGTGAAGGGACGCAAATTATTTGTTAGAGAAAGAGCAATTTCATATCTTTAAAATTATAGTTAGTAGAGTTAGTCTACTACTTCAAAGATTTTATTATTATTAAATATTTTCCAAAAAACGGATAAAGACCACTTAGGACTAATGATAAATATATATACATTAAAGGAACTCCATCTTTATATAATTTTATTAGTGATACTGATAGAATTTAAAATTAACATCAATGGGAGAGGAAGGTTAACTATGTCGTCTTTATCCGTTTTTTGGAAAATATATAATAATAATAAAATCTTTGAAGTTGTAGACTAAATCTACTAACTATAATTTTAAAGATATGAAATTGCTCTTTCTCTAACAAATAATTTGTGTCCCTTCACGGGTTTGATTCGAGTCAGATAAAGAGTTTTTTTAAGGGTGCGAAGCAACCTCTTTTTTGTATAATTTCTGTCCTTTTTTCACCAAAAATATACACCTTTTCCACATTTCACTATTTTGCTTTATAGGTTTATTTAACCTTAATTCTTACTAATGCTGAATAAAAATTAAAGCGTTTAATTGAGGCTTCAATCTATTCTTAATTGAGACCCTGGTACAAATCTCGAAAGGCAGAGATTAACTAACCTAACCTTACCTAAGTTGTTCAATTGATTATCTAACCTAAACTAATCTTACCTAAAATACTACAAGAGGAACGGGTTAGCCAGAGTTATAGGGATTACCTAGTTGGAGGGATGGGCTATTTCCAGGGTATGATTAACCTAATTTAACCTTAAAGATTACATGATGGAATGGGTAACCCGAGGGATTAACTAGTTGGAACGATGGGCTAATTCGAGGAATTAACTAACCTAACCTAGCCTTACCTAAAATATTACAAATAGCCCGAGCTAAGGATTAACTTGTTGGAGGGATTGGCTAATTAGAGGGATTAACTAACCTAACCTCACCTTAAAGATTACCAGATGGACGGGGGAGGTCGAGGGATTAACTAACCTAGCCTTACCTAAAATATTACAAGAGGGACGGGCTAGACCGAGCTAGAGATTAAATTTATAATATTGAATCGCATCGACAAAAAATGAGCATGGAAAGCGAAACAATTCTTTAAAGCAAGAGAACATAAATCAGGAGACCAGGAGTATGTGGCCGTTTATTTAACTCGCCGACATCAATTTCCGTTTCGTATATCCTATTTAACATAATAAATCTTTATTTTTTATTATACTTAAGTTAGATGTGCTTTAGATACAGACTTCAATAATTGGCCAACTACTTAATAGCAACGTTATTACGTAGTAGTAATGACGAAGCTATTGGATCTAAAGCACATCCTAGTCGCAAAACTCAAGTATTTTAAAAAATAGAGTAGAGATTGAGAACGTTAAACTATAAATTTCATGTGTCATCGAGCACTTGGCAGGATATGAAGTCCAACTCAAGTGATATTTAATCCCTAGAACTCTCATTGTGAAATGTTTTTACAGTGACTTAATATATTAAATTGGCCACATTTCTAGGTAATGCGATTTACATTCAATCGCCTCGGTTAATTCGAGTACTCTACCCAAAAGATCGTATGAAATAGGTCTCTTATCACCGAAATATAGGTGAGAAACGATTGCCTAAACAATCGAAGACGCCACCATTGCACCAACGAGAGGGTTCGCCACAATTTTAAACGCTAAAGTAAACCATGCATTGGTACAGTGCATCTGGGAGTACCGAATCTGCAAATCTCGTTTATATAGGCCGAGAAGAGCTATATTATTAAAGTTAAAAAATCAAATGATAAGAAAATCATGCCAACTTTTTAATTACGGTGAATTAGGGTGAATATAATGGGATACTCAGGATATAATAAAATAGTCAAAATTTGAGGGCTAAAGAGGGCTACCCTAGTAGAAGAACCCAATAAATGCAATTTTCCGTTAACGATAAAAAATGCCATTAAAAAAAGCTTATCAACTGTTTAATAAAATCAATTTTTGTTCATCAATTTAAAATCAATTAATAAAGCTGGGCTAGTTATATGTTTTACCCTTTTCGTCACCCATACAGGCATCTGTCCCTCTAACTCGAATTCGATGGATATTCATTATCATTCTACTGTTTAAGAAATAAAATTTTGTTTACCATTTTGAAACAATTAATAAAGCTCGGCTAAGCTTATGATTTCACCCTTTTGTAACCCATTCAGGCACCTTACTTTCTATTAACTCGAATTCGATGGATATTCCTTATCATTCTACTGTTTAAGAAATAAAATTTTTGTTTATCATTTTGAAGCAATTAGTAAAGCTCGGCTAAGCTTAAGATTTCATCCTTTTGTAACCCATTCAGGCACCTTACTTTCTATTACTTAATATACTTAATCAATATTTCATTATTGAAATCTGTGTTTAACTAGAGATACTCTTGTACCTGATCGAAGTCTTATCAAATTTTTTCAAAAGTACCTTTCTCTGTATTAATTCGAATTCAGTGGACGGTGGGAAGAGGGAAACGACGACGACGACGACGATTTCAGTTATCAATCGCCGCGGGTCCATTGGAAAAGACATTACGGTTTCTGATGAAATTTGAGTTTAGATAAAGGGATAAACAAAAACGTGTTTATCCTAATAATCAAAAATTTTCTTGTCCAAACCCCGATCTGTAAGAGCGTTCATGCCTGTATAACACACCCCTGCTATAGAATCATTCCTTTCAGCCTCTTTTACAATGTCAGGGGTCTAGCTATTCCTATGGGCTTGACCATCTTGTTTTATCTGTTGGAGTTTGGGAGCTATTGGCTTCAAGTTTCTTAGAGGTAATATAGTAATTATACAAAAAAGAGGTTGCTTCGCACCCTTAAAAAAAACTCTTTATCTAACTCGAATCAAACCCGTGAAGGGACAGAAATTATTTGTTAGAGAAAGAGCAATTTCATATCTTTAAAATTATAGTTAGTAGATTTAGTCTACTACTTCAAAGATTTTATTACTATTATATATTTTCCAAAAAACTGATAAAGACGACCTAGGACTAATGATAAATATATATACATTAAAGGAACTCCATCTTTAGCTAATTTTATTAGTGATACTGATAGAATTTAAAATAAACATCAATGGGAGAGGACGGTTAACTAGGTCGTCTTTATCCGTTTTTTGGAAAATATATAATAGTAATAAAATCTTTGAAGTAGTAGACTAAATCTACTAACCATAATTTTAAAGATATGAAATTGCTCTTTCTCTAACAAATAATTTCTGTCCCTTCACGGGTTTGATTCGAGTTAGATAAAGAGTTTTTTTAAGGGTGCGAAGCAACCTCTTTTTTGTATAATTTCTGTCCTTTTTTCTCCAAAAATATACACCTTTTCCACATTTCACTATTTTGCTTTATAGGTTTATTGAACCTTAATTCTTGCTAATGCTGAATAAAAATTAAAGCGTTTAATTGATGCTTCAATCTATTCGTAATTGAGACCCTGGTACAAATCTCGAAAGGCAGAGATTAACTAACCTAACCTTACCTAAGTTGAAAAACAGGGATGGGCTAGTTCAATTGATTAACTAACCTAAACTAATCTTACCTAAAATACTACAAGAGGAACGGGTTAGCCCGAGTTATAGGGATTACCTAGTTGGAGGGATGGGCTATTTCCAGGGTTTAATTAACCTAATTTAACCTTAAAGATTACTTGATGGAATAGGTAACCCGAGGGATTAACTAGTTGGAACGATGGGCTAATTCGAGGAATTAACTAACCTAACCTAGCCTTACCTAAAATATTACAAATAGCCCGAGCTAAGTATTAACTAGTTGGAGGGATTGGCTAATTAGAGGGATTAACTAACCTAACCTCACCTTAAAGATTACCAGATGGACGGGGGAGGTCGAGGGATTAACTAACCTAGCCTTACCTAAAATATTACAAGAGGGACGGGCTAGACCGAGGTAGAGATTAAATTTATAATATTGAATCGCATCGACCAAAAATCAGCATGGAAAGCGAAACAATTCTTTAAAGCAAGAGAACATAATTATGGAGACCAGAAGAATGTGGCCGTTTATTTAACTCGCCGACATCAATTTTCGTTTTGTATATCCTATTTAACATTCTAAATCTTTAATTTTTATTATAATTAAGTTAGACGTGCTTTAGATACAGACTTCAATAATTGGCCAACTACTTAATAGCTACGTTATTACGTAGTTGTAATGACGAAGCTATTGGATCTAAAGCACATAATAGTCGCAAAACTCAAGTATTTTAAAAAATAAAGTAGAGATTGAGAACGTTAAACTATAAATTTCATGTGTAATCGAGCACTTGGCAGGATATGAAGTCCAACTCAAGTGATATTTAATCCCTAGAACTCTCATTGTGAAATGTTTTCACAGTGACTTAATATATTAAATTGGCCACATTTCTAGGTAATGCGATTTACATTCAATCGCCTCGGTTTATTCGAGTACTCTACCCAAAAGATCGTGAGAAATAGGTCTCTTATCACCGAAATATAGGTGAGAAACGATTGCCTAAACAATCGAAGACCATTGCACAAACGAGAGGACTCGCCACAATTTTAAACGCTAACGTAAACCACGCATTGGAACAGTGCATCTGTGAGTACTGAATCAGCAAATCTCGTTTATATAGGCCGAGAAGAGATATATTATTAAAGTTAAAAAAAAAATGATAAGAAAATCATGCCAACTTTTTAATTACGGTGAATTAGGGTGAATATAATGGGATACTCATGATATGACATAATAGTCAAAATTAGACGGCTGAAGAGGGCTATCCTAGTAAAAGAACCCAATAAATGCAATTTTCCGTTAACGATAAAAAATGCCATTAAAAAAAGCTTATCAACTGTTTAATAAAATCAATTTTTGTTTATCAATTTAAAGCGAATTAATAAAGCTCGGCTAGTTATATGTTTTACCCTTTTCGTCACCCATACAGGCATCTGCCTCTCTATTAACTCGAATTCGATGGATATTCATTATCATTCTACTGTTTAAGAAATAAAATTTTGTTTACCATTTTGAAGCAATTAATAAAGCTCGGCTAAGCTTATGATTTCACCCTTTTCTAACCCATTCAGGCACCTTTCTTTCTATTAACTCGAATTCGATGGATATTCCTTATCATTCTACTGTTTAAGAAATAAAATTTTTGTTTATCATTTTGAAGCAATTAGTAAAGCTCGGCTAAGCTTAAGATTTCACCCTTTTGTAACCCATTCAGGCACCTTACTTTCTATTACTTCATATACTTAATCAACATTTCATTATTGAAATCTGTGTTTAACTAGAGATACTCTTGTACCTGATCGAAGTCTTATCCAATTTTTTCAAAAGTACCTTTGTCTGTATTAATTCGAATTCAGTGGACGGTGGGAAGAGGGAAACGACGACGACGACGACGACGACGACGATTTCAGTTATCAAGCGCCGCGGGTCCATTCGAAAAGACATTACGTTTTCTGATGAAATTCGAGTTTAGATAAAGGGATAAACACGAACGTGTTTATCCTAATAAACACGAACGTGTTTATCCTAATAAACACGAACGTGTTTATCCTAATACCTTTTCCGGCCGCACCGTGCGTATGGGTTAGCCATCCCTGAGATATATCATTCAGTATTTGCTACCTGCCCTACGAGTCAATTTAATTAGCAAACCCTTAAAAATTTACATTTTGCGTATTAGTGTGTATAATATTTAAGCCTAATTTATAGTATTTTAAAACAAAATAGAGAAGACTAATTTGAAATTGACTAAGGAATTCTCTATAGTCTAAGATTTGTCACCTTTAATGGCCAGCAATGTCATATTCTCCAGAGGGTACTGCTAAAATATGGAGATGTGAATCGAACTGAGTTAAAGGGTTTATTAATTAAATAATATTAATTTCAGCCATATCGCAGATTAGACCTTTTAAATAGACTAACACCCGAGTCATTTGAAACCCAAGTTAGTTATCCTGTATCGCTATTTTATTTAACAAGTGATTACCGAATGTGCGAGCTTGGTGCGGGTTCGAATCGTTAGGTCTCACGATATCTTTATGTTTAAGAAAATTTAAATATGATTTAACAAATTATTGATTAGTCATTGAATCGAATTTTGAATTTTGATCAGAAATTAAGTAATACGAAGCAAATAAAAACTAATTGTTACTGCAAAATATCAGATCATTAGATATCGTATTTCTAATTTAGGCACTTTTTCCACAATTTATTTGATAAAATTTTATTCTGCAAAATAAAGTTCATCAATTGGTCAGAAAACGCTTTGTTAGAACAGTAAAACTAATCAAACTTTGTTTTTCTCTTACAGACCAAATTATTTCTCTCCAACTGCAACAATACATTTACAGGGCATTTGAAAAGATGGAAATCAAAACACTAAAAGAGTTGGATTCAACACCATTATATGCCCGTTTACCCTTAAGTGTTCGTTAATCGTACGATTATTAACAATGAAAATTTATCTCAATAAGGATAGATCATCAAAAAAGCGTCGTTCAGTGGCCAACAGGGGCTAAAGTAGTTACTAACAAAATCCAAGCTACTAACAAATATCCTAGGCTTAGCTGCTTAGTTTTAAAATAGATTAAGAAAAATTCTTCAAATAATTTAGCGCAACCTATCTTGTTTGAAGCATTTTTGATCATTATTTTAAACATTAATTTGTATTTTTGTAACCCCAAGCTCGTAAATCATTGCTTAACCAGGTGAACTCAACTTTTAGACAACGGAAGAGTAGATGTAAAATCCAGGGGGCGGTGAGATAAAATGTCGACAAATGGGGTGAGAAAAACAAAGAAAACTGTTGCTGGTAGAGATCGGGGTTTGGACAAGAAAATTTCTGATTATTTTATCTTTATTCATAACTTAAAATTTTTCGAAAAACGTCTATGATAAATCCAATGTAATCGCGAATAATTTTCCGATTATTTTTTTATGATTAACTGATAGTTGTGGATTATTTTGTTCAAACCGCGATCTCTACTGGTGTGACGTAAACTTTTGTTTATCGTTCCGAGCTTCTTTGCTTCAGATCCATTGCGCCGAATTCCATACGACCGAAAGAACCGCACTTCTCCCGGTTTACTATTCGTTCCATTGGGACGAGAATCTTTGCTTAAAAAGAGCCGATGGAATTTAATAAATTAAATTCCCGGAAACATTCCCGGAAACACAAAGATTATATCTTTCCTATCTAGAGATCTGATTGACTTTTAATAATTTAATGGTTAGGAAATATGAGCACTAGACTCAAACATAATGAAAATAGTAAGCATTTTTTTAATCATCGAAATTTAGGGCGAATTGCTATTTTTAATTTATATTTTTTAGTCATATCAATCCCGTAACAATGTTTCGGCTCCACTTTTAGGGTATATGCTTGATAAAAATTTTAAAAGGGATACCATATAGAATCAATTTTACTATATTTCCTATGATTGCATGCGCCAATGAGAGTTTGTCTTGGAAATGACGCGTGAACCGAAAGAGATGTTTGTGAGAAACAGTGCGCACATGAGTTAAATGTTGGTTCACGAGCCATTTTATTAGGCATCGGCAAATAATTCTTCTTGATAATTTTTCCTTTCTAATTTTTTTCAAAACGGATTTAGTCTAAGCTAGAGCCTAGACTAGTTCGTGACTTTGATAACTAACTGTAAAGAACCGCGAGTCCAATTCGTTTCAAAATAGCTTGATTCAAAAATCTAGTACTCCGTTAAACATGATTTTCTATCAAAAAGTTTAAAATGATGGGTCTCATGATTAAATTTTTGGTTTATAGCCAATAGCGCAGTTTCCAAAATGCGCAGTTCGGAAAGTGCACTTTCCCAAAATCGAAATTACCCAAATCATTTCTCAACCAGAGACGTCCACGAAATATTAGTATAGTTGCACCTAATATCTTCAACATAAGAAAAAAATGTCGTTGTTAATTTTGAATCTCTGTTTAAAAGATTTGGAAATCATAATCTTGCAAGACAGAATAAATAACCTAACCTAATTTAACCTTACCTAAACTAGCCTAACCTACAATAATGAAACCATACACTAACCTAACCTACGATAAATAACCTAACCTGCAATTATAAGAAAATTCGTTTATACGAAAACACTCTTTTGGAAGTGCGCAAATGAGAACTGTTCTTTTGGCAACCGCGCTTTTAGGAAAGTGCTCTTTCGGCAAAACTGCGCTTGTGAGAAACGGCTCTTATGGGAGTGCGCATATGGGAACTGCTCTTTTGGCAACTGCGCTTATGGCTTCATACCAAATTTTTGGACAAATTTTAACATTTTTACCTGCATTCACATTTAAGTCTTCGAGTTAAAGCCCATCTTGGTGCCACGTCCCCTGGGAGGTGGAGATGTTGCGTGGCTACCCAGGTCGCACGATTTAAATCCGTGCGATTTTTTTCTTTTTGGACATCTCAAAGACTATATTTACCGCACTTAAGTTCATGATCTCCAGGACCTTCGACAACGCGTAATTGACGGTAGGGATACTATCCGCACACTCAGGGTATCTTTTACCGTATTCACCAATCCTTTAAACGACGTGCGCTAGTATTCGTAAACGTCGATGGTGGTCACTTTGAACAATTCTTGAAAATTGCGGAGGTATGTAGTGAATGAGAAAATAATATATCGAAAAAAAAAAAATTCTCATTGAAGGAAGCACTTTAAATCCGTTGAGAGTTGAATTTGCTATAATATCATAAAATCACAAGAAGTTCAATAACTAACTTTTGTTGAAAAAATTTAAGTTTATTATTTCGTTCGGTTAGCTTATGCAATTGTTCTTAATTTTGAAAAAAAAAAAAAAAAAAATGTGAGTTTCCCAATTTATGTAATTTGAAGGCTGGGATTTGGACTCATGGTTCAATACGCTTTTTCACTCATAGTAACCCAAAGAACAAGCACCTTGATTTTTCAGACTTTTCAAAAATACCCTGTATATATTCCTTAAAAAGCTTACGACATCGTCCCTCTGCTAACCAGCTACCTTTATAGTCGAATAGGACTAGATTATAAATGGATTGATATGTAACTAGTGCGTTCGAATTTGTTTTTCTCAACCTCAAAGTTACACTCAACTCTCTATTCACAGCAGCCTCTCAAGATGTGTTGTTAACTACTCACTTAAACACTGCTTGCATATAGATATCGCTTATAATCATTTTTTGTTGCTTCGCTCTCCCTATTGAGATAAATATTTATGGGTTAAAGAATATCAAAGAAAACTTAACGCTTTACTATAATTACCGTTCATTTTTACGTAGTTTGAAGAACCTGTATACGGCAGTGTAGGAATCCAGTTTAGCGAATACATAACACCATGCATACTATTGCTATGCGCCCATTTTTTGGCAATGGCCTTGACCGGATTCAGTTTGGGCTTGGAGAAACTATCTGGCGTATTAGAAAGACTCGGAGTGTCCGGAGTATCCAAGATTCAGGTTCTTTACGCTCAACTATTTGCTCACATCATAGTGGTGGCTGTTCAGGTCTTTTTAATGTTGGTTATACACATTGTACTTTTCCATACGAAAGTTGCTGGTAATTTCATTCATGTCTTACTGATTTTAACCCTGCAAGGAATTTGTGGCATGCTACTTGGTAAGTTTTAAAAATCAAATCATGAGGTTTTACACCGTCTAGTTAAGAGAAAGAAATTATGAAGCAAGTTATTTTAAGAAGTAGCAAATCCATTATTTTAGATCAGTATAGTGGTTCCCAACCAATTAAAAGTAATTGAATTCACTAAAGACCACGTTATTTACCCGATCACTAATTCATTTCAGGCGAAATCACGAAATCTTTTATGAAATCCTGAGATAATTTCCAAATACAAAAGTCATTGCGAAATCCCAAAACTCCCTCCGCGAAATACAGAAATCTTTCACGAGATACGAGATTAGTCAACAAACTTTCAAGAGTTCTCTCGTATTTGGAAGTAAAATATAAACGAGACTCAAAAAACTGCGTATTTTTAAGATTTCTAAAAATCTTTAAAATACGCCGTTCTAAAACTCCAAAAAATTTTAATTGCAGCCTTAGCTTGGAAATATTTAAAATTATAACAAACTTCGCGCTTTCATATAAATATATAACAAATATGGGTATAGCGGTTAAGGGACATAGATAATAAATTAAGAAATCAGTAGAAATTATAGTAATTTTTGAAATTAGAAATAATTTAATTCATTACTACAAAAATTAGTTAATTTGAAATTTAAAAAAAAGTTTTATATGAAACTTATTTTTCGTTAATGCTTTCTTTATATTTTGACTTAATAATAATAACTATTGAGTATTGAATATTTCTAAATTTGCAGACAAATTTAATGGAATAATTTATCTTATAATAGCTATTGAAGGGCCTAGCCGGATAAGATAGTGAAAATTGCCTTTGAACGAATCGAAACAAAAAGATAGTCCCATAATGAGCATGACTAATGGTGGTCATGTGCAAAATTTCAGCTCAAAAGATGCGCACATAACCTCAAAAACACATATTATGTTTTTTTTCCGGTTTTTTCGGTTTTTGGCGATATCTTGGCCAAATTTTCACCAAATCGAATATACTTTTTTTTAAATTAAAGGTCTCTGGAAGCCCAACAAGGTGGTATTTTTTAAAAAAATTCACGCTCAAAAGCAAAGTTTTTACAAGCGTTTTCAAATTTGAAAATTTATTAAGTTTCAATTTCATTTTGATTTCCGCTATTATTCCAGGCGCTTTCTGGACATGATTGATCTATATTGGTCAGTTTCTCTTTAACACTCGATTCAAATTGTTCTTTCGCTAAGGCCCTGTCATCTGGTCTTTCTAGTTCACTCTCTGGTTCAATTTTTTTGTTATAAAAATTCCCACGGAATTGTTTGACACTTGCATCACTAGACCAGATGCTAACTAAATAATAGTCCGTGCGGTACTGAATGTAAAACGGTTACCTTTCCAACTGATTTGGTAATTTTTCAATAAAAATTTGGAGGATTCCTAAAATATCCATTGACAAAAAATATTAAAATTTTATCTGCAAAGGGCCTAGCCGGATAAGATAGTTTAAATTGGCTTTTAACTAAATGAAACCAAAAAATAGTCTCAAAATGAGCTAGACTAATGGTGGTCATGTACTAATGGTGGTCATGTGCAAATTTTCAGCTCAAAAGATGCGCACATAACCTCTAAAACACATATTATGTGTTTTTTCGGTTTTTGGCGATATCTTGGCCAAATTTTCACCAAATCGAATATACTTTTTTTTAAATTAACGGTCTCTGGAAGCACAACGAGGTGGTATTTTTTAAAAAAATTCACGCTCAAAAGCAAAGTTTTTACAAGCGTTTTAAAATTTGAAAATTTATTAAAGAAAAAAAAAAAAACGAAAAATATGGCCTCCTCGAAAAAAAATCAAATGTGTATTTTGGGTCAAAGTTGAGCCCTGAATTTTTTCAGATTTTTAAAATTCGTGGAACAATATCAAAAAAAAAAAATAAAAACTGAATTTTCGGCCATATTTTAAATACGATACGATCATACGTATTTATCAATTATTCACAGGAAGGCGGGTTTTCACGCGCCAAACTTTTTCATCGCGCGCGGCACTTACCTTATTTATACTAAAGTGATTAAGGTAACAACTTTTTGAATTTAATTTAAACATGGACTATACTACAAACGTTGATATATAAAAATATAAACCGTAAAGATTGATTAGAAAGAAAGTAGAGCACATAATTTTAGAATATCATAATTAACAAATAAAAAGTTTAATTCTAGAATTTTCCCGACCTTCCAAGCACTTTCCAGAATTTTCTAGAAATTTTAAGCACTTTAGAGATCGGGGTTTGGACAAAATAATCCACAACTATCAGTTAATCAGTTAATCATAAAAAAATAATCGGAAAATTATTCGCGATTACATTGGATTTATCATAGACGTTTTTCGAAAAATTTTAAGTTATGAATAAAGATAAAATAATCAGAAATTTTCTTGTCCAAACTCCGATCTCTAAAGCACTTTCCAGAATTTTCTAGACATTTTAAGCACTTTCCAGAATTTTCTAGACATTTTAAGCACTTTCCAGAATTTTCTAGACCTCTCTAGACTTTTCTGCTACCTTCTAGAACATTCTGGAAACAGTTGCGTTTGGGCAATGCCTACGGAATTTTTAGAAGCCATGTGCATGCTCGAATTTTTTAATTTATTTTGGGTCATTTTAAGTTGCCGTTTTTTGCCAAAATGGTGCTTTCGAATGTAGTGTTTTACGTCATAGCAGTTTTGAATTTTCGGTTCTTGGGCAAAAATTACCTTGATTGCACATGATCAACGCTCCTAAGAGCGACAGCTGTAATTGGGGGAGTATAGAGAGAAAGAGAGAGGAAAACTCCGTAGGCATTGGTTTTGGTATAAAATATTTTTTGAACAGCAAAATATGTTATTTTACTTGTTTATTATGATATTCAAAAATTACGCGCTTTGTTTACTAACTTTTTGTTGCTACCATGCTTACTGGAAACTCTAAAATGTACATTTTTTACGCTATATATTTTTATATATCAACATTCGTAGTATAGTACGTGTTAAAAATAAATAAAAAAGTTGTTACCTTTTAAAAAAAATATTTTTTAATTGTTATTATCCAACCAAATACCAATTCAATACCAACATACGTTATTCTTGTACAATAAGCTAACGTTTGTGATTTCTTTCTACAATATATGATTAAATTAGATAAGTCGCGCCCTTTGAAGTGACGACATTGGCAATTAGCGCCTTGAGTTCGGAATATATGAACTTTATAGAGTTCATTTTTCATTTCGATAATTTAATACAATTTTTTTAAAATTATAAACTTAATCACTTTAGTAATGTAAAAATAAGGTATGTGGCGCCCGCTATGAAAAGGTTTGGCGCGTGAAAACCCGCCTTCCTATGAATAAATGATACCGTCTCGTATTTAAAATATGGCCGAAAATTCAGTTCATTTTTTTTTTTGACATTGTTCCACCAATTTTAAAAATCTGAAAATATTCAGGGGTCATTTTTGACCCAAAATACACATTAATTTTTTTTTTCGAGGAGGCCATATTTTTGGTTTTTTTTAAATAAATTTTCAAATTTTAAAACGCTTGTAAAAAATTTGCTTTTGAGCGTGAATTAAAAAAAAAAAAAAAAAAAAAAAAACACCTTGTTGGGCTTCCAGAGACCTTTAATTTAAAAAAAAGTATATTCGATTTGGTGAAAATTTGGCCAAGATTTCGCCAAAAACCGAAAAAACACATAATGTGTTTTTGAGGTTATGTGCGCATCTTTTGAGGTGAAAATTTGCACATGACCACCATTAGTCATGCTCATTATGGGACTATTTTTTTGTTTCGATTCGTTAAAAGGCAATTTAAACTATCTTATCCGGCAAGGCCCTTTGCAGATAAAATTTTAATATTTTTTGTCAATGGATATTTTTGGAATCCTCCAAATTTTAGTTGAAAAATTACCAAATCAGTTGGAAAGATAACCGTTTTACATTCAGTACCGCACGGGCTATTATTAATCATGTCCAGAAAGTGCCTGGAATAATAGCGGAAATCAAAATGAAATTGAAACTATGTCATTGGAATAAAGCGGAAGAAAATACAAAAAAGCATAAGCGTGGTACGATAAAACATGCCAATGAGAAAACATGCCTATGGAGGTAGAAATTCTGTGTCGAAGCCATTTCTAAGCTTCAGTCCCATTGGGTCGATTCCCTTTCAACCGAATCCCATTGGACCGAGTGTCCTATTGTACTGCCTCTCCCATTCGACCGCGAAACCCGCACTTCTCCGGGTTTATGATTCGGTCCAATGGGACAAGAATCTTTGCTTAAATATACCCGATGGGATTTTCAAAATTAAATTACCGGGAGCGCAAAGATAAATCATTGCAAGCATTCGATGCGATGACTTATAATAATTTAATGGTCAAGTAACTTGAGCACTAAACACAAACATTCTGTAAAATATTAACGAACTATTTTGAAATCAACGAAATTCAACTTTATAAACTAAAATGTTGATTTTAATTAATATTTTATTTATAAAGAGATACCTTCTAGAAACGAGTTATATTTAAACAATATAGACTGTTACGACCTGACTAGAAATATCAAAACTCGATAAAGTCTTATAAGATATTGGTGGTTAATTATTTTTACGAAATTAGGCTCGAAGAAAGTTCTGATTTTTTTTTAACTGTCAATGAAATGGCGCGTGAACCTACAGATATGTTTGTTTAAGCCGAATGTACAGACTCTCATGGGCACGCCCATTGACTTATAAGGGGGTGCCAGCTGAAATTCGTCAAAATAGCTCTGTGTGCATCCGGCTTTAGAAGTAGCGCGCCAACATTAAAGGAGATGGCACACTTTCTATGGGTTTTGGCTTTCTACGGATTTTTTTAATTGAAATATATTGTTAAACTTTGTTAAAGGAGCAAAATTGTCCTTGGGCACTATTCAATAGCTATTGTCCAACATCGATGGTTAAAGTTTGGTCACTCGTGCTTGGGTCTGGGATGTTTCATACCATTTTTTGGTCATGAAACTAAAAAAATAATTAAGCTTATTTACTCAATGAGAAAGTTGCCAAGTTGGCAACGTGCTAGCCTGATGATTGCAGAGGCTCGAAAATTATTTGTGTCATATTGAAACATTTGAAATAATATATGCGTAAATAATAATACAAATAGGGATATTAACTATAAAATAATGTACAGCCAATATGGATATAAGCTTGCCCAAATAAAACAAATATTCACTGGTTTACCCTTTTAAGGGAATTAATACTGTGCTTAATACAAATCACAATCCCCTTTCAGATGTATTTAAAAATCAGTAGATTCAAACCGCATAAAATATTCCCACAAAGCTTAATATGAAATAAAAATAATAATCTATAAGTCAAATTATAATGGAAGATGGAAAAAAAACTTTGTTGTTTAATAGTTTTTGAGAATTGACTGGACTAAAGAATTCAAAGGGGAAGGTGGTTCAAACAACAAAAATCTCTTTATCAGGAGAAGAACCTCTGTGTAAACAACTCATGTCAAGAGCTGTTGACGGACAAAATTATAAACGACAAAAGGTGATTGATGTTATCAATATTAGATCGGTCCGACCATTGGGGCACCGTGGTCATTTTGTGATCGATCTTGTACATAAGCTAGGGCCACTTTTACCTGATACTTTCCAAATGTAATGTCAAATGTTTCAATATGACACATCATTTAGTAATTAACATTAAAAAATATAATAATAATAATAAAAAAGATTCTTCGGGGAATCGAACTCGGACCTCTGCAATCACCAGGCTAGTGCGTTGCAAATTTGGCAACTTTCTCATTAATAAATAAGCTTGATTATTATTTTAGTTTCATGACCAAAAAATGGTAGGAAAAATCCCAGACCCACCTACGAGTGTCCAAACTTTAACCATCGATGCTGGACAATCCGTTGGAGCTAGGTGAAAAGTGCCATGGATGGACAATTTGGCTCCTTTAACTAAGCTTAACAATATATCTCAATTTAAAGGAAATCCGTAGAAAGCCAAAACCCATAGAAAGTGTGCTATCTTTGTTCACATACCATTTTTGTATGCTATTACCATGCCATCCGACAGAGACCTACAAGAGCTGACTTTTTCAGGCCCGATCCGAGCCTGGCCCGGGGTTTAGCAATGAAAAAAGCCCGAAACCCGGCCCGGCCCGATTGGAATTGTGGAGTTGTAGGCCCGGTCCGGCCCGGCCCGATTGGAATTGTGGAGTTGTAGGCCCGGTCCGGCCCGGCCCGATTGGAATTGTGGAGTTGTAGGTCCGGTCCGGCCCGGCCCGATTGGAATTGTGGAGTTGTAGGCATGCTTCGGCCCGGCCCGATTGGAATTGTGGAGTTGTAGGCCCGGTCCGGCTGGAATTGTGGAGTTGTAGGCCCGGCCCGGACCGATTAGAATTGTGGAGTTGTAGGCCCGGCCCGGACCGATTAGAATTGTGGAGTTGTAGGCCCGGTCCGGCCCGATTGGAAATTCCGAGGTTATAGGCCAGGTTCGGCCCGGGTCCGATTGGTAATTTCGGAGTTGAGGCCCGGTCCGGCCCGGCCCGATTGGAATTGCGGAGTTGTGGGCCCGGTCCGGCCCGGGCCCTAAAAATAACATGTGGCTTACTAAATCTAAAGGAGGTTAGGAATAGAAACTTCTAGTCTAGGGGGAGTGTCACCGAGCTAGACAGAATGAGAAGCCCCTCCCCCGCGTAAATTTGGTGAACTTAATAGGTGTAGGAGTAGGAGAGGGAGAGCCGAGAGGCTTTGGCGTCGGAACATGGGAAGTGGGGTTTTGGGTCAACTAGGAACAAAATAACATTTTCAGAAACAAATTTAGCGCAGTTGCCAGTTGGTATTTTTTTTTACATATCATAAAAATATAAATTAATTGAATTCATATTCGATTTAGCGTCGTGTATTATTAATTTGTTGTAGCAATAGTTTGTCACAATGTCACATTTGTTATTATAAGCTACTATTCTTTGATTTAATGGAAAGGGGAAAAACCGTCCAAGCCCGACCCGGCCCTAATTTTGAAATTGAAATTAAAGCCCTGTCCGGCCCCTACATGTCTCTACCATCCGAATCTAACTTTTCTAAATTCGTTTAAAATGGATTTAGACTAAGCGAGACTAATTCGCAACTTTAGCAATTAACTAAAAATCACCGCGAAACCTTTGGTGAGTTATATGATATTTTTCGGACCCTACGCTTTCCAAAAAGCCCTCTTCCCTTTTTCTACTTGCAACTGAAAAAAAGGCGACGAAATAAATTCGAACAGAAACTTTTGATCGCAACTGTGCGCAAGAATAATAGACTCAAAGGAGAATTAATCGGCTTCTGGGCATATACGATTAATATTAAAACAAACACCCCACAATTGCGTATCCCCAGACAGTTCAAGACTTAAAAGTCCGATATCAGTGATGAGGCGAAAAACTCATCTGTTTCCTTTTGATGCGTACTAAGACGCTCGTACCTCTAAGCCGAGTTGTTAAAGCAGGTACACAGAATAAATTTAGTTAAATTGGCTTTCTTGAACTCTCAAAGTATCTCTTAAACACCTCATCATATCTTGATAAAGATGAATAACGAAAACTGGCTGACAGTGGAAAAAACTACTGGTTCGTCTTCATTATTCTCTACCCATAGCAGCTACGCGCACTGTTTGCCGTTAGAACTTCATGATTTGTTGTTCTTCTGTATCTTATTAGAATATGTAATCCTTATTTAGTAGCCTTAACATACCGATGTTTTTGCTCCATGGCCACAAAAATATCCCCCCAATGAGCAACGGCACAAGTTACCGACCCTAAATGCGTATTCGAAAATAGTAAAGAATATCCACCTTTCCTCCCCTTTTTCGTAAATGGTGTCATTTTTCGAAAGCTATGTCAAGATTTAGGAGGGGAAAGTCACGTTATGTCTTTCGATTGTCAATGATTGCCAGAGTTCCTCTAATTGGACCATGCCTTTTTAATGATGTTTTAATTTTCTGCGTTGTTAATTTTTTTTTTAGGATTTTTGCTATCGGCAGTTGCTGACAGGCTTTCAACAGGAATATTTCTAGGCATTGGAATTTTTTTTCCGAATGTTTTCCTAAGTGGTAAGAGTTTAAATTTCCTTCTTGGTTTATATTACCGAAAGAGAACCTCAACGTTAAATATTTATACAATTAATCATTATAACTGAGTATTTATAACGTCTCATTATAGATAGTTGTGTCATTATATCGTTTGGAAATGTTTTTAAATAAACCCGCAAAAAAACAACATTTAGTTATTATAAATATATATCAGCAAATATTATGTAATAAAAATATATTAATTAATAAATATTAATTGATATTTATCTAGTCATAATATATTAATAAATAATTGATATTTATCAAGTCATAATATATTAATTAATAAAGAATAATTGATACTTATCTAGTCATAATATATTAATCAATAAATAATTGATATTTATCTAGTCATAATATATTAATAAATAATTGATATTAATCTAGTCATAATACATGTATATTAATTGATAAAATTAAAGTACAGAAAAGATAAAATTTTGATAAGTTATTTTTAAACATAATTCGCTAATCTGTCATGTTATAACTATAAAAATTATATCATGAACTAAAGATGATTTCAATTCAAATTTGAGTGAAAGCGCGAACTGATAGCATTTGTAGTGTGCTTGATAATAGGTACTACAAATAACTCAAACACGAATTATAGTGAATATAGGCGACCAGACACAGCTTGATATTTTAAAAAAGTTGGTCCATCGAAAATATGTCTCAGTTATGCTTGAATTTAAACTATTCAGCCTCTTTTGTGTTTAGTTTTTTATAGCCCAAGAACAAAACCGGTTGAAATTTTTTCCATCCTAAATAATTTTAATTCAAAATAAACAAAATGGCAAAGTTCATGCTTAATTTTTGGTCAATTTTTTTTTTTCAAGTTTTACTGAGAGTTACTTAATTTTTAGTTGTACTTGATTTATAAGTTCTGTTTTTATATTTCTTTATGATAAATATATAATTTAGTAAAAACTTTAGCAATAGTGGCGTGACTCGGTAGAGCGTCGTACCCTAAATTGTACGCAAGTATAATAATGGATCCAGTCCAGACGTGAAAAAAAACCATTCATGAATGGGTAAATATTGAGGAATGTTTCATTAATATATACTTCTTATTAACTTTAAATACTTTTCGTCTTCTTGAGGCTTTTCTTTTCTAACGGCATCGCCACCGAAGTAAAGAGTATAGAATCTTTACCTACCCTATGTAGGTGTAGCTTAAAACCTAGGAGAAGAAAGCAAGTGTTGCATGAATGGCATACTGAAATGTGCGTGACATAACTATAGACTGCCACCTAACGTAAAAATTGAGAAACTATATTACTATTTTCGTACTGGTTTTTAAACTGGATGAAAAGTTAAATTCTTCTGGCAGCTAAAATCTCTACGACAATTATCGAAACAGCAATATCTCCCCATTTTAATTTGAAATACTATATCGCAGACTAATTTTATTACATATTATATATTTTATTTTATATTTCGAGCTTCTTACGCCTATCATATGATGGCGCTACCTACTATGTCCGTCGATTTTGGCTCGGCCGTGGCAGCCGTAGATGAATCGCCCAGCTCGTGTTGGGGGAATACAATTTTCTGTTCCAGAGGCACTAGTATTATATTCCTAGTTAAAACAACACCTCTTAGGTGGAGTACCTAAATTTTCGATTTTTACCTCTCCGAGTGAACTTTAGTTCACGGAGAGGTTCTGTCCTGATAATGTGTGTGTGTGTCTGTCGTTCGCGGTGTTCGCAATTACGCCATCGCAAGAAAATTATATTTTAGATCACTACTCTTCTCATAGGTGGCGGTACAATCTCCAAATTATGAAATTTCCTATTTAAATAAAACATCACGCAGTTGGTCTCACTCCCAGTTACTGTCCGCGCTCGACGCTGCTCGCTTTAGAGATAGCCATGCAAACGCTCTAACGACTTTGCTATAAGCACTTGTAAGAATCTTAGATAAAAGCCTGTTAAATCTGGAAGGGTTGCACTACGGAAGCCAGGCCGTGTTATAGTAGCGCCGCGTATAATGCTTTATATGTATCCAATTAAATAAAAATTTTAAAAGCTTATTACTCGTAATATAAATTATAAAATAAAATATTACTAGTCTTCCACGTTCATAATATAATATTTAAATTTAATTATATTTATTAAATGAATTTTCCATTAACTTTTTGTTCCTAGGTCACGCTAGATTAGTAGGAAGTAGGACTACAGCTACAATACGAAATAAAGGCGTATGATTTTTTTAAAAACTTTAAATATGCTTGATTTAAAATCTATAATAATTAGTTCTAGTCCTCTCTCAAAAATCATATTTCAATTTAATTATATTTTGTAAATTAACTTTCTATCTGTAGGCATGGAATAATTAGTAGCTTATGCTGTAGGTGACACTAGTTTCCCTCGAACTCGGCTTTAAGCTTACCTTAACACCTTTCAGTCAAGGAAGGTCAAACTCATTTAGTCATTTTCTGTTATTTGTTTAATCACATCATTCTATTTATTTCAGTCTTAGGTTTAAATTAATTAATAATAAATAATCTAGAAATTCAGTTGTGTTTATTCTTGTAAAATCCATTTCAACCACAATTTATTTAATCATAGTTAATTTGATTCTATCATCATTACGTTTAATTTAGTCCTATAGCTTGAAAATAATTTAATTATGGTTTTATTGTTTTTATTTTGGTTAGAATAATTTTAATTTAAGATAAACTTCAACTATTATGTATCTGTAAAATATTTGAGGCTCGAAAATTAAGGTAGTGGTATGGCGCGTCCGTGCTTGCATGGGTCTCTTCGTAGAATACTCGAGTCTTTCGAGAGAGTGAAAATAAAACTAAACATGTAGCTGAATACGTCGCTCTCGGGACGCTCCTATTTTTAATTGTCAATAGAATTTCACTAGTTATTTTAATACGATTTTTTCGTATCATTTATGCTTAATAAAATAGTATTAGTCTTCTATCATAATATAATATTTAAATTTCATTTTATTTTGTAAATAAATATGCTGTAAACGTTCTACCAGCAGATGACACTAGTTTCATCGTGTAAATAGTGTAGCGGCAAAAGTAACCTTATAACCAGAAGTGTGCCACTCCTCTTTCTTATTTTAACCCAAAAATTATAAAATAAATTTTTAACATCGTCTACCTGGTTTCATTATTTTTCTTGTTTAGCATTGTTATTTTAATACAATTTTTTCGTATCAAGTATGCTTAATAAAATAGTATTAGTCTTCTGCTATCATAATATCATATTTAAATTTCATTGTATTTTGTAAATAAATACTATGTAAACGCTCTACCAGCAGGTGACACTGTTTCATCGTATAAACCGTGTAGCGGCAAAAGTAACTCCATAGCAAGAAGTGTGCCACTCCTTTTTTTTATTTTAACCCAATTATAAAATCAATTTTTAAAATCGTCTACCTGGTTTCATTAGTTTTTTGTTTAGAATTAGACTTGGGACGAGGAGAGGTAAAATTTTGGTTTTCCAACTTGTTACGTCTGTTATAGCCAATGGGAAGAGATGAATGTTTTAAAATTTGTTAATATTTTTGTTTTAATAACTAAAAATTTCAAAATTCCTCAAATGCGCACTTCCTTTAAACGGATTTTCCCCAAAATTTAAAACGAATTCGCTCAAATGTCAGCACTTAATGTGTGTGGGTCTGAGCTAACACACTCTACTGACGTCAGTCGGCTACTCTTTCTGTAGTTCCTCGAAGCCAAAGCACTTTATTATGGAAAATTTAATTAAAAGAAATTCTCTAGAATGATATTTTCAAAAACCTTAACGAGACAAAAACAATTATTTTTAGAATGAATTTTAGAATGGCCCAAATTTAATAAGTTTCTTCCATTGTAGGTTTTATTTGGCCGATTCAAGGAATGTCAATCTATATGCAATGGATAGCTCGTATTACACCAGTTACTTTAACAAGCGAGGCTTTGCGTTCGGTTATATCTCGAGGCTGGGGGCTTGAAAATCGAACTCTCTGGTTAGGCTACATTAGCGTCATTCTGCATTCGTCTTTCTTCCTAATTTCAGCAATTTTGATATTTAAATACAAAAAATAATGTAAACTATGTGGCGCAAAATTATACAACATTGTTTTTATACTATATTTAAAAATTAATGAAAAGGTTTCTTACACTTTTATATTTTACATGTTTTACCTAATCAACAAGTTAAGACCAGTCATGGGCGAAGAAACGATTAATCCATTACATGACTTCATGAAAAGAATAGCCTTCGTAAAGCGTTTAACGTCATATGACATCATTATCACTCTATGGTTGGTATAAAATTGCCCAAAAACGTGTAATGATGCCTGTTTCTTTTATTAGACGCCATAGTTAAGTCCTTTATTTATTATTTCGACGCTCATGGTCCACTCAAATGCTAAATGTATAAAACACATCGTTTAGCTTGCCAGACCTTGATTAGGTAAAATAATTGTGAATGTAAACATCATTGTAAACGTGACGATCTGATAGAAGTACAGAATAAGCCCCTTTTATTATAAACTATAAAAATATGCAGAAAATGGAAAATAATTATGGAAAACCTTTACGATCTAATTTCCAATTTACGTATGTAGCCCTACGTTTTGTCAAAAAATTCTTGATTTCAAAGCTTTATAAAAGTAGTTTTCAAAGAGTTGTTAAACAAGAATATTCTTATATATTAAACTTGTTAATGTCTTTTTATCTGAAAAATACATAATTTCTAATGTAAGATACCAGCTTTCAACTTCTTTCTTTGGCCCATAAAAGCGGAACGTTTTAAAATAAGAAACTATGTAAAATCACTTCTTCATCAAACATTAAAAGAGACGGACAACTCTATATCAGAGAAAAATATAATAAAGGTTTAAATAATTGGAAATAATTAGTCGTTTCTTTAAACTTAAGACAAGATGTGGTAAATCTCTGTCTGTTTATGCAAAATTAAATTAAATGACTGGTCTTTCCCAGAGAAATTACAGCGAAAATAATCTATAAAATACTCAAAATATTTACCAGTATCTACACTAGTATAGTTTTAATAATGTTTAAAAAGATAAAATACATTGTTCTTGACTACAGTGACTAAGTACAATAAAAAAATGAAAATCAATCATTTACTTACTTTTTTATTACCTTCCTTCAACAACACGGGGGGGAGATATAGGTATCAGTACAATTATTACTATTGCCTCAACTGTAGGGCGTTCATGGAAAAATAAGCTGTCGAAAGTGTCGATTTACAAAGTTAATGAAGCCTATATTCAGTTCTTTTCGTCCCATGTAAAAAATAAAACATTTTAAACAGTTTTAAGCTTCTTATCTCGTTTACAATTCTTTAAAACCCAAAAATAACAGAAAACAAACAAACATCTGCTAGAAATTAGCTTTTGGTGCTACTTTCAGGTTAAATCTATAATTCTATATAACCTTAAAGAATTAAATTTGGTAGCAATAGGAACCCTCAATGTATTTTCAAGAAGATGGTACTTTGAAGGTATCCTAATATTGTGGGAGAAATGAGAATTGTACAGCAATTTTGCACTGTCTGAAATTACCAACTAAGCTGCTAACGTCGCGAAGTCATGATTTCAAGCCTAAAGGTTGGTAAATATTAACTACAAAATGACGAAAAAATTATTTTAAATTTGTTTTAAAGGACAATGGGGAAAATGAAAATATTTCTCTTTATCTACTGTGGTAGCCGTAAATATTAACATTAAAAATGACGAAAAAACTAATTTAAATTTGTTTTAAAGGACAATGGGAAAATTGTAAAGATTTCTCTTTATCGACTGTGGTTACCGTAAATATTAACATCAAAATTGATGAAAAAAATTATTTCAATTTGGTGTAAAGGACAATGGGATAAATGTAAATATTTCTCTGCATCAGCTGCGGCTGCCGTAAATGTTAACATAAAAAATGATGAAAAAATAATTTGGTTTAAAGCGATATGGAAGATTGTAATGTTTACATTATTAAAATATAACTGAATACTTTTAGAGGTTGAAACTAATATATAAGACTGAATAAACAGACAATATATCAAAGACATGCTATGATTTCCGGTGGCTGATTTAACAGATATTACATCAAAAATGTCTTTTCGAACAGAGACCCAGAAAGACCTGTTATGACTTCGGATGGCTCAAGTGACAGATACTAAATTTTCTTTTAAAACGTAAATTTAATTATAATCGCAATCTGACAGGATTTAGAGTTTCTTATTTCAGAACAACTGATTTGATTCACTCTCAAATATTTAAGAAAAAACATAACATACGATTTTCTCCCATTGACCCTTAACCTTAACACAGGCTTAATTATTTTTCAGGGTTTACGTGACAACCAAAATAAAACTTTCCGTACAATAGAAAAGGTTGGGTATTCTAACTTTTGTTTTAGACGTTAAGTTCATTTTACCAGATAGAAGTATAATATTTCAGGTCCATTTTCTTATTCATACTTTGAATTACTATGTATAAAAGCCCACCCGCTATCCCGGAATCAGGGACTACTCAACGTCATTTCTTCAAAGGCCATATCTGCTCAAGAATAAGTACCTATAAAAAGATCTTGACTAATGTCCTCGATATGTAAACAAGGCTATGAGATAAGTGACTTCAAAGGTACTATACTTTCTTTAAATATATGTAATTAGATTAATAGGTCACTTGGTGCGAGAGAGTGAATAATTAATTTTCTTTTTATACTTGACGAATACTCGTATACCGACCTTTAAAATCTGATAAAACAACTTAAATGAAATGTTTTATTAAAACTCTTCGAATTTAGTCGATGCAATTCTTTCAAACTAGATTATGCAGTATGCTTAAATTAAAAGGTTATACGGAATAATAATTCTCCGCATTTTAGCATGGAGGTTGCGAATGGCCAAAACCAATCCTTATGTATTAAATACTATTAGAGCTAATTAGTGGTCTCTTAAGGGAATCACCAATATTACGATTAATTTAAAGTCCATAGCGGCTCTGAAGTTTGCCCTTTAAAATGCTCTTCCCTTATGCACAGAGCCTAGCTTTGACTGTTGAATTTGTTACGGTCAACGTCGTCTGCTATACAAGCTAGAAAACAAAGAGAGTATAAAGGGGCTTTAAAAAACCCAGATAATCCTTTTAAGATCCCCATTCTTATAAACCGGCGAGAATGTTTAACAAACTGTTGAAGTACGAGTAGTGGCAACTCTAGCTTTAAGAAAACAAAAAGTGAACTCACATTATACAGGGTGGAAACCTTCGCCGGCGTCCAGTCGAGATACTTCCCCTTACGAATTGTTGTTATTCAGTAAAATGTTAAGGGATTTACAGGCGCTATTGGGATCAGTTCACTTCAGTTCCACTTAATAATCAAAGGTTTCAGTTTTAATGTAGAGAAATGAAATGCATAAGTGAAATCAATGACGGATTTAATTTAATTTAATTAGGAAAGAAAAGATGTCACTTGCGGAAACCAAATAGCCCAAATTGAAGTTAATCAAACATTTCCAAATTTAAACATTAAACTCTTCTTTCTAGCTTACATCTGGTAAAACATGGCTGAAATTGATTTGTACAGTTTTGAGGATTACCTTGAAATGTTTTTCATTTACGGAGAGTGTCAGAGAAATGCAAGGTTAGCTGATAGGACGTTTGCAGAAAGGTTTCCGAACCGGCCACATCCGGGGCATCAAGTAATTTTAAACGCAATAACCCGATTTCTTGAAAGAGGCACGGTGATTCGACGTAATGCACCAGTGCGACATCAACATCATCCGCCAGTTGTACAAGGAGGTGGACACGGGGCGGGCAGACGAAACGAAGTAGTAAGACGTATCGTTGAAAACCCCCACACCAAATCACGAGCAATCGGAGCGGAATTAAATTGTTCTCATACAACGGTCTTACAAATTCTTCGTGGTGAAGGATTTCACCCCTACAAAATTCATCTTCACCAACATCTTAAACCACAAGACTTTGGACCACGCGTAGAGTTTTGCCGATGGGTATTGGACCAAATTGAAGTTGATGGAAATTTCCTAAACCACGTACTTACGAGTGATGAGTGTACGTTTTACCGGGACGGTACAGTTAACCGCCACAACATGCACTACTGGTAGAGGGAAAATCCCCATTGGCTAAGGGCGAATCATCACCAAGAAAACTGGAGGATAAACGTTTGGTGTGGATTGTTAGGTGATCGGGTAATTGGACCTGTTTTTCTCGAAGAACATCTAAACGGAGATCGTTACGTTGATCTCTTAAACACCGTAGTGTCCGCTGCCCTAGACGATCTTCCCTTAGCAGAACGAAGACGAGTCTGGTACCAGCACGATGGTGCACCACCGCATTTTGCACGTGTTTCTCGGGATTGGCTAGACGCGGAATTCGGTCCCCAATGGATAGGTCGTGGTGGTCCAGTCGCTTGGCCACCTCGTTCGCCAGATTTAACGCCGGTGGATTTTTTCTTTTGGGGGTATGTACAAAGCCTTGTGTACGCCACTGAGCCACCAACACTTGATAGCCTTCGAGACCGAATTCAGCAAGCGGCTGCTCTCGTTTCTCCCGAGATGTTAACTCGCGAAAGAGAAAACTGGCAATTCCGTTGTCGGCAATGTGTCAATGTCGACTGAAGACATTTTGAACATTTAATGTAATGCTTTGTTATTAAATTTGAAGAGTTTAATGTTTAAATTTGGAAATGTTTGATTAACTTCAATTTGGGCTATTTGGTTTCCGCAAGTGACATCTTTTCTTTCCTAATTAAATTAAATTAAATCCGTCATTGATTTCACTTATGCATTTCATTTCCCTACATTAAAACTGAAACCTTTGATTATTAAGTGGAACTGAAGTGAACTGATCCCAATAGCGCCTGTAAATCCCTTAACATTTCACTGAATAACAACAATGCGTAAGGGGAAGTATCTCGACTGGACGCCGGCGAAGGTTTCCACCCTGTATATAAAAAAATCAGTTCAGTACACGTTTTCCCTGAAAAGTAATTAAGCCAAATTTAATGTTAAGGGTCAATGGGAAAAAATCGTCTTTTATGTTTTTTTCTTAAATATCTGCCAGTGAATAAAATCAGTTGTTGTGAAATTAGAAATCTAAATCCTGTCAGATTGCGATTATAGTTAAATTTTACGTTTTAAAAAAAAATGTAATATCTGTCACACGAGCCATCCGAAGACATAACAGACGATTTTCTCCCATTGACCCTTAACATTAAAGAACAACAGCAACTCCCCATAAGAGTCTGGGTACACGTAATGTTAAAAATTTTGGTCTCTTTTATGAAAAATACGTATTTTATGATTAAAATAGGGTAGTTGGGGGATAATTTAAACGTAAAATTCGAGCTCACAACTGTAAATTTTGGGAATAACAACGAATGGAAGGTTTCTTCCATAATGTAAAGAATAGGAAGAATCTATGACTTTCGTGCCGGATATGAAAGCCTTCCCCCAGACGAAAATAGTGAACGATTATTATTTTATATTCATAATTATGTTAGGAAAATATTGGAAAATAATTATTTTGTAACTGCCATGGGTATAGTGCTGGCGGCAAAATGAAATTCCTCTATTTTTGGTCTACATCGCCTCGAAATGGTCCCCAACGCCTGTAAAAGTGTTCCACTTGTCAAGCATTCATGCTATACTGTTTGCTAGCTTTACAGGGTTTGTGCAAAGACTATATAGCTTACTTGAATAGTCTTTGGTGTATAATAAATCCGAAAAATAAATAGAGAAATATACCAATTAGTAGATACTGGAGTAGTATCTTTAATTTTTATTTCATATTAAACAAAACACACTTGTATAAAAAGCACAAACTATTCATGTAACATTGTACATTAACGGATGTCTGGCAGTTCAAGCTCAGTGGCATCTTCACACACTACACGTAATTTTGTAGATGGCACCTATATCAAGGTTGGAAGATCCAAGGACTATACAGTTCTTCACAAATCATTCTGTGAGCACAAAGGCCAGCATATCCTCAAGCCAATGTTAATGGTAACAACTACGGGTTACATAATATATATAATCGCACCTTACTTCGCTAATGGCCGCAATAACGACTCCAGTCTTTCTTTCAAGTTGGTGATGTTGTACTGGCGGACCGCGGTTTCCGAGACTCGAACAGCGTACTAACTGAACTGGGTGTGAGTTTACAAATGCCTTCGTTCTTGTCTAATGGCGAGAAGCAAGTCAACACGCAAGAAGTTAATCGTTCCCGACAAGTAACGTACCTCAGGTGGCCGGTTGAAGTTAGGAACGGGCATTTGCAGACGATGTATCGTTTTTTCCAAAGCCGTATACCAGTGCATATGTTACCATTGGTTCCGGAACTTCTTCAAATTGCTGCTGCGCTTCTGAACGCCTACCACACGGAATTACATCTTAAAGGTTCCTGGGAAGACGCCGTCGAGAAAATGTTGGCAGTCTCTACCAAAGAAAATCCTCTTAAGGAAGTGGTTGAGCGCGATAATCTGCTTCGCAAACCGTCTAAATGGCAACGAATTGAGGATAGTGAATTTCAAGACTTCCCGGTACTTCGTGAAAGTGATGTACGTGAGGTGGTAATGAGCGACTTTAAAACGAAACGCGCTGAATCTTATGTGGCTTTGACTATAGAGAAATCCGGCTCTTTCAGCGTCGAAGCGTCCAAAGTTGAACATGACTTAATTCGTATACGTGTGCCTGGTCAATTTTCCACCTCAGCTGTTCACCAAGCTCTCATTCGTTATGTACCTAACGGGACAGGTGTAAATGCCATTTAAAGGCTGGTATTGCAATTGCAAAGGTGGCAGTTTGACGATAGGTACTTGTGTCCACGTTAGCAGCGTAATCTGGTATCTTGGTTATCGTCGCCATGAAGATCGAGGCAGTTGGTACCAGTCAAAATTACGTGTAGTGTGTGAAGATGCCACTGAGCTTGAACTGCCAGACATCCGTTAATGTACAATGTTACATGAATAGTTTGTGCTTTTTATACAAGTGTGTTTTGTTTAATATGAAATAAAAATTAAAGATACTACTCCAGTATCTACTAATTGGTATATTTCTCTATTTATTTTTCGGATTTATTATACACCAAAGACTATTCAAGTAAGCTATATAGTCTTTGCACAAACCCTGTAAAGCTAGCAAACAGTATAGCATGAATGCTTGACAAGTGGAACACTTTTACAGGCGTTGGGGACCATTTCGAGGCGATGTAGACCAAAAATAGAGGAATTTCATTTTGCCGCCAGCACTATACCCATGGCAGTTACAAAATAATTATTTTCCAATATTTTCCTAACATAATTATGAATATAAAATAATAACCGTTCACTATTTTCGTCTGGGGGAAGGCTTTCATATCCGGCACGAAAGTCATAGATTCTTCCTATTCTTTACATTATGGAAGAAACCTTCCATTCGTTGTTATTCCCAAAATTTACAGTTGTGAGCTCGAATTTTACGTTTAAATTATCCCCCAACTACCCTATTTTAATCATAAAATACGTATTTTTCATAAAAGAGACCAAAATTTTTAACATTACGTGTACCCAGACTCTTATGGGGAGTTGCTGTTGTTCTTTGGCTTAATTGTTTTTTATGGATTATGTGTCAAACAAAACGAAACTTTAAATCGATGGGAGAAAATCGTCTTTTTTGTTTTCTTAAATATTTCCGAGTGAATAAAATCATTTTTTTTCAAATTAGAAACTAAATTCTTTCAGATCGTGATTATATTTAAATTTTAGGTTTTAAAAGAAAAAAAATTATTTGTTATTTGTCACTTCAACAATCCGAAATCATAAGTCCTCCTGGGTCTCTGTTCACAAAGACGTTTTTGATATAATTACTGCCACTCAAGCCGTTCGAAATCATAACATGTCATTCTGGGTCTTTGTTCAAAGACATTTTTGATACAATCCATTAAAACACTTTATTCTATCCATAAAGCCCCTTTTCACAGCCTTATAGCCCCTTCCACTGCCATTTTAGCACGTTCCAATACCCTTAAAACCCTTCTACAGCCCCTACATCTAGAGATGTTTTCATAACAAAACCCCTTTTCAAATGGCCACAAATGTCCCATATAGCAAGAAGGATCAGACAAGGAGAGGAAAAGTGGGGCTGCGTTGAGTTAGAGAGAGAAGAACCAACCTCCCACTCGGGTGGAAAGGGGGGATAGGAAATTCTCGAGGTAAACTGTTGTCACGTGGTCGCTAGCGTCGTCGGCTACTACGCTTCTCATAAAGGATCCGTTTTATCCACGTGCCAGCAATTTACCACGAAGCATCTCTACCCCCGAATGTCCCCCGTTCTCCCAGAGTGGGAGTTTAGGCCGACGCAGTAGGAACCGCGCCGTTCCCACTTTTCCTCTCCTTGTCTGATCCTTCTTGCATATAGTAAACAGTTTTCCTGCGTTCAGCGCCCCTAATAAGCTTATATTTCTGGTACCGAGTGCTACATTTTGAATTAAAGAGACCCCTGTTTTCAAAACTGGCAATCGTTTACTACGAAACATAAGAACGCGTTATTGCTCCAAGAATATGTTACAACGACAAAAAACGGTTTTATAGTTAATAAGGCGCCTGCTATGTAGAACAAAGGCGTTTGAAGCTGGAGCTCTCCCACTTGAAATTTCTCCATGGATGAGAACCATGTATACAAATTATCATATTTAGCAGTCCCTAAAATACCCCTGGACTCTATAAAGCAGATTTGCGAGTTGGTCGGTTTTCCGCCCACATAGAGCGATTGGCTAAATAGCTCTCTTAACTATACTCGGGTTTAAGTAGATTAAGAGATGTCGCAAACGTAGTTACCATTCTGATTGGCTAAGTTATGACAAGGAGACAAACTAGGAACTCGTATCCTCGCGCTTAGAGACTCGACGCGTTTCCCATAGCAACGAGTGGAATACTTGGATATGGTACGAGAGATAGAGTGAGGCGCAGGATTGCCATTTATTGTGACAATTCATCATTATATTTGAGCCCCAATGGCCACAGGCAGTGGAAGTTAGTTTATGAGTATGCGAATTTCGAATTCATCAATTTCATTTGTAAACATACAAAAATTTCATTCGTCAACTATTATTGAAAATATAATTAACTTTTAAGACTAACAATTCATTTATTTTTTAATAAATGATTCTAAAAATTAGATTATTAGAGAGATACAGAGATTAAAACGTTTTTGATTTATTTTTCCCGTGTCACTGCCACGGTACGAACGAATTATTAAAGCAGAATACCCTAACACGTCTTCCTAATTATCTTTAAAACGCAAAATCCAAAAAAAAACCTTAAAATTCAAATAAGGCATAGCGAAAAAATAATCAGATAAATCTTGTTATAGAGCCTCGTGTAATTGAATTTTGACTGATAGTTCCTTAGGCTACAGTGAAAAATTCCAATACTTATCTAAGCCTAAATTTGTTTTAATTAATTCCAATCGAAATATTAAAAAAAATATATGAAAAGATTCAACAGAATATATTTAAATACAAGGAATGGCGAAATAATAATCTCCATTTAAACCAGGGTTACCACTAAGATTTTACCTCGATTAAAAGATGCCGTTATTTTTATTAAGTTTCCAATTGAAAATGACCTAGGATCATTCGTCCTAGGTCTCGTCTGGTTTTATAAGCTGCAAAATAATATTAAAGCATCAATTATCCTTAGCGACGGCGAATAACCATCTTTTTAATATTCAAACAGGGAACTTTCCCTAGTAATACAAGGGACAAAAAATGATTAAAAAATAATCAAAATACGTTTCGTGAAATATCTTTCGATATTAAATTTTAAAATCGATATTAGAAGATGAGATTAGCGTGCCCTGGGAATATACCACGTGGAGAGTACCGTGTATTCCTCATACAAATAATTTAGCGGAGGTCTCTCCTTAATGACAAAAGAGCTACTACTGATAGAAACGCTTTCATCATTTATTGGCTGTTCAATATGTCCACCTATGACGGAAGAAAAAAATCAGAGACGGGATACAATGTACCATTCACGAGAAATCTATTATACGCCCAAACACGCGGTAGTTACAGTTTCCTCGTTCAAAGAAGAAACTATTACTTTAGCTTCGTTCAGTGACCAGTTTGTTCGTATTATTGTCTGGATAATGTCTATAAGCAACAATTGTCGCGTTGTTTCATTCATTTTCGTCGTATTGTCATCCCTCTTACCTACTGTTTTCCATTTCAATTCATTCGAAGAATCATCGCCGCTAGACGTTCGGGTCTTTGTTCGTGATAAAGTATCTCGCGTTGCTTCCGAAATCGCTTCTAAACATTACGCAGAAAAAATTGGTTTAAATATATCAGATTTTTTGAAAATTGAAAAAGACGATCTGAAAGTTGAAACGATAGCCAAGTTAATATTTTCATTGAATGATTCGAACGCGACTACTGGTTTGGTTTCCGGATTAAGACCAGAGATTTTTCGCGCTTTTGCCTCTGTTGTGAGAAACGTAACGTTTGTGTGTATGGGTTTAAACCAAAATTTCTTCAACTTTAATTCTTTAAGTTATTTTAACGTGTTGTTACCCGATAATCGTTTTGAATTACTGATGGAAGTTCTATACACGTTTCTTCAAGATCTGACTAGTGGTGTTCGTAACGTGAAAATTCAAATTGTAGGTCGTAACTCTACCGTTTATACTGAATATACATCGTGTGTTAAAATGTATCTAGAAGACAGGTTTCAACACGAAATAGATGATATAGCGACGTTTGGGGAGGTAGTTTCGGAAATTTCCTTAAAGTCTTACGAGTGGAGGTGGGCCTCAAATTCCACACATGATGTTAATGAAGGTAGGTAAATTCTCGGGTAAATAGGTAATTTGATATTTACCTCCCCGACTGAACTTTAGTTCAGGGGGAAGTTTTACACTGGTCGTGTTTGTGTGTATGTGTGTGTGTGTGTCACTTCCTGTGTAAGCGGATATCCTGTGTAAGCGGAAATCACGTGACCTAGCTCGTGTAGCCAAAAGTATAGAGACGTAATCATGCCAGCTTATCGTTCAATTCCGTTTAACGGGAATTACCTCCTTTATGCGTGGCTGCCACAATGAGTTTCAGGAGTCGTGCAATTATATACAACAGGACGTCTCCAATTGTATATTATCGCATTCCACCATCCACTTTACGGTCAAACCTCGATGCTGGACAGTTGAAGGCGATTATACGCAATGGGACGTCTCCCACTGTTATAATCACCTCCGACCATCCTCTCACCAAGGTATTAGCGAGGCGTCCCTCACTAATATAGTCCACATCAACCTTCCACTCCACTCATCTCCTCCCTCTACGGGTCTTTGTGGTGCAGTTACCGAATGCCTAGGGTTACGATAAACGTCTAGACGTTGAGAAGGGAGGGTTTTCCCCAACTCTTCTCGGATACTCGCTCGGTGAATAAACGTTTGCGAAAGCTATATATACCCCTTTTCCATGCCCTAACTATTTTGGCCTTTTGCCGCGATATCTTTTAGTGAATTGAAGCGTATAATGCATTTAAATTTTAATTTAATATAATAATATTGTTAAACTGAATCTAATTAATAACGAAGCTGAAAAATAAATTAAAAATTCGAGGTAGTTTAAAAGATATTTAAGAAATTTCCCAAAAATTTTATGAAATGTGACCGTTGGCAACACGCGCTAAGCTGTTTTCCATATATCATTTAGTCCAAAAAGCAAAGGTGTAACGGGCAGTATAGGCTAAGGCTTGCTGCAAACTTGGGGTGGATTGAAGAATCTAAATAAAGGTACGTTTACTAGGGCATCCAAGATAGAAACGACATAAGATTTAAAGCTGAGGCGGATTGATACAAAATGTTAAACCTCTTAAGAAAAATTATAGTCGTGAAAACTCCCCTTGGACAGAAGTACAGTAGGTTTCCCGTGTTTAAAAAACAACAGTTTTGAATAAAAAATGGTTATCTGATGTTGGAAAAAAAATAGGCTTCAGATTTCTCCACTATAAAACCAAGAAACATTTCCGATTATTTTCATAATCGAAAGAAGCCGTGTACAGTGATCTTCGTTAGCAGACCAGGAGACGAGACCAGACGAAAGAGAGCTATAATGACTTAAGTGAGAAAATCAACCAGCGCCGAATGTCATCACCATTTGAAGTCAACAGAGCAGCGACACGGCTTTCATTTATCACCAGAAAGAGACGGCCTGGCTACGAAGAATTGAAACATGCAAGCAGTGAGTGTTCTCGGACTCGACATATGAGAGTCTTACAGTCAGTAAAAGCTCAACAGTTCTTCATACGGCCTCGTTATTCTAAACATAAAAGGAGCTATTCAAGTATAAATATTAACGGTATGGAAATTAGTCTATTTCAGTCTTCAAGATATTTGTTTTTATCATGGGAGTGGAAGCTAACGTCTTGTCAGCCGGTTTGGAAAATAACCTCTCGACCAGCTCAATCCTTGGATCCTTCCATTGACTGGGATCACTTGCATGATAAAAATATCAGTAATGGTCCTCTATTAGCACGTCAAAACAAGAATTTTAGACGAAAACTGTACCGGAAGTAATTGCCAATCATCTACCAAAAATGGGTTGTAAATGGAACATTCAGTCTACAATATTTCTTGGTTTGTCTAAGAGGAACTCTCTACCAAATCTTCGTCGTTTTAATTCCTTGTCTTCCTTGCCATCCCAGACTAAATCCTTCGTCTTTATCAAATCAGTGGATCATCTCAAAGATAATCACACAGTACAGCCTATGTTCAAGTGTTAATTTATATTACAAGAACATGTATTTTACATATTTACTTAGAAAATAAATTTCATTTGGTGTGTCTATTAAGAAATCTACGTCCTGCCGCATATAATTATGGGTAACGCAGGAAATTTCATTTAGTGTGTATATTAAGAAGTCTACGACCTGCGGCATAAAATTAAGGGTAACGCAGGACATTATTTTGCATTCTCTGAATCCTTGAGGTTAAGGGAAAATACTTATACTCCGTAAAATAGAGAATAGTGATTGAAATGCACGCTGTTTCTTCTACTTTTCCAATACTCTACATTTCTTTTCATCTTTTATTTTAGGTACGGTTAGGTTAGGTTAGATTACCTTAACGTCGGGGTCGGGGAGGTAATATTTTGGTTTCCCAACTTGTTATCTATCCATGTGAATTTTAGTTTTGTATTTGAAGTTTGTCCGTTTGCTTCTGTTGTTAAATGTAAGGCTCAGCGATTGGATAAAACTTTACCATAAAAGTCGGCAATATAATTATTATCACGAAAAAGTAAATTCATTTATCAACAAGGTAGTTATTTGTATTAATATAACCGCGTCTCAAAATTTAAAATTTGTTTATAAATAATATTAGTTCAAATTTATGGAAAATCCACGATTATCCGCTTATTCTGGTTTATACGTTTATAATTTACAGACTAATAGCATTTTTCAGTTATTTTACATGGTCAATTGGATAAAAAAATACCAAATATTGATTCTAAATCATATTTGCGTAATACTCTCCATTTAGTTAAAAAATGCTCGAGAAAATAATATTAGCGCTAGAGAACGAATATTAGGTAACCACCGCCGTAATGTTCAAAATAATTTGGAGTGAAATTTCCTAATATATATTTTTCATCTAGTATCCTAGCTTTTAAACTTGTAACGGTATTAGCTACTTCTAGGGGTTTAGCGTTGACTTGGAGGAGGCTTCGAGATCGGTAACCCAAGACGTGGCACCAAGAAGGAAGCGAGAGAGGGATAAGATTAAGGAGGCAATTCTCTAACGCGTTCGTCAGTTTTCGAATCGTTATGAATACGAAACCCCCAACTCGAACGCGAATGTTCGTTTTCGGAAATTGCAATTTTCTAAGCGCCTTGGTTCGTTTTCGAGTAGAGATCCGAACTCAAAATTCGAATACGAAAATAATTTTCTAAACGTCACTTCCGGTCACGTTATCTGTGGCATAAACCAATCAGCAGGGGTCGGCGGTAAAAGGCGCAAATTGCCAAGTTAGGCTTAACACATAGTTAAATTCGGTTGTGCTAAAAGTAAATTTTGTAGGCGGGAAACGTCTTTTTTTTAAACGGACGAATCTTTTAATTCTACGGTTTCTTCTCAAAGTAATCGCTGTCGGAATTCTAGTAAAATATCTGTAGAGCAGAGAGAGATGATGGTCGCTTTCATGGAAAGCAATAAAAGGTTTGTGGAAGGTAAATTCAGTGCCTCATTTACTCAGGAAATGCACAGTGAATTGTGGAAAGATTTAGCCGGACAGCTAAATAGTCTAGGATCAGGAGCAAATAAGAACGTAAAGCAGTGGAAAAAGGTATGTTAAATGGGTTGTATCTGTAGCGCGTAAAATATGAGTTTTGGTCGAGGAATTGCTTTGCAATTACGTTCGAATTCTTTACACGTTGTTTCTTAAAAACTACAGTGTCTCGCTGATTGGAAAAGCCTTACAAAAGCCAAAGTTGGCAGAATATTGGAAAACCAGAAGGGCACTGGTGGTGGGCCACAAACCAATGAAAAGCTCACCGATTTAGAAAACCGGCTTCAATCTATAGTAGGGTGGACTGCAGCCACTGGAAGTTTGACTGTTAAAGAGGGTGGTTTTCCTCAATCGAAGGTAAAAAAGTGCGGTTTTGAATATCCAGCGTATAGTTTAAGTTACAGTACCATCTTAGCGCGTTGCAAATATTTTATCGGTTGCGGGTTGCTCGAAAAATGTACCTGTTCGTGAGAAAAGTGCTTTGGAACAGATAATTTACTACGACGATGAAGAAGGCAGTTTTTCAATGACTCCAGAGCCTGCAAGAAAATCACCAAGACCACCTACTCATTCCACTCCTAGGAACTCACCGGGAGAGTTTGCAGTCCCAATAACCCCACCACGTCGAAGGAGCCCAAGAAACTGTCAAAACAGTCCTGCAGCTTCCGTAGCTAGTACCAGTCAACCAAGAGCTAGAAGTGATAAAAAAGGTTTCATTCCGAAATTCATTTAGATAGTAACCCTAGATATATTTAGGAAGGAGAAACTTACCAAAAGCGCCTTATTCGAGAGAGTTGAGGCAAAATTCTACAGAAGATTTTTTAAGGTTATGCAAGAACTTCAGGCCCGTCAAACAAACGCGGCTGAAGCAACCTTAAAACAATACGAAAAGATGGTGAAAGTGAAGGAAGATCGTCTGGAGGTTGAACGCGAAAAGGCTGAAGCACTGGCCAACATAGCTCAAGCTGCTTATCACTATACTAAACATTTCTTGCGACTCAGCAAAACCAAAGAAGATTAAAATTATATTATTTTATTTTGTTCAATGTTTTAAATGTTTTATAATAAAATTTAAAATCATAACAATATCATTCGTCTAATATTTTTTAAATGAGAAAATACCTGTTACACTTGACTTTAAACTATTGGTATAACTAATTTCAAACTATTTATGGCTCTATTTTATAAAAGTTTTCATTACAACTACGGCTGAAGCCCTGGAAGATTTTGGGGATTTATTTGGACTTGGACATAAAGAGAACTTTAAATTAATGACTTCATTTCATGAGCACACATTACAGGAGTAGCCTAGGTGGAAAGTATCTATCGAGCGTAACAAGCAGTCTAGAGAATGGGTTTCAAAACCCCGAAATCTTCCAGGGTTTCAACCGTGGTTGTAATGATAATGGTATGTAAAATATAAATTTAACTGGGCGAGAAACAATTTTGTTTGAAAATGCTATATAATAGTTTTTATTTAAGTATAATTTCTTCCGAGAGTAACTTGATACTTTCATATGAAAGGTTCTAACGAAATCGGCGAATTAAACTATTTCTGACTTGAACACCCGGGCCATGCCAATTGTTATTATGACCTGGTCTTCTACCAATTTCTTCTTCACCACATCCAACTTCTCCTTGCCCCTCAATATCCGTATTGAACAATCGGTCTTCCGTTTCGAGTGGTTTTTCTCCACTAAAATCTTCAGAAACTTTTCTTGTTTTGCACATATTGTGTAAAATACAACAGGCATTGATTATAATTCCAGCTGTTGAAGGGCAATAATGAAGAACTCTATCTTTCAAAAGGCACCGAAATCTTTGTTTTAATAAATTGCAACGCTCTATAATTTGACGGCCATCAACATGCGCATCATTGAAGCGAGACTCTGGTGAATTAAACCTAGGTTTAGGGTGAGGTGGCTGACACCATGGTTGGCAAGGATAGCCTGAATTCGCTGAAAAACAATGATTAATTTAGATTCACTGGAGTAAAAACTAATTAAACTATACAAACCTAGTAAAAAAGAACAATTTAAGGTTCCATTCTCGTGGGTTTGCTGTAAGTGAGAATTGACCAATGAATTTTTCCAAATAAATGCATCATGAGTGGAGCCTGGATACCTAGCGTTCACATTAAGAATTATAGCCTCATGGTCGCAAATCTAAAAATTAATTGAAAAATGTTAATGGTCTATATTTTACATTGTCCTTCTGAGAGTTGAGAATCCCAATAAGTTTGGTCAAACGATTATGAAACCCTGCGTGTTGTTTTCATTGTATTAAAGGAAGATCAAAGTTTCGAAGAGAAAAATATAGTGTTTTTCTTGATTTTATTTCTAAGTAAAAGCGAGAGAAAAAATAAAATAAAAACCAAAGCTTAAAGGCCTAGGATTTCTTCTGCCTGTTTCACTGGAAGTGGGTTCACCCTCCAGACTTTCCCTAGCCTCGCTTCCCAGGCCCAGAAGGTGAGCCCACTTCCAGTGAAACAGGCAGAAGATATCCTAGGCCTTTAAAGCTTCCTGATTTTAAACCGAATTTCTCGCTTGACGCAGGGTTCATGCCAATCTGGTAAATTAATTTATTCTGGAAAATTTAAAAATATTAGTGAAATTCAGGGAAATTTGAGGTGTTAGGCATTATAATTGGTTGTTTCATCAAATAGACTAAACACCACTCTAGGGAGGTGTCCCAATGTTATAAATACATTTTATTGACAGAAATGGGTAGTTCGGTCTTGGACCTGGAAATTCTGGGAAATCAGTTCGCAAATGTGGTATGAACTCTGCGACGTCTCGCGGAGATTTTATACGACTACAGGATTAAAGTACGCGTGATTAGTCAAAGATTTTTTTAATTATCTTAGACAAGGCCAAAATATGTATTAATTTTAGATTATTTAGATAGCCTTGTTTTTAGTTCATAAATCAATAAAAAACTTTCTCTTCACCCTCCCTTTAAATTCATAAAAATAAAACCATAAATCCATTGTTAAAAATTAATTGTAAGTAAAGATATTTGTTAACTGTAAAACTAGGATTAATGGCCTAAAGCAAAGATTTCTTAAATTTGCGGGTAAATATTAGGATTCATAGTGCCCTCTCGAGACATTAAACTGAGCAAATTAGTTATTTACAAGCTGAACATTAATTGAAAAGAATCCTTTTCGATATATAAAGTGATAGGCCCCAAGTTCTTCGTCCTTTTTCGTTGGATAAACAATTGCTACATGAGTACAGTCCAGTGCTCCAATTACTCCGGGTATGTGACAAGATTCCATGAATCTGTTGCGTGAAATATTTACTTAAAATTAGAAACTATTACATAAGTTCCCGTGGAAATGGATAAAATTGATCCGCTTTACTGCCGCAAATTGAGTTACTAGTATAAATTTCCACCAATAATGATTCAGAAATTACAAAAACTTGACTTATCCTTTCTTTATTCTACTCTTTTGATCTTCAGTTGCAGGGAACCTCACCCATTTGTCCATGAGTTGGTCAACTATGGCTTGGCTTACCGATCTTACGGTTCGACTAACAGTGGATTGGCTAACATTTAGCAAAAAATCCTGCGCTACACTCATCTGGTAACAACCAGTTGCGAAGAAACGCAGTGCGATTAATATCTAATAATAGAATAATATATATTAGAAAGAAATTTAAACATTTTCATAGTTGACAAATGACAACCGAAGGCTTACCTTTAAATGGACAGGCAAAGAAGTAGATCTCTCTCCAGAGAGTGGCTCATCCAATTCATCACATACATCAAAAACCAAACATCTTGAAAGGCGAAACAGTCTAACAAATTGTTGGTCACTTAACTCGCAAGCCATCGTAGGATCTCTTAAAACTCTTTCTCTCCTACTAGCGCGCTTATTTTCATCCTCAACTTTCTTTAAAAGTTCTAAAATTACGAGTTGATTAAACGCCATCGTAACAAATGCAATAATAATTTTACGTGACCCCTTTGCAGACGCCTTACGAAGGTCAAAAAAGTGTCAACGACAGCCTGACACCTGTCGTTTAGTTTATACGAAAATAATTTCATTATTTACGAACGCGCGAAATTTAAAAATTTACAGAATTGCGTTTTGAGCTTTTGAAGTTCGTAGTCGTAATATTCACACGAAACGAACGATAAAACGAACGAAAAATCCTTAGAGAATTGCCTCCTAAGTCCATCTCCGGACTGATAAAAATAGAAGTATATACCGATGACCACGGAATGACCCAAGCACGATTTGGGAAAGAGGAAAAAGAGCAATAGGCCAATACGTGTACTCTCCGACAAACAAAGAGGTACACATGACCTCGCGCGAATTAATTAGGTCCCGAAAATGAAGATGGTAGCACAAGAAACGCGCCGTCAACGATACGCACGGAAAAGTGATTCGCGAAGCGAATGCGAAAACCAGGGTAGCCACTAGAGACGAGTCGGGCCCACCATTTTAAAGACTCGACCCGGCCCGACCCAAAAAAAAAAATCTAAAAAAAACCCGAGCCGGCCCGACCCGAAATTTTTTTTTTTAAAAAAAACCCGACCCGAAAAACGGCGCTGACTAGTCCGTGAAAATTCTGAAGATGACGTAGTTTCCTCTCTCGCTTCTGTAGCCAAAGATGCTGAGTTGCTAACCGTTTTTTTGGTGCGCACTCACGTGACATACTTACATCATCTAGCCTTAAATGTTTTAGTCTGCTCTCTCCTTCTCTAGCAAGGAGTCACGTAGCATGCGCGAAAAAGGACGCGCATTAGCAAATATATTAACAGCCAAGCGCGAAAAAAAGAGGGGGAATTGGACGCAGAAGCCGAGTTTGAACGACACGCGTTATAACGTGTGGCCGCCATTCCATCCCCCTTAATATTCCCTGGCGACGCCAAGGAGGAAAATGAGAACTGCGCTCACAGGTCACGGCAGATATCACACTGTGGGAGCGTGGGGTAGGGGATGGGATGATTTAAAAGCCGTAATTCCCACGAAGTAAGACGTTTTCCTGCGACGTGCGCCCAAGAGCTAGGGCTAGAGGTGTATGTAGAATTGTAGACACTAGGCTACTAGCTAATGGTATTTAGAGATTAGACTAGAGTCGAGCTATTTCTTAAATATGTCTCGCGAGTAGCGAATCTTTCCTAAAGAAGTCGCTTCAATTCTCCCTCTCACGAAAATAAAGCTTAAGTATGAGAGCCCGCCCGTGAAAAATAAAGCGTACTCGACCCAACCCGAATATTTTAAGGCAAAGAAAAAACCCGACCCGAATATTTTAAGGCGAAGAAAAAAACCCGACCCGAATATTTAAGCCGAAGAAAAAACCCGACCCGAATATTTTAAGCCGAAGAAAAAACCCGACCCGAATATTTTAAGCCGAAGAAAAAACCCGACCCGAATATTTTAAGCCGAAAAAAAACCCGACCCGAATATTTTAAGGGGAAGAAAAAACCCGACCCGATATGAATTTCACGAAATAAAAGCCCGACCCGACCCGGAATAATTTTTTTATTTTTGTGCCCGACCCGACCCGAAACGGGTTCGGGTCGGGTCGAAAAAACCCGATTTAATCGGGGGCCCGACTCGTCTCTAGTAGCCACGGAGGATTTTAAGTATTGTACATTTTTGTTTTTTAGTTTTAAGTTTTAAAATATTTTGGAAGGGATAAGTGTGTAATTGAACAATGGAGTTATATTTGTTTTAATGTTTTAAGTCAGTGTGAGTGTTGATATTTGTTTTAATGTTTTAAGTCAGTGTGAGTGTTTATATTTGTTTTAATGTTTAAGTTTTAAAATAGTATTAGTTTATACTGAAATTAAACATGAAGCTATGATTAGTGCCCATGTACGCGAAAAAGGAACTCGGATGAAACAAAGTTAAAGTTATTTGCTTACGTTAAAACCTTGCCAGATGCAATACGTTTAAGATTTTAGGTTACATTGCTACAATGGTTTGGTTCTGACGTAACAAGAGAAACATTTTTACATGATACGACCGGGAAAAAAATTTCAAAGAGGATATAGTTCCAGATATCCGTGAGATTTGTTGCAAACTTGGAGGGCTATCCGAAATCTTTACGTTTATCCATGCATTCTCTGGTTGCGATACTACTTCGGCAATTTTAAAGATTTTTAAAAGAGTTTTCTGATCCAGTTGAACGATTTCTGGCTTTCAGTGATAAAAATGCAAATAAGTAAAATCTATGAGTACCAGCGCTTTTATGGTATCCTTCGCGTTTGTTCTTGATATTTTGTACTAAGCAATATTCTAAATTTACTGGTACTATAATACTGTCAAAACGTTGCAGATGATTTATCAGTACTGGATCATTCTTAGTCTTTATAGACTTTAATGTGGTTTGTTAAGAGTTTTACCTGATCCAATCTACGAAAAGCCAGTTTTTTGCATTATTCATCGGTTTCTCACCCACTTACTCATCTATATGTCGCAAACTCGCAATTTATTTCAGTTTCAACAACGTATCCGCTTGACATAGAAACTAGCTTGGGTCCGAATTCTTTATTAAACGGAGAATGTTTTTCAAAGCAGTTCTCAAACCGCTCCAGATCCCGCCTGGAACTTCTTACATGCCGTGCAGTGCTCGGTTATAGAGGCTTTAACTACCGTAAACTTATCTAAAGCAATGGGGCAGTGTTTTTACCCTTAAAAGTTATGTTAGAGCGTACAGTGGCGGCGCCAAGAGTTTTTTCGGGAAGGCTAAGTGGGGGCTTGGAGGCCCAGTAGTGAATAAGGGGGGGAGGGGAATTGAAAAATTCAACTTTAAACACATTTTTTAGGAAAGAGAAGTTACTACCAAATAAGGAGTTTCGCATATTTTGTTGCCACGATTATATTATCACAAAGTTTTCCGCAATTACTATCAGGAGGTTTAGTACGTTAGGCCCTCTTATTTTTTATATTTTTCCCACTATTATAACTTCGCCATTGTGTCCACAGTTTATCAGTTTTTCTGACAATTAGTTTTCTACCATTATTCATTCGAATTTTGTCACACAATTATGATTGAAAATTATTTTTCACCTCTTCAAGATTCATTAATTAAAATAATGTAGCCAAGGAAATTTAATTAGTACGGTCAGGGCGTATTCTTAGACAGATAAGCAATTTTTAAAATTTATGAAGTTTTATGAAGTATTATAAAACTCTATTTTCTAATCGCTTCACTATTTTTCCCCTTCTACAAGACTCAATTTCTGAGCCCTTGAAAACCTCGGGTACTCCCACCTTTTACTTCCCGAAGGATGGTTGAATATGGTACCTCTTACATGTAGTAATTGATACAGTAACCCTTAAAAAAACAAAAAAAGTTCACTTACTGCTACATCGGAGAGGGGGTGATGAAGGTTCGATGAAGCAAAGAGTAAAGGCGAAGAATTAAAGCTCCACTGGCCGAGGCTTAGCGCGAAACTCCGAATTCGCAAAACGGTTTTTATACCACATACACGACTTCAAATCCACTTATAGGGCTGGGCCTCTCAAGTGTCGTTGTTTTAATTTCTTAAATCGGTTAACCACAATCTTTCTAGAAGTCCATCCAATGTGGTTACTTGACGTATCTCATTCGGGCAATAATTTTTACTCGTTGAATTTTAGCCTGTGCCCATTCTTATTTTCTATTCGCGCGCAACTGGTCTTCCCAATAAAAAGTTGAAATTTTTAATTCCGAAAAAACTCCGTTACCTTTTCGTTTCGACTATATTACACCGTCATTTATCTATCATGGCCCCTGTTGAGGTTTAAGGAACTTGACTCGAGTTACGGGTTGAAAATTATAGCGCGCTTTCGTATACGTCAGCGTCAGAGTGAAAAATAACCGATTAAAAAATTTATAATTCCAACTTGGAGTTTTTCGAAAACGAGTAAAGAAAAATTATCGAACTTTGTACCGTAAAATCACAAAAAGGGGTAAAAATTTCACTACGTTGACTAAACCTATTTGTGTTCCGTGGACAATGAAGACTGTGTCTGTACTCTGCTACAGGTCACATGGGTGACCTGGGCAGAGAACAGGGCTGGAAATAAATTAGCAAAGAGCCCACTGGCGACGAACTTTACGAGTTTCGAATGACAACTTATTTATTTACAATGACATTGCGTGTCCTGAAGACGAATAATTATTCATCGGGGGTTTTTGGGACGAATTAAATTTATCCCTTGGGATTTACCTAAGCATATTCTTTACATTAAAATTAATTAAAAAATATGTAATTTCAAATAACCTTTTTTTTTGGTAATATAGCTCTGTTAAATTCAGCGGAACTTTTTTATATGTGTATAGAAAAATAGCTGACATTTTACGCTTGACGATATTTTTCGGCCAGGGCCCTTCGAGTGGATTAAGGGGCCTCCGTGAAATTTACACGTAGGCTATAGCCTACTCAGCCTACCCCGTGGCGCCGCCACTGAGAGCGTAAGTCTGAACGGAACGTTTCTAGGAAAGAAAGCTTCTAATATTCATAAATATTAAAAAATTTTGATCTATGGCACGTCTTAATATTTAAAAAATTTTAAAAAATGAGATCAGATACTTCATGGAGTAAAGTAAAAATAGCTTATTTAAAACTTTAAAATAATGGTAGCTTTCGCACCGTGGTCCTTCCTCAGCCGCTTTCAATTCACAATTAAATAAATTAAATATTACGCCTGGTGTGAAATCTCTAATCTAATTTTAATTTTCTATCCTTTAAGTGAAATCCACCCCATCCCTTTATGTTCACTGCTCCTAGATCTAAATTTAGTCTACCTCTATCTCTAATGTATATAGCTTCTTTAAAATATCTTTCGTGCCAATTGGCCTCTTGAGCCAATACCGTTGTCGAATCCCAGTCTATTTTATAATCTTTTTTTATTTTTATACGCGCTGCTAATCCGTTATTTTCATCAAGTTTTTTACAAAGTTTTTGTGTTCTGTTTGCCTTTTTTAAATGTCTTTTAGTTTATACTTTATAATTTTTTTATTTATTGCATTCACATCCTATTTCGTATATCACCCCAGTTTTTTTACATGTAATCTATATTAGGTTTATATTAAAAATTCCACATATTTACGAGTTAGTAAAAATGGATAAGGAAGATAATCCACTAAGAATAATTGTATCATCAATTAACTGCCCTACCTACACTTGTGCAAAATCATTATTTAAAATAATACAACCAGTGGTTGGAAACGAGGAATTTTCTATAAACAATTCCCAAAAATATGTAAGAGATATGAAAAGACAAAAATTAGACTCAAACAATGATATATGTAGCTTGGATGTTATAAATTTATATGATATACCAATACAATTAGCTTTAAAAATATTTAAAACAATATTTAAAACAATATTGAAATCAGATAAAACACTAAAGAACAGAACAACGTATAGAAACAATTCTTAAACTACAGAAATCAGACTGAGACATATGTTCTCTATGAAGATAATTATTATTCACAAACAAATGAATTAGCAATGGGGAATCCATTATCTGCCCCGAATGCAAATCTCGTTATGGAACATATAGAGGGAAATAATTTAATGAAAACTGTTATAAAACAAAATATAAAATTATGGGAAAAGATTTATGGATGATGTTTTTCTAATCAAGATCAAAAGTTTAAAAGAAGATAAATTAATAGAAATTGCAAATAAAACGTCAAAGTCTATAAAATTTCTTTTGAAGGGGAAAAGGACAAATGTTTACCTTTCCTATATATTCTAGTTTAACATAACAAAACTTTTTCTTGCTCAATGTAATAGACTCTACACACGCGAGGTCCTTTTTGAATGTCCAGTCCTCACATGGCGATAAAATTAAAATAGGAATATTAAAATAATTTAAAATTAGAATAGAATGCTTATCGGATGAACCACCTAAAGAAAAACTATTTTCAAGAAACAGTTGAGAAATAGCGGATACCCAAATCATATAGTTAATCAAATATTTAATAGTCATAACGTAAAAAATAATATCCTCACAAAAAACCGGAACACATTGTATCACTATCATATATTAAAGGGATTCAGGAAAAAACTTGTTGACAATTAAAAAATATATATATAACCTTAGTAAGCGGAATAACAAATAGACTAAAATCACAATCAGCTAAAAATAAACCTAAAATATATTACATGAAAAGAACTGATGTGATATACGAAATAGGATGTGAATGCAATTAAAAATATATTGGACAAACTAAAAGGCAAACAGAACACAAAAACTGTGTAAAAAACTTGATGAAAATAACGGATTAGCAGCGCGTATAAAAATGAAAAAATATAAAATAGACTGGGATTCGACAAGTGTTTTGGGTCAAGAGGCCAACTGGTGCAAAAGAAGCTATATACATTAGAGATAGAGGTAAGACTAAATTTAGATCTAGGAGCGGTGAACATGCAGGTTTTAGGTGGGTTTCACTTAGAGGATAAAAATTAAAATTAGATTAGAGATTTCACACCAGGGGTTATATTATTGTCTAAAAATATTTATTGGAAACTTCATTTATTTAATTGTGAATTCAAAGCGGCTGAGGAAGGCCCACGGTCCGAAAGCTACCATTATTTTAAAGTTTTAAACAATTTTTACCTTACTCCATGAAGTATCTGATCTCATTCTTTAAAAAAAATTTAATTGTAAAGCTTCTAATACAATAAAACTATAAAACGCTACGGGACATTATAAAGAGTCATTGACTCAGTAGACCATTTAGAACTAATATTTTCACGAATTTCAAAACAATATATTTAATCATACAAGTCAAAGGATCGAAAATTCAAAATGGGTTATCAGTAAAATTATTACTTAAATAAAAATTAAGTATTTCGAAGTCGTACGTGAGGGGTCGGACACATGTAATATAATTTAAATAAAGAGTACCATTTCTGTTCCTATACATTTATAGTATATTTCACACACTATTTTCTAATTTTTAAAAGAAAACATCGAAAATTCAAAATACCGTATGGTAAGTCCTATGATATCGATTCAAAGGCGCCAGAAAAGAGTTTTATATCCTCTACATTAATATTAGATCAGATTTTTTCATATGAGCTACCAATTTCCCTTAAAATCCGACCAACCGACATTTCCTAAAATGGCTGGGGATCTTCCTCCCAAGTTCGGAAAATGTTTTCCCTGAACAAGAACCATTAAGACTTTATATTTTATTTTGCTTGTCTATAATTTTTTCTATGTCCAACTCTAATTGCACTGGCCTAAGAAGGAACTAAACCAAATTGATTTCCAGGAATGCAGGTGTCGAGTAAACTTTACCAAATATCCAGATTGGTTCCAAGATAAATATTTGACGTATTTCCGAATGATAAAGAACGAAACTGGAACTGGCTTAAACTTTTAAAATAAATTTAATAACAACGACATAAATTCCAACTTGAACAAGAAAGATATTAAAACGTTCGATTCCCTCTAGTAACAACAGAAAACTAACTTGATTAATTTTCTCGACCTTTATCGTTATCCTACTTTAACTACAATAATCTTATAATTTTTTTTTTATAAAAGTTAAATACCAAAGTTTATTTTTAAAAACACCAGTTTAAAGACTCCCAACCGATGGGCTTCTAATCAGCTCTTCCCAAATTTCCAGTTACGTCTACCTCTAAGGTGCACAACAATTTAATTGGGCGTTTAACAATAATACCCTTTAAAGTCTAACCCTACAAGAACGAACCAGTCCACCACGACCAATTAATTGTTCTTAAATCTTATGCAGTTTCCATACTTGTCTTGGTAGGTTGTCCTTCTTAAAGTACGTATACAATCTGACTCAATTCGAACCTCGTCAAATTGATATTGCGCCAAGCACATGAATTTCCTTTTCAAGAATACAAAAAATCCTTAAATGACGTCAGTTTTACCGTTGAATTTACTCTCGACATCGAAAATAACGCTAAAAAGTTCGTTTTAATTTGCGTTTCCTGGGGAACATTTTAAATAAAAGATTTCGCTGTATTTTTATTAATATTAACTAGATCTTAATATATAATATTCTTCAACATTTAAAGTGTTAAAAACAATAATGGTTGAAATACATGTTTGAACTCGAAATAGGCACAAATTAAGAGAATTCTCGTTAAAATGATTATAGTTCATCGAAAGTGGAATCATCCAATGATGATCATGATATGTAGCGTGTCTCTAGAACTAGTGGTATAAATAAATAAGAAAAGTATTTAGATTAATTGGAATTAAAATAATATAAATTCTTAAATAGCTGTTTATGTAAAAACTGTATGCTAATAACTACAGGATATTAATAGTAAGCCATAAACTGAAAACTCTTATCTAAAGGGATCTTTCGTAAAGTGTCGGTTATCCAGATTTTTGATGATACCGCCTTGTTAGGTTTTTTAATCTGCTGATTACAACTTGAGAATATACTCGTTTTCCCAACGACTGCTACACAGAAAAAAATGTGTTCAGAAACTGAACACATTAACTGAACACCATCATGCAACACTCCCCATAACGTGTTCAAAAATGTGAACGTGTTCAGATAAAAATGTGTTCATATTTTCATGTGTTCAGAAAAAAATGTGTTCATATTTTCATGTGTTCAGTATATTATGTGTTCCGTTTTTGAACATGTTTTAATCTAATGTGTTCTGGAAATGAACATGTTCTTTTCTCAAATGTTCTGGGTATGAACATATATAGCAAGTGTGCTATATGTATAATCCAATAGACACCTTCAATTAAAAACGCTCCCCATGGCAACGAACTGGGGTATTAGTTCGTTGCCAAGGGTCGAATTTCTAATTAAAGGTGTATATTTATTGAGTATTCATCAATAAAGGTACTCGCGTGTAACTATTCAGAGTGCATCCTTTGATATACCATTAAAGTGTTTCATGGCAATGTTTAGACCTTGAATGACTTTGATGGTAAATTAGAAAAGGTTGTACCCAAACAAGAATCCCCTCAAAACTTATTTTCCGAGTTGGCTGCACCTCCCATATTGGTTTCTTCATAGCAAAGACTACGCAGGTAGACGACTTTCAAGTGGAGAAAAAGTATATCCTGAACTTGGCATCAAGATGAAATGAGCAGACAATTTTGACACGACATCAATGCTTAATTAAAGCATGCAATATACGAGTCTCTATGGCTTAAAGATATATTAAATATTCTTGTCACTGCATTTAAAGACCCTATCTGCTCTGAAATTTGCCCCTTTAAAATGCTCTTCCCTTATGCTTTGACTGTATACAATTTGTTATGGTCAACGTCGTCTGCCACGCTAGAAAAGTAGGCGACTTTAAAAGGGATTTAAAAATCGCAGATAGTCCCTTTACTATGTGACTACTTGCACAATAATTAAGCATGATGCTCGTAATTTCAGCGGGAAACTTTGAAACACATTGCGGACTCCACAAAAATTAAGGATTATTTTCTCTAGGGCTCAAATCAAACCAATACTTAACCAGTGCCACCACTGTCTCACATTATGTCATATGAAATAATTTATTGGCACGCTCAACAGGCTGGTCAAGCCCATATGCATAGTTAGATTCCTGGTAATACGGTTGAAAACGCGTAAAGTCATTCATTTCTATCACCGTCACATTGGTCACATGCACTTCGTCACAATCACTTGTACGTACTTATTGAAGTTTTAAAAGTCAAGGCAAATCATGTGTTTCATTACTGACAATCTAGAACACAACACGCGTAAGATCCCTTATCTTGTTCGCGACAACTTGTTTGTTGTTCTCGAGTTTTCAATATTGACAGTCTAGAGCCAAAAACACTCAACCTCCCCTTTTTATCTCGTCCGCGTCGATTTGTTTGCTTTATTGTATGACTCTGAAGATATTAGGTTTTCCCGAGGTCTATCTAAAAAACTCTCAGGCACTTTTTCTATAAGAATTTTATTGTTCATTAATATAATAATAATAATAAGGAATATATATATATATATATATATATATATATATATATATATATATATATATATATATATATATATATATATATATATATATATATGTATACAATTCCCTTAGGTTTTTAATAACATTTTCATATTAAAAAATGAACAGATTAAGGAAAACTAAATATTTATGCATAAAATAGGCTAGGAAAATTGCCCCTTTACAGTTCACGGGTACATGTATAGGTGTTACGTTTTATAAGTACTTGGTGGTTGAAAGCCAAGTATTAGTTTAAGTTATAAATGAAGTTAATTACCAAAAGAACTTTGGGATTAGCATTAGTCTTTTTGAATAGGAACTAAAATTACAGTCTTTAAGGGGCATATTTCTTATTGTAGAAAAAAACCTAAACGTTTACATTAACGCACCTCAAGTAAGCAAGGACGACAGGCGAAAGGACAGCTAAACAATTACGCTGGGTACATTTTCAGAATGCGAAATTTCCCTTCTTATCCGAAAGAAGGTCGGTTAAGTTACTCGAGAGGCGCATTGATAGAAATCCATTAATTTTTAATTATTCTTGGTTAAAGTACCAAGCCACACAGGGAGACTAAAATCAAACCAACATTCACTTTGCGGACAGCCCCAGAACTTCTGACGTCAGAAATCGCTATGCTAAATTGTAGACCTCGTATACAGGGTATAATTAAACATTCTTCTTTCAGATGACGCATCATTTATTCAAATATCAATTGACAGCAAAAATATCTTTGGGGACATGTACAGATGATACTAAATGTGATATTTCGCAGATGCAAGAATAAACCCTGTATACGAGGTCTACAATTTAGCATAGCGATTTCTGACGTCAGAAGTTCTGGGGGCTGTCCGCAAAGTGAATGTTGGTCTTATCTCAATACCCTGTATTTAAAAATCTAAGGCTAACCCCAATGCTGTACGAGAATAAAAAATCCCAGGAGCTTACGTCCTAAGTAAAGCGTTTACATTAATGTTTTTTAAATATATTAAGTTCAAACAATTGCTCAAAATTTTAATGCCCAGCTGGTTTGATGCCAAATTCTTCTATTAACTTAAAGTACGCCATATTTTTTCCAAACTTGGCCTTTTCAGAGTGATCATTGAGAAGATACTCCTGGAAAAAACCTAGAACTTGTCTTAAGATAAGAGGGTAACTCAAGTCCAGCACATAGTATGTAATCAGCAGAATGTAAAGACATTCTAGTAGTGAGCTGGCTTGACAATCGATAATGGCTTCATTTACAACAACAAATCCGTTGTTTAAGACCTCTTTGTTGTTTGTTATCACCACAAGTTGCGGTGCCTCAATATTCGCTTCGACTGGTAATGCCTAAAAATTTATTTTAATTTTTAAAATCCGTACACAATTAGGTGTATGTCCGACCCCTTGCTAAGACATTCGATACCAATTTCAGAGAGGGATCAACATTTGGAAACTTATAGTTTCTTACGTCTTTTATGCGGATAACAGAATACTGAATATTCTTTTTAACCACTCTAGGCTTCGATTTGGTCTTAATTTTGGCTTGCGGGATTAATTTCTCTTCAACTTTATTTAAAAATTTAAGCACTACTTCGTCGTTTTTCAGATCCTAAAAGTATTTTCTTGGTTGAAAACACTGTATTTAATTTATCAATTTAAAATTATCACGCAACTTGCCCTAGCTTCATCTGGGAATAACGCAGTTGCGACTTCTTCATAGTTGCTATAAAATTCCTCTTCCTTTTCTTTCATGCCGTCAAAAAGAGAAAATTCTAATTTGACCTATCGTTTAAAATTCGTTAGTGTTAGGGGAAAAACTTTTGAAATTTAGTACCATAAACTTACGTAGGGTTTTTCTCCGAGGTGCGGAAAACGTTCGAAAATTTCCTTTATTGTTAAAGGGTTTTCTTCAATCCATTTTCTTCTCTCAGAAAATGTATCTCTGGATAGTTTGAGAATTTTTGAAACATTTCTATTTGTTTTGTTCCATTCGTCCAAAAGAAGATTTTCACAATTTAAAGCATTTATGTCTATGATATCTGCTGATTCCATTTCTAAGGCCGTTGACTTTTTGGTTGTGTTTGATTTTCTTTTTTCCCCACACTCTACTTTCTTTTCGTAAAGTCTTATGTGTCTAATTCGTTGGGACAATTTCTTCGAAAATAAACCCTGAAAATAAAATCCCATAAATAATTCTGAATCGAATATTTCCCCAACACACGCAAGCATCCTTTAAAGGGAGTATAGTGAAATGAAACAAGTTCCTTTATTTGATAACATTATGTTAAACGAAGTCATCACTAAAACTTACAGAAACATCTTAAGTCAAGTCAATTAGTTGTATAGTGTGAAGAAGCAGGATTAGCGGATTAACGCGAGGGTTTGGAATTCGGAGTGCAGTCGTTAAAGGTCTACTTAATATAGGTTGAAATCAAATTTAATAGGACAAAATACTTGTCTTTAAAGGCAGCGTGCAATGATTTTTGTTATTGTTTCTTATCGTTTAAATGTGTCTAATCCCCCAGTAAAAAAGTGTACAGTAAAAATTAAACTAGAAATAAAACTCACCCGGAAAATAGGCTTAGTGGGATTCATGGAGACCCAATATTAATCGGTGTAAGGCCTAGCGACTTATCGGATGTCTCGTGGAGATCTCGCGTAAACGACGGGCCGTTGCTCATTGGTCACTATACCTTACACCTGTTGAGTTTCGGCTCTCCATGAATCCAGCTAAGCCTATTTTCCGGGTGAGTTTTTAATTTATTTCTAGTTTCATATTTGTTTCGTAAACTTTTTACTGGTGGATTAGACTGCTATATTTAAACGATAAGGAATCGATAAAAAAAAAATCACTTGTTATTTGGTTGCATGCTCCCTTTAAAAGGGAACTTGGAACTAAATATTTACACCTTTTGAATTTATTTTCGCAATCACCAAACCAACAAAACGTATTCGAGAATTTTATTTCAGAATTTTTACACATTTTTGGTGCTTAAATTAATTTCTAAAGAATGGTCAAATTAGAATTTTAGTAAATATAAATCGGACCAATCATTATTTCAGAACTTAACAGCGCTTGCAATGTCGCAACATTAAAAAAATAGGCCGGTGTTTGATGCCCAAGACCTTGGCTGTCAAACGCCAGCCTATTCTATTAATGTTACGACATTACAAGCACAGTTAAGACCTGAAATAATATGATAGGTTGGATTTTATATTTACTAAAATTAAAATTTTCAAACACCATATATGTGTCTAAAAAATGCTCTAATACGTTTTTTTGGTTTGGTGATTCCGAAAAAAAATCCAAATGGTGTACCATTTTTAGCTCCAAGTTTCCCTTTTGAAACATCTATTAATTGTCAGAAAACTTTAAGGGTCCCAAATTTAGCCCAGATTCCAAAAAAATCACGAGATTATGCGATTGACGGCAGAGCTTCTTTAACTTGATTATTTTTTAACTCTTTTGATGTATCGGTGACCCTTATTTGAGACTTATCTAGTTGAGTTAAAAGTAGTATTGTCTAAACAAGATTTTAGTTATTTTTTTATGAAGCAGTGTCAGATTGGTCCCAAAAAAAAAAAAAAAAAAAAAAAAAAAAAAAAACACATAAATACCCAATTTTAACGGGAGGATGAAGAGAAATATCAAGTAATTTCTCACCGATTCTGCTAATTATAGGACCTATATATCTCCACGATTTTAAAAATCAAAATAGATCCATATTTCAATAAACTAACTCGTCCAACCAATCGTGTAACGCCGTGCCTTCCAGCGAACAAAATACTCGTGGCACGCGCCACGTTCATCACATCTCGTGCTATAATCGCACTCCACATAGTGCATGCACAAGCATTTTGTTCGCTGGAACGATTGGTTGGAAGAGTTTGTTTTAGTGAAATATGGATCTAATTTGATTTTTAAAATCATGGAGATATATAGGTCCTATAATTAGCAAAATCGATGAAAAATCACTTTATTTTCCTCTTCACCCTCCCGTTAAAATCAGGTATTGATGTGTTTTTTTTTTTTTTGGGCCTAGCTGACACTGCTGTTCTTGCTCGCTAATAATTCAATGTTTCAAAACAAGAAGCTCTGTTAGACCTAAAATTTAATTTCTCTCAAAAATGAACTATTTCATGCTCTGTTTGTTTTATTGAAGACTTTAGGAAACGTGTTTGATTAAGTACTTTAACAAAAGAGAAAGCTCACCCAAGGATTTATAGCTTTCTTGTCAATGTGTATCGATGGATATTTGGTTATTGCCAATTTTCCCACAGTCGCGTAATCACTCTTTTTATTCATACTGTATTTAGCAAGAAGCCCATGGGCAAATTCGTCAATCATTTTTCGAAATACACAAACAGGTTTTCCCGTAACTAGCATGTTGTGCACGTAATCAGTCAATCTCGGTAATTCAATAATCTCATCACATACCTTCAAAAAATATTAATAATTGTTCAAATTGGCCAAAGAATCTTATTCGTAAAGAGAAAAATATGACAAAAACCAGTTTAAAAAGTTCAAAAATATTTAAAAGAACCCCTCCACTCTTCTCCTAAATCAATTAATAATAAACTAGTTTTTTTAGTGCGTGTTAAGAGAAGCTTTGAACCTCTTTGCCAAGATGATGGCATACAATTCCATGACTAATTAAAGCTACAAGTCACTTTTGTATTTTTAGTAAACTGGGTTATGATAGAAGTAAATTTGCTTAACTAACGTTTTTTGGAGTTTTCGAAACTGCAATAGGGTCATCCGCATCTAAACACTCCGTACTAAACTCATCGTGATTGTTAAAATCTGAGACTTCCGATATTAAATTCTCGTGTTCTTTAAAAACTCCTTGACAACTAAAAGTAGCTTCTATAGCGGAGTTTCCCGGCTGGTCGTTAACTCTTTTTACATCCCTCTGAATTAAGACATCTTGAATAATAACTGGCCTCTACAAAAAATATTATTAGAAATCGTAGAGAATACGTTCGATTGGAGGGATGTTACCAATGACAATTGTTTACAAATATGTCGAGAAAAGCTTTCATCTTACCCAACTCTTGAATTGAGATACTAGTACTTACTGGAGCATATTTCTGGTCTTCTCTTAGAATCATTAAGGTTTCATTTTTAACTTCTGTTAAAACTTCCCAATCATCGATGATGGTTCCATCACAATCTAATAAGACTTTAAAAGTTCCAGGAGGCAAAGCCAACTTCAAATAAGCTAGAAAATATATAGATATCCTCTCAGTTTTCAAATGTTGAAAAACATTTTTGATATTAGAAAATATATTAAAGAGAATAAAAATGTACTCTTGTAGCTGCGGTATTGCCATAGCTAAGAGTATTGTATCAAGCTATTTGGTCATATCCCATAGCACCGAATTCCCATTCGAACGATAAAATAGCCAAGTTTACATGAAAAATAGCCTGCTGGCGGGTTTCGATTAAACGGGATTTTTTCCCATTTAATCGAAACGTTTTAACTGGGTTGGGTTAGCTTGGGTTGGGTTAGATTGGGTTGGGTTAGATTGGGTTGGGTTATACCCTCTTCAGACAAGGCGAAATTAGCCGGTTTATTCAGTTTTAACCGAGGTTAACGTAGCCTTCTCAGTACAATAAACATCGGTTAAATCTGCTTAAATCGCAGTTAACTACCCTTGTCTGAAGAGGGTATTAGCTTGGGTTGGGTTAGCTAGGGTTGGGCTAGGTTGGGTTGGGCTAGGTTGGGTTGGGCTAGGTTGGGTTGGGGATTACTCGGTCCGATGGGACATCCCAATGGACCGAATCCAAAATCCGCCAAAGTGCGGGCTTTTCGGTCGATTGGGAATGGGTTCGGTCGTATGGGAGACAAGCTTTTATTTACCTTATCACGCTCTATAATGTATATTTAACAATTTTGCGTGTAGATTTCTCTTTAAGCCCTAGAATTTCTTCCGCCTGCCACCCTGGAAATAAACTCCTCTTTTAGGCTTTCCTCAAAACAGGTTGTCGCTCGACCTTCGCCAAAAACCTGTTTTGAAGAAAGCCTAAATGCAAGGGAAAGCCTAAAAGGGTAGTTTATTTCCAGGGTGGCAGGCGGAAGAAATTCTAGGGCTTTAAGAGACAAACTTTTACCTTGTTTAGCCAGTTCTTCGAAGGAATTGGCAATAATAGCAATTTTAATGCTTCTCTCACAATTGGTAATCTTGAACAAAGGCATTTTACCGTAGACACGAACCTGGAATTATTATTATTATATAAGACTTTACCGAAACATCTAAAGTGAGTCTGTTAAATTAAAGAGCCTGATACTCCAAGATTTTAAACTTGAAGGTTAAATATTTCGATAAGTCTTTCTAGCTCCTTTCAACCCGACTAAACACAAGGTTTCCAAAATTTGTTTGAAGATAAAAGCATGAAGTATTAGTCTCGTTAAAATATTATTATTCAAATTACCATGATTAAAGGAAAAGTTTGAGATAATATTTTCTCTGGCGGTGTGGCAGGTTTTAGTTGGAAACCTTCCTCAGTATAATAAATAAAATTATAATCTTTCCAAATATTTTTGTCAGTTGGATTTATTGAAGTATTTGAATTATTTAAGCCCAAGAAAATATTAGCGCAAACTTTTTCTTTAACAAATTCAATCTGTAATAAGGTGAGGTCTTTATTTGGCTAAGCAGGGGTGGGACCCGTTAAATAACATCAAGGTATCCACAAGGTCAAATAACTATTGATACTCAATTTCAAACCCCTTATAACTGGATATCAAAATCAGTGGATACAACTGGGTTTTAGGAATGAGCTTTGAGGTCAGAAGATAAAGATATTCACCATTTGTCATAGATCTTCCGCATTGTACATCATAGTCAGATAAGTGTCAATTTTGTAGTATGTAGGCTGGGACCATTTGTATTTTAAGCTTCTAAGAGGTACTAAAATCATTGGCTCACTGGCGTTACTGTTTCTGAGAGCGTATCGATTGTAGTGCTCATCGTAATAAAGAATTTGTAGTTTGGAACACAAAGCGTAAGACTTTAAATTAATTGTGAGGACTTGCTGAATGATGTAAAATGTCGGCACAGTTGCAGAACCCATTAGTAAAATCGTGTTTTTACGGTAAATGTGCCCCAATACTTTTATCTCCTTACTAATATGGGCTTTTTGTCTGTCGTCAACGTTGGGCTCAAATTGCCTTAGCTGTAATTTAATTTGATCTTCCAAAACTACGTCGTAGCCTTCTGAGACAAATTCTCCATCATCTAAATAGTTATAAGCCTTTCCTCCTAAGCCATCGCTTTGCTGCATACACATCCACCTTTGGTGCCGAAGGGCCATTGTTTTAGCTACAGCTTTAAAACATTTCCAGGGTCTGTTCTTGAACAGCGAATGTTTACCTTCTTCCCGCATGCACCAATGATGGCGCAATGGACCAAAGTTGCTCATTTGGTCGGGTAAATGGTTAAGATAGTGTAGCTTAGGTGTTATGGTATTCTCCGGGTAATACAACGATTTGAAATCCTCCCCATGCTCAGCGATTAAGAGCTTTAAAGTATGGACAGAATCAGTATTGGCTATGCTGGACAAGGCTAGTTGCGTAATTTTTTGAAGTAGTATAAAATTTTTCCAATTAGGGTCATCATCTGGCACTTTGTCAGCCACGTACATTGGCATGTTAAAAAGCAAGGATTTCATGGCTGATGCTGTTTGTTTCATTTCGTTATGAAGATGCTTCTTTTCAATAAATGAAGGTTTTGTATCCGTTTCGTCTTTGCCATACGGAAAACCTTGGATTTTCGCATTAAGATAATCCAACGTGAAATATTTCTTCCTTTCAATAAAAACTATCAACATCAGTATTATCTCGTACTTAACGACTCCCTCTAAAAGAATATGCATCGGGTCGTGTAATAAATGATGAGTAACATTAAACCCAGGGATTCCATGTAAAGCACTTTCTTTGTTGATTCCATACTGCTTTGACCAGTATTTTTGAGTTTGGGCAGTACATATTTGTAACGCTTTACATCTATCGTTATGTTCTTCTAAGCTTCTTTCTGGAAAGTCGGAGTGCACAAACGAATTGCTGATGTCTGGGCGAGTAATCTCGCAAGTTCTACAAAATTTATAAGCCGAACCCACACCTTCTTTAAAGCCTCCTAACTCTTGCGCCGCAAGTGTGTCCCCTGTCACGTAGGCAAGTCTTCCCTTAAATTTCAAATCATTGCCATTTACTTTCATCACTAAACCTTCATTAAGTAGGATTAAACCCGATTTGAAATTTGAAAGTAGATTAACAAGACCAAACTCCTTCACATCCTTTTGCCTCGCAACAGCTAAAAGTTGAATACTGGAGAGCTTTGATCGAAACTCTGGAGGAATGTTGAGCAACTGCCAGTAAAATATAGTGACCTTGTGTGTCTTAGCGTGTGCCCCTATTGGGTTGGCGATTTCAAAATCATCAGTGTATAACGAGAACAGGAGGTACTTATGAGAGAGATTCTTAAATTCTTTGTAGTCAGTTCCATCCCAGATGTCCTTCATGACGTCATTTGAGTTCTCAATTGTTGCATCTCTCGTGTTTCCAAAAAGACATTCTACTTCTGGCATAGTCACTAAGGCTTCTAAGGACTTCTCAAATGGAACACAGAAACCAAGGACGTTCCTCTTTTCTGTTCTTGTAATACCTTTCTTCGCGCGAGTCACCAATCTTTCACCCATATGAACCGGAACAGGTGGAATATAATTTAAATGCTTCTTAAGAAACGCCTCTTGTTTATACGCAGTTTCCATACCTTGAAAAGGAATTTTAACATCAGCCCCTTCTAGGTTTTTTTGATAGCAAGAAATGAGATCTTTCGTGGCACACAAGACTTCTGATATTTGGCGGTCTGAGAGTTTAAAACTCTCTTTGAGCTTTAATAGGTAAGAAGCTTCGATGAAGGTTTGTTTCGAAGGTCTTCCCTCCTGTTCATTGAAAATATCAATATTTTCAACCAGAGGCACATTTTCAATAGCCGCCTCTTCATTTATACGTTCCGCGTCAATCATTGCTTGAACCTCACGGTCCTCACCTCCATTATGATTTTTTCTGCTTTTGTGGCTTCGAAGGGAACTGTAGTTATTATAAGTAGCATTGCAAACTGGGCACCGATACGAACAGCGGCTCATATGAGGATGATCTTTTAAAATGTGGCTGTTATAATGACCAATGTTTTGTGTGTAGAAAGGACAAATGTTGCAAGAAAAAAAACCTTCCAAATTTCGGTTTTCCATCTCTAAAACTTAATACAACTTTCTCGGTGGACCTCTATGAGCCTAAAAATATCCTTTTTGACTTATTTTTAGCTTCGTCAGTTTGAACTTCCTGTATCAAGGTCATATCAAATGCTTGATTAAGATTAGATTTCCCTTATTACAACTTTCTCAGTGGGCCTCCATGAGCCTAAAAAGATCCTTTGCGAATTATTTTTAGCTTCGTCAGTTTGAACTTCCTGTATCAAGATCATATCAAACGCTTGATTAGGATTAGATTTCGCCTGTTACAACCTTCTCTTTCTGTCTCCATCAGAGAAAATATACTACAGAAATAGAAGGTCCCCCGTTTATACAGGCAATACTAGAATGGCACGGATGCCTTTTGTTATTTTAGTTATCCCCTCTCTTCCGGTTGTCTCTCATTGGCTGTCATTTGTGAAGCTAATGCTGATTTGACGTCATAACCGGAAATATAAGGATAACCATTCGCTCGTGCCATTAAAAGGCCGCTAATTCTATTCCTTTAGTATATTTTCTCTGTCTCCATAACCCTAAAAAGATTCTATTTCACTTATTTTTAGCTTCATTAAGTTACATTTTCAAGTCTTAAAAGTTAAAAGCATTATTATGGTAGGTTTCTCCCATAACATTTTGGGCCACATAAACAATAAAGTAGTCTATGGGGACTATGCAAACTCCCTTTCATTTGTGCCAATAAGAGTATCACATTTCTTTAAAACAGGATGGATTATGAGGGAAAGGTACATCTACAATTAAATCATTCCCCGGGGTCTTTAATTAGTTAATACAGATAATAACAATAATAATAATAATCAACACTTAAAAACTTACCAAGGCTGGAGAAGATGATGTTCCTGTCCAAATCCAGTGCAATTTTCTTAATAATTTATAAGTTCGAACTTCTGGAATATGTATTGAACTATTGACAATCTGATAGCCAATTTATAAGTCAAGGTCCGCTACGAAAAAAGCGGGAAACCAAGGCCCGAGGGATAAGCACTATTCTTCCACTCGCTCGACGTCCTTTCTGCCCATTATTTGCAATACATATCGAGAATTAAAGCTAGATCGTTGTCAAATATAATTATCAAATTATGTACTTATAATTAGAATAAAAACAATAAAACTTACCTTGAAATTCAAAGGGCGTCTAGGGCGATGACCTAAATCTATAAAGCCGTCGATCGCGGATTCACGGACTGTCTCCGAGTCCGTGATCTTTCAGCCTCTCAGCTGAGAGCTAAAACTAAACGAATGAGCTACAGTGGTGACATCTGTATCTTAGAGTAGAAGTAGAATTCATCCATGAATTGCGCGAAATATAAATTTCGAATTGAGAATAAACAACTCCATTATGCATTCGAACTTCCTTGAGCTTAACGTTAAATAAATTTTCAAAATTCCTTAAGACTAACGTTGAATACCAATAAATATATATATATTAAAGGAAAATTATTATTTCTTACCGCCTATCTTTCAGACTTTCAAGTTATCTTACATTCCTTTGATTTTGAATTATATTAACCGGGAACTATATTTATTTTTTATTTCAGGATATCCATTTTGAGGCGGGAACTGTTAAAAACGCTAAGCCTAATTTGAAACTTTAGGCCTAACGAACTGCATGGTTTTAATTATGAAAACAAAATGAACATGTTTGAAAATTTAACGTGTTCATTGGGGCTAGGCCTATGGTTTGAATATGCAAACATAAATGAACATGTTCAGTCAATTGAACGTGTTCATAATGCAAGTGTTCCGGTATTGTGTTCTAATGTTAATTTTAGATTTAATTCAACACATTAATTAGTGCTAGAACACCAGAAACGTGACTGGTGTTCAATATCTGAACACATTTTCTTCCCCCCGAACACTTTTTCCCCCTTTGAACATTTTTTACCCCCCCAACGTGAAACATGTTCTACTTTTGAACACTGAAATGTGTTCAAAACTAGAACACACTTTTTTCTGTGTAGTGGTGACCCGAATTAAACTATTCGTGGGTGGATTGGACCGGGAGTTAGAAGTTGTCAAATGAGCTGGGACATTTTGATCAGCATTATGATAAGTTAAGGGATAGGTGTTTAACATATTTTCCATTTCAGCTAACATGGTAATCATTTCTTCGAAACTCAACAGTGCTATTCCCAATATTTTCTTTAAAACGTTCTTGGTAGAAGAGACTAGTCTTTCCCACATTTCTCCGCATTAATGTAGCCTTCTAAACGTTCTCGCGTTATCCGAATAGATAATTTTGCTTAACCCTTGTCTGGAAATAAATCTTCATAGGGATAATAAGAAGCTGAAGGCAGTTTTGGTCCGAGAAGATCTTCAAATGAACGTTACGGCACATGTGAATAACGACTTTCAATTATTCTTGCTTTTTTACACACGACGCACCGATGAATTTCGTTCTTTATTAACTCTCTTCCTTTAAGGATCCAGAGCTGTTTTCTTAAATTGGTTAACGTCGTACATTGGTTATAAGTCTGTGTTGAGATTATTAAATAAAACAAGCATTTGGATATAACTGAGTTATTTAATAATTTAAGTTTAAATCCATAGCACTGAATAACATAACATTTTGCATCTTTGTTATACCAAAGTTGAGGGGAGAGTGGAATAGTGTAAAAACTATAGTAGTAGACACCTCTAGAATCTGGCCACATGACCTACTAGTATCTCTTTAGGTCAAATAGTTACATTATCTACAATCTCCCCCTCTTTAGCATACACTAGTATATTAAAAATTAGTCGTATCATTTAAGTTTAACATAGTTACACAATTATCAAAACTAGCTTTAGTTCGCACATCTGCTACATTTTTTCTTTAATGTTCATATCTAAGATCAAACATATCTTGTTGTAAATGTTCTCGTATAAAGTATATTAAGTCTTTATGTTTTGACGTTTGATTCTCGATATTATTTTGAGTATACAAAATTCAAGACTGTTTATCACTCAAAACTAGCGGTTTCTTCTGGTATTTAATGGCTTCATTCAAAGCGACGTACTCAGCTTCCATCGTAGATAATGCGACTGATTTTTGGTTTCAGAGAACGCCATGACACAGCGCACGATTCAAATACACCGCAATAAGATCTTCTAGTATATACGATCCCCAATCGCTGTCGCTATTAATAACTAAACTAGGATTTTGATCCCGTTTTTTCCTTAGTTCATAATTGGGGTTGATATATCATGTAGCGCGCTACATAACTAATTCCAATGGTTTATCCTAGGATAATTGTTTAATTTAGATGTGTAATGATGAGGAACAATATATCAGGTCTCGTACGTTAAGATAAATAATAGACTTCCGACAAGTGATCAATACGGTAGAGTTGGCATACGTTGTTGTTCTTCATTTGTTTTAGGAAACTCGTTTCTTGTTAGAATCTCGCCTTGTTTTATAGGTAGATTAACAGGTTCATCGACTCTGATTACAAATCTTCTTTCCATACCATTAATATATGGTATCTTGACAGTGCCGTTTGATTCAAATTTAAAATGTACTCTCAAATTTTTTCTTATGGGCCCATGGTATTTTAGATCGTATTGCGATGATAGTTTATAAGTCCCTTGTAATAAATTTATATTATTGGCCAATACAACATCCTAAACCATTATCACCTTGCGAGGTATATTGTATAAGCAATTAGTACCAATCAATTTAGTGTATCTAAGTTCTCGAAAACTGGCATTCAACTTCAAGAACCGCTGACGCCCACTCTAAGGTAATCCATAGAGCGCTTTGCGTAATTTGAGGCAAAATTCTGACGATTGCACCGTTTAAAAACCAGATTTATGTTTCATATATATGACTCAGTTTATATCTCCATACAATAATGCATTCTTGACATCCATATGCCAATGGACCCAGCCCATACTTGTTTTAAAAATAGCGATTAGTAGTCGAATCAAACTGAAGCTAACAACAGGTGCAAATGTACCTCCATTATCGATATCTACAACTTGCCTAAATCCTTGCGCAACTAATCTTGCTCGCTAACGAAAGATTACACCTTCATTATTTTTCCTTAGGGTGTATACCCATCCACAACCTACGATTTTGTTTGCAGTATTTTTGGTACAACTTCTATAACTTCACGCTCGGTCAATGTTGCTATTTCATCTTCCATGGCTTTAGACCATTCGTGATATTTGGCAGACTTCATCGCTTACTGTTAAATTTTGGGCCCGGTAACCTCTGTACAGTGTGCCTCCAATACTTCATTTATATATCCCGCTGTAATTTCTGTCAGTAAAGTTTCTGTTTGATTTTTCTTTGAGAAATCAAATAATTCAGGCTTGTATTCCAAATTATTTTTTTTTGTGGTATTTCTTGACTCCTGATACAGATCGTAATTTCTCTCCGGCATGATCATATTAATAAATGTCCGGTAATTCTTTAGTTGCCCCCTTTTTTGAATCTTAATTTCTCTTTTCCAACCGTCTGGTAATCTGGGGACAGTCAGCTTCTTTTTCTATTTCAACTCCAGTTTCTTTATGGTTTTTTTCGGTCGAATCCTTTTCTTTATTTGCCAATACTATTAGATTTAATTTATTTTCTTCTGATTCTTTCCTCTTCTGTATGGAATTTGTCTCCTCATCATCTGAATCTTCATTTAGCCATATTAAACCGTATGTTCGTTTTGGTCATGGTATGTATTTTTTACATTTTCGATACCAAATTTTGTTCAGCGAAGATGACTTGCTTGGATTCCACTACTTCTTTTTCATGAAGATTCCCAATTCTATAACCTTGTGCATAATTGGCATAGCCAACTAATATACCAAACTAGTATACCTAATTTTGCTCTACTCTTGAATTTATTACGCCTTTGTTGTTAGGGTACGTGCACGAATGCTAAGCATCCATATCGTTTTAAATGCGTGCACTAGGTTTACTATTTATACATTATTTGATTGGCACCTTCTCTCCCATTTTACCGTGATATGAACGATTCTTCAGATATACAGAAGCTTGCTTATATACAAGAGCTTGCGCAGTTTGCCATTCGAGCTGTGTTTGTTAGCGCCGAATCCCATTAGATCAAAACCAATCCCAAAGACCATACAACACGAGGGTTTCGATTAATAGGGACCGTCGAGTACCTTTCGACCGCAATCCCGCACTTCGGCAGATTTTGGATTCGGTCCAACGGCACTCGAAACTTTGTTTAAATATCCCCGATGGAAATTAATAAAAATTATATGCCGGGATGATCTTGCGAGACTTATAATAATTTAGTGGTTAGTAAATGAGGACTACCCCCAAATATATTTTAAAATATAACTTAAAATTTATAGTTAAGAAGATAAAAATATTTTTAAATTACCGAAAAATAGCTTTATAAAGCGAATTGCCGATTCACATTTACATTTTTATTTTGAGTAATATTAAATCTAGCTAAATTCAAAATGCCACACTAAATTAATTTAGGTCGAATTAGTATATCTCATTTTATTTTGGCAAAAAAAAATGCCAAACAACAATAAAATTATACAAAAACGTAGCTTTGCTTCGCACTTCTAAAAAAGCGCATTTATACCTAACGATGGTCGATCAAAGCCGAAAAGGTACAGAAATTAAAAATTAATGCTTAAAGAAATAAGAAATTAGGAATTTATACTTTTAGATATTAATGTGAATAAAAATGATACAAAAGACAAATTCGGCATATGAAAAGTAAAAGTTATGTAGTCATCCTTTATGGAGACAGCAAAGAGCCAAGGGAGTAAGAAAACCTGACGTCATGGAACCCCCTTTAATGGCTAATACTGTAACTCCATCACTAAGGGGGATGACACCGAGGTAAGAGAGAGAATCCTCTGACATATCAATGTCTCCCTTGCTGACTCCTCATCGTAGAATCCACCCTTGGACCAGTTATTTATTCACGCCACTCCTATTTAGGTCGAATTATAATCTTAATATTATTCTGCGCTCTACTATTAAAACTTTCCATAGGCTGAATTTATGTCTTTTTTTTGGTATAATTTTTATTCAAATTATATCTAAACTTATAACTTTCTTATTTATTAGACTGGCTTTCTTATTTCTTAACCTTTAATTTTTAATTTCTGACCCTTCACGGTTTTGAATTTTTTATTTATGTACCTTTACGGCTGTGTCGACCATCGTGTAACTTTGTGGGTTAGTCTGAACAAAATAACTACTGGATAATCTTATAAACTTTAATTAACTTTTAAATTAGTTCCCAATTGAAATAACAATATGAATTAATCAATAATATATAACTGAGTTAACAAACAAACAGGAGTCCTGAGTTCGAATCTCTCCTTTATTCCCACTAGTTACGGTCTGCCCCCTTCTGTAGGGTTCTCTTCATTATATAGCTCATCCTGGACACATGATATCCTAGGTGATAATGAACCTATAGGTGGCGCCCTCTATAGGAGGTTTCCTCATGGGTTGAAAGAATGATTAAGTCCCATTTGATAGAATGCATTTCATGAACCTAGGTAAGCTCTTTGGTCTTTAATTAAATGTATAAAAAGGGGTCCCCATTACAATACCCCCCGCCACAAAATATGAAAGACCACTGGAAAGAAAGAGAGAGAAAAAAAAACAACAGCAAAAGAGGTCCAGAGAGTTTAATATGGGAAACACATGAACATCAAAAATACAAAACAATGAAGAACCTCGTAACAGGAGAGGTGGCAAAAAGAGAGAAAAGAAAAAAAAATTAAAATATCAGAAACAATAATACATCTTATACCCAAAAAGCAGGGTGTGTAATCCAAAAAACACTACCAAAACTTAAAGGGACCTTTGTACCCCGTACTGAAAAAAAAAATTATTCAACAACATGAAATCTTATTAGACCCCAATAACACGGTAGGTGTTATCCCTAATTTGATGGGCCAACTGGGTGTGAAATTGATGGAAGACCATCCGGAAAAGTTAACCCTATCGGTTTTATCATGGGGGCATTAGACTCAACTAAAAGGCGATTGCCCGGAATATATTTTAAAGCGTCCTGGGTTGGTTGTGAACTGGAACGCACCACTAGGGGACTCACAGCAAAATACACACGGGAAAAGGCTGACAAATATTGGGACATTTGGGGTCGATTGCCTTGGAAAGTTTATATAATAATTGGGTGATTTGGGGCCAATTCCTGCTGCAGAATAGAAAAGCAGTCAGTAAACGCGAGCCGACAATGTATAAAAACCGGTTGACCGTACTCCTTGGCGATTCCCAACTTTTTGCGAAAGGCAAATTGTTGCTGAATGTTAGAACAAGTGAGGAGGACCTCTGATGTATAATCCAAACCAATATTTCCCACCCCCGCACATGGGCATATCCGAGACACTTGGCTACTAGGGCTCCCATATCATCCGCACAGAATTGACGCGCAAAGGCAGGATGAATTTCCACTACCATAAAAATTCCCGGCAGTTTGCCGTAATGGAGTGTTGAAGCATTTAAGTCCGTTGGGCGATTGCCAATGTGCACAATGCACCCTTCAAATTTGCCAGGGAACATTTGAGGATTATTATCCACGAATTTTTGAAATGGGATAGTTAGGCCCTTTTGACGATAATATAGCCCAATTGAAAACAAAATGTCCACATATGGGATATCCTGTTCTACGGTAACGGGTGCTGCTGCGGAACGAGACTCTTCACGAGTCACTTGCATGAAAGTAGATTGAGGCGCTTTTGGTATTGTTTGTGTTGAAGGACCAGGTTCATTAGATGACTCTGCCGGAGGAATAATTGGGGAAGAAGCCCCTAACTCTTGGGATTCGTTAAGACCCTCGGATAAATGTATCGAAGGCAGTGGTCCCTCAGGTAATGATTCCAAAAAAGAACTAGGACAATCACTGTCCGGACGATTCCTACGTAATAATTGATTTTGAAGTTCTAGTTTTTCGATACGTTTAATCGCTTCTTGAAGTAGGAGATCAGATGAGTTGTCCATTTGAGCTGTCATGGGATAGTACCCCCGTGAATTGCTTGCCTCTTGTTCGAAGCATCTATAAAAATATAGGGACAACAATACAATCACGAATGGCGTACGGTTTCGAATGGGGGATAAGCAATTGGTATAGGTTTCATAGAAAAGTTAAACCTATTTAGAATATGGGGTGCAATTGCATGCAATAAAAGATAATCATCAATATCAGGGAAAGAACGTAATTTTCTAACATTAGGACCGGGGGTATAATAATAAACATCTCCGAGACGAGAAACTTGGGATCTACGGAATACCACTTCCCTATGCCAACCATAAGAAAAAGGTTTTAATAAGGGATTATCATTTTCTTCTGTATCTAGAGTCAAAACAGAGTCCTGATGAACAACTAGGATTTGTTGATCAACAGCTGGTATCTCCTCAATAAGGGGATTTGAGAATCTGACTCTTGACCTCAAATTATACCGAGGAGGTTCCTCATTTTCACTTTCACTAGATGGTTCCTCGACAACTATAGAGCTACCCATCTGAACATTTATATTTCTGTTATTCAAAGATTCATCCGAATCATTTATTATAGAATTAGTTGAACTGCTGTCTGTTTGGTTAATATAAGGGACCAAAGATTAGGAAGATTGTATTTGTTTTACAGAATCCGGTACTGCTTTATCCTGTACTACAATAACTTCTATCAATTCTGAATCCTCTTCCATTTCTGGCGGAGCATTTCTACTTGAGGGAAACATTACAAATGTTTGATCCGGATCTATGGGAGGTTCTTCAGCAACTGGGTCTATCACAACAGTAGGATTAACCTCAGGTTCTAAGACTTCCTGTGTGTCTAGGGATGCAGTACACATATATAATGTCAATTGATTAATGTGCCAGGTGCCAGCCAGGGCGCCAGTACTCATCTCCATAATTAAAAAACTCACAGGGGAAATTTTTTCTACAATTCGATATGGGCCTTCCCAAAGGGGTGCAAACTTAGCGGAAAACTTCGCTACCGCATTTGACAATCTATGTCCCAGCTTCCATACTAACTGTCCCACCTCGAGTTCGCTATTGGTATAATTTTTATCATAAAAATACTTCTGTTTCATGCAAGCTAGGTCATTTATTTCCTGTGCGAAATCTATAGCTATCTGCCAGTCATAAATAGGTCCTTTCTCATATTCTAGGACCGTTTCTACATTAATGGGTACCCCCTCAAAACTTCTTTCATCCCAGGGTAACGTAGGTTCATAACCATGATGAAGATAAAATGGGTAATAACCAGTGGATACATGTACTGTACTGTTAATTGCCAACTGAATTAATGGTAAATGTTCATCCCATTTTGTATGTACATTTCCTGTATATATGCTCATAATTTCTCCCATAACTCTATTCACTCGTTCAGTCATATTAGCCTGGGGATGATACGGAGAAGTAAATTTAACTTTAATTTTCAACTTATGGCATAATTGTTAAAGGTTAGATATAAATTGGGGCCCATTATCCGACAAAATAAGCGCCATAGTACCGTGCCTAGAAATATACTGGAGCAATACTTTACACAATATCGGAGCTGTAATACTTCTAACGGGAAAAACGTCCACATATTTCGTAAAATAATCTACCATTACAAACAGGAATCGATTTTGATTTTTAGTGCAGGGTAATGGACCCATAATATCTATTCCCAACAGATCGCCTGGGTGTATCTTATACGAGGGTATCATAAGACCTGGGCGCTTTGTATTTCTACTTTTATATCGTTGACAAATTTCACATTCTTTAACATATTTCTTAACCAGGGTATACAATTGGGGATGATAATATCGAGCTCTAACTTTGGCATAGGTAGTAGTTCTACCTCTATGACCAGACATGGGATGGTCATGATATGCTTGTAGCACTCTAGGTATTAACTTAGTAGGGATCAACACCTTCACTGGCTGAAATCCTTCAGGTTTTCTATAGATTAAATCATCTCTGATTTCATACACTCTTGATGGTTCATTATTATTTAGCTTATTTCTTAATTCAATCAACTTAGGATCAGATTTTTGAGCTTCTTTGATTTCATCCATGGTAACGAAATCCAGATGTGATACAGTAAGACCTGGGTTACAGGCTATGACATTTAAATTAATAGGTCTTAAATCCTCGGGTTCTTGCGTATCAATATTTTTGGGACTAACAGAATGTAAATCAGATACGGGACATCTTGATAGGGCATCTGCTACAAGGTTTTCACTACCAGATTTATGCAAGATTTCAAAGGGCATATATTCTTGTAATTCTAGGGCCCATCTCATTAATCTGCTCTTCTTATTTTTTAGTTTAAGTAACCAACAAAGGGCACGATGATCTGATACTATAGCAAAATTCCTTCCCGCTATATTATGTCTGAATTTTCGAACGGTTTCGATAACCGCTAAAGCTTCTTGTTCTGGGGTACTATACTTTAGCTGTGCAGGGGTCAATAACTTACTAAAGTAAGCCAAGGTGACTTCTTCTTCACCCTGAATTTGACTTAACATACCCACAATGCCTGTCCCACTAGCATCCGTCGTTATTATATATTTCCCATCGGGAGTTGGTACCTGAAGCATGGCTGCGGTAGCAATTAGATATTTCAATTCCTCAAAGGCATTATGTTCTTCATCACCCCAACGCCACCTATAATATTTCCTTTTTAATTTATTCAATGGGGCTGTAAGATCAGCTAATCGAGGAATAAATCTAGTGTGATATCCACACATACCCAAAAAAGAAGAGACTTGTTTAACTGTTCTAGGTGTAGGAAAATTTATGATATCTCTGACTTTATCGGGATCTATTTGAACTCCCTGGGCACTAACTATATATCCCAATACTGAGACCTGAGTTACACCAAAATAACTTTTACTTAAGTTAAGGGTTAAGCCTGCATGTTTCAATTACGAAAATACATAGCGTAAGGCTACCAAATGATCCGACCAGGTTTGACTCGCAATAATTATGTCATCCAAATAAATTCCAACCCCGTATCTTCTGGCATATCTTAGAACTCTATTCATCAAACGCATAAAGCTGGACGGGGCATTTTTAAGTCCAAAGGGCATAACTAACCATTCATATTTACCGTCTCTAGTTACGAAAGCTGTTTTCTCAATATCTTTAGGGGCCATTTCAATTTGCCAATAACCTGATTTCAAGTCTTAACTTCGTGATATATTTGGGTTTACCCATTGAATCTATTATCTCATCAATCTTGGGAATATTGTATGGATCATTAATGGTGACTGCTATAACTGCTGTTAAATCGATACACATGCGTCTATCTCTTCCATCTCCCTTTCTGGCATCTTTTTTGTCTACCATTATTATGGGTGAAGCCCATGGGCTCTCTGAAGGGCGTATCATACCCTGTTTCAATAATTCTTGAATTTGGTTATCAATTTCTTCGTTAACAAACCGGCTATGAGAATAGGGTTGTTTACTAACTGGTATTGTTCCTGGTTTAAGTCTAATGTGATGTGTAACTAAATGGGTTCTACCTGGTTTTCCAGAAAACAAAGTATAAAACTCGTGACTTAATGATAACAGATCATTCGTTTCAGATTCCAATAATGATTCTCTCAAGTTTAATTGGTTTGCATTTATTTGTGGAATTTTGGTTAAATCCTTAACTGGAGTTGGTTGATTTGAACTTAAAGGTAGTAAAGGCAAGGTAAACCCACAATAAGAAAATGTATCATTATCATAATCAATAACTGCCTTCATATCTCTAATTAGTTCATTACCCAAAATAAGGGGATGACGTAAACCTGGTATTACATGAAATTTTAGGGAATAATGCCCATGTTCAATCCCAAATCTATCTCAAGAGTAACATGTCCCAAAGTTTCCTCCGTCAAAGTATCAGTTGTCATTTGTACAACCCTGGGCTTATATTCTATCAACGTAGATACCCCAAGGTCATAAATGAACTCTTCAGAAATAGCACTTTTATCAGCACCGGAATCGAGGAATTCCACTATATTTTTATTAGATAACAACCAGTTGGGCAGCCGCCCACCTAGAAGGGAGGGCTATTTGTGACAGATATTAAATTACATCTGGCAATGGACAGATATATAAGTTTTATTACAACTCAAAATGGGCAGATATTAAATCACATCTTTCGATGGACAGATATAATTTTTTATTACAACTTGGAATGGCCAGATATTAAATTTTCAAATCAGTGCAATTCAGCCAAACCTTTCACAAATAACTCTGCCCTTTATTTTAGTCATTCTGAATTTGTTGTACTGTCTTTTGTAACATGCATTTTTTTTTGGTGAAAGGAACTTTGAAATAAAAATTTAAATCATCTTGTGACATACTACGATATGAAACAAAATATTTATTTCAAAGGGCAGAGTTATTTGTGAAAGGTTTGGCTGAATTGCACTGATTTGAAAATTTAATATCTGGCCATTCCAAGTTGTAATAAAAAATTATATCTGTCCATCGAAAGATGTAATTTAATATCTGTCCATCGAAAGATGTAATTTAATATCTGCCCATCGAAAGATGTAATTTAATATCTGCCCATTTTGAGTTGTAATAAAACTTATATATCTGTCCATTGCCAGATGTAATTTAATACCTGTCCATTCTGAGTTGTAATATCTGTCACAAATAGCCCTCCCTTCTAGGTGGGCGGCTGCCCAACTGGTTTTTATCTAATATCTGTCCCTTTAAAGAAACTCGTGTGATAAAAAGCATTAAAAAAATATTGAACTATGTTTGCATGCGCACCAAATTCAAATATCAGTTTCATTATCTCTTCAAAAAGCGCGGATATCTTCTTAAAATAAGATTGTTACAAATTTAAAATATTCAAAAATCCACTTTCATATCCCTTTAAAACATGCGCTTCCTTATCCCTTTTCAAGGCTTTTAGAAACCTTGGGCCTCTTGCCCTCTTCCATCTGCGAGCATAGAGTGGCGCCTTCTAACTTTATTCATAATTTAAATAATTAAATTTATTTTGAATTTATAATTTTATTTAAATAACATATTATAATATTCGAAGACGAATGATATTTTATTATATAATTTATTTAAACAATAATTAAAGTTAAAAAAAAATATGGTAAAACAAATATAGTAAAACATTAGCTTAACGCCGCTGGCTGTGCGTGATAGCGGTAGTATCGAGTTTGTTTCACTAAGCCTTTGGATAACAAAATTAAACGTGATGTTACGGTATATTTAAGGCCAAATGGAAAAAATAACTTGTAAAATGCACAATTCCCACCTTTTAAAATGGAAATGAACAAAAATAACACCCTTACTTAAGGTATTTTGGTAAAGATATTATAATTTAAAGTAGGAAAGGCGAGAAAAATGATGGCGTCAGGACGATAGCTTTCCGCGGCTCTCTGGCTTATTCCACTTACTAAATTCAGTGGGTATAAAGCTAAAGGGGTGTTTTTTTCCCCATCCCAGAAAAAATGTAGGGAGCGGAGGTCGTCTTTCAGCGCGCAGTGTAGTTTCAATCTGCTTGTTTAGCCCGGCTGTGATTCGTTTTTGTTAGAGCCACGTGAAATTTCAATGCGTACAAACTTACCGTCTCGGTTTTTCGGGACGGTTTGTAGGAGGTAGGCTCCCGTAGTAATGATGGGTTATTGAAGAGTAGGAGGTTCCTTGAGTGTCGGCGCCATTCACGCTACCAGAGATATTAATGAGAGAGCGTAACCTCGGTACGTGATTCGTCACTTGGAAAGTGATGAACAGAATAGAATTCTCCTGATTCTCCTCATCCTCCTCATTCTCCTCCTCTCCCAAAACTCAATCTCTAAGAGAGAAAACTTTGCTGGGATTTTGGCACTCTCACAAATAGAAAGTGTTTCGCTACTGCGAACCACTTAATTACATATTTCGGAGAACCCGGTAGGGTTCTATGTATTGGGCTGATCATCATTTGTAATGCAATTTTGATTTCCTAAAAAATTCAGTCTCTAGCCAATCAAAACGCTCCATTTTCCCATTGAAATAACATTAAAATCGACTTTTTCGAGGACATGTCTGTTCCGGGGCATAACTTATCGAAATAATCATTTGTTACAGTTGAAACTAATTTTAAATGAAAGATTAAAGTTCGAATGTGTGCCTTTTCTAAGTTTCGTTTAAAAATATTAAGTCTAAGTATTTTAAACTTAATTCTGAAATTGACCCTTTTTTTGGTACTTAGCTGGTTTCGCGCATGGCCAAATTCGTAATGTTATTCTATGGGATTTAGTTTTTTGAAAGTGGCTTACCTTTCAGATTTATTTTCTAATACTTCCGGATATTTTTCAGACTTGGATTTTCCGTGTGGTATGAATTAAGTTTCAAGCTTTATTTTAAGACTAATTTCATAATTTTACACCGATTAGTTGGCCCACAATATATTCATGAAAACGGAGGGAACAACAAGGCGGAGAAATAGATTCGCCAAAAACCTAAGCCTAATTTGACAAATTAGGCTTAGGTTTTATATGGCTTTTTAAAATCACGAGCACGAGCGCGCGCGCTTGATTTGGAGGCTATGGGTATTGAACTCTAATGACTTAATTTCTCCTTCTTCATATTTTTGCCGTTTATAGACTGTGACCAAACTAATCGGTATAAAATTATGAAATAAGTCTTAAAATAAAGCCTGTAAAATATTTGGAAGTTTTAGAAAATAAATCTGAAAGGTAAGTCTCTTGCAAAAAATCTAAATCCCATAGAATAACATTAATTTTCAATTTCTCAGCCTTAAAAGTACTCTCCTTTTTAAAAATTAGTGAAATTCCGAACGACTTGCCATTCCGAACGGCAATAAGGAAGGTATTAACATCAAAAATAATGAAAAAATTAATTGGAATTTGGTTTAAAGGGCAATGGGGAAAATATAAAGATTTCGCTGCGGCTGTCGGAGGTATTAACATCAAAATTGCTGAAATAATTAATTTAAATTTGGTTTAAAGGGCAATAGGGAAAATATAAAGATTTCACTGCGGCTGTCGGAGGTATTAACATCAAAATTGATGAAAAATTTAATTTAAATTTGGTTTAAAGGGCAATGGGGAAAATATAATGATTTCGCTGCGGCTGTCGGAGGTATTAACATCAAAATTGATGAAAAAATTAATTTTAATTGGGTTTAAAGGGCAATGGGGAAAATGTAGAGATCTGACTGAATCAAGTAAGGCTGCCCCAGCTATTAACATCAAAAATTATGAAAAAATTTAGTTTAATTAGGTTTAAAGGGCAATGGTAAAAATGTAGAAATTTGACTAAATCAAGTGCGGCTGCCCCAGCTATTAACATCAAAAAAAATGTAAAAATTAATTTTAATTGGGATTAAAGGGCAATGGTAAAAATGTAGAGATTTGACTGAATCAAGTGCGGCTGCCCCAGCTATTAACATCAAAAATAAGGAAAAAATTAATTTTAATTGGGATTAAAGGGCAATGGTAAAAATGTAGAGATTTGACTGAATCAAGTGCGGCTGCCCCAGCTATTAACATCAAAAATAAGGAAAAAATTAATTTTAATTGGGATTAAAGGGCAATGGTAAAAATGTAGAGGTTTGACTGAATCAAGTGAGGCTGCCCCTGCTATTAACATCAAAAATAATGAAAAAATAAATTTTAATTGGGATTAAAGGGCACTGGTAAAAATGTAGAAATTTGACTGAATCAAGTGAGGCTGCCCCAGCTATTAACATCAAAAATTGTGAAAAAATTAATTTTAATTGGGTTTAAAGGGCAATGGTAAAAATGTAGAGATCTGACTGAATCAAGTGCGGCTGCCGCAGATATTAACATCAAAAATTATGAAAAAATTAATTTTAATTGGGATTAAAGGGCAATGGTAAAAATGTAGAGATTTGACTGAATCAAGTGCGGCTGCCCCAGCTATTAACATCAAAAATAATGAAAAAATTAATTTTAATTGGGATTAAAGGCCAATGGTAAAAATGTAGAGATTTGACTGAATCAAGTGAGGCTGCCCCAGCTATTAACATCAAAAATAATGAAAAAATTAATTTTAATTGGGATTAAAGGGCAATGGTAAAAATGTAGAGGTTTGACTGAATCAAGTGAGGCTGCCCCAGCTATTAACATAAAAAATAATGAAAAAATAAATTTTAATTGGGATTAAAGGGCACTGGTAAAAATGTAGAAATTTAACTGAATCAAGTGAGGCTGCCCCAGCTATTAACATCAAAAATTGTGAAAAAATTTATTTTAATTGGGTTTAAAGGGCAATGGTAAAAATGTAGAGATCTGACTGAATCAAGTGCGGCTGCCGCAGATATTAACATCAAAAATTATGAAAAAATTAATTTTAATTGGGATTAAAGGGCACTGGTAAAAATGTAGAAATTTGACTGAATCAAGTGAGGCTGCCCCAGCTATTAACATCAAAAATTGTGAAAAAATTTATTTTAATTGGGTTTAAAGGGCAATGGTAAAAATGTAGAGATCTGACTGAATCAAGTGAGGCTGCCCCAGCTATTAACATCAAAAATTGTGAAAAAAAAATAATTTTAATTGGGTTTAAAGGGCAATGGTAAAAATGTAGAGATCTGAATGAATCAAGTGAGGCTGCCGCAGTTATTAACATCAAAAATTATGAAAAAATTAATTTTAATTGGGATTAAAGGGCAATGGTAAAAATGTAGAGATTTGACTGAATCAAGTGCGGCTGCCCCAGCTATTAACATAAAAAATAATGAAAAAATTAATTTTAATTGGGATTAAAGGGCAATGGTAAAAATGTAGAGATTTGACTGAATCAAGTGCGGCTGCCCCAGCTATTAACATCAAAAATAATGAAAAAATTAATTTTAATTGGGATTAAAGGGCAATGGTAAAAATGTAGAGATTTGACTGAATCAAGTGCGGCTGCCCCAGCTATTAACATCAAAAATAATGAAAAAATTAATTTTAATTGGGATTAAAGGGCAATGGTAAAAATGTAGAGATTTGACTGAATCAAGTGCGGCTGCCCCAGCTATTAACATCAAAAATAATGATAAAATTAATTTTAATTGGGATTAAAGGGCAATGGTAAAAATGTAGAGATTTGACTGAATCAAGTGCGGCTGCCCCAGCTATTAACATCAAAAATAATGAAAAAATTAATTTTAATTGGGATTAAGGGGCACTGGTAAAAATGTAGAAATTTGACTGAATCAAGTGAGGCTGCCCGAGCTATTAACATCAAAAATTATGAAAAAGTTAATTTTAATTGGGATTAAAGGGCACTGGTAAAAATGTAGAGATTTGACTGAATCAAGTGCGGCTGCCGCAGCTATTAACATTAAAAATTATGAAAAAAATTATTTTAATTGGGATTAAAGGGCAATGGTAAAAATGTAGAGATTTGACTGAATCAAGTGCGGCTGCCCCAGCTATTAACATCAGAAATAATGAAAAAATTAATTTTAATTGGGATTAAGGGGCACTGGTAAAAATGTAGAAATTTGACTGAATCAAGTGAGGCTGCCCGAGCTATTAACATCAAAAATTATGAAAAAGTTAATTTTAATTGGGATTAAAGGGCACTGGTAAAAATGTAGAGATTTGACTGAATCAAGTGCGGCTGCCGCAGCTATTAACATTAAAAATTATGAAAAAATTTATTTTAATATAGAAGTTAACACTTTCGTGTTAGACTGAAGTGACAGATATTATATCAAAAATGTCTTTGCGAACAAAGACCCAGAAGGACATGTTATGGCCTTGAATGTCTGAAGTGACAGATATTTAATTTTCTTTTAAAACATTAAATTTAAATACAATTAAATTTTCTTTTAAAACATGAAATTTAAATACAATTAGATTTTCTTTTAAAACGAAATTTAAATATAATCACAATCTGGCACGATTTAGAGTTTCAAATTTCAAAACAACTGATTTTATTCACTCGGAAATATTTAAGAAAATACATAACAGACGATTTTCTCCCATTGACGCTTAACATTAAATTTGGCTTAATTATTTTTCAGGGATTACGTGTCAAACAAAATGTTCTATGATCTGATCTCATACCTTAATTGGATAATGTTTTCTATGGATAATGCTTTATTATAACTCCTCGACTTTAGTCGATTCAATTCGTTCATGTTAGCTTATGAATGCTTATCAAGGAATTTAAAGGGAAAAAAATTCCCCATATTTTAATTTTTAATCTAGGTTGCAAACGAACAAACCTAATCCATGGATAATGTTTTATTACAACTCCTCGACTTTAGTCGAGGCAATTCGTTCATGTTAGCTTATGAATGCTTATCAAGGAATTTAAAGGGAATAAAAATTCCCCATATTTTAATTTTTAATTTGGGTTGCAAACGAACAAACCTAATCCATGGATACTGTTTTTTTATAACTCCTAATAACTAATTAGTGGTCCCTTATGGAAATCATCATTTTAATTGTACGGTTTTAATGAGAAGAAAAATGAAAGTATTACAATTTATACCTTATCCGCTCTAAAATTCGTCGCTTTGAAATTCTCTTCCCTCGCGCGCACAATATAGCTTTGAAAGTACAAATTGTTATGGTTTGCGTCGTCTGCTAAGTTTAAAAGAAGGTGACTTTAAACGGGCTTTAAAAAAACACATTTCCCTTTATCATAAACCCATTCCATTAAACCGGCGAGTATTTTTAACGATCCGTTCAATTGCGAGTCGTGGCAATTCGGGTTAAATTAAGAAAACAAAAAGTGGACTCGCGTTATACTGAAAAATAACAGTTCAATACACGTTTTCCCTGAAAAATAATTAAGCGAAATTTTATGTTAAGCGTCAATGGGAGAAAATCGTCTGTTATGTATTTTCTTAAATATTTCCGAGTGAATAAAATCAGTTGTTTTGAAATTTGAAACTCTAAATCGTGCCAGATTGTGATTATATTTAAATTTCGTTTTAAAAGAAAATCTAATTGTATTTAAATTTAATGTTTTAAAAGAAAATTAAATATCTGTCACTTCAGACATTCAAGGCCATAACATGTCCTTCTGGGTCTTTGTTCGCAAAGACATTTTTGATATAATATTAATTTGATACCATGTAGAAAATTGTGTCGGGCTTGATTAGTTTGATACATATTTAAATTAATTATTGCACCCTGTCCCCGTCTCTGTCCAACTCCCTGCGGTCCATTCAAAGAGTTGGAGTTTCGTTTACCGAAGAAGTATTGGGTGGAGTAACCCTTCGGGAATTCTGTTGTAATGAGCTAGCTGCGCTAGTTTGGGGTGGTACATTGGGACAATTTCGACTAATGTGACCAATTTCATGACACTTAAAACAGGTAGGGGTAAAAGTAGATGACCCAGTAGGTCTAGGATAAGTTGTTCTTTGCAAAGAACTTGGTCTTCTTGGGGATGTAGGGGGAATATACCTTCCCTGGGTAACTATACCCGTAGCTTGACTAGGTAAATCAACACCACTATTTCTAGATTCCTGGATTCGTAATATTTCACTATTAAATTGGGCCATAGTTCCACAGGTATTCCTAGTTAGCAACATTTTAACCGATGGGGGTAATTTTGCTACCAACAAACGAACCAGCCTATCTTCGGTTAAAGGTTCTCGTAATGACTAATTCAATTTAACTATCTTATGTCTAAAATCCAAAAGGTCATCATTATCCTGGGCTAAAGCTCCAAAAAGGGCCATCTCTAAACAACTTTCTCTGTCATCGGATAAATATTTAACATGAAATTCAGTCATGAAATTTTGCCAGGTCAATCTACGGTTATTTTTATACATTAAATCCATAATCCATACTTGAGCTCCTTTAGTAAATACCCTGGGTAATAAAAGATGCAAGGTATCTTCCGTAAAGTTATGAAATTGTACGTATTCGCTCAACGTATACAAGAATAGCTTAGGGTCTTCATTAGGTTCCCCTGAAAAAGTTGGCATTTGGAATTGTTTACTCAAAATATAATGAGCTCCCAATTGCTGTCGGGCTTGTCCACCCGCCTGCATAGTACTAAGTATTGGTATCGAACTAAATCGAAGTTGTCATGGGAATCAAACCAGGTAACGCCACCGTTAGGGAAGACATTTGACTCCCTATTCCCAAACTAGTGGGTGTCTGTATACTTGAACCAGGAATATTAAGAGGAGGAGGTATAAAACTTCCCGACGTTCCACCAACAATATTAGCAACAATTGGGATTGAATGCAAAATAGGATCCCCCCTACCTGAGCTAACTATACTAGCATTTGGAGAAGTATTGGCTATAGAATATATTATTCCTGTCGAGGACGAAATACCGGAACTGGTTAAATTAACTGTTACTCCGCTTGAAACCGGTAAACTGATAGGGTTTCCTAAACTCAGGGATGCAGAGGACGGAGCAATTTGATGGACTACACTATTAACATCTCCCGATAATATAGGGTCGGGGTCAGTTCCTATATGTCTTATTATGACTAAAATAGCCCTTTCACGGGAACTCTGGGGTAAATTTACTTCATTTTCCTGTGGATCATTATTACTTCCCTCACTATTTGAAATTTCCATTTGTTCTGGTGGCGGAGGGTCTCTGTCAACGGAATAACAATCGTTCCTGATTAAGTGTCTTTCTATTCTGTATAATTCTATTCTGAACACCTAATGTTTGCTGCTCCAAGGCTTCTTGAGCCTGCCTTAACAATACGTGTTGTTGTTCCAATTCACAACGGTCTCTAATAATCTCTTCCCGTTCCCTAGCTAACTGTGCCTGAGTATCATCGTCTACCGTACTAGGATTAGTTGCTGTATTTATTTGGGTATGATTAGCTACAGGTTTCTCTTGAGCTGCTTGCGTCAATAACCTAAGCTCCTGTTCTGTATGCTCTAGTCTATTACTACATTTGTCATAAACCCTATTAGAAATAGCCTCAACCATCGTTCCTCGTTAAATAGTTCTCTCTCAGCATTTTGAACGGTATTTCTATCGGTTAAATCAGATAAACTTCTAAATCTTGCCCTACGTAAAGGGGTTCTACGAGGAGTTGGTGCAGGGGTATGATAATCAGTATCCTCTGGGGTCTGGTATGCAGGTGGTATTACACCAGCCTTTCGAATAGGATCAGTATGTGGATACATCCCCGAGAAAAAAACATCCATAGATCATTAATATGTAATACATAACCCCTACAAGAAGTCCCAAATCTAAATTCGACAATCCAAACATGATTAATACTAAAGGGCTTATTATCCCAAAAAAAAATTCTTAACATAAAAAATGGTGGCTTATAAAAGACTAAGGCCTAACACCTGAATTATAATTTGTAATTAGTAAAAAATTCAGAAAAAGATTAATATTAGGTTTAAAAATATAGATAACAAGTATTAAGTTAATTATTTCAAAAAAATTAATGTTTAAAAACTTTGGCTTTAGAAAAACGTGGCTTCTTGTTGATTAGGCGTCTCAAAAAGAACGATTCTAAAGCCATCAACGAGAAAAGCCCTCTCTTAAGCACGTGATAAACCAAGGAGTATTCAAGTATGGATTAGCAACTACCTAACATGTGATTCCAGTGCAAAAACCAAAAACTCGGTACCCTCTTAAAAATGGGACAACCAACCAAAAAAAAAGAATAAACTAACTACAATAAAATATACGAATGAATATCCAAAATTTATATATCCCTCCGGTTCCCCAACAGACACAAAACATAAATTATACTCAAGGTTGTTCCTCTGGGTGTTCAGTGCCAAGTATCAACAATTGAGGTGTTCCAGGTAGATGTGTCCATAAAGCACAAGGCTAATAGCCGTTGTAAAATGATATACCACTTGAAAATATTGTCCAGGATTATGTCGGCAAAAAGAGGAACGTGTTCCTCTGAAGGGAGAATTAAAGGGAATCAATGCAATGAGCGCATTTAGGCCTCCGCGAGCGTTGATGGAGGTCCGCACTTCTCAAATACAAAGAACCCCAAAAATCTCCAAAAAAAAAAGAAAAAAAAAACCGGTTGAACCGACAGCCTGAACGCACTGGTAGAAACGTAATTGTAGCACTTACTGGGATGGTAGTTCAATTGCTGTCCAAACACATGGGGTTGAACAATAGGCGTGTAAATAAGTAATGTCACCTGGAAAACAATGTTCACAGCTGATGGGGCTGCACACACCCCCGACCGAAAAAGAAAAACGGCGGCGCTGAAAAACGAATCGGCGGTATCTCCATTTGTAACTTTGTGGGTTAGTCTGAACAAAATAACTACTGGATAATCTTATAAACTTTAATTAACTTTTAAATTAGTTCCTAATTGAAATAACAATATGAATTAATCAATAATATATAACTGAGTTAACAAACAAACAGGAGTCCTGAGTTCGAATCTCTCCTTTATTCCCACTAGTTACGGTCTGCCCCCTTCTGTAGGGTTCTCTTCATTAAATAGCTCATCCTGGACACATGACATCCTAGGTGATAATGAACCTATAGGTGGCCCCCTCTATAGGAGGTTTCCTCATGGGTTGAAAGAATGATTAAGTCCCATTTGCTAGAATGCATTTCATGAACCTAGGTAAGCTCTTTGGTCTTTCATTAAATGTATAAAAAGGGGTCCCCATTACAATCGTTAGGTATAAATGCACTCTTTTAGAAGTGCGAAGCAAAGTAACTTTTTTTTTATTAATTTCTGTTTGCTTTTTGTGGATTGAAATTATGAATTAACAAGTTGGGAAACCAAAATATTACCACCCCGACAACATTGACCTAACCCTACTTTAAATAAAAGATGGACGTATGTAGAGAATTAGGATGAGTTTATGGACCAGGCTGATTTTGATTGCCAGTTTTTTATTTCCCCTCTATGTTACAGTGTATAACAATTTTCTCATTATACTCAGAGTGCTCTAAATTCCCTTGACCTTATTTTATGTCTGGTCGTAGGATGAGTATAGACAAACACAATGAAATGTTTATTTTAAAATATATAGGTGGACATCCGTATCATTAGACTGTACTGCGCAATTATCTTTTGTTAATCCATTGATTTGATTACAAGATGCTTAAAACTAAGCATAAACTTTTCGAGAACATTATGGCCAGCAATTATTCTTGGACAAACCCAAGATATTCTAGACTGAAATTTGCATTAGCCCTTCCTCGGTAGATGATTGGCAATACTTCCGGTAGTGTTTTCGTGTGAATTTCTGTTCTGACGTTCTAATAGAGGACCATTATTGATCTTTAAATCATACGTGTGATCTCAGTCATTGGAGGAATCCAAGGATAGAGCTTGTCCAAAACCGCTGACAGCCTGACATGACCTTCCTCGGTACTCCTAAAATAAAAAATATCTTAAAACGCATGAAAAAAAGACGAAATTCATTAGTATTTACACTTGAATAGATCTATTTATATATGACTGTAGGCATCTTACATGTCGAGTCTGAAAACACTCCCTGCTTTATGTCCCAATTCTTTTGGCCAGGCCGTCTCTTCTTGCAAATGGAAATGGCAACCGTGAAGTTGCTCTGTTTACTTAAAATGGTGATGACATTTTACGCTGGTTGATCTATAATGACAAGGTCTTCACGAATTTTAACTGCTGTTCAGTCCTCCTGAACCCCCAACTTATATTTAACGACAATTTAGCTTAACGAAAGTAACATAAACAAACAAAGCAAAGTCCAAAGATAATAGCAGTCAACTACATTTCTGCCTATCTCTATAATGCCAACTTCTCTAATCCAATAAAATAATCTAACTTAAATCTTTACAGCTCTCTTACTACGTCTGCTCTGCTCTCTAACGTAGTTCACAGAACATGCCTGCTTTTGATATGACTTTTTGCGAAAATGTTTTTCGGATTTATAGTGGAGAAAACTAAAGCCCATTTTTTTTATTCAAATATAGACTGTTTGTTTTTTAAACACAAGAAACCTACTATACTTCAAAGAGAGTTTTCATTACCATCGTTTTTCTTATGATTTCTAACATCCGCCTCAGCTATAAATTTTATACACCAATTCCGCTTGAACTGGTTATATTTACTCCGAGTATAATCGATCTATTAACTAGAGTATAATAGTAAAACTGTACTTAGCTTATTCAAACCATATTGAGTTTGCTGCAAGCGTAAGCTCACACTACATGTGCTTGAGTTTAGACGCGTGCTGAAATCTGAAGCTGGTATTAAACCCATAAAATTCTCTAAATTCTTAGAACACTTCTTAAATATCTTGAACATTGTTTTATATTGATTTAAACATTCAGCTATTTCATTAATAGACGATAACATAAATTCTGACTACGTCTCAACCTTGAAAAAATGTACCATCTTCCGCATAAACTGGTTCTATTTAACGGCTCTTCTTGTTAGTTTCAAGACTGGAAAATGTATAGAAAATCCTATACTTTGTACCAGCCTGGAAAAAAGGGACCATCTTCAATACAAACGGGTGCTTTTCAACTACTCTTTTATTCGTTTGCAAGATTATTTTATAATACGGCCTATTAGATTAAGTTTAACCATTTTAATTTTTTAAATAATATATAAATTAATATTGCGTTTCATTTCCCTAAACGATATCACATCATGAGGCTCATTTGCATTGACTCCAAAAATGTAGTATATAAACCGTTCGAAGTGCTTTATTAGTTGAGCGATGGGAGGAAAACCCCCTCCCTCCAATGTCTTGTTGATTCTTGATCTCTAGGCGCTTGGTAGGTAAAGCTAATTCACCCAGGTGGGGCGATGTTTGGAGAGTGGAAGGTTGATGTGGACCATATTAGTGAGGGGCGCCTCGCTAATAAGGCCCGCTGAGACGTCCCATTGCTTATAATGAGCATCGAGGTTCCACCGTAATGTGTATGGTGGAAGGCGATAATATGCAATGGGAGAAGTCCTGCTGTATATAATTGCACGCCCCTCTTAAAGGAGGTAATTCTCGTTAAACGGAATTGAATGATAAGATGGCATGATTACGTCTCTAGACTTTTGGCTCCACGAGCTAGGTCACGTAATATCCGGTTACACCGGAAGTAGTGTACGCCGGAAGAGACACACATACACAACCCCTGTAAAACCTCCCCCTGAACTACAGTTCAGTTGGGGAGGTAAAAATACGTTAACCCTGTTTCCGGTTAAGAAAAAAACGAATTATCCAAAAACCTCGTTTGTTAACGAGAAGGGGCATGCTATTTCTCTCCTTATTACTTCTATCAAGGGCCAAATATAGTTTTTAATACAACTAACAATGGACAAATATAAGTTTTACTACAACTAACAATTAATTGTAAGTTATTTCCAAATATATTATTTGTCCATGGCAAGTTGGGTTAAAAATAATATCTGTCCATTGTTAATTGTACTAAAAACTATATTTGGCCCTTGATAGGAGTAATAAGGAGAGAAATAACATGCCCCTTCTCGTTATAAAACGAGTTTTTGTTAATAATATTTGACCCTTAATATTGTCAGTCATCAAGGGAAAAGTACGTGTATGTATAGAAGTTTGTGAATAAGTTGCTAAATTTATTTTTTATAATAAAACTTGGAAGAAACGTGTGCAATCTCTCAACAATGGTAAAATAGTTCGATTTCGTCACTTTAGACAGTCGGCAGTTTTCGATCAAAAAGTATATTTCGAATTTGGTGGAACACTATCTAGAGGCGAAAGGCGTGAATAGCTACGGTCACACTAGCATTTCTTAATCGGTTTCAAACGGTTAAATCAAACCGATATTCATATCGACAGGAATCATTTTAAGCATCTTGCGTTCACACTTTAATCGATTTATCGTAGCTTCATCTATCGGTTGTATAAACCGAATCGGTATGAAACTGGTTCTCGAAGCGGTTTCGAGAAATCGAAACAAATCGATTCGAGAAAAGACGGTTTCCTGTTCACACGACTCTAGCGAAACGTTTTGAAACGGTTTAAATCGATTCCAAGGCCTAGTATGAACGCCGCTAATTAAATGGTGAAGAACTATAAGAAAACGAACACTCGGCGGTAAACGCGCGTGACTTGTGGTTTTCTGACATTACTTTAGAGGAAATATGTAAACAAGACGGTTCCCAGGGGCCCGTAATACTAATTTCACGCGCCTAACCTAACCTTATAACTTTAGAACTAAGCAATCACATAAAAAATAACCACGTACCTAAACCTAAAAATGAACCAATTATAAAGCACGTACCTCAACCTAAAAATGAACCAATTATAAAGCACGTACCTCAACCTAAAAATGAACCAAATATAAACCATTAACTATATTTAAACAATAACCTAAAATATACCATAACCTACATGTAAACCATTATCTATACTTAAACAATCACCTAAAAGAAAACGTCGGCTAAAAATAAACCATTACCTCTATCTCTAAACCATTACCTATATATAAACCATTACCTATAACTAAGCCAAAAACAATATCTAGACCATTAACTATATGTAAACCGTTGCCTATATGTAAACAATTACCTGTATCTAAACCGTTTCCTATATCTAAACCGTTTCCTATATCTAAACCAATATATATATATCTAAACTATTACCGGTATTTAAAACTAAACAATCAACTGAAAGTGCATAATTAGTCCTCCACTCCTAAATTGTCTATCGCGAATAAATAACCGCGAACATCTCATTACAAGTGTTGAAAATAGTAATAGTTTACTAGCATAAATAATTTATAGATTTAATAATTGTTATTTTTAAGTAAAACCTAAAAAGAAAAACCCAAAATCCACGACTAAATGTCATCGTGGTATAAAATTTCCTGTTTTTAAAACTTGTTCTGTAAATATTTTATAATTTTTTTTTTTCTATTGTAAATAATTTTGTCAAAAGCTTGGAATTCCCTACGTCACTCATGCAGGTGTTAAAATGGAATTGGGAAATTTTCCTTTCTATTTTCACCCGAATCCACACAATAGGAATTCCAAGCTTCGTTCCCTCAAGAAAGAGCGAATATTTTTTTTGTAACTGCACACTTTTAACTTGCTCGTCAGCAAACGAGGACGGAAAGACCCAAATGGTCAAAAATAAAGTAAAATTTAGTCGTATTCTAAAAACTTCGACTTTTCAATTAAAATATAGATAATTTGAACGCACCATAAGTGCAAGGTTCCAAATGAACCATTATAGTTAAAATTAATCAGTTTAAATAAATAATTAGGGCCATAACTCTTGTTTCAGTCCGAGAGTAGATTGGCCGGAGCTAGAAAACTTTAAAACGCTCTCCCAAAATATTACATGGTGTACGAAACCCGGGATAATCGGAAACTCGGATAAATCGGTAAAATTAAATCGGAACAATTAAAAATTAAAACGGTCGTGAAAAATGGCAGGAGACGAAATCGCGGCGGCTGCAAGCGGCAGTAATGGACAGGGACAGCAACCCCCAACCAAGTCAAACAAGGACTTGCTAAAACTAGCAAAAGCTTCCAGAAGAAGTATAAGAACAGCGGCCACAAATCGCATAAAATCGGTAGAAGCTATACTCGCTATACCGGAAACGCCATTGGAGAAACTAGAGGACTCTTTGGACGCCATAATACAAAAGGAGGATGAACTGATCATCATCGATACCAAAGTGGAGTCACTCATTGAAAACGACGCGGAGATGGAAAAAGAAATCACAGACGCCATCGCCTACAAGGAGAAAATCCTGGACCTAAAATCAGCTCTAAGCCGAAGGATTCGAAAAGCAACGGGAACGGCAGGATCATCTTACGGAGGATCTACAACCATCGTCAGCTCGGGCGGAGGTTCGTCGGGATCCAGCGGAGGAGCAACAAATCAACCGGAAGTTCGTCTACCTCAACTGACCATCCCAACATTCAACGGAACGTACGAGAAATGGACCAGCTTCTGGGGACGGTTTCAAGCGACGGTGGATACAAATCAACGGCTATCGAAGGTAGAAAAACTAATTTATTTAACGTCTTACTTAGAAGGCGACGCGCTTAAAACCGTAGAAGGCTTAACCCAAGCGGATGCTTCTTACGATAAGGCAGTTACTTTGTTAAAAAATAGATTTGAAAGATCAGATTTAAGCATTAACGTTCATATGAATAAATTATTAGAAATTCAGCCGGTCCATGATATCAAAAATTTGAAGTCCCTACGTAGCCTATTAGATACCTGCGAAATCAGTTTAAGGAGTTTAGAAGTTTTGGGGGTCGATATAAAAGATAAAGCGTCATTTGTTTGTCCAGCTATTCTAAAAAGCCTACCTAGCGAAATCAGAACGGATTATTGCATTAAACGAAAACCCGTAGCTAATAAAGGAACTTGGGACGCGTTGGAGTTAATCGAATTCATTAGAGGACAGATAGAGAGTAGGGAAATGGCGGAAATCCTTAGTGGGGAAATAGGCAAAAGTAAACCAAAAGTTTACCACGAGGAGGAAAAACCTCGAATTAAATTTAATTCAGATAGAAATAGACATAACGCCTCAGCAAGGGCATTTTCAGCTAACGTAAATTACAATCAGGGGAATCAGTACTGCGTGTTTTGTAAAAGCGAGAATCATAAGTCAATAAATTGCGCTAATCATACATTAGAAACTAAAAGGAAAATAATTCGAGAAAGTAATAGGTGTTTTGTTTGCTTCCGTTTTGGGCACGGGGTAAATAATTGCACATCAAGATTTAAAAATTGTAAGGGGTGCTCAAAAATGCACAATTACGCGGTATGCGAAAATAACGAAGTAAATTTAAAACCAAAAGATAGTAAACAAAACACGGAGGTCAAAGAAATAGTTCAAATAAATTCGGCTGCGGCCAAGATTAACAAAGGGGAAAAAATAGTCCTATTACAAACAGCGGTAGGCGTACTTAAAAATCCAAATCAGGCCCAGAAAGGCGAAAAGGTTAGATGTTTTTTGGACGGGGGGAGTGAGGCAACTTTCATAAGGAGGGAGTTGTCGCGGAATTTAAATCTTCCTATTGTTGGGGAACAAAACTTAGAAATATTTAGCTGTGGCAATGAGAAACCCCAAGAAACCAAAGCGAAATTAGTAAAATTAAGACTTGAAAATAGAAATAACTCGATCCAATTCTCAGAAATAGTGGCTATAGAACTACCATTTATTTGTTACGAGGCGATTAGCAGCGCTAGCTCTATAAAGGAAATAGAAACCATCATGAAAACTAAAGGTTTAGAATTAGCCGAAGATACGGGAGATGTAGCTAACACAAAATCAGAGTGCGATCTCTTAATCGGGGCGGACTATTATTGGGATGTAGCCATAGAAAATTTTGAAAGATTATCACCTAAATTAATGGCGCAACAAACTAAATTGGGATGGACTATTCAAGGACCTACAAACTCGGAAGTTAAGAGAGAAAATGTAAAATCAGGAAAATCGGTAAAAACGATGTTAGTCAGATTAGGTCAAAAACAAGTAAATGACACGTTGCAAACATTTTGGAATTTAGAGAGTATGGGCATTAGAGAAAAGGAAAGCTTAGATATTTCAGATGAAACCACGCTAAACACCTTTTTCAAGGACATAACATTTAGGGACGATAGATACTCTGTTAAATTCCCATGGAAAGTTAGCAAAGAAACCCTCCCCAATAATCAATCAGATGATTGGGTTAGCGGGGCTGACAGTGAAAATGAAGCTTACGAAATTTCAGTTGAAGCGGCTAAAACTATAAACAAAACGGGGATAATTGAGAAGGTACCAAAAGACCAAATAAACATTTCAAAGCCAGGAACGTATTATCTACCGCATCCCTTTGTAGTTCGAGGAAAAATGCTTTTTCAAAGTTTATGGCTTCAGAGGGAAAAGATAGGTTGGGACTCGGAAATACCAGATGACATAAAGGAACAATTTCAAATTTGGTGCTCAGAACTACCCGTATTAAACAGTTTAAACATAAACAGAAATTATTTTTGCGAAACCAATGGAGATATTAAAAACCTAGAATTACATTGCTTCTCAGATTCTAGTCTCAAAGCTTACGCAGCCGCACTTTACATACGATATGAAACTAGAGACGGAAAAATTGGAACGGCTTTAGTGGCAGCAAAAACTAGAATAGCGCCAGTCAAGGGTTCGGAAAATAGTGAAGATCAAAGTCAAACAATACCAAGACTCGAACTAATGGGATGTTTAATCGGGGCGCGTTTAACTAATTATGTTAAAGATACATTTAAAGACAAATTAGATGGTTTATTCTTTTGGACAGACTCCACTATAGCGCTAAGTTGGATAACAAGCGCGGCTAAAAGTTGGAAACCTTTTGTATCCAACAGAGTTCAGGAAATTCAAAGATTAACGGAAAAGGGGATATGGGGTCATTGTCCAGGTACAGAAAACCCATCTGATTTGCCAACTAGGGGGATAAAGGCCCAAGATTTAGTAAATAGTAAACTTTGGTGGTCAGGCCCAGAATGGCTTAGAAAATCTGAAAAATATTGGCCAAATACAATTCCCGAAACAAACTTAGAATTAGTATCACACGAAAAACGCAAACTCACACTAGGGGTTGTTATTAAAAATAAAACGGGAATTCAATACGTAATGGATTTAAATAGGCATAATTCCCTCAGTAAAACTTTGCGCGTAACAGCTTATGTATTTAGATTCATAGCTAGAAATAAAATCAAAAAGACAGGCCCAATTAGTGCAGAGGAAATGCTACACGCAGAATTGACTTGGGTTAAAGATATTCAAAAGGAAGAATACGGGGAGGAGCTGAATTCCTTAGAAAACGGGGGACAAATTTCAAAAACTTCAAAAATTGCCTCTTTAAGCCCCATATTAAAAGATGGACTTATTTGCGTAGGGGGAAGAATTGGCGATTCAAATTTAAGCTTTAACCAAAAACACCCGATTATTCTCAATAAAAATAATTTGTTGTCAAATTTATTAATGATTAAAAGCCACGAACAAGTAATGCATAGCGGGATCAATGATACCATAACGCAAAACAGAGAAAGGTTTTGGATTCCCTCTAGTAGACAATTAGCTCGAAAAATTATTAACGATTGCATAAAATGTAGAAAATCAAGAGTGAAACCGGCGGATAGGCCCACTGCATCATTGCCACAGGATAGAATAGGAGAGTCCCCACCCTTTTCAATAATGGGCATAGATTTTGCGGGACCCCTATTTGTAAAGGACGGTAAGGCCAATAATACAAACAAAAAATCATATATTTGCCTAGCAACATGCGCGGTAACCCGTGCAATACATTTAGAGTTGGTACCATCGCTTAGTACAGACGAATTTATCATGGCTTTAAGGAGAATAATTTCACGTAGAGGCTTACCATCCGTAATATATAGCGACAATGCTCAAACCTTCAAAAAGGCAAATAAGGATTTAAACAATATCTGGACAAATTTAAAGGAAAATGACTTAAAAGAATTTTTTGGAAATCAGGGCATAGTCTGGAAGTTTATAGTTGAAAGGGCGGCTTGGCACGGTGGATGGTGGGAACGACTTGTTCGTTCCACCAAAACATCATTAAGAAAAACACTGGGTCAAGCCAGTTTAACTTATACAGAATTAGAAACCGCGCTTTTAGAAGTAGAGGCATTAATCAACAGTAGGCCGATAACTTACATTTATAACGATTCAAATGAACCTACCCCCCTTTCGCCCGCTGAGTTTCTAATTGGACAGAGAATTACTTCGTTGCCACCTTCAAAATTTAAAAATGAATTTGTACCAACTACACGAGTTGAAATGACGAAACGGTTAAAATACCGTGAAAATATATTAGAAAAAACATGGAAAAGGTGGCGACACGAATATGTTATGGAGTTAAGATCTGCGCACCATTCAAAACTACCAAAAAACTATGTTAAATTTAAAATTGGCGATGTAGTATTGATTTATGAAGATAAATTACCACGCCATATGTGGAAAATAGGTTTAATTAGCGAAGTTATTGATGGTCGCGATGGACAAAATAGAATGTGTATAATTAAAACTAAAAACGGAAATTTAATAAAAAGAGCTGTACAACATTTATGTAATTTAGAAATTAACTAGACTAGCGCACTTAAACAAACCTGGTAATACTTTCAGTATTACCGGGGGAGTGTTGAAAATAGTAATAGTTTACTAGCATAAATAATTTATAGATTTAATAATTGTTATTTTTAAGTAAAACCTAAAAAGAAAAACCCAAAATCCACGACTAAATGTCATCGTGGTATAAAATTTCCTGTTTTTAAAACTTGTTCTGTAAATATTTTATAATTTTTTTTTTTCTATTGTAAATAATTTTGTCAAAAGCTTGGAATTCCCTACGTCACTCATGCAGGTGTTAAAATGGAATTGGGAAATTTTCCTTTCTATTTTCACCCGAATCCACACAATAGGAATTCCAAGCTTCGTTCCCTCAAGAAAGAGCGAATATTTTTTTTGGAACTGCACACTTTTAACTTGCTCGTCAGCAAACGAGGACGGAAAGACCCAAATGGTCAAAAATAAAGTAAAATTTAGTCGTATTCTAAAAACTTCGACTTTTCAATTAAAATATAGATAATTTGAACGCACCATAAGTGCAAGGTTCCAAATGAACCATTATAGTTAAAATTAATCAGTTTAAATAAATAATTAGGGCCATAACTCTTGTTTCAGTCCGAGAGTAGATTGGCCGGAGCTAGAAAACTTTAAAACGCTCTCCCAAAATATTACAACAAGTCCTAAACCTAAAAATGAACCAATTATAAAGCACGTACCTCAACCTAAAAATGAACCAAATATAAACCATTAACTATATTTAAACAATAACCTAAAATATACCATAACCTAAATGTAAACCATTATCTATACTTAAACAATCACTTAAAAGAAAACGTCGGCTAAAAATAAACCATTACCTCTATCTCTAAACCATTACCTATATATAAACCATTACCATTTAGCAACTTATTCACAAACTTCTATACATACACGTACTTTTCCCTTGATGACTGACAATATTAAGGGTCAAATATTATTAACAAAAACTCGTTTTATAACGAGAAGGGGCATGTTATTTCTCTCCTTATTACTCCTATCAAGGGCCAAATATAGTTTTTAGTACAATTAACAATGGACAGATATTATTTTTAACCCAACTTGCCATGGACAAATAATATATTTGGAAATAACTTACAATTAATTGTTAGTTGTAGTAAAACTTATATTTGTCCATTGTTAGTTGTATTAAAAACTATATTTGGCCCTTGATAGAAGTAATAAGGAGAGAAATAGCATGCCCCTTCTCGTTAACAAACGAGGTTTTTGGATAATTCGTTTTTTTCTTAACCCGAAACAGGGTTAACGTATTTTTACCTCCCCAACTGAACTGTAGTTCAGGGGGAGGTTTTACAGGGGTTGTGTATGTGTGTCTCTTCCGGCGTACACTACTTCCGGTGTAACCGGATATTACGTGACCTAGCTCGTGGAGCCAAAAGTCTAGAGACGTAATCATGCCATCTTATCATTCAAATCCGTTTAACGAGAATTACCTCCTTTAAGAGGGGCGTGCAATTATATACAGCAGGACTTCTCCCATTGCATATTATCGCCTTCCACCATACACATTACGGTGGAACCTCGATGCTCATTATAAGCAATGGGACGTCTCAGCGGGCCTTATTAGCGAGGCGCCCCTCACTAATATGGTCCACATCAACCTTCCACTCTCCAAACATCGCCCCACCTGGGTGAATTAGCTTTACCTACCAAGCGCCTAGAGATCAAGAATCAACAAGACATTGGAGGGAGGGGGTTTTCCTCCCATCGCTCAACTAATAAAGCACTTCGAACGGTTTATATACTACATTTTTGGAGTCAATGCAAATGAGCCTCATGATGTGATATCGTTTAGGGAAATGAAACGCAATATTAATTTATATATTATCTAAAAAATTAAAATGGTTAAACTTAATCTAATAGGCCGTATTATAAAATAATCTTGCAAACGAATAAAAGAGTAGTTGAAAAGCACCCGTTTGTATTGAAGATGGTCCCTTTTTTCCAGGCTGGTACAAAGTATAGGATTTTCTATACATTTTCCAGTCTTGAAACTAACAAGAAGAGCCGTTAAATAGAACCAGTTTATGCGGAAGATGGTACATTTTTTCAAGGTTGAGACGTAGTCAGAATTTATGTTATCGTCTATTAATGAAATAGCTGAATGTTTAAATCAATATAAAACAATGTTCAAGATATTTAAGAAGTGTTCTAAGAATTTAGAGACTTTTATGGGTTTAATACCAGCTTCAGATTTCAGCACGCGTCTAAACTCAAGCACATGTAGTGTGAGCTTACGCTTGCAGCAAACTCAATATGGTTTGAATAAGCTAAGTAGAGTTTTACTATTATACTCTAGTTAATAGATCGATTATACTCGGAGTAAATATAACCAGTTCAAGCGGAATTGGTGTATAAAATTTATAGCTGAGGCGGATGTTAGAAATCATAAGAAAAACGATGGTAATGAAAACTCTCTTTGAAGTATAGTAGGTTTCTTGTGTTTAAAAAACAAACAGTCTATATTTGAATAAAAAAAATGGGCTTTAGTTTTCTCCACTATAAATCCGAAAAACATTTTCGCAAAAAGTCATATCAAAAGCAGGCAAGCCAAAAACAATATCTAGACCATTAACTATATGTAAACCGTTGCCTATATGTAAACAATTACCTGTATCTAAACCGTTTCCTATATCTAAACCAATATATATATCTAAACTATTACCGGTATTTAAAACTAAACAATCAACTGAAAGTGCATAATTAGTCCTTTACTCCTAAATTGTCTATCGCGAATAAATAACCGCGAACATCTCATTACAAGTCCTTTCGTAAAATATCACATATTATTAGCACTCCTCTCAAACAGGCTCTTTGGCGTAAAGTTTATCCAATGAGTGGGTACAGAAACTCATATCATACACTTCAGTATGGGTCGCTGAACTTAGCTTATAATTCCATACAGAGTTAGAAATTTTATCGGACTACGCTTACTTCCGTCCCTGCTCTTAGATCAAGATTCCTCTGCTTGCCTCCTACGCCTTAGATAAGAATAATAACAAAATGTAAAAGTTATACAGGGTGTTTCTGAAAGGTCTGGAAAAAATGAAGGGGGTTTTTCGTGGGGTCAGACTCAGTGAAAAAGGTTTATGAACCTTTAGTCTCACGCGCTGCGTTGCGTAGTTATGAGCCCTTGAAAATAGTCCTCAAAAATACGAAAAACAACCGAAAGGTGTAGGTAAGGTTGTGCCTTTGAACATTATTGTTTTTCAATTTAATTGTGCATAAGCTAATTATCGAGAGATAAGTGAAACAAGGTGTTTATTAACTAAAAAACGTTGATACACAGTTGAGCCCGTCTAATAAATGATTGTCTAACTCGTTTGAAGATCCCTGGTGTGTTGCGTATGGTTTCGCAGGCATCAATAATCCTTTGACGTAGATCTTTCACGTTACGCGCTTCACTAACATAAACTAAGTCCTTAAGGTGGCCCCAAAGAAAGAAATCACAAGTGTTTAGGTCCGGAGATCTGGCTGGCCACGCAACCGATCCGCCACGACCAATCCACCTCAAAGCGAATGTTTCATAAAGGAAGGCCCTAACTAGGAGAGAAAAATGAGGTGGTGCACCGTCGTGCATAAACCACATGTCTCGTATCCAGGCCAATGGTACGTCTTCAAGAAGCTCGAAAAGATTGTATTGAAGAAAAAGGAGATATGCCTCACCATTAAGCCTTGGCTACAAAAAGAATGGTCCAATTAAATGGTCACCAAAAATTCCGCAGCAGACGTTTAAGCTGAATTGAACTTGGTGAGCCCTAACACTTGTAGCGGGGGGTTTTGTTGCGCCCACTGATGCCTGTTGTGCATGTTCAATATGCCATCACGGAAAAAATTGGCCTTATCCGTAACTAAAAGGTTTTGGGGTAAGTTGATGTCTTGATGTTGAGCGATAAACCACTGACAAGACATCAACTTACCCCAAAACCTTTTAGTTACGGATGAGGCCAATTTTTCCCGTGATGGCATATTGAACATGCACAAGGGGCATTCTTGGACAGTTCAACCAACGCTATGAACCCCACCCCTGTCGAAAACCCTCATATTTTGTTTCTAGGGTTTTTTGGGCCGAAAGTTTTATAGCGATCGGTCAAGCCGTTTTTGAGATACAGCATTGGTCATTTTAGAGACCAATTATTATTTTTCAAAAAAAGTTTTATTTAGTATTTCTGGCATAGTAATGTTGATTGGCTTAGTAATTTACTTCGGCAAAGCATGCATTATTCTTAATTTGTCATCGGCTTTTATCTGATAACCTTTGCCATTTGATAGGGTTGTTGGAGTAACGATCTTAAATAGCACATTTTCCATAGGTATCCAACAGTTATCTATTTTTCGAGGCCAATGGTAATAGTCCGACAACCCAGACGGACGCATAAACTTTATAAAAAAGTCTGCAAACTCATTCGATTCATCTTCAATAATACCGATGTATAAACGGTTTTTGTAAATACATGAAACAAAATCCCCTACACTGCGTTTTTCTGACTCTTCTAAACTGTTTTTTTCGGGATCCAAACTAGATACTTTGACCGTTTTTAGGTTGTGATCCACAGACAAAGGTGCAACCACAACTTCGTTGACGGTTTTAGGGACAAACTTATGAAAACGTTGCGTACCTTTTATAGTAATGGCTTTAGAAAATCTTTCTTTCAAAAGCTCGGAGTTTTCGGACACTTCTTCGTTTGCAACGTAAATAAATTCTATGTTTTCAAATGCTGTCAAACAGAAGTTGTACATGTCCATGGGAGTTAATATTTGCCCAGATACGGGCCTTTGAAGACTTGTTTTCGCGGTTTTTCTTTTTACAGTTCCCCCTATTCCATCACAAGGGCCTTTCCCATGTGAAGTGGCGAAAAAATGCCACTCTGCCTCCAAACCAAAGTCTATTTTGTGGTGGCAAAGATTTGAGAAATTGTACTTGTTTTTGTACTGCCCTGCACAACCATCCGTAAAATATATTAGCTTCTTTACTTCAGGAGAGTGATATTTTATTTCTGGTACCAATTTTGAGACAAAGGTGTAGACAGTAGCGGTTGAATGTACTCTGGTGTCGCTAATTATGCAGAAACTCTGGTGCTCAAGTTTTCCATTTTCAACTAAAGTATAATAGATGACGAATGGGTGCACTGTAGCCTGTATATTGTCCCAGTGGAAGCTCTGAACTTCATCTTGAATAACGAAAGAATAATTTTCTGCAAAATCACCAAGTACTATTACATCCCCAAGTAAAAGAGTGTCTTTCAGTGTCTTTAAGTATTGAGCTTGCGATTTTGCGGTATAGTGATGTCTAGTTAATTCAAGAAATTTGGTAGCCATGTTGTTAAGAAAATCATCACAACTTTCATTCACCGTGACTAGTTTTGTGCTATCAGTGGCCACCCATTGCATGAATTTAATATCGTCATAGTCTTCGAGTAACTCCTTCAAATATTCATTTTCAAGTATTCCTTGTTTTCCAGGACAATCTTTACAGACTCTCATCATGTAGTTTCTGTTATTAATATCGCAAACTGTTAGTGTCCTAAAATCTGAATCGGTTTTCATGAGGCAAGATGAAGGGAAAGCAGCTATCATCAATTTAACATTTTGGTGATAGGTACATACACATACCGAATGCGTACCTTTGGGACCCGCTAATATGCACCATGGTGGTCGAAGTGAACAAAATGTTGAAAATCCAATTGAGGCATTACCGCTTTCTTTGAATTTCTGATATAATTCTTTCAAGTTTAGAAGAAGTCTTTTTTGACGATGTTCTTTTTCACCTGTACTAGGATTTCTAACCGATACAAACTCTTTCTGACCCGGAGTCATGCGACTGTTATCATCATTTTCATAATATCTGTGATTTTAGTTTTAACTTCTTCGGAAAGTACTCGTCCTTTTGAAAGTTTTTCTGGTAGAGAAAGAATTCCCTTTTCAGCTTTAAGCTGTCTGCTGCGTTTGACCATATATTGAGTTGCTCCAAATTCTTTAATCGTACGGTGGATACCAAATGGTGATAGCGTCAGAATTTGAAGTTTTTCACCGTAAGATGTGTTGGGATTGTTAAACTTATTTATTAGTTCGCCTAAAATATTCTCGTACAGTTTGTGTTCTTTCACAAGTGACCTAACATCATCATTTAGATCATCATCTTCCAGATCTACATTTAGAGATTGTTCAAGTTTTCGTTTAAGGGATTCTTTTCCAGAATTTAGTTTCTTCTTAGCCAGGTTAACCTTATGATATTCCGAGAGCCCTTCTGTTTATAAAAATATATTACATTTAGAGAACATTTTCCTGATGCAGCCTTAAACCACTGTTCTGTACTATAGAAACTGGGTTTTTAACGCTGCCAAGTAGATAGTTTAAAAATTAAACTCTTGTTTTAATTGGCGATTCATGCAGATGTCGAAATGCTTCATTGACAGCAAGCAAGGCTATTTCTTTGTTACCTTGGCTTTCAGACTCCGAAGAATGTTGACTGAAACCTTCGCTTTTCTGAGTTTAAGTCTCAGAAAAAGTGTCAGAGGTTTCTAATATGTCCATTGATGATTGAGTCTCATTTTCAGATGGCACTGAAGCAACGCTCTTAACTTTTCTTTGAACCACCATTTGACACTCGACACATAGCTTATCTCCTACGACAACTTCAATACCCAAATCGTTCAACCGTTTGTACAAGTCCAAGGAGATTAATCTTAGCGATTTTCGTCGTTCAGATAAGTCATGAATGTTGAAAGGATTCACACACTTGATTTGCCGTTGAGAATGCCTTTTCATATGTTCTTCGTTGTGGTGGTGGCATATGTTTCTAATTTTGCTTATTGGTATAGATGTTATGCAGCTTAACGTTACTTTATCGTCTTCAGATAGTTTAGTGATTATACCCACTTTCTGAGTTAAATTATTTAAATGACAGGCACTATTTGCCGTCCAAAAGAGCAATTACGATCCATTTTTAAAATGAGTCTTTGCTCGGGCTACCTAACTTCAATTAGCAGACGACCACAATTCAGACAAAGAGTGCTGAAAATATTATTATTATTATTATTTTTTTTTTTTTTTAATGCGGGCTTAATTTCAAAAATCGATATCTCGGGAACTAAACATACTGCAATGGGATTTTGAGCGATTCGTATGCAATAGAGGGCGAGGATTTCGAAAATGACCAAATTTTTGACTTATAATTTTAGTGAAAGGCCAAAATCAAAGGTCAAAAATTTTGAAAACTGATAATGTTTTAAATATTATCCGGATTAACAATTAAACGTAATATTCTTTTTTGGCCCTAAAAAGTCTTTAAAATAAGCTCTTACACGTTAGTTTACGACAAATATAAGCTGAGATAAAATTAAAAGTGTTTTAGGGGTGGTGGTCATTTTCTCTAAAATGATCAAAGCTGTATCTCAAAAACGGCTGGCCCGATCACTTTAAAACTTTCGGAATCGTCTTCTATGGCCCAAAAACCCTAGAAACAAAATATGAGGGTTTTCGACAGGGGTGGGGTCCAAAAATTCAATTTTTTTGGTTGATCTGTGCGAGAATTACCCACAACAGGCATCAGTGGGCGCAACAAAACCCCCACGCTACAAGTGTTAGGGCTCACCAAGCTCAATTCAGCTTAAACGTCTGGTGCGGAATTGTTGGTAACCATTCTTTTTGTAGCCAAGGCTTAATGGTGAGGCATATCTCCGATTTCTTCAAGACAATCTGTTCGAGCTTCTTGAAGACGTACCATTGGCCTTGAGACGAGACATTTGGTATGCGCACGACGGTGCACCACCTTATTTTTCTCTCCTATTTAGGGACTTCCTTAATGAAACATTCCCTTTGAGGTGGATTGGTCGTGGCGGAACGGTTGCGTGGCCAGCCAGATCTCCGGACCTAAACCCTTGTGATTTCTTTCTTTGGGGCCACCTTAAGGACTTAGTTTATGTGAGTGAAGTGCGTGACGTGAAAGATCTACGTCAAAGGATTATTGATGCCTGCGAAACCATACGCAACACACCAGGGATCTTCGAACGAGTTAGAAAATCATTAGACGGGCTCAAGTGTGTATTAACGCTGACGGAATGCATTTCGAACAATTTTTGTAAATACTTCTGATTCCGATTATTAACCAATTGATAATTATGGTAATTAATAATGGTTTCTTGTAAAATTCCCTTTTCAACACCCGAAACACACGCAATAAACCACACTTTGAGTTCAAGTACTTCTGACCAAAGTCAATGATTGCACACTCCTAAACATGTTGATACGCTTTTCTTAGTTAATAAACACCTTGTTCCACTTATCTCTCGATAATTAGCTTATGCACAATTAAATTGAAAACAATAATGGTCAAGGCACAATCTTACGTACACCTTTCGGTCGTTTTTCGTATTTTTGAGGACTATTTTCAAGGGCTCATAACTACGCAACGCAGCGCGTGAGACTAAAGGTTCATAAACCTTTTTCACTCAGTATGATCCCACGAAAAACCCCCTTCATTTTTTCCAGACCTTTCAGAAACACCCTGTATTTATGCCGGGAGTGGTGGCGTACTTCTGTAAACTGGCGTATCAGTGGCAAAGTCTGGGTATTGTCATAAGAAAAATATTTACTATAAGTAAGACTCGTCCATAGGCGCAATATAAACGGCATTTACCATACACTCAAAATGTTGAATTTGTATATACCGTAAATTATCGCTATAAACCAAATCATTACTTATAAGTATAATTAAATTGTTTTAATAAAATCGTTATGGATCTCCAAGTAATTAACGTGATGATTAAAAGTAATTTTAATACGTATCAAATAACGCTGAAGTATAGATGTCACTATCGTATAGAAAGTTCATTTACAGTCTTATGGTGGAGGCTGCTTCATATAGTTTATTATGTATTTCAGAACGATGTTTATGTAGACCTTCTCATTCAAAGGCTTTTATATAACACGTTCATTTTTCAGATATTTCGCAAACTAACTAAGTTAAATTAACACTTGCTTTGGATCATTCTAACGTCATTTATCTCCGCAACTCTCGTGTGCTGGGTCTAGCGTAGACTCCGACCCCGCCGATTACCTTTTCAATATTTTCGACGCCGCCGCCGATCACGGCTATAAACGCCGCAGCTCATAACTTACGCTGTCCCCGGGGAAAAACTCGGAGCGCGGATCGCCGCCGAAAGCAGGAAAAAAACACGGCCACGGCGGCGTCACGCCGCCCCCGGGGTTTTTTTTCGCGCCGTACTTACGTGCGCCTCTGCCGCCGCATCGGGGCGCTCGAGTTTCTCAGCCCCATTAGAGCGGTTTTCCCCCTTTTTCCGGTGGTACCTAAATCTCTCACACGGGGGTATATGCGTAGATGGTAAATGCCGTTTATATTGCGCCTATGGGCGAGTCTTACTTATGGTAATTATTTCTCTTATGTTTACTCCCATTTCGCCCAAAGTACTTCGCGCAATTGCCATTTGTTAAACTTCAAATAGTTTCTTTCCACCTAGTTTAATTCTGAAGTGCCTTCGATCTCAGTTTACCTGAAACATAACAAGAGGGACGGGCTAGTTCGAGAGATCAACTATTCTAATCTAGAATTGCTTGTAATATAGCAAGAGGGACGGCTAGTTCGAATGATCAACTGACTTAACAAAACCTTACTTATAATATAACTAGAGTGACGGGCTAGTTCGAGTGATTAACTAACCGAACCCTACTTATGATATAACAAGAGGTACGGTATAGTCCGAGTGATTCACAAACCTAACCTAACCTAAAATATTACAAGGAGGTAAACAGAAGTGATTGGAGGAATGAACCATATAATACTCTTTCTAGACTCCTTAAAATTCTCAACTGCAATCAAATTTTATTATACAAGGTTTTAGTATAATATATTTATGTATTTTTATATGTATAAAGCGATTTAATTATTCTTGGGGCGAGATGGGAAAATATAATTATATTTTGAAAGATAAAAATATTTTTAAATTACCGAATAATAACTAAAGCGAATTGACGATTTACATTTGCATTTCTATTTTAAGAAATTTTCAAATCAGGGTAATTTCAAACTGCCTCCTAATCTAACCTAACCTAACGCCCAATTTACGTATTTTTGGGCAAAATGGGAATTGGCCGAAAAGTCTAAGATAAAATTTATATATATAAAACACCGATTGTGCGAAATGGGGATTGGGCTAAATGGGAACAAACCGTTGCGAATGAACACTGCGCAAATAAACACTGCGCAAAAGGAAATGCGCTTATGGGAACTGCGCAATTGGGGCCTTATCTAAATTATGTGGTATTTTTATTTCTTCCATTACAGTCAGCGCAGTATTTAATAAAGTCCGATTAATTCGTTTCGCCACCCCATTCATCGCTGTTGAATATACATTCGTGGGGGTTTTGTTCGCCCACTGATGCCTGTTGTGCATGTTCAATATGCCATCACGGGAAAAATTGGCCTCATCCGTAACTAAAAGGTTTTGGGGCAAGTTGATGTCTCGATGTTGAGCGATAAACCACTGACAAGACATCAACTTACCCCAAAACCTTTTAGTTACGGATGAGGCCAATTTTTTCCGTGATGGCATATTGAACATGCACAACAGGCATCAGTGGGCGCAACAAAACCCCCACGCTACAAGTGTTAGGGCTCACCAAGTTCAATTCAGCTTAAACGTCTGGTGCGGAATTGTTGGTGACCATTTAATTGGAACATTCTTTTTGCAGCCAAGGCTTAATGGTAAGGCATATCTCCGATTTCTTCAAGACAATCTGTTCGAGCTTCTTGAATACGTACCATTGGCCTTGAGACGAGACATGTGGTTTATTCACGACGGTGCACCACCTCATTTTTCTCTCCTAGTTAGGGCCTTCCTTAATGAAACATTCCCTTTGAGGTGGATTGGTCGTGGCGGAACGGTTGCGTGGCAAGCCAGATCTCCGGACCTAAACCCTTGTGATTTCTTTCTTTGGGGCCACCTTAAGGACTTAGTTTATGTTAGTGAAGTGCGTGATGTGGAAGATCTACGTCAAAGGATTATTGATGCCTGCGAAACCATACGCAACACACCAAGGATCTTCGAACAAGTTAGACAATCATTTATTAGACGGGCTCAAGTGTGTATCAACGCTGACGGAATGCATTTCGAACAATTTTTGTAAATACTTCTGATTCCGATTATTAAACAATTGATAATTATGGTAATTAATAATGGTTTCTTGTAAAATTCCCTTTTCAACACCCGAAACACACGTAATAAACCACACTTTTAGTTCAAGTACTTCTGACCAAAGTTAATCATTGCACACTCCTAAACATGTTGATACGCTTTTTTTAGTTAATAAACACCTTGTTTCACTTATCTCTCGATAATTAGCTTATGCACAATTAAATTGAAAAACAATAATGGTCAAAGGCACAATCTTACCTACACCTTTCAGTCGTTTTTCGTATTTTTGAGGACTATTTTCAAGGGCTCATAACTACGCAACGCAGCGCGTGAGACTAAAGGTTCATAAACCTTTTTCACTCAGTCTGACCCCACGAAAAACCCCCTTCATTTTTTCCAGACCTTTCAGAAACACCCTGTATAATTTTCCGAATGTAATTTAGCCATTTGTTCTGCCGCAATTTACGAACATCCATCCGCCATCTTATATTTAATTTCAATACCACGCTTTTTATCAGATTAGTCCATTTCGGTGTTCACTGCACTTCCGGGCACTAGGCCGGGTTTAAATTTCGTCACCATTAAAACCTTTCCGTAGTCTTTCACAAATATGCATAATATAACCACGCTACGCTACCACATGTTCAGATTATTAAATAAAACAAACATTTACTTAGTTATTTATTAATTTAAGTTAAATTAAATTAAAATCCATAGCATAACATTAAGCATCTTAGCTATACCAAAGTTGAGGGGAGAGTGAGTGAAAGTGTCAAAACTACTGCAGACGATACCTCTAGAATCTGGTTACATGACCCCCTATTAACTAAAGTTTTATCTCTTTAGGTCAAAGATCAAGGTTACATTATCTACAGTCTGGGCAGGCTGAAATTTTACGGTAATAGTATATAGGATGTTTCTGGGCGTATGTGAGAGACTTTTCTAATCGAACACTGACTTAAGACGCCATTTTCGTCCAAGTATTGGATTGTGAAATTTAGCTTTCCTTGCGGAAGTCTTTCCGAGCTCTAATCGTGTCCATTTCTTTTTAAAGCGCTTGCGACGGATTTATTAATAAATTCTCGTTCGCTATCAGTGATCCGAAATAATGTTTTGTCTTTCTCACATTTTTCTTTTAGGTTCTTAATAAGTCGTAAAAATCGAAGCTGTTACGCGAAATATGTGATGAATGCTCCAGTTTAAACAAGGGTCTGGAGATTGTATCGCGATTCCTGAACAGACACTTCTCGTGACTTTGTACTAATTTCAAATTCGTGCTTTTCAGCATCTGAGCCGGCTACTTTCAACTCAGGCCAAAATGCCTCGGGTTTGAAATATCATCCTAGTCCGTTAAACCACAAGTTACTCTGTGACAATGCGTCTGCGGCCTCTAGTCCGCGTAGTTTTCTATCCCTTTGCAAAACTGTCAGCTTCTGGTTCGCTCTTTTCTAGCATTTTGAAAACCCGTTTAGATACAAATGACTTATAATTTGTTGTATTTCTCTTGATTTAATGGAGGGCGTTAGTGGAATCCTTTCAATAATATATAAAATCTTCGTCCACTTGGTATAACGGTGATACTCGCGACGTTAAAATTGCTCCTACCACTGTCCCAAACAGTAGAAACGTAACCTTTTAATGGGCGAGACCTGAGTCTTTGATGTTACAGATTTAATTCTAATGGTTACAGTTACGGTTACATAGCGAACATAGATCACCGAACCATAAGCTGCCTCTCTTGCATCGGAGTGGCATTTCAACGATACCTTCATTCTTTTCATTTATGTAGTAATAACGGTGAATCGCGATCTTTCCAATTAGGCATATTTCAGACTTCCATTTTTGTCAATTATACTCAATTTAAACTGGTAAGTTTTCGTCCCATTATAACCCTTTTGCCAAAGAGAGTAGGAAATCCTAAGGGATCGAAAAGCCTCGCTGACGCTTGGCTTGTAATACACCAATCACGATACTTGGTGACGTAATAAGAAACTGTAGCATATTCTCGACTTTCAATGTAAAACGTCGGCAACGTTATCCCAAGACAGTCCTAACACCTTCAAATCTGACTGGGATTGAAGACCATTTTCTCATCACTAAGTTTCTTTTTTCATCCATAGCTGTTTCAATGCCTTTGAATTCGTTTGCCATTTTCGTAATTGCAGCCGGGCCGTTAACAAAAAGGAATCGGCTTCTTTTGACCTTTTCACGCTAAATCTTCGTTCTCCGAGCGTCATTGCAGGTCATCTACATAAAGATCTTTAAGATTTCAATAGTTTCTGGAAACTCGTCGAAGTATTTGTGAACATGATATTGGATAATTTTGACAAGATAAAATAAATTGCTTGATAGCCCAAATGATACTCGAAAAAAAATATATATATTTTTATCTTCCAACGTTGGTCTTGTATATCTTTTTCGATCCAAAGGAAACGTACAAAATTTCGATATTTTTCCACCAGTTCTATTTGTAAGAACGCTTGCTTCCCGTCTGAAATAAACGCTTCTTTATGACACCAAATTGGATAAATAAATCAAATAAATCCGTCTGAAATAAACGCTTCTTTATGACACCAAATTGGATAAATAAATCAAATAAATCCGGAATCAGGTTGGCTCCCGTTTGCAGACGGTCATTCAACGATGGTTTAACGTGACAATTCTCAACTTCGATGTGGTTCTGTCTCTTTAAACAACAAGTTTGTGGTAGGTAGAACATAGTAGTATCCGACTCATTCTTATCTACAAAGTCTACTTCAACTCAATTAAACCATTTTCCAAGTATTCATTGAGGATCCTTGTACACTCCGTAAAAAGCAAGTTTTCTCGTTCCAATCCTTTTAGTCTATGATAAGTGACCTTATAATTGTCAACCAGATCTTTGGCCAGATTTTCTTCCCTTGTAGACAAACTTGGTACCTCACGCTTTATTAAAATGATCCAAGGCTTCTCTATCCGGCGCCTTCTCAATCGTCTCCATAATACCCATGCTCCTCCATCGAAGCGGGTGATTTAGGCGCCGCCGATTGGGCACTGTCCGAATACGGCGCGCCTTCATCGTTCAGGTGAAGACATATTTAGGTGCCGCCGAGTGAATGAGAAAACTTTGATACATGGGCGAGCCAGATTTCTTATTTTTTACTATATTTTCACTTCCCTCATATTTTCTCCTAAAATTTCAAGATAATACCTATTTTATGTAGTTTCTGATCATTGTTGGAAGCTGTTTGATATATTACCTAAGCCTTTGCCGGATATATAGCTCTCCTAAAATGTAAGCGGCGTAATCTATATGTGGGTTATAAAGGAAGCGAGCCCTGAATGTGCGAGCGTATGTGCGGATTAGATCACAATGGCACGAAGTCGTAATCGACGACTATGCCCGTGCGGCATATATTTATATTGTGACTATAAAGGAAGTGAGGCCCGTAAGTCCGAGCCTGGGTTCGGGTTAGATCTCAGCGGACCGATGTCGTAATAAATGACTAAGATATTTAAGGATAGATAAGCTCCTAAAATGCATGCGCCATAGAGTGAATATAATCTATTTTAATATTTTTGAAATTAAATTATGGTTAATGGGATACTATGAGCTAAAATGGGAACATGTTTTGATATTATTTCGGAATCACCATGCCCAAAAAAGGTATTCGGGAATTTTCAAACAATTGTTGGATATGTTTTTGGTATTTAAAATATTTTCTAAAGTTTGGTTAAGTTTGAATGTGTAAGTAAAGTATAAATTCCAAGAATCAAATGAAACCAACGGCTTCTGCCGTAGTGCTTTGTAACTGACGTGTTGTTAAACAGTTTTGCAATGAATGTAACTTTGGTTAAAAAGTACGGTTTTAGAGGAACTACTCCGTTTTACGTTACAATCACACCTAGGCTTGAAACTCATTTGAAAACTAGGACGTATTTTATCTTCTTTTCGTGGGTTCAGGCGTCATTTTAATTGTAACGATTATCTAGTTCGCGAACAATTTAAATTAAATGAGCCATATATTAGATTAACTTTTTTTTATTTTTTGACATCGTTCCGTTTTAATAAATACCTATCCAACGGTCGCTTACTTAATAAAAAAGCCAAAACATTTACGGCGCCTGCATGCAAGATTTTTACATATAAATCTGAAAATTCAAAATATTCAAACATTTAAAAAAAATTATAAAATCTTTGTCGGAGAAAAATGACGTCACCGTGTTCACCACCCCATTTTCTACCAGAAACGATAAATACTTTTAAAAATCAAAGGGGTCCAAAATTTCTAAATTGCCCGAATGTATACTTCACTTACATTTAAACTTTAGAATTTAAAATAAACATCAAAAAGTGTCTAACAATTGTGAAAAATTCTTGAATACGATTGTTATGGTGATTTAAAAATTAATTTTAAAAGCTGTTCTGTTTTTATCTCGTAGTTTCCATTTAGTAAATTTTATCTATCAAATACCCTTAAAAGGCCGCCGTAAAATTGTTACATAGTGAATATTTATAAAAATTAGAAACTCGCTTTATAAAGTAAAATTTTGGCGATTTAAAAATACTTAGTTCCTATAAACAATATTTTTTGAATATGTTTTGGTCTATAGTGCTCATTTTACCTAACCACTAAATGATTATAAATCAGATCTTTGTTCTATTTGACACAATCATTCGCTCGCAAAAATGACTGATCAAATATTGATTAAAAATATTTGATCAGGAATTTTGCAGATCAAATCATGATTAGACTATATTGGACTTTATCGAATCATTGTTAAAATATTGCACACGTGGAACTAGTTTGATCAAATTCCAAACAAGCCATGATCACCTTCATATCAAACTTCGATTAATTCCTATCAAGCTTCTTTGAAATACTTTTCTAATTTAAATCAAATTCCTATCAAGGCATGATCAGCTTAATATAAAACTTTTATTAACATCTTACGACGCTTCTTTGAAAATGCTTCGAAGCCTCGATCAAATTCTGATCGTGACAGACACAATCAAATTCTCATCGAGCCACGAAAAAATTCCTCTCAAATTCCGATCGCTCGGATCGAGCCACAATCAAATTCCGATCCAACCACGTTTTTTATCCATTAAATCTGGAACTTGCAGCTTGAAAAATCAAGAAGTTGATTTATCTTTCTGTCGGGTTTGAGTGAGGCAGAGACAGCGTGAGAGTTAACCTGCCCACCGTGCATCTTGAGTCAGAGACTCACGAAGATTCTATTAACAAATTCCCCATACAATGCTATTTGGTCCATCATGTTGTTCAATTTCTAATCAGAAAATAGGTAAATTTCCGATCAAACGAAAATAGATAAGTAAAATTAAAGAGCAATGCTATTCAGATGATAATATAAAAATGTTATCAAATACTGATCAAATGATGCAAGATTAAGTGATAACATATGCAGATCAAATACATTATATCAAGTGGAAGTTTATCAATTTATGACGAAATGGTATTAAATTAAATATAACTAGATCAAGACTGCTTCTATAATATTTGATTCACCTCTTACTGATCAAAAGGTTATCCAATATGATCAAATAATGCTTAAAGTGATCCAAAAAAGACCATATTGTACCAAATAATGATAATCAAATTGAGTTATAGATATTTATATTCTAGTATTCAACTTGTATTCCACGAAACGACCCGCTATGGATAATCTCGATGAAATTTAATTAAGATTACAAAGGTTGAAATAACTATAAAAAAACCTTTAACGAAAACTAAACGAAATTGAAACGTAGTCGTAAATTTAATAAGTTCCAACGAAAAAGACTCATTTAAATGAAATATTAACGTGATTTTATGAATATTTTAAGGGGCTGTATAATGAAATTTAAAAACATTTTATTATAAATTGTTGTACTACAAATTGCATTTTAATATTAAAATTTATCAGAAAATCATATTTAATCATGCATTTCGAAAGTATATCATGTTTAAAAGGATAACAGACTTCAACAAATTATTATGAAAGATTTAGAATGCTATTAATTGCGTTAAAACGTGTCAAAACTAACGAAAGGTTTTGCTGTAATTTTTAGGTTATTGTGAATAGATCTCGCTTAGCTTGCATCCTTTATGAAGAAATTTTAGACTTCTAAATTCTAGTGAAAAGATAGTTGCTGAGGCCTTTATAATACCGTATAGAAATAGCTCGTGGACAAAAATTGAAAACACTCTCGCGTGCTGTTTCGAAAAACCATCTTTTTCGGTTTAGGCGCCATTTCACTCATTGACATCGGTAATTGACTGAAAAAAAATAAAAACTTCGAGCCTACTTTTGTCCGGCATTTCAGTTCTCTCCGTAAAAGAGCCAATAGCTCTTCAACACCTTAATTTCATATTTTTCGTTTCTTCTTCTAAACTCAAAGTTAATATCTATTGGTAACAAGTCAAAAATATAATGGAAAAAAAGGAAGGTCCCATATGACTTCTGTTTAACTCCTCGTGCGTCTAGTACTCCAATTTCCACCTTACAACTAGCCCTGCGGTATGTACTTCTATCTTCTACTCAGAGGCTGTAGGCTCAACAGTTCATTTGTACGCGAATTGATGACGATATATCCTCCGAATCTAGATTACAAAATTTCCATGCTACTTGATAGTTTTTCTCTTCTAATATGAAACCGGTTACGACCTTCAGGGCCGAGCCTCCAAGACAGCACTTTAGATAATTGGATTTTTCCATCACTTTGTCATATAGTTTAATCAAAAGTTCTTCTTTGCGACGATATACCTCGATCTTCTTAATAATTATAGTTTCCAAAAAATCATCTATCAATTCCCGTACCACCTCTGGCTTAATCTAATGTTTTATTAGCTTCTCCGCCATATTGATCTCGATCTCTACATCCTGATTATTTCTTATTTCTGAAACTCAACAGCTACCTTTATAAAGGACCGTGTGACTTGCAGACGTCTAATTCAAATAAAGGTTCCCTTTTGACTTATTTCCGAATGATAAGGAACGAAAACTCGACTGGCTTAAACTTTTAAAATAAATATAATATCAGCGATATAATTTCCAACTCGAACAGGAAAGATATTTAAACATCCGATCCCTTTTATTAACAAGAGAAAAATTAACTCGATTAATTCATTATTACTTTAAACAATAACATAATTTTTTCGACCTTTCAAACCCGATTGTCTAAAATTATCTTTACAACAACGTTATCATTATCCTTCTTTAATTTAAAAACACGCCAGCTGGCGTCGCATGGTACATAAACCTGGGTATATCACATTAACCCCAATGATATAAGGCTGTGAGATTTACAAATTTTTTTGGTAAAATGGACTTTGAAACAGACAAACTGATTATTTTCTAATAAAAATCGGCGGGAAATTCAAATTACGAATTGTGTTTTTATTAAAAACTAACTGACATACTGTATGGTTCTTATCACTAAACACAGTAGTTTTCAAAGAGATTCTCGAACTTTATGATATCAGTTTACGAGACGAGTACGCTATTCAGGCTAAATTTTTATTTTATGTATCATCGAATGAATTTTTATTCATTTTTACTTCCCCGACTGAACAAGAGATAAGGCGCGCTCACTGCGATATAGATATGATTTTATGGCGCGCATACATGGACTTTGTAAATGATTTTTTTCCCGTTTCGGCTGAATATTGTGAATAAGAAAAATGTACTATCTTAAGACTAATAGAAGGTTTCATGATATAATATATAAGTATCATTAAAACATTGAGCTATCTTTAGCAGAACTAAATGGCACAAAAGTATTAAGGCTGTTAACTGTAATTGTGAAGTTCCAGAAAAATAAGCACGTGAAAATGCATAACTCGCGAGTAGATAATGATTTGTAGTTGAAAACCACTTCTCTCGCGCGAAACAATTAACCAATTCTGACACGTTTTGGCGCGTTTCGAGCTCATGCGCTAATATTACTTCTATAAGCGCGCGAAAATGTGTATACGTGCGTGCCTTTAAGCTGTAGGAACATAAATTTTGAAAGTGCGCATGTGCAGATCGAGCCAGCGTAGTCAGAATCTTGTTTTTAATTTCACACGGAAACTTGTTTCCAGTGAAATTAATGAAAACGACCCAAAAATCTAGGTCATAACGCCTTCCAAGGCCGAGGTGTCCTCTCGCCTCTGCCTTTGCCTCTTGCTTCGGTAAAAAGCGCCAACGTGTCGATGAAAAATGCCTTGCCAATACGAGCGGGCGGTCTGGGAACAAGAACGCTAGAGATAGACGGCGTTGCTCAGCTACTACGCGAGAGATATAAACCTTACGCCGAGCTCTCCTTGGCGCCAAAGAGCCTGATTGAAAGGAGTGCTAATGAAATGCGATTTTATACGAGAGGATTTGTAATGAAATATTCTCGATTATTTAATCGCGAGAGGCAATTTATAAGTGGATGAGTAAATATACACTTTCAGATGATTGTTTAGTTTTAAATGCATGTAATGGTTTAGATGCAGTTAACGGTTTAGATACAGGTAACGGTGTATTTTTAGCTGACATTTTCTTTTAGGTGATTGATAAAGTATAGATTATGGTTTAGATGTAGGTTATGATTTATTTTTGGGTCATGTTTTCTTTTAGGTTATTGTTAAGATATAGTTAATGGTTTATAGTTGGCTCATGTTTAGTTTTAGTTTTTTTTTGTTTATAGGTAGTACGTGGTTTATCTTTTTTTATGTGATTGCTTAATTTTAGTTAATTGTTTAGTTGTAAAGTTATAAGGTTAGGTCAGGTTGCGAAATAGCATAAGACATTAGTCGCAAGAAATTAGAATTACGGGCCACTGCTGACCGTCTTGTTTATTACAGCGAACAAGAGGAGCACAGCAAGGTCCGGGGAAAACTTGTCCCCGATCCGAAGCAGTATATTATCTCGACACAGCTAATTGTGGCCTCTTTCACCTCCTCGGAACTCCGAAACCGTTAAGGTTACAAACACAAATCATACATGACTGTAATGGGTCCGGCGAGGGGACCAACATATCCCAAATTCATGACCCTACGATAATTAGGAGTAATGATTTGACAGTTGACCTCCACCCTGGAATTTGCTATTTTGTCGGACCTGCCGAGTTCAACTTGATTTAATGTATTAAAAAAATATGTATTTTATTACTTTGCCTTTGAATAACGAGTGACCATCTACCCTAGAGCCAATCTATTCGTGGTATTAGCTTACAAAATATATTAGATGTTCAGAGTAATCTCTTAAAGTGAGGACAAATATCGAAATTCTGTTAAATTCGAGTTTTTGCAATTCTCGGAGATATAACTAAAGTTTATATATTCATATTGAGCAGTACATTCTTTTATAACCTTACCTTTAAAATCTCAACATTTCTAATCAAATAAAAGCTTCTCACTAATGGTTTTATATCTCTCTTACAATCTCATCTTCTGGTTTGGTCTATCGAACTTCACTGGCCACGCCGCCTTTCGATATTACTTTTAACGGAAATGATTCTTGGCTTTATATTGAAGAAAACTGAAACCAATTTTTTTTTCGTTGATTTGTTTTTTCCAGCATCAGATTTTTTATTCAAAATTGTTATAGATTGTTGGTTTTTTTAACAATAATTTAGCCTTGTCCAGCTTTTTAATATGCTTGCATGTTTTTAACCGTAAGGTTTTTGGTCAGATCTATATTTAATTGATGAATTTGTCCACTTTTTACTTTACCTACCGTGATTAAAAAGTGGAACTTCTTAATAAATTAGATTATACTCGATGTAATTATAACCAGTACAAGGGGAATTGATGTATTCAATTTAAAGCTGAGGCGGATTGATACATAATGTCAAACCTCATAATAAAAACGATAGCCGTGAAAACTATCCTTGAACAGAAGTATAGTAGGTTTCCTGTGTTAAAAAAAACAACAACCTATAACAATTTGAATAAAAAATCTGATGTTGGAAAAAACAAATCAACGAAAAGAAAAATTGGTTTCAGTTTTCTTCAATATAAAGCCAAGAAACATTTCCGTTAAAAGTAATATCAAAGTTCGTTAGACCAAACCATGAGATGAGATTGTAAGAGAGATATAAAGACTTAAGTGAGAAGCTTTTATTTGATTATAAATGTTGAGATTTTAATAATAGGTTATAAAAGAATGTACTGCTCATATCTGCTATTTAACTTTTATATAAATGATGTTATTAAAACCTGTCTTTTAAGTTTTGTATCCTTCATGTTTTGGTAATTTTGGCATCCTCCATGTCTATCTTTGTTTGACATCCTTCATGTCTTTTTTAATATTGGCATCATAAGTTGGTGGTGGGTAATTCCGTCCACTTTGGTTTAAAAATGTGAATCTTTAGTTTGGGTTCCTCAAATTAAACGTAAATGGACATATTTTAGCCACTGATAAACAACCCAACAGAAAATAAATATTTCAAGGTCATAAGACAAAGTTCGGTTAAGATATCACTATAATTAACCAAGTACCAATTAACTTCCTTTAAATTTATGAAGTTTTCTATAGGTCCGGAAATAAGGATTAAAAACAATTTAATTATTTATCGAAGATTAGAAAAAACTACCCACAGAGGCCAATTCCGTCCACTCGAAACAACGTTGAATTTAAAGCTACCTTAAATACCTTATTAACGTGAAATTACGAGCTTGAAAATCATTGACGATTGACAATTCAATAATTTCCAGGCAGATCCGCTTTTTTCCGCAGTCTTTTAGTGCTGTAAATATTTTAATGCGAATTCAGTATAGTTAAACATATTATTAAACATTTTGGCTCCGTGTACAAACACTGAATTTAAATTTTCTTGTGGTTTTAACAGTCGATATTTTTATTGTGTCGCATATCCTAACATTCTATCAACATGCAGCTCAAATTCATTATGCAAATTACAATAAAGTGATTTATTTATAAAAATTTGTGTCGCATAACTTTTATAATATTTGTTTATATTTAAGGTGTAATTGAGAAACGTTTACCATTTTTCTCTAGTTGAAGAGCGGCTGGATAATTCTGAGATACATTTCCCACTAAAACAAATTGTCTCTTTTTTGCGTACTTTTTCCTGTTTATTTTTATTTTATTTTTTTACTATTTAAGCGTGGGAAATTTTTAAAAACGGTTGCATATTCGGTTATTGTTCACGGTTTTGCAGCGACGTTTCATTTCAGTCCACACAAGGAAGCTACTCGCTCAAAACGCAACTACTTCATTCTCCCAATGCCAACTTTTACTATCTCCTTGGTCGTCACCCGTGGGCTTAGAGCCTTAGCCGGTAAAAATAAATTAAACCAAAACTTGTTTTATTTCGCACTTAAAAAAGTGTATATATAGCAAGAATTTTAAACCCGTGAAGGGAGAGAAATTAGAAGCCACAGTCTAAGAAATTAGTAAGTTATAGTTATAGAAATTAAAATGAATAAAATTTGTACAAAAAATGCCGTATAAATTCGGTCTATCGAAACTTAAAATTATGTTGTAGTCATTCTATAGTAGGATTAATTCAACCTTAGTAACTCCACCACGATAGATGTAAAACGTTACCCTTTGCAAGGGTGAATTTTACTATAGAATGACTACAACAAATAATAATTGTAAGTTCCGTTAGGCCAAATAATACGTCATTTTCTGCATAATTTTTAAGCTATAAATTTCTATTATTGAATGGCAAATTTCTTTTACCGGTAATTTTTAATTTCTGTCCGTTTACGGGTTTGAAATTCTTACCTATGTAATATTTTGAAGTGCGATGAAAAAACGTTATTGAATAATTTGTTCATGCTTTTTGAAAGAGTATGCCACTACTCTCAGCTTCAATGCATCATTTCGGAAAAAAAGGGAAAAAGTACGAAAAAAAAAGAGACCGTTTGTTTTAGTGGGAAATGTATCTCAGAATTATCCAGCCGCTTCTTCAACTAGAGAAAAATGGTAAACGTTTCTTAACCACACCCTAAATATAAACAAATATTATTATCACCTAGATATGTCACCAGGCGTTCTACGATAAAACCTCCTGTAACTGGCTCTTGTCTCTGATTGGACCCTTGTCAATCGTCAAAAATACCAATTCATAGCCATGCCTAAGTTTAAAATAATTAATTTTAATCGAAATATTTTTTAAAAAAAATTAAAACATTCTTTAGAATATGTTTAATTTAAGGATTAAAATGGGTATGAAATTTTCACCTAATTATCGACATTTAGCTATGGTTGACGTAATGACTAATCTAATCATTTGTGGGATTTATTTCTACATATTGTGATTTTACGATTTGTTATTTCGTCTTATAAGTTTCTCATTTTGAATTCTATTTTTAGTGATCGTATTATGCCTCGAAGACACTGACGACAACGTTGAAGAGATATTATCGACCCTTCTACAGTTTCGTAAAGATTATACTCGCGCGCACGTTATTCTAATCCCTTGGACGATATCGGTACACAATCTCTTTGCTTCGGAGGAATTCGTAACGTTGGTCAAAACCACATCTAACATTTTTCTGATACTAAGTACTGAATCTAAGACCGAAAATAAAACCAATTATCGAGCAGCCGTCAACAACAAAATCAAATCGGATTCGTCCAATATATGGGATCAATTATTAAATTCGCAAGGGATTGCACCAACGATTTACAACATGATCAAATTTCAACGTTTTTACGACTCCACCTCCATGTTAATCTCACGCTTAACCAGCAGCGGTAGTTCTTTCGAATTTAAAACAACATTTAGCGACGGTCAGTTTGAAACAGTAAGACGTATGGCGAAAATTGTCGTTTTACGAGCCAGTGTACTGTCTTTAAGGAAATCTAAAAACAACTCTAATGAGATATTAAAGTATAATATAATTGCTGAGCCCGTTGAGACATCAACGTCAAGGATGAAATTGAGAAAATTAATACCATGGACAGATTTGCGACAAAAATTCTGTTGCGTTAAGATTAAGAAACTTGCGTTGTTGGAAAGTGAAATCAATTGTACTCGGAATGAAAAACAAACAGGTGAGATTAAAATGGGCTCCCCACAAATTACGGAATTTATGATTAGTTTCTCAAAAAATTCAGTAATATTCAAGCGGCCTCCTTCTGGTGTAAATTACGGAATACTTAGGGACTCACTTCATTGTCACCAGCAGCATGTCCTCTTATACACTAGAAAGATGATTTACTCGTGGTAATACCGACAATGGCGCATTTTGTAATTTTCCCCAAGTTCGCTTAGAGTTATCCCGCCATATGAAATTATAGTATTTATATAAGCACAAAAGAGACGTTTTTACAAGAGAATTGGCGTAGGTAGAGTTCTAAATCGGCAATTTACGGTATACGTTTGAAATATACCGTGATTTTGAAATTAATATAATTTTTTTTATTTTGCTTTAAGAGTGATAAAATTACTAAAAGAGGTCAAAGTTAAACCTATAATTGTCGATAAGTACTTCTTGATAGTTTTTCGTGCTTGGTGTCATTAACGACATGTTAGTGTAACTTTTCATATCTGAGTCACACTGTTCTATCAACGCAAACATAAATGTTCAATGGTATCGTGAAAACACGGATTCCATACGATTCGGTGCTTTTTAGTCAGAATTTTTTTTTGAAACGTTGGAAAGACGAATTCCGCATTAAAAATCAAAGAAATTCAATTAAAAATCCTATTGTAAATAACAAAAATATATACAGTAATTTTAGAACTCTAGGCCTGGCGTCAATTATTGAGCCCTCGTAATATCTAACCATGAGCCCCAACTCATATAAATATCAAAATTCCGAACTTCTTCCTTAATGAATCATTACATTTTCCCACAGGATGGGCCATCTCATCGCATTCGAATAAAATGACTGTAATCATTTTTCTCTTCGTTGGAATTTTCTTCACGTTAGCTTTAATTGCGTGCATAAGGTGAGACTGTTCATCTAATTTGATGAATAATTGCCACATCATTAAACCAATTATCGTACGTTGTCTGATCTTTAATATTAGTAGTTCGAGTAACATTTATTGATTTTAATAAGATCTAATTAAAATCGAATACACCGTTTGATTAAAAATTATCAATTTAACTACTATATTCGAAGATCAAACAAATGAATATTTTAATAGTTTTTATCCCGAAAACGTTCTTATTTTCGAAAATTATACTAGTTATGCTTTCAATTCTTTGCTTGAAGTAAATTAAACTTAAAACAAGAAATTTGGTTTTACTCTTAATTACTTTCTTCGAATTGTAGATTTTGTTTTAATTTACTTTCATTTTACATAAATTCTAAGAAATATGAATTTCGTACGGGGGAGGTTTAGGTGCTTCACTAAACTAGAAATCCGTCCATTCAACATGTTCTTCTATCACCGTTAAGCGATAGAATGTTATTGTTAATTATATTTAAAAGTGTGCGTACTTAAAACAGTTTAGGGCTCTATTAACAATGATATTTTTGATAAAATTAAAATTAGGGTACGGAATTTTAAATAAATTTATTACTAATTTAACGATTAATTACGATTGACCGTATCATTATTGTTAATTTTGAACGATTTATCATTTTATAATTTATCGTTAAATAAAATTTCCTTAAAAAACCACACTGTTTTAACCTTTTATCCATTGGAAGATTGAATGAAAATTATATGTATCGGCATGAGTGAATATACTCCCTATAAGTTACTAATGCCTAATTGAATTAATGTATTCAACATTTTCTTCTAAGTCTGGCACGCCAAGGGAGAGGGTGAATATGTAAAGTATGACTAAAGAGCCGCCGTCTTGTGGCGAAGAATATTTTTTTGTTCGTCTGCTTAAAGATTTAGGATTCGCCAGATCCTCGTTTTTAATAATATTTATATCACAACCAAAGATGTAGGCGCCCACTGCCTATTAAACGTATCGTTTAATTTAAGTGATGGTTTTGGTTTAAGTATTTTGTGTAGAAAAAATTGTGAAAATAATTTTCGCCCTTAAAGGGCGTCCCGCGTTACTCGGGACATCTTTATTTTTATTACTTCGTCTATCCGGTATTGCTCGTCTCTCAATCCTTGTTCACGATCTAAAACTGCGAACGAGCGATGATTTCTATCACTGCGGAGACATATTTCCGCGAACCTTATTTAGTATTGAACGTCGATTTAACAAAGCTAACGCTGGCTTGCACGATAGGCTTATCTTCGGTTTAAGGTCTAATATCGTGATTATGTATTTTTCTTAAGGTAAGTAAATGTCTACCGAACCTGACGGTAAATTATAATGAACAAAGAAAAATAAGTACTGAAGATATAAAGGTGAAACTTACTTTAAATAAAATTTAGTTTCTCCATCTATGGCGAGAGATTTGGTCAGTTATTATAGATGTACCTGTAAACAGTTTGAAATTCCAACCTCCCTCTTAGGAAGAAAGGAAAAAACTAAAGCTCCTCATAGGCCCGAAAACTATGTACTGAAAAATACGTTTTATTGGCTCCTAGCAACTTCCGAAGATTTACTGGATATACGTCAGAAGCAATAGTAGTTTCACCACTCTTTCGCCATGGTTCAAGTGTACCTGACAGAGGGGGGAAGGCAGAAAATGTTATTTCATCAAATTGTATTACCTTCGTAACTTGTAGGGAGTATATAATTCATTCATGGTATCGGGAAATTTCGCTCCTAATCAGCTATTTGATAAATCTTGGTTTTTTCTCAACTACGTTTTATGTAGCGATCCTAGTTGCGGATAAATATTTAATTAAAAATACCGAAAATAACTAATACATAGTGGCGTCTAAAAATTTGGACCAATATCTCATATTTCCATTATAAGTTATTTAAGAATAAGTTACATGACGCGTACTAAGAGCAAGTGGTGTAGTTACTAAAATTTTGCTATAATTGTGAATAAATTAGTAGCGACAATTCTCTAAATCCAAGTATAAACCCATGTCATCAATCCCCAAATTATCAATAGAAAAATTCGACGGAGACCTATATAGATGGACAATTTGTTGGTCTCAATTTGAAGCGAGAGCTCTAGATACAGTAGGAAAGATTATCTATTTGAAGTCTTATCTTGAAGGCACATCGGCTAATACCCTATTCAACCGAGCTTTAATCAGATTTAACAGAGGTTTGCTGAAATGAGAATACTAAGTTAACTTCGTTTAAATCTGATTAGATTGGCTAATTATGACGGTATAACGCAATCGTTGGATTAGCTACTATTCCGCAATTTAGATGCTTAAAGATCGTTTTGGAAGAAACGCTGTTTTACTACTGGCACCCATCAACTAATTAACTAATCTGGCCGCTGTAGAGAAATCTTCCAACTTGGCCACTCTGAGAAAAATTTTCGAAACGAAGTGAAAGTAAAATTTTTGGCCGCCCTGCTTGGGGCTACGCAAGAGAAAGACGGATTGTAACTTTAAGGACAATTGATATTAGGGAAACTTCCGTACGACCTAACGCTCGAGTACACCAGTAAACAAGAAGCTAAAATCGATAAAGGATTACAATTCAATATACGCGATCTTTTGAACTTTTTACGGGACGAAATTATGAGTCCAATTATTTAAAGTCAACGATCGAGTCTTCCTCGAGCGATAAAAGTAGTCATTTTGAGCCTACGACCTATTTCAACATATATATTATACTTGTTTCAAAATTAGATATCGGGAAAACTCTAGAAATTCTTCCGAAAGGCGAAGCCCGAAATACTCTCACGTCAAACCCGGAATTTCGTGCGCTGTGCATTGAGCGTCTTGGTCAAGTGCGTCAGACATTTGGCTCGAAATCGCAGTGAAGAAATTCATTGTAATTTTTGCGAAACAGGAAACCACGCAACGTTCTGCGAATGGAGTAAATCTGCAACCAACAATATTAAATCGCAAGACAATAGCGTTTCAATTAATAACATCGGCCAAAACCAGGTATGGAATGTAGGAATTTAATTTAAAACTGCACGTGCTTAGGAGGACTTAGGAGAAAGAGGTAGCGCTGACGTACGCTTGAACTCAGGGATACTTCGTTACGGAAGACCTTTCTAGTTGACTGAGTTTCCCAATAATAGGATGGGAAGAAGTGGAGCTAAGAAGATTTACTGAAGACCCCGAATATATAATTTTTGGAAAAGTAAAACTCTCATTAAAAAGTTTGGTCATTGACAATGTTATAGAAATTGTAGCGTTTCAATCTAGCTCTATAAACTAGAGCAAATGGGTGTTGAGTCTTGCCGATGACCGTCCCGCAAGGTTTGAAGAGAGAGACAAGAAGCTAGAAATCCTAATAGGCTAAGATTACTTTTGGCGGGTAATTTACGAAAAATTAAACGATTAACTGGCAATCATTGAAACAATCAACAGTTATGATGAAAATGGCCTGACACAGGATTCAAGAATTTACAAGTCGAATTGATTTACTGTCTCATTGATTAATATTTCGCAACGAAAATTAGAAGAGGGTGAAGAAAAAAACTGTAAAATACTCTTCTTAAGGTATTTTTTGAATTAGAATCCTTCGGAATTAGGGAAGTCGACGAAAATAAATCAAAATTTAACGAAATATTAGTGACCGAGTTCCAGTAAAACATTAACTTCGAAAACCAAAGATACACCGTTAAGATGCCTTAGAAACATCCTAAAACAGAACTATCTAATAATTACGGAAATGCTAGCAGATGTTTTAACGGGTTTTCGAAGGCGTTTTAGCGTTGAGTTTGAACTATTTATGGCATGCAACACAATTTTCAAGAATATTTGAAAGGTATAATAGAAGTATCAGAGGAAAAAAGGGCCGAGGAACCAGAGAGTTTATTATTTCCCTCATCAGTTGGACGTAAAAGAAGAAAGGAGTAACTACGAATCGTTTTAGATGCCTCGTTCCACGAAAGAGGGTAGCACTTCTTGAATCAATCTTTACACTAGGGTCATTCCATGGGAAATCGACCAGTTATGACACCATGGGTCAGCCGATTTTAATGAAACTTTCAACATATATTTAGAGACCCAAAATAATAGGTCATCCAAAGTATTGCAAATATTTTTATTAGATCGACTTTTAAAGCGATTTGAAAAAAAGCCTGATTTCGCTTCTCGCCGTTGCCCTTTTCGGTAGCTTTCAGAAAGGTTTTAATATTTACATTTTGAATTATAATCTACACACTCGCAAATTTAATGCCTTATATCATAAGTAACATAATAGACATAAGTATGCCATTAAGGATCTCTTCCGTACAAAATATTTACTAAGAGCTTGTTCTACACGAAACTTAAAATAATTGGACTCAAAAGCTCTGGTCTAGTCTCATATTTAGTCTTTGGAAAGCTCTCGCCAAATTTTTAAAAAATTTATGTGACGTCAACTTCCGCAAATAATACGAGATCTCCAGAGCCCCACATTATCAGCTGTCGCTATTTGAGCCTTCGTATTTTCCGCGTTTTAAATGATTAAAAGGCAAATTTTAATCGGATAATAAACTCAGGTATCAATCGAAAAGGCTGGAAGACGTAAAGGAATTTAAAAAAATGGTAGGAAATAAAAAAAAGTCAAAATGGGACATTCCATCGCCTTTAAAGAAGCCTGTACCTAGATTAGAAAGTTTAGGACTTGGCCTAACTGAATCCAAAAAGATCATTCAGGTAAGACCATAGAGCATATAATTTTTTAATTAACGCAGTTTTAATTATGATTTAATCGTAGGATGTAAAAGAAGTTGGTATAGCAGTACTAAAAGATGTCACCGAGGATGTAATTATTTCACCAACAAATGTCTCTAAAGGAAATGAGGTAAAAATACAAATATAAAGAAACATAAAATTCTTAGGAATCATTATGGTAATTGTGTTTTTTTTTTGGTAGGAGAGTGAAAATGAAGTAATTATTGATCAATTGGAAGTGACAAAAGTAAGGGAGAACTTCTCTAGTTCCATAGGTGCTCCATTCAGAAGATTAATTAATCAGTTCAAGACCCTAGAAGTAATTGAAAAGAAAACTTCGAGTAACGAGGTACGGATTTCTTATTTGTGTTTTCAACGAGGGTTTGTGTCTAATGTAATGAATTTTTTCAGTATTTATTGGAAGTAACGAGAAAGGGGTCTTACGAAATAGTTTGTAATGGCGAGCCTTTCAAGTGTTCTCTCAATTCCGACGGAACATTCAAACTAATCTTTATATTCAGAGGAGTCAAAAAAGAGTTTTCAGTGTTGGAAAACTCAGATTTTAACTACATCTGTACTGGAAACATTGAAGGATTTGGCAAATGAGAAGTTACTTTTTTGCGCTGGTCTGGGCACTGATTCATCTACCATAGTTTCTCAGCTTCCACATCATCCTAAAAAGCTAAAAAAGTTCGAATTTCCGTTCAACTATCTTATCTTGACTACTTGTCAAGGGTGGGCTGTCAGAGCTGAAAGTGAAAATCGTAACGTGTGCAAAGATTGCAAATATTTGGAAAGATATTTGAGAGTCTGTTTGAAACGAAGAAATTCAGCCTTGAAATCGCCAGCCCGCAATAAAAGATGCCATCCCTCATCTACATGCCCAACTAAGTTTCTATCTCCGACTAGTTTAAAGAAGAAGAGGAAATTAACTGTTTACAGATTTGACAATTTAAAACTAAAAGCTGCCAAGATTGAAGCTAAATTAAAATAAATGCGAATGACTCTTGGAGAAAAACAACATAAAGAAATGAAAGATGTTCCGCAGGTAGTTAATACACAGTTTACACAAGAATTGGAAGATGGGTTAAGCTACACTGACGGAGAAGAAAAATGTTCAGAAACAGTCAGGGAAACCCAGAAAAGACTAAGAGAAGCTTGGGATATGGATTGTAACTTGCACTTGCAGAAAGAGAAAGAAGAATTTCTTCACGATCAATCGAATAACTGTTTGTCACTTTTTTCTTGTCATTTCCAAAAGGTTAAAATTTACCTAATATTTTTTTTGAAATTCTTTAGCCATTGGCTGCCGTGGAAATCGCTGGAGTGTTATCACATACCGCATTTGTGAGTGGTATTTTTAACATAAATTTGAAGCCCATTCCTAATAAATTTCAGAATTTCTTGATCTTTGTTGAACTAAAATCCTTTTCTTTGAAGCATTGGCTGTGGCTTGTAGAAGTAAAGCTGCTTATGAAGCTCTTCTCAGTTTCAAAATTTTAAATTTACCTTCGTGGCGGTCGATTCAAAGGAAAACCTCGAAGAATTTAGATGAACCTGGAATTAATCACGATTATATTAGGGAACAAAAGGAGACGTATGAAATGTTTTCAAAGGAGCAGGAGTCACTGGGTCTACCAAAACCAGTATCCGATGGTGTGCTAATATTTGACGAAGTCAAGGTAGCTGGCAAGATTGTCTGGAATAGCAAGAACCATAAGCTGATTGGGCTCTCTATGTCACCAGACGAATACGCTTACTTGGATGACTTGTAAAGGGAAATTAATGAAGATAAAGAAATCTGCAAAGCTAACTACATGCTGCAATTTTTGTGGAGGGACCTTTCATCAAATTACGACATAATTGGGCCATATTTTGCATTGCCAACAACTGCAGATGCTCATGTCACTTTTGGATGTCTCTTTCAAGTTCTTAAAGCCTTCCAAAGTCACGGATTCAACGTGTCTGGTTTAGTGTGTGACGGAGCTTCTGCAAATCTGTCCGTCATAAAGCAGTGTGTTGGTTTCGAAGGGACTTTCAGTTTTGAAAAGAAGAACAATGAAATTGATATCAGCATTAGCGCAAGTTTCCCTAACACATTCAAATTAGGAAGAAACATTCATTTCATCGTATGCCCATCGCATCAGGTGAAATTTTAAAACTCTTAAAGGGAGGGTGAAGAGGACATTAACATATGTTAAAATGTTTAACTTTTATAAAGCGGTGGCGAAACGTTTCATTTTTTTTTTTTTTTTTTCAGTTAAAGAACATGATAAATGCTCTCTTTGCATCTTTTGCTGACCGAGCTAAGCTTTTTGAAAATCAGGGGATTGAGTTTGGTTGGCAACAAATCATTGACCTGAAGGCTAGAGATGATAAATTAAAAGATAAGGGTGTGGCGAGGCTAGTCCCAAAACTATTACAAAGTTATGCGGAAAGAGACGCGTGGACCAAATTAAATGTCAAGCCAGCGCGAATTCTACAGGTAAGAAACATTTACAGAAGCTTGTTAACAGCTAAGTGTTTAATAAAATATTACTCATATTTTCAGCAAAATGATGTATTGTCAGCCTTATACGAGTATGCAAACCCAGAATCAAATCCGAAGTTTAACAACCGAGTTGTAATTCCAAAAGATGCTAATAATGTCATGAATACCTACTCTTATTTGAGGGCCTGCCAAAACTTATTCGAAGAAGGAATGCTAGCAAAAACTAAAGTGGATTCTCTAGACTCTCCCACTTTATTAAAGCTTGACCAAGGGCTACATTATTTACTAAAATATATTTTTGGTAAAGATAATGTTGCGGTGTTTTAAACTAGGACATAGACATTTATTTTTATTTCAATTATTAGAGAAGTATCCAGATTTCAATCCAAGTCATCCCAGACAAAAGAAATTTCTGTCTTGGCAGGTATGTTAGAGTTTTAAATTATCCGGATTTGCGTTGAAATTAATATCTGTTTACATATTGCCGTTCTAGACCTGGAGTTTATTGCGAATTATGGTTTTTGGAATGAAAAGCCTCGCTAAGGAGTATCTTGAGACATATTCAGCTGGCCAATATTATCTTTGTCCTATCAGAATAAATGGTAGTGCTGTGGAAACCCTTTTCGCCCAGTACAAACATAGTGCCGGAGGCAAAATTAGTAGCACAAATTTTCATACTCTAAGAAAAAATGCTCTAACAAAGAGGGATGTGATGGGTCACCACAGTGGCAAGGGCTATAGGGACGTGCCTCTTTACGTTAGAGATGCTTTTAAAAGGAAGTTTGAGTCCATTAAAAAGAATAAACCAAAAGTGGCTTCTATCGTAACGTAACCTACTGATTAAAAAATTATTATGTAAATAAATGATCATAGCATTAAATCAATAAAACTTAAAATTATTTTGTTGTCGAAAAAATTTCAATTAAAAATCGCAAACATATGAAGAAAAATGAGCAGGAGGTTTCTTGCTCCTTCTTCCAGTTCGTTGAACTTGTAAAATATCACAAATTTTCTTTCCCGAGTGTTTAGTTTCTTGATATTTTCATTTTTTTCAGATTTATCTTCGGAAATTATGCTCTCAGTAGCTTCACACTTTCGTTTTTGGCACCCGGGCTTACTTTTTAATATAGTTTCGATCAATTTTATATTTGGCGATTTATTTAACTCACTCGAGGATTTGTAAGTTTCAATAAGTGGAGTAGAGTTTACCTGACTAGATAAAATTGCACTGCCCTCGTTATCACAATCATTATTTTTAAGATTAGCATTTTGTTTTGGGGTCGTTAAAATATTTTTAGTTGCACTAGGAACTGAGTCAATTTGAGATTTGCTTTTAATTTTTCTGGCCTTAGGAACAATTTTCTTTTCAAATTTAGATGTTTTAAGTTTTGTGCCTTTTTTCGCAAGAACATACAGTTCATCTCTTAATCCATTTCCACCCTTCACTTTCTCTTCCCTCGATGTGATAAATTCGTTGCACAAAGCGTTAGTAAATTGTCTCTAAAGTTCTTTCCAAATTATCACCGCATCTTCTTCCGAAACCAAGTTTTCAGCACATCGTAAAAAAGTATCTTTTAATAATCATTAAGCTGTTCTTTAGGGATAAATAACCCTCCACAATCTCTTATATTTATTCCAGAAAAAGAGATTTCCGTTTTTTCCTCTGTAGTTTGCCTTATTTTTAGAGCTGCACCGTACAGAATCTTGGATTCCCCAACTTCTTTTTCAGATAGGTTTTTGTATTTCCCGTATGTAGTTCTCCTTTTCGTTTTCCGCCAAACTTCGCCAATACTACCTCCACCGATCGTTAATAAGGACCTCGCATAGGATTCTTCTTCGGTTAGCTGTTCAATATTTATCCTTATTATAAATTAAGTGATTTTGATAAATCAAGAATAATATACACTAATAAGTATACCAAAGTTTGACATACCGTATTTTCTTTGATAGCCAATTCGTCAATTGAATCTGATCGTAGTTTTTTTTTGGAACACAAAAACTTTACAACTTCCTCCCCGTAGGTGTGTAATAGTGCGAGGAGATCATCCTTTTCGTAGGGTAGTAGAGTCGATATCATATCCTCGAAGATTTGGAAGCTATTTCTAATTAGTTGATAAAACTGCAACATGGTCTGACTACTCTGAAATTTTGATTCCCTGACTGTAGCATTCCTTTTAGGCCTGTTCTTTTCAAACGTCAATAAGAATTGTTTCAATAGTTCACTAACAATCGAAAGAAGACAACCTGAATCTTTAATTCTCGAATGAAACCGTTCTTTAGGAGTAGATTCACCAAATATTTGCTTTACAACAGGATTAATTGCTTCTGCAACTGATATAGCATCTTGATTGTCCATTATGAACGTTAAGCCTCGGTACGTCAAAAGAGTACTCCTAGGAGCATTGTACTGATTATACTATCGCGTATGGATATCGCGACTTCCGTTTTCCAGGAGTAAGGCTGATGACGTAAATTTCGTCATTGAAAAATATCGACGTAATTTACGTCATCACCGTGAAACAAGGTGATAGTAAATAAATTCATTTATTGGCATACTTATGTCTATTATGTTACTTATGCTTATATTATATGAAGCGATGAACATGATGGTGTAAAATTCGAAAACGTACGATGAATAGATCTTTCGTAATTGACGTCTAAACTAAAAAAAAAAAAATTTTCGGGGTGTCCATTCTATGGAAGGCTGTCAAAAAGGTGCAACTTGAATTTTTGGAAAATGGACATTCTTCAATAGCTTTTGGCAAGGGCTTTCATATAATAATAATGTTGATATACTTATTTTGGTACTAAGAGGAATTTTTTTTAAAAAAATCAAAAAATAATATTTTTTTGTTTTATATATATTCAATATAATGTATACAAAAAACATACGTGTCAATTATTTGTTTTTAAAAAGGTAGCTAACTTTTTTTAATTCATTTGATGAAATTTGGAAACTTGGCTTGGTTTTCTGCAAATTAATGAAGGGTCTGCTACTTTAAAAAAATACAGCTCAAGGGAACGTAACATTTGTCCCTTTTCTTGGGCCACGTTAACATATTTTCTCTGTCTCTCTTCATAAAAATGATTAAATAATCCAATTCTAAAATACATTTTTCTGTTACGACACTGATGAACCAATCTTGGTCATAAAGAGGCGCTACATACTGACCAACTTCAATATCTTTAAGTGTGATGGTTTCTTCAGTCAACAATGTAACCTTGACCGTATATAGTATAGTATTCATCAGCAGAAATGCGATGCACGATGAGTTCATTTTTAGAAATTGGGTCTCTAAACATATGTTGAAAGTTTCATAAAAGTCGGCTGACCCATGGTGTCATGACTGGTCGATTTCCCATGGAATGACCCAATTCAATACACGTTTTCCCTGAAAAATAATTAAGCCAAATTTAATGTTAAGGGTCAATGGGAGAAAATCGCCTGTTATGTTTTTTCTTAAATGTTTGCGAGTGAATAAAATCAGTTGTTTTGAAATTAGACTCTAAATCCTGTCAGATTGCGATTATAATTAAATTTTACGTTTTAAAAGAAAATTTAACATATCTGTCCCATCAGCCATCTGAAATCATAACAGATCTTTCTGGGTCTTTGTTCGCAAAGACATTTTTGATATAATTGCTTTTTGAACTCAGATACTTTGGATACGCTAAATAAGTTTCGTTCGCGCAATATTCGGGTGGTGTTTGACACCCAATAGGTCTTTTATAACGCCTGACGTTTTTCATCTTACCCCATAACCAGCAAGACCCTGGTTGCGTCCGCTTGCGCAGTTTTCCATTTGTGCATTTTTCATTTGAGTTGCTTTTGTTTGCGCGGAATCACATCGACCGAAGCACACGCGGGTTTTGGATTCGGTCCTTGAATTGTGACAAGAAACTTGCTTCTGCAACATTGGGTCGATTTGCAATCAGTCGAATAAATTTGACCAAAAACCCTTAATTTGGCGGGTTTTTGATTCGATCCAATTTGACCAAGAATCCATTCAGGCATAGCTTTAGCCTCTGGTACCATCCTCTCAAACTTTGTAACAAAAGTTCGTCTGCAATTTTCGCAACATTTGTACGCTTAAATCTTTTTTTGGTCGGCTCCATTTTTATAACCCAAAATATTATGCTACAAAGTTTGGGAGGATGGTTATTGAATCGCGGCCCTCCCATATTCTTATAAAACCTGAATGAATTCTTGATTTACTTGAAACTGGTAAATGAGCACTATACCGAAACATTTTGCAGATAATCATTCATATATTGTAGTTAATAAGATAAAAATATTTTGAAATTACGTTAAATAACTTTAAAGCGAATTGCCGAATTATATTTAAATGTTGAGAAATATACTCCGCGCGCGTTTACCAGACAATTAGATGTCAACTTCTCATATTGTCGTTGCACAAACAGTGTGGTTCTCCGTATGATGTCATTTCCACAGGGTCATTTTGCTCGGGTTTGGGACAGGAGTAGACTAATGTATATATGGTCATTGATGAACTGCACCGTCGCGGGTATATCTTGAATTGATATTACCTTTATAATCAAAGCGCAATACTGTATACATGGCTACACAAGCAACTTAGTTTATTCACAGTCATTCATTGAACATTGAAAAACCCGGGCGCTAGCTTCGCCGGAAGCGCCCTCATCTTAATTTATCTGTAGGCTCTAACATAGCCCAACAAAATTTCGAGAAAAAGGGCGTACGGTGCGGTTGTATATCCATGTGAAACAGTGTCAGATGTCGGAGTTACCCTTGAATCGTAGAAAACAAGAGTTTGTCCAATTACGAAGCTACCTTGAAGGAACAGTAGGATTAACGGGAAAAACGGAATCGGCTTTTCGTCAACCTAGCCCTACCATCGCGCCTACTAGTTCGAGTCTCGGAAGCAACTTCGATCTAGAAGTAATTCACAACTAGCGAGGAGTACCGTCGGGGGTAAGGTGAATGTTCGATTTCACTAATTATGAGATCTGGATCCCGCTTTACGTAGAACCGCTTGCTTTCAAAGGTTCGTAAGAAATTCGAGAATTACACAGAGCGAATTCTCGGAAATAGAGGCACTTAAACAAATGATGAAAAGTTATGAGGGGGGAAGACTTCAAATTCTACCAACATCGCACTATTTCTCCTAATTAAAGATAAAAATGTATCATATAATTATTATGTAGCAGGGTGTACCGGCCACCCTCACGCGGAGCACTTCTGGATAATTAAAGCTTGTCAGACAACTAAGAAATGCCTTTTGATCTGTAAAAGGTGGAAAACTAAACCCCCTCTAGAAAAAACGGCCCTCTTCTGTCAGACCGAATTACACAGAGATCTCCCTTTGGTTTAACCAAAATAGATTTCGTTGGCCCTTTGCACGTCCGTAGGCCTAATAACGAGAGGCAAAAAACTTACTTGGATTTATTTATATGCGCAGTGACTATTCATTCAAAATTCGTCAACAACCTTTCGCCTGAATATTTTCTCCTCGCACTTCGAAGATCTATACTGCCAAGAGGTGGCACAAGCGGCTTAGGTTCATTTGCTCGACTTCCAATTGATCGACAAGGAGTCCGTTTGATCGACTACCGTTTGATCGACTCCCATTTGATCGACAAGCCATTCCAATTGATCGACAGCCCAGTTTTTTAGCGAGTAACGAGTATAGGTCAAAGTTTTTTTGCAAGAAACTATTAAAGGTTAAATTATGGTATATAAATAAGAACTAATTCAAATAATAATTATTCCGTGAAAATGGGGTCAGAGTACTCGTTTGTTAGGTTAGGTTGGTTAATCTATTTATAATCGTTATTACGAAGTTGACCAATTGGGAAACGATCAAATGCAAACTTTGTTGTCGGTAATTTGGGATTAGGCATCAATCATTTGATCCCTTTGTCGATCGTTTGGGAGTCGATCAAGTGGACCCTTTGTCGATCGTTTGGGAGTCGATCAAGTGGACCTCTTGTCGATCATTTGGGAGTCGATCAATTGTGAGTCGATCATTTGGTTGTCGATCAAGTGGACCTCTTGTCGATCATTTGGGAGTCGATCAAGTGGACCCAAATCGGCACAAGCATTGCTTACACAGATAACGCAGATAAAGGCGCGCAAAAAGAAATATCGTGGAAAAAATTGAATTTTTTTTTAAATATTTATGGAGAAAACGAATTCAATGGAAATACATCGTGGAATGGGCCTCTTGGTGGGGGATTTTGGGAAAGGCTCGAAGGAAGCGCTAAAGACCCTGGAAATGCATTCTTGTCCTTTGACGAACTCAATAATTTTAACAGAAGTCGAGGCTGTTATAAAATCTCGATCCATTTCTTACGTCACTGAAGATGATTAGGAACCTACACCGCTGACCCCAGCACACTTCTGAACTGGAAACAGATTCACTTCCTTTCCCCCTAATGTCGTAGCACGGACCCCTCTAAACGCCTCAGTGATCAGCTTTGAAAAAATGGTTACATCAACAAAGCGTTCTAAACGACCTATAGTAAATATGGCAAAAAGGACTACGTATTGGAGTTAAATTCGATGTACAAAGTGAAAGGTAAACAAGACGGTCCATAGGGGCCCGTAATACTAATTTCACGCGACTAATGTTTACGCAATTTCGCAGCCTAACCTAACCATACAACTAAACAATTAAAATTAAGCAATCACCAAAAAAATACGGAACCGGACAATTGGGCGCCGGACATTTGGGCGCCGGACATTTGGGCGCCGGGACATTTGGACGCCGTGCCATTTGGGCGCCGGGACATTTGGGCGCTGGGACATTTGGGCGCCTGGACATTTAGGCGCCGGGACATTTGAGCCACATTTTAGATCAGTGGCGGCGGAACGGGTGGGGACAGGGGGACATTGTCCCCCCTCAATTAAACCAGGTGGGGACAACCAATATACGTGTAATAACGTCAATTTATAATAGTGACAATTCGGAGTCAATTAAATACTGGTTTCAACTTAAATTTAATTTACGTAAAAGGTTAACAAAAGTACAAAGTGACCGTTAGGCCCAAATCCTAATTTACAACTGTTTAACACGCGCTCCAAATCAAAAAACAGGTTTTACACGCGCACGATTTAAAAATTTACCTTTTTTACAGCGCGTGTGTAATAGAGCTAACACTCGGCTATCCTGACAAAATTTAAACTCCTGGTTAAAATACTAAAACAAAATTTCGATACAATAAATAGGCCTATATATATTTTAATATCCAATCAATTTTAATTCATTTTTTTTTTTTCGTTCTGAGTTAGTATTCCCCTCAGTTTTGGGTGATGGCTTTTTCTCTTAGTCATCGTCACCAGTAGATGAATCGTTGTCGGTGTCTTCTGGGATGATATACCGTTTTAGTTTATCAGCAGAGACTACGTTTCGATAGAACTTTCGTGTTCTTTGAATTTCCGGCAAGTCTTCAATTTGATAGCGATCATAGTTCAGCTTCTTCGTAACAACATAAGGTCCGCGATATTTCGGGCAAGTTTTCCGTGGGTATCCGGTGGCGCTCGGTTCCGTCCGAACGACTACGAGGTCTCCCGGTTGATAGTTTTCAGCTTCTAGCCTTCTAGCGTTGTAACGTAAACTTTGCTTCCGTTGATCCTTTTTAATATTTAGAATAGCTTTAGCACGTTTCGCCATAATTTCAGGATTAAAGGTTTCTCGTACGGTTGACGTAAGGACGTCGCCAGCAGGGCTGTTGGATTTGTAATTGAAAAGCAGTGAAAATGATGTCATTTCGGTTGCTTTATGCACGGTGTTGTTAAGTCCCCATTGAACCTGATTCAAACGCTGATCCCAATCTTTCTCGTCGTTTCGCTGACAGAGACTTCCTAACGCTGGGGTAATGGTCCTATTGTATCGCTCAACTTGACCATTTCCCCTTGGGGTTGCGGTAGCGTTTTTTATGTGTACTATTTTGGAAGACTTACAGACATTTTCAAACGTTCTACCAGTATAAGATGTTGCCTGGTCCGTGATAATTCGACTTGGAGCCCCAAATGTTCCGATTATATCTTCCAAGAATTTTGCAGCTGGATTCATTCCGGTGTCGCGAACTGCGCGAAGTAAAGTGAACTTGGTAAATCCATCTACCACTACTATGAGGTACGCGTTTCCTCGTACGCTTCTGACGAAAGGTCCCAAATGGTCCATGTGGATTGTATGAAACGGAATACCGACTTTGTCAATTGAGTGCAGTAGTCCTGGAGTTTTTCCTCCGGGCTGTTTTCTGTACAAACACTCGAGACACGATGAGATATACCTTCGTATGTAACGTCGCATTCCAGGAAACCAATAGTCTTCTGAAACCTTGGCGCAGGTCTTATCCACAGCGAAGTGCCCAAGATCGTCGTGGCATTTTCTGGCAATTTGCCACCGTGCACGAGAGGGTACAACCCACAAAAGTTTGACCTCTTTAGTTTTTGGTTCGACAATCTGTCTAAAAATTCTTCCTTCGACCATGGCAAATTCTTCGCGTACACGTTTATCGTCTTTTGTGAGATTACTTTTTTTCTTTAATTGATCTTTGATAGTACGTATTTTAGAGTCTTGAAGTTGTGCGGTGGTGAGCCAGTCTTCAAATGATAGTTCGGTGTGGAAAATCTGCAACCCGTTCGAAGCTTCGGTTTCTTCAGCTTCTCCCACTGGTGCACGACTCAGAGCGTCGACGTGTGCCATTTTCACTCCCGGGCGGTGTTCAAATTCGGGGTTGAAATCTTGTAGTTTAAGCCACCATCGCCCAATACGCGGAACGAGATTTTTCTTTGATAATGCATTTCGCATCGAGTTGCAATCGGTGACTATTTTGAAAGGTTTTCCGAGAAGGTAAGACCGAAATTTTTCAAGCGACCATACCATCGCCAATGTTTCCAATTCGTAGGAGTGGTATTTCTGTTCTTCAAGGGTTGTTGATCTGCTAGCGTACATTATGGGATGAAATTTTCCGTCCTCTCCCTGCTGCAGAAGTACACTTCCCAAACCATACTGGCTTGCATCGGTGTGCAGTTCGATATTAGCATAGTGATTATACAATCCAAGTACTGGTCTTTCAGTTAATTGAGATTTCAAGATTTGAAAAGCATTCTCCTGCTCTTCTCCCCATTTCCAGATGACGTTTTTCCGAAGAAGAACTGTTAGAGGCGAAGTCTTCAAAGCAAAACCGTTTATGAATCTGCGGAAGTAACTTGCAAGACCAAGAAATCTTCTCAGTTCGTGTACATTTGTTGGTGCCGGAAAATTTTCAACACAAGCAATCTTATGCGAGCCTGGTCGTAATCCTTCTTCAGTAATTTCGTATCCAAGGTAATCGATTTGGCTTTGTAAAAAGAAACATTTCTTCATATTCAATGTTAATTTGGCGTTTCGGAGAACTTCAAAAATTTTTCTGAGATGTTCGAGTCCTTTTTTTACATCCTTTGAAGGAATCAGAATATCATCCATATAAGCCAGTGCTATGGTGTATCGTAAAGGCCCCAACACGTGATAGATCAAACGTGAAAACACCGCCGGAGCATTCGTAAGTCCAAATGGCATGGCATGAAATTCATAATGTCCATCAGGCGTTACAAATGCGGTCTTCTCTCGAGAATCCTCATGCACTGGGATCTGATAATATCCGGACGCCAGATCCAGACTAGTAAAATACTTGTTGCCGTGTAATCGTTCGAGTTGATCATCAATAAGTGGTAAAGGAAACGAGTCTCTTTTGGTTATTTTATTCAACGCGCGATAGTCTATGCAAATTCGCTCTTCACCATTTTTCTTTTTAACTATTAAGATTGGACTTGCGTAAGGTGAATTCGAATCCACGATGATTCCGGCACTTTTCAACTCCAATATTTTCAGTCGAACCTTTTCACGTTCACAGTGTGACAACCGATACGGTCGATATGTTATCGGTTGCGATGATTCTAACTCTATTTGCATAGCTGTGAGATCTGTACGGCCCAACTCATCCCGAAATTCGTTGATCAACTTGATCAGCTCGTTAGATTCAGATGTCGTTACTTTCGGTCCGACATTTACGTTTTCGAGGATTATCGGTTTTCGTTGGCTTTCTGTGACATTGACTGACATAATTTCGGTTTGAGTTCCGTGCTCTACATCTGTTAGAATTACGGTACGTTCGTGTTCGCTATCGAGAGAGCATACTTCAGCTTTAGTCACCTTTTGATTCGGTTGAATGACGAATTCTTTTGCGGACATATTGACAATTGGGAGTACGGCATGTCCTTTATTATCTACAAAGAGCACGCTTCTCGGTATACAATGTTCATTTCCAGTTTGGTGACGAAGTTGCGCCTCTACGAAAATGTCTTTGTTACTGAATGACATATCTGTAGTATAGATGTTAACTAGTCCAATATAATTAGAGGGAATCACAGACGCTTCTTTGGCCCATAAGTTGGTTTGCTGCTTGGGCAGATTCGGAATGTGCAAGTTCCGGAGACATTCGTCCTCGTCGCCACTGTGGTGAGTCTCCATAAAAAGTCGGACGGTGTTGTTTCGGCGGACAATAGTGACGTCTTCTTGTTCGGTGAATGGCTGTCCGATAAGGATTGGAATGTTTTGAGCGTCATCAGATACAACGTAAACTTCTACTACCGCGCTAGCTTGGTCTACTTGAATTTCGGCTGTCAGCAACCCAATAGGCTTGGTACTCCCTGCACCATAACCCCCGATGATACAATGATTTGGTGGAGCTTCATATTTGAGTTGTAACTCTTCAGCGTTACTTTTTCTAAGAGCGACGCATTTACTTCCAAGGTCGACATAAGCTCTGATTTCCTTTCCATTTATAGTCGCGTTCTTGAAATATTTTGCGTTTTTATCCGTGTTATTTGGATCGTCGTCGACATGGTGCAGTGTTTTTACGTTTGTGTTTCCGGTTGAACGATTTTGGTTGTTATAATTCGACTTTTGACATTGGAAATTTCGATTTCTTTTTTGGGGTTGAGAACAATCCCTAGATACGTGTCCGAAGTTATTACAATTGAAGCAACGGATTTCTCCTTTATCGTTAAAGTACGGAGTTCTCTTCGAGCGCCATCCTGCATTGCCAGTCGTCCTGTGAAGTTCGGATTTTGATGACGAGGCCATTTGTTCTTTTTCACGAGGGACTGTACCTTCTCTCGGTGGTTGAGTTTTCGTTTTGTTACAGCTTGCGCTGGACAAACGCAATCGTTCTTCCAAGATCTTGATACAACGCAATAATTCAGGAGGTGAAGCGTAATCCCTGTTACTGACTGCCATAATTAATTGCTGATCATTCAGTCCGGTAACAATGTATTCGATCATTGCCACTTCCGGAATTCCACAAGCTCGAGCCTTAGCAACTTTATCGTGGTAGTATGATTCAATGGGTTCGTTTAACTGTCGCGTTCTTTGCTCCATATCGCGATAGAGTTGTCGCGTTGACTGGACCGACGGAAACCATTCGCGTAATTGAACCTTCCATTCATCCCAGGTATATCGTATTGTAGACAGACCTTCGTACCATATTTTCGCCGTACCTTGTAGCTTTGGCAAAGCGTGATGAACCGTAACTTGTTCAGACCAATTGTACGTAAGTGCGACATCATCTACCTTGGAAATCCACATTTCGACTGTTTGATGGGAAGCGTTTACGGGATCAAACACTGGTATTAATTTTCCTGCATCTCCCCAGTGATGATGTTCGGTTTGGTTCGCTGCTACATTCTCATTACGGTTTCCTCTTACAGCAGCCAGGGCTTCTTGAATCGCCATAGCCATAGCGTCTTTCATAGTTTTTCCAAAATCGGTTAATAAAACGTTTCCTACCCGATTACTGCTATCCATTTCTTCGTCGCTGTCACGGTTGGACATGGTCATGTCTTGTCTTTCTTCTTGAAACAGGATTTGCGGTGGAAGATCACAACTTATTTCGGAGCTACTTTGACCTTCCTTCGGTTTGTATTGATACGGTCGATTTCGGTAGGGTGTCGATGATACAGCTCGCCTTTCCCTTTCGATTCGGTCTTCGGTTTTGGTTTTCGTACTAATTCGAAAATTGTATTTTTCCATTCAGGGGCGCATAACGTTCCGTAGTTGTAATCGCGTTTGGGTTTTGAATCCCACTTCTGATATAATAACGTCAATTTATAATAGTGACAATTCGGAGTCAATTAAATACTGGTTTCAACTTAAATTTAATTTACGTAAAAGGTTAACAAAAGTACAAAGTGACCGTTAGGCCCAAATCCTAATTTACAACTGTTTAACACGCGCTCCAAATCAAAAAACAGGTTTTACACGCGCACGATTTAAAAATTTACCTTTTTTACAGCGCGTGTGTAATAGAGCTAACACGTGTCCCTCCCCAAATTGTTTAGTCAATACTCTGATTAATCTCAGAATATAATTGAATTCAATGAATTATAAGAAAAATCAGTCTATAATCTCAACCTGTTTGGAGTTTTTATGAAAATAATATAATATAATAACAAAAATTATAAAGAGACTGTCTTTAAATAAGGTATATGATTTATTTCTACGCGAGTCCGTCTGTAGAAGAGCGATAGTACAACCATAGCCTTCAGGTATATTGGTCTTGAGCAACTTGTTTCCAAGTTCTTTAACGAAAAATGTCCCCCCCCCCCCAAAATAAGAACCGTCCGCCGCCACTGTTTTAGATTAGGCTAAGCAAAGATTATAACCACTGAGCAGGTTTTTCTTTCGAATGGGATTCGGCCCAATGTCTCCCAATAATGTTTACCTCCCCGACTGAACTTTAGTTGAGTCAGTGAGGTTAAGTTTGGTAAGATTACGTTTTCGTCAGGGATTTAATATTTTGGTTTCGAACTTGTTAATAAACCATTTTGCCTGAAACGCAAAATTTGTTTAGAACCAAGAGGGTCAGAAGGACAATCGTTAATAATATCTTGTAATAATATATTTTTCGTAAGAAATACAAATACAAATACAAATTATTATACCAAACATTCTTAATTAACGTTTGAATTGTCTGTTTTTAAGCAGGATATTTCAATTAGATTAAACCGGTTCAAACCGCCTTTCTTGTAACCTTTTAGGTAAGGTTAGGTTAGATAATTACACAAACTAGCCCGTTCATCCAACTAGATATCTTCGGCTAGCCCGTTAGTCTTCTAATATTTTAGGTTAGGTTAGGTTAGGTTGGAAATAAATTAATTAGTTCCTAAATGTCGCGGCGCCCGAATGTCGCGGCGCCCGAATGTCGCGGCGCCCGAATGTCACGGCGCCCGAATGTCACGGAGCCCAAATGTCACGGCGCCCAAATGTCCTTACAAACTTGGCGCCCAAAATGGCCAGCGACTAATTTGCCGGCGCCTGAATGTCGCGCGCCGAAAAAAATAAACCACGTACTACCTATATCAAAAAAACTAAAACTAAGGATGAGCCAAATCTAAACAATAACCTAAACGAAAACATGAGCCCTAACCAACATCTAAACTATTATCTATACTTAAACAATCACTTAAAAGAAAACGTCAGCTAAAAATAAACCGTTAGCTACATCTAAACCATTACATGTATTTTAAACTAAACAATCATCTGAAAGTGTACAATTTCTCTTTCACTTATAAATTGTCTCTCACGAATAAATAAACATTTCATTACAAATCATCTCGTATAAAATCGCATTTCATTAACACTCCTCTCAAACAGGCTCTTTGCCCCCCCCCCCCCCCGGTAGAGCTCGGAGTAAGGTTTAGTTGTAGTTGGGCAACTCTGTCATCTCTAGCGTTCTTGTTCTCCGCCCAACCGCCGGTATTGGCAACGCATTTTTCGTCGACGCGTTGGCGCTTTTTTACCGAAGCAAAAGCTAGAGGTAAAGTCATACCCTCGGCCTTGGAACTCCTTTTGGCCAAGATTTTTGGGTCGTTTTTATAAATTTCACTGGAAACAAGTTTCCGCGTGAAATTAAAAAGGGGAGATCTTTAATGTGGGACACGACGGACGTAGCACTAGTGATGGACAAAAATGTACCTCGTCAACTATGGAAAATGAGGAAGGCAACAGAGACACGTGTAGGAAGAGATGTACGTTCCTGATCGATAAAATCAGTTTCCATTGGAACAAATATAAAGAATCCCACAATACTCTTGTGCCTTCTAGAGGTAGAATTAAAAAATGAAAACAAAATTAAATTGCATATAGGTCATACTTGTCGGGGCGGAATGTTAGAATTTCTCAAATATTTTTTTTTGAACGAAAGTAGGTCGGTACGCCTCGCTAAACACGACTAATGTATACCATAATTTTGTTGCATAATATAATATATGTATATTTTTTTGCAGCAGAAGGATTTGTGTGGCAAGGAAAGAATCCAAAACGAAGCAAATATTCATTTCGCCTGTCGATATTATTCCGGCTATACTTGTCAAGGTATATGTACTAACGTCCAATGTCGGACTTAATTAATCACACATTCTCACAAAACTATATAAAAATAAAACACACACGCCTATAAATTAGACACTTTCATAAAATTACAATAATCGACTATATTATACTATTTATAAAGAGAACAATTCAGAAAAATACATTTATTGGCGGGTATGAAGAAGAAAGCTCATCGGCTTGATCTGTAAGAGCTCTCGATAACGTCCTTAGCTGGACAGTTATTGTGATGATTTTTTTAAATTTTGAAGTAAAATGACGCCTTTATGAGGACACCTTCCCATCAGAGATCTTACAGCGATGCGCTATGGAGATATGCCTCTTCCCATAGCCTCTATGTCGTCAACAAACCGCGGTTGATTGAAGCACCATTTCTGAGTTGGGGATAATACGTGGCTTTGAAAGAACCTCCCTTTCCGCCCCTACTCGAAACTGGTGGTCACGCGTGTGTCGACAATATACAATTTGATAATATTTGAAAGAGGCATGAATTTGAAATATCTTGAGCCTTGAATAACATGAATTTATGGCCGATTATTCATTGTGGTAGATGGCGCAAGCTTTGTAAATAATTGACGTTAGAGTGATGAAATTTTTTTGGAATTCTAGGTCTTTCCACAATTTTTCCCGTCTCACTTTTCCCGAAAGAGGCATAACTCTATAGTGCAGCGCTTTAAGATCTCCGATTTCTGCGTCTTTAAAAGCTTTTTGATGCTCTTTAATCAGTTCCAAGCACATAGCGCCTTTCAAACGCGTTTAGAAACGAACGAAAAAATAGCAGACTATATAAAGCATCATCAAACGTAGGCTACTATTGGTTAAATATAGCCAGGTAACCTTAAATCGAGAGAGGAAATCACGGGAAATCTGGCTAAAATATCAACGCGATTTCCAGAAGGCCAGCGTCGGATTTAAACGTAAGCCGTCGTCTGCAGCTAGTAGTAAATCGGTTACCGTGGCTTTGTGAAAAATGTTAGTTTTTACCAATAAACTTTGGTTTCTCGCACGTAGGTATTATATAATAATCAGGGGCGTCGCTAGGATTTTCAAATTGGGGGCTAATCGGGGCGAACTATTTTAAGGTTTTGTTAATATATATTTTATAAAATAATTTTTATCTGAAAATAACACTATAAAGTTAACGGTTCACTACCGATAAATCATGAATGCAAATGTATTTTGTTATCTTTAAACGATAGAAATAAGGGCGTCAGAATACCGGTAAAACGTATGTGCCTCTCCGGCCAACATCCCGAGCTAAATATTTTCTCACGAATAGTAATACGCCTGAGTCATATCATGGCGCCGAACTACCGTAGGCAGCGTCTGGAGCTCATGTATTTCTTGTTACCTCGTTTCATGCAAATAGTTCTCAAATATTGTTTTGGTAAGGGTTTTCAGTGAATGTTTTGGGGGCTTTCGCAAAATTTTGGGGGGGCTAGTTTTTAAATTTAGGGGGCTATAGCCCCCCAAAATAGGCCTAGCGTCGCCCCTGATAATAATATGTAATTTCTAAAACAGTCTGATACGGAAATCGTCACTCGGTTTAGATGTGCTATCAACAATAAAGAATAGAAGTTACACTAAGAAATCTTTCCGAAGTAATGAAGGTACAGTCGCGGACAAAAGTTTCGGGCCGTTTAGTTTCGGCCGCCATATTATTTGTATATATGCTAGCACGATCAAGTAGGACTTTTTTGAGAGCTCCAAGACTCTTGTATAATATTCTATCAAAATTAATATAATATTCATTCGTGAACGAAATTTGCGTGATAAAAAGTGGACCCCCGCGAAAATAACATAATGAGAAATGACCAAATAATTTCGGGAATTATATCAATCGACGCAGCTTTTCACTCTGCAAGCTAATTTACAAACAAATTTGATATCGATTAATAATTGAGAGAGTAGTGGTCAAAATAGTGGCCAGAATATTCGTATTTTATAAGCCTAATTGATAATAATAATTATTTGATGCAACCCAAGTTCAAAGCAAAGAAGAATTGTGCTATAACAAGATGCTGAAAACCATTTCCAAAACGATAGTATATATAAACCGAGTAGCGGGAATTGGCGAAATTTGACGTCTAAAGCTTAGTTTCCACTAGCGCGCGCAAAAGTATACGCGCGTTAAAAAAGCGTCAAATTTACGTAGTTAACTTTTTACGCGACGCGTACAGCGATTTCCACTACAATTATTTTTACGCGTCATTTTGGCGGGAAATTTTAAAAGCCTGAAAGTATTTCACTAAGCCTATTTTGAAAACAAAAATGGGCATTGGGACTATCGCGAAAGTTTTTTTCTCTGGCAAGTCTGGGTACTAATTTAGAACGTAATAACTTTGGGATTAGAATTTTTGTATAGAATAAACTCCGAAAAAAATTAAACAAGTACCGAAAATCTTTTTGGATTAGGGGAATGTTTCAAAAGCGAAGTCAACGGGGCTAGTTACTACGCAAATTTGGTTCAAGAAATACGCGAGGGCGACGATTAGAGCCGTTTTAGGTTTGTAAGTAAAATATCTTTTTGCGAAAATATGGTTAGAATACAAACTTTTCGGACATTTTGCCGGGAAATTGGTGGTAATACCCGGACTGGTATCGAGCAAATTATATCGCCCTCTAGATAAAGCTACTGGAATCTTATAAAGGATGGCGAGTGAAACTGAAAATTTATATAAATTAATTACTAGGCATACACTTACTTTAAAAGATAATATTAAATTATATTTGTGTCGGGTCTCGCTTTGACACTATATTAAGGTTCTACTTTCGAGCGAAACTGTTCGCGATAAAATTACGCAGCGTCAAATTTAGAAATTTGAATATGCGGGGCGTAAAGCGCCATATCGTATCGCAACACGCCAAAATTTGAAATGCCAAACTATCAGTCGGAAGTTTTCCACGTTTATGACCATCTTGTTATATCGCAATTCGTCATTGCTTTGAACTTGGGCTGCAACAAATAATTATTATTATCAATTAGGCTTATAAAATACGAATATTCTGGCCACTATTTTGACCACTTCTCTTTCAATTCTTAACCGATATCAAATTTGTTTGTAAATTAGCTTGCAGAGTGAAAAGCTTCGTCGATTGATATAATTTCCGAAATTATTTGGTCATTTCTCATTATGCTATTTTCGCGGGGGTCCACTTTTTATCACGCGAATTTCGTTCACGAATGAATATTATATTAATTTTTATAGAATATTATGCAAGAGTCTTGGAGCTCTCCAAAAAGTCATACTTGACCGTGCTAGCATATATACAAATAATATGGCGGCCGAAAGTAAACGGCCCGAAACTTTTGTCCGCGACTGTACTACTGGTATTTCGAATTGACGTGATGAAAGTCTCATCGGAAAACCAACATTTCCGTGGCTTTAATTTCTAGGCATGGGTGGTTTTCCGATCGCAATGAAAAATGAAGGCTTTTTTTAGGAAACTTTATTTTATTATTAAATAGATTAATAGGAGACAGAAGGAAATTATGTGTTATATGAGATATCTTAATTTTAGGTCTCTTAGAGCAATAAACATGTTATTTATTTGCGCAACAAAAGTTTCTAAAATAACTAAATTACGAAAAAGTTCTATTTACTTAAGTTCGACCACCATTTTGAATCGGCATATTACTTAATGAGCGAAAATTGATTGATCGAAAATTGTCGAATTTGATCGAATTTTCTTGGATCGATATTTATTGTGACGAGGGCGCAATTAGTCGTTATTGATCTAAAGTAATTCTGTACGGAATAAGGGGTTAATGTGATCAAGTATATCACATATATGAAATTTGAAAGGCACCAAAATCCCCTTAGACAAAATCCCCCAAAATTATTTGTCGGGTGAAATCCCCCATCAAAAGAAACAATCCCCTCTCCCAGTAAAAAAATATTTAAAAGAAAAGGTAAGGATAAGGGAGATAAAGGTTTTTTGAACCCGCCGCCGTGATCCGGTAGCAGAATGGTTAGCATAGATGACTGTTAACCAGAAGATCGTGAGTTCGTGCCTTCGTTCGGAAAATGGTAAGTTAAAATTATTGAATTTTTGGAATTATACGAATTTTAATGAAACTTGTTGTTCATTTCAGTTTGAATTGTTGGTAGCAGTCTTGAATTATGTAGAAAAATGCAGAAAAATTGAAAAAAAATAAAAACAAAATAGGTTTTAGGGCAATGTTGGGTGTTTATGTTAAGTTTTGCATGTTTAGCTCTGTTTTCCGTGTTGTGGGTCTGTTTTCCATATTTTAGGTGAATTTTAATTACAGATTTAATTTAAATAATGGTCAAGCTATTTTATTTGCTAAAAATAAAGGACAAAAAGTGGTCTGGGGTACGGACAATACTAAACTCTAAATAGTTCATTTAAGTAATAGTACAGTCATTTTAGAAGTTGAAATAGAATTAATTAATGGAGAATTTTTCTCTTAGGTTTCTTTTGTATTTTTGGGCGTTCTTTCACGTGGTGAAGTCTTCCCAACACTCTCTCATGTGCTTTCCACGCCATCTTGGAAAATGGCCGACCAAAACTTCATAGTTGACAGAAGCGTCTGTTCTATTGTTTGTAGAGCTCCCGGAGTAGTTTTAAAAGATTTCTTGGCTAAAACTGCATTTATAAAACCACCATTGGAAAACAAACAAGTAGTACCGAACAGATGACAAAATTAACTTGTGAAGTCTTTTTTAAAAACTTAAAATAGCAAAAACTTGAAATGAGGTGAACTGTTAAGTATTTTGTTATGTGAATTTAAAAAATACAAGTGTATTTACAAACATTGCTACCAATCTAGCTCTATTATTTTCTGGCTAAGTTTCCCTTTTCATCATATTTTGTTTTAAATATCCACTTGCTTCTGATAGTTTTTTTCTTAGGTCTTGGAGCAAATTCGAATGTTTCATTCCGTAAAAGGTTAGCGATTTCTTCAAGCATGGCTTCTTTCCATTTAGCGCCATCTCCCCTGCTCAGTGCTTCATTTGGAGATAGAGGATCTGTTCTCTTGATTAGTGTGGCTGTTTTACATTGTGGGTCATTATCTTCATTGTCGTCGGTAACGTAATCCGTCATCCAGTTTGGTCTTCTAAGTAGTCTACCTGTTCTTGATCTTTCTTTCTGCACTGTTAAAAAAAAGGGGGCTATCTAGTACCGAAAAAGGTATTTTTCGATGTATCATAAAATACCCCTTTCAAGAAGTACGATATAATACCTTATTATTAAGGTATCCTTTGAAACCGTTTTTCCAAAAAAGGATTTTTTTGGAACCGAAATGGGTATCTTATATGACCTAAGAAATCGTATAAATCCTTTTTTCATTTTTGAAAGGTACTGCGTGATACCACAAAGGGTACCTTATAATACCCAAAAGGGTCGAAATAATACTTCCTTGATTAAAAAGGAACTGTATGAGACCTAAATGGGGATCATATCATACCCAAAATGGCTCTTAATAATACTGGTAAAATTAAATAGGTACTGCTTGATACCAGAATGGGTATCCTATAAAACCCAAAATGGCTCTTAATAATACTGGTAAAATTCAATAGGTACTGCTTGATACCAGAATGGGTATCCTATAGTACCCAAAATGGCTCTTAATAATACTGGTAAAATTCAAAAGGTACTGCTTGATACCCAAATGGGTATCCTATAATCCCTTATATGATCGATATATCGAAAACAAATATTCCAAGGTTAGAACGTGTTTATTTTTAATAATAGTAAAATTTAAAATACGGGTACATTTTTAAAATACTAATAGAATTAGAAACGTTGAATAGTTTACGGAGAGACTTAGATTTCCAGATAATAGAAATTGGTTTATTTATGGCGTTTCTGAGGTGAGATTTTTGTCCATTTTTGGGCAAATTCAAAATCAAGTACACTATAAAAAATTAATATTATTAGTTTTATAAGTATTATTGATGTGAAATTTAAGGATAAATAACTATATTACTTTAAATTTGTGTTCAGTCGTTTTCTTGTAACTAAAATAATACACGCTAAATGTTAGTTAGATTAAAGTAATTAAAATTTAAATAATATAGAATTAAATAAACATCATTATATTACCTTATAAATACGAGAAGTTCCGACGCTTTTCTTGTGACATGAAAGTATCCAGTATATTTGAATTAGATTTATTTAAATTTAAATTATATTGATATAAAAATAAATGAATATCATTACATTACCTTTTAAATTGGAGAAAATCCGACGCTTTTCTTCTGATGAAGAAATTACGCACTAAATTTGAATTAGATTTAAATAATTAATAATTAATTAATATTGATATATAAATAAATTAACATTTATTTACCTTATATCACTTTATGAATGCTTTTCACGCATTTCAAGTTGAGTTCAAGAATTTAATACCACCACGAGGCTAACGCGCTTACACGACTACCACATCCAAATTCCAAATTCCAAAGAGAAAAATAATCAAAATGGCGACATAACGATGGCTTTTTCTCTAAAATTTTTCAACATAAGACTGGTCACGTGATTTATGCACCAAACTTTGCAATCTTTTAATGCTTTAAGTTTCCTATTGAAAATATCCGGTTTTCTATGGATAAAATTATGTTATCCAAGCTTGCCATCAACAATCGGCAAACAATTTTACTTTCTTAAATTGAAGGTCACTCTCCATTGTATAGTACGCTTCTTCAACGAATTCTAACTCCTCCCTCCAATTCCGAGAATCCCCTCAACTCTTCTTGTTTTCCAATACCCATTATGGTTTATGTTGGTACCTTATTGCCAGATAAGGTGTCCATAAATACCTTAAAAGCGTAAAATACCTCTTCTGGAATCTTTCAGTACCCGTGCTAAGAAAAATACCTCAAGGTATTTTGAAGTACCTTCAAAATACCTTTTTTTTTTAACAGTGTGGGGTGCTGGGTGGTCTTGGGCATCATGAACAGATTAATCTTCAGTTTGATCATTGTCTTCCACCCTATGATCAGATTCTTCATCCGTACTACCATGATTCTGCTCGTTATGATCATGGTCTGAGTTCGAGTCGCTCGTAGAAGTTGTCTAATTTGTATGAGCAATTTCAGGTACGATCATTGGTATATGTTCCATTTGTAAATAACACCACAGAGTATCGTCAAGTGATCTAGTTTTGGTTAGAGTTTCTAGCTTCTGAATCTTTAAAGGGATAATGTTTTCCTCAAAAGTTACGTCAAGACTAATAAATACAGAATTGTTTGTCGGATCCTAAAGTCAATATGCCTTGGCATGATCGTCATACCGATGAAAATACACGCAATGCCTTTGTCAGTGAATTTGTGTGCTCTTCTTTTGTTTACAGCCCAGGTGTGATAAGTTAATAGGCTTTTTCTTCCACAATTCTAAAGGAGTAGCTCCTTTATTTGCCACCATTGGGCAAAGATTTCTTAGGAATGTCGCAGTGTTGACAGCATCTGCCCAGAATGACGTTGGCATCCCTGATTCGAGCAACTGTAGCCCTTCCCGTCCAAATCCCCCATAATTATTTATCGTTTTAATCACTTTTAAACTTAATTCCCCTCAATTAAAAGCAAATAGGCCAAAATAGGCCAATAATTTAAAGGTTTTTCCTTGCCCCTTAACCTTTAAAAACTGTGGGAAAATATAATATAAAATTTTCACACGACATCTCAAGTCGACAGATCTTTTAGAACATTAAGTAAGAAAAACCTTATCCCTCGGGGGCATTATTTAAGAGTAGGACTGACATCAACTTCAAAAGTCTGAGAAATGTTTTTTTTTGGGTCACCACGGACCTTTTTCCACTTAATTTAGCTAAGATGCATTTCCCCTCGACAATAGCTAAGAGCCAATAATCAGGTACCAAAATGACGTCGTTCCAAGAGTTGACCAATTAGAAAAAATGACCCCTCCGTCGACAGATACGAACAAGGTTAGTTAACCGAGGCTAGAAGTTGAGAAAAACAAATGCGTCACGACCACCTGAGCGAATTCTGGATGGTAAGTTCTAGAAGCTTCGGACCGGGCGACAAAGAAAATAAAAAGGGTATATATAGAAAAGAGAGGGAGGGAAAATTAACAGTTGGGTTCGAGAAATTATAAAAGCAAGATCGAGAAAGAAGAGCGGAAGCCAAGTCCGACGGGACGGCGGCTAAGGCCGAAGGAGAAAAGATCCCCGCTGGGACATTAGAATATCGCACGGTCGTAACCCTTTAAAGGACGGGATATTATAAAGTTAACCAGTAAAATATTGAAATCAAGGAGAATCATTGCTTTCAAAAGGAATCCAATGCCAGCGACTTCGAAAACCCCGCCTAAAGGACAGAACGAGATTATCCCTCTGGGATCGGAAACCGATCTAAACGAGATGACCCTTATCGAGAATCAAATGAGAAGAACGTAATTAATCCAAGAGGAAATCTGAGAAACCGACTGAGAAGCGTAGTCCGTTGTCAATACGAAATCTGAGGAAAAGCAAGCCCCCATTTTAATTCATCCAACGAAATCTGAGGATAAGACACTGTATTATAATCGCCGTTTGAACCCGTTGTGATGAGTACATTTTGATTTTGCGCCCCTCCCCTCGTGTTTAAGCCAGATTGAATGCCGGTTTGAGTTGAGAAAAGTAGAAATCCGAGAGTAAGAAAATAAAGTACCCTTAACCCTTTAAGAAAGGCCTAGACAGTTAAAAGTGTTGAAATTCACAGAGAAAGTCAAGGTATTTCATGAACCTCCCCCCCCCCCCGTTTCATTGTCGAGAGTAGTATTGAAAAGTCCCCTCTATATAAAAGGGATCCAAGGTGTTTAATAGAATATTGTTAAAGGGCTAAATTAAAGTTAACTGAGAAAAACCATAATTTCCATGCCATTCTTTGTGAAAATAACTTATCGCGTCTTCCGTGTATTTATAGAGCCCCCGCGATTAAAATTAGAATTAACGTTTGAACTATTTGAAAAAATTAAAGAGAAAAACCGTAGAAAAAGAGATCGAAAAATCTCTTCTCCCTCATAAAGGGATAGTATCGCACCCTCTGGGCGAATAGCCTTAATTGTGTTTAAACATTATTTCCCCGAGTGCATATTATTATTTTTTTTAATTAGTAGTTATTTAATAAAGAAGTGTTGCGTTACCAAATGATATGAATTTCCATTACTGAATGCTGAGAAGTCCAATTTTCCTCTTCTCCCCCTTGATTAACAACTATCTATCTAATTAACCCGCCCCCAACAAACGTTTTTTTTATGACCCTCTTCGGGAGGATAATTTTTCACGATCGCTCGATTTTTGTCACAAAATAAGAGACGAGATACCCCGTTCGAGACGAATCCCCCCCCCCCCCCGAATAAAAGAGATTTGGGTTATACAACATGCATCGAGCTGTGTCCATAATTGTTTGGTTAGCTCTCTCGGCAACACCATTTTTTTGGGGTGTGCCGGGATAGTCAGCTGTCTATCTATGCCTAGCTCAGTTAGTTTCGTCTTAAAGGAGTTTCCTAAATACTCGCCTCCGTTATCACTTCTTAGTGCCTTGAAAATTTTCTACCCGTCGTCTGTATTCGTCAAATTTTTCTTTAACTTGACTCTTTAATTGCAGCATATGTTCTTCTGTATATCTCGTGTGGTCATCAATGAGTGACGAAATATTTACTTCTTCCTTTAGAAAGCGGTGTTATTGGACCTACTACATCCGAGTGCATGAGTAGTAGAGATTCTATTTCTGTCGTTAAGCTCTTTCTTGGAAACGGTTTGGCTTTGAGTTTACCCTTCATACAAACTTCGCAGTTGCCTTTATTTTCATTATCCCCAATCTCTATTGTAATGGCATCTTTGTTAGCAAGTTCTTGAACTGCAGTAATAAGTGACCTAATCGTTTGTGCCATAGGTCTTCCTTTTTGGATTTGCCCTTGGTTGAAAACGTTTTTACGTTGTTATTCTGCTCTTGAAAATGATACAGACTGTCTTCTTTCTTCCCAGAAGCCTTGATAGATCCATCTCTTTTAATTATAGCATCTTCCTTGCTTAGTGAAACTTCAAATCCATTTCCAGTGATCTTTGATGCAGATAGTAGATTGCCCCCAAATTCAGGCACATATAGGATGTCGCGTAGTGTTAACATCCAACCTCCGCATTCTTTGGAAAGAGTCATACGTACAGTTCCTCTTCCTGTACCTTTTAAATTGCTTCCAACCGCTATTTCAATGGTATTTTTGCAGTCGAAGAAGGACACAAATTTATCGCAGCAAAATGTCATGTGATCGGTTGCACCACTATCCATATGACCCAAATGTTCTCCAAATTTACTTCACGATTTTTCTGTCTTGTAGCCGTTAATGCAATGTGGTGTACTACAGATTTTGATTCGCAGCAACATTTTCTTCGGATTTTCTTTTGATATCTTTATTACCATAAGGACAGTCTACAGCAATAGGTCCAAATTCTTGACATTTGTAACAACGTCTTTCTGAATAATCTGTTGTTTGACCTTTCGGGAAAACCTTTCTGTTAGTTCCTTAAGCGTCACTCTCGTCAGTGTACTTTCTGGAAGTACCTCATCTAAATCTGCCACTGTTGCCTTCTCGATTTCTACCTCTATAAAATGACTGTGTTGCTAGGGCTTTACTGCTGCTGGAACAAGGACTTTCCTTTTCGGTATCTTTCTCTTTGGAAGACTTCAATCTTCTTTCTTCCTCTAATAATTTTGCCTTTAAAGTCGTCATATTTAGATCATTGTTATCGATTTTTAAGGTCCTTGACAAGAATTCAATCTTTGGGTAATCCTAAAATTGCGAATCCAGCCAAAACAACGCCTTCAAACTCGAAACCAGCATTCTTTACTTTATGGTATAAGCTATTTCGTCTTGTCAGGTAATCGACGATGGCTTCATTTGGTTTCTTTTCCGTCGTAACAAAGTACTTTAATAGTAAAATCCGTGCCACGTGTCATAAATGCTATGGATACATTTACACGTATCCCAGATTTCCTTGGCTGTGTTACACTCGGCAATATCATCTAAGCATTCATTGTTTACTATCATATAGAATATTGATTTTGCCTTTTGGTCTGTAGCCTTTTGCGTTGCTGTAATAGTAAGTGGATCATACCCAGGATCTTTCTCAGGCCAACAGTTTTTCGTTTCTAAAAGCCCTTGAGCTCGAATCGACCAATGTCTATAATTTTCCGCGTTCAACTTCTCTACTTTATATTTGTCACCCATTTTAAAGTTCGTATACTTCCACTGCAATGGACTTTAGTTTATAATTTATACTATTAGCTTAAGTTTCTTCATTCATGTTTCCGATCTTTACTATCATTAGGACTCATCACATGCCCTTGTTTTGATGCTCGCGTTTTCATTGTTATCCGAATTTCTTCACTTGTCAGTTTTAGTTTAGCCTTGTCTTCTCACCGAATGTCTTCCATTCAAAGTATAATGCAGCGCAGTGTAATTTCCTCTTATTTACACGGTGAAACAAACTAGCATACTGAATCCATAACCTGTTAGATATGAATGCGCTTTAACAAAACTGTAATGTACTGGAAATAAGTAACTTTATTTGCTAGTCCAAACGAAGCTTTTATGTAGTCTGTGGAACGCGAAGAAGGAGGGCCCGAGAGACAGATCGGCAGTCGATGTATCGCGAGCAAGGAACGTACAACTAGGTTTAATAAAGAACCATTTTATAATAATACCGTGTTAATTAATACATGACATGGTGTCAGAAGTAGAGCCTATTAATGAACAACATAGAAAGTAGGTCTAAAGTTAAGCCTTGGAGAATTTAACTATTGATAATTTACAACTGTGAAAAAAAAAATAATAAGTAACGGAATTATACGTATAAACTAGAGTTCGCAACTTAGCAAGTAAATAAGATGGCAGAAAATAGACCACTATCAACAGTCTTCCAGCCGCCAGTACCATTCAAACCAACTGATATCTACCCGGCAGAGGAGTGGATAAAATGGAGAAAGAAATTTACATTGTATTACGACGCAATTGGACTCGCGGATCAAACTATAAAAACTCAACGCTCCATACTTCTAATGACAGTTGGAGATGCGGCTTTGGATATATACTTCGCATTTGGGATGATAGAAACGGAAAAAACACCCACAGTTACGGAGATCTTGGATGCCTTGGGAAATTATTATAGCCCGCAACAGAATATTACATATATCCGGAATCAATTACATCAATGTGTACAAACGCCTGGACAATCCATCGATGAATTTGCTACGTTAGTAAGAACTAAAGCAGCGGTATGTGAGTTTGGGGTACTACATGACCCTATGATGGTGGATAGATTTATAATGGGGATAATCGACGTATCATTGAAAGAAAAACTGATACAACAAAAGGAAATAACATTTGCGGATGCCATTAATATAAGCCGAGCAGTAGAAGCAGCAAAGAGACAGGTCACTAGCTTATCTAATAAGCAAACTCTACCAGCGACGAATGAACAAGCAGTATTCCACATATCGTCAAAACCAAGAAATCAGTTTGGGGGTAATAGCCATTCGTCATACCAAAAATTTAATCATTCACGCTATAGCACACCGCAGCAGGGTAATTATGGAAACAACCAAAATTTCCAACCCAGGATGCCACAAGGAATGGGTTTTCGACCACGTATACCTCAAGCGACATCATCTCGGTATCGCGGGCCGCAGCAAAGCCCCCAATTGCATCATCATACAGCGCGGGGCCAATATAAGCCTAGAAGAGGCTGTAGTCGTTGTGGAACGGAGCACCCTCCTCGCGCTTGCCCGGCGTATGGTCAAACATGTTTAAGATGTGGAAATTTACACCATTTTGCAAGAGTTTGCCGACAGAGCTCAATAAACTGCATACAGTACTCAAGTCAGGAATATCAAGATGAAAAACCACAAGGATATCAAGAGTATAGAAGACCAACGCAACAAGCATATGATTATCGAGATCAATACTCCCCGTATCACGAACAAAACCAATGGGAAAGCGAAGGAAAAGGAATGGAAAGCGAAGTCCATAATATACAAGAACTGCAAGTAGATCTACAATCAGAACATGTGGAGGAAGATCAGACGTTGTATATCGGACAGCTAGATATAAACGTTGGAAATTATAGGCATGAACGAGAATTACCATTCGAATGGATAGTACCTATAATAGTGGCGGGAACGATTATAAATATGAAATTGGATACAGGAGCCCAGGCAAATGTGATCGATAAAGAGGGATTTGAAAGACTTAGCGAAAAAAGGCCAATAGTATTACAATCAACGGATGTGAGACTGAAGACATATTCTGGAGAAAGTCTACCCGTGTTGGGAACATGCTCGCTGCCTTGCCGTTATGGGACAACGGAGAAGAGCCTAAAATTCCATGTGATTAATCTTAGGGCACCCCCTATACTTGGACTCAGGGCCTGTATCATATTGGAATTAATTAACTGTATCGCGGCTGTCAACCAAATCACCGAACCTACTACGATCGACTTGAAGTTGCCAAAACAAAGCCTACCACAACATAGTAATAACGAAACTCAAAAAATTCTGAATGAGTTTCAAGAAGTATTCAAAGGGCTGGGCACTTTGCCAGGGGTCCATCATATACGTCTGGAAGAAGGCGCTATACCAGTAAAGCAAGCACCCCGGCGCATACCTCAAGCCTTACGAGAGCCAGTAAAATTGGAGCTAGATCGAATGGAAAATCTTAATATTATCAAAAAAGTGGTTCAGCCAACAGATTGGGTACACCCAATGGTAATAGTATTGAAACCAAACGGAACAGTGAGAATATGTATTGATCCTAGGGAGCTAAACAAGTGGCTTTGCAGAGAACATTATCAGATGCCAGCCCCGGAGGAAGTGTTGGCCACCATCGAGAAAGCTAAATATTATACAGTGCTGGATGCCCAATCAGCATTTTGGCAGGTGGTTTTGGATGACGAGAGCAGTTATTTATTGACAATCAGTACACCCTTTGGCCGATACCGGTTTTTAAGGTTACCATATGGAATTGCCAGTGCCCCAGAAGTTTTCCAGTCCAGATTTCATGGGATATTTATGAATATGGAGAAGGTTGTGGTCTATTATGATGATCTACTTATGTGGGCGCAAAACCTTACGGAACACAATGGGACGTTAAGGGAAATATTGACAAGAGCAAAGAGTAATAACCTGAAGTTTGGGCTGTCGAAGTTACAATTAGCCCTTAGTAAAGTGAATTTCCTGGGACAAAAAGTATCATCTGTTGGAATGGAAGTAGACTCGTCAAAAGTAGCAGCTATAAAGTCAATACCGTCTCCCCAGGATAAGAAGGCACTCATGAGGATTTTGGGAATGGTTACTTATCTGGCAAAATTTATTCCGGCACTGTCAAGTAAAACTAACTATCTACGAAGTCTCCTGAAACAGGAAGTTAATTTTGTATGGGACCAGCAGGCTGAAGAGGAATTTCAAAACCTAAAAGAAGTAGTCACAAAAGCGCCAGTCTTACAACAATTCGATAAACAAAAACCAGATATACTAGCAACAGATGCTAGTCAGCATTCAATGGGGGCTGTTCTGCTACAGGGAGGATTACCAGTGGTATATGCCTCAGCAACCTTGACTACTACACAAAGGGCGTATGCCCAAATTGAGAAAGAATTACTGGCTTTGGTTTATGGATGTCAGAGGTTTCATTATTATATTTTTGGGAGAAGATTTCTGGCACAGACGGACCATAAACCACTCTTGGGATTAATTAATAAGCCAATGAGCAATATTTCGCCTAGATTACAGAAGATGGTTCTTAAATTACAGTCTTATCGTTTTGAACTGACATATGTACCAGGTAAAGAACTAGTCATAGCGGACCTATTAAGTAGAGATACAAACCCGCTTGGAAGTATGGCAACAGAAGACTTTGATGATACAGTACTTATAGCAACGGTAACGGTACAAGCAAGTAGTCCACGTTTGGAAGAATTGAAAGAAGCTACAAAGAGCGATGGTGACCTACAGGAGGTTTTAAAAGTAATAAAGGAGGGTTGGCCGGAGCAACCAGGAAGGTTACCTAGTGGAGTAAAACCATACTTCCAACATCAAACAGAGCTTTATGGTTGTGATGGGCTGTTGTGTAGAGGAAGCAGAATCGTAATACCAAAGTCTGAACGGAGAAAAGTGTTGGCGTACATACACGTAGGCCACCAAGGAATTGTGGCCTGTAAAACGAGGGCAAGAGAGGCAGTATATTGGCCGGGTATGAGTAAAGAGATAGAAGATCTAGTTAAAGCATGTGGGGTATGCCAACAATTTTTGCCAGCAAACCCTAGAGAGCCGTTGTTGCCACAGCCAATACCAACAAGACCATGGATGATTATTTCGGCAGATTTTTTTCAAGTGAAATCTAAATACTACATAATAGTTGTGGACTATTTCAGTAAATATCCAGAGGTTGCGTTATTGTCTTCTATATCAGCTCAACCAGTAATTTTGTATCTAAAGTCGATATTTGCAATGCATGGGATACCAGATATAATCCTTACAGATAATGGACCTCCCTTCAATGCCACTATTTTGGCTCAGTTTCTTAAGGCATGGAAGATTAAACATATTACGTCCAGCCCACGATATCCGAGGTCAAATGGACAGATCGAACGTATGGTACAGACAGTTAAAAGGCTTTTGGAGAAATCATTGTTAGATGGCACAGACTGGTATCTAGCACTATTGTCCCTACGCGCAACACCAATTGGCGACTTGCCATCTCCATTTCAGTCATTAATGGGAAGAAGACCATGTACTCTAGTACCAACCCTAGATGATAATCTTCTTGACCAAAATATTCCATTAACCGATATTACAACAGCGTTGGAGCTATCAAAGTGCAAGCAAAAAGAATATTATGATAGGGGTACAAAGGCATTGGGAAAACTAGAAGCAGAACAGTCGATTCTTATAGCAACCCCAAAAGGTTGGAAACCAGCCACAGTGGTGAAAAAAGATGATAACCCAAGGTCGTATATAGTAGAAACGCAAGAAGGGGGAGTGTATCGTCGGAATAGAGCACATTTGCGTCCTAGACCAAAAACCGAATGGTCTTTGCCACCAGAGATGAAACCGCGGTACGGGAAACCAAATGAATTTTTTCCTACAGTAGGTGGACAATTAGACATGGCACAGAGATCACCCGTTATAGTATCAATACCGCAACGACACCAAATAGTTGAATTACCACAGGCTCCCCGAGAAAATCATGCGTTGGCCAGGCAGATCGCAATTCCAGATATGGAAAGCAGGCCCAAGGATACGGACCAGGACATTAATCGGGAACCAGCGGAACAGGGTCAGATGGAACTGCCTACAGTTACTAGAAGTGGTCGCATAATTGTTAAACCATTGAAATATAGAACTTAATACAATTATATAAAAAAGGGGATATATGTGAGGAGAATTTAGTGTTGAAATTTATTAGTGTCAGTAGAAAAAAAAAAAAATATATATATAAAAACTGTAGATTGGCCAATGATATTAAGTAGAATTGTGAAAAAAAAATAATAATAATAATTTAGTTTTATTTAATTAGTAGTTAATTTGTAAACAGCTATTGTAAGAGGAATTAGTAAAATATAATTTAGCATTGTAAAAAGAAAAAAAGGGGGACATGTAATGTACTGGAAATAAGTAACTTTATTTGCTAGTCCAAACGAAGCTTTTATGTAGTCTGTGGAACGCGAAGAAGGAGGGCCGGAGAGACAGATCGGCAGTCGATGTATCGCGAGCAAGGAACGTACAACTAGGTTTAATAAAGAACCATTTTATAATAATACCGTGTTAATTAATACATGACAAAAACCCTATTCTTTAAATGAAAAGATTTATTGCTTTGTGGTTTACAAGATCGCGAGTGAGAGATGGAAGATCTCTCGCTAGAAACTACGTCTTCCATTATTTATTACATTACTCATACATAGGTGTCGCTTATGTTAGAAGTTCGATATCGCGACACCGAATTCAAAAGTTATTTTTATGAATCAACTCCTATCACTTCCAAAGTCACACAAATGTAAATCTCTTCTCTGATAAACAAGAAAAGACCAAATTTTTATGGCTCACTTTAGGCGCCTTCAGTAATGAAAACTAAAGTGCACAGTAGGCTACCGTATCATTAACCGCTCCCCTTCGGCATTTATCGCTGAATATTTTTTTTAATTTAGTTAACCTGTTTGGTCAAGGAGGACACCACCTTACGGCGAAAAAATGGTGTATAGGGATATGTCTGAAGGACGCCTAAACCTTTTTACCGAAAATGCTTGGTTTTCTGTAGAAGGGCGTGATGTAAATTGCGCCAAAAGGGTGGTACAAGTTTATTTCCACTTCCAAAGAATAGGATTAAATATGGGAAAAAACTATTGACAGCAAAATTACGAACACTGGCGTATTTAGAGCCAATAATCTCATTGGTCAGTGTACGTTACATCTCCGCCAGTGAAAAATTGTTCTTTAAGCGGTTCCCCTTTCCCAAAGGGGTCACGCTGAAATTTCAGCAAGTACAAATCTGAATTGTTATCTCTACGAGCTAGGGTATAGTTGTTCACGCGCTGAAATTTAAACCGGATTCTGAGTGTTCCTCATGGCGGCGTGTAGATTTGAGTACTAGTTGAAACATTGTATTTTTATAGGTCTTTGCCAAAACAAGGTTTCATTACCCCTTTAAACTATTCCCCTCTCTTTCTGTTTTATAATTGAATTCTAAGAAATATCCAAGCAAAAGTCAAGGTTACTGTGTCGTGTTGTTTTTATTGTTAAATTTATGGGCATACTGTCGGGGTCCGATTGAACTATTTTAACTTGTATTGAACCGCTCTGCACTCTCCCGATATAACAATGCAGCTGGACGATTTATGACGCCGCTCTCTCTCTCTCATCTTTTCTCGAAGATGGCTTCAAAAATTGTCATTAGCAATTAGCTTTGAACTGCCGGCCATGAGGTCGGGCAGCTGGCAAAGTTCAAAGGGTATCAGAAAGGACGCCGCTCGCTTCTAAAGATAAGTCCCGATAACCGGCTCATATATTCTGTTTGGTGGAGAAAGTAGCCCCCGTCGGCCTTACACCATAAAAAGGTCACATGGGTGAAGCCGAAAAAGAGTAGAAAGAAGATTTCAAAAAGTTACTCTGGGTCCTGGACTGGACTGGTGAGGAAACAAAAAATTCGAAGTAAAAGATTTTTGGGCAGCATATACTCGGATATACAGGATGGTAAAGATCAGACCAACCACTATCTTTGTGGACGTCCCCCAATAATGCCGTCTGATGACGCACTATACTACAATGTAGACCTCGTATACAGGGTGTTAGTAAATACGTGTTATTGTAAACAAATGAGAATTTTCTATGGTTTAATAGGGTAAATGCGTGATAGCTAGAAACATTGCAGTGGCACAGATCTAAGCCTCGTAATTCACTAGATGACTTAACTCCGAGACAATTTATTTAACAATTTTAATAATAATATAATGATTGAATTGATAATCGACGTGAGGCCAGAAACGCCAAAGTTAAATCTGTATGGTTAGCACATCAACGTAAATGTTCGATGTGTCTACCATCGTGGTGTAGGCACTCTTGGAGGCGACTTTCCAGGTCTTGCAATGCATTTGTCAGCATTTGAGTAGTGATTTCATTGATAGCCGCTGGAATCCGGTCCTTAAAGTCTTCTGCGCCCATTGGCTCTGTTTCGTAATCGACGCCCTTAACAGAGCCCCATAGGAAGAAGTCAAGTGTTGGTAAGGTCAGGAGACCATGGTCCACCTCTACCTGTCCTACGATTGAGAAAGTGGTCTTTCAGCCCCTGACGAACATTGACCGCCCAATGTGGTGGGGCTCCATCCTGTTGGAACCACATGTTGCAAATCACTGCTAATAGCAATACGTTCATAGCGTCACTAAACTCGTGACGCAGGCTTGATGGAGGTGGATATGATAGGGCCGGTAGTGGTGGTGATGTAAAAAGCCAAGAACAGTAACTTGGATTAGTCCAAACTCGTATCTTTCCATGCATGACCTAATTGCAGCCGATCCACTATTTTTGCAAAAGGTGCTGTTTTCGGACGATGCTACATTTCACAGGGATGGTACGGTAAACCGTCATAACATGCATTACTGAACCCATCACAATCCCTTTTAGCTAGGACACCATTACCATCAAATTTGATAGAAGGTAAATGTCTGGATTGCCATTTTTGAGAACCGATTTATCGGTTCCTTTTTCTTCGATGCGAACATTACAGGAGAACTGTACTTGGACTTCGTGCGTCACGAGTATAGTGATGCGATAGACGCATTGCTATTAGCAGTGATTCGCAACGTGTGGTTCCAACAGGATGGAGCCCCACAAAAATGGGCGGTCAATGTTATTCAATGGCTGAACGGCCACTTTCCCAATCGTTGGAGAGGTAGAGGTCTACCAATTCCGTGACCAACACGGTCACCTGACCTTACACCACTTGATTTCTTTCTATTGGATTATGTTGAGGGCGGCGTCTACGTAACAGAACCGATGGGCACAGAAGTTTTAAATTACCGGATTCGAGCCGCTATCAATGGAATCACTACTCAAATGCTGGAAAATGCATTGCAAAACATGGAAAGTCGCCTACAAGAGTGCCTACACCACAAAGGTAGACATACCGAACATTTACGCTGATGTTATTACCGTACGGAGTCAACTTTGGCGTTTCTAGCCTCACGTCGATTCAATTCAATCATTATCGTATTATTAAAGTTCTTAAACAAATTTTCAAGGAGTTAAGTCATCTAGTGAATAACGAGGCTTAGAGCTGTGCCACTGCAATGTTTCTAGCCATCAGGCATTTACACTATTTAACACAAAGAAAAATCTCATTTGGTTACAATAACACGTATTTACTAACACCCTGTAAGCGAGGTCTACATTGTAGTATAGTGACGTCATCAGACGGCATTATTGGGGGGCGTCCACAAAGATAGGTGTTGGTCTGATCTTTACCACCCTGTATTATATTATCGAGTTGGTATAATTGAAAACCGAGTAATTCTCGAGTGTTTGACGCCTAGCACAATTCGATCGCGTGGTGATCCAGTCTTGTATTCCGTCCCGGTAAAACTACCAAAGTGCGCGTGTGTGACAACGGGAGAAATAGAGTGAGAGTTCTGAGACACAATAAAATAAAATACAGTAAATGTAGATACGAACTTCTTTCTAAATTTTTTAGTCATAAATGAATATTATTATTTAAATACAATATATGAATTTTGGATCATAGATAAAAATAGTGATATTTAAAACTTATAAGTTCAAAGGCAACAAGTGCGGAATGAAATAGAATAAAACAAAGTAAAATACTGTGGAATACAATAATAACTAACCAAATTCTGAAGTGGGTACATAATAATATAAATTAAAATAATATAAAATAAAATATAGTATGTTATAATTCTAAAACGCGATGAAGAGAATAGTTTTACTTTAATCCAAACGACATTAATTTTTGGAAACACATTATCGAATTCTTTTTATTATTCCGTCAATGATAGCATTAGACCTGCCTACCCATGAGCTTGTGTTCATCTCGGAAGTAGACAGTCTTAATGCGCTACCGACATTGAACTTTGGACCAGGGACGTTGATTTTGACTAATTTAGTTTTCCCTTCCTTCAGAATGACTCTCCACATAATGTCGTCCATCGTGCTGCAGATTCGAGCTTCCCTTCTGGTTCGGTAGCATAATCCACAATCGAAACAGGGTGAGATGGCGGTGGTGCACTTTCGGTAATCATTGTACTTCTCGAGTTCCTGATGCATTGGACCACTTTCGATACGTTTCCATGCCGGCCCGATCTAAACAAATCATACTAGTGAAGTTAATAGCTCGGTAATGCCATTCCAGCAGTGCAAGAATTCTTTGTTTACGACTCGGTATTGTTGTCTTGCTCCGGATTTCTTCCTTCCATGCATTCACTTCTTTTCCACACGTCCATTTTTTTGTGTTCCATACTGCAAATCTCGCTGTGAGGGTTTCAAAAGTAGATATCCACTAATTAAGGCTATGATAATCTAGAATCATTCCGATATACGGGGGAATTTTGAATGCAGTCACTATTGTAACTACTGTATACGACGGTTCTCTAGATTGTATTTTCTCAACCATGGGATGGGTAATTGGATCTTCATAATTACCAATTGAAGTTATGAAATCCTCTTTTTCGGACAAATTGTGCTTGAAAGCTAATTCGAGACACGCTGTTAGGAGTCCACCATGATCTTTTGATCTATTAACTGGATACACGATATTGTCGGTGTGACTCTGGGTCTGGAAAAATAGATCCATTGGAAAACCCTTCTCCCTCGCAATCATGGCTGTTTGTATCCAAATATAAAATGTAATGCGTATCCATGGTCGCGTATTAGTAGTGCTTTGTCTCCAGATTCGGTTTTCACGGTAATTTATTCGAGCGAGCACAGGAAATTATTATTCTTATCGATGACGCATAACCACCCAATATGAACGAACCCATTAAAAAGACAAGAATGGTGAACGCGATCAAAGTCGTTAACTCCGAGACTAGGTAAACGCTGCGAATAGTTATGTTTTTGCCTCATTAGGTAAATCCCAATACGGTAATTTTTTCCCCAATACTGCCTCATTCTGCAATTCCCATAGTGCACATACCTGATTGTGGTCTGGCACAAGTTTAGTTTCAAAACGTATCGGTAACCTGGCAATATTTGTGATATATCCAAATGGTGAGTGTGTTGGTGATGGTACTTTCCACGTGGGAAGTTGATCTGCTGAATCTGGTATTATTCTCTCTTCGTCTCGTGCTGATAATATGACCTTGCTTTGACATACCATGCCACCTTTAAACGACGGGCATTCAATAATTCCTCCGCGTTTCGTGATCATTCTATTCGCTTCTTCGAGGGATAGCTCTTGCTCGTTCTCTTTTTCAACATGGGGAGATGGGTTTGACATTACACCACTATTTTCATCATCGACGGAAATGGTCTTAACTCTAGTCTGATGATCTAGGGACAATGTTGGCTCATTAATATATTCTTCGTGACCTAAAACCTCACACTCCTCTCCGTAGCATTTTGATGTATGACGTGATACTCTTAGGAAAAAGTCTTGCATTGAATCCTGTACTATTAGAGGTATGTTTCGTTTTGTACTTGGGGTGAAATTAACTGCCATCCTCTTTAACGTTATAAATATTTTCTTCTATCCTGCCTGTTGATGCTTTAATCTCTTGTAATTCCTTAGACATAAAAGCGAGAAAGCCGTTTCCATCTGATTGTGCAATATCTGTTGCAATTGTTAACATTCGCATTTGGGTCAATACTATTTATAGCGTATAAAATCGATGAACCACTACCTGATGGATCGGTGTTTAGCGCAGTTAATGCTGTTTTGTGCCAGATAAGCCGTTAAAACACATATTTGTAATCATATATTTGATGTGCAACTACATTTTTATCATTCACAGTTGTCTTGATCATGTCCGAAAACCATAACATCTGGTTTAAATCCATAACTAGTAGACAATATTAATGGTCCATATGATGCGTTGTAGTTAGGCACATAAATTAAGCCTGATCCATACATTTTGAGGCGACGACTAGATAAATCGAGTATAACTTTACGAACTTTTTATTTTTTTTCCTTTTTTCCTTTTTTATTCTTTATTTATTTAACTTATACATCTCAATAATTGCCCTTACAGAGAACATAACAAAAACTATACTTCGAAGAACTTTACTCCATGACACTGACGTAAAATTATCCCCAGTTATGTCACGCTAAATTTTACTATCGTACTCTTTCGATGACTTGTCGGTTTCCCCTATAGCACTAACACAAAACAAGGCTTCTAGTTAATCGTCTCAGGTAAACTCTAGTTATAAGATAAGAAATAAAGGGTCCGATATAAATATCCAAGCAAAATATTTAATGTATTTATAAAACAGTTTAAACAATAACCTAAGAACCCAAATTAGTTCTCCTTTCCCTCTACAATTGAATATTCGTTACCCTTTTCCCTTAAGCAAATAACCCCGAAAAACAACTTAAAAACGCTCCAAAATATAAAGTGAGAATAAAAAGAAAACACTAAAGTATATCACCGATTTGAACGCTCTCACTCTCTTTCTCCCGTTGTCACACACGCGCACTTAGGTAGTTTTACCGGGACGAAATACAAGACTGGATCACGACGCGATCGAATTGTGCTAGGCGTCAAACACTCGAGAATTACTCGTTTTTAATTAAACCAACTCGATAATTAACCAACTCGATAATATAATATATCCGAGTATATGCCGACCTAAAATCTTTTCGAATTTTTCATGTCCTCACCAGTCCAGTCCAGGAACCAGAGTGACTTTTTGAAATCTTCTTTCTACTCTTTTTTGGTTTCACCCATGTGACCTTTTTATGGTGTAAGGCCAACGGGGGCTACTTTCTCCACCAAACAGAATATATGAGCCGGTTATCGGGACTTATCTTTAGAAGCGAACGGCGTCCTTTCTGATAACCTTTGAACTTTGCCAACTGCCCGACCTCGTGGCTGGCAGTTCAAAGCTAATTGCTAATGAAAATTTTTGAAGCCATTTTCGAGAAAAGATGAGAGAGAGAGAGCGGATTCATAAATCGTCCAGCTGCATTGTTATATCGGGAGAGTGCAGAGCGGTTCAATACAAGTTAAAATAGTTCAATCGGACCCCGACAGTATGCCCATAAATTTAACAATAAAAACAACACGACACAGTAATCATGACTTTTGCTTGGATATTTCATAGAATTCAATTATAAAACAGAAATAGACGGGAATAATTTAAAGGGGTAATGAAACCTTGTTTTGGCATAGACCTATAAAAATACAATGTGAAACTCCCTCCCCCTCAAAACCGAACGCCCTCGTGAGGTCAAGATAAAAAATATACAATTATTTACAAGGCGCGGACTACCCTTCCAGTGATTTGATCGCGCGGGCGAAGAGACCGCATTCTATCATTAGGAATATCGGGCCTATCAACGTCTAATTGGGGGGAAACGGTTTCTCTCTCCGCAATATCTTGAGGTAACCGACGGACGAAAGGCTTTAGTTGTGAAATCTTGTGCATCCCCTTTAAATTATTTTTACCGCCGCTAGTTTTAAGACGATATGTCAATGCTGATAATTTCTCCGCGATAATATAAGGGCCATCCCAATTTGGAGCCAATTTGTCGGCGAATGTTTGTCAGCTGACGACAGAAAATGAGTACTTTTCCAAACCCAATCCCCTTCTTTAAATTCAAAGTCCCTATGCTTTTTATCATAATGGCTCTTTGTCTAGCTTGGGCTTTGCCAATTTTTGCCACGGCGGCGGCGTGGGATTGTTGAACAACTTCCCCCAATGCACCGTGTCAACCATCCGCGCTGTTTCGGTAAAGCTAGCGGAGAGGTTTATCTCATCAGGGATGGAATAGTGGGGAGGCCTTAAATCTCTCCCAAAATGAAGGAACGCGGGGGTGTGTCCAGTCGATTTCTGAACGGCGGTACAAATAGCGAATGCAAACTGTTGTAGTCCTAGATCCCAATCCCTATGTGTCTCTTTTACGTAGGAAGCTAACATGACACCCAAAGTTTGATTCATTCGTTCTACAGGATTACCCTGTAGCGAATAAATAGAAGGCAAACGATGTTTCACTCCAAACTGCGCAAAGGTTTCGCGCATGATATTGGAAACAAACTGACTGCCGTTGTCCGAAATAACTCGTGACGGGACGTCATACCCCGTAAAAACTTCGTCAACTAATTTTTCGCTATGATTGGCGCGGTAGCTCGTTTCAAGGGGAAATTTTCTACCCATTTCGTTAGCTGTTCAGCAACGACTAGAATTTGAGTGTGGCCTCTTCTACTAGGGGGAAAATGATCTTTTTAATCTATTGAGATTACAGACCAGGCTTTCATTAGTCCTGGGGGTTTGGTGCGAGGAATTTTGTGTTTTTGGCCAGTTTCTTAGCCTTTGACGTAACGCGTAATATCGGAGTTCATGCCTTCCCACGTATATATCTCTTTGTTTGTTCGTTTTAAAACTCCCCAAATGATCGGACGATTTAATGTCATGACAACAAAATAAAACTAGAGATCGAAGTGTATCGGGAATCAATATACGATATCCATTAAAACCTTTAAGGGCGTATTTTGCTGTGAATTTGTAAACTAGTTCATTATCTATCACGCATTGGGAAGCCAAGATGGAGACGTACCGGAAAAGTTTCCCAAAAGGTATTTCTTAACCTGGGAAATTTTAACGTCCGTGTCTTGTTCCTTTTTAATAGTGTCTAAACCTAGTTTTGCGATCTGAAGAGAGGGAGTGGGCGGGGCAAGGGGTCCTATTGCTGCAGACAATGTACCGGTTACTGTCGCGGGGTAATCATTTTCTTCCAAGAGGGGAATTCTAGAAAGAGCATCCGCCACCAGGTTCGCTCTACCCGGGATGTAATTAATTTGAAATGGTTCAAACGCTTGTAACCTTAACATCCAACGCGTGAGTTTTCCTGTGGGGTCTTTCGCTTTATGTAGCCACTCTAAACTTTTGTGATCGCAATAAACTTCGAAACTAGAACCTTGAATAAAGGGCCTGAAAAACTCCACTGTCTATACTAGTGCCAGCCATTCGCGCTCAGAGGTGGAATACTTCTGAGCTTGGGAATTCACTGTCCTACTAAAATACTGAATGACCCCTCTTTTCCATTAATCTTTTGACTTCGTACCCCACCAATACCAAATTCAGACGCGTCCGTCCGAACAATGAAAGGGTGGTTGAAGTCTGGAGTGCGAAGGATCGGAGTCGTCCACAGACCAGTTTTCGACTGAGAGAAGGCCAGCTCCAGTTCAGTCTCCCACTGCCATTTCCGAATTCGGTCCTTATGCAATAGCCGAGTTAATGGCTCTGAGATTTTGGAGAAACGAGGGACAAACCGACGATAATAGGACGCCATACCCAAAAATCCGCGGACGTCTTTGATCTTCTTTGGCAGAGGATTACTTCGAATAACGTTTACTTTGGAATCGTCTACTTCGAGACCTTTCTCCGAAACAATGTGAGTAGTATAAACTCCTACTTCGAGACAACTACCGCATTCCTCACCAACGAAACTGCGATCGCTTTTCGATGGATCATAGCTTTGGCCAGGCATTAGCGGAAAAAATAGAAAGGTCCCTTAAGGTAATCCATCAACGTTTGACAGGTCACTCGTCAAAATTGACATTCATTCATCAAAGTTTGACAGGTAAACAAAGGGAGACTGAAACTCTAAAGCCAGGTATTTCTTATTCCTTGGTCATGGCGTGAAATGATAATAAACAATAGTATTAAGCCAGACTAAGTGAGAGAACTACGAATGTCAGAAAGAGGAAAACAACCAAGGGAGACTGAAACCCATCGTTTATTGATCCTGCAAAGGGAGACTGAAACCCATCGTCTATTGACATTCATTCATCAAAGTTTGACAGGTAAACAAAGGGAGACTGAAACTCTAAAGCCAGGTATTTCTTATTCCTTGGTCATGGCGTGAAATGATAATAAACAATAGTATTAAGCCAGACCAAGTGAGAGAACTACGAATGTCAGAAAGAGGAAAACAACCAAGGGAGACTGAAACCCATCGTTTATTGATCCTGCAAAGGGAGACTGAAAGCCATCGTCTATTGATCCTGGTATCTTAACCCTTTTTAAGCTAGACACTGAGGAGCTACAAAGGTCAGAAAGAGGTGAATAATTTTATAACCCTCATCTCCTGGTGAGAGCTACAGGAGTCAGCCGAAGGTTGCAACAAAGGGAGAGGGAAACCCATCTTAGTTTATTCCTCTTAATCCTAATAAAGCTATCTTTGATTGTTAAAGCGAATATTAGCCACTAGAGAAATAAAATGGTTAAATAACAAAAGGGAGACTGTAACCAATTGAATTTTAAAATATCAAAGCTATCATACTAATGGTAAAAAACTTACGAATAACAGATATCAACAAGAGGTAAACATCAAAGGGAGGGTTTAATCAATAGTAATTTAAAAACGTCAATCGAATCTTATTACTGATGAGAGGCTTAAGAAATACGAGAGCTAAACTCAACAATAAATCAATAACATTGGGATATCAAACCAAGAGTTATAAACCTACCGGTGATATTTTGAAACAGGTAAATCGAATTTTTTTTATTTTTGAGAGGTAAATCAAGGTAAACAGCATTGATTATCAAATGATAAGTACATTGAACAATATAATAATAGGATTGGGTATAGCAAACGAAAAGTTTTTTATCCTAGAGGAGATATTTTGAAACAGATAAATCGAGATTTTTATTTTTGATAGGAAAATCAAAGTACACAACTTTGATTAACATGTGTAAGATATATTTAACATTACATCAGTAACGTAAGAATATCAAACCAGCGTTTTTCACATAGTGGTGATTAATTGAAACCAACTAAACGGATAAAGTTTTGTAGGTTTTTAAGGAGTAAAACAAAGTAAACAATGTTTATTTCCATATGTAAAATACATTGAACATTACATAAGTAACATTAGGATATCGAACCAAGCGTTTTGGATATAAGAGAATAAATGTTTTCAAATAAAAAGGTTGTAGTGAAAATCCACAATATATGATGAAAGTTTGCCCTTTATTGGTAAGACAGTTATTTCCAATAGTACTAACGCGCTCAGAAACATCCAGTCTTCATAGAAAAGGGAAGTCAAAAACGTCATATTATTCCAAAAGATTATTGGGGAAGTTGTCCCTCTATTGGCTAGACAGCTATTTTCCAATTAGTCTTCTTAATATTCGAGTTTAAAGATTAATAGATCAACACTATTATGTAAATAGTCTATTAGAATAATCTACATAGTTTCAAAAATATTTATGTGTAGATGTGGAGGATTTGTTGCATTACGAAGATGACCCTGTATTGGCTAGACAGGCATTTCCAATACTACTAACGCCCTCAGAAATATCCAGACCTTATGGAAAAGGGAAGTCAAAAAGTCCTATTATTCCAAAAGAGTAGTGGGGAAGTTGTATCGAGTAGTGAAGCATTACGAATATGACCCTCTATTGGCTAGACAGCTATTTTCCAATTAGTCTTCTTAATATTCGAGTTTAAAGATCGATAGATTGATACAATTATGTAAATAGTATATTAGAATAATCTCCATATAGTAAAGTTTCAAAGTATTACCTGTAAAAACGAAGGGCTGTTGCATGGTATCAGTTTTGATTGTTAAGGGGGTGCACCGAGCTGGGTAGCACACAACACCCCCGCCAATCCGTGCGGCTGCATCATTTGTCCCTAAAGTGCCGCACGCGAAACCGTGCCCGGAACGGGTAACAAGGTCAAACAGCGGGAACCGAAGAACCCCAGACCAGTGCTCCCGCACACACGTGAGGAGGCTAAGGCAGCAGGAGGTGGAGAAACGGCTTGGCGACCAGAACCCACACAGCAGTGCCATACGGCCTCCGTAATGTAACCGTGACCCAACAAGACCGACTCAAAGGCAGAGGGAGCTGCCAGGGCCCAGGACGGGTCCCGCGAGTCGGCCGGGTGTGGGCGAGACGGCCGTGTTCCAATTCGCGGAACTAGGACGGATCCTAGAACTCGGGCCCCCTCACCACGACAAGGATGGAACACTACCCCACCCCACCCTGCGCACGGACAGGTGGGGGGGAGGGGGTGTTGCATGGTATCAGAAGAGATCGAATACGGATTTCTATGATGAAACGACAAAGAACTTGTGTTACTTTCCAATGGGGATTTTATATTAAACTCATACGCCGTACCAAACGTGTTTTATGAATACATTTCAGTTTTCTATGCCCTTGAATAAAAGTATTTCGTTTCGTTCTTATATTATGATAAAAAAACCTTAAATAATTTAAATCTTCTCGGGCTGTTAAAGAAATCCAAGGCTAAAATCATTAATCTTTAAAGACGAGCATACTTTAACGAGTGAGAAAATTAATTTCTTAGGAAGATAAAAAAACTTGCCAAGGTTAACTAGACGGATCTTAGATAATTATTCATTTTTAGAAATAACACAACCCTAGTATGGCTAATGCTAAAAATCGTAGGTAGATAGAGTAGTAAGACGAAAACATTATAAGACGAGTAGCTCCCAAACACTCGTTAGAAACAAAATTAAGTTAATGAACCCTCAAAAAAACGGTCCTAACATATAAGGAATTAAAATTAGCAAGATAATTTTATAGTTTTAGAAATAACAGAACCCTGGTGTGTTTAATGTTTAAAAAAGTGTGGGCAGATAGAGTAGTAAAACGAAAAAATATATTTATTATAATAAGAGCATTGGGATATCAAACCAGAGTTATGCATCAAACTACAATATTTTAACACAGGTAAACCGAAAGAGGTTTATTAGTTTTTTATGCCTGTCAAATCATAGTAAACAAAGTTGATTACCATATGAAAATATATACAGCAATACAACTACGAAATTGGGTATATTAAACCAAGCGTTTTCACCTAGCGGTGATTACTTGATGCAAGCAAACTGATAAAGTTTTTTGTAGTTTTTTGTGGAGTAAATCAAAAAGTAAACAACGTTGATTACCATATGAGACGTACATTGAACAAAACAATAATAGGATTGTAGATATGAACCAAGCGTTAATCACCTAGCGACGATAGTCTGAAACAGGTAAACCGAGAAAGTTTTTATTTGTCAGAGGTAAATCAAAGTAAACCACGTTTTTACCATACGTGACGTACATTGAACAACCAAATATTACTATAGGAGATATCTAACAAGCGGTATCCACCTAGCGGTTATACATTTTATCAAATAAACTTGAGAAAATTTGTATTTTTCCAGAGTTAAATCAAAGTAGGCAACGTTGATATTTGAGAAAATATTCAAAACTACATCAACAACATTGGAAGTATAAAGCCAAGCGATATACATCTAATGGTGACATCTTGAAACCGATAAACCGAAAACGATTTGTAGTTTTGACAGGAAAATCAAAGTAAAAAACAACGCTAACTTTCATATGAGACGTACAATGAACATTACAATAATACCATTAGAGGTATCAAACCAATCGTTATTGATTAATCACCTAGCGGTAATATCTTGAAACAGACAAACCATGAAAAAATGTTGCTATAATTTGTGAACCATATTATTATCGAAGAAAGGGAGAAATGAGTAAACTTTCCTCTCTGGTTAAAATATTAACCATGATATATGTATGAAGAAGAAATGGTCTATTATAGGAAACCAATTTTAACGAATAATTGATTTTTAATCCTTTGAACTACTATGAAAACCTAAAACGTGATCTATGATGGAATGTAAAAGGGTAATGACGTGATTGTTTTAATCTTTACCAATGGTATTTTATTAGAATCACATATTTCCAATACGAAAATTTTATGCCCCTCGGAACTTAGGGTAGGCTTTCCTGTAAGGCTTCGGTGTACTACAGGTAAGCCCCTATACAGGGGCAGCCCAATCAAGTGACCAAATATCAAAGCTGTAGGACTTGTAGTTTGGGAGTTATAGCATTATCAAAGGTACAGCCTATGTTATTCATATGGACAACCATGTTATTCCTATGGGTACTTTATTTAAGCTGGAAAATATTACAAGTACGTATTCGGGTGTATACTATAGTGTATGCTGATCAACCTGAATGAATTATTTTAGCTATGTATATGAATACTGAGAAGTCATGGATATATTACGGTAGGTTTGTGTACCTGTGTGTTATTCAACAGCTCTTATTCAACAACGCTAGAGTATACAAGGACTTTCATCAGTGGTCAAGAATTTGGAGATCAAGAGGCTGTTTAACGTCAACTTAAAGTGATTGTTTATACTCAACAAAAATATTTAATTATAAATTAGAAGAGAATCTATTGTTTTTCTTTTTAAAAATATCATTTTATTTTATAGTTCTATATTTTTGCAGCACTACAATCTTTACGGAAAGTTAGTATTTAATTGTTTTAATGTTCAAATCAATACTATTTTAAATAATATATTTACTTAAACATTTCCCCTTCATGGATATTATAATCCTCTTAATTCACAATTTTCAATTGTTTTTGTTAAAAATATTATAACATATCTTTAACGTAATTCAATCATATTTATACTTAACCCAAGTAAAGCTTTCTCAATTATACATATAAATGTTTTAAATATTATGCAAATGAAATATTTTTAAATTAAATTAATCAAGTTGTAATACATGTAAAATAAAATTCAACAGATTTCTTATACAGAAGGAAAGGTAATTTGACGATTGCTTGTTTTTGTCAACACATCTCTAATTGAAGCATTTATCTAGTCTTGAAATCTGTCAGTTTTATATAACTCAACATAACAACCCAAAATACTCTCTAGTAATTTTTTCATTAATTGTTATAATTAATTTTATTATATTTTACAATATTTACTTTAATGAGAATTACGGTAAATACGTTTAGTAACTAATGAAATAATCCAAAATATTCATTAATAACTTTTCATTAATTGTTATAATTAATTTTATTATAATATACAGTAATATCTATAATGAATATTTTTGAGTTTAATTAAGTAATGCAGCAAATTGTCAATTGATAATTCGTTATTTTCGTTATAACTTTTCGAATAGATCTCACTTTTTTAATAAAAAAACATTTTAAATATAAAATTTGAATGATTTGAATAATAATATATATTTCTAAACGTCTTTAAAACGTCTAAAATGCAAAGTGGTAATTGTTTTACCAAGCTTGAAAGGTATATTACTTCCAACATCAGTTGTAATATCTATATCGACAACATCAAACGTTCGTATTGTAAGGGGATAATAATTAATAGAATTAAACATTAAATCATGCGTTATATTATTCTTATTATTCTCAGGTCTAGGAATCCTACGTAATAAATCTCCCCATTTATCACCTATAATCTGTCTTCTTTATGAGACTAATATTTACGAATAAATTCTGTATACATCTGTTTATATCAGCGATATGTTTTCCACATGTATTATGCGTTAATTCTTTATCAATTTGTGTATTATCAAAACCTAACATGAGACCTAAGCCAGGATTGTTTTTAGGAAAAATGGTAAAATTATCTCGCAAAAAATTTTGATGATCTGGTTTTGTTTCGTCAATTATCCCTAATCCGCAAAGCAACGTTACAACCCCATTATTATTTTGTTGAAAATCAAAATATTGTCTCGTTCTTGGTGATAAGCACTCTTTCATTCCATTTAGAGCACTCGAGATGTTTTCGTACATCCCATGTTGAAGTTGATAAGTGTTAGTTTGATACAAAAGATTATCGATGCACTCGTGACCCATTAGCGTGAGAGGTTTATCCCTTTTCACAATTTGAAGGGAGGAAATTCACAGGTGTCGAGTCTGCGTATGGTAGGGTCTAAAGGCCGTACGCCAACGATAGTTTTACCGGTTACGCATTTATCACAAACACTAGAATCTAAACCTAATAAATCGCAATAAACTTTAGGAAATTTAACAAAAGTTTCACCATTGGGTTCTTTAAATTTAACAACGAAACGTTCTTGATCCTTGACGATATCAATTTGAAATTCTATTACGTCTTTCACTTTCTCGTTGTTTATAGATGCATGCATTTGTTTGATAACTTTATGATAAAGACTCTTACCACTATTATCTTTTATGATAACAGTTTTATCGTTTAATGTCCCTTCATGTATTTCGTACTTAAAATCTAAATCAACCATTTTAACAATGAAGGTATCGAAAGAATCGGTTATGTTATCCCGTTTAGAAGGCATACTAATATATGATAATCCGACTTCCCATTGTCCATGTGTTAAATCAATTGATATGGGTAATAGATTGAAATAACTAGTACTCGTGTTTTAAGAAGTTTTTTATTTATCTTAAGTATCTTTAAAACAAGTTTACACTTTTTCAATTATATAAGATTTTTTTTTATTTATCTGAAGTATATTTAAAGCAAGTTTACACTCTTTCAATTGTATAAGAATTTTTAATCTTTAATTTAATTACAAACGAATTCTTATTTGAGATAAAATTTCAATAATTATATGGGCTATAAAGAATTTCGTTTCTTTACAAAACCTTATCTTATTGAAAAATCTGATATATAAAGTAATAAAGTTTAAAAATGTAGGAAAATAAATGGAAGCTTAGATTAAAAGTATTTTTATTGTTTATATCCTCTTAATTCGAATTTTACAATCCGCCTGCAGCTGCAGACGGATGTTTTTAAACTGCAAATTTAAAAATGTTTTTATTACGAACAAACTCTTATGCCGTATAAATTTTCAATATACAAAAAAGAGGTTGCTTCGCACCCTTAAAAAAACTCTTTATCTAACTCGAATCAAACCCGTGAAGGGACAGAAATTATTTGTTAGAGAAAGAGCAATTTCATATCTTTAAAATTATAGTTAGTAGATTTAGTCTACTACTTCAAAGATTTTATTACTATTATATATTTTCCAAAAAACGGATATTTGAGTGTTTAAATAAGGCACGTACTTCTTGAAAGAACCCTTTGCAAGTACCTATTTTTCGGCGACTTGATTCGCAATTCTTAGACTGTATGGCAAGTATGACTTTACAATAGGGGAAAAAAAATACGACCAAGTTGGACATCCTACATCAAGTGCTCAATTATACTTAAAATCCTAATCTCTACTTTATTTATAAATGTATTTGAGTCCCGCGACTAGGATGTGCTATAGAGTATAGACCCAGACTTTAATAAATGGACAACTACTCAATAGAAGCCCCATTCCTACTACTAGGATAGGCTATACGGTAATTAAGGTAGGCAAGTTCAATAAGCCGCCACACACTTACGGTCTGCAATTAGTTCACTAGAGTACTTGTTCGATTTGTGAACTTTAAGTTGTACAAACTTCGCAACTGTGATATCGCGAAAAGATCGAGCCGGTTTACACTCGACAAGTTGCAAAAATTCTATAAGCGGATGCACATTGAAGTTGTTCGAGAAATCAAATATGCTTGAAACTCGCGCGAGGGTTTAAATTTCGCGTGTGTCAGGAGAAGCGCTGGATTTGCAGTATAGTCCTGGTCGATTTCCAAAGCCGGAAGTCTAGAGACCCTCGCGAAATTTTTGGCGGGGAAAACCTTTGTCACGTGATCGTCCGCCATCTTTTTGTAGTGTGAATATAGCGACAGACTAACCAACGCCTCCTATATATTATCATATCGGAGGTGTTGGTCTAACAACTTGAATTTGGTTTGTGGGAAATAAAATTAGAAATAGTCTGGCAACCTGTTACTGCAAAAAGATGGCGGCGCGGCTATGAGACAAGCGCCCGTTTTCGGCAAATCGACGAACCAGGCCTTAAATATTTTGAAAAATATTCTAGTTAGTTTGTCGTCATATGACGTTGTTTCCCAACTTGGTGTAATTTTACTCTGGTCTGTCCTGCCTTAAAAGAATATATTTTATTCTTCACTCAGCCTTAATCCACAAAGAAGGTTAACTTAAAAAAAGGTTACTTAAAACTTTCTGTACAGACAAGTAGAGTATATGTAGAGCGAGTAGCGCAAATAAGCGAAATTTTACATCGTAATTTTTAGTTTAACCTGATATATGGAAAGCCAATGCGTTAGTTGTTTATTGATAGGTTTATTAGGGTTGTGTTGTATACTGAAGCCATGTATATGTTCAATGTGATATAACATTTTGCCTTTTCACGTTACTTGGTCTACAAATACTCTACAACCGTCAAAATTCTGATATGGTTTTAAAAGAACCTCGACCTTGTGTATTTAATCTCATATCGAGATTAAATGTTTTTCGCATCTAATTTTAATTGGTTTATCAATATGTTATTTGTATATATATTTTTTAAGATTTTATATTTTTTAGATTAAAATAAATTTATTGTTCAGGAAGATTTTGTAGAATCTAGTTCTCAGGATTACCGGTGTTGAAAATTTATTTTGCTAATGTTATCTTGATGTCTGTGTTTTCTGCCCGCTATTTGGTAGTGGTAAGATTAATATTTTTCATTTTAATTAATTTACTTATTTGTCGTTTATTTGATAATTTGCTTTACTTAAATTGTTCGTGTAAGGGCTATTTTACATATTACCAAAGATTGCTAATTTCAGTTGTCTTAATTCTGATTTTTTTGTTTTAATACTGAATTATGGACTGGATTATTTATCTTGAAATCTATGTGGTTATATCTTATTTATTTTCCTTTTTTCTCTAGTTAGATTTGGTTTTAAGTAGAGAATTATTTAGGGTTTTGTTGGTATACTGAAGAAATGCATATAGGTTCAATGTGATATAATGTTTTGCGTATTGGCGTTACTTGGTCTGCAAATACTCTAGAGCCTTCAAAATTATTATATGGTTTTAAAAGAAGAACCTTGACCTTGCTTATTTTACTCGATACGCATTTATATTAAAATTAATTCATTATTCAGCAAATTTTTTTCCGACTCTGGTTCTCAAAATTTTATTTTGAATTAAGTTTGATTCTTTTGCATTCAAATTTATCTTGATAAGAAGTATATTTTTGATTTGAATTATTGGTTTAATATATTTAGTGTTTAATTGAGATATTATTTTTTTTTTGCTTTCAATCTTCGTCTTAAGCAAATGCCACAAATTTTAATATTTTAGGTTAGGTTAGTTAACATCACGTGGTTGTCGGGGAGGTAATATTTTGGTTTCCCAACTTGTTTTTTATTACACTTAAGTTAGACGTGCTTTAGATACAGACTTCAAGAATTGGCCAACTACTTAATAGCAACGTTATTACGTAGTAGTAATGACGAAGCTATTGGATCTAAAGCACATCCTAGTCGCAAAACTCAAGTATTTTAAAAAATAGTGTAGAGATTGAGAACGTTAAACTATAAATTTCATGTGTAATCGAGCACTTGGCAGGATATGAAGTCCAACTCAAGTGATATTTAATCCCTAGAACTCTCATTGTGAAATGTTTTTACAGTGACTTAATATATTAAATTGGCCACATTTCTATGTAATGCGATTTACATTCAATCGCCTGGCTTTATTCGAGTACTCTACCCAAAAGATCGTGAGAAATAGGTCTCTTATCACCGAAATATAGGTGACAAACGATTGCCTAAACAATTAAAGACGTCACCATTGCACAAACGAGAGGGTTCGCCACAATTTTAAACGCTAACGTAAACCACCCATTGGTACGATGCATCTGTGAGTACTGAATCTGCAAATCTCGTTTATATAGGCCGAGAAGAGATGTATTATTAAAGTTAAAAAATCAAATGATAAGAAAATCATGCCAACTTTTTAATTACGGTGAATTAGGGTGAATATAATGGGATACTCATGATATGACATAATAGTCAAAATTAGACGGCTGAAGAGGGCTACCCTAGTAAAAGAACCCAATAAAAAATGCAATGCCATTAAAAAAAGCTTATCAATTTTTGTTTATCAATTAAAAGCCAATTAATAAAGCTCGGCTAGTTATATGTTTTACCCATTTCGTCACCCATACAGGCATCTGTCTCTCTATTAACTCGAATTCCATGGATATTCATTATCATTCTACTGTTTAAGAAATAAAATTTTGTTTACCATTTTGAAGCAATTAATAAAGCTCGGCTAAGCTTATGGTTTCACCCTTTTGTAACCCATTCAGGCACCTTTCTTTCTATTAACTCGAATTCGATGGATATTCCTTATCATTCTACTGTTTAAGAAATAAAATTTTTGTTTATCATTTTGAAGCAATTAGTAAAGCTCGGCTAAGCTTAAGATCTCACCCTTTTGTAACCCATTCAGGCACCTTACTTTCTATTACTTCGTATTCTTAATCTACATTTCATTATTGAAATCTGTGTTTAATTAGAGATACTCTTGTACCCGAACGAAGTCTTATCAAATTTTTTCAAAAGTACCTTTGTCTGTATTAATTCGAATTCAGTGGGAAGAGGGAAACGACGACGACGACGATTTCAGTTATCAAGCGCCGCGGGTCCATTGGAAAAGACATTACGGTTTCTGATGAAATTCGAGTTTAGATAAAGGGATAAACACGAACGTGTTTATCCTAATAATCAACGAGTTATAAAATATTCTTTGCGGGATTATTGAAAATTTGGTTTTAAAGATAACGTATTTTAAAACAAACGAACACTTCTTTTTTACTATTTTTTAAAGTTTCGCAGAACTTCATTATTCTAGAAGAAAAAAACTGACACTTGAATAAGTTAAATTTGTTAAAGCAATAAACGTAAAAGTTTGATTTAATTGAATTCATGTTTATTTTATTAATAATTTAATATTATGATACATTTTATTATTTTATCTATAATCAACCCTTTGAAAAAAATATATAGATAGATATTTAAAATGACTAATATTAACTTACATTTTTTTATCCGTTAGATTACGATGTCCCGTGCGATTTTCATAACCTAAGAATAAACAAAATATATGGTTAAAAGATCAAATATCCTTTCCACGATTAAACGAAACTATTGTTTAGCATTAATATTACTGCTAAACTAATTTGGAAATCCTTCAGCAGAAATGATCTTACATTTCAATTCTTGGCAGTAGCGCATTGTCCCTTTCAATGTCAAAAATGTATTCTTTTGAATAACTTATATTAAAAACGAAAGATTTTATAGTGAAAATTCAAGAGCATTTTAAAAAATCTAAAAAGAACGCTTATAAAATCAAACTTAAATGAATACTATTAGCGGGAAATTATACCAAGGCGTAATCCCCCTTATAGCATTCTCGATCTAGGCGTCAAGGTTTTGAAAAGGATACTATCAGCTGAAGTTAAGTATTTTCTGATTCCTTCTGAGAAAATAGGTCCGTATTCGATCTCTTCTGATACCATGCAACAGCCCTTCGTTTTTACAGATAATATTTTGAAACTTTACTATATGAAGATTATTCAAATAGAATATTTACATAATAGTGTCAATCTATCGATCTTTAAACTCGAATATTAAAAAGACTAATTGGAAAATAGCTGTCTAGCCAATAGAGGGTCATCTTCGTAATGCTTCACTACTAGATCCAACTTCCCCAATACTCTTTTGGAATAATAGGACTTTTTTGACTTCTCTTCTCTACAAAGTCTGGATGTTTCTGGGGGCGCTAGTACTATTGGAAATAACTGTCTTACCAATAGATGGCAAACTTTGATCATATATTGTGGATTTTAGTGTATGCATTTTCATTACAACCTTTTTATTTGAAAACAGTTATTCTCTTCTGTCCAAAATATGTTTAATAATGTGAAAATACCGCATATTTTTTCAATACATCACCGCTAGGTTGAAGAACTCGTGTTAGATATCTCTATTTCTGTAGTGGTATTGATGTGTTGATGTATATACGTTTCGTGTGATAATCAGTGTAGTTTGCTTTACCTCTCAAAATAAAACACTATCCGTTTGTTTAAAGTAATCACCTCTATGTGATGAAATGCTTCGCGTGATATACCCAACAAAACATCCGTTTGTTGGTCTCAAGTAATCACCACTAGGAGAAAAAACGCTTGGTTCGATATCCTAATGTTACTTATGTAATGTTCAATGTATTTTACATATGGAAATAAACATTGTTTACTTTGTTTTACTCCTTAAAAACCTACAAAACTTTATCCGTTTAGTTGGTTTCAATTAATCACCACTATGTGAAAAACGCTGGTTTGATATTCTTATGTTACTGATGTAATGTTAAATATATCTTACACATGTTTATCAATGTTGTGTACTTTGATTTTCCTATCAAAAATAAAAATCTCGTTTTATCTGTTTCAAAATATCTCCTCTAGGATAAAAAACTTTTCGTTTGCTATACCCAATCCTATTATTATATTGTTCAATGTACTTATCATTTGATAATCAATGCTGTTTACCTTGATTTACCTCTCAAAAATAAAATTCGATTTACCTGTTTCAAAATATCACCGGTAGGTTTATAACTCTTGGTTTGATATCCCAATGTTATTGATTTATTGTTGAGTTTAGCTCTCGTATTTCTTAAGCCTCTCATCAGTAATAAGATTCGATTGACGTTTTTAAATTACTATTGATTAAACCCTCCCTTTGATGTTTACCTCTTGTTGATATCTGTTATTCGTAAGTTTTTTACCATTAGTATGATAGCTTTGATATTTTAAAATTCAATTGGTTACAGTCTCCCTTTTGTTATTTAACCATTTTATTTCTCTAGTGGCTAATATTCGCTTTAACAATCAAAGATAGCTTTATTAGGATTAAGAGGAATAAAATAAGATGGGTTTCCTTCTCCCTTTGTTGCAACCTCCGGCTGACTCCTGTAGCTCTCACCAGGAGACGAGGGTTATAAAATTATTCAACTCTTTCTGACCTTTGTAGCTCCTCAGTGTCTAGCTTAAAAAGGGTTAAGATACCAGGATCAATAGACGATGGGTTTCAGTCTCCCTTTGCAGGATCAATAGACGATGGGTTTCAGTCTCCCTTTGCAGGATCAATAGACGATGGGTTTCAGTCTCCCTTGGTTGTTTTCCTCTTTCTGACATTCGTAGTTCTCTCACTTGGTCTGGCTTAATACTATTGTTTATTATCATTTCACGCCATGACCAAGGAATAAGAAATACCTTGCTTTAGAGTTTCAGTCTCCCTTTGTTTACCTGTCAAACTTTGATGAATGAATGTCAATTTTGACGAGTGAGCTGTCAAACGTTGATGGATTACCTTAAGAGACATTTCTAACTTTTTTTTCCGCTAATGCCTGGCCAAAGCTATGATCCATCGAAAAGCGATCGCAGTTTCACTGGTGAGGAATGCGGTAGTTGTCTCGAAGTGGGAGTTTATACTACTCACATTGTTTCGGAGAAAGGTCTCGAAGTAGACGATTCCAAAGTTAACGTTATTCGAAGTTATCCTCGGCCAAAGAACATCAAAGACGTCCGCGGATTTTTGGGTATGGCGTCCTATTATCGTCGGTTTGTCCCTCGTTTCTCTAAAATCTCAGAGCCATTAACTCGGCTATTGCATAAGGATCGAATTCGGAAATGGCAGTGGGAGACTGAACAGGAGTTGGCCTTCTCTCAGTCGAAAACTGCTCTGTCGACGACTCCGTTCCTTCGCACCTGTCAAACTTTGATGAATGAATGTCAATTTTGACAAGTAGCCTATCAAACTTCGATGGATTACCTTAAGAGACCTTTCTAGCTATTTTTTCCGCTAATGCCTGGCCAAAGCTATGATCTAGCGAAAAGCGATCGCAGTTCTGCTTTGGCAAAATCTGGCCTTAGAGGCCTTTGCGGTCAGGCCATTCTCCGATAGGATAGTTAGAACCTCGTCTAACAGTTTAAGATGATGTTCGAAGTTATCCGTGGCTATGATAAGATCGTCGAGATACGCAAAGACTCCCCTCTTTCGCATCTTAATGAAAAGGCGGTTAAAACCCTTTGAAAGATTCTCGGTGCACTTGTTAAACCGAACATCAAAACCCCTTATCGGTAACGAAAGCTGCACTGTCTCGAGACTCTTCATCTAGTGGAATTTGCCAATATCCTGATCTGAGATAGAGTAAGGTTATATATTTGGGTTTAGATATGGAATCCAATACATCATCTATGCGGGGGAGAGGGAACTGATCTTTCTTGCTTACGTCATTTAATTTGCGATAATCTACCACCATTCTATCGTCTTTACCTTCATTTCTCGCCAAAAAAGCGGGCGAACTCATAGGACAATCAAAAGGTTCAAAAAAGTCTTGCGCTATCATATACTCAACTAATGTGTTAATTCAGTTTTGTAAAGGACGGGCTTAACGATAAGGGAGGCAAGCAATCGGGGGACTATTTGTTTCAATATAATGCTTCGTAGTTGAGGCTCTCCCGGCTTTCTTAGTACAAACGTTTTGATCATGGCGTACGATTGTTTCTTTAGCTTATCATCTAAAGGGGCGATATAACGGCTGCGCTTAATTCTTCCCCATCGACCGAATCATCAGTCGATGAGAACATATATTTAAAACTAGGAAATTATTTACATGGGTAGCTGGTTCAATATCGGCGGATACAAGGAATGAATTTCAAAGGGGTAAGATTTCCTAAAGTAAGTTAGAGCTAAAATCTCTATGCATGCCCCCTTTTCGTAATAAATCAAGGCCTAAAATGACCAAAAAAGTTAACCCTCCTACGAGAAATGCTGACCCATCTAGCAGAAGATTATCAGGTACTAGAAGAGATAAATTCAATTTGCCCTTCGCCGATACGAACTGTTTATTGGGGAGCTTTCAAATAGCGTCATCTGCGCTAATGGGAATGCAAACTTCTTGGAAATGTTCTTTAAATTTCTTATTTATTATTGAATGAGAGGCCCTGCAATCTACCAAGGCATGACAAGAAACTCCTCCGAACTCGACAGGTATAAACAATAATTTTTCACCTAATAGTTCTTTAGCATTGTTTATCTCCGGGATAGAGAGATGTTTCTTTGTTTGCGGGAAGGGGGATTTTATTGGGGTGTAGGACGGAAGGGCGCGGCTCCCTGACCATTGTTCCCGCCGTTCCTCCCATTTCTATTTTGGTTTGAAGATTTTCGGGTATCTTGCCAATTTCTACGCAGGCGGGGGCATTTGGATTTGAAGTGATCGGGGCTTCCACATTCAAAGCAGGCGTAAGAACGCTGTTGAGATCTATAGCCTGAGAAGGGTGGTTGATAACGGGTGTCAAAATTTTTACCACGTTGGGGAATAGATGGAAGTGAATCGACAGAAGAAATAGCATGGGGTTTTATTGCGAGGGGGTAATACTGGGCTTGTTACTTTCGACTCGCGAAGCGTCCGTAATTAATCCACGAAGGGAATCGTATTTCTTCGGAAGAAGGCAATCTTTTAACCATTGTTGCAAATTACGAAAGACCAACCTAGCTTTTTCCCGGGCAGTTAAAAGGTGCGCATTAGGTCTTGCATGACATTGATATAATCCAAAGAGGATTCGCCAGGCTTTTGTATCCTGGAGTGGAGGAGTTCTAAAACGCCATCATCCTCATCCTCGTTCCCAAATTCTGCCGTAATTGCGATTTCAAATTGGCTCCAAGTTGTAGGGGTTTGCCCTATATAAGCCCACCAGTCGGATGCGGGGCCAGTCAATAGGTTGGGCACCCATTGAGCTAGGAAAACGGTCTCGGGAATACCGACACTGGTCATAACTCTTTTCGCTTTAATCAAAAACTCTCTAAGTTAGGAAGAGCTATCTTCTCGACCTGAATACTTAGGGCGGTCGACTTAAGGGATCCAAGCCCTAGGAGTAACTTCGTTACCGTTGTTATGGCCGGTTGCATTTCCGGGTATAACATTAATTGTGGCGGAGCTACTAACTGACAAGGGTGCACTAATTATTGGGGGAGTAGGGGCAACTGATGTGGGGATAATGTTGCCTGTGGTCACAACAGTGGTAGCAGGGATAGATACAATAGCATTACTTGTGGCGTTAAGATTATTAGCATTAACTAATCCAGCTACAGTGACGGTTAATGTCTGAAGTTGAAGCATAAGGGCGTTTAGCATTGTCGTTTGGGAGTCTGGGGCAACTGCAGCCCCGGGAAGATTTACGGGAGCTATATCTACAGAGGTAATTATACGGTCCTCTACTTGGTTGCTTGTCGAAGCGCGTAAATCAATTTCGTTCTCCATATTTGGAAAGTTTAATGAATTTTTAAGGTTATGCCTCACACGTCTACCGTCACGCTCTTGGAACTGAAATAGTTTAAGGCAATCGGCACAACTGTGAACTCTTCCCAAACTTGGGATACACTCAGGACAAAAAATATTCCCTTCACTATAGCGTATAGTATCAAAATCGGAATCCTCCGAATCACTCATGGATCAACTCTACTAAAACGATGATAGCAGATAGCTAACGTGAACTTTATCAACAATTAATTTAATGGGAATCCTTAAGAATCCCGGACAGGGCCCCCTGTTATGTCACGCAAAATTTTACTATCGTCCTCTTTCGAGGACTTGTCGGTTTCCCCTATAGCACTAACACAAAACAAGGCTTCTAGTTAATCGTCTCAGGTAAACTCTAGTTATAAGATAAGAAATAAAGGGTCCGATATAAATATCCAAGCAAAATATTTCATGTATTTTTAAAACAGTTTAAACAATTAATAAGCTAAGAACCCAAATTAGAAGTTAGCCTTTCCCTCTACAATTAAATATTCGTTACCCTTTTCCCTTAAGCAAATAACCCCGACAAACAAAGCAAATAATCCCGACCAACAATTTAAAAACCTCCAAAATATTAAATGCGAATAAAAAGAAAACACTAAAGTATATCACCGATTTGAACGCTCTCACTCTCTTTCTCCCGTTGTCACACACGCGCACTTTGGTAGTTTTACCGGGACGGAATACAAGACTGGATCACGACGCGATCGAATTGTGCTAGGCGTCAAACACTAGAGAATTACTCGGTTTTTAATTAAACCAACTCGATAATATAATATATCCGAGTATATGCCGAACAAAAATCTTTTACTTTACCCCACGTAGAGGGCTATTATCTCCCATTCTGTTATATCGGGGTACTTTTCTCGAAAATACGCGTGGGTGGAGTTCATGTATTCTTTCTTCTCCTTGTCAACAAGGTTAGATTGCTCTAGATGCGGTTCAAAGCGTACGGTGGGATCGATGATATATCCATGTGGTGATTTGACATTTGGGTTTGTAGCGTCACTTCTCTGGACATGAAATTCCGATCAATGACGACTAAATCTGCCATCTTGTTGCTCCCATTATCATCTTTACAGTGGACTTCTTTGTATACCTCGAGTCCAGAAGCTACGCAGCTGTCCTCGATTAGGTTAACTACCCGATTGTGGCGTGCAATAACCAACTCGTTTGAATGGGGCCAGTCCTGCAGCACGTGACAAAGTGTTTCTTTCTTCATGCAGTTGGGATACCGACATGAGGTTGTGCCATCGGAACGACCTTTAGTACCACGAGTGGCGCAGCAGTTGGAATTCATTTAATGGCCGAAGTCCATTGTGACGACGAAATTCCCTTGCCTGTGGTCATCCACGCATTTGCCTGTGGATACTCAGCAAATTGTGCAACACCGAGCCCTTTTCCAGGAAGATTTGACCATTCCTAGAAGGCATTTTTCCTCAATAGGTCTCTCAGTTTTTGCGATGAAAGTGCCGTATCAGTTGGACTTGCTTCAATGCATAGTTTTTCTAAGCATTCCAATCGCTCTGCATCAAAGTCGCGACAAGCATTCAGGATACAATCATCAACCTTTTTCAACTTCATCGCAATGCTAAAGTGCTGTAGAAAAGCTTCCCAAGAAGCGCAGACAATTCCTAGGCATCTTAATCTCCGTGGGGAGTAAATCATACTGTCTGGACTATCATTGGGAATCATAATTATTTGTTTCACCGCCCCTCTTATAGAGACATCAATATCCTTAAGGAATTGTTTACTTAAGTTTTTCAATAGTGCATTCTGTAGCGGGTACACAACTGTTGGCCATATAAACTGGTTTATAATGTTGTACTTCTGGCTTGGCTGAAGCAATGGGCTGGCCACCAGCAAATCGAGGTTTTCTGTCACAGATTTCAAGACGGCAAATTTATCTAGAACTATTTCATCATTGAAGTCGATTCCCAAATATTTAACACGCTCATTGAGTTTAAGTGTAGGAATCACATCTCCATTTAGCGACGTAAAAGCTTCCTCTGAGACATCCAGACGCCCTTTGCTGATCAGTATGGCCTTACTCTTCTCGCAATTAATGGATAGTCCAATTTCCCGGAGGCCATCCATGACCATTTTAGCCAAGACAGCAGCCGATTTTTTGTTTGTTGATACTACCGCGGTGTCGTCCGCAAATCCAAGCCCAGAAAGTGGTTTTTCTCCCTGTATCATTTCCACCGCATGGGTTTTAGCCACTGACTCTTCCGTTTTCTTTTTATTATGAAATCAATTTCCATATTAAATAGAGTCGGGGACAGAGGAGCTCCTTGGGGTACACCTCTTCTTATCTTTAATCTTCCCGTTTGTACCTCATTGTCCGATATAAGAAGCATTAAGAGGGCCCGTTGTTTACTGGAAAATGGCAGAACGTCAAGCGTTATTTGAATATATGTGTTCCTGGTGTGGCAACAAAACCTCTGAGCAGCGCAGGGTTGGAGAGAGAGAGATGATGAACTATTTTATTTTAACACAAAATAGACTGCATACGTCATTACATATGTTGCTGTAGCACAGTTTACCTTTAGTTATTATCTAACATTTACTTGTACTTATTATCTAACATTTACTTGTACTTATTATTAGGATTTTTTTTGATAAAAATTTTCTTTGATAAAAAAGTTTAAACATGACTTAAAACTAGATAGTATATACATATAAACAATGACACTAACGTACATTAGATGAAAATAAGTGAAAGTTTAGTAAATTGACTGAGTCACGCACAACGGATGTGGCTACTTCGTTAATTAGTGTTCGTTGGAGATTAAATTTTCGAACAAAATCTACAAAGAATTTTGTTATCGTTCCCCAAGACCCCACGTAGAGGCCTATTGTCTCCCATTCTGTTATATCGGGGTACTTTTCTCGAAAATACGAGTGGGTGGAGTTCATGTATTCTTTCTTTTCCTTGTCAACAAGGTTGGATTGCTCTAGATGCTGTTCAAAGCGTACGGTGGGATCGATGATATATCCATGTGGTGATTTGACATTTGGGTTTGTAGCGTCACTTCTCTGGACATGAAAATTCCGATCAATGACGAGTAAATCTGCCCTCTTGAGAGAGAGAGAGAGGCGTCATAAATCGTCCAGCTGCATTGTTATATCGGGAGAGTGCAGAGCGGTTCGATACAAGTTAAAATAGTTCAATCAGACCCCGAGAGTATGCCCATAAATTTTACAATAAAAACAACACGACACCAGTAACCTTGACTTTTGCTTGGATATTTCTTAGAATTCAATTATAAAACAGAAAGAGCGGGGAATAGTTTAAAGGGGTAATGAAACCTTGTTTTGGCATAGGCCTATAAAAATACAATGTGAAATATTTAGAAACATTTTCAGTATAATTAAAAAACTGTAATCTTTGTAAACGTTTTTGTCAATAAGATTATATTTATGAAAGTATTTGAATTGCTTTATGCCCAAGAAAATATTACCTCAAACCTTTCCTTTGAATATTTTCGAAACTGTTATTCAAACAAGACAAACCCATACACCATTTACAGAAGAACGTCCCTTCAAATGAGATGAGTGAACCAAGCGAACGTCGTTCTTCGGAATTCACTAAGCCTACTACCCCAGTCGCTTTTACTGTGATTTTAAAGGGCCCGACCCTAAAATAAATAAAAACAATTGGGTGGAGGAGTCCACAAAATATAAAATAATAACAGGACTAAACTGAAAATTAGGTAGCGGAAAAATATGGAAAATGTTCAATAAAAATATGCCTTTGTCATTTTCCATAGTTTTCCAAGCGTAAAATTTCTCGCTTACAGCCTTATTTATGTATAACCAGTTTTTTATAGGCTTAGTTAATTTAATTAACGTTAATTATGTCATTGTCTTTATATAACTTGATTCAAAAGATGTTCAATAAATTTATAATTTTTCTTGTATATTTCGGTAAGGTGTCTTTTTCAAACGAACGAAATTTGCTTGGTACTACTGGTTTGTTTTTCAGAGATAATGTTTGTTGATGCAATTTTAGCCAAAAAATTCGTTTAAATCTACTCCGGAAGCTCTACAAACAATAGAACAGAAGCTATTGCCAATTATGTAGTTTTGGTCGGCCATTTTTCAAGATGGCGTCGAAAACACACGAAGGAGAGTTGGGAAGACTTAACCATGTGAAAGAACGCCCAAAAATACATAAGAAACCGAAGAGAAAAACTACCCATTAATTTTTTCTAGGTACACCAGAAATTTGAGCTAAAATGACTGTACTCTAATGCTCATTTCTTAATTCTCCTTTAGAAAACTTCGCTTTTGAACGCAAATCAGTGGAATACTTCAGGTTAGGATGGGTTAGTTTCCAGGTTTGATTAGGTTAGGTTCACTTACATGGGATATTTATAAACTTTTGAATTCAAAAAATAACCTCTCGTATTAAGTTTTTACTTTCGTTTAATTACAAAATGCTACTAAAAGGAGAATGCAACCTAACAACATGTTATTTTATAGATTCCTTATCGTTTAAATAGTCCTTATCCTTAGAGCTAAAAATGGTACACATTTATAATTCATTTTCGGAATCACCGGATGCCAAAAAAGTATTCGAGAATCTTTTACAGAATTTGAGACACGTTTTTGGTGTTTCAATTTAATTCTAAAGTTTATTAAATTTGAATTACAGTAAATACAAATTCGGACCAATCAAGTTATTTCGGGCTTCAATTGCCCTTACATTAAAAGAATAGGCCGGCGTTTGACGCCTATAGCCTTGGCTTCAAACACCGGCATATTTTTTATTGATACGTCTGTAAAATATTCGAGAAATTAACGATACTGTATTAAATTAAACTAAACGAGGTTTATTCTTGACAGAAGTCAACGTTACATACGAGTTTTAAATTCAAAGTCACACTGATTATTAATATCAATTTTCTTCTACATTACAGTTCGGGTTCGATAATAAAAAACAACATTCTTATCTAAAATCTAATTTTTTATCTACAATGATCGGGGTTTTTTTTTTGTTATTGGTATTTTTGATCTATTTTCTACAATCTCCCCGCCGATGGCGAATTGATGAGTCCATCTTTTAACCAATTTCTAGAGGACATATCAAATCAATTGGTCTTTTGAGGATAACTTGTGACGGGAGACGAATGGTACACGACCGGATCTTTCCATCTCTGCCTTCGATTACTTCTTCGATACGAATCATCTTCCACATATGCCTAGGAAGGTTGTCGTCCTTTAACAGGGCCAAGTCTCCAGGTTTAATCACGATTGATGAGGTTCTTTGGGATATTTGGTGAGCGGATTGTAGTTCAAGTAAATATTCCTTCCGCCATCGTTTCCAGAATTGATCTAGTAGTCTTTGTTGAAGGTACCAGCGACTTCTTAGTTCATCCTTCGTTTCTTGTTTGTTTAGTTTGGTCTTAGGATCAGGGGGTAAGAAAGTTTTTCTGCGTCCAGTGAGAAAATGACTCGGGGTTAATGGTTCTTCGTCATATTCCTCGCCAATGTAGGTAATTGGTCGGGAGTTTAAAACGGCTTCTACCTCGGTTAGTACAGTAGACACTTCTTCAAAAGACAAAAAGGATCGGCCAAGTATTTTCTTGAGGCAAGATTTTGTGGATCGAACTAGACGCTCGTAAAACCCGCCCCACCAGGCGGCGCGTTCTACAATATACTTCCAGACAATTCCTTGTTGTCCAAAGAAATCCTTTACTTCGTCATTATTAATTCGTTTCCACAACAACTGTAGTTCTCGGTCGGTTCTTTTGAAGGTCAGAGCATTATCGCTGTAGATGACTTTAAGCATTCCTCTACGTGAAATGAATCGTCGAAAGGCTAAGAGAAAAGACGTTGATGACATATCAGAGACCAGTTCTAGGTGTAACGCTCGTGTGACTCCGCAGGTAAATAATGCTATGTAAGATTTCTGTCTTTCGGAAATTCCTTTGGTGTAAATTGGCCCAGCAAAGTCAAGACCAGTGATATCAAACGGTTCGGCTTGCCGAACTCGATCGGCAGGCAAAGGTGCGGTTTCTTCTTTCGTTGGTTGAACTCTGAGCTTCCTACAGATAAGACATCGTCCTATTCGCTTCTTAACTTGCTGTCTGGCCTTTAGTATCCAAAATCGTTCTCGAATTTTGGCCATAGTAGAAGCGGTTTCCAAATGAAGTACCTTGTCGTGAGCGTAGTCTATTTGTAACTCCGAGAAATGATGTCCGTCTGGTAGTATGATGGGATGTTTCTCATCGTTAGTAAATGTGGAATATTGCAGACGTCCACCGATTCGGATAACTCCCTCTTCATCTAGAGTTGGATTATACTTCAGAATAACAGAGTTCTCTGGTAATCTTTGTTCGAACTTCAGGCTATTTAGTTCTTCAGCAAAACCTTCTTGTTGGGTTAGTTTAATCCAGTAGAGTTCAGCAGATTTTAATTCTTTTGCGGTTAAAGTTCCGAGAATTCTCATTTCAGCTGTTTTCTTGAGGTTCGAGATATATCTTTTGATCCAAGCAGTTATTCTGATAACCTTTGAGATAGAGCTGAAGTTTTTCAGTATAATAATTGGTTCCAGCGTTCTAACATTGCAGATGAATTGGGCAATCGTGGTTGGAGTAGGTTTCAGTTCCTTGCGTATGTCGTTTTCTTCAATTTTTGATGTGTTATTTGGCCAATGAATTTCCGGTAAGCTGAGCCATGATGGTCCATTCCACCAGACATCGTTCCTTATAAGGTCATCTACTCCTTGTCCTCGGCTAAGGTAGTCTGCTGGATTTTCGAGACCGGGACAATGTTTCCATGACTGTGGTTCAGTCAACTGTTGAATTTCGGTTACTCTATTACTTATAAAGGGTTTCCAGCGACTGGCTTGGCCTTTAATCCAATGGATAGCGACATGGGAATCGCTCCAGTAGAAGATCGTTGGATCTTTATCCTTGAAGTTATTTCTGATGCGGTGAATAAATCTGGCTCCAACGAGGGCGCCCATCAATTCAAGTCTAGGAATAGTGAGAGTTTTAATAGGAGCGACACGGCTTCTTGAGCCGATTAGAGTGACGTTAATTTTTCCTTTCGTTGACGTAGTACGTATATACAAGCATGCTCCGTAGGCCTTCTGGCTTGCGTCCGTATAACAATGTAGTTGTACAGAGGCTTTGAGGTAGGAGCCGGATTGTAAATAACTCCTCGGGATCCTGAGTCCATTTAATAAGGATAGTTCTTTGCACCATGATTTCCAACGACGAATTATATCTTCTGGCAGTTCATCGTCCCAACTACATCCTTTTTCCCATATGGCTTGGAACAAGATCTTAACCGTTATTGTGAATGGCATAAGGAGTCCAAGCGGGTCGAATATTCTGGCCGAGGCGCTAAGTACGCATCTCTTCGTATCGTTAAGAGAAATCAGGTAGTCCAAAAGGCTTTCTACATTGAAGAGAAATGTATCATTTTTCTTGTCCCACGAGAGACCCAAAACCTTAAGTGAGCAAGGTGAGGAAAAATCAATTTGTTCTGTCGTTGTTTTAATACATCCTTCATTTCTCCATTTTTCTTCCAATTCTTTCGAACTGCTCTGCCATTTTCTAAGCGACATACTTGCGTCCCTCAAGATGGCTGTGGCTAGTTTAGATTCTTCCAAGGCGTCTTGTTCGCTATGAGCTCCGGATATGAGGTCATCTACATATAAATCTTCGTTCAACTTCTTGCAGATAATCTCATGTTGACTCTCATATTTCTTCACATGATGACGTATGGTGGCAGACAACAAAAATGGACTTGATGTCGTTCCAAATAGTACTCGCTTAAAGCAATAAGTTTCGATTTTTAAGTTCTTCTCCGGGACTAGCGGGTTTTCTGACCATAAAAACCGGACAGAAACTTGATCTTCTTCTCTAAGTGAAATTTGTAAAAATGCTTGCGCAACATCCGAGACATAAGCGACCTTGTATATCCGAAATCTCACCAGTACGTCCAACAAGTCAGGATTTAAATTTGGACCTGATAATAAACATTCGTTTAATGAAGGGCTTCCGGGGTCGTGAGCCGAGCCGTCGAAAACAATTCTAACTTTAGTCGTTGTTCTTTCTTCCTTGATCACTGGTTGATGGGGAAGATAAAATTGTCTCGCTCTTGTGGGTTCATCTTCGGACATAGTGACTTTTTCAATAATCCCTTTATCTTCATAATCTTGAATGATTGACTTGTAGGTGTCGTACAATAATGGATCCCGATGAAATCTTTTGGTTAGATTTAAGTATCTTCTCTTTGCTCCGGCGTAATTGCTAGTAAGTTCGGGATGTTCATCTTTCCAAGGTAAAGACACTTGATATCGTCCGTTTATGAACTTAATTCCTTGTTCGAACTTATTTACCGCTTCCTGATGCTCCATGGATGATTGGTCTTTGCTTTCCACTATACCCAAAGATTCAATTTCCAATGGGCTCGAAGAATTCTATTTAGTTCAGCTTCTTGAATTATGACGTTAGAAATTGAGACTGTAGAAATGGCCGACGAGACTTGCATGCTTAATACTGACGTTGAACCATGTATTAACCATCCGAAATCGCTCTCAATGGAGACCAAATTCTCGTTCAACCTTTCAATTTTTCCACTCAAAAGACTCCAATAGTACTCTGTACCAATTAGGATGTGAAGCTCATCACTGCAATCTTTGCCATTCGGGATTTCATCAGCAAGGCGTAGCCCTCTTCGTCCAACCTCTCTTCGTACATCGTTGCCAGGAACTTCAATTTTTGCTGTGGTAATTTCAGGTGATTCGACCGCCTCTAAAGTTATGGTTTTGTCATTATAGAGACTCTTGATTGTAACCTTTACTCTTCGGCAATGCATTGTTTCTGGGCTGTCGCTACCAAACGCATGTACTTGAAGTAGATCTTCTCCGACTACGGGAAGGTTAAGTTCCTGAGACGTATTTCTTTTTATGAATGTCCTTTGGCTTCCTCCATCTAAGAGTACCCGTACTAATTTCTCCTTTGTTCCGTTCTGAAGTCTGATTACTGCTGTTTGAAGTAATATGGTATTTGATCTTCCGCAAGTGGTTGCTGATAGTTGTACCGTCGTGTCTTCTTTAGTTTCATTCTTCTTTTGTCCACACACGGATGTGTGGTGTCTTCTTTGGCAGTGAGAACAGGTGAGTTTAACTCTACAATCCCTTGCTAGATGATGACCGGAAACGCAGACATAGCAACGACCTTTCTTCAGTAGTACAGTTTTCCGGTTTTCAACGCTTCTGAACTTCTCGCAATTTTCTGATTTGTGTGTAGCTTCATCGCAGAACGTACAGGCTTCGACGGTTTTTGAAATCGTGTTTAGCGCAGCCGCAGAATGTTCTGTTGATGGCTTGTATCTTGATTGGAAATCGTACTTGTTTGAAGTTTTGAAATGTTTAGAATCTAGTGGTTTTTGATATCTTCGGATTTCTTCTGGTTCTTGAGACCGTTTTTCGTTTTTTGTATATGACAAGGATCTCTCTCTGCTCTCCACTTCATGACGCATGAATGACAGCAGTTGGGAGACGTCTTCGGTTTCTTCTGGTGATCTCTTTTGTCTACAGTATTCCAACGCAATATCCGAAGGAACCAACTTTAGAATGATAGAACTAATTACACCTGCATACGTGCCTGTTGCTTCACCCAAGTTTATTAGGCTTTTGACTTCGATTTCGCATCGGTCGTAGAGTCTTCGAAGGGCAGCCAAATCCGATGATTTTCTCACTGGGGACATATCCAACAACCTGTTCGTGTGTGTATTTCTAATCATGTCCTTCCTTCCGAATCGATCCTTGAGTATCTTAATGGCAACCAAGTAATTTTCGTCACTCAATGTCAATCCGGTTATAGAGTTGAGAGCTGTTCCGCCAAGGTATGATCTTAGATATACAAATTTGTCGATATTCCCAAGTGATTCGTCTTTATGGATTGTAACTTCAAATTGTGGCCAAAACTGCATCCACTCAATTACGTCTCCAAAGAACTTTCCAAGTTCCAATTTGGGAAGTCTTGTTCTCACGGCGGGTAGTCTTTGAACTTCATTATCCAAAATTGTTTCGTCGCTTGCCGTGCTGTTTATCCGTTGTCGATTTCTAGTTTCCGTTCGTAATTTATTTTTAATCTTCGCTTTTGAATGGATAATGTCGGCTTCATATACTTCAGATGCAAGTATGTCAGCTTCAAATTCTTCTTCGTCTTCAAGATTGTTTTCAATTATGTCATTCAAGTCTTTTAGTACCTGGTTTTTGTTAACAAGTTGTTCTAAGAAACCCTCCAGTACATCCGTTGAACACTCCAGCTCGTCTTCAATGACTTTGTCTATCTTCTTTATTAACTTTGACACCTGTTGTCTATGAACCGTTCGTTTCTTCTTTTTTCGATCAAATTGCTTCGCCGTTGATTCTGCCATTTAATTACAGTATGTCCTAAAGGTTCTCGAAAATCCTGAATCCGTTAATACTAGTCCGCGACTTTGATAAATAGCCTATCTCCCGGGTTTCGGCACCATGTAAAATATTCGAGAAATTAACGATACTGTTATTAAATTAAACTAAACGAGGTTTATTCTTGACAGAAGTCAACGTTACATACGAGTTTTAAATTCAAAGTTACACTGATTATTAATATCAATTTTCTTCTACATTACAGTTCGGGTTCGATAATAAAAAACAACATTCTTATCTAAAATCTAATTTTTTATCTACAATGATCGGGGTTTTTTTTTTGTTATTGGTATTTTTGATCTATTTTCTACAACGTCATTACAAGCGCAGATATGGTCTGAAATAATAGGATTGATCCGAAATTTTATTTACTAAAATTCAAATTTTTCCAAACTTTTAAACGCCAAAAACGTTTCTAAAATTTCTAAAAAAGATTCTCGAATACTTTTTTGGCATGTTGATTCCGAAAATAAAGTGAACCATTTCTAGCTCCAAGTTTTCCTTTAAACTAGAAATTAAATTACAAAAAGCAAATAAGAGGCCTAAAATTCTTAGTATATAAATCTCGATCAAAATTGAACGACAAAATCTCGATCAAATGATAAAACGAGCAGAAGCCATTCGATCAAATAAGATTCGATCATTTTGGGACAGCGGTCGATCAAATCGACCCAAACGTTTGAATCCTGCTTGTTGAGAAGGGGATACGGGTCAAGTAAATCTCGTCTTTTTATTCCAGTATTATAAATACAAAAAGTGACGTGATATTTTCCATAAAACATTGCTATCAATTCGAGCAAATGTATATTTTTGGGAATCCCTTTGAAGATTGTGGCGACATCTAACAATACACGTAAAAAGATTTTGCAAAGTAAAATTCTGATTGGCTGCCATCCTCTGCATATACACGGAACCACATGGTAGTCAATTTAAATAAGTCGGGGGTAGAACGGTGACTTTACACCCTAACTTTGTCGTAATTAAGCGAACTAAAAAATATTTGATTGGAGAAAGAGAATTTTTATTTGTGTATTTATCTTTGATGAACAAAAGGGCTTTCGATTTTTCTACAGATTCCCTTTAAAGAATGAATTGTATAAACATAAAAAACACGCATTATATATCCCAATCTAGTTTTTTCGTTAATCCCGATATAATACGAGCCATTATAATTTGAAATAAGTGTGGGTAATACGCCTACTACCAACTCCTACTTTCTGCTAAGGGTAAGAAAATTTGTTATTTAGCTGGGACGTTTGATAGCTATTCCCAAAATTCGAAACTTCGTTTTTCCAAACCACTTTAGAAGTCCTCAAAATTATCATAGCAAATCAGTCTTAATTAAGAATTTAATTTAATTTAATTTAATTGAGAAATTTTCTAATATAAAGGGACAGATACTATTATTTTTCCTTTGAATAACAAATTACCCGACATTTCAGACCAATAAAGACTATGATGCCACGAGCAGAGGATCCAGCATGTCCGATACTGGAGATCGCCTTAGTCGCCCCGGATCAGCCGTTTCGTCTTGTAATTCAATTCCTAACTGGTTTGCGGACGGAGAACTTGGAAAATATTTGGTAAGTTAAACAGAGAAATATAAAAACAAATAATATATGCAACGGATAAACTGTACAATTTGAATTTTAATAATCTATCTTTTATGAGAAACTAAAAGGTATAATTGTCAATTTTACTATAATTGAAATATTTGCTCCCGAAATATGCGCATTTACTTCTCAATAGATCAATTCATACTTTAAGAGACTATTAATTTAAAAAGCGTAACCAGTTGACTGGCAGACAGAGGAGCGGTTAAAAGACAGATTAAAACAGTATCCAAATAAATTTCTTTCAGATAAGTGCTTAACGAGTATCCGATTCTAGTAGTTAGATTTAAAAATCCATATTCCGATTTAGAACCAGTTAAAAAATTGCCAGTTTTATTTTTTGACCGGACAGGTATCTGGACGCAGTTAGTAGCACTACTTTTGCGAGAGTTAATTATTCGATTATTATGTATTTATAGTAAATCATATTTCGCTCAAAAATTGAGCAGTTCAACTATTTTTAATCTGTATATTTGGTTTTAATAGGCTTGACGCATTATAACAATCTAAAGATTTAATTCTATTAGGTTGGCGCGAGTAGCCAGTCATAGCTTTTCACGTAATTACAAAGCAGAAATTAATTTCACGCTAAAAGAGACTCATCCTAGATTCGCAATCAATGTCATAGAACAGGGTTATTGGTCAAAGAAAATTTTAAATGTCGAGTAATATTCATATTTATTTTCGCAACAGTCTGTAGGCGACCACAGAGTCTTAGCCTAATCAGGGTGATTGCGGAGACAATACTGTATATTTCCATGTTACATTAAAATCTCAATTATTTGAATTATCGTTAAATATAACTCAATTATTAGTTATACTAACAATTAGGTGAAGTCGGAAATGAATAAATAAAATAATTTTTGAACAAAATGTTGAAGGCAACCACAGAGGCATAGGCTATTCTTGCTGGTTACCAGGACAAATACAAACATTTACAATAAACGCAAAAAAGTATTAGCCAGCAATCTAAGAATTAAAATAATGTTTTTGATTAAAACAAAAAATCATCATTAGTATACCGAAAATTAAACTATGAGTTTTGAGAAGCCAAAATGTCTCAAAATAAAACAACACAACTGACTGATTAAATAGACATCGTGTACGATTGGCCAAACCGCCCAAAATTTAGTGTCAGTTAGTCTTCAAGATAAAAAACCGTTGACTTTCCCCATTTCGTGAGGGTGACCATATCACAAACATCTCGATGAACGGAAAGCAGCTGAAGTCAAAGGTATTCTAGACCCGTCTTCTAGGACTGGCAAGCACATCGATCGAAATGGTCTAGTGGATGCCTAAAACTGGCAGTCCTACGATTCAGACTACATAAGTGTCGTGATTGATTAACATCGTGATTAACATGTGGCACCTACTTCCGATCACTGAAAATGATGATGCCGAAAATCTTTGTATTATAAACGCGTGTTAGTAGAACGTTATTTAAGAAGCAATCTACTTTCTTGTCAGATCGCCCGAGTTAATACCATAAAAAAGCATTTCTAAATGTTGAGAGAAATGCTATTTTCAATGCCACATTGAAAAACGGGAGAAACGAGGTCTTGTTAGATCAAACAGTCCACCGCAGAACAAATACCGTAGACGTTGAAAAGTAACTGTCCCAGAATAGAGCCTTCAGGAATCCCAGATCGTACTGCGCGGTTTAAACTAAATTTGCCGCGAAAGGCTACTCGTCGAAATCAGGGACGGAAATAAGGATTTTTTTCTTTTTGGACAAAACCAAGAACCCCTTCCCAAATTAATAATTATCGGACATTTCAAAAACATTATCATAGATTGCACGGTTTCCTGTAAGTTTTTCTTATCCAGTGACTCCCTCTGGAAAAAGACCAGTTATGGACATTTGTAAAATTTAAACGACAATGTCCTTTGTCTTTTTTTTATTTCCGTCCCTGGTTGGCATAGATTCGATGAAAAAGCTCGAAGCCACTGTAAGAGTTCGCCTTTGAATCCGGCTCTCTCTAGTCTAAAAATCAGAGGCGTGTGCAAGTGCCAAGTGTAGTGTTTATTTGTAATATGCTTACTCCTATTACTATAGCTGTAGAGCCTTATTAATTCTAATAATAACAGACAGGGCTAACAAATGTTTATAAGCATTTATACCTTTTATTTTCGTTTTTACCATTTATGTAAATAGGGCGGCGATTGTCTTAGTGACTAGCCGAGGCGAGCTCGTGATCTAATCTGCTCTTTCCAGTGGAAAGGAGAAAGCCAACTAGAGAGGGAATCTAAACAAAAATTATTTGTCTTCTATGGAGACGCAGTCGCCATCTATATTATAAACATAATATTCCTCCCAATTTACATTTGAATTTTCTTTTATACAGTTAGGAACTTTTTGTTCCTTAGTTTACACATGACAAACTAATTCAACAATATAGAACCTCTTTTTTTTGTTTTTATTAATATTATTAACACTTAGGAACTTTTACTTAAAGTTTTTAGGTTTAAAGGTTAAGTCTTTTTGGCGGATGTATTTAGCGGCTTGAACGGCGAAGTACAGGTGATGTAATATTAGTTTTGTGCGGAACTATAGATTTAGGACTTTGCTGTAGTTGTGGAGTCTGAGAAGACTGATGGCTTCCGTTGCTGGTGATGGTAGTCTTTTGACTGAGCTCAGGCGTCTTCTGCGTTTTTTGAAGTTCTGAAATTTGATTATTGATTGTCCGAGGATTTATTCGGTTAGTCGGACTGATTAGTAAAGTTTCGCGTTTTTGGTTTTCTATTCGTTCTATGATTTGGTCTTAAGGTCTATTCCAAATCATCTGTTCTTGTGTTTCAATTTGGTAGGATACTGGTCCGGTTATTTCTATTATTTTAGCAGGAGTCCAGCTAGGTTTGCTTGTTCGATTATCACGGGCGTAAACAGTATTCCGAATCTCAAATGTGTTCTTTCTAGGAGAGTTCTGTCTTAGAACTTAAGATGTTTGTTGAGATCATACTTTCGCGTTTATGTCAGGTTTTATTAAGCTGAGATGTGTTCTCAGAGTTCGTTTTATAAACATGTTAGCAGGTATCTCTCCTGTAGCAGTGTGTAGAGTATTTCTGTAAGTCATTAGGAAATCGTCTAGCTGTCTTTCAATCGAAGTGGCTGGGTGAGAATGCTCCAAGTTTCGTTTTAAAGTTAGGACGAATCTTTCCGCTAGTCCATTTGTTGAAGGATGGACTGGTGCAGAGAAGACGTGTTTTACCCCTACGTTCTTGGTAAGATTCGCGAATTCCAAACAAGTGAAACATGGTCCATTATTTCTTACGATACATTCAGCTGAACCAAATCTAGAGAATATGTTTGACATAAAATCGATCGTTTTCTCGGATGTCGATGAATTTTATACGTATACTTCGACCGCGACGAAAAATATTTTATTGCGAAAAGGTCCGGCGTAATCTATATGTACTCTCTGGAACGGTCTATCCGCATGTATCCACGGATGTAGAGGGCTACTCCTCGGGGCTTTACTTAGCAATTGGCACTCCGAGCATAATTTTATCTGACGTTCTTAATCATCATCTATGCCTCTCCAATATACATAACTTCAGGCGATATACTATTTCGGTACCAAAACTTTACTAATTTATTGCTCTTATTGGGAGAGTCTTTTTATACTAGTCTCAACGGACTGAAACATCGAGACTAGTTGGGTGTTTTTCGATTAAAATAATTCACGCTCATTTAGATAACTCAAATTAATAAATTTTAATAAACACAAAAACTGCACTTTAATTTTAAACTTTAATTTCCCTAATTCTAGGGTAACGCTCTAAGTTCCTCAAAAACTTTTACAATTTTTTACTTAATTATTTCCCGCTTTATAGGGAGCTCGCTTAACTTAGTCCTCAAGACCGCACGCACATTTTATTTAACTATTATATTTTCCCGCTTTCTGGGGAGCGCGCTCGTTTTGGTCCTCAAGTCCTAAATACCATTTTCACAATAATTTTCTTATTACTCCTTTACAAATTTTCAAGTTTACACGTTTTTTCTATTTTTCAAAACTGCCAGCGTAGCGCTCATTGGTTATAAAAATCCCCCCTTGAGCCTCTCCTCATTTCCTAAATATTTTTAACCACAGGTCTGCATATTTTTATTTAATAAGGTTTTACCACTTTTTGGCACAAATTTTAAAAACACATTCCTAGGCCTAGGATTACAATGGTAAAATATTTTTTAAAGGTTTCACAATTTACAAACATGACAATTTTTAAAAGGGATAATGAAGTGGTTATAACAAAAAATAATACAAATTACAAAACAGAATACACATTACAATTTACCAAATACTAAAAACCAGATTACAATATATAAATTTTAACTTAAAACAGATTTCAATTTAAAAAATACTAAAACCAGATTACAATATATAAATAATTAAACTTAAATAATTTTACATAACTTTCATATTTACAATACCCGGGTGATTTCTGTGTAGTTCTTCAAGTACTTTAGATTTACATTTCGTTGGTATCACTACTCTTTCCGTGCAATAATCAGTTGTGATTAATGGTCAGATCATCTCGCTTAGAGAAATAGAACTTAAGATCTACCTCCTCCCTCGGTAATGTTGGCCAACCAGTCAGAGTATAATCCTCGACTCAGGATAAAATGGGATCACGACGAGTTTCGTGGGCGATAATTTAACTAGTGAGAGGCATGTTATCGAGCTGGTGGATATTTACGAGATCTGCACCATCCTGGTAATCGAGAACCGTAACAGGAAGCGGTAGTCTCAAAAGGGCGTCAGCCTTTCCGTGAGCTGATCCTGGTTTATATTTAATCGTATAGGTATGAGCCGACAGCATTACAGCCCAACGCTGAATATGTGAAGGGGCCAACACTGGGAGACCAGAATGGTGTCCAAAAATTCGCGTTAGAGGGCGTTGATCCGTGTGATGTGCCGACCGTATAAAAACGAATGAAAAATTGTCATTTTTCTTTTCGAGCACGTAATCCGAAATCTTTCAATCGTTGTAGAGCTTTGTCTAAATTCTCTAAATGGGCTTGATCATTTTCTCCAGTGACAAGAATATTATCTTGAAAATTCGTGCCATTTACACCAGATAAAACTTGTTCGAGGGCTCTCTGGAAAATTGCTGGAGAGGAGGCAATTACATTCGCGAGTAGGTTAACTTTAAAGAAGCCCTTTAATAGTCGAAAGTTTGCTGGTTTCTTCATCCACGGCAATTTGCATGAAAGCTTCACTGAGATCGATTTCAGTGTACCTTTGGCCTTTAGACAATTTTTCGGGGCATAGAGTGCTGGTCAACATGCAAGGACTGATTTACAGTTACCTTGTAATCTCCACAGAGTCGAATAGATCCGTTTGGTTTGACAATGGGTACTACTGGCATAGCCCAATCGCTGAAATCTACTGGAGTTATGATCCCCTCCAGCTCAAGGCGTTCAATTTCTTTGTTAACCAAAGGACGTAGAGCGTATGCCACATTTCTAGCTTTAAAAAATTTAGGCCTTTCTCCTGAGCGTAGATGTACATGGGCCTCAAAATCTTTGAGTTTGCCAATCGAAGAAGAATCGAAAACTTCCTTATGCTTTTCTAATATTTCTTTTAACTTTTTCTGATGGGCTATCATGTGATTTAGAGTAGAGCGTTGAAGAAGAGCGGAAGTAATTTCATTCCTATCCAAAGTTATTTTACGGAGTAAAGGAGCCAGCTTCTACCAAAGAGTGGTATTCCATTGCCATCAAGGATGTAGAGTAATTCTTCAATTTCTTGAGAGCCATAACGGACTGTGACAGGAATTACTCCCAGAACTTTAACGGTTTCGGTTGTATAAGTAGACAATTTCTTTCGAGTTGGTTCCAACGGTATATGGTTGACTATTTCGTTATACAACTTCTTTGATATGACTGAGACAGAGGCTCCCGTATCCAGTTCCATTAAAAGAGTATTCTTCGCTACCTGTACTGTTATCATGATAGGAGAATCTATACTGTGACTTTTGGAATCTACCGCGTGAAGGTTTCCATTAAAAGAGTCATCATCTTCGGATTCTGAATGAATTTCTTTGGGATTGGTGAGGAGAGAATTAATATTTGGTTTCTTCGGATTATTTTTCTTATCGTGTCGCTTATTGTCGTGAGGTTGATTCTGCTTGCACACTCTTTGAATTTGGCCATGGCGTTTGCATTTATTGCATTTGGCCCTTTTAACTCGGCAGGAATCTTCTTTATGTTCTTGGCCTCCGCAACGGAAACAGGAAGAACGTCCTGCAACACTCCCTCCCGAACGAAAATGAGTGCGTTTCGGGGAAGGAGAGGACGAGTAAGCGTAACTGACCTGACTGGAAGAAGGTCGGGAACCAGTTTTGCGTATTACATGTACGGATTCGGCAGGAGTTGAGCCATGTAATTCATGAGAATCGTGAGCGGCAGTTTCCATAGAAACAGCGATATCGACGGCTCGTTGAAAAGTCAAAGCGCTGGCGAGACCCGAGACGAATTGATCGCGTAAGACATTGTCGAGAGCAGCGCCAAAATCACAATGGACGGACAAACGTTTGAGATCCGCTACGAAAATGGACACTTGCTGACCAGACGCTTGACGACAGCGATGAAATCGAAAACGTTCCGCGACGAGCAATGGCTTAGGAAACAAATGATCGCTGAGAGTCTTTTTCAAAACAGCTTAAGTCTGAGTGGATGGAGCATCCGGAGCCGTGAGACTGCGTAACAACGTATTCGTTGTGGGTCCCTAAAGAGTTAAAAAGGTAGCGACTTGCCTGGTATCGGGAATGTCATGGGCAAGAAAAGAGTTCAACGCGTTCGACGTAGGTGGGCCAGTCACAGCTGGTAGAGTCTAAAGGTTCGACAAACAAAGGCAAAACGGCCGCCATTTTAACGCAATGCGCAAATCGGGCGTCAACGAAAATCTCCGTCGCCAGTTTTTGTAGTGTTTATTTATAATATGTTTACTGCTATTACTATAGCTGTAGAGCCTTATTAATTCTAGTAATAAGAGAAAAGGCTAAAAAGTGTTTATTAGCAAATATACCTTTTATAAATATTAAACCTATTATTGTCCATGGAATATTGTAGATATTAAAACCGCGTTTACTAAATAAAATAATTACTCATGCGAACTAACAGTGAGCGAAATGGATTTATTATGCAAAGGATTAGGCTTTGCCCCAAATACAAATAAAGTTGACTTATTAGAAATCGCGGCTCATACGGAAGATCAATTACGTTTTTTAGACTTAAATGATAATATTAAACAAAATATTAGAGGTATTATAAAAAATAATTTTTCGAATAAAATAAAATTAGTAAATCGACAATCAAATTTAACGAAACTAGAAACGTTTGCATTAAGCAATCTAAAGAATGATAAAACTAAAATTATTAACGCTGACAAAGGTGGAAAAACGGTCATTTTGGATATGAGTGTATACCTAGAAAAAATGAACAGTCTTGCTTCTTCTGAAGATTACACGATTATGAAAAGTGATCTTACTCTCACTATTGATAGAAAATTACGTAAAATTATAAACGCTGCAGGAAAAAATGGTGAACTCACAGAAAAAGAAAATTTAGATTCATTTCACAGACATTACAAATACCCTTTATTTACGGATTACCCAAAATTCACAAAAAAACGGTCCCCTTAGGCCTATCGTATCCTCTATTAATAGTCCCACATATTGTACAGCTAAAAATCTCGTCAGGATCTTATCTTCATATGTTGGAAATAATAGTTATGGCATTAAAAATACGAATGAATTTATTAAAAATTTAAATAGTGTGGTTGTGAAGGAGGATGATGAAATATGTAGCCTCGATGTAGTCAGCTTATATACGAGGGTACCTATACCACTGGCAATTAGTGTATTAAGAGAACTTCTAGAAACTAACTTACAATATAAAGAAAAAATAAATTTAAGTCAAAATTCAATAATTGAATTAAGTGTATTATGCTTAACAAATACATACTTTAAGTTTAACGATAAATTTTATAAACAAATGGTTTAGCCATGGGGAACCCGCTTTCAAGTGTTATTGCGAATTTGGTGATTTAACACATTGAAAATAAAATAATGAAAATTGATATTATGGTACAGTACAAGAAATTATGGAATAGGTTTGTCGATGATGTGTTCATAATTAAAAACAAGTTGGGAAACCAAAATATTACCTCTCCTCGTCCCAAGTCTAATTGTAATTAAGAAAACTAATGGAACCAGGTAGTCGATGTAAAAAATTGATTTTATAATAGGTATGATTATACTTTGAGTGGGATCAGCCGTAAGAGGCGTAATTCACCTCCTATCTACCGGAAACTATTTTTATAGTATATGTCAGACCTTGACGACTTCCGGAAACCAAAAAAAATAAATAAAAAATAAATAATTATTTGGTAGGTTTTTACATTTTTTTTTTTTTTTTTACATTATTTCATTGGTGGGACCTAACCTAACCTAACCCAACCCAACCTAACCCATGTAAAAAAACTGAAAAAAAAAAAAAAAAACAAGCTGATCCCACTCAAAGTATAATCTTACCTTATAGGTAAAATATATATATATAAAATAAGAAATAGGAGTGGCACACTTCTTGCTATAAGGTTACTTTTGCCGCTACACTACACGATGAAACTTATGTCACCTGCTGGTAGAAAGTTACAGCATATTTATTTACAAAATAAAATGAAATTTAAATATGATATTATGATAGCAGAAGACTAATACTATTTTATTAAGCATAACTGATACGAAAAAATCGTATTAAAATAACAATGCTAAACAAGAAAACTAATGAAACCAGGTAGACGATGTTAAAAATTTATTTTATAATTTTTGGGTTAAAATAAGAAAGAGGAGTGGCACACTTCTTGCTATAAGGTTACTTTTGTCGCTACACTATTTACACGATGAAACTAGTGTCACCTGTTGGTAGAACGTTTACATCATATTTATTTACAAAATAAAATTAAATTTAAATATGATATTATGATAGAAGAAGACTAATACTATTTTATTAAGCATAAATGATACGAAAAAATCGTATTAAAATAACTAGTCAAATTCTAATGACAATTAAAAATAGGAGCGTCCCGAGAGCGACGTATTCAGTTTCATGTTTAGTTTTATTTTCACTCTCTCGAAAGAGTCAAAAATTCTACGAAGAGACCCCCACGCTCCGTGCAAGCACGGACGCGCCATACCACTACCTTAATTTTCGATCCTCTGTTATTTTACAGATACATAATAGTTGAAGTTTATCTTAAATTAAAATTATTCTAACCAAAATTAAAACAATAAATTAAATTATTTTCAAGCTATAGGACTAAATTAAACGTAATGATGATAGAATATAATTAACTATGATTAAACAAATTGTAGTTGAAATGGATTTTACAAGAATAAACACAACTGAATTTCTAAATTATTTATTATTAATTAATTTAAACCTAAGACTGAATTAAAGAGAATGATGTGATTAAACAAATTATAGGAGATGACTAAATGAGTTTGACTTTCCTTGACTGAAAGGTATTAAGGTAAGCTTTAAGCCGAGTTCGAGGGAAACTAGTGTCACCTACAGCATAAGCTACTACTTATTCCATGCCTACTGATAGAAAGTTAATTTACGAAATATAATTAAATTTGTTTTTTTAAGAGAGGACTAGAACTAGTTATTATAGAATTTAAATCAAGCATAATTAAAGTTTTTAAAAAAACCGTACGCCTTTATTTCGTTATACTGCTGTAGTTCTACTTCCTACTAATCTAACGTCACCTAGTGACAAAAAGTTAACGTCAAATTTATTTAATAAATATAATTAAATTTGAATATTATATTATGATCGTTTAAGACTAGTAATATTTTATTTTATAATATAAATTACGTGTAATAAGCTTTTAAATTTTTTATTTAATTGTATACATATAAAGCATTATACGCGACGCTACTATAACACGGCCTGGCTTCCGTAGTGCACCCCTTCCAGATTTAAGAGGTTTTTATCTAAGATTCTTTCAAGTACTTATAGCAAAGTCGTTAGAGCGTTCGCATGACTATCTCTAAAGCGGAGCAGCGTCGAGCGCGGACAGTAACTGGGTGGGAGACCACCTGTGAGATGTTTTATTGAAATGGGAAATTTCAGAATTTGGAAATTGTGCCGCCACCTATGAGAAGAGTGGTGAACTAAAATAGAATTTTCTTGCGATGACGTAATTGCGAACACCGCGAACGACGGACACACACACACACACACACACACGATCAGGACAGAACCTCTCCGTGAACTAAAGTTCACTCGGAGAGGTAATAAGAATTTAAATATAGATACGATAATGAAAATTGCCTATGGTGTGGACCCGGACATTCAATTCACATATGAGTTGGAAAAGGATTGTAAGCTTCCATTTCTTGATGTATTAATAGATAGACAAAAATATAGTTTCCGGTGCGCGTTATACCAGAAACCCACACATGCGAAAACATTCCTAAATTATAATTCGGCCCATAATAAAAAAATTAAAATAAGTTTAATAAAAACATTGAAATATAAAATTGAAGAAATTTCATCAGCTTCGGAATTAGATAAGAGTAATAAAGAACCAGTTACAAAACTGTAATTATCCGCCTAATATATAGTTGAAAAAATTTTTAGTACACACACAGTAAAAAATGATTTTAAATTAAAATGAGAATGATTATAAAAACACAATAACCCTACCATATATACAATCCATTAGTGAACAAACTAGTCGCCAGTTAAAACCACTGGGAATAAAATTAATAAATAGAATAATACACTAAAAAAAATTTAATTATAAATAAACCTCAAGAAAATTTAAATAATAGTACGGGTATTGTATACAGTATACCATGTATGTGCGGTAAAAATTATGTAGGACCATCGACAAACTACTACCAGGACTTGTAATGTAACCTTATAAAATTTCGTCTCAAAACGCCGCGGTAAAACCTCTCTAGCGACATTGATTGGAGTTAAAAATTTAGTACAAGATGGTGGCGTCCATGGAGTTGGAGATCAGGATATTGAAAGGTAAAATAGTATTGAATTTACAATATTATTTTATTTAAAGTAAGTTTGACCTTAATATCTTCAGTATTTATGTGCGTGTTAAACTAACAAGTTGGGGTGGCTTAAAAACTTTAAGATTGGCCCGTTAAAACTTTAATAACTCTTTTAAATTATCGTGAGAATGAAAACTAAACTTAATTGTTATTGGAGAGTTGCTTAATTAAGTAATATAGAGTAAGAAAAAGCTTTGCCTTAGATATTGGTGAAAAAATGATCAAATATAGGCTATTTTTTGAAGATAATTAAAGATCAACGGTAATTTATAAGTTAAATTAAGTTAGGATAAAATGTTCAACGTAATCTCAAAAAACGAAACCAGAGTTATTTTTCGAAAAAATAATAATAGTTCAATTGACCGGAAATCATACTTAAGTGGAGGTATAAATCACAAATACTAAGCTTCGTAAAATTATCATAGCTCTTTTAATAATAATCGTATCACTTAATTTAAACATTCGTACGATACATGAATGGGTGTACCCCATAACAGCAGTTTCCAGAAGAGCAGTTCCCAAAAGAGCAGCCTCGATTTCCAAAAAAACAGCGGCGAAGCTCAAAACTGCTCTTTTAATAAGAGCGGCCGCTGTTTAAGGAATTGTGGGCAGCTCTTTTGGGAAATAGCAGAGCTTTTCTAGAGTTGAGAGCTTTTCTCTAATAAACGATGTTCGGCTCAGATACAACCTTGGGAATGGACCTCTTACCTAGCCCAATACGAGGTATTCGTCCTTCATCCAACGTCTTACCTAACCAAGCCAAACTGTTACAAAGTAATCGTCCTTCATCCAACCAGGGGAATTATGTATGTCCTAACGCAACCTAACTTAACCCAATACGAAGTATTCGCCGTTCATCAAACCTTGGGAATGGATGTCTAACCAAACCTAACCTAACCCGGCCAAACAAATACGAAGTATTCGTACTTTATCCAACCATAGGAATGGATGTCTATCCTAACCCAACCTTACCCAGTACGAAGTCTTCATCCTTCATCTAACCTTGGGAATGGATGTCCGTCCTAACTTTATTTAACCCACCCAAACCAATATAAAATATGGATGGTCGTCCTTCATCCAACCAGGGGAATTATGTATGTCCTAACGCAACCTAACTTAACCCAATACGAAGTATTCGCCGTTCATCAAACCTTGGGAATGGATGTCTAACCAAACCTAACCTAACCTAACCCGGCCAAACAAATATGTAGTATTCGTACTTTATCCAACCATAGGAATGGATGTCTATCCTAGCCTACCCTAACCCAACCTTACCCAGTACTAAGTCTTCATCCTTCATCTAACCTTGGGAATGGATGTCCGTCCTAACTTAATTTAACCCACCCAAACCAATATAAAATATTCGTCCTTCATTCAACCTTGGGAATCGACGTCTTACCTAACGTAACCAAGGCAAACCATTAAAAAGTAGTCCTCCTTCATCCAACCATGGGAATTAATGTCTATCCGAACCTAACCCAGCCTAACCCAATATGAAGTATTCGTCCTTCATCTAACCTCTGAAATGGACGTCCAAATTAACTTAACCCAGCTTCATTCAACCACAGGAATGGATAACGATCGGAACCTAATCTTACCTAACCCAATACGAAGTATTTGTCCTTCATCGAACCTTGGGAATAGATGTCCATCCTAACCTAAATTAACCCAGCCATTCGTCCTTCATCCAAGCTTGGGAATGGACGTCTTACCTAACCAAGCCAAACTGTTACAAATAATCGTCCTTCATCCAACCATGGGAATTAATGTTTATCCTAACCTAACCTTACCCAATACGAAGTATTCGTCCGTCATGAAACCTTCGGAATGGGTGTCTAGCTTAACCTAACCCATCAAACCGTTACGAAGTATTCGACCTTCATACAACCTTGACAATGTACGTCTAATTTAACCCAGTGAAACCATTACGAGTGTCCGTCCTCCATACAACCTTGGAAATATACGTTTATTCTAACCTAACCCAGCCACACCATTACACAGTATTTTTTCTTCGTCGAACCTTCGGAATGGTAGTCTATCCTCACCTAACCTTAGAGCCCGGAATCGGATATCCATTATCTTCTATTATTCGTTCATATAATTGTTAAATGCATTAGGTTTACCCGAAGATACTTATTTGGCTCTTTATATACGAACAAACTACTCGTATCCAAACGTATAACAATGGATAAGAAAATTCACATTTCCTGAATTTAATCTAAAATATAAGAAAAATATTTCAAATTGACTTTATATTTGAAGAATATCAATAAAACAACGAGACTAAGATTATAAACCATCTTTTTATTCTTTAATTTTCAGGAAAAGTTTTAATTTTTTTTATCCGAATACGGGTAATATTCTAAAATAAAGACATTTTCGTATAAAAACGAATATGGATTATGTTTTTACTTTATCTCGAATGAAAAATAGTTTATTTTTATTCAAACAGATAATATACAACAGAATTTAGTATATATCCAATTGATAAAATATATACCAATTCCGTGCTAGACCTAAACTAATCCAACCTAGCCAAACCATAAGAAAGTCTTCGTCCTTCCTTAAATTTTGGGAATGGACGATACCCTAACCTAACCAAGCCAAATCATTACAAAGTATTCGTCCTCTTCCAACCTTGGGAATGGATGTCTATCCTAACCTAACGTAACTTAACCCTGTCAAACCATTAAAAAGAATTCGTTTTCTTTAAAATTTGGGAATGGATTTCTATCTATACCTACCATAACCCAGCCAAACAATTATTGGATTTTTAACTCTAATCACAAGAGAAAATGACAAGACTTCTATGCATAACGAGTGTTTAATAAGCGAGTGACCAGAAAATAATACAAAGCTGTCTTTATATATAATTAGGAATCACTTAAAAAAGAAACAACTAAACAAGTGATAACAATAAAAAATAGTGTAAACATTGTTCTATATAATTTTTCGTAACATGCTGTCGCTCTATTCCATCACCCCTTCTCGACAGATACGAATAATACCTAAATTCGACATATGATAGTAAAGTCTTTCCTTGACCAGTGGCTTTGTTAGAACGTCAGCCAACATCTCGTTCGTCTGGCAATAACATAGGTCTATTATTGTTTTCTCCTGCATATCTCGTAGGAAGTAATGTTTGACGTCGATATGCTTGGTCCGTGGACTTGACTTTTCGCTGAGACTCATTTTGATACAACCTTGATTGTCCTCATATAAGGTCGTTGGGCGTGATTGTTTGTAGCCTATATCTTGGAGAATTTGACGCAACCAAATCACCTCTTGAACTGCGTGTGCAGCGGCTACGTATTCGGCTTCAGTCGAGGAGAGAGCAACGGTGCTTTGTTTACGGCTCGACCAGGCAATTGTTGCGTGCCCAATTTTAAATAGGTACCCGCTAGTTGATTTACGATCGGAATGATCGCCCGCATAGTCGGCATCGACATAGCCTACAAAAGTAATCTCTTTCGCTGATGGTAGGAGTAGAGCAGCGTCAGTGGTTCCCTTGAGATACCGCATGATTCTCTTCACAGCGACCCAATCACATTCTCTGGGTTTAGCTACTCTCCTACATAAGATATTAACACTAGCTGCTATATCGGGTCTGGATACTGTTGCTATATGGAGTAGTTTTCCAATGGCTGTACGGTATTGTGTATTATTGGGAAGTAGATTGTCTTCACCTAGTAGTTTCAAATATGCCATGTCCATAGGTGTTTGTGAAGGTTTTGCTTCTTCCATGCCAAAATCTTCCAACAGGTGTTTAATTTTAGTGGCTTGGTGCATTATAAAACTCCCATCTTCTTTACGCTGAATTTGTATTCCAAGATCTTTCGTTTCGAAGTGCAGATTTAGTTTTTCTAGTAGACATTCTATTACGTCGACGTTCCGACTGGCGACTAATAAGTCATCCACATAAAGTAGGATGTAAGACCAGTTATCATTTTCTTCTCTTCTACTATATAGACCAGGGTCTGCTTTACTTCTTTCAAAATTTTCTTTCAGTAGTACTTCGTTGACTTTCTGGTTCCAGCTTCTCGCCGACTGTTTCAAGCCGTAAATACTTTTCTTCAACTTGTATACCTTTTGCTCTTGACCTTTCTTTAGAAAACCCGGCGGTTGTTCCATATAAAGGTCCTCTTCGATAATGCCGTGTAAAAATGCTGTTTTAACATCGAAGTGTTTGACTCTCAATTCTTTGGATGCCGCAACGCTGAGGAGGATACGAATTGTCTCGTACTTTGCGACTGGAGCGTATGTTTCTTCGAAGTCTTCTCCGTATTTTTGCGAGTTCCCTTTAGCGACAAGACGGGCCTTGTATTTGTCAATATCACCATGTTGATTATATTTTACTTTAAAGATCCACCTACAGCCAATGGCTTTACGTCCTTTAGGTAAATCCGTCAATTCCCAAGTTTTCCTCTCTTCGAGTGACTTGAATTCTTCTTTAGCGGCTTCTTGCCATTTGATACTCTCTCTCTCAGGTAAGTTGGTAATGTCGTTCCATGTAGACGGCTCTCTAATGTGGTCTACAGAGGCTTTATATCCAAGTTTCTTCGGTGGTATACCTTGGTTGGTTCTAGTGGGATATCTTCGAGCGCTTAGCTGTTCTCCAGGTTGATTAGCGGCTTCTTGACTCGGTTTTTCTATAGTTTCTTCATGCAATACAATGGTATCTTCCATGTCTTCAACATCTTGATAGTCAGAGACGTTCGAATCCGAGAAGTTGGTCAAATTGAGATCCGGTTCTTCCTTGATATTAGGTTCTTCCTTTATATCCGATTTCGCTTTCCCTTCTTGCTTTGTAGGGATTACTGGAACCGTGAGGTTGTACTGACAGAAGTACCAACACCTTCATCAAATCGAACGCTTCTGCTATAATGAACCATGTTGGTTTTAGGGTTTAGTATTCTGTATCCTTTGGTTGCAGTACCGAATCCGACTAGAATTCCATCCAAAGCTTTATCGTCCCATTTCGTTCTTCTTTTTTTTGGTACGTAAGAAAAGGCTCGACTTCCAAAAACTCGAATGTGTCCTATTTTAGGCTTAACTCCATTCCACAGCTCATAAGGGGTCTTCTCTATTGCTTTACTCGGTAGTCGATTCTGAAGGTAATTAGATGTGTTCACTGCTTCTCCCCACCAGCAATCAGCTAACTTGGCGTCGAGCAGCATGCATTTGGCCATTTCAATTAAAGATCTATTCTTACGTTCGGCTACGCCGTTCTGTTGCAGTGTATAAGGGACTGTTAATTCGTGTTTGATGCCTTCCTTTTTCAAGTAAAGGTCCAGTTCTTTTGACATATATTCTCCGCCATTGTCCGTTCTTATAGTGAGAGGTTTGCGTCGGAATTTATTACTGTATACTGCCACGTACTCTTGAAGTACTCTTTGTACTTCGCCTTTGGTCTTGATCAAGTAGATCTCAGTGAATCTGGAATAGTCGTCGATGAAGGTTACTAGGTAACGATTTCCGCCTATTGTTGCCTTTTTCATCGGTCCGCAAACGTCGCTATGTACTGTGTCTAAGGGCTGTTTACTTCTGGAGGTTGATGTCGGAAGCGGAACTTGTGACATCTTGCCTTTGAGGCAAAAATCACAGGGTGGCATCACTTGATTGTTATTCAATGTAATTCCATTAGCAAGATCTTTCGTATGGAGAGTTTTGACTGCCAAAGGATCTCGGTGCCCCATCCGCCTATGCCACAGATGCAAACATTCTTCGTGTGTGGCACTTTTCACCATAGACGTGCTTTGCATCTGCAATCGATATAAAGAACCATCCATTTTGGCCGTAGTTATGACTTCCTCTCCTTCGTTAATGCAACAGCTATTCTCTTCGAATGTGATCTTGTGTCCAGTCCTGGCAAGCTGATGCACGGATAGTAAGCTTCCGCCAAGTTTAGGAACGTACAAGACATTATTGACGGGTATATTACGTATGTCTCCTTTGGGTCCAAAGCATTTTAAAATTCCGTTGCCAATCCCTTCGGCCTTGATCGTGGACTCATCTGCCAGATGAATATTCTCACTGCGCTTTTCCATACTTTTGAAAAATTCTTTATCACTTGTCATATGGCTCGTCGCGCCGGAATCGACGTACCAGGCAGCTAATGCTGCGGGGATATTCGTAGCCATGAATGCGGTAAACTCCCTGGTTCTAGAGTGTCCTACTGCGCATTTATTCTTCTGAGCTTCATCAGCTGACGTTCGTTTGCTCTGATCTCGTTTCATCCGCCTGCAATCCATTTTTAAGAGTCCTGGTTTCTTACAGTAAAAACACACCCGTGTTTCTCTCTTGTGGCCAGCCTTATGTCCATTGTTTGTCGTATTTAAAGCTACTTCTTCCTTGGCTCCCTCGAAACAGTGCCCATTTTCTTGCCGTCGATTAAACTCGTCGATGACTTTGCTCCGAACAAATTCCAGGGTAAGCTCATCTGAGGGTCTGACCTCCAATGCTGTTATTAATGTATCATACGTGTCTGGAAGGCTACATAGCACGATGGCTGCGAGATTTGAATCTGGGATTGTCTCGCCTATCCCACGTAGACGTTCAGCAATTTCCAGCATACCCTTGACGTGTTACTGCATTTGTTGCCCTTCCTGATATCGCATCTTGTAGAGTCGTCGAAGCAGGAACAATTTACTGCTGAAGTTTGCCTGTTCATGAAGCTTTTGAAGGATTAGCCACATGTCCTGTGCGCTGTCCGCATTTACGATATGTATCAGCTGGTCATCATCAACGGCAAGCGCGATGATTGCTTGTGCTTGTGTATCCTTTTTCGTCCAGGCAGCAGTTATGTCTGAAGCAGCAGGTGTAGGCTTCTCAACAACGTCCCACAGCTCATCTCGGGTGAGGATCATCTTTATCTTAAATTTCCAGAGTTGATAGTTCCCATTGTTTAACTTCTCCACCAAGAGTCTTGCATCTCCGCTTTTAGCCATTATTGTTTGAAACTAGTGATACCGCCTGAGGCTTAACTACTAAAAGCTCAACTTTTATTTAAACAATAACTAAGCCGCGTAATGAAACTATTGCCTGGGCCCATAACCTATTGGATTTTTAACTCTAATCACAAGAGAAAATGACAAGACTTCTATGCATAACGAGTGTTTAATAAGCGAGTGACCAGAAAATAATACAAAGCTGTCTTTATATATAATTAGGAATCACTTAAAAAAGAAACAACTAAACAAGTGATAACAATAAAAAATAGTGTAAACATTGTTCTATATAATTTTTCGTAACATGCTGTCGCTCTATTCCATCAACAATTACAAAGTATTCGTCCTTCATCCAACCTTTGGTGTCTAACCAAAGCCTAATCTAACCCAGTCGAAGTATCCGTCCTTAATCCAACTTTGAATACGAGTTATTCGCCCTTCATTGCCTAACCTAAATTATTCTAACCCTATACGAAAAATTCGTCCATCATCAAACTTTGGGAATTGATGTTTAAACTAAGCTAACCCAGTCAAATCATTGAAAGTATCCGTCCTTCATACAACCTTGAATACGAGTTATTCGTCCTTCATAGCCTAACCTAAATTATCCTTGCCCAATACGAAGAATTCGTCCTTTATCAAACTTTGGAAATTGATGTTTAAACTAACCTAACCTAGAGCTAACCCAGCCAAACCATTGAAAGTATCCGTCCTTCATCCAACTCGAGTAGATTTACGTAAGATGCAGGTCAACAATCTAAAAATCGTACGTACAGCCCTCTCAAATTCATCAAATGCTTCAATCCGCTATTTCGGGAATCGCTGTTATGGTAACACTGCGTTTTTGGGAACCGCTGAAATGGTAACACTGCGTTTTTGGGAACCGCTGAAATGGGAACTGGCGTAATGAATAAACTGAGTTTTTGGGAACCGCTCTTATGGGAACTGCTCATATGAGGGTTTCCCACATGAATAACTTTATACAAAGAAAAATAGCGTGAAATATAGGGTTAATTTGAAGGGTAATTAAATGTTAATCCTAATTTTTAAATGAAATGTCTCTCAGGGAAATTACGTTATCATATCTCATTTAGTAAAGAAAAAAGACCGCCTGAAAAAATCTTTATTCGTTTTCGAATAAATCCGTCCTGAGTGACCCTATCTTTTCACTATTTAAGGAAGTTTAAAGTTAATTTAAAAATTATCTATAACAGTAATTAAAAATGTTACTCGGGGAAGTTACTTGCAATTGCCTCTAGTTTCATTATCAAGTAAGGAAATAGTTCTGATAGCCATGGAAGCCAAGAAAACGTGTCGAAAATATGACCCAGGATAGAAAAAACGCTCGGGGTTTCCCCTTAAGGCTTAATCTTAATCCGAACAGCAGAAGTAAAAAATTGTAAAAGGGAAATCTTCAAAAATAGGCCTTCTAAAAAAAGTGAATATCTTGCATAAATTTTGTTATTTTGGTTTATTAACTAACAAACCATAGTTAGCTTAGTTAATAAAAAAAGCGAAAAAAAGTCTGATAATTTAAACAAAATAACCAAATTTCGAATAGTTTAACTTCAAAATTGATTACAAAATGATCAATTCAAGAAAGTATAAACGGATTATAGCCAATAGCACAGTTTCCAAAAGCAGTTTCCCAAAAGCGCAATTCCCCAAATCATTTCTCAACCAGAGACGTTCACGAAATATTCGTATACTTGCACCTAATATCTTGAAAATTTTTAAGATAATTTTAAATCTCTGTTTAAGAGAGTTTGGTACATAATGTCGAAAATCATAATCTCGAAAGACAGATTAAATAACCTAACCTACCGTAACCCTACACTAACGTAAACCAGCCCAACCAATCCTATTTAACCTTAAAGGTATATGATTTCTTCAGCCTGTTTTACTGGAAATGGGCTCACCTTCTGATCTGTCCCCTGGTAGCAAGGAATAAGAAAGGCTGGAGGGTGAGTTTGTTTTCAGGGTAACAGGCACAAGTTGTACGCTCTTCCCCGATAAAATCGTGGTGTTATTGAGGTTAATACGTCCACTTTTATATAATTACAGGGTGAAATCGTATTTCTAAGGTGTTTGAATAAAAGTCTTCTTAACTGCCCGGACAAGAAACAATTGAAAAGTACATTAAAATCAGTAAGGCCTTCTCGCACTAAGCCACTTGATAATAATAATACAAATTTATTTGAATATTTGATAATTTGTACCTGACAAGATGGCTATCGTAGAGTCTAATAACTTGAACAGTTTTATGGGAATGATGCTTCAACCCCCGGTATTTCTCGACCCGCCACCAGGAGCGGTTTTGGTTTGGTCATTCGGGAGCAGAGGCTGTCTACAAAGAGTATTAGAAACATCCAAAGAAATTACCATGGAATGGGTTTTAAAGCTTTCTTTAATGTCAGACGTTGCCAAGGTAAAACATAGAAGACAATTTTGACACGAGTAAATTTTAAGATATTAAAGTATCGTAACATTTCAATTGTTGAATTTTCAGGGTATGCGATATTTACATTCGAGTGATGTTAAATACCACGGAAGATTGAGTTCGAGAAACTGCGTAATTGACGATAGATGGGTTCTGAAAATAACCGATTTTGGTCTGGACGCTGTTCTAGAGGTCATGAGAACTGACTCGTCCAAAGATGGCGACGATAAACGAGAAATACCACAGGATAACTTAAGAGCACCAGGTTAGAGAAGACATTGTTTTTATTCACAAAAAATTAACCTTTTGGCTTATACCACATTATTTTGGTGAGACGATACCACAATGGTATGTAGGTAGTATAGCGCTATCCTATATTAACGATTCTCAAAACAGCGTTACCAAAAAAGTGTTCATGCAAAACAGCTTTATCATGAGAGCGGATTTCCAAATTAGCGTTTATCGTAATAGCATGTATTCAAAACAACTGCATCATATCAGCGGATCCGCATATACAGGGTGGTAAAGATCAGACCAACACCTATCTTTGTGGACGTCCCCCGATAATGCCGTCGGATGACGACACTATTCAACAGTGTAGACCTCGTATACAGGGTGTAAGTAAATACTGTCATTGTAACCAAATGGGATTTTTCTATGGGTTAAATAGGGTAAATGCCTGATGGCTGGAAAAATTGCAGCGGCACAGATCTCAGCCTCGTAATTCACTAGACTTAACTCCGAGACAATTTATTTAACAACTTTAATAATAAGATCATGATTGAATTGAATCGACGCGAGGCCTGAAACGCCAAAGTTGAATCCGTACGGTAAGCACATCAGCGTAAATGCTCGATGTGTCGGAAAGTAGTGGTTCAGCCATTGACGAACATTGACCGCCCCAATGTGGTGGAGCTCCATCCTGTTTTAACAACATGTTGCGAATAACTGCTAATGCCAATGTGTCTATCGCGTCAATAAACTCGTAAAGCAGGAAGTCCAAGTACAGTTCTCTAGTAATGTTCGCATCGAAGAAAAAGGAACCGATAATTCGGTTCCCAAGAATGCCATCCCAGAAATTTACCTTCCATCGAATTTGATGGTAATGGTGTCGTAACCAATAGGGATTGTGATGGGTCAGTAATGCATGTTATGACGGTTTACCATACGATGACCAATAATAAAACACGTTTGGGGAAGTTATGAAATCCATACGAGGTTTCGTTAGATTGATTTTTGAAGGCTAAAGTTCCCTTTGACGCGGAGAAAACAAGAACTTTGTTTAATTAAACGTGTGCGCCCTATTGTACCGTCTAAGTTCGTCCGTAGTAAGACTCGTGTTGTAGTCGAATGCCAGCCTATTCCAACCAGGAAAGATTGGACATGATGTTTGGGTGAATGTCTAGGTAACGTACGTTGAGCGGCAGTGCTTTATGCAGAACATTGCCCCCACCGACGCCATCCGGTTCGAAGCACCTTCACCGACATTAGAGACAACCTTATCTAGTTCGGTGGGTTCATTATCTAATTAAGTTAGTCATCTAGTGAATTACGAGGCTCATATCTGTCCCACTACAATGTTTCTAGCCATCAGGCATTTACCCTATTAAACCCTTAGAAAGTTCTCATTTGATTACAATGACACGTATTTACTTACGTCCTATATACGAGGTATACACGGTAGTATAGTGACGTCATCCGACGGCATTATTAGGGGACGTCCACAATGATAGGTGTTGGTCTGATCTTTACCACCCTGTATAAAACGACGTTATTGTCTCCTTGTGGAATTAATAATTTTTAAATGAATTTTACCCGCAACAAGAATAAAATTGTTTCGAGTTTCTATTTTTTAGGAAAAATTCGTAAGGATTTTACTTTTCAAAATTTTAGATCAAAGGTTTGTTAAAAATACGCCATGGATTTATTATTCGAGCTTTATTTTTAAAGACGGCGTGGCTATGGAACGGTACAGTTAGGCTAGGTTAGGTTCCCGTTCAAGATAAGAAATCCTCTTAATTTTTAGAGTCCAATCGTGGATTCAAACTGGCAAAGGAATGTCACTCCACGTCTATGAGGGTTGTTGACAATTTTCAACAAAGACTGATAGATCTCGTCATGGAGCCGCTGCCCTAAATAAGGGCAACGGTCCAGTTCTACGTTATATAGATAATATAACGATACAAAGACCCGTAATGAGAAACCGTTTTTAAGAGAAAACGCTGATAAGAGAAACCTTTTTTATAAGAAAGCGCTGAGAAGAGAAACCGTTTTTATGAGAAAGCGCGGTTTTGACAATTTCCGCTGTTTTGACATTCGCCTCTTTGAAATTGCTATTTTGACTACCGCTGTTATGAGGGAGTTTTGACAATCGCTGTTCTGAGCCAACTCTGTTTTGACACACGCTGTGCTGCAAACCGCTGACCTACCTACAAAACCATTACAATAACGATGACTTTGCTAACAACGAGCTGCCTAGGATGCGTTATATATTACGATATACCCATCCGTTTAAATATGTTGGGTCACGGATTGTGCTTGAAACCACAGTCATTTTCCATTTGAAATATAGTGACAATAATATAAAGTCCACGTTAGCTAGGGTCTAAAGACCTCTAAGGGAAAGATAGGTCAAAGCCAGCTTACTAGCCTGTTATTTTGGTTAAGTCATCATAAATGTAACAATTATTACTACACCTAAACTGATACTTACTACACTGCTCTGCGGACTCCGGCTAAAGGCGCGTTCAAACTATCCAACTTTAATCATCTGACCATAGACAATTCGTTTACGTGGTAGCTCATATGATAGAGTGGCAGAAGGTTGTGGGTCTCACATTGAGACGAAACAGCCCTGTTCGAACCTAACATTAATTCGTTTATAATTTAGAAGAACTTCTTTGGACAGCCCCTGAAATTCTACGCAGTAAGCGATTCAAGGAGTCCGGCACTGTGTCTTCCTTATTTCGACACAAAGGAATGATTAAAACGATTCCTGCCGCTCTAAAGGTGAACGTTTTGAACAAATTGAAGGCGGCGGATGTTTATAGCTTTGGAATCATCATTCAAGAAATTATAACTCGTGGACCGCCTTTCGTAGATATTGACCTAAGACCCGAAGGTAGTAATTAAAATTATTTAAATATTGAACTGGATAAGTTAATTAAGTACTTGAGCCAGGCAAGTGGTTGGTTGCCATCCGGCCGGACCAAATGTGAATGTAAGTTTCTAATTATCATATGGAATCATTGGTGGACGATTCGGAATGCTATCTTTCAAACCCTAAATGAGGGTGAAAGGGGGTAAAACGTAAAAATCGCCGAATCTTAAAGCTTGTAGAGAGTTTGCGTTGCTCTCACTTCCAATCACGAAAACTTGGACATCTTTATTGCATCGATCCATCGTTCCATGAGCTTATCCTTGAGGAGGTCTTGTTGAGAAATGATCGAGCCCTTGTGCATTCAGGAGTCTCCACATTTTAGGGAATGATAAATCGCAAGATATAACAAGGGTGTCGAGATCCAGGATATTAAGAACCCATGGTTCATAATTGGTGTGAAAGTTTGGAAAACAATCCCACTTATGTGTTAAGGGAGAAAATTGTAATTATGCTTGGCTGCAATTAAGTGCATGGAAAACAACATTCGCTGCTCTCTTGCATGCCTACTTGAAGTCTAACAATATGATGTAGGGTTACGAGAGGTTATTCAGCAGTTATGATGATGAATAAAGTTTGATAACTGATAAATTTTGATAACTGATATTTGTATAAACCTGTCTACCATTTAAATTAAACAAAGCTCATATATTAATATATTAAATTCAATGTGGTGAGAGGCTGATGACATAGGCCGTGACGACTAAATGCAAGAGATATGAGTAATTTTATATATGTGCATATAACAATTATGAAGAGATGTTTTTATTAATTTTTAAATAAATAACGTTCAGGTTTTTCGAGCATTTTGACGCGGTATATCAAACAAGCTAAGTAAGTTAGGCAAAAAGGTTTCAAATCACGATTATTTTCCCTGTCAGATCTTTCTAACAAACCCTTAAACATGCGATTCTGATTAGCAGTTACGAATTTACCAGATTTAAAGTGTGGCGATTTGGACGTTTTTCCCACAAATTTTTAAATAATACCCTATGATATACCTTTCAGAATATACCATTAAACATTTGGTCCGGCCAGATGGCACCTATCGGCCCGAAATCGCCTACTGGATCAAGGACTAATTTGTTTTTAATAAAACCACATGGCCAATCCTTGAGCCATGAAGGATGGTACGTTAATATCGAAAATAAATATGATTAAAAGGTCTATGACAGGGCCCCTGAGAAGGAACGGCTTTTGTGGGGAATAAAATTCATTTGGTGAAATTCGTTCCATCTCGCTTCTTGCCTATTCTTTGCTACCAAATAGTCTGTAAAGAAAGAAAGAAAATTGCATCCTTCTGTAGGTGCTAGACCGTGAGCCTGCAGATTCGAGATATTCACTGAGAAAGTACATCTAATTGAAATTAATTTTTATTGGCTGGGTATATCACGTGTCATATGGGAGTTTTTGTTAAGGTATTTTGAACGGACATGATAAAATTGCCAGAAAATATTTTATGTAACATAACTAGAACTTTAATATAACTTGTAATTAAAAAGGTGGCTGCTTCGCACCCTTGAAAAAAGCTCTTTATCTGACGCGGCTGAAACCCGTGAAGGGACACTAATAAATTGTTAGAGAAGAGCAATTTAATATCTAAAAAAATATAGTTAGAGGTTGTAGTCTATTACTCAAAATATTTGATTATGATTAAATATTTTTCGAAAACGGATAAAGACGATCTAGGAAACTTCTCTCTTTTTTATGTAATTTTAAAATTCTTCCAGTATCACTAATGAAAATAGCTAAAGATGGATTTTTATTTAATGTATATGTTCGTGTACTAATGAAAGAACAAACAAACTTATCGGGAACTAAAACGAACTTTTTTAAAGTTTGACAAAATTGACCTTAAACTTGTTGAACATCTTAACTCGATGGACACGAAAACAAAACTAAAACATTCTGTACGCTATGAAAGTTTTTCGCGTAGTCTTTATTTATATTGAAATTGCGCCCTCTATGGTCCTGAATAAACACGCATAATCTTCCCGTGGGAAAGAAGCAAAATAGTAGCTTCTCGGGGGATGTGAAGGTCATGCAGCTGACAGCGGAACGATATGGAAATATGCGAACTCTTCTTACATATGGAAGGTTGTGTTTAATACATGTACTCTTATACTAAAATATATTGACATTTATATAAGAACGCTCTCCGTTGAATTTGATGATTTATAATTTAATTATGATTGTGATATGATTTACAATTTAATTATGATTGTGATATATGTCTGAACTTTCCTCCCACCTTGAAATGATAATTTCCATAATTAGAAGTTATACAAACAAAATACTGAAAATAGTAGCAAATGATTTAATCTAATGGGAGAATGCATATTTTAACGACTGTCTTTTCAAAACCATTTCAGAAGTTTTTACCGTAACGACCCGAACGCATCTATCAGCACTCAGATGTAGTTAAACGATTTGAGACTACTTCCATTTAGTTGGTGGAAGGTCTTCAACTTTCAATAATACTAGATTTACTTGAAGACTCTTCCTTGTTTGTGTCCATTTCGGTCTTTGTTAAAGACGTGGGAGATACTCTCTTTGCCAACGTTTCCAAAAATGTTGAAAATTTTCTGGCCTAATTGCCAACGTGTAATCTGTTGATCTTTTCTGATGTCAATTCTTCTTCGGGAACAGCGGTCAATGAGTCTCGGATTAAAAAATGTCCTTCAGTAAGTGTTTGTAGGTTAGCACGATCAAAGGCCTTGAGTTCTTACAGGTATCTATTTGACAAAGTAAAGTCTCCATTTCTAAATAGGTGAGAACGGTTTGACCCAACATGCGTTTCAGGTGATGTTTCATCGACTTTACGCCGGCCTACCAAATACTTCCGAAGTGTGGTGAACCAGGTGGATTAAAATGCATGTTGGGCTTTCTTCTGCTAACCATCTTGATATTTGGTCATGGTTTTGTTGTGATCGTCGGGTATTTGATGATTTCTTTCATTTCTCTATTAGCTTCTACGAAATTCGATACAAAATGCTTCAGTGATGCTCTGAAACGCAAGGGTCGTGTAGAAACAAACGAAAACTGCAATATAGGTCTTGAACATCTTATGGCCACGACCTTTGATGACCTTGAGTAGGAATTAACCAGTGTAGTCCACCACACCTTTGAGGAAACCTCAGGCAGGTTTCAGTCGAACTGGGGTAAACACCCATGAGTTATTGCATTGTATTGGGTTGGTGACGCACTCATCTTATACTTCGTCGAATGTGATAACGGATGGTATCACGTGCACGTATGATCCAATAACGCTTTTGCAAATTTGTGAGGCTCAATTGTGAGCCACCATGAAAACATTTCACGTGTTCACGATTGATTTTATCTTAGTAAAATAGCTGGATGAATTTGATCTATCGGACACTTGGCATGACGGAGCCCACCACCCCTCCTTAATATTTCATTGTTGTCTAGGTAAGGACGGAGACATAATATTTTGTTTTTCGAAAAAAGTGGCTTACTTTGACGAAATGTTAAATTTCTTTTGAAAAATATTCCTGTTGAGTTGCGTAAATCCAATGACTTAATGCGAGATTCATTTCTGACGTTGTTAATGGTTGCTCGGGTTTAGATGTTCCATTAGGCGTGTTATTAATGAAGTGAAGGATGTTACCTGAATGATGAATATTTTGCAAGTTGTGTCAATTTGACTGAATGCCGTGATTGTTTGTACGAGTTTTTCTTCATGAAGGCATTCTTCTGTTTCATCATAAAGGTCATCTCTGGTTGCTGTAGGAAAATACTGGCGTAGATTTGATGGCCTCTGCCACCATAGTGATAAATTCTTTAATTATTTAACACAAATATTTCTCGAAGCACAGTCAGCTGGGTTGTGAGTACCAGGTATATGACGCCTATGAGCTGTAGGAAAGGTTTTCTGAATGGTTGAAACTCTGTTCGCGACGAATGGTTTCCACCACTGGATATTCTTTATCTATCAAAAATTTGTTTATAATTTAAGAAATAATTAATAAAGCTCTGATAAGCTTATGTTTTAACCCATTCAAATAACTAATCACTCTCTCATTACTTAAATCTTTGTTTAACTAGAGAAGCATTGTACCCGGAAAAAGCGCTCTTATTTATTTTTTATTTTTTTTCAATCTACCTTGACTGTATTAATTCAAATTCAGTGGACTGTCGGACCGCAATAGTTATGATGATATCAGTTATCAGTTCCAAAAAGGTTTTACGTATATATGGGAAATAACATTACGGTTACTGGCGAAATTCATGTTCAGATAAAGATATAAAATCGAGGCCGAGATTGTATATTTTAGAATACTCTAAAACCGGTTATATAGTCGGGAGATAATCAAAGATCAACAATAGGGTAGAATTCAGTCTGAGATGAAAATTTAGATTATCGTTGTAAAAATTCTTAATTTCGAAATGAAAACGGATTTACGTAAATAATTTAAAAATTGGTCCATAAAAAGTTGATTTTTGTATTTTTTAGCAATTTTAAATTTGCTCCAACAAAAAACGGAAATCGAATTTCGGCCGCTTGTAAATGACGAGTTGGCTCCCACAGAAATCATTCAACTCATGAAAAGATGCTGGGCCGAAGAACCCAAAGTTCGACCAGAATTTAAATATATTGATGATATTCTAAGAAGGATTCGAGGAGGCAAGTAAGTTGTATCTGAATATTAAAGAAACTTCGTATAAATCTATTACGGTTACGTTATTGATACCAATTTCAGAAAAGCCACGTTAATGGATAGCATGTTTCAGCTAATGGAGAAGCGAGCCGCCGATTTGGAGGCTGAAGTTAAGCAAAGAACGCAAGAACTACACGACGAAAAAAAAAGAACAGACATTCTCCTGAACAGAATGTTGCCAGAGTAAGCGTCTTTGTTTTTCTCGTACGCACAATTTCTTAGGATTCATTTGAAAATTCCAACGCGTACGACAGTACAAAACTACTTTATCTATGTTACCAGACAACGATCTAAAATGGAGGTTAGATTTTTCGTCGTGTCAAAAAAAGCGATAGTACGAGTATTAACACGCGCGTTAATCCTTGAAGTGGTTTAAAAATAAAGAAACCTATATGACAATATTATCAATTAGGAATAGGTAATTGAAAACGGTGGTTATGGTATTCCACGGTTTCTACAACCTTCATATTTTGTGAATTGCTCTTTCGCGTATCATCGCTAAACTTATACATCTGTACAAGAGGAGTTGACGTATTGAAACATAATATTAATCCTTTCCAGAACAAATTTGTCGGTGACCACTTCCCTTGAACAAGAGTGTTTATTCGGATTGCGTGGTAGATCGTATTTTAATGAAAGATCGTTGTTTTATTATTTATCTAGCTTGTTTCTCCCATAAAAAAAGAGATTGTTGTACTGGAAACAACGGTTTCCCAAATCGGCAACCTCTGTTTTGTTAATCACATCCGCACAATAGTATCTACGCTCTTGGACTTTTAGTGCATGTATGAAAATATATGAAGTTGTATGTAGTGGAAAGGTGTAGAAGTCCACCAACAACAGTTTTTATTACCTCGAATTTCGTTTTGCTTATACGCTTGCCCAAAAAAGATCTCAACACTTAACAATGATGGAATTTGGCTTGGGACTTTTTTTAGCGGGATATGCTTATAGTAAAGGGAGATTGCAACACGACAAATATCCAGGTATTTGTAAATATGCTTCATGGGAGAAGGCATCCCGAGAAATATGGCGGTGTTGGACAGTATACCTAGAGGGAGAATACGTATTGGGAAATATATTTAAAGAGAAGATGTAGCAGTCGACAAATATGCCTGGATTGGTGAAATAATTTAAGTAGAGAATGCAACCCGACTAATATATCCATTTTGAACAGCATACAAAAAAAAATGACTAAAACATATTAGTAGAGCTCCTTTGCTCCAAAAATTATTGAAATTACGCACTTCGTGATACAAGAATGAAATTTTTAACACACTTTTTTAATAATCATATGTTGAGAGTAGTCAGATTTGACCTTTGAGGTCAGTTAGAGGTTAAATTCAATATAATTTTATTAATTTATGTAACCAATAACAAAATATAAATTTCTGTTGTTGACTACTCATCTACTTATTTAAAAATCAGTTTTAATAAAAGTATCTCATGTTTTATTAAAACTGATTTTTAAATTACTCACTACCATGGAAAACAAAATGTTTTTGATTTACTCATCTACTATTCAAGTTTTTTAATCAGATCTCTAAGTAATTTTGAGATAAAATAACACAACCCTTGATGATTAATAAATGGCTATGCACCATTCGACCAAATCCCATTCAACCCGATCCAGCCAAATTGTGCGTTTTTTTTATGTCAATGCATTTGCACGAGTGCATCTATTATCTGCGAATTAAATGAAGTCTATGAATGTAAGATCCAAATTTCTATTAGTCGAAACAAACAAGCATTGCTTAAGGAGCTATAATTTCAATCAATCCACGGTTTAATAAATATTGCAGCCTAACCTAAACTAAACTAAAATAACCTAACATAACCAAAGTTAACATAACTTTAAAAATTATATAAAATATATTACAGAAAAAACCTTAATAAAAATGATTTTAAATTAAATAAATTAAAACCCCTTGAAGGAAAACATTTGCTCGGGTACGTCTATTTTTCTGCGAATTAAAAGAAAACTATGAATGTAATATCAAAACTTCTATCAATCGAAACAAACCAATATAGTATAGCATTACTTAACGATCTATTATTTCAATCATTCGGAGGTTTAAAATTAACCAACTGCAGCCTACCATAACCTAAACTAGCCTAACCTAATTTAACCTAACTTTACAAATTATATAAAATATATTTTAGAAAAACCCTAATAAAAATTATTTTAAATTAAACAAATTAAAACCCCTCGAAAGGAAACATTTGCTCGGTTACGTCTCTTTTTCTCCGAATTGAAAGAAAACTATGAATGTAATATCAAAAGTTCAATTAATCGAAACAAACAAAAAGTATAGGATTGTTAAACGAGTTATTATTTCTATCATTGCAAGGTTTAAAATAAACCAATTGCAACCTAATCTCACCTGACCTGACCTAGCCTAACTGTAACAAATATATAAAATATATTTTAGAAAAAACCATATTAAAAATTATTTTAAATTTAACAAATTATCAACATTGGAAGAAAAACAGTGGCACCCGACGCTAAGGTTTCAATGACCTCTAGATTTCACCCTTTCCCAAAGATGAATATCTCTATAAGTCCAAGAGCCCATGACAAAATAAGCGACCTATAAGGTACACGGTGGATGATTATATTTTTGAATAGACTTTCTGATGGGTAACAAATAACTGTTTGTCTTACGGGCCAAAGTGGGGGCTTTTGGGAAATATCAGCCGTATGACGTCACGTTCGGAGACCAATTAAACGACTGATTAGTACACGGCTGAATTATGCGCCATCTACTGGCCATTTGCGAGAATAAAACGGGTCTATTGAGTCAGATGGAGAAAGTGGGGCGATACGTCACGGCCAAAGGGGAAAATTAATCGACCCATAAGGTACAAACCTGGAATTGGTCTCATTTGATAGGTCTGGACGTGTACTTTCATAAAATTATAATTCTTACAACCAAAAAGAGTAAATCAGACTAATTTTGTCTGACCCTAACCACTAATTTCTAATTAACGCACGGTTTGAGAAAATAAATTTAATATATAAAATTGCTTCGCGGTGTAGCTTTGAACATGGTTTCTAGTATATTTCAAAGTGCTGAAAATTATTATACAAGTTTTCTCCCTCGAAAATATGAACCATGGTACCAGGGACACGTTTGAAATTTACGAAAAATTACGATTTTGAATAAAAAACAATTGAAATTTGCATTCAAATTGGTTTATTGGGGTAATACGAACATAGTTCTTCTTAATTATCGTATTTACCGTAATGATTTCAGCATTCTTTATGATTATTCTCTGGCTTTTAAGAAAAACAGGAATTTTAAAATAAGTGGACTTCAATTACCTCTCCTAGTGAACTTTTGTTCACGGAGAGGTTCTGTCCTGATCGTGTATGTATGGGTGTGGGTGCGTGTTCATAGTTCGCGGTGTTCGCAATTACGTCATCGGAAGACAACGTTATCTTCCTCGGCGCTTCAATTTCCAATAAAATTCATATTTAAAGCTATGCAGCTACCGTCACTCGCTTGTTATTTAATATAGATCCACGAACACCTTATATAGTATCTTTTGGATGTCGAGACTGTTTTAGCCTTCTGAGGTTATAGATTTTGAAGAATTGAAACGAAATTATCATTTAAATTAAAATTAAAGATATCTAAAAGACGATGTCGCTGAAAATTAAATTTAATATAAAAGATATTTTCGAAGATATTCAATATTTTCTTATAGATTGATTAGCTAAAAAGCGCGTTTTCACGGGTGTCCAATATAAAATGATTTACTAAATATTAGATATAAAGGCGGGTTGACACGAGTATATAAGATAAAATAGCAATCAAGTTAAGTTACAAAGGCGTGTTCACACGGGTATCCAATGTAAAAATTAATAAAGATTATATATAAAAGGCGCATTAACAGGTGTCCAAAATAAAATGGCAATAAAGATTAGATAAAAAGGCGCATTCACAGGGTGTCCAAGATAAAAATGACTTAATAAAGAATAGATAGAACGGCGCATTTCCAATATAAAACGGCTAAATAAAGATTAGATATAAAGGCGCGTTCGCACGAGTATCCAAAATTAAATGACAGATTATATATATATGCGTGCCAAAAAATATTAAATATAAAGCGGCGTTCACACGTGCATTTAAGATAAATTAATAAAGATTAGATAAAAAGGCACGTTCAGAAGTAGCCAAGTTGAAAATGACTTAATAAAAATTAGATATAAAGACACGATCGCTTGGATATTCAAGATATAGAGATGAATATTTTATGGGGCGTATACGTGGAAATTGGAAATGAATTTTCCTATTTCTGGTAAATTTTTCGAATGAGAAAATTTATATATATTCATCTTGTAATCCAATATTAAATATATATAATAATAAATCTATATAAATAAAAATTAAAATTTGTCTCGCATTTCTATATGTGTTTTTCCTATACCATTCTTCCGATTCCGATGAAACTTTGGTGAATTGTTGCGGGCACGCCCGCGAAAGTTCCTGATTTAGTTAAATCATTAAAACGTAGGTGGCGCGGCAGTCATTTCAACAAATGTGTGTATTTCCTACACCATTCACCAGATTGCGATGAAATTTGTTGAAGTGCGTTTCATGGTTTATGTGGTATATTTCTACAGTATTCGAGAGACTGAAAATAGAACTACACTTTCGTAGATACGTCACCCACGTGATGCTCCGCTTTCAAATGTCGTTGGAACTTCACAATGTAATATCATTAAATATACCTCTTTAACTTTCTACCAGTAGGTGATAATAGTTTCGTAGCCGCGAACTTTTAAGGACTATTCATGGTATAAATAGTGTAGCCCCAAAAGTAACCATATAGGAAGAAGTGTGCATATTCCTATTTTCCTTATTTAAACGAAAAAAAAATTAAAAATCAAACCTTAACATAGTTTACATGATTTTCTTAGATTTTTTTTTTTTTTTTTTTTTTTTTTTTTTTTTTTTTTTTAGTTTTAGAGCTGGTACGAGGAGATGTAATATTTTGGTTTCCCAACTTATTTATTATTACGGGATGTATATATTAACATTAACTGTCACTAACTTCTTCAATAAAATGGTCTTCTTCAAGCAGCAAGTCCGTACTATCACAAGTTACAGCTTCTAGCGTTGATGGAACTTGATTCCCGTCGAACCATTTTGGTTTATATTGACCACTCTCCAAGTTCCATCTATTGTATCTTCTATTTTGCTAATTTCAAAATGAGTTCACTTATAGGAATTAATGTTAATATATGTATCCCGTATTAATAAATAAAGTCCACTTATTTTAAAATTCCTGTTTTTCTTTAAAGCCAGAGAATAATCATAAATGCTGAAATAATTATGGTAAATACGATAATAATGGATATCAATAAACCAATCTGAATGCAAATTTCAATTGTTTTTTTTTTATTAAAAATCGTCATTTTTCGTAAATTTCAAACGTGTTGCTTGTACCATGGTTCATATTTTAGAGCGAGAAAACTTGTATAATAATTTTCAGCACTTTGAAATATACTAGAAACCATGTTCAAAGCTACCCCGCGAAGCAATTTTATATATTAAATTTATTTTCTCAAACCGTGCGTTAATTAGAAATGAGTGGGTGGGGTCAGACAAAATTAGTCTGATTTGCAGTTTTTCCCCACTTTGGTTGTAAGAATTATGATTTTATGAAAGTAAACGTCCAGACCTATCAAATGAGACCAATTCCAGGTTTGTACCTTATGGGTTGATTAATGGCCCCATTTGGGGGATCTACCCATTCGACCGAATCGCAGTGGACCGAATCTCATTCGGCCGAAAAATTCTAGCTAATATATTAAAAATCTAGCCCAACGGCGGGTTTCGTTTGAATGGGAATATTATTCCATTCGATCATAGAATATACACAAGAGAGGAATAGAAGGTCTAGGCTTTCCCAAGGCATTTTTCAATAGCTCGATTTATTTTTAGTCTCCAATTCCGGTGTCTCCCAATTGGCTGGTTGAAAAGAATCGTCTGCTTTACTGCTTTCCCAATGAATATCATACAACTCCTCCCACGCTCTCACCGGAAGTGGACTATGAAAGCTGCTCGAGTCATTTTGAAACGACCTTCTATTCCTCTCTTCTATGATTCGATTGAAAAAATATTTTTACTTTATATATGCAGCATTATTTTCTAAGCTGAAATAAATAAATATGTTATATTTCGATGGGGTTGTCGTCTCACCGTGGTCTAGTGATAAAGCGTCGATCTGTCACGCAGAAAATCTTGGTTCGAGTCCTGGTCGGTAAAGGTAAGTTACCATAATATATAATTTAAACTTTGTTTGTAAAAGAGCCACGTTAAATCGTTAATAATATCTTACAGCTGCGCCATGGAGATATTCCTCTTTGGGAAAGCGTGAAATCTAGAGACGGAAACATTGTATTAGATTTACGATAATTGAAACCTTAGCGTCGTCTGTAAATGTTTATAATTTGTTTAATTTAAAATAATTTTTATTATGGTTTTTCTGAAATATATTTTATATAATTTTTAAAATTAAATTAGATTAGGTTAAGTTTGATTAGGTTAGGTTAGGTTACAATTAGTTTCTTTGGATCCGTGGAATGATTGAAATAATAACTCGTTAAATAATGCTATTATTTTATTGGTTTATTTCCATTAAAGCCACCTGTGATATTACATAGTTTTCTTTCAATTGAAATACTTTTTTTTATGTAAAGTATAATTGAGTATTGTATTCAATAGCGTCTAGTAATTTCATTGCTGTAGTTACTCGGCTTTTTTTAGGATTCTGAATATCGTTTTGATATGCGGCAACAGAATTAATGTACCTTTCATTGAATTCGATGGCTGCCTTTTTGGCGGGTTTCGGTGGTTTTCCGATAGAGATAGAAGGAAGGTTTCACCCTGAACCTGCTCTTGAAACTTCGATGCATTGCTTCCAAATGGTTATTAGTGCGTAACTTATAATCGGCAAAGTGATTCCACATTTCAGGTGGATGGAAACTACTTTGCAGCCAATTTTCCACAAAGTAGTCCAGGAAGTTAACTACGTTAGGCTGATCACTAGGGAACTCATTTTGTAGAGTTAGCCAAATTTCGTCGTATTCTTCAGTTGGTACCAATGCCAGAGCCATTAGACGACGAACCATAAGTCGGATGTCGTTATTTACTTTGTACTGGTCTGCAAGATGGTTTTTGATCACGGCTCTCCAAATAGCTTGGGTAAAGTGAAAGTAACATCCCTTAATTTTTGAGTTTGGAAACAAATGTGATAGTGTAGAAATCATGGCTGTCTCGTAATCAATATGCAATTCTGATGGTGAAAAGGTTAAATTTCTATCTTCAGCTGCTTGACGAAAAAGGGAAAACATTCGAAAGTAGACTGTTTTTGATTGACCTGGCAGTAAAACGTACAAAGTGGGTAATACAATACCGTTGTATGGTATGTGAAGAATATAAAGCTGCTAGAATTGCTTTGGACAAACAAAGTGAGTTCCGTCCATCACTACTGATTGAGATTGGCATAACAAAGCAAAGAACTCAATTGTTGCGAAACCAATTATTTTCTCATCTGTGCCATTGTTAAAAAGTAGAAACTGTTCCTCGGAATCACCGACGTTTACCCACTTTCCTTCTAATTCGATGTCTTGCCTTTGCTTTGGATTAGGAGGGAGATGTTTACCGCGCCAACGGTACACTGAAGATCGTACAGACGTATATTGGGGCAATAAGGCTTGCGCTTCTAAATCCGACATTTTCGATGACATGGCTTGTTTTTTACTTCACTGCATGAATCGTTATATACGTCGTGAATCCGTTTTATGCTGTTTTTCTTGACGTCTAATACCGTCTTCATTGTGGATTTTGCTCGTAGTTGCATAATTAATTTGGTGTCTGGTTCGTGCACCTCGTGATCTAATACTTGACTTTGTACAATATCATCGCACGTAGTACAATATCATCGCACGTAGTAATTTTAACATGGCAAGCCTTATTTCTACAGGTGAAGTAACACGACTGGTCTACCCTCTTATTTAAATTAAATAAATATCCATTATGAATATACAAGAAACCACCTTTATTAGCGATGCGCTCCATATTACAATTACAAATGACATTTTCAATTGGTATTTTGGAATTTATATACTAAATATTTGGGAACAAATAGGTATTTTAAGGGTTATTGTTGAATATCTAAAAAAACAAATATTCGCAGAAAAATTGACCTACCCGAGCAAATGCATCGAAATAAAAATCGCACAATTTGGCTGGATCGGTCGAATGGGAAAATTCGGTCGAACGCGATTCGGTCCAATGGGGCAGAGCCCCATTTGGCCGTGACGTAATCAGTGATTTTACTTACGGCCCCACTTTCACCATCTGACTCAATAGACCCATTTTATGCTCGCAGATGGGCAGTAGATGGCGCATATTTCGGCCGTATACTAACAAGTCGATTAATTGGTCGTCATATGTCTGATATTTCCCAAAAGCCCCCTCTTTGGCCCGTAAGACAAACAGTTATTGGTTACCTATCAGAAAGGCTATTCAAAATTATAATCATCCACCGTGTACCTTATAGGTCGCTTATTTTGTCATGGGCTCTTGGACTATATAGCGCAGCTGTCAGATAATATTAACGATTTAATGTGGTTTGTTTACAAAGTTCATATTATATATTTTGGAAACTAACCTTTACCGATGGGGACTCGAACCAAGATTTTTTTGAGTGATAGACCGACGCTTTATCACTACACCACGGTGAGACGAAAAAAAAAACCACATCGAAATATAACTTATTTACTTAAGCTTATAAAATAATGCTACATATAAAGTAAATATATTTCAGATATTGAATGGGATAATATTCCATCAATCGAAACCCGCCGTTCGGCTAGATTTTTAATATTTTAGCTAGAGTTTTTCAGACGAATGGGATTCGGTCTACTGGGATCGTTTGAATGGATCGACCCCTAATGGATAGCTTAATTTAGGTAGCAAATAGCGTGAAAAATCTATTTTTAAATATGATGATTCATCTACTCTTCAAGTTCTTTAGTCAAAGTTGAACTCTAAGATCATAAAGCGGTCAAATTCAATGAAGTCCCCTTTACTCCGGGCTTAATGATTAAAAAAGCCTAATTTAGGAAGCTTAGCGAGAGAAATAGCAATTTTTGTATATGATGATTCCATCTACTCTTCAATTTCAGTAATCATGTGTGACCTCTAAGGTTATTTAGACGTCAAATTCAATAAAATGCATTTACACCGGACTCTATGTTCAGAAATGCGAGAAATAATACCAAAACAAAACAATTTTGACACATGGCCACAAATATATAGTTCATTCCAATCAGTATGCGTTTGTACCTAATTCCAGCCCTGCTTACCAAGCCGAGTAAGGAGGTAACTTTCTATAGATCATTATCAAAACTCGCCATAAGGTACAAGTAAAAAAGTTTGTACCTCGATTCGCCCAAAACATTTGACCTAATTCGCAATTCGCCCAGTCTCAATTGGCCAAATCAAAACTATCCCAATCCAAACTGGCCCAATTCCCACTAAGCACAATTCATTTAGCACAATCCCAACTATCCCAATCGTCCCAATTCTGATTTTTTCAAGCAAAGGCATTTTCAATGCTTATTTTTTTCCGTTTCCGAAATTATACATAATTTTATTTAAGATTTAGCTATCATAACCCTAACCAAACAAAAATTTACCTTACCTAACCAAACAAAAATTTACCTTACCTAACCGAACCCAACCTACCCTAACCGAACTCAATCTAACATAACCATATCCAAACCAACCCTAACCTAATCTAACCGAACAAAACCTAACCCAACTTTACCGAACCCAACCAAACTTTACCTAACCGAACTCAACCAAACCTTACCTAACCGAACTCAACCAAACCTTACCTAACCGAACTCAACCAAACCTTACCTAACCGAACTCAACCCAGCCTTACCCAACCTAACCGAACCCAACCTTACCTAACCGAACCCAGCCTTACCAAGCCGAAGTCAACCCAACCTTAACTAACAGAACCCAACCCAATCTTACCGAACTAAACCTTACCAAACCGAATACAGCCAAACCTTCCCTAACCGAACCCAACCAAAACTTCTCCAACCGAACCCAACCAAACCTTACCTAACAAATTCCTTTTTAGTTTTGGTAACCTAACCCAGTCTACCTTAACCCAACCCACCCTAACCCAACCCAATACAAAAAATCTAACCCAAAAAAACCTAACCTAACCCTAACCAACCCAACCCAAACAAACATAACATAACCTAAGAAATCTAAAGAACAATTTACTTTATTTGTTTTGGTAACCTAACCTATCCCAACTTAACCTAATAATTTTAGGCGAAACGGGAAGAGGAATTTATAGGTTGAGCCAAGTGGGAATAGATAATTCTGGGTTAAAGGGTAAATGAAAACTGCTATATCACTTTCTTGATTTTACGTTTTTCTGAATCTACGTTATCGAAAACATAAGAAATATCAACCCTTATTTTTAAGCATCTCCTAAATATGATGAGAGGTTTGAAAGATCGGACTTAGTTGTTTGCTAAAAAAAAGCATTTTGGAAGGGCCGTTTAAGCAACGTGACCCCAGAGAAATCATATATATAATCATAAGGCTAAATACCTTTGATAGCGAAATAATTGCTCGAAATTGTGTTTTCCTTTATTTAAAAAAACATTAATTCATCTAAATAAATTTATTTAAGTCGCAACGCCCGCTTAAGCGTAGTAAAAATTTATAATCTCTTAAAAATGCTAAGCCTAAATCAAACCTAAAACATAAATGAATTTCAAACTCACGCGTCTTTATTCAATTTAAAGTCCCATATCACGCGGTTCGGCAGCGGCGCTCGCGCTTCTAGGAGGCTATGGTAATATAAACTACTATACACGAGCACGCGGGATTTCGTGAGAGTGCCTATTGGTTCTATACCCATGTCGGAAATTCAAACACAGGGGCTCCATGATTTTTTGTAGCAGACAACTAAGTCAGATCTTTAAAACCTTTTCTATCATATTTGGGAGATGCTTAAAAATAAGAGTTGATATTTTTCTTTGGTTTTCGATAACGTAGATTCAGAAAAACTTAAAATCAAGAAAGTGATATAGCTTTTCATTTAACCTTTAACTGATTAAACTATTGAGATTGGGCAAATTAAGACAAGGAATTTTTAGTTTGTGCGAAATAGGAACTGATAATTTGAGACAAATGATAATCCGTTAGGTTGAAGTAGGATTGGGCGAAATAGGAGTAGATACTTTTGGGCGAAATGGATACAAACCGTAAAAAATATTTTCCATTTTCCTCGACCTCGACATCTCAATTTCGCCGAAGTTTCCTTTACAATGCGATACTGATACATTTGTGGTTTTACTGACACTCGCAAAGATAGGTAGCGCTACTACCGAGCCGAGTGAGAACTTTAGTTTTCATCTCTAACCAACATAGATCGAAACACCTCATCAAAACAGAATGCAGCCCTTTAGTACAAACAGTTGCTTCACTTATAGCTGCGGGTCATTTTGAGTAATAAAATTACACATTGACTATTTTATTCCGACTCGTTCACCACTTACCACGCTATGCTTAACTAATCAATTGCGATTGTCAGTCGCTCCCAAATCAACCTACTGTTGAAATAGTTGGTCGAATGAATCATAGATGGCACAGCTTCTGCGTCCAAATAATAAGCAGCTCCACTGCACAGACGAAAAAATGCCGTAAGATGTCAACGTGTGGTGTGGTTTTTGTTAATTGCTTGGTAGATATTTTGGTTTTAAGCCTTACCAAGGAGGATGGGGAAGGAGGGGCAAAGTGTGCTCTTTTTAGACTGCCAACTGATAAACCTACCTCCCTCAACGGGAGAGAAGGAGAATGGGGGAAAAACTTGGTTAGAGGTGATCACGTCGGTGACGTGGCAAGCTTCTTCCTATTTCCAGTAAATGGGCACGACAAACTGCCCTCTCGTGAGCGTTGCCTCAGAGTCAGAGCTAGAATTGCGACAGACCCTGGCCAGACGTACAAGGCTTAAGCGCGAAGCAAAGCAAGGGAAGGTTTAGAGATTAGTTTCGATTTATTTTATTTAGCGCATTTAAAATGGTAAAATATTGTATATTTAGTATTATAGGTCATGCTAAATTGGTTCAAAATTTAAACACTCAAGCGGACAGGATATTCCAAAATCAACAAGGCACTATGAAGAATGTAGTGAATAGGTAAATACAATTAATTGGGATGATATCTAGGCCCTTGTTTTAATTTGTAATAATTATGATCCATCCGATCCATCGTCATTAGTAAAATATCGGTCGAAATAAGTAAAATATGCACGCGTGGTTTGATCCTCCTTGCTTGGATAATTTTGTAAAGAGCCGGTTGTGTTTTATCGAGAGTAGGCGTTCAATAGCGAGTCCATAACTCAGCAGAAAACCACGTGACAAAACTAACCAAGTATATCCCCCTTTTATTTGTCAACCCCCATTCTCCCGTTGGGGGAGTTTAGGCTCATGGTGGTGTAGGATGCTAGATCGTCTCACTTTGCTCTCCTCTTCTACTCCTCCCTGGCCTTACATAGTGGTGTGTTTTCTTGCTATCTAATTTACATAAACGAATATATATAACTAATAAAGCTTTATTATATTGCATCTCATTTGGTCTATTTACTAAAGATGAGTAATCAAAACCTACTCGTTAAAATGTATTGTTTAGCATAGCATTAACCCTTTATCTTTCCTAAAATGTTTATTATCGCTTCAGGATTATCTGTCTTGTCTTGAGGGCGAAGTCATGTAATGACTTGAAGGCACATAGTGGCTTAAACTAACTGTGGTAGAAATTTCATTAATTTATCAGCTAAGGATCTGTACTATATCAGTATGTCTTGAAATCCCCCAAAGGAGATATTTTTAATGTAAAGGGTGTAACCCGATAGCATGCTATTTTATGCCGAAGCAACCAGGAGCCAATTTCCCCACATCGTATCTCCTCAACCATACTGACAATCAATAAAAGTGATAAGTCGTTCGAAAGGTGCCACTTACCAATAACATGGAATAAATTGGCTAAACTAGTAACTAGTTTTTAGACCTACTTTTTGATAGAAAATTTATAATATTTTCGTAGTTGTTAGCTAATCGATATTATTATCGGAAATTTGTTAATTTAGGACCAACAAATTTCTTCCGTAAACAGCGTACATTGCTGAAATCTGGGGTGTACCCCATAACAGCAGTTCTCAGAAGAGCAGTACCCTTAACAACGTCCGCGATTTCCAAAAATATCAGCGAAGCTCAAAACTGCTGTTTTAATAATAGCGGCCGCTCTTTTGAGAAAGAGCAGAGATTTTCTAGAGTTGTGAGCTTTTCTTAAATATACGTCGTTCGGTCCAGATCCAACCTTAGGAATGAACGAATTACCTAACTTACCTGAAACAGCCAAACTATTACAAAGTATTCATCCTTCATATAACCTTGGGAATGGATGTCAAACTTAAACTAATCTAATCTAACCTAACATAAGCCAGTCATACCATGAAAATGTATTTGTAGTTCATCCAACCTTGGAAATGGATGTCTAACCTAGCCTAGATTAATTCACTTTTTAACTAGTGCAGATATTATACTAAATGATTCAAAATCAGGCTTTTAAACAAAAACTTGTTGAGGGCACTATTTATTGTATTAAAATTTATTAAAACATAAATAAAAATTAGAACGATTCAACTAGTTTTGTCATGTTGCGATTACCGATGCCATCATCAGAAGTGATTAACAATTTAAGAAAATCAACCATACAAAAGTTCGTCCGACATACATAAACAAGTTGGGAAACCAAAATATTACCTCTCCTCGTCCCAAGTCTAATTGTAAACAAGAAAACTAATGAAACCAGGTAGTCGATGTTAAAAATTGATTTTATAATTGGTATGATTATACTTTGAGTGGGATCAGCCATAAGAGGCGTAATTCACCTCCTATCTACCGGAAACTATTTTTATAGTATATGTCAGAACTTGACGACTTTCGGAAACCAAAAAAAAATAAAAACCAAAGCCATGTAAAAAAACTGAAAAAAAAAAAAAAAAAAAAAAAAAAAATTCAATTTTTTTTTTTTTTTTTGGTTTCCGGAAGTCGTCAAGGTCTCATATATACTATAAAATAGTTTCCGGTAGATAGGCGGTGAATTACGCCTGTTACAGCTCATCCCACTCAAAGTACAATCTTACCTTATAATTAAAATATATATATATAAAATAAGAAATAGGAGTGGCACACTTCTTGCCATAAGGTTACTTATGCCGCCAGCTGGTAGAAAGTTACAGCATATTTATTTGCAAAATAAAATGAAATTTAAATATGATATTATGATAGCAGAAGACTAATACTATTTTATTAAGCATAACTGATACGAAAAAAATTGTATTAAAATAACAATGCTAAACAAGAAAACTAATGAAACCAGGTAGAGGATGTTAAAAATTTAATTTATAATTTTTGGGTTAAAATAAGAAAGAGGAGTGGCACACTTCTAGCTATAAGGCTACTTTTGCCGCTACACTACTTACACGATGAAACTAGTGTCACCTGTTGGTAGAACGTTTACATCATATTTATTTACAAAATAATATTAAATTAAAATATGATATTATGATAGAAGAAGACTAATACTATTTTATTAAGCATAAATGATTCGAAAAAATCGTATTAAAATAACTAGTCAAATTCTAATGACAATTAAAAATAGGAGCGTCCCGAGAGCGACGTATTCAGCTACATGTTTAGTTTTATTTTCACTCTCTCGAAAGAGTCGAATATTCTACGAAGAGACCCCATGCTCCGTGCAAGCACGGACGCGCCATACCACTACCTTAATTTTCGAGCCTCTGTTATTTTACAGATACATAATAGTTGAAGTTTATCTTGAATTAAAATTATTCTAACCAAAAGTAAAACAATAAAACCATAATTAAATTATTTTCAAGCTATAGGACTAAATTAAACGTAATGATGATAGAATCAAATTAACTATGATTAAACAAATTGTAGTTGAAATGGATTTTACAAGAATAAACACAACTGAATTTCTAGATTATTTATTATTAATTAATTTAAACCTAAGACTGAATTAAAGAGAATGATGTGATTAAACAAATTATAGAAAATGACTAAATGAGTTTGACCTTCCTTGAGTCTTGACTGAAAGGTATTAAGGTAAGCTTTAAGCCGAGTTCGAGGGAAACTAGTGTCACCTACAGCATAAGCTACTAATTATTCCATGCCTACAGATAGAAAGTTAATTTACAAAATACAATTAAATTTAAATATGATTTTTTGAGAGAGGACTAGAACTAATTATTATAGAATTTAAATTAAGCATAATTAAAGTTTTTAAAAAAACCGTACGCCTTTATTTCGTTATACTGCTGTAGTCCTACTTCCTACTAATCTAGCGTCACCTGTGACAAAAAGTTAACGTCAAATTCATTTAATAAATATAATTAAATTTGAATATTATATTATGATCGTTTAAGACTAGTAATATTTTATTTTATAATGTAAATAACGAGTAATAAGCTTTTAAATTTTTTATTTAATTGTATACATATAAAGCATTATACGCGACGCTACTATAACACGGCCTGGCTTCCGTAGTGCACCCCTTCCAGATTTAAGAGGTTTTTATCTAAGATTCTTTCAAGTGCTTATAGCAAAATCGTTAGAGCGTTCGCATGGCTATCTCTAAAGCGGAGCAGCGTCGAGCGCGGACAGTAACTGGGTGGGAGACCACCTGTGAGATGTTTTAATTAAATAGGAAATTTCAGAATTTGGAAATTGTACCGCCACCTACGAGAAGAGTGGTGAAAGAAAATAGAATTTTCTTGCGATGACGTAATTGCGAACACCGCGAACGACGGACACACACACACACGATCAGGACAGAACCTCTCCGTGAACTAAAGTTCACTCGGAGAGGTAAAAACTCTATCGTTGGGGGCTAAATGTTAAACAAATTTCTAAAATATATTTATAAAAAATATATTTTAAAACCCTATTCTAAAAAAACGATTTCCAAGGTAAGATTATTTCGCTACCGGGGCCTCTATCTCGGCTCATAGTATTTTTATTTTTATATATTTCAATATATGCTTGAATATTAAGTGATATAAAATTATCTTAGCTGAAATTTACATAGATTATTTTGAAAACGAAATGATCTCCTTACTACACGTCGATCTTAGGATATGGATTAGATATTTTCATTGTGAGAAAGCGTGATAGCGAGATCCGATTCGAGAATTTCTTAGATGAACTGAACATTTTAAACAATAACATTCAGTTCACAGCGGAATTTGGCACGAATAATATGAATTGCATTCCTTTCTTGACACTTTGGTGGATATTGGTACACACTCGGAATGTAAAAGAGGGGGGCACAGTTTCTATTTGATTTTAAGTAGTTTAATGGGGAAAAAAGGTCCACTCACCAAAGCATTTCATTGATTTTTCGACGGTGTGGTGCTTATTGCATCGAAATCCGAAAGTTTACAGCGAGGCAATAATTGTACCGAATACTATTAACCTTGGAAGAAAGGCCCTCAATGTTTAAATATAGGGACGATGTCGGGTAGAAATGTTGATTTTGATAGCCTTACCCCCACAGATCCTTATGAAACTCGGAACAAAGCTTCTTCAAGATGGCATACAAAAATGAAAAAAATTTGGTTGTGTAGCAACAAGTACTAATTCAGTTATACGACTAAAATGGGGCTAAAAATAGGCATTATCACCTGATTATTTGCTTCACTAAAAGCGGGCCTGTAAGGTAGGAAATATCTATCCAAGGGGCTTGGCAAAATTATTAATACTACATGAAACAACCGTGTAATATGACGTTTTTACGCCAACTATAATTTCTCCCTAGGAATATGTTTCACCAGACAAAACACGAACACAATATAGTGCATATACCTATCTTACCGAAAACTTTCACGGCCTAAAAAAGGGCTCGTCGTAGATAAGATTGTCTACTTTTTAGACATAAAAAATGGCCTTTTTTTTAGTTTTTCGATTAGGTAGGATGTTGTGTTCGTGTTTTGTCTGGTAAAACATATTCCTTGGGAGAAATTAAGTCGTGCAACTGAAATAGTACTTGTTACTACACAACCAAATTTTCTTCATTTTTGTATGCCATCCTGAAGAAGCTTTGTTCCGAGTTTCATAAGGATCTGTGGGGGGGGGGGGGGTCCTGGTAAAACCCGTATCAGTTGAGATTATATTTTCCACACTAAACTTACATACAGTATACTATACTAGCGAGTATTTTACAAAACATATTTACTGTGGCAAAACTTATATTTTTGGATTTTCTTTAAATTGAGAAATTGAGAGGGAAGAACTTGATTGACACGAGGACGGTATAGCGACCTGGGGAAAGGCTTAGTATATAGCTAAGTGGAAAGGGGGGCACTATAGAGCTCCTGGCCAATAAACCTCATAGTACCCAAAACTGGAATTTCCGAGTATTTAACAAACGTAATGGCCAGCGTTAAAATGTATTTGAAATACTTGGAAGGTTTCCATTAATTTAACTAGACACACCTAACTAGGATATATAATTAACATTGCACTACCCTAGTATCACACCCAAATTAATTAGGATGTTTTCTAAACATACTAAAGCAAATATTACACTCCGCCCACTAAACAAAATAATTCAAAATTTAACAAGTTTAAAAGAACCCTTAGATGATTTATCCAAATGTGGGGTTTATGCAATACAATGCGCATGTAACTCTGTGTACGTACATTAGACAGACTAGAAGAAAACTTGGAACAAGGGTTAATAAACACGCACGCGCAATAAAAATAATGATTTATGTTCAGCCCTCACTGAACACATACGTTGTAATGATAAAAAATCCATATCATTAATCCGAATGAAGTTAAACTTATTCACAGTATAAAAAATAATTTTATATCACTTAATATTCTAGAATCAATTGAAATATATAAAAATAAAAATAACATGAACCGAGATACAGGCGCCGGTAGCGAAATAATCTTACCTTGGAAATCGTTTTTTTTAGAATAAAGTTTTAAAATATCTTTTTGAAGTTTAACATTTACGGTACTCCCCTAGCAATGGAGTTTTTTATGTATGTCGCAGGAACTTTTGTATGGTTGATTTTCTTGAATTGTAAATCACTCCAGATGATGGCAACGGTTATCACAACATGCCGAAACTAATGGAGTCGTTCTAACTTTTATTTATGTTTTAATAAATTTTAATACAAAAAATAGTGCACTCAACAAACGTTGTTTAAAAATCTGATTTTAAATCTTTTAGTATAACCTATAGTCGCCCCAACGAAAGAAGAGCCCTGAGAAAAACGTCCGAAATGGGGTCGCCACCATCGAACCCATAGTTATTAATCAACTTGTTTTTCTCTTGCGATGTCTGTCTGCAATATCGTCTGCTATCGAGATTGAGTGGATAAGTTCCGTGTTATAGAACGTCGGCTTTTTGCAGTGTATATGCTGTTATATTTTGTTTATTGTGATCAAGTATTCTGTATAATTCATAACATAACGAAACAACATTAGAAAGTACACCAGTACTAGTTTTTTGTTTATTACGATTAACCTCTGAATTTAAAAACATTGAATATTTAAGGAAAGACACCATTAGTGAAAAAACATAAATATAATCAAAAATTAATGCAATTGTCTTAGAATTCAAGCACTCTTTGCCCGTTTAGTTCGAATATTCATCGGAGTCTTCGCTGTCATCTTGCATGTTGATAATAAGAGGTTCAATCGAGGTTTGGATGATGGGATCTTTTTCCCAGTACTCTTCAAGTACCTTTTCCACATGAATAATCGCGTTGATCCAATTTTCCGGTGTAACACGTTCTATGGCCCTTACTGTGGTATCTTTGACCGTCGATAGTTTGAAACCAGAATTCTCCTTGGCAACTTCGTTCTTCACTTGTGCCCATATCAACTCAATTGGGTTAAACTGGCAATGGTACGGTGGAAGCCTCACCACTTTGAGAAATCTACTTTCAGCAATCTCGTCAATTTCGTATCTCAGGGTTCTTGACTTGTGAAGTTTAATTATTTCATAGAGTTCCGCTTTGAGTGAGGTTTTGTCATAGGGAATGTGGTGGTCGTCGAGCCATTTCTGCATGTCGCCTTTACGAGTGGCTGTTTTAGGTGCTTTGTCTACAATGACCGAGTGATATGACGCGTTGTCCATGAAGATTTTCGCATTTCCAACGTTAGGAAGAAGTTGTTTTATAAACCACTCTTTGAAGCATTTGGCATTCATGTCGGCATGATAGTCTGCAAGGCCCGATTTAGATGGGAATATCAAGAGTCCATTCTTCACAAAACATTTCGAGGAACCAGCGTGAAGTACAATAAGTCTCTTTCCTTTACCAGAAGGGACTTTCGGACCAGATATATCGTCCGACTGCCAACATTGTGATACCGTATGGTTTTCATTCACCCACGTCTCGTCAATAAAAATAACATTGTCCTTCAAATCAATATCTTTTACCGTTTTTAGAAATTGCCGACGGCGAGCCACGACGTCAGTTCTTTCCATAAGATGCTTGCGACTATCGACCTTTTTATGCTCGAAACCAAGTTGATTTTTAAGTACTTGTCGTAATGATTCAGGACCACCGCTGAAAATGGCTTCTTGCGTCACATCGTCGACTTGTCGAAGGGATTCCAGTAATTTCTCTACAGTGGGGAGCTCTTTGTCTAAGTAGAATTGATGTACTCGACGTCTAATGGCTTCAAGCTGAAAGCTATCTACCTCAGTTCCGGAGATGAACGGCTTCTAGACTCCCGGGCCTCTGGGCAACCTCGGCGTATGACTTTCCTATCTGTTCGGCATCTTTCACTTCCTTCTGAATCCTTTTAAACGTTGTCCAACTTACATCAGTTGCTTCTGCCGTGCGAACTTGAACCTGTTCAAGTTCGTGAATCATTACGACAAGTACTTAAAAATCAACTTGGTTTCGAGTATAAAAAGGTCGATAGTCGCAAGCATCTTATGGAAAGAACTGACGTCGTGGCTCGCCGTCGGCAATTTCTAAAAACGGTAAAAGATATTGATTTGAAGGACAATGTTATTTTTATTGACGAGACGTGGGTGAATGAAAACCATACGGTATCACAATGTTGGCAGTCGGACGATATATCTGGTCCGAAAGTCCCTTCTGGTAAAGGAAAGAGACTTATTGTACTTCACGCGGGTTCCTCGAAAGGTTTTGTGAAGAATGGACTCTTGATATTCCCATCTAAATCGGGCCTTGCAGACTATCATGACGACATGAATGCCAAATGCTTCAAAGAGTGGTTTATAAAACAACTTCTTCCTAACATTGAAAATGCGACCATCTTCATGGACAACGCGTCATATCACTCGGTCATTGTACACAAAGCACCTACCACAGCAACACGTAAAGGCGACATGCAGAAATGGCTCGACGACCACCACATTCCCTATGACAAAACCTCACTCAAAGCGGAACTCTATGAAATAATTAAACTTCACAAGTCAAGAACCCTGAGATACGAAATTGACGAGATTGCTGAAAGTAGAGGTCACAAAGTGGTGAGGCTTCCACCGTACCATTGCCAGTTTAATCCAATTTAGGGTATATGGGCACAAGTGAAGAACGAAGTTGCCAAGGAGAATTCTGGTTTCAAACTATCGACGGTCAAAGATACCACAGTAAGGGCCATAGAACGTGTTACACCGGAAAATTGGATCAACGCGATTATGCATGTGGAAAAGGTACTTGAAGAGTACTGGGAAAAAGATCCCATCATCGAAACCGCGATTGAACCTCTTATTATCAACATGCAAGATGACAGCGAAGACTCCGATGAATATTCGAACTAAACGGGCAAAGAGTGCTTGAATTCTAAGACAATTGCATTAATTTTTGATTATATTTATGTTTTTTCACTAATGGTGTCTTTCCTTAAATATTCAATGTTTTTAAATTCAGAGGTTAATCGTAATAAACAAAAAACTAGTACTGGTGTACTTTCTAATGTTGTTTCGTTATGTTATGAATTATACAGAATACTTGATCGCAATAAACAAAATATAACAGCATATACACTGCAAAAAGCCGACGTTCTATAACACCGAACTTATCCACTCAATCTCGATAGCAGACGATATTGCAGACAGACATCGCAAGAGAAAAACAAGTTGATTAATAACTATGGGGTCGATGGTAGCGACCCCATTTCGGACGTTTTTCTCAGGGCTCTTCTTTCGTTGGGGCGACTATAGCCTAGCCTAGCCAAACCATGACAAAGTATTTGTCCTTCATCCAACCTTGGGAAAGTATGTCTAAAATAACCAAACCTAACCCAGCCAAACCATGATAAAGTATTTGTCCTTCATCCAACCTTGGGAATGGATGTCTAACCTAACCTACCCCAGCCAAGCCATTACGAAGTATTCGTACTTCATCCAACCATGGGAATGTTCGTCTAACCAAACACTTGTTCAGATAGATATAAGGTGCGGGGCGATTTTCTAAAAAAAGTCGTACAGCTCACTAAAATTCATCATGTGCATCACACCGATATTTCCGAAACAGCGTTTCGTGGGAAATTGTCATGAAAATTGCTGGAATGAGTAAACTGCGTTTTTGGGAGTCGCTCTTATGGGAACCGCTCGTATGAGGGATTCCCGAAATATAACTGCTACTTGCCAACTTGGATTTCGGGTTTGGTGAGGATCCCAAAGTACCAAGCTTTCTTTATTATTGAGCTGTTATTGATAAAAAAAATGGTCCATGTTGTATTGACGCTCTTAATTGAGCACACAGTATTATTTGGATTCCGATGTATTTTCTTGCTTTAAATTCTCGAACGATTCGTGCATTCAGTAATAAAGAGCTACTTTTATTGAGATTATTTTTTAAATTATCTTAAAATTTGTGGACCATAATAGGTGATTTATTAATTTTCTCGTTACATTTTCTCTGGAAACGTAAACTAAAATCTGGAGTTGGGTGTACTTTTTTCTAGGGCAGTTTCTAGGAGTCTAAAAACTGGCAAAGCGGTTGAACCCGAGAAATTTGATGATGTTACGATATACTTTAGCGATATCGTGGGTTTCACCACAATTTCGTCATTCAGTGAACCACTAGAAGTAGTCGCCCTTTTGAACGACCTCTATACCGCTTTTGACAATACACTACTTCAGTACGAAGTCTACAAGGTAATTATCATTCGCCACAATTTTAATTCTATAAACTACAGACTAAAAGAAGAGTCGATGCGTTTATTAGAAGTTATTTCCAGGCCTTAACTTTCCGCTTCGAATGGTGCAATATTATTGGCTACCTTCGAAGTCTCTTATCCCCAATTATTTTAAAATCCGTATTATGGTTGCGGGTTAAACTAATTATAATGTAATTAATTCGCAAGGAGGAACTGCAATTTAACTAATTAATATCACTTTATTTTTCGACAACGTTGTGAAGCTTCATCTTCATTTTTTGGTCTTGTATAAGTATTATATATAAAAGAGATTTAGCATGAGAGTTTTTTTATAAAAGAAACAATTTAATGTAAGATTTTTTAAAAAGTTTTTTTGTAATCATGTAGATGAAGCTATAGCTTCGAAACGTTGTCGAAAAATAAAAAAAAAATTTTTGTTAGTTGTAGTGCCTCTTTGTAAATTAAATACCTTGTAATCGATTATCCCAGATTTATACGTCTACTAACAGTAGATATTTTCGGAAAGGGAGCTATGGTAACCCAATATGAAAAATATTAATAGGCGGAGTTATTTAGTCAGGGTTAGTAGAGGTTATTTAACACGATTCTGAGAAAAGTGAATATAATGGTTTTCTTTCTTAATTTTTGATGGGTATATTTTGATGGATCATGCTCCACTGGAACAGTCGGTCGATTTGATCAAATCCCAAATGATCAGCCATGTCTCAAATGATCGAATGTCATATGATCGAAATTATTTGGTTTATAAGGTAGTCTCATTTGATCAACTATCATTTAATCGAAGTATCATTTGATCGAAGGCTTCCTGATCGAAATCACGTTAAGGCGGAAACTTCGAAGAGTTATAACCCTGCCCTTAACACATTTCGCTACCATCACGTTGTATTTAAAAACTATTATATATGAAAATATCGACAGAAACATTTCACTATACATAACCTCCTATCTGGTGTAATGGCGACTTAGTCTATTATCTCATTCAAAAAATTGAATGAAAAAAAAAAAAAAGAAAAATAAAATATAAAATATATTTGTTCTTCATAGAAGTAACCTAACCTATCCTAACCTGAAAACTAACCTAACTTAACCTGAAATCTAACCTATCCTAATATAACCTGGAAACTAACATAACTTAACCTAACCTACCCTGCAACCTCACCTAACTTAACCTCCCCTGCAATATAACCTAAAATAAACACCTTATTCGCTTTCAAAAGCGAAATTTTCTTAAGGAGAATTAACAAACGAACATTACTTAAAATGAAAAATTTATAATTTAGTAGTGTCCGTATACACCACACCACATTTGGCCTTTATTTTAGCAAATAAAATAGCTTGACCATTATTTAAATTAAATCTGAAGTTAAACCTCACCTAAAATATACAAAACTGACTCACAACACGAGAAACAGAGCAAAACATACAAAACTAAACAGAAACACGCGAAACTGCCCCAAAACTATTTTTTCAACATTTTTCCTAGTTTATCCGAGTAGGCCAGTCAAAATAGGTTTTGACCCGGAACTAATTAGGTACAAGCAATTTTGAGCGGTTCTCACATGCATGGACAAAACGTATACTGGCCATCTTCAATACTTCAGAGAGTTCCTTCACGAGTGACCTTTTGTTTTTTAAATTAGATAGAAAATCGCTTTGAGGAACCGAACAGAATAATCATGGTTGTATAACTATATCTGGAATATTTTTAGCTCTCTTAAAATGCTCCTCCGAATTAGTACTTGTGTATTCTACATCATATCCTTCAAAATACAACAATGATGATCGTATTCGATCCATAGTGATATATCAGGTGTTGAACATATTGATCAAAAATATTTTAGTAAGTGGAAGGTCGGTTCTATATAACTCTGTACAATAAATGTCCAACATCAATTACGAATTCGTTCTTTGAAGTTCACGGTCACTTTGTTAAATGGTGATTCGATTTTGTACAGTTCCTTTAAAAGGTTTGACTTAGCTGTTTTACACAAGAATCCATTTGAGAACATCGATTGAGGGTATGAAGCCAGCTCGTATTCAAAACATTCTTTTAGTTCTCCTGTAGATGTGTTGGTAAAAATTTTCCGATTAAAAAGTTGCGCTGGATTTCAATTTTCTGTCCTGACGATATATGGTACAAATATGCACGCCAGTGGTCGCTGAAGCCATTCTAATATATGATACATCAAATGATAGGATAGCATATGTTTATTAACTCTTCCAAAGGTATTATAGACCTATCTAGTGCCGTTTTCACGAAATTGGGAAAAACATGAAAATATACAAAATTTCGGCCTTTTGGCAATTCAGCACCCCTAACAGACCCCAAAACCGTTGAGAGTCTTATACCTAATTAGTTCCGGGTTCGGCCAGTTTTTATTTTAATTTGACTGGGGTAGAGACTGCTACCAGCAATTTAAAGTATCATTAAAATTCGTAAAAATCAAATTGAGAGATAAAATGTGTTTAACTGTTGAGAGTTATAATATTAAAATGTACTTCGTTGTAAAAATTATGACTAAATGACAATATTCAAACACCCAAATAAATAACAATGGTTATCGACTAATTGGACTCGGGAAATTCAGATTTTTTTTTTTTTAACTCTACGAAGAACAGAAATGTCAGTAATAAGCATTTGAAACTTTAAAATTTCCATAATAAAATCCCATTAAATTAAATTAAAATACCCTCAATCAATCAATTACCTTAAAGATTACCCGATGGATAAGGTAGCCTAAGGGATTAAGTAGTTGAAGGGATGGGCTAATTCGAGGGATTAACTAAAATAACCTTACCTTAAAGAATACAAGAGGGACGGGTTAGTCCGAGCTAGGGATTAAACAGTTTGAGGGATGGGCTACTTCCAGGGATTAACTAATCTAATTTTTCCATAAAGATTACAAGATGGACGCGGTAGGCCGAGGGATTATCTAGTTGGAGGGATGGGCTAATTCGAGGGATTAACTAACCTAACCTTACTTAAAATATTACAAGAGAGACGGGTAAGTATGAGCTAGGGATTAAATAGTTGGAGGGAGGGGCTACTTTCAGGGAATACCTAACCTTACCTTAAAGATTACAAGATGGAGGCGGCAGCCCGAGGGATGGGCTAATTCGATGGATTATCTAGTTGGAGGGATGGGCTAATTCAAGGGATTAACTAACCTAACCTAAAATATTACAAGAGGGACGGGTTAGCCCGAGCTAGGGTATAACTTGTTATAGGGACGGGCTAGTTCGTGCGATTAACTAACCTAACCTAAACGTACCTACAAAGTAACTAGAGGGTCTGGCGAGCACGAGGGATTATCTTATCTTAAAATTTATAATATTGAATCGCATCGACAAAAAATAAGCATGGAAGACGAAAGTTCTTTAAAGCAGGAGAACATAATTCAGGATACCAAAAGTATATCACCGTTTTACTCGCCGACATCAATATCCATTTCGCCTATCCTATTTAATATTCTAAATCTTTATTTTTTAATACACTTGAGTTCCGCGACTATTATGTGCTTTAGATCCAGACTTTAATAATTGGCCAACTACTTAATAGCAAATACGTCATTAAGTAGTAGTTATGCCGGTGCTATTAAGTTGTTTGTTGATTACTAAAGTCTGGATCTAAAGCTCACCCTGGTCGTAAAACTCAAGTATATTAAAAATAAAGTAGAGACTGAGAACGTTAAACTTTACATTTCATGTGTAATTGATCACTTGGCATGATATGAAGTCCAACTCATGTGATATTTATTCCCTAGACCTTTCATTGTGTAAACTCTTTACACAAACATAAGAGATTAAATTAGCCACATCTCTAGGTAATGCGATTTAAATTCAATCGCTTGGGGTTTGTTCAAGTACACTACCCAAAAGATCGTGAGAAAGAGGTCTATTATCACCGGAATGAGGTGAGAAACGATTGCCAAAACAATCGAAGACACCATTGCGCAAGCAAGAGGATTCGCCACAATTCTAAACGCTAACGTAAACCACCCACTGGCACAGTGTATAAATGAGTGCCGAATCTGTAAATCTCACTTATATAGGCCTAGAATAGATATGTTATTAAAGTTAGAAAAATCAAATGATAAAACCTTCCCTACTTTTTAATTTCGGTGAATTACGGTGAATTTAATGGGATACTCAAAATATAATATAATAGTTAAAATCAAACGGCTGAAGAGGGCTACCCTAGTAGAAGAACCCAGTGAATTTAATTTTTAGTTACCGATATAAAATACCTTTTAAAAGAGCTAATCTACTGTTTAATAAATTGATTTTTTGTTTATCAATTTAGCGCCACTTAATAAAGCTCGGCTAGGTTTATGTCATAACCTTTTCGTAACCCATTTAGACACCTTTCTCTCTATTACTTATATACATATTACATATACCTTATCAATCCATAATTATTGAAATCTTTGTTTAACCAAGAGAAGCACTGATACTCGATAAAATCTATACTTTCTCTCTATTAAAGCAATAAATAAAGCTCGGCTTAGCTTATGTTTTAACCCTTTGTAACCCATTCAGGCACCTTACTTCTATTACTTCATATACCATATCAATTTATCATTATTGAAAGGGCTCTTTATCTAACTCGAATCAAACCCGTGAAGGGACACAAATTATTAGATAAACAGCATTTTCATATCTTTAAAATTATAGTTAGTAGATTTCTACTACTTCATAGATTTTATTATTATTATATATTTTCCAAAAAAAGGATAAAGACGACCTAGGAAACCTTCCTCTATGAGTATCACTAATAAACACAGCTATAGATGTAGTTTATTTAATGTACATATATTTACCATTAGTCCTAGGTCGTCTTTATCCATTTTTGGAAAATATAAAATAATAATAAAATCTTTCAAGTAGTAGAATAAATCTAATAACTGTAATTTTAAAGATATGAAATTGCTCTTTCTCTAACAATTTATCTGTGTCCCTCCACGGGTTTGATTCGAGTTCGATAAAGAGCCCTTTTTAAGGGTGCGAAGCAACCTCTTTTTTTTAATTTCTATCCTTTTTTCACCAAAAATATACACCTTTTCCACATTTCACTATTTTGAATTATAGGTCTATTGAACCTTATTTCTTACTAATGCTGAATAAAAATTAAGGCGTTTAATTGAAAATTCACACTATTCGTAATTGAGACCCTGGTACAAATCTCGAAAGACACATTAACTAACCTAACCTTACCTAAAGTAGTAAAAGAGGGATGGGCTAATTCAAGGGATTAACTATCCTAACCTAATCTTACCTAAAATACTACAAGAGGAACGGGTTAGCCCGAGCTAGGGATTACCTAGTTGGAGGAATGGGCTATTTCCAGGGTTTAATTAACCTAATTTAATACAATTATCACCACCCGTGAAAAATATGTTAAGTCACGGGTGGTGATAATTGTAACATCTATCGGGTACTAGCCAGCCCGTAACTTGGTTAGCTATGTCATCATAAATGTAACCTAATTTAAGCTTAAAGATTACATGATGGAATGGGTAACCCGAGGGATTAACTAGTTGGAACGATGGGCTAATTCGAGGAGTTATCTAACCTAACCTAGCCCTACCTAAAATATTAAAAATAGCCCGAGCTAAGGATTGACTAGTTGGAGGGATTGGCTAATTAGAGGGATTACCTAGCCTAACCTTTAATTAAAGATTACCTGATGGACGGGGTAGCTCGAGGTATTAACTAGTTAGAGGTATGGGCGAGGGATTAACTAACCTAGCCTTACCTAAAATATTACAAGAGGGACGGGTTAGACCGAGCTAAGGATTAAATTTATAATATTGAATCGCTTAGACAAAAATGGGCGTGGAAAGCGAAACAATTCTTTAAAGCAAGAGAACATAATTCAGTAGACCAGAAGTATGTGGCCGTTTATTTAACTCGCTGACATCAATTTGGGTTTCGCCTATCCTATTTAACATTCTAAGTCTTTATTTTTTAATATACTTAAGTTAGATGTGCTTTAGGTCCAGACTTTAATAATTGGCCAACTACTTAAAAGCAACGTCATTACGTACTAGTAATGACGAAGCTATTGGATCTAAAGCACATCCTAGTCGCAAAACTCAAATATTTTAAAAAATAAAGTAGGGATTGAGAAAGTTAACCTTTAAATTTCTTGTGTAATTGAGCACTTAGGATAGGAAGTCAAACTCAAGTGATATTTAATCCCTAGAACTTTCATTGTGAAACCTTCTTACAGAGACATAGTATATTAAATTATCCACATTTCTAGGTAATGCGATTTAAATTCATCGCCCCGGTTTATTCGAGTACTCATAGATCGTGAGAAAGAGGTCTCTTATCAATGAAATATAGGGGAGAAACGATTACCGAAACAATCGAAGACGACACCATCGCGCAAGCGAGAGGGTTCGTAACAATTTTAAACGCTAACGTAAACCACCCATTGGTGCGGTGCATCTATGAGTACCGAATCAGTAAATCTCGCTTATATAGGCCGAGAAGGGATATACAGGGTGGAAAAGATCTTTGTGGACGTCCCCCAATAATGCCGTCACTATAGTATAATGTAGACCTCGTATACAGGGTGTTAGTATATAAGTGCAATTGTAACCAAAATGTGATTTTTCTATGGGTTTAATAAGGTAAAATGCCTGATGACTAGAAACATGCAGTTTCACAGATCAAGCGTAGTGATTAACTAGTTGACTTAACTCTAAGACAATTTATTTAAAAACTTTAGTAATAAAATAATAATAGAATTGAATTGGCGTGAAACGCCAGAGTTGAATCTGTACGGAAACCAAATCAGCCTAAATGTTCAATGTGTCTGCCATCGTGGTGTAGGCACTCTTCCAGGCGACATTCCAGTTCTTGCAATGCATTTATAATCATTTGAGGAGTGATACCATTGATTGCGACTCGAATACGGTCCTTTAAGTCTTCTGGACCCATCGGTTCTGTTTCGTAAACGACGCCTTTAATATACCCCACAGGAAGAAATCAATAAGGTCAGGAGACCGTGCTGGCCACAGAATTGGTTCACCTCTACCTATCCAATGGTTGGGAAAGTTGTCGTCCCGCCATTGACGAACATTAACCGCCCAATATGCTGGGGCTCCATCATGTTGAAACCACATATTGCGAACCACTGCTAACGGCAAGTCGTCTATCGCGTCACTAAATTCGTGACACAGGAAGTCCAAGTACAGTTCTCCAGTAATATTCGCATCGAAGAAAAAGGGACCGATAATTCGGTTCCCAAGAATGCCAACCCAGACTTTTACCTTCCGTCGAATTTGATGGTAATGGTGACGTAACCAATAGGGATTCTGATGAGTCCAGTAATGCATGTTATGACGGTTTACCGTACCATCCCTATGAAATGTAGCCTCGTCTGAAAACAGCACCTTTTGCAAAAATAGTGGTTCGGCTGCAATTAGGTCACGCATGGTAAGACAAAGGTCTTGCCGTCTTTGGTAATCGTCATCTGTTAAGGCTTGATGGAGGTGGATATGATAGGGCCGGTAGTGGTGGCGATGTAAAATGGCAAGAACAGTAGCGTGGCTTAGTTCAACATCGTGTGCGACCGATCTACTACTAGCATGAGGATTGGCTTCAAAACGGCTACAATATCCACTTCTTGGTCTTCATTACCGACTACACGGTCTCGCCTACGGTCACGGTCCTGCACGACGAACCCACTGAACTCCAGAAGGTTGTCTCTTATGTCGGTGAAAGTGCTTCGAACCGGATGGCGTCGATGGGGAAGCGTTCTGCATAAAGCAGTGGCGTTCTACGTAGGTTACCTTGACATTCACCCAAAATAAACCTAATGTCCAATTTTTCTTGGTTGGAATAGGCTGGCATTCGACTACAACACTGGTCTTACTACGGTAAAACGAATTTAAAAAAAAAGGTGCTGTTTTCGGACGAGGCTACATTTCATAGGGATGATACGGTAAACCGTCATAACATGCATTACTGGACTCATCAGAGTCCCTATTGGTTACGTCACCATTATCATCAAATTCGACGGAAGGTAAATGTCTGGGTTGGCATTCTTGGGAACCGAATTATCGGTCCCTTTTTCTTCGATGCGAATATTACTGGAGAACTGTACTTGGACTTCCTGCGTCACGAGTTTAGTGACGCGATAGACGACTTGCTGTTAGCAGTGGTTCGCAACATGTGGTTTCAACATGATGGAGCCCCAGCATATTGTTCGGTCAATGTTCGACAATGGCGGGACGACAACTTTCCCAGCCATTGGATAGCTAGAGGTGAACCAATTCTGTGGCCAGCACGGTCTCCAGACCTTACCCCACTTGATTTCTTCCTGTGGGGTGATGTTCTGTGGGGTTACGAAACAGAACCGATGGGCCCAGAAGACTTAAAGGACCGTATTCGAGCCGCAAACAATGGTATCACTCGACAAATGCTGGCAAATGCATTGCAAGAACTGGAAAGTCACCTCAATAACCCGTGTCTAGATTCAAGTGAAATTCCAGGAATTTAAGGGAGATGAAAACAGGATGATACTTTATCTAATAGACTTAATGCCAAGATTGTCATTGAAAGTATCAAACCTAGGCGTATTCTAGGGAACGGTTCAGCTTGGGATCTTACTTACATACAGGATTTGCTGGGAATAAATCATGCGCATCCTACATATTTAGATACACTTCCCGCAGAAAAGAGATAGAGAATTTCATTTTTCCACAAGAGGCGGTACTGAAGTGGGCCCCTTCCGAGCGGGCCCCTTCCGAGCTTGTTAGAGCGAAAAAATTATACCAGCAGATATGAGTGCTATAAAAAACATTATATTAAAATACTTCAAAGAAAGTTCGCGGCTTCTGGATTACGTTAAGCTTAGCAAGGTGACCACAGCAAAAAGTATGGGAAAATAGGAAATTTTCCATTAATTTATAGAAAAATTTAGGAATATTTTCCATTAATTTATAGAAAAATTTAGGAATATTTTCCATTAATTTATAGAAAAATTTAGGAATATTTTTTATAAATATAGAAAAATAAAAATAAAATGTGTTGCCATGAAAATAGCCTTTCTTCTCATTCAAAAACTTTACACAATGAAGCGGATGATATTCAACGCTATTTCTAAAAATAGTTTCACTTATTTTTGTAGTTTTCAGCGCCATCTCTATTAAAAAAGTTCACTTCATTTGTAAATATTTGAAATGTATATTTAATTTTTGTAGTTTTTTTAGCATCATATATAATAAAAAAAGACTCAAAAAAGAAATGAAAAAAGGAAAATTGGTCATTAAAATATATTAAATTATAGGAATTGTGGTCATCTAACTTAGCACAAATCACCTCTACTGTTTTGGTCTGGAGTACACATAATATCTCTATAACAGATATTAATTGAAATAACCTTGACTTTGTTTTAAGGTTGAAACTATTGGTGACGCCTATATGGTAGTTGGTGGACTACCAACACGCAACGCTCGTCACTCTGAACACGTAGCAGATATGGCGTTGCATTTGCTTGACGTTTGCGGGAAATTCAAAATTAAACATCTCCCCGGCGTTCCGCTGTTACTGAGAATTGGATTGCATTCTGGTACATAACCATCATCAATTTATCTTTAGATTATTTAAAGAAATATTTACTTTAAAGGAAAAAATGGAACAATTTTTTTATTTATTTATTTAATTTTGGGATAACCGGATGCCCAAGAGGTATTCGAGAATTTCATAAAATTATTGGACACGTTTTAAGTGTTTAAATAAATTTCAAGAATTTGGTTAAGTTTGAATGTAAATGTAGAATATATTAGGGTTAAACATATTATTCACGCCTTCAAAAGTGCTTGTAATGACGCCATAATTATAATTATTTTTATTATAATTTGCTCGTGGTTCATTTAAGCATTGCGGGATGTCGGTCATTCATGGAAAATGGTATAGGGTTATTAAATCCGATGGATTGTTGGTTTATTTCTCAAGGGTATGGATTTTCTAGAAAGCTTTGGATTTTTGTTTATTATTAGGTTTTATACTTTTGCCTTGATTATTTTTTCAGATTTTGAATTTTTTATTTTAAAGATATTTTATTTGCTAGGATTTGTATATATTTTGTTAAATTGAAAAATAAACTAGATTTATTTGTAAAAATCCCATAATATTTTCGTTTGTTCGTGGATTTAAAATTTTTTCGGGATTTGGAATTTGTAAGATCTAAAAAAAAAACCTTATGGTGAATCTTTTAAGAGTACTACTTATGTATCTTTTGTCGGATTATTAAGTATTTTGGTTTTTTTTTTTTTTTTTTTTTTTTTCAAAAAATAATAAATTACAGGGTGCATACAATTTTCGCGAATCTGAAATCCTGAAATTCCTGTGTTTTTTTAAAAATATTCCCAGGTCAAATACCAAATTATCCACTTTGAAATTTTTTTTTTCTCCCCTGATGGGTTCGTTATTGGTAAACAGTTTTTTTGTCAATAAAATGCAGTAAAAACATTGGTACAACTGGGAGTGGTTTTCAGAATATTTGATGAAACAACCGATTTAGACCAAATATGCCCAAACTTCGAATTTCCCTGATTGCCCTGAATTTCACAGATATTTTTTAATTTCCCTGAATTTGCATATAATTTATTTCCGTGAGAGTTCCAGGTTTTCCAGGTTTGTATGAACCCTGAAATTAATAATGAATTTTGATAGGACATTTTGGATTTTTTTTTTCCCTTTAGCACACGGAACTTTTCGGAATGACCCACTCTTATCATTAAATATTATCTAGGTCCTGTTGTCGCCGGGGTCGTAGGAGCTACAATGCCTAGGTACTGCTTGTTCGGAGACACCGTAAATACTGCAAGCAGAATGGAGTCCACAGGAGAAGGTAAAATATATTTTTTTTTCGCCTTTGCCGTAGTGATGGCATAGTTAGTATAATAGTCCAAAAAACGTTGCAAATTGTCTGAAAAACGGGAAGGTAAACGTCAAGCTATTTTCAGCAATAATTGGTGGTATGTTAAAAACTACTTTTTACCGGAACACAGCTTTTGAAATTCACTGTTAAATGTAAACTGAACTATCTTAAAAGACCGTATTATTTCTCTTAGAAAATCAGTTTCTGTTAATTTTTATGGTTTTCAAGTCTGATTTACAGTTATATGCTATAGAATCAGATTAGAAAATCGGAGTTTTACAAACCCATAAACCACTGACTCCTTTCTCTTGAATGGTAAAGGACAAGGGTGGATTAACATGTGAACCCCTTAACGATTTTGATAAAATTTGTGAGTTTGCTGGAAATTGGATCTTCACGAAGACAACGAAGATGACGTTAATTTAAAGGGAAACTTGGAGCTGAAAATAGAACAGCTTTTGAATTTATTTTCGGAATCATCAAGCTAAAAATCTTCGAGAATATTTTTAGGAATCTAACTTAATTTCTGAAGTTTGTTAAAATATGAAAAAAATTAAATGTGAATTCGAACCAATTATGTTATTTCAGCCTTCAACAGTGCTTGCAGTCTTAACCTTAAAAAAGTGCATTTAGATATTAGAGTTTCTAGCCCGTGAAGGGACTTTATATGTAAATATTTCAAAACCGTCAAGGCACATAAATCATTAATAATAAAACATGTAAAACCATGGTAAGAATATAATAAAAACCATTTTAAAAGAAAGGGTTTCTTGACAAGAATTTAAAACTTTTGTTTAAACAAGGCGCTGCGGGCTTTCGACCGGCCAAGCGATCTTCACCATGACCACTGACATAAATTAACTGTGAAAGAAATTTAAAAGTCGCCTACTAAGAAATTAGAAAGTTAAAGTTATAGCTATATAAATTAATATGAATCAAAATGATACAAAAAATTACCTTTAATTCGGCTTATCGAAAATTTTGCAGAACTCTCATCCTATATAGAGAAAAATCCGCCACTCTTGCGAAGGCGTAAAAAGTTAACCTTGGATGATATTATAGAATGGATTCTGCATAATGTAAATTTTCGATAGGCCAAATGTTAAAGTAATTTGTATAATATTTACCACATTAATTTCCAAAAGTGCAAATTTCTAATTTCTTTGACTTTTGCTTTCATTTTTTTGACGATTAATTTATAATTTTGATTCCTTCAACGGTTTGAAATTCTTACCTATAATTCCTATTTGGAAGAGCGAAGAGAAATAATTTGTTTTATAATAAGATTAATCTTCATATAGTTTTCTGATGAAATTGTGAGAGACCTATAAATTAACCACTCATGCGGCGTTATAATATAAATAAAAACAGGTCATTTGTTATACTTTATTTAAGCCAATTTGACATACCATGATAAAGATCCAACTCGTATTTCTAGTTCCTGCCTTCCGCGGTATATCCCATCTTGATTTTATTATATCTCTTTTACCTCGACACTCTTGTCGGTCAGTGAAGAAAAAATCAATTATTTACGCAGCAAAAGCTACCATGCAATATTAACAACCATAGAGATTATAAGCATATTTTGAATAAGCTATTTATTGTTATTTGATTGGGGTGAAAGAGAGAATCCTACACGTAGCCACGAAGGCCACAAGTTCCATGGTGACTTTGCCCTGTTTATGTAGACAGACATTACCTAGCATCAATGTTTATGGTAACATTTGATAGTAAAATGCTTCTACCGATTTCTTTTCATTTGTAATCCCTTAGAAATTTTTTGCCCTCTTATGATTTATTATTTTGTATTTGCTAGTTATTAAAGAAATAATACTTTTGGGTGACGAACGCTTTCCTGCAATGTTTTTAAAATATAAAGTAAAATCTGTACCCCAACTAGTATATATTTTCTTATAAAAGCCATTGCTAATAATTAATATTGTCCCTTTTTTGTATTTCACAGCTTATAGAATACATATCAGTGAAAATACAAAGAAAAAGCTTGCAAAGACAGGACGATATGATATAGAAGCCCGTGGCCTTGTTCTGTTAAAGGTATTTGACGTTGCACTCGAGGGGCTAACCACTAGGTAAAAATATGGACACCTGACTTCAGGTTTCAACGAGATTCTCGAGACTTCGCCGAGATTCTCGGGACGTCGCAGTAGATTTCGAAAGACTTCACCTGATTACAGATGACATTTTTGCGACTTCTCTTGGAACTTCAGAAGTTTTGTACAACAGATTTCGCGAGTGGTTAGCCAGTCGGGTGCACCTTACTTCTTCAATTAAAACTTTTAAATTCCGTTTTTTCGCAAACTATTCCAGATACTTTTTTGTACTAAATAACATATTTTTTCACGTATTACTCTATTTCCTTCAATCTCTCTTTCATATTTTCACTCATTTAGGACGTAAAATTATCCCAGTTTACCTTCAATAGATGGGGAATAAAATAGGCAGGCTTATTTATGAACGCGTATATAAAAATAAAGCACCAAAAGGCTTAATTGAGGGCTATTTAACAAATTTACAAAGGTGTTTTTGACGTCATATTGGTTTAGTTCCGTTTAGCTAGATATTTGTGTGTTGTTTTGCTCCTATGCGTTTTAACATGTTAATCAGTAAAAGGGGAAAGAGTTCAAACTCTTATAGTAATTCTCACTGTCGCGAAATCCTTTCAAGTTTCAACAGAATGGCTGAATCAGTAAAATATACTTTATACACTTGATAATATTCTAATTAATTTTATTCCTCAAATTATTTTCGAAAGGTAGAAAATCATTATTGAAAATTCAAAACATGGAAACGCACCAAATACCTATTTAAAACATTGAAAAAAAACTTTTTCTACTAAAAATATCGAAATGAGCCAAAAAACTATAAACGTACCACCTACCGCAAACCTACTCGAATAAACGATCTCAGTATTAGGCCGAGTAAATTGAAAGAGTTTATAGAGCAATTAAATTTGTAAAATTTAAGTATAATTCAGACAGTTATAATTGCAAATGTCTCGCGGACCATCGGTTGGGATACACTGTATTAGAAGGAGAGAGAAATTTAAGAATTTTTTGCTGTGTCCTTCGCCTATATTTTTTATGAAATTATTTTTTGTACGCAGGGCCGTGGATCTCATCCCACTTTCTGGCTTAAAAATAAATTTGGCTCGAAGTATGAAATTCCTAAACCTCCAACAGACTCGTAAGTAAAATACTTGCAATTTATTCTAAATTTATTATATGTGAATGCTTTTTTCAATAGCCAAAGCAAACTTGAGGCAGTTTACTAAACAATGATATTTGCCATATGTAAACATTAATTTACGAATTATAGTCCAGGGAAATAAGGGTTTGACCTAGAACAAATTAGTAACAAGCTAATTCCAACGGCTATGTAATGTACTTATAATGCTTATTAAGGGGAAAAACGATCCTTCACTTCCGGGGGGTGGAAGACCCCCAATAATGGCCGCCATTTTGAAAATTTGCTCTTTTTACCTTTAACGCTTAGACCGTAACCCACATAAGAAAACTGTCAATATAGAAAAGAACGAGGCTTTGACATTCAATCTAACGGCACATCAATCAATTTTCTATGATTTACCATTCTAAAGCTACAGCCACTTCGACGAAGCGCCATTTTGAATTTTTGACTTTTTTTTCTCAACCCAGAAAAAAACCTGCTAAAACTACTAGTAAAATCGACTAGGCTTGTGTGAGCATTTTTTTCAGTGGTCTAGAAAGTAAATAGAAATGGGAAAGTCGAGGTATCTTGTCCTGCTATAATAAATCGAAATTCGCAAAATAACATGACGGTTTACGTGGTTTCTTGCATTTTTAAAACGGACTCGTTTCTAATAAAGAACGACATTCTAATCTACGTAAAGGAAAAAGAAGCCACTCAAAATATTTAAAGGAATTGAGGTATTCGTGTAACAGGTTTGTTATAAGGTTCAGCATCCCTATAAATCGCGAACCCTCATCTATTTTCGTACATAAGTGTTACATTTCGTTCGCTGTCCTCTGCCCATTTGAACTTATTTTGGTAGCTTTAGAATCTCGGGCCCTAACAGTTCGTTTGCTAAATGGGAGACAGCAATGCCACATTGTTCCGATGTTAGCAATGCATTCGAGAATTTTACAGGCTTCACGGCATTCACAACCGAGCAGCATGTAGGCTTAAGAGGTTCCATTCGTATTGGGGACCAAAAGGATCGAGATCTGTTTCGAAACAGAAGACAATTCTCCATTTAGTGAAAAACTTGCAGTGAACGAGTTGCTGAAACCGATATAAATTGCGACAAATCGAATAAGATTGGCGCTGAATTGATGCAATTTTCAATAGGGAAATATTAAAGAATGTTAAGGGTCGAGTTAAAACTCTTAACATAACCAACCAGAAGTTCCAAAAGATTAACAACGTCGAAATATGTATTAGCTCTGCACAGAGGTTTTACTGGATAATATGCGTAAGTAAATCTCCAGAATATCTTGAAAACGGTTTTAAGTTTGAATTGGCTTCATATCTGTCATCGCTTTTTGTAAAAGGCTTCTTAAGAAAGGGTATAAATCCAACCTCTTAAAGGAACTGGACAAAGTCCAAAAGCCCAGTAGTACTCTTCCAGAGAATGATGAAATCTACTAAGTTATAGAGTACGGATATTTAGAGTTTAAATTTGTATGGCAAAGGCCCTCAACATACGGTGAAATCTACCAGTAATATGTTTACTACGTTACATATCATTACGGAAATAAAAGAGGGTTGTGTTTGATAGCTACTACGAATTTACCCTCAGTACGAAATAGCAAGAACAAACTGAAATAGTCACTAATCAATGGCCAGTAATCATTCTTCAAGAGGAAATGAGTAACTCTCTAATTCAACCAGATTTCCTTGGTAACTTGCTTAATAAGAAAGCCTTTATTGCGAATTTATCCCTTTAGCTTAAATCAGCGAACATTTCGGTAGTTCATGCAAAGTCTGATGCGGACACCGTCATAGTGTCAACATCAGTTAAATGCCAGAAAAAACTCGATAGTTGTAGTGGCTGTTGACACGGATATATTGGTTCTTCTTGTATACCACAGAGCACATTTTTATGATGAGACCATCGAAAACTTACACCTGATAAAGTCACGGATTGTTGAGAAAATAATAGAAAATGTCCTTAAGGCCAATATTTAATTAAACTTAAACTAATTCTGATAAGAAAAAACATTTAATTCTGATAAGAAAAAACATTTAAAAACTATCTGTAAAATAAATCACTGAAAATTATGTACTTTTGATATCGCGCTTTTTTATTTTCTATTCTGTATTTGAAAACATTTTTTAAACCATATATGTGAATTTTAGCGAAAGCTGAGCTCTTGGGACAAAGGCACAGGTGCAGAGAGGAATGTGTCGAAAACTCAAGAATGAATAGCAACCCCAAATCTTTTCCTCTCTGACGTAGGCCAGTCCCACGTGGTCAGCTTTCTTTCAAAAACTTTTGTAACCCTCAATGTAAAAAGAGGATTTTTAAAATCATTTGCGCTCCTGCCTTCCTACGGGAAGGAAAAACTTCAGGAGAAGTCGAACAAATAAAATTTTGTAGATAGCCAACGAAAAACCGGGACTCGTTTATTGTAAGGAAAAAACTTCTATACCCAAGCTAAGCAATTCTAAGTCCCTAGAACCCAGTCTAATTATAGGGAGCAAAACAAAAAAAACTAAAAAAGCTCCACCGGTTATTATAGAGTCCGGACTCAAAAAAACTCTATATGGTGCCGAACAACCCGCGGGACTTTAGATAAAAGTTTAGTAAGGTTAGAAAAGGAACTGAAAAAAAAAATATTCGCGTAAAACAATGGCTGGAGACGACGACGCTACTACAAGCCAACACGGCGCGGGTTCAGCAATAGCTTCGGCCAACAACCAAATTCAAGTAATCCAACCGGCTATAAATGTGGCATTGGAATTAAAAAAGGCAAAGGCACCGAGAAAATCAGTAAAAGGATCCGCCACGAAACTCTTAAAACAATTGGGAGATCTTTTAAAGGACGCCGACGCCAAGATCGAGGATTTCGAAGATCAACTATGGCTTCTAATTAAAAAAAAAGAACAATAAAACCAACTTCACAAAACAATTACCAGCCTGCTCGACGATGAGACGGAAATGGAGACGGAAGTGGATATGGCCCAAGAACACCAGGATCAAATAACGATCATCAAAAGAAAAAGTATTCGCCGTATGAAGGAACTCGCCGGAGATTCGTCCGGAACCTCAACGTCAAGGACCAACCTTCTGGGACTAGGAAACCAACTCTACCCTCAATGATTCGGATCAACCGCGTCAGTGATGTCACTTCAATCAAATCCATCGGAAGTCAAACCGGAAATAAAACTCCCACGCATCACTATACAAAAATTTAGTGGAGACATCAGCAAATGGAATTCATTCTGGAATCGCTTTCAAACAGCGGTGGACTCTAAAAATCTCAGTAAGGCAGATAAATTTACGTATTTGACTTCATATTTAGAGGGTGATGCGTTAAAGGCAATTGAAGGTTGTTGGTAGTAAGCCATTCTATGTTAATCCTTTTATGAGCAAAACCCCAATTAAAAAATTTAGAAAAATTGTAAAATTAACCATTCAAAACCGAGCAGACCCGAAAAAGTCTGTCGAAATGTTGGCCATAAAGGTCCCGTACATTTGCAACGACGTAGCTAGCGTTAGCTCCAAAGAAATAGAGGGATTTATAAAAACAATAGAATCAAGCTTAGCGGATAACCCATTAGAAAATGTAGCTAACAGCGAAGGTATGCATATGTTGATTGGCGGGGACCATTATTGGGAAATTGTCTCAGGAAAAAAGGGAAAGAATTAGCAAAAACGTAATGGCAGTAGATACCATTTTTGGATGGGCGATAAATGGACCTTGTAAACCTATTGAAGGCGAAACTTCAGTTGTAGGAACTTACGGTATAATAGTGATGAAAATTTCTATAGCCGAAAGACGAGTGAATGAAAATTTAAGTAGATATTTCGAGTTAGAAAGTTTAGGAATAAATAGCGGCGAATCCGAGTTGAATGTAAATGAAAATCAAATAATTCAAAATTTTAGAGAAACTTCAGAATTTAGAGAAGCCGAAGGGCGTTATTACGTCAAATTCCCATGGTTAGTTTCAAATGAAAATTTACCTGAGAACAAAAGTATAGCTATCAGAAGATTACAAGGTCTTGAAAGAAAATTTGTTAGAGATCCTAATTTATTCAAAGAATACAGGGCGGTCATTGACCAACAAATAGAATCTGGAATAATAGAAGAGGTTACCACTGATCAAGTAGAGACAACTAAACATGGGGTATATTATCTTCCCCATCAACCAGTGTTAAAAGATATGCGCTCTACAACGAGACTCAGAGTATATGATGGCTCTTCACACGCGCAGGGGGTCCCCTCCTTAAATCAGTGCCTATCCCCTGGTCCAAACCTTTACCCAGATTTGTTGCTATTGCTACTTAGGTTTCGTAAATACAAAGTGGCCTATGTAGCCGATATAGAAAAAGCCTTCTTGCAGGTCGGTTTAGCTGAAAATGACAGGGATAGTGTTAGGTTTCTTTGGGTTACTGAACAAAACGGTAAAATTATGGAAAATCAATTTAAAACTTTAAGAATAGCTCGAGTGCCCTTCGGGGTTACTTCCAGCCCATTTTTATTGGCTTCAACGGTAAAATTACACCTAGAAAGAAACAAAGACGCGGATCCCAGAGTTATAGAAACCTTAAACAAAGATTTTTTTGTAGACGATCTGCTTGGCGGGGAAGATAGCGTAGAAGAAGCCTACGAAGTATCAGTAGAAATTTCAAAATTAATGCTTGGCGCAAAAATGAAATTAAGAAAATGGGAGACTAACTCACCCGAACTTAGAAGTCTATGGGGGAGAACACCCAATCAGGATCAGTCAGTTTGTTCCGTAGAGAAGAAAACGGGCAAGATGAATTAAAAATTTTAGGCCTAAAGTGGTGCACCAATTCTGATTCATTTTCATTTAACTTATCAAAACTATTAGAAATATTGAAGGAGTCCAAAAATACTAAAAGATTCGTTTTGAGCGCAGTGGCGCAAATTTTGATCCAATAGGGATTTTATTTCCTTACACTGTGAAAGCAAAAATGATCTTACAAGAACTTTGGAAACTTGAGAAAAATTGGGATGAACAATTGCCCGAAAATTTAAAACTTTAATTTGAAAAATGGTGTAGAGAGATGCTCCTATTGAGGAAAATTAATTTGCCAAGACATTATTTCCACGAATTAGAAGACGAGATTCAAAAATTAGAATTACACGCGTTCTGTGACGCAAGTATTAAGGCTTACGCAACCGTAGTTTATGTACGGTACTTAACAAAAAATCAAAAAATAGGCGTGACCTTTGTTACATCAAAGGTAAAAATAGCCCCTTTAAAGCAAGAACTGTCAGTTCCAAAATTAGAATTACTAGGCTCTAGAATAATCAACAACTTAAAGGGAATTTTTGGAGATGAACTAAACAAAATTTGCCTGTAGTCAGATTCCACAGTAGCACTGTATTGGATAAGTGGCGCTTCAAAAATTTGGAAGCCCTTCATATCTAATAGAACTTCTGAAATACAAAGGCTTACGGATTTAAACAGCTGGGGTCATTGTCCTGGGGTCCAAAATCTTGCCGATCTACCGACAAGAGGTATGGCAGCGAAAGATTTAGTTAACAGTCAGCTGTGGTGGGAGGGTCCCCTTTGGTTAAAACAAACGATAGATTTCTGGCCTAAATTAGAACCACCCTTACAAAACTCCGAGGTACTCGAAAAAGAAAAGCGAAAAATAATAATGGTGATTTCTTGCGAAATTCAACCAGTATACAAAATTTGATTCAATTAGAAAAATATAGCTCTCTAAAAAAGGTCTATCGAGTAACAGCCTACATCCTTAGGTTTTTAAATAAAACTAGAAAGGTAAAAATATCAGAAAATATACCTATAAATTCAGAAGAATTCGAAAAAGTAGAAAATCTTTGGATCAAATCTTTTCAAGAATCTGATTATCTAAATGAGTTAGAACACTTGAAAAAAGGACGAAAGGTAGAAGAGCCCTAAAAAATCGCGACTCTTAACCCATTCATAGATCAGGAAAATATTATGAGAGTAGGAGGGCGATTAGAAGAAAGCGCTCTAAATCACGCTAACAAACATCCAATAATACTAAATAAAAACAATAGATACACTAGATTATTGGCCGAAAAGGCTCACGAAGAAGTTTTGCACTCGGGAGTTAGCAACACGATCACCCATCTTAGGGAACGCTATTGGATCCCTTCCGGAAGGCAGTTGGCAAAAACTGTAATTAAAGATTGCATAAAATGCAAATATTGGAACTCAAAAGCAACTGACATGCCAACAGCCCCCCCTACCAAGGGATCGAATAGAGAAATCAGCCCCTTTTTCTATTGTAGGAATCGATTATGCTGGTAAAGGAAAAAAGTGAACTCGTAAAAACCTATATTCTGCTATACACTTGTGCAGTAACTAGAGGCCTACACTTAGAGTTAGTTCAATCCCTAAATACAGATGAATTCTTACTCGCATTCAGGCGTATAATCGCTAGGAGAGGCAATCCCCATATTATCTATTCGGACAATGCTAAACTTTTAATAGGGCCGACGTAGATCTAAAACGAATTTACGAAAATATTGATAAGGATGAGGTGAGAGATTTTTTTCGGTAACAAAGGGATAAAGTGGAAATTTATAGCTGAACGTGCCGCATGGTATGGCGGTTGGTGGGAGAGACTTTTGCGGTCGGTAAAAACGTGTTTAAAGAAAATTCTAGGTCATAGTTCTTTAAAATTTTCGGAAATGTCAACAATTTTAACGGAAACCGAGTCGGTCATAAATTCACGACCAATCACTTACATTTGCAATAACGTGAACGAGCCGGTGCCCCTATCACTCGCTCATTTCCTAATCGGACAAAGATTAAACGCCTTACCTCCGTCAAAATTTAAAGAGGAAAATATAACCCCAAATCGCGAAAAAATAACTAAAAGATGGAAATTACAACAATTGTTAGTTCAACGGTTTTGGTCCCGGTGGCAAAATGAGTATTTAATGCAGTTAAGGTCTGCGCATGTTAGTAAATCGAAGTAAAAATCGGAGATATCGTTTTAATTCACGAAGATAAACTTCCAAAACAATCGTGGAAGCTCGGAAAAATAACGGAAACCCTTATGGGACGCGATAAAAAAGTGCGGTCGTGCATGGTGCGAACTCCAAATGGACAAATTATAAGACGCCCAGTACAACACTTGCACAACCTCGAATTGTCTAATTAATTATTGAGCGCTAAGGAAACCCTAGTGAATAAAAATATTCACGGGGGGAGTGTTGAGAAAATAATAGAAAATGTCCTTAAGGCAAATATTTAATTAAACTTAAACTAATTCTGATAAGAAAAAACATTTAAAAACTATCTGTAAAATAAATCACTGAAAATTATGTACTTTTGATATTGCGCTTTTTTATTTTCAATTCTGTATTTGAAAACATTTTTAAACCATGTTTGTGAATCTTAGCGAAAGCTGAGCTCTTGGGACAAAGGCACAGGTGCAGAGAGGAATGTGTCGAAAACTCAAGAATGAATAGAAACCCCAAAACTTTTCCTCTCTGACGTAGGCCTGTCTCACGTGGTCAGCTTTCTTTCAAAAACTTTTGTAACCCTCAATGAAAAAAGAAGATTTTTAAAATCACTTGCGCTGCCGCAAAAATAAATAAAATTTTGTAGATAGCCAACGAAAAACCTGGACTCGTTTATTGTAAGGAAAAAAACTTCTATACCCAAGCTAAGCAATTCTAAGTCCCTAGAACCCAGTCTAATTATAGGGAGCAAGACAACTAAAACTAAAAAAGCTCCACCGGTTATTATAGAGTCCGGACTCAAAAAATTCTATGTGGGATATTCATCAGCTACGTTGCAAGCTTGGTGGACTAGGTGAAATACTCCCGTATTTCCACGCATTTTAAGGTTGCCATACCACTTCGAGCTTCTATTAAAAGTGAAATTTAGCAGCTCTGAACTTATTCAAAGGTAACGCGGATCAAGTCGAACGATGTTCAGCATTCAACGATAGGAACACGATAAAAGAAACACTGCAAAAAAGAGGCGAGGACGTCTTTCTGAAATTTTACGGTGCTAGAACTAAAACCAAGACCTTAAATAACACAGATATTTGTAATACTACAAAGTTACTGCCAAACAGGTATTGAAAAGTAGTTTCGAATAGGTGTCACTACCACCAACGGCATCAGCCGTAAGGGATACACTTGCAAACTCAAGAGTGGTTGGGAAATACTTAGTGCTCCGAAGAATGGGAACTAGATAAATATAATAAGCTAGTACCAATTTTTTCAGAGAAAGCCCCAGCACCTGATAGTATTTTGAAACAAATTTGGTGTGGGTGTAAATCATCCAACTGTGGGAAACCGTGTTCACGTCGGAAATAAAATATGAAATGTTGCGTAATGTGTGGGGAATGCAATGGGGTTTCTTGTACTAATACTTAATAGATGATCCTGAAGAGGAAAATGATGACATTTTTGATATGTTATTAAAATATAATGATGATCTTGTTTTTTCCTAAATTTTTATTTTTTTTTTTCAATTTTAATAAGCAAAATTTCGCACGAAAGTTCAAAAATTCAAAATGGCGCTTCATTCTAATGGCTATATCTTTAGAGCGGTAAGTCACAGAAAAATGATTTACGTACCGTTAGATTTAATGTTAAAGCCTCATTCTTTTCTACACTGACAGTTTACTTCTACGGGTTACGGTTTAAGCGTAAAATGCAAAAAAACGCAAATTTTCAAAATGGCGGTCATTTTTGGAGGTCTTCCACCCCCCCGGAAATGAAGCAACTTTTCTCCCCTTAATAACCATTATAAGTACATTATATAGCCGTTGGAATTAGCTTGTTACTAATTTGTTCTAGGTTTAAGCAATTTTTGGCCTAATTTCCTTGGGCTATTAATGCTCAATTGCGTTCTTTAAGCTTTTCATAATTGACTTTCGGACAGAAGGCGATGTTAAAAGGGGATGTTAAAACTTTATGTAAATAACTTTCCTTCAGATAAGAGCTTAACGAGTATCCGTTTCTCGCTGTTAGGTTAAAAAATTCATTAATCCTATTTAGAACCAGTTAACTATGAGTTTTATATGCATGGACCGACCATAATAAACAAAGGACACGAATCGATTATTAGCCCATGTTTTAGAATCAAAAATGATTTGTAAAGCTTTAGTCTTTATTTTGGCGTTTCCGCGCTTTTTGCCACTTAGCGTCTTTGATAAGGCAACGCGAAATTTTTGCGCTCTTGTCTACATTACACTCGAAAGATACTTTTTTTTTTTTTTTTGCATTCTGAGAGCCAAAATTGGATTTTAACATCATTTACTTTGTTTAAAAATGGTGTTTCTCCGCTCAGATATGTTTAAGTGTTAAATAAAGTATTTTTATAAATTTATCCAGGCTTTACAATTTGCGGGTGTTAATCTCAAAATATTAATTACAGGGTAATATACCATTTGTGAATTAAATTGGAATTTTATTAACACAATTTTTAGGATTATCAGAAAATTTATCCTACTGCCTTAACTCTTTGAATGCGTTTGGGAGCGTATAGATTTGAATATTCTTCTCTTCTCTAACGCCCCTTTCTTTGATTGTTGGTTTGAACGGGAAGGCGCGCGATATTCTTATGTGTTCAACTCAAGAAATTTTTGTCTTCGCGAGAATTTTACGCCAATGGGAAAAAATTGATTTTGGACAATGGGGCAATCTAGCAAACCAGTGAATCATGGCTCGAACACGCAAACATGCCAGTCTAGAGGGGCCTTAAAATTAATAAATCTTTTGAAAACTACCATGTTAAAATTACACGGATTATAACATCTTCCCATTGAGATCTAACCAGCGCAATTCACTCTCTTCCTTCATAATTATGTTCGACCGGCAGACATTACTTAGCTATTTATGCCCCAACTATTAATATAGAAATCTTTTCATTGGGATGAAAAGTTACTGTGATATTTGGAAGCATATTCAGTGTTAAGATATTGGTAATGCTACTACTCCTAGCTCCCTAAGAGAATGTACTCCTTGTAAGAGGCAAGGGGGAAAAGGTCAGAGAAAGAACTCTCGCGCTTAGTAATGGCAGCTCTCTTTATAGTAGAAATAAAATCATTCCTTTATTAGTCAAAAGGGTTCATTTAATTAACTGACGATAAGCAGAATAAAACATGGTGTCAGAATAGTTCGCGAACGTTTTCCCACGCGTTTTTTTCGCCGCCTCCGGTTTCCGTTTTGCGTCTTACTTTGTTTTCGTAGCCCAATGCTTCACTACGCTCTACGCAATACGCGGGCACCGCACGTTTTCGACTCGGGGAGAAAGGAGAGAAGAGCTCGGTATTCCGCCACATTTGTTAAGGCCCGAAGCATGGCTACTCCCCCGACCGTTGCTGTGAATGCCGCTAGTTTTCACGTCGTCCCGCCGGAAAATTTGGATTTTTCTACACCTGGTGAATGGCCTAAATGGAGCCGCCGTTTTACACGATTCAGGTTAGCCTCTGGTTTGAGCACCAAGAGTGAAGAAGAGCAAGTAAACATGTTAATATATTTGATGGGCGACAAGGCCGAAGATATATTTTTATCATTTAACCTCTCGTCAGCCGAACAAAAAGATTACGCTACAGTACTAAAGAAATTTGAAGATAATTTTGTAGTACGTAGAACATTATCTACGAGTGTGCCAAATTCAACACTCGTCACCAACGCGATGGTGAGTTAGTAGAGGAGTTTATTACGGATTTATATCCTCTTTCCGAGCACTGCGATTACGGTACTCTTCGAGATAGGATGATCATGGACAGACTAGTTGTTGGAATCCGTGACAAACGGTTGTCAGAACGCTTACAATTAGATGCTAAGGTTAATTTGGAGAAAGCGATCACTGAGGTTCGACAACAGGAAGAAATCCATCGACAGCAACAAACTTTGAACAAAGATAATGGAAAGACGCCGACAGCCACGGTAGACAAGATCAGTTCAAAAGTTGTTACGAAAGATAAGCCCACTAATCGTAACGCCGCCAATAATAAATTTCAAAGAAGAGAACGCCCTGGAAGAAATAACCCAGAATCCAATAATAAGCCAATCCAAGTTAATAATCAGCGAACTAGTAATACTCCTTGTGTTCGATGTGGTCTCAGAGAACGACATAGTAGAGAAGAATGTTCAGCTAAGAATACCAAATGTTTCATGTGTGGAAAGTCGGGACATTTTGCAAGAGTTTGTTTAGGCAACAAATCCAATGTCAATGTTCTAACTGATGACGCGTTCATTGGCTCTATGACCAACCACAGCGAAAACTCAAGGTATTGCTACATGGCAAAAATAGAAGTAAATGGATTACCGATAACTTTCAAAGTAGACACAGGAGCAGAGATTACGGCGATTCCTCAAAATCTGTATTTACGACATAAGACTGTAGGGACGTTAGTGACACAGGACAGAAAAGTCAGAGGGCCAGATAAAAGTCATCTTAAATGTACTGGCATGATCCAAGCTCAGCTAAAATTTAAGAACATTACCATACATCGGAAAATATATGTCGTTCGTAATTTGGATACACAGCTACTCAGCATCGATGCGAGTGAAGACCTTAAGCTATGGGTCAGATTACAATCAGCGTCTACGGAGACAAAAATCGATCCATACAAAGAATATCCAAATATATTTCAAGGTTTAGGAAAACTGGAAGGTTTATAATATTTCAAGGTTTAGGAAAACTGGAAGGTTTATATAAGATAAAGTTCAAACCAGATGTAGTGCCGTATGCATTATCCACCTCATGCAGAGTACCAATTCCACTCATGGACAAGGTTAAAATGGAATTGGAGAGTATGGTGAGCCGAGGAGTAATCTACCCAATAGCGGAGCCAACGGAATGATGCGCCCCAATGGTAGTAGTAAAGAAACCCTCAGACGACCTCAGAATCTGCGTAGACTTTACTGAAGTTAATAAACACGTACAACGCGAACTGTATCAACTTCCTTCAGTTGATCACATTCTTGGTAGACTGGCAGGTGCCAAAGTATTCTCGTTACTTGACTGTAATAGTGGATATTGCCAAGTTGGCCTCGATAAACACTCGGTACCTCTCACTACGTTTATCACACCTTTTGGCAGATATTGTTTTAATCGCCTACCTTTCGGAGCGAGTTCCGCGTCAGAACATTATCAACGACGAATCTGTTTGTGTATTGAAGGAATACCAAATTGTGTCAGCCTCCAAGACGACATTTTGGTATGGGGCAAGGATCACGAAGAAAACAACAGGAATTTACGACTAGTCCTCTCAAAATGAAATGAAAATGGAGTTACTTTAAACAAAAAAAATGCCAATTTGGTGTAACGACAGTAAAATTCCTTGGTCATAAGATTGATCCTACGGGTCTTCATCCAGACGAAGCCAAAATAAAGGCTATTAAAGAGCTGAGTCCCCCAACTGACGTGTCGGAATTAAGAAGAATACTGGGCATGGCAAATTACTTAAGCAAGTTCATTCCAAAAATGTCCGATAAACTAAAACCTTTATATAGTCTTCTGAGTAAAAAGAATATTTGGACTTGGAAAGAACCTCAAGACCGGGCTTTTCAAGATTTGAAACAGATATTAACTAGTGAACCTGTACTAGGTTTGTACGACCCCAGCAAACCAACGGTGGTTTCTGCAGACGCTTCCTCATACGGTATAGGGGCAGTCCTACGACAAGAAAGTAGAGATGGCAACCGTGTAGTTATTGCGTACGCATCCAAGACATTATCTGAAACAGAGCGTAGATATGCGCAAATCGAAAAAGAAGCTTTAGGACTTGTTTGGGCGTGTGACAGATTCGCAAATTTCATAACTGGACTACCAATAACCATCGAAACGGATCACAAACCATTAGTACAGATTCTCCACCTAAAACAATTGGACGATTTATCATCGCGATTGCAAAGATTAAGAATTCGACTAATGCGTTATTCATACACGATCATCTATATCCCGGGTAAATCCTTAGTAGCGGCTGATGCGCTGTCTCGCAGTCCACTGAAAGATGTGGGCGACGAAGAACTACAAGAAGAAACTTCGGCACATGTCCGACTAATAACTTCTCATTTACCAGCTACAGATAAGCGTTAAGCTGAAATCTGGTCGGCACAGCAGGAAGATTCAGTGTGCCAGACATTGATGCGGTATAGTCAGGACGGTTGGCCAGAAGACAAAAAGCGCATAAGTTTGCACTGTTCTGAGTATCATTCTCACCGAGCCAGCATTACCGTACAAGAGGGATTACTCATGATGGGTTGTAGTATTTTAGTACCCCAAACAATGAGAAGCGAAATCTTAGACAGACTCCATGAGGGCCATCTAGGCATCACTAAATGCCGGGAACGAGCACGCGCCTCTGTTTGATGGCCAGGTTTGTCACATGACTTTGAAGAAAGGACACGTAGATGTGCCATTTGTATCAAGGAATCTAAAAACAGGCACGATCCATTAAAACCTTCACCACTGCCAAGTCGACCATGGCAAGTCGTGGCTATGGACCTTCTATACGTTCAACAAGTTTGGTACATCGTCATATCTGACTACTACTCTCGATTTTTGGAGATAGCTAAGTTAAGAGATCAGTAAACTAACACTGTCATAGACATTCTAAAATCAGTTTTTGGAAGATTTGGAATCCCAGAGACAGTCCGAAGCGACAACGGTCCACAGGTCAACATAACAAATTCATCAGAATTTAGTCAATTCGCGAGAGACTATGGTTTTAACAATGTCACTTCTAGCCCAAGATTCCCGCAAAGTAACGGTTTTGCGGAGGCAGCTGTGAAGATAATTAAATCACGTATCAGCAAATCTGAAGATTTACATAGAGGTTTATTGGCATACAGATCAACGCCACTCAGTAATGGCTACAGTCCAGCTGAACTCCTGATGAACCGACGACTACGCACCACAGTGCCAATAGCAGCAACAGTGCTTGTGCCATTCATACCGCCAAGACACGAACTCGCAAGAAAAGAAGAAAGGCAAAAGGATCGCCAAAAATGTAGTTACGATCGTTGCCATGGTGTTAGACCACTAAGAGATTTAGAGCCTGGAGAGAAGGAAACATCGAGAAGAAAACACACGATCCTCGATCGTACACTGTTGTAACGCCCAAGGGGGTAGTTCGCCGAAATCGTTTTCATCTTATTCCCATTCCAGAAACCCTTAACTTAAGAACTCACGAAACCACCCAGACAGATATGCCAACACCAGCCGAATCAGAAATCGCAACAGATGATCGACACCCTAGTCAAGTGAGCAGTCCGACTCACAATAACAATAGCCACAAGCCTCCAAGTCAAAATGTCCGAGGCACAGTCCAGCTCAAACCCACAACAGAACTCAAGGAATCACTCCGTGCAGATCCGAATCTCAAGAAGTCTCTGTGCCCATAAGAACTAGAAGCGGTCGACAAATAGTGCGGCCGAAACGTTTTGAACATTAATAAAAACAAAAACAAAAAAAGGGAGATGTGATATTTGGTAGCATATTCAGTTTTAAAATATTTGTAATGCTACTACTCCTAACTCACTAAGAGAATGTACTCCTTGTAAGAGGCAAGGGGGAAAAGGTCAGAGAAAGAACTCTCGCGCTTAGTAATGGCTGCTCTCTTTGTAGTAGAAATAAAATTATTCGTTTATTAGTCAAAAGGGTTCATTTAATTAACTGACGATAAACAGAATAAAACAGTTAACGCTAGATAACGAATAGGCATTGATCAGTTTATTTTTCTGTTAAGTTACTTTTGGGCACAGAAAAAGCGTAAAAAAATACCGGAATTTAAATTAAAACGAACAAGTGCCTCTGATATTTCAGCCGTAAACACGGTTCGCACTTTTCTAATATATGGTATTCCGCATTTAGCGCTAGAACTATTCATAAAATGAAATAAAAATATAAAAAAAAAACCAGTTTTGATTAATTCCAAGTAAAAAACTAAGATAACACGAAATAGATAACGCTAGAATTTTTTTTTTTAAAAACGGGAATTTTGTAGTAAGATCATGATAGAATTTCTTGATCCTTGAAGAGCTTTATAATTATGTAAAATTGTGAATTAACCTAAATATAATGAATCAATGCAATAAATAAACTGCTCATAAAGGTATATGTACTGCAGCCATATTTTTTGTGGTAAATTTTTTTTATTCCAACAAAAGTCCATTTTTTCCCTAACAGTAAACAACGCCCTGTAGCTTAATACTATAAGCAAAGGTACAGGTAAATGTGCGGCCAGATTCTGATTCGAGACACTATAGGCCGCAGTCGGTGTAAATAATGAAATCGGAAGCGGCGTCTTAATTCCGTCCAGACTCAAAACATCGAAGAGTCCAAAACCACTAGAACAAAACAAGGATGATGACTTTTTTGGCTATTTGTAAATGATGGTTTAATACTGCTATAAGTATTATGCTACGGGTCGTTATTTACTTTTAAGGAACAAAGTGGTAGACTTTTGTTCATATTATATACTAATACACCCCAATTTCATATTTTCATTATGTTTTCAAAGAATATTTGATCTGACCGAAGAAGAAATATCGAAAATATTGGGAAGAAAAAGACAGTACGAAACGGGCGTTTTTTCACCACGTTCCAATAATGATGACGAATTTGTGATCGTGGCCACTTCCGAAACTCATCGCAATTCTCTGACCACTTCGAATGTCTACGATGTCGCCGGACAGCGATGTACCAACAGCGGAAACAACCAAACGCAACCTTGGATGTAAAGATATTAGCTTCTCTAATTTTAGTCAATATAGTACTGTAGTAATAAATAAGGATACTAGGTATCATTAAATATAAAAATTCTGGCATGATGTTGTAAAATGACATCAGAATGCAGCGACAAATCTTAAAAGATTATTTGTCAAGTGAAAAGTTAAAACGGATCTATCTTTATTCTTATTTAATAAAATTTTACATTCTAGATATAAGTACGTAACGCTCGTAGAGAAGTGTATACAATTAAGGGAGTCAATTTATGTGGGGTCATTTTGGCGATAACCAAGTTGGCGAATATTGAAATTGGCAAACTAGAACTTAAGCAAAATAAAAAAAAAAAAAAAAAAAAAAAAAAAAACACTTTGGCGAGTAACACATTTAATAAAACATTTTTTTTAATTTGGATTTCATCCGTATGCCACACATATGACTCAACATTCTGCGTGATTAATTCACCCAACCTAACCTCGCCTAAAATATTAAACTTCAAGGGCCACACTAGTCCGGGGATTTACAATTTGGAAGATTGGGCTAATTCGAGTCGGAGAGATTAAGTAACGTTAATAAATTTCCATATTGAAGGTACTGACGAAAACATAAGTTAAATTAAGGCCAGATAATTAAAGGGATAGTACCAAGTTTTACCAACTTGTATAAACGGGACCTGTTTACGTAAAGAAAATTATGCCTTAAATCATGTATGGACCATTAAATGTTCCAAAACAAATTATTTAATTAAGAAAAAAACGTTGGAAGTTTAAAAATTCAAATTGTGTGATGGGCACAAACCAACTTGTTTTCCCCGTTGTGTCGTCACAACGGGGTAGCAATCTTATTGGTCGTTGTGAAATAGGGTTTTAGTAGTTAGTTTGGGGGTTTATAGGTTGCAAAAATAAACCATCAAGCCAAGGGTTAACCGAGCCAGTGGAGTTTGGCGAGAACATCAGTCACTCAGTGAGACGGTGTGTTCGGGTTCAATTTAATATTTTGTATTTTTCCGCCAAAACGTTTAGGTATTTTTTTTTTCCAAAAAATCGATATAAATGGTAATTTTTGGAATCTGGCAACTGGTTTTTATTTTGTCGTCTGCATCAGAAAAATAAAATGTCAAGCGATACCGAATCCTCGGGTTCGTCTAACTATACAGATGCGAGATCGGATTGGTCTGATTCAAGTGTAGAATCAAACCAATCTATAGTTATTAATGAATTTAATGAGGGCGACTACGCCCCTTCTGAAAGCGACGACGAACAGTTTGGGGTTCAACCCTATCAATTTGAGCCATTGATTCAAGAACCTGAATTTGCGATGGAAGTCGGTAACCCCCGTTTAAACAATAGTGATTGGTAATTATTTTAATAACCTGATATTTAACAATTTACACTTAATCATTAGTAACGAGTTACGTTGCACAGGTGTAACTGTTTCGTGATGCCAACGGTAGAAGAGAGTTTATGCTGTCGGGATGAGCTAGTAAATCAACGGCTAGTTGATCAAATTGGAGAATTGTACTGTGTCATACAAACAGACACTTTCAATGACATCATGAGGCCAAATATTTTGCACATTCTATTTGATGAGTTCAGGGAGAACAATTTTGTACCTGTTCAGGATGAGATTAATCCGTACGTTTTAAAATATTACTCTCAATAGTACTAAATACTAATATAGTACTGGCCCTAATGATTTAGCACTTATCGATATTTAATTTGTCGACTTTATACACGATGGATATTTCAAGTTTTGGGTCGGCGAGTGAGGCGACCAATTCCCAGTTGTGCTGTTTCTAGAATACGAAGGGAATATCCATCTGAGGATTATCAAGGTTTTATGGAATCAGGGCCACAGTGAGGCTATAATTATTAGTTTGTTACACAAAAATTGCAATACCATTTGTTACACAAAAATTGCAATACCATTTGTTAAATATTTCTTTATTAAAACCCTTATTAAATATTTTATTAGAAAACTAATTTGTAAATCTGCGTTTTGATTTATATGCCTCTACAGCTTCTCCTTTATTAGGGTATCTTGAATTAGGGGTTGACTTGAATTGCCCTTCTCCGTAAGATTGGTCACATTTTGTTAGCAGTTTCTCAAACAGCCTTTCTGCGTACTCTAAATAAATAATCATGATGTAATCAAAACTTCATGCTATTGAAGTTTAAATCAAAACTCTTACCAAAAGTTGACGCATGCATTATAGGTTTCACCGAATATTCCCCTTTTTTGGCTTTTGGGAAATATATATTCCACAGCAAATTGCCATCTTTCGTAGTTGCTTGAATTTTGTCCGAATTTTCGTTATAATGCAGAGCTGCTAATAGCATTCTTAAAATAATTAAAAAAAAAATTTAAAATAAAATATAGAGTGCAAAGAATCACCAGGTTTTGTTTTTTAGGATCAATTAATAACTTTCAAAATTACAAATGTGACATTTATAAACTCAATCCTGAAATAAGTTTTGGTTATATACCTCGCTTCCATTCCTAAGTATGAATAATGAGTGTTTTTCGGTGCAAAGTGGATTAATACAGAATTGTACGCTTCAACACTTGAGGTCTGGTCTCTGGAGATATTTGTAATATGTCTTTTTCAAACAAACAAATGATCTTTTTTTAATTTTTCAAAAACTAGGGTTCCTATTGAATTAGAGTTAATTTTAGAAAAATCCAAAAAAAATAATCTAAACGCTGATATGTAGTACCTGGATTAAGCCATTCTCTTTTTTTCCCATCCAAAGAGAGATCTCCATGGGTACATTTTGTAAAAGGCTTGCCATGGCTGCGATTAATTTTAGCAACGTGTCGTAGTACTGACATAAACTTTGACTGAATCAGTTTTGCTTTACCCTTGCTAGAGGTAGCGCACCAATACATATGATTTTGTATACTTTTGTTCTACTCATCCAAAACGGTACACTCCTTTGTTGCTGCGGCATGAATTTTTTTCTTCAAAGCTAAGATTAATTTTAGATTAAAAAGAATATTAACCATATATTGGTGGGTGGATCCGATAATTTCGTAAAGTTATATTACTACTAATGGAGTTTACTTTTAAAGGCCTTGCTCTATAATTTGCTCCTTTAAAAAGCTCTTCCCTTACGCACACAGCCTTGAATCTACAATTTCTTATGATCAACTTCTTATACAAAGCAAGAAACGAAGGCGACATTAAAGGGGTTTTAAAAATCATAATCCCTTTAGAAATAATCTGTTATTAATTATTGGATCCGCCAAGCACCACATCACCTTTCTTACATTTGACCATGTGCCAACAATCGAAAAAATGTTTAATTTTCGGGTGGAACTTTTTAAGATAAGATCGAATTTGTACGTGCCGGTCAGTGACTATAGATGCAATGTTTAATCCAGCGTTGATAAGAAATGTTAAACCCCGTTTTGAACCTTCTAGTTCCATAGCAACACTATTTTTAACTTCAGTACTCTATATATTTAAGTTTTTTTTTAAATTGGCCTTTTTTTAACTTTTATCGTAACATACCTGTACTAAAACCAAATGGACTATTTTATTGATTGGCTCTACAAAAAGACGTAAGTCCCGTATTTAGCACTATACCCTGGTGAATCTGATCTGGCATCCCCACCAAGCTTCATCTTCTTTTTTAAGGAATTGAGAATTAAAGCTTGTTCCTCATGCCAAACCTGTTAAGAATGAAATCACAAATTATATTCGCAATTTAAAAAAAATAATAAAAAAAACCTAATTTCGCGAATAGACTGTAGCAAAAAAAAATTTGAATTCTAAAAAACGTTGTCCTACTAATGCTCTGAATACGGGCAAATGTTAAAATCCGAAGCACCTGAGTTGGGTTAAGTCCAGAAAACAAAATTGATGCTGCAATGACAATGTTTCCTTGTGGTTTCTGCCCTAGCATAGGCTGGCTTTTCCAAGTATTTGTATATCCTCTTTCACAGGTGGCATTTACTGTGACCATAGAACCATAATTACTAATGGTTATGGTGCATGGTAGGAGGCATTGGAAACAGAAATGAAATAACTGCATAAGGGCGCTCTCAAATAAAATAAACCTTTTCTCTGTCATTGCAGTTTTGGAATCCAACTTGAAACTCCTCACCCTAAATGTATTAAATTAGAATTTCTAGGTACCCGAAATATTCTGAATCAGACTTACTCTTTAATATCCTCGTGCGGTAACTCCGAGGGTGTTTAGCTGATATCCAAGGGGTTTAAGCTTTCTCCTTCATCAATTTCCTCATCAAGTATTTTTTAGCCTCTTGGCTGGCACTAATTTCAAATCCCTCATCCTCAGAATCTGTTTGACATGCTACGTCCTTGACAATGAGCTCAGTTTGGCATGCTATTTAATTAAATATTTGGTTGATATATAAAATTAAAAGATATGAATATCACAAGGTATACCAGCATTCCTTCCAGTTTTTAAAAACACTTGTACTCCAAAATCTTTACTTAAACCCATGAGTTTAAATGGTAAACACTGAACGTACTGATCTCGTATGCTTTTCTCGGTGGCCTGTAAAATTTCAAATAATGATTTGTATCCTTAATTTAAAATGCTACGAGAAAAACAATTGATAAATCATACCTCGGTTCTACGTTTTTTCTGTGGGTTTTCATCACCCCTTTTTGAAGTAGAATCAACTGATATTGGTACTCCCACATTTGTAAAGATGGTTGGTATTGAACCTTTTTAATTTCACGCGGAAACTTGTTTCCAGTGAAATTTATAAAACGGGCACAGAATCAGGGTCAAAAAGCTGTCGCCGCTGTCTCCGCTGTCTCCGCTGTCGCCGAGTTGCCGCGGTTGGATAGGTTACTTTTACGGGATGTTTCATGCTATTCCGTTAGAGATAACCACGTTCCATCGCGGTCCGCTGTAGCTACTACTTTAGGATAATTCACCCTACTCGCCAGAGATAATATAGCGTCGGGAGTCTCTGGAACCCAAGAGCCGTAGCGGACATACGGTTTACGTTAGAAAATCTAAGAAACACACTATTACAGCAACATTTTCAGGAGCCGTGTCCGAGACTATTACTAAGCGCCGAGTAAAATTTAACGGCCTCTCGTCTAGTGAATCTTACCGGGCTAGTGCATTTTTTTTTGTTTACATTTAGATAGTTTATGATTTATCTTTTAGTTAGTTTTTGGTTTTTAAATTATAGTTAGTAAGTCATATTACCGCGTGAAATTACTATTCCGGGCCCCTGCGGACCGTCTTGTTTTAAAATAGCTCTTACCTGAGTTGCAGAGCTAGTCGAAGCTTGTACTAAAGCTACGAAATCCGGTTTTAACTCAAAACAGTCACTTGTAAAATGACCGGAGCAAATTTGCTGGGAATTTTTATAAACGAAGTTGGGAACACTTAAGTTTATATTTCTTATCCATTGCTCTCTCAACTCTTGATTACTTGGGAAATTATGAAATGACCGTGGTTTCTCCAAATCATTACATAAACATTGTGGAGCCCCACATTTTTTCTTAATATTTTGGAAAATTTTGGCAAAGGCTTAGCATCCATTAATTAATTACAAATTTTAATTTTGAAACATACTTAATTGAAGCGCAATATTAATTATCTTGTACGTATTAACTTATATATAATTAACGAGAAGCCCTTCCAAACGCGAACATTTAAATGACAAGTTGACAAGCGAAAGTTACCAGATTATTGACGATCACTCACGAATGAAAACGGAAACCGGAAGAGAATAGGATAAATCCTACTGTTAGGTAGAATTCTATGTCTCATATGAGAGGTTGGAGGAGGGGGGCTGGGAACAGACGTCATTTTGACGTCGAAACGGAGTCTCGCGGATATGCCTGCAGCTGGTGCCAGCGTCGGAAAACAATACATTTAAACTTAATTTTAATATTAAAAACTAATAATATATATTGAAATATATATATTTTTGGATTCTTTGCTTGATATTCTATCGGTTTCAACAATTGGTTTCCTGATTGGTTAACCTTAATTAACCTGGTTCTATCCCTTTAAATTCACCAACGTTTGTTGTCGTAAAAAGTAAATCAGCCAGTGGATTTTACATGTAAAAAAAGATGTAGTGGAAAGATTCGCCATCGTGGTTTTCGCCAATGTGTGACTACCCCAATCAATGACATTGATATTCCAAATAGGTGAAAGGTCAACTTCCTTATCTATTTTATGAGTTATTTTTCAGCAATTGTACTTTTAAATGTATGTTTTTGTAAGTGTAGGTATTTTTTTTATTATTAAAGTTAACGTGCCCGGTTTTGGCTATGGCACGCTCAGATACTGTTGTGGTCTAACACTTGCAAGTTATTAATTCTAATTTCCACAGGTCGCATTGTTTGTCTGACGTAGAATTCAAATCACACCCCGAAGGAGAGCTTGTATATGAAACCAACTGAATTTGATTTAGTTTAGAGATCTACTTTTTTCGTACGCTTACAATAAGGTAAAAATAGTAATATTCTTGAGGAAAACCCTAAAATGTCTAGTATAGTATTAAACGTATGAATTGAGTCTCAAACTTTAAATTCGTATCTGTTGAAGCTTCCCTCAAATTGGAATAATGGAAGACTGGTATCTTTGCTACTTTCCTTAATGCTAAATTCTTTACGCGAATAAATACATACCTAGATCATTGTTTGTTTAGTGAAATTTTTGTCAATAATCCTATCCGTCTTGTAAAATTTTAGGTAAGATTAGGTTAAGTTAGATTAATATCTTGAATTTGCTCCTCGTTACAAATAGATAATCACTCGAACTAGCCCGTCATCTAGTAATTTTTAAGGTAAAAAGGTAAGGTTTGGTTAAATAACCCAGGAACTAACCCATCCCTCCAACTAGTTATCCGTCGGGCGCTATTTAAGGTTCGGTTAGTTAATCATCCTAAATAGGCCGTCCGTCTTATAATACTTTAGGTAAGGTTAGGTAAGTTAATATCTGTCTTTCGAGATAATGTACCAAATTTTAGAATTTCCGTGATTTCGGACACTCAACCACGAGTGTGGCTTTTGGTCCATGTCAGGTATGTATCTAACTATTGAAAATATGTAACTATTAGTCCCTAAGCTTGCAGAACCCCGACCTAGACTTGTTTTTCGCGGAGCTAGAAAAGTACCCCGCCCATCTCTAAGATAGTGGGCCGAAGCCTAAATCTGATTGGTCCGATTACCCATAAATTCAATCTAAGCTTTATTTTAAGAATTTATTTAAACGTTAAAATCTTGTATACATATTGTGAATAATAAATTAAGTCGAGTTTTCCTTGAAACGTTATTTATTGTTAAGTCTATTTTAATATTAATTAAACATAACACTACCACGGTTGGTAGCTAAAACGTAAAACTCGAAATTATTTTATTAACACTGGACCTTGAGAGGTAGTAATAACACATTCCTTATTTTCATACGAATCTGAAGCCATTATAAATGTGGCTCTAAAATATAATGGCTCGTAAGAATTACCATTTGTTCATTATGGCCCTAGCGTCGGAGTCAGAAAGAGATACAAGGCGAAGGAGAACTCAATCGAGAAAACCAATAATCACTTTCGAAACAGCAAAATCAGCCTAACACTAACACAACTTACAATCTTTTGTAAAATTCGAAATTAAAACCGAGATCATAAAATCTCGGGTTCCTCTTCCTTAGATACGCGGTTAAAAGTCAATAAAAGAAACCACTCCCCGCTGAATACAGCTTTAAAGGGGAGGTTAACCCAAAAACAACAAGGTACGTCAGATTCATTTCGTTTTAAAGGGAATACTAGTTAAGGGAAGGTAACAAATTTATTGGCGTCTTACTAAGTTCGGGGCAACAACCTATTTTTTTACTATCCTCGGATTAAACATTTACTGAACTAATTGTTTTCGTTCGCATTAACTCGAACGGACAATCGTCTATCTTAAAGCGTTCGGATAATATCTGATACGACAGATCTTATCCAATTAATAAAAGTCATACCAATTCCCAGCGCTATTTTTCATAATGGTAATAACTACCAATAATTAATTTACACCAATAATCGCTGCACTTCGCTGTTTTTCACGATTTTTGTCCATTTCTATTCGGTCTAAACCTATTCGACGTTAGAAAAGGAATAAACAAGTTGGGAAACCAAAATATAACCTCCCCGACGTTAAAGTTACATAACCTAACCCTACCTAAAATAAAAGATGAAATGTAGAGTATTGGAAGAGTAGAAGAAACAGCGTGCATTTGAATCACACTTCTCTATTTCCCATCTAGGTTATGGAGTATTTTCCCTTAACCTCCTAGGTTATGGAGTATTTTCCCTTAACCTCAAGGATTCAGAGAATGCAAAAGAGTGTCCTGCGTTACCCACAATTATATGCGGCAGTGAGTAGATTTTTAATAGACACACAAATGAAATGTTTATTTTCAAATAAAGTATTTTCAATAAAGTATGGATCGTCATAGAGGGCAGTCGCATTTCCAATTAGCTCCGTCTTAAAATCTAAAATTATGTACGGAAAATGTATTGCCTGAAACGAGGATCTTGCCAGCCCGAAAGAGATTATACTATGTAAAGGAATGTGAAAACTACTTTCACGCAAAGTGTACATCATTAAAAACCGCCGAGAATCTACGTAACTGGGAAGTAAAAAATGTAGCTGGAAGTGTTACGAATGCAAAAATGATGAAAAGAAATGTAGAGTATTGGAAGAGTAGAAGAAACAGCGTGCATTTCTATCACACTTCTCTATTTCCCCATCTAGGCTACGGAGAATATGTATTTTCCCTTAACCTCCAGGATTCAGAGAATGCAAAAGAGTGTCCTGCGTTACCCGTAATTATATGCGGCAAGTCGTAGATTTCTTAATATACACACCAAATGAAATGTTCTACGTTACCCATAATTATATGCGGGAGGGCGTAGATTTGTTAATAGACACACCAAATTAAATGTTTGTTTTCAAAGTAAATATGTAAAATACAAGTGCTTGTAATATAAATTAACACTTGAGCATAGGCTGTACTGTGTGATTATCTTTGATAATCCACTGATTTGATAAAGACGAAGGATTTAGTCTTTGATGGCAAGGAAGACAAGGAATTAAAACGATGAAGATATGGTAGCAAGTTCCTCTTGCACAAACCAAGAAATATTCTAGACTGAATGTTCCATTTACAACCCATTGTCGGTAAATGATTGGCAATTACTTCCGGTACAGTTTCCGTCTGAAATTCTTGATTTGACGTGCTAATAGACGACCATCACTGATATTTTCAACATAAGAGAGATCCCAGTCATTGGAAGAATCCAAGGATGGAGCTGGTCGAGAGGTTATTTTCCAAACCGGCTGACAAGACCTTAGTTTCCACTCCTATGATAAAAAAAATCTTAAAGACTGAAAGTAGACTAATTTCCATACCATTAGTATTTATACTTGAATGGCTCCTTTTATGTTTAGAATAACGAGGCCTATGAAGAACTGTCGATCTTTTACTGACTGTAGGTATCTCATATGTTGAGTCCGAAAACACTCACGGCTTGCATTTTTCAATTCTTCGTAGCCAGGCAGTCTCTTTCTGGTGATAAATGAAAGCCATGTCGCTGCTCTGTTGACTTCAAATGGTGATGACATTCTGCGCTGGTTGATTTTCTCACTTAAGTCATTATAGCTCTCTTTCGTCTGGTCTCGTCTCGTCTCGTCGCCTGGTCTGCCAACAAAGTTCACTGTACACGGCTGCTTTTGATTATGAAAATAATTGGAAATGTTTCTTGGTTTTATAGTGGAGAAAAATGAAGCTTGTTGTTTTTTTTTAAACACGGGAAACCAAGGAGAGTTTTCACGACTATAATTTTTCTTAATAGGTGTAACATTTTGTATCAAACCGCTTCAGCTTTAAATCTTATGTCGTTACTATCTTGGATGCCAGTGTAAACGTACCTTTATTTAGATTCTTCAATCCACCCCAAGTTTGCAGCAAGCCTTAGCCTATACTGCCCGTTATACCTTTGCTTTTTGGACTAAATGATATATAAAAACAGCTTAGCGTGTGCTGCCAACTCAAACGGTCACATTTAATCTGACAACATTTCAAAAGCGGCACACCTATCTCGTAAAACTCTTTGTCTTCGCAAATCTCTCATAGGTTGTTCATTTGAATTATTTTCCATTTCTTCTAAGCGTCTTAAAATCTCCAGTTGATGCAGTCGAACCGCCATTTTTAAGCGTTCAAACTCGTAACTACAAGGGTGTGGCTGTAGTTATGATACCGACACATTTTAACGATCCTTTAAGCTACCTACAGGTTTAGAATACCAATTCTTAGTCATAACGACAAGTTTATACCGTACCGACCAAAAACTGTCGTTATGGCTCTGACCGATCGGAGTAGAATAGGACCCCAGGGGCACCCTGCCACCAAGTCGCAGCAGGGTGCTGAGTCCCTGACTGAGAGACAGATCCTATTCGGAAGGCAAAGTGGTCAACTTATGTATCCGCCGCCTGTACGGATCGAATCGGGGGGCACCCCGCCACCAAGTCGCAGAAGGATGCTGATTCCCTGACTTAGAGACAGATCCTATTGGGAAGGCTAAGCGGCCGTGTCGCATTGGCGGAACTAGGGCTTGTCCTAGAACTCGGGCCCCCTCACCACGACAAGGATCCGACACTCTCCCCCACCCTGCGCACGACAGGTGGGGGAGGAGGGGGATGGTTTTCGGTCAAGTGAGAATCTAGCTTTAACGCTTTAAACAAGAAAAAATTGCCATAGATGGAACTATGTTGTACGAGGAAAAAAACAAGAGGACGCCTCCAAATTTATTCAGCTGATTTTCTTTATGGCAGGCTTTTCAATTTGTTGACGCCCTGTTTCAAAAGGTAAAATTATTATATAGCCGTATAATTCCTTTCCGTCAATTGACGTTAATTGAGAGCAAACCTTTAATGAAATCATTGTGATACAGTGTATACATGAAATGGTGCAATAATATTAGATTCGGGACTTTTAGGCCCCCGTCAAGCTAATATAACGATACAATCGCATCGCGAAAAAGCTAGTCCATTTGACCCATTACATTCTAAAGAATTTCCGTTTTTCGTAGACCAATAAGATAATGGCTATTGTATTACTAATCAAATTTAGTAGAAATATTGGCATTAAATCTTGGATGTTCAAAGGATTCACCTTATCGACGGATTCATGCTGCAAGAATCCGATTTTTAAATGCAGCGATAATTGATGAGGAGCGTTTTGATTCGTCTCCACAAACAGATTTATTCTGAAATTATTGCTTTCATTAAAATCCCTTAGTAATAAAATTTAAAAAAAAATTGCCATTAGTAATCAATTGTTTTAAGTTTAACTTAGTGAGCGGCTGTCACCATTTTTTTTTCGAATGGCTATGTATAATATTTTTAGTTTTATCATATTATTATAAAACGCTACAATGTCGAACTTGTCCTGTCCAAAATATTTATATTGCCCTCTCTATTGTGCAAGTAACACCTTCCCCAGGCTAAAAACACACACTTATTAAAATAATATTTATAATTATTCTCTAAAAATGTATTTCCTTAGTACCTTCTACCTAGACCTAGTTCATTATGTTCACATAGAAAATTTTTATTGCTATTAAAATAAAAAACACCGTACTATAAAGAGGTGGTTACTTATCGGCTAAGACCGAATGAAAATTAGTAAAGGTTATCGTTCAAAGCTGTCAAAACATAATACATTGATATTCCGATGCTTCGCTGCAATCGCATAAACTAAAACAAAAAGTATATTTCAAAAACATAGAGCTCAAAACCAAAAAAGTAAAAGTGAAAAACAAACCCCGGAAACTTAGTCCTGACTAGACTAGACTAGCCTTTGGGCTGTTGTAAGGGGGTTACACCTTAGTGTCGAATAGCATAGTATCAAACGGTCCTAAGGTTTTTTTGCTGGTGACCTAGCTGTATGACTACCGTGGAACACAATTTACTTAAGACTCGAAAAGAATAGTGTAGAAAATACTGAAAATGGAGTAGAATCGAACCGAAAATGAATAATGCATAATACACGAATATTTTGATTGTGTTATCCCATTGGATCGAATTGATATTACGAGAGATTTAAAGAAAATATTAAATTTTTAATAGAAAAAAGCAGTTGTAGCCCAGGGAAATAAGGGTTTGACCTAGAACAAGTTAGTAAAAAGCTAATTCCAACGGATATGTAATATATTTATAAGGGAAAAAAAGTTCCTTCACTTCTGGGAGTGGAAAACCCCCAAAAATGGCCGCCATTCTGAAAATTTGCGTTTTTACATTTTAGAATCCGTCAAACGCCAGCCTGCCGCCCCCATGCTATATATTAAAAACATGTTTTGAAGGAACAAATTGTTGAAAAAATCTAAACACTAGACACGTTTTACTTTAACCAAAATCATACTTTTAGATTGTAATATTTTACCAAAACTAAGCGTTTTAATAATCTAGACAAAAACACCATTTGACGATGTTTTTACCGTCTCTAAATTGCCAATTACGTTTCAAGTCGACAGAGGAATTGCATGTTATTTTAGATTTACACTTTTTGAACGGTGTTGATATATCCAAAACTTCAATTATAAGTCGGTGTTTAACCACCAAAACTACTCGTTTATATATGCTAGACAAAAATATCATTAGGCGATGTTTTCACCGTCTACAGATTAACAATTACGTTTCAGTCCGCGAGTGGGATTGCATGTTATTCCAATGTGATACCGTGATTTTAGATTTACACTGTTTGACCGGTGTTGTTATTTCTAAAACTCCAATTTTAAGTCTGTGTTTTAGCACCAAAACTACGTGTTTATATAATCTAGACAAAAACATCATTTGGCGGCATGTTAATCATTATTAGACACGATTTCGTGTCAAGTTGACAGAGGAATTGTATGTTATTCCAATGTGTTATTGAAAATTTAAATTCACACTTTTTGAACGGTGTTGATAATTTCAAATCGCTAGTTTTAGGATGGTGAATTTCATGTTTCCCGAATTAAATACGCTTTTTGATATAAATTTCTTAACAAAAAGTGCCAATTGTTTATATTGAGCAGGTGTAGGTTTACTTGATAAAGCCAGCGCATGGTAAACAATTTTATTGCAAATTCTTACAAACTATACATATTTTGTTTCAAGTTATTACATTTTAAAGTATATATAACTTGGATTTCTAAACATCCGTTTGGTTCAGGTCTGAGTTTTAATCTACAGTGATTGAGAGGTTGGCCGCGTATTCGAAAAAACTCCGAGGACACGCTTCCTTCGCTCTCCCCCATTTCCATCCGGTTTAGTTCTGAGTTTTAATCCGCAGTGATTGAAATGTTGGCCGCGTTTTCGAGAAACCCAAGGCCGGGTTTTCCTCATTCTCCCCCTTTTCCATCATTGTATGACCTTTTGTAATCTCCCCTCCTTTTTCGGCATGGGGTCCACATACGTTTTAACGAAACAGCGGTTCCTACTACGCCGCTCTGAAAAGGTCCCGTCCTTTTCTTAAATCCTTTTTCATTATCTTATGGAACTATTCATTGTTATTTCAAATCCCCGCTCTACCTTTCTGTCAACCGCAAGTTGTTTAAAATGGTGTGGTCTGTAAACAGGTTGGATATTTCTAAAGAAAAGCTCATTGAAGAAGTCGGATGGTGGCCACACTAATTCAAGAGTTTAAAACGTGGTGTTCAATGTCGCGGGGAATTGCAGGAAATTGACTTAAAATCGAATAACAAGAGATCATTTTTTCAAACCAAATTCTATTTCAAAACATACTTAATAATTTTTTCAAACATCTCATATTACATCACAGTTTCTAAACACTGTTTCAACTTCGTCAGCTGACCGGTAATAATGGTAAACAGATTATACGGCCGAAATTAGTTCCGCAGACCTTTAGTTTTTACATTTTCTTCAAAGATGGTTATTACTGTGAAGGGTGAAACGTATGTCGTGTAAAATTGGTAGACATTTTCAAATGTCTCAGTCTGGTTCTCAGTTAAGAATTGAGAGAGCGTGTTTCTGTCATTACTGGGCTGTGGGTCTTTAAGTGGTCCAGATGGGTCGTAACACTTTGACTAACGCGACGTAGTTCCGTAACTTCTATGGCGTTTAGGGAAATATCGTTCTCGGACTGTCCGTAGGCAATTAAATGGACTTTTAGGCTATGGTGAGAGTCCTCGTTAATAGTGGTCCAAAAAGGCGGTTCGTCTAGACTAGACGCCCTCGTTGTTAATGGTCCGAGGTGAACGGTTAAGGCAACCCAGTCTTCTGGTGTGACAGTGAAGCCTAACATGTACTCCTTTGAATTTATACGTATTTCGACGTCAAGAGCCCCGTTGCTAAACCCGAACGTTAGATATAGATTCTCGCTTAGATGGACTCTACGATTTATCTTTCACCCGCTCACAAAAGCCGGTATATTTCGACGGTACCCTGTGGTGGGATCAACAACTACGTCTATAAAAAAGAGAGAGACCACCTTGTAAATTCCAAATACACTTGTACCAAAATTCAAAGTCCGCGAAAAAATAGGTTTAGATACGCACCGCCCATGTTTGTTGTCGAAGGATTCATGGTGGAACTTGGTTAGCAACTAATATCTCACACCAAGTATGGTTTTTATACTGGGATGTAGGAAAAGGGTGGGGATTTGGATAGCCCCCACGTGCTTTGAATTGTAAAAAAACACAAAAGAAACCCTGCCAGGGGGACTAAAAGTCCTGAGATTTGTTTCAAGGCTATTCCTTTGTGTTGGTTCATACAATACTCTCCAGGGGGTCTAAAAAACACTGGGATTTCTTCTTTCAAGGCTATTCCTTTGTGTTGGTTCATACAATACTCTCCATTGGTCTAAAAACCCTGGGGATTTCTTCTTTCAATGCTATTCCTTTGTGTTGGTTCATACAATACTCACCAGGGGTCTGAAAAACCCTGGGATTTCTTCTTTCAAGGTTATTCCGTTGTGTAGGTTCTTACAATACCCTCCAGGGGTCTAAAAAACCCTGGGATTTCTTCGTTCAAGGCTATTCCTTTGTGTAGGTTCATATAATACGCTCCAGGGGGTGTAAAAACCTTAACATTTCTTCTTTCAAGGTTATTCTTTTGTGTTGATCCACACAACCCTCTCCAAGGGGTCTAAAAAACCTTAACATTTCTTTCAAGGTTATTCTTTTGTGTTGATCCACACAGCTATCTCCAGGGTGTCTAAAGAAGTCTAACATTTCTTCTTTCAAGGTTATTCTTTTGTGTTAATTCACTCAATGTAATCGTAGGGAGTCTTCACAGCTGAAATGGGGACCGCAGTTTCTTTTAGGGGTTTCGGGGTAGATTATAAATGGTGAGGGTGGTCGGATTGTAAAATCACTTCTAACTAGTAAATCATCAAACTCTAACATGGACTCTGAATCTTTAGCTTGGTTTCTCGAGGAATTGGCAGTTTCCAGACCTTGGCCGCTATAGAAAATTTACGAGTTTTATTTTTGGCTATGTTTTTTAACTAACGCTAATCCTGACGATGTTCCGACCGTACTGCCGTTGTTCCTGCGTCACGTGAGTTTTAACCTTCTTCAAACCTTTTGGATCTCCTGGGATATATGAGCTAAAGCCCCAGAAGAAAGCCTTAATAGCGACCAACTCAACCTGTTTTGGAGTATGATCCCGGCACGATTTCGCGAAAACTACCTCTCACGGATGCAAAAACAGGCCGACGCGCTGAGGCAGGCGGTTAACGTCGAAACCCAGCTAGTCTAGAGTTTTATGAACTATCAACACGATCGTGACATGGCTTCGTTTTTGGACAGCCCAGCGGGGGAGATAGCTCACTCCCTCCCCTCTGACTGGGATTACTCGGATATGGGCGAGGATGAAGGCGAACAAGTCGGGGGCGGGGACCAACCACCCCCCGCCGATCTTAATTCCATCCCGGGATGCGAAATCATGAACCGGAACGAGAAAGAGGGGGGTACGGTTTCTATTCAATTTTGGGTATTTTAATGGGGAAAAAAAAAAGATCCACTCACCAAAATATTTCGTTGATTTTTCGACGGTGTGGTGCTTATTGCATCGAAATCCGAAAGTTTACAGCGAAGCAATCATTGTACCGAATACTATTAACCTTGGAAGAAAGGCCCTCAATGTGAAAATATAGGGACGATGTCGAGTTGAGATGTTGATTTTGATAGCCTTACCCCCCTCAGATCCTAATGAAACTTGGAACAAAGCTTCTTCAGGATGGCATACAAAAATGAAGAAACTTTGGTTATGTAGCAACAAGTAGTATTTCAGTTATACGACTTAAAATTATTATCTAAAACGAAGCTAAAAATAGTCACTATCGCCTGATTGTGGGCTTCACTAAAAGTGGGCCTGTAAGGTAGGGAATATGTATCAAAGGGGCTTGGCAGAATTATTAATACTACATAAAACAACCGTGTAGTATGACGTTTTCCCACCTGGTAGCATTTCTCCCAACCAGAGAAAACACGAACACAATATAGTTTAGACGAATACAATATACTTATGCAAGATTTAATGAATTTATAAGAACATACCGCTACATAATGTATTATATAACGTCCGGAAAGTTTTTATTGTCTGATACTTTTTCGAGGTCCGTCACGTCTTTGCATATAACACGCGCCGCAGATCGGGGCCACGAACCTTCTTGTTCGTGCCTACGGAAACCAAATACCAGATCACACGTGCCTATCGTTAATGCTCCGCCCTTGCAGTTACAAAACCATCGCTGAATAGCGTTCATACCGACTCCATTAAAAATATACTGGATAAAAGCCTGATGCTCGGTGGATTTTGAATATTGTCCGGGAACTTTAACCCTAATGAGATAATTTTCAACTTTACTTAGTTCCACTGTAAATGTTCCGGATCGCTCGATTATTAGCCCGACATTGGATTCCGCTCTCCTGGTTCTAAATTCGCTCATTACCACATCCCGTACGTCTTCTTCCGTAAGTACTGGGAAATAGTCGAGCTGGATTTCGTTCAATTTCAACCATTTCGTGGGTTTCCTAGAAAGGCCATCTCGTTCCACTCTCTCCTTTAGCTCGTTTATTTGTCCTTGTGACGCTTTCATTCTTTGGACCGTGGCTTCCCAGTTCCCTTTGTGTCTAAGGTCCGGATGGAAGGCGTTTATTAAAGACGCGGCTATCTGAAGAAAGTCGGTGAGGTGCAACAACAAGCCTGATGGTATGCGATGTTGCAGTAGAGCAAAGACGCTTTGAAGATGTCCATTGCGCACTTCAGTCGGCCACCGAAGGTATGTCACCATTCTTGAACGGTTAACTTCCGAGGTTTCCACTTGCTTAGCGCCCTTGGCGAGGAAAGACGGCATTTGCAGGTTTAAACCCATGTCTTGTAGAAGACCATCTGAGTCCCTAAAACCGCGCTCTGCTAGCACCACATCGTTCTTTTTGAAAAAGGATTTCAGTTCTGTCTGCTGTAGAAACGCGTGATTGAATATTCGAGCATCGTTGTTTTTACCATTGGAATAATAAGGTCCAATTACATCGATTATGTAGCCGGTTGTGGTTACCATTAGCATCGGCTTAAGGATGTGCTGTCCTTTGTGGACGCAAAACGACTTTTGTAGCACCGTGTAGTCTCTGGACTTTTCGACTCGAATGTATGTTCCATCAACAATGACTAATAGACAGTCACCTTGCGCGTTTCCAAAGAGTTGTTCGGCCGCGGGTGCCTGGTTGTTAACAATAAGGTCGGCCCGGTTAAGATTGGCTGTACCAAGATGTTGTGGGACGAACAAGGTTATCATGGCCGAAGTAACAGATTTTATAATATCCCGTAACGTTCTTTTCCTTAACGAGGAATATTGACGCTAAGAAGGGGTTAGATATACCCATTCGTAGTTTCATTAGCAAGATACACAGTGCAGTTTCGGTCGATCGAACGTGACTATTTTTCAATTTTGGAGCAATACAGTCGTGAACGGTGCCAAAATCTCTCAAATTTACCGACGTCAACACCTTACAGTCATGATCATTTGTAATTAACTGGCTGAATTCCCTCGTACCTTGTTCTTTGACCATGTCGGTAAGTCCAGCAAGAAGTTCCTCTATTTCAGTAGGGTACAAGTCGGCAGTGTCGGTATATGGCACAATTGCATTGGTAATGTCTTCGGGAAGCGAAAGATTATCTTCAAGGTGGTTCGACAAAGACGGCTTTCTTTGGGAACAAATATGCGGCGCTTCAGCGAAATGTCTAATCGCACGTTGAACGATGTGGTGCTAGCAGACCGCGTTTTAGGGACTCAGATGGTCTTCTACAAGACATGGGTTTAAACCTGCAAATGCCGTCTTTCCTCGCCAAGGGCGCTAAGCAAGTGGAAACCTCGGAAGTTAACCGTTCCAGAATGGTGACATACCTTCGGTGGCCGACTGAAGTGCGCAATGGACATCTTCAAAGCGTCTTTGCTCTACTGCAACATCGCATACCATCAGGCTTGTTGTTGCACCTCACCGACTTTCTTCAGATAGCCGCGTCTTTAATAAACGCCTTCCATCCGGACCTTAGACACAAAGGGAACTGGGAAGCGACGGTCCAAACAATGAAAGCGTCACAAGGACAAATAAACGAGCTAAAGTAGAGAGTGGAACGAGATGGCCTTTCTGGGAAACCCACGAAATGGTTGAAATTGAACGAAATCCAGCTCGACGATTTCCCAGTACTTACGGAAGAAGACGTACGGGATGTGGTAATGAGCGAATTTAAAACCAGGAGAGCGGAATCCCATGTCGGGCTAATAATCGAGCGATCCGGAACATTTACAGTGGAACTAAGTAAAGTTGAAAATAATCTCATTAGGGTTAAAGTTCCCGGACAATATTCAAAATCCACCGAGCATCAGGCTTTTATCCAGTATATTCCTAATGGTGTCGGTATGAACGCTATTCAGCGATGGTTTTGTAACTGCAAGGGCGGAGCATTAACGATAGGCACGTTCGCTCACGTGTGTAGTGTGATCTGGTATTTGGTTTCCGTAGGCACGAACAAGAAGGTTCGTGGCCCCGATCTGCGGCGCGTGTTAGATGCAAAGACGCGACGGACCTCGAAAAAGTATCAGACAATGACAACTTTCCGGACGTAATATAATACATTATGTAGCGGTATGTTCTTATAAATTCATTAAATCTTGCACAAGTATATTGTATTCGTCTAAACTATATTGTGTTCGTGTTTTCTCTGGTTGGGAGAAATGCTACCAGGTGCGAAAACGTCATACTATACAGTTGTTTTATGTAGTATTAATAATTCTGCCAAGCCCCTTTGATACATATTCCCTACCTTACAGGCCCACTTTTAGTGAAGCCCACAATCAGGCGATAGTGACTATTTTTAGCCTCGTTTTAGATAATAATTTTAAGTCGTATAACTGAAATAGTACTTCTTGCTACACAACCAAAGTTTCTTTTTTGTATGCCATCCTGAAGAAGCTTTGTTCCAAGTTTCATTAGGATCTGAGGGGGGTAAGGCTATCAAAATCAACATCTCAACTCGCCATCGTCCCTATATTTTAACATTGAGGGCCTTGCTTCCAAGGTTAATAGTATTCGGTACAATGATTGCTTCGCTGTAAACTTTCGGATTTCGATGCAATAAGCACCACACCGTCGAAAAATCAACGAAATATTTTGGTGAGTGGATCTTTTTTTTTCCCCATTAAAATACCCAAAATTGAATAGAAACCGTACCCCCCTCTTTTACGAAAAGATTAATTTATTCGGTCGGGAAATCATCCTTCAATTGACCGAGGATATTGAAGAGGGGATCCGTGGCGTGTCAGCCGCCGTGCTACAGCAATTTAGGCCGAACGACCTCGTTCAAATCACTCTCCGTAGTCTCGCGTTACCCAACCGACCAGAATTGGAACTCTCGTTCCGCCGTGTGGATCAACTTGATCATCGGGCTTTGTTTAAGCTTATCGAAGACAACCTCTACGATGACGAGGTGGAGAAATTTTTCCTGGGGCCTGTCGCCATCACTTTTAACATCGTGCGCTGCCCCCAAGGCAACGGTCATCCAAAAAAGCGCGGCCTTGCCCCGTTTAATGTCTTCTGCAAAAGTCGTCGGGAGATTGTCCGTATCGTAAATGAAGATTCACTGTGCCTCGCTAGGGCGTTATGTGTGGCTATAGCCCGTCGAAAACTCATCGACGACCAAACTGGCGACCAAAACCTAAAAAAAACATTATGAGTGGCTTTCGAAAACTTGCGCAGAAAATGCCATGCAACGTCGCGAAGCGTTAGACCTTTGTTCTAAAGCCGGCGTCAAGACGGGTAAAAAGTGTGGTAGTGTGGCTTCGTTTGAAATATTCAGGAACTATTTATCTCAGTACTCGATCCTGGTATATAAATTCAGAAACAATATACCTGTTTTAGTTTTATGGTAAAATACCTCTAATGATTCGTGGCCACGGTTATTCCTGTTAAACGAAAAAAAAAAAAACACTACAACATAATTACTTAAAACCACTCTTTCATTCAGAATATTTTTGCTTTAAGTGTCTCGAACCCTAATGCAGGCCGCGCTCCCACAAATGGAATGCTTCCTGTTTTCACTGTATCAGAGACCAACTCTGTGTGGGAGAGAAAATCACCTGTGACAAATGTTTAAGAACCTTTAAAGGTCGCCCCTGTTACGACAGCCATGTAGTCTCTAAATCCGCTAAAAAAGCACTTTGTGAGAGGCTGTTCAATTGCCCCGAGTGTTTCACATTAGTTGATTTTGAACACAGGCATAAAAGCCACACATGTGGTGAAATGGTCTGCAAAAAGTACGCGCCTTCAGACCATCTGTGCTACGTTCAGATTATAAAAGACACCCCACCACAATTAACCATGAAAAGACAAAAAAAACAATACCCCGAGCTACATGGTAATTTTCTTCGACATCAAAACGGTCCAAATTAAGCGGTGTGAAGAAAAAGCGGGTGCATTAGAGCGCGAACCAATTCTTTGCTTCAGTTTTACGGTTTGCGAAGACTGCATCGATCAAGACGGCGAAGACGTCGGCTGCGACCGGTGCGCGCAATTCAGGCCTTACACGCAGTGAAAAGCGTCGTGTTATTAGCCCATAATTCCGCCAATTACGACAGTCAGCTTTTAATCCGGGAAATAATGAAGAAAGATTGAACCATGAATTTCATATTAAACGCCAGACCGAGTGTAATTATATCTTGGAAAAAACGTTGCCACCCCCGGAAGCGTACGGCTATCAATATTTTAATAGCGACGCGCAAACAAAATTTTTAAAATGGTAGACGAGGAGACCAAGGCGGAGAAAGGGTTCAATTTCGCGACGGAACTTGTATTTTATTGTGAAAATGACGTCATGCTCCTTAAGGCCGGTTGCCTCGCGTACCGAAAAATGATCCTAAACATCGCCGACGTCGACCCCTTTGCGCGCGGCGCTATCACCCTACCTGGAGTCTGCTCGTTCGTTTTTAGGAAAAAGTTTCTAAAAAAAAAGATTCAATTGGCGTTTTACCCACTACTAATTACCGACTCAAAGAAAACCAAAGCTTCGTAGCGATTTAGTGGCTCGCGTATCAACGGGGTATTGTCATTCAATCGACCTATAACGGGAAAGAGGCCAGCATAAACAAATTTAAGGTAGACGGTTTGTACGGCAAACGAGTCTTCGAGTTCATTGGGTGCTATTTCCACGGATGCTCAACCTGTTTCAAAGTTAATCGGCAGCAACCGCTAATGGGAGACCCTAGTTAGACTATGACCATTCGGTACATTCGCACCAAGAAATTGCTTACCAAATTACAGTCGCTTGGATTCCACGTGACTGTAATTTGGGAGTGCGAGTGGACATCCCGGAAATCGAGGCTTTTTTGGCGCGAGAGGATATCAAAGAAAAAGGTCGTCAGCCCCTTAAACCCCCGTGACGCCTTTTATGGGGGTCGTACGAACGCGTTGAAATTATACCACAAGGTAGAGGGGGCTGATAAATTATTCTATTTCGATGTGATATCACTTTATCCTTTCGTGAATAAGACTAAAAAAAAACCCGATATGGCACCCTCAGATTCTGCTAAACAATATCCCCGGCGCTTTTGCATTTGAGGGTTTGTTAAAATGTGTGGTCCTACCCCCAAAAAATCTATTTCACCCCGTACTACCTGCAAAAATCAATGGTAAACTAGTCTTTACCCTCTGCTACACCTGCGCAGGAACTAAATATCAGGGAGACTGCACCCATCCCGATCATTTGAGGAAATTAGCCGGGGTTTGGGGGGTTGACGAGCTCAGGCACGCGGTAGCTCGAAATTACGTCATACTACGTTCGTTTGAACCTTGGTCATACCAAGTTACACAATACGACAAGGAAACAGGTCAAACTTAGCTATTTATATTTGGCCTATATAGACGCGTTTCTCGTCTATAAAACACAGGCTAGTGGGTTCCCCTCAGACTTTGTCATTCAGGAGGATAAAGAGCGCTACGTGTGAAATTTTAAAGATATGGAGGGAGTTCAGTAGGATTTTAACCAGATTGAAAAGAATGACGGGTTAAGAAGGCTCTCAAAATACTTTTTAAATAGTTTTTGGGGCAAGCTAGGTCAGCGTACTAGAGCCCCGCGAACGGAGATAATTAAAGAGCCTAGCAAGCTATACGACCTACTCCTGAACCCCGATATCGAAGTGAAATCGCTCCTCCCGATAAACGACGAAACTATTTTAGTGAAGTACGAGCCCACTATCGAAAATGAGGGGACCCTAAAGCATGGGAGCGTAACACTAGCCGCCTAAACCACCGCCCTGGCCCAGTTAGAATTGCTCAAGTGCCTCGAGATGGTCGGCAGACACGCGTATTATAGTGACACTGATAGCCTAATATTCCTAGCTCCCGGTGGGGAGTCAGTAATAAAGACTGGAGATTATTTAGGGGAGATGAAAAACGAACTCGAAGGCTATGGGCCTAACGCTAACATTAGTGAACTCGTCTGCTGGGGCCCTAAAAACTACTCAATACGAATTCACAACCCCGACACCGGCGACTACCATGACGTCACTAAAATATAAGGTTTCAGGATCAATGCCTCCAATGAAAAAATCATTAATTTTGAAAACCTGAAACGCTTGGAGGGGGTCGGGGAAGCGAGGGTCACCGGGTTCCAAGTTCCAATCCCCCAACAAATTAGGAGATTGAATGACCATACTCTGATATCGCGGGACGAAAACAAAATACACCGAGCCATAATTGACAAAGTACGAGTCCTACCAACTTTGGAAACGGTCCCGTACGGCTATACCGGAGAGGATTAAGTGTATGATTTTTTTTTAATAACTTGTAAAAATTGACCAATAAAATTGTTTACCAGGCGTTGCCTTTAAAAACCTGTGTTTTTATTCCATATCCTAAGGCTTATATATATTTTTAAGCTTTAGCCCCCCTCGGTCGTGGGAAACGCATCCGCGGCCCTCGCGAGAGAGAGGAGAGGAGTGGAGAGACACCCCGCTGGTGGCCAAAGTCCATTATTTGTTCAAATTTAATCTTACAATGGGCCTGTTTGAAAATACCCAGATCGTACAAAATACTTGCCTCTAGAATGTAAGTTTTCTAGTAAAGTAATTGGTGGGTAATATTCAATACCCCTTATTCAAAAAACACCTTTCTAGGAAAAAGTGCGAATGTAAATTTCCTTTGTTTCCATTGAAACGTGTTTATGGTTTAGTGTTTAGATTTTTTCAACAATTTGTGCCTGCAAAACAGGTTTTTAATATACAAGTTTAAGTCCTATCTGCTCCCATCCACCCCAAGGGCTTGAATTTACCCAATATTGACACCGACCTGGAACATGAAATGGACTTTAAATACAATAACCAATGCTTCTATGGCCGAATGGTTAGCGCTGTGGGCTACCAACCTTACGATCCTTTTGGTAGTGGGTTCGCGCCCCGCTCACGAAGGAAAAAATAAATTTCGTAAATAGAGATAAATAGAAAATACTTCAGATGGCGCCCAAAAGAAAGATGGTGGAAAAAAGAAAAAAAAATCCCTCGAGGGACAAGATGTACTGTTGAAGTGGGGAAGGAGGCCTACGGGGTGCCTGCCGTTCACGGACAAGATGTACTGAAATGGGGAAGGGGGAAGAAAGGGGCACGGCCAAATGGTGGAAGGCGGCATGCTGGCGTCAAACGCCTGCCTCTTCTCTGAGGCTTTGACATTCAATCTAACGGTACATCAATCAACTTTCTATGACTATAGTTCGAAAGTTACAGCCATTTGGATGAAGCGCCATTTTGAATTTTTGACTATTTTTCTAGACCCGGAAAAAATCCTACTAAAACTACTAGTAAAATCGACTAGGCTAGCGTGAGCATTTTTTTCTGGGGTCTAGAAAGTAGATATAAAGGGGCAAGTCGAGGTACCTTGTCTTAGAAATTCCCGCTATAATATATCGGAATGCCCAAAATAACATCACGGTTTACGTCGTTTCTTACCTTTTTAAAACGGACTCGTTTCTAATAAAGAACAACTTTCCAATGTACGTAAAGGAAAAAACAGCTGCTCAAAATCTTCCAAATATTTAAAGGAATTGAGGTATTCGTGTAAGAATAGCTTAGCCCCTAATCAGAAACCGGTATCCGGGTTCGTCGGCCCGAGCCCGGGTAGGGCGCAGTTCTATGGTTCACCCACCATAGAACCCCCACGCGAAGGTCCTCCATAAGCCGGGATGGAGCGAGACGGCCGTTTTACTCTTTCATGGAACACAATGCAAGACTGTGAATTCGGGCTCCCTGGCCACGACAAGGCAAGTAACACCACTAGAGTAATTTCGGAGTTGTAAGGGAAGACAATATAGCTAAGCGAGCCCCGCCTAAATAGCGCACCTCACTCCCAACTAAAAATATCGAGGAAGAGTCCAAATCACTTGAGCCAGACAGTTTTGATTGGCTAGTACATTTGCCTGGCTGTTTGCTGATAGCATTATGCCACGAGGCGTTGCTTACTTACATATAAACGTGTGTATATGTGTGTGGGTGAGTGGGGGAACGTATGTGTATGTTTGAATATGTTTATGTATGTATATATGTATACAGAGTGTTTCTTAACTCTGTCAATATTTTAGGGGGTTGTTTTTAGTGATAAAGGTATATGAGCGTCTCGGTTGCGATCCTCGATGACGATTCCTAGGGTTGCCACAGGACATCAAAGTTTGGCCTATATCACTTTATGTCTGGTGATATTGCAGGTCCTCGCAACTGGATCACCCCGACCAATCCATCGAATTGGTAATGTTCGTTAAGGAAGTTACGCCAGAGTTGCGTCAGAGACACAACTATGTCGAAATTACAGGCTAACAGTTACGGCATAGGACGATCCCGGAATGTTCGAAACCTTCTTTTGAAAGAAAAGATTCTAAACACGTTTAATGTGAATCCATTAACAAGCTATAGTTAGTCATACGTCTGTTTGGCGTGTTCAGCACGAAGGTCGTCAAAATCTTATCACCGAAAAGGGTGCATGTAGAATTTACGTGAGGATATACCTGGCGATCTGAACGATATTCCATTAACGTGTGAGCTGGAATTTTGGGGGATGTTTTGCCTCAGGCGTAGATCGGGGAGCGTGTGTTACCTAGTCTGGCCTTCTGGAAAATTTCCCATTGGCAACTGTGCGCCAAATGTGGCTTCGATACGATGGGGTTATAGCTCAATTTCCCAGACAGGCTTGTAATTTCCTTAATAAACAATGTCCAAATCAAGGAAGAGCAGTTGCATTGCCTGGAAGATCACCAAACATAAATCCAATATCATTAAATCAACAAAATAATGTTGGGATAATGATGGTATATATTTTTATACATGTATATATATATATATGTATATGTGTATATATATATATATATGTATATATATATGTGTATATGTAAATATATATATATATATGTATATGTAAATATATATGTATTTGTATATATATGTATATGTATAAATGTATATATATATATGTATATTTATATTCATACATATATATACATTTATATATTTATATGTATTCATATGCATTTTTATATCTTATACATGCATATACATTTATATTTTTATAATGTTTTTCAGCGACATTTCCGATTATATAATTCAATTTCTATTTTTAATTTGTGGAAAATTTAAATATTTTTACTCTCGGATTAGTCGTATTTAAATCCGCTAAAAACGACAAGTTAGTTTATCCCCCCAATAAACGTAACTCGCCTGTAATTGATGATCTCCAAAATGTGATTCGAAATATTCTTATTCAATACGAAAACTATAGACGAAGGAAAATAACTTTTTTCGGACAATTTGAGATTTTGGGGTTGCTTGGAGCTTGAAAAAACGTAATCCTTTAAATTTGCGATGGAATCGATGACCACTACTTTTTCATCTTCGATATTTTCGACCAAAGATCCATTGGCGGACATTTTCTCCCAGTCATCGAAGTCAATAGTCTCCAGCCGGGGTTTCAGAGACTGAAACGGTGTTTCTTCGCAAAGCTGCGATAGGAAGCAAGAAATTTCGCTTGAATATTATATACGGGTTCAACGATGCGTACCGATACGCAAGCCACGGATAATGTATTTCTACTGAGGCGGTATCTAAAGAACGCGTCGCTGAACTTACCCGCGTGAAGAAGTGGTAGGAAGGTGAGCTCGTGGATATCAATATTTTCATATTATTGTCAATGAGTTCTTCAAACGAATCAATCCGACCACCACTAGGTACCGTATAACCCGCTTGGAAATTGCCGTTGTAAAACGAGAATAAAATCGTAAATTCGAAAATCATTAATAGAAACAAGAATTTTCCTCGAAGACTCCGAGGAAATTCGCATCTTCCTGGAAACAACGAAACAACGCAATTGGTCAAAAAAGACCATAGACAAAATGTTTAATATAAGAGACAAAGGCGTATATAAGCGAGAGACAAATAGTAGTGCATTTAAAATAAAATGTTAAAAGATCGGAGAAAATTAGAGACAAGCAACTCAACGTAAATGACATCTTTCCATGAAGCTAATGAAGGGAAAATAAGTTGCCTATTGTAGGGGGGGGGAACTTCCCCAAAATGGCCGCCATCTTCAAATTTTTTTTGCAATTTTCGAAAAAAAACGTTAGATTTAGCCATACGAAAATGGAAAACAATTCGATCGAATGTTTTTTTTGCATTTAAAAAAACAAACCAATTCCAAATGTTCAAATTAGATCAAATATTGCATTAAAAAAAACGCACCCTCGAATTACAATTTTAGTTATTTCCCAGATTTTGGCGAAAACATGTGTTATCATGAAGTTTAGTCAGCAGCCTTTTCAAGAAAAAGCCTTAAAAAGTTTATTGTAGCCGTTCTATAAAGTAACGGGTCTTTAACCGCTAGCCGCCATTGAGACCAAAACCCATTGGACAGAAATCCCATTCGACAGAAGTAAAAAATACAATCTTCCCATTGAGCAGAAATTTAATTCCTATTCGACCGAATTAATTAAAAACAGTATCCCAATAAATAGATATTAAATTTAATTCGCAGAAAATGTTCCCATTCAACAGAAAAGGTTCCGTTCTAGAGAAAAATTCCCAATTAAAAGAATCCCATTTGTTCGAAATACGCTTTATTTTGACGCTTAAATCATCCTCAAGAGCCTTAAAACCGAAAAGGGCTCTAATCAACATGGTATGTACCCATTTCGCCACAAATTACCTATTTCAATTTCGCCCAAGGTATTTTTGGCCCTAAATTATCTATTTGCATTTCGCCCAATCCTAGTTCACCCAATCGTTTTATCATTTAGCCCAGAATTATCTATTCCCATTTCAACCAACCGAAAAATTCGTAAGTAAGGTTGGGTTATGGTAGGGTCGGGTTAGACTGGGTTGTGTTATGTAGGGTTAAGGTAAGTTAGGTTACCAAAACTAAAGTATATTGTTCATTAGATACATCGAGAAGTGCGTGCAGAAATAATTAAACGGGCCGAAGGAACCGATCAAGAGCGTACCATCTCTCTATCAAGTTAAGTCCAGTCTCTTCAGATGTCAAAATTTATCACGTCCAACTAATGCCGCAACCCGAGAAGGTTGGATTGGGCTTCTTGAGAATTGGGTAAAATTGGAATTCGGCGAAATGTGATTGGGTGAGCTGGAAAATATTGGAAATGGATAGTAGGCGAAATTGGATTGGGCCAAATGAGAATTGGGTGAGAAATTGGATGATATAGGATTCGGCGAAATATGATTGGACGAAATGGGAATTAGGCGAAATGATATTGGGCCAAATAAGGATAGACCATCAATATTAGAACAATTAAGGGCTCGGCATAAGTAGAGAACCTTCCTAATAATAACCTCTTCAGAAAAACGTAATAAGCCGGTTTAAGCAAATGTAACTGATGTTTACTGAAAAGGCCCTGTAAACCTCGGTTAAAGCTGATTAAACCGGCTAATACGCCTCATCTATAGAGGATATAACCCAAACTTAACTAACTTATCAAAACTTAAGCCAGCCCAAACGTAATAAATAGAGGCCCGTATAGCCGAACCTAACCAAAACCTATCCCATCCCAAACGAAATTAATATACTGGCAACAACCGAAACATTTGTACAGAGGGACATTTCGTCCAATTAGATAGTCTGTTAAATGGGATTCTGCTCATTGTCCAAATGAGATGTCTTTCCAATCGGATATTTCGTCCAAATGGGATATGTGTTCATTTAGATTTCTTTTAAATGGTATTCTGTTCAATGATAGTATACCATTTAACCGGGAGTGTCTAGCCCCATGATCGTTCTTTGTATTAAAGGAGGAATTTTATTGTTTCTCAATATGAACAGTGAAAAAAGGTTCGGCTAAGAAAAGTCTTACTCCTTATTCGACTGTGTTAGTCTACAAGTAGACTATTGCGTGGTAGGGCTTTACTGACAGTTCTTTGGCCAAATTGGTTACTTCAAAGCCCTAATTTGCTCTGATATCATTAACGCTGTAGAAACATTTGCTTACGTTCATACTGTAAGCAACGAGCAACACGTAGATCTATAAAAATAAACTCCGTCCAACGAAAGATGAGCCCTGAGAATTTCGCCCAAATTGGGGTCGCCACCATCGACCCCATAATTATTTATCAACTTGTTTTCTCATTTCGACGATTGTCCGCTTTATAGTCTGCTACTAAAACAATAGGGATAATCGAGTTTGAGCTGATAAATTAGGGGTTTGAGCAAGTCGGCTTTTTGCATGTATATTTTGCACGTTTATGTGTTTTGCATTACTATTGAGTATTTTCTATTATATACGTCAGGTGTCTATGACTAAAGCTCGAGTACTCGTTTAGACGTATTTTTTAACCGTTACACATGTATTAGGCCTACCACTATGTTGTATACGTGAAAAGGCAAATGTATAACCACAATAGCCTTGTACATATGAGAATTGTTTTGATAAAATATGATATACCAAAATCATCATGAAATAACTTCTTTAAGGAAGTCTTATATACTTATGTCAGTGTCTTCGCCGTTGTCTTGCATGTTGATGATAAGGGGTTCGATGGTTTTCTCTATTAACGGGTCTTTCTCCCAGTACTCTTCAAGTATCTTCTCCACGTGTTTAAGCCAATGTTCAGGTCGGACTGCGTTAATGGCCTTCAGTGTCAGATCTTTTACGGTGGAGAGTTTAAACCCAAAGTTTTCCTTAGCCACGTAGCCTTTTACCTGTTCCCATATTAACTCAATTGGGTTAAACTGACAATGGTAAGGCGGGATTCGTATCACTTCATGGCCCATACTTCTAGCAAGCTCATCAATTTCGTAGCGTATGGTTCTTGATTTGTACAGTTTTATAATCTCGTAGAGTTCAGCTTTCAATAGAGTCTTATCGAAGGGAATTCAATTGTCTTCAAGCCACTTCTGCATATCTGCTTTACGAGTAGCGGTGGTAGGAGCTTTGTCCACAATAACGTTGCCTGGTGGTCAAGGTTTGGAAGTAGTTTCATCTTGAACCATTCTTTGAAACATTTCGCGTTCATGTCATCATGGTAGTCAGCAAGTCCCGATTTTGAGGGGAAAAGCAATAAACCATTTTGAACGAACCCTTTTGACGTAACAGCATGAAGAATAATGAGTCTCCTTCCTTTAGCAGATGGGACTTTCGGACCAGCTATGTCGTCTGCTTGCCAGCATTTCGATACGGAGTGGTGTTCGTTCACCCATGCCTCGTCCAAAAATACAGCGTTGTCCTTCAGGTCAATAGATCTTATTTTTTAAGAAATTTTCGGCGAAGGGCCACAACATCGTTTCTTTCCATAAGGTGCTTACGATTGTCAAACTTTTTAAATTGAAAGCCATGTTTATCTTTTATTACATATCGCAGTGATTCTCGGCTTCCGTTAAAAAGGACGTCATTGGTTACTTTAACAACTTGAATAAGAACTTCCAGCAATTTACTTAACGTCGGCAGCTCCTTTTCCAAGTAGAATTGGTCACATTGGCAACTATAAGCCGTCCCTGCCGGCCAATAGTACAAACATGTCCTTTTAAATTACCCATATTTGAATAACTATTTTACCGTAACCAAGTCAAAGAATACCATAATGTAATTTTTTGTTACGATAAACCGGAATTATGAGAAACGAAATGGCCTAAATAAGCAAATAAGATTAAAAACGAGGCTTCTATCATATAGTTGTAATTTGATATGGGTTCCTGCGTCATTGTATAATATATAGGGGTACCAACGTGGCCTATTATGGAAGCAAAGGTTACTGAAACGTTTCAGTAACCTTTGTTTAATCTTATTTGTTTATTTAGTCCATTTCGTCTCTCTTCATTCGGCTTATCGTAACAAAAAAGTCAATTTTTATTATAAACGACTACTCGAGCTTTAGCCATAGACACCCTGACGTATACAATAGGAAATACTCAATAGTAATGCAAAACACATAAACGTACAAAATACACATTGCAAAAAGCCGACTTCCTCAAACCCCCAATTTATCAGCTCAAACTCGATTAACCCTATCATTTTAGTAGCAGACTATAAAGCGGACAATCGTCGAAATTAGAAAACAAGTTGATAAATAATTAGGGGGTCGATGGTGGCGACCCCAATTTGGGCGAAATTCTCAGGGCTCATCTTTCGTTGGACGGAGTTTTTTATATGTTTGCACGTTATGGTCAATGTTTAGAGAAATATTTAGACTGGTTCACCAAACATTGCTAATTTAGCACAGAAATTGGTGAAAATCGTATTTCTTTATCGAGTGGAAGAATAGGCGATGAAAATATTAGCTGGGATAGAGCTCAAGAAATAGGCGATACGTTATTGACCAACACTGAAGGGAAGAAACTAAAATATGTTAAATTTAAACGTTATGACTAAATGAAAATGCTCGCGCTTGTCAACAAATAGAAAATTCGTATTAATAACGAAGACATTCCAATTCAATTCTTCAATCGCATAGTCTGCACAAACATCTGACGAGCTAAACATTATTTCCAGTATGAACTGGCTTCGTTCAAGCAATATTTGTTCGTTGATGGTCAACTGCGTGAAGGAACCAAAAAATTCTTCTCGAAGAACTGGATAAAGTTGAGAGACCAATGGATTCCTTACCAAAATCAGACAAGATGACTTTCATACTTGACGGAGGAATTTTACTAAACAAAGTTGTTTGGCAATGGCCATCTACTTAAGGGGAAGCCTTGAGCGATTTTTTTGGGCCCTACTCTCGACACATTTTTCTAAGCTTCTAGGGCTATCAGACCTATTTCCTTACATAATTAAACTAGAGACAATTACAAGTCACTTCCCCGAGCAACATTTTCAATTATAGTTATAGATAATTTTTTAATTTATTTTAAACTTCTTTAAGTATAAAGATTTTTTCAGGCGGTCTTCCCCGAGAGACATTTCATTTAAAAAATTATCATTAACATTTAGATACCCTTCAAAATAACCCAATATATGACGTTATTTTTCTCTGTTAATTAACAGAACTAAATGAGGTTTGTCTAAATAGGGTAATAAATACGTTATTCATCTATCGTACGAATGTTTTACCGGGGCCAAACTTGTTTTTTCATTCCCTCATGCGCGGGGGAAACGCACGGAGCGCTTGTGGAAAAGGGGGTAAGTAAGGCGCTCGAAAACCAGGAGTGCTGCGGTAGACGGAGAATGGCGACTCTAGCCTAAAAACCCTATTCTTTCTGGGTAACTAGTATTCCCCTTTTCATCCTTCACGAGTCTCTGTTAAATATAGTGGAAAACTTGGATACGTAAAATGGTCATATCTTTTAATAATTATAGTAAAAATGAAATATCAAATTCGTATGATTATCTCGTATATTAGCATATTTATAACAAAAATATTAAATAGTTAGGCTAACACTGAAAAAATGGTGTCAAACATAGGGTTATTTTGAGGGTAATTAAATGTTAATGCATTTTTTAAATTAATTGTCTTTCGGGGAAGTTACGTTATCATATCTCACATAGTAAACAAAAAAGACCGCCTGAAAAATTCTCTATTCGTTTTCGAATAAATACTGCCTACGTGACCCTATCTTTTCACTATTTAAAGAAGTTTACAGTTAATTTAAATATTATCTATAACCGTATTTGAAAATGTGATTCGGGGAAGTTACTTGGAATTGTCTCTTGTTTCATTATCAAGAAATGAAGTAGTTCTGATAGCCCTAGAAGCCAAGAAAAACGTGTCGAAAGTGTCGTTCAGAAAAAAACGCTTAGGGCTTTCCCTTAAAGAGAAATTTTCGTATAGAATGAAATATACTCTTTCATTGTGGCTCAGACGTAACTGTTGGATTTCATGGATTCGAGTAGTCAGTTCCTTCAACCAAAGGTCAAGAACATATTCGAAGTACCAAATATTCCGCACATGTTTTTTTACAGGAAACCCTTGTCAGTTCGCAAAGCCAATCTGAGTTTCTTGGAAACAAGAACCACAGTTCATATCGAAGCTATCCAAGCATTTAACGAATGCCTTCATCAGGGGCGTCGCTAGGATTTTCAAATTGGTGGGGCTAATCGGGGCGAACTAATTTTAGGTTTTGAGAATATATATTTTATTAAAATATTTTAATCTTAGAATAACGCTATTAAACTAACGGTTCACTATGGATAAACCATGAATGCAAATGTATTTTGTTATCTCTAAATGATTGAAATAAGGGTGTCAGACACGTTGTTGGTGACAAAAAGATAATTTTTGAAATAATAATGAAATTTATTAGAAATACGTGAAAAACAATTTTTGAAATAATAATGAAATTTATTAGAAATACGTGAAAAACAATTTTTGAAATAATAATGAAATTTATTAGAAATACTTGAAAAACATTTAATGAGTGTGGTTAATATTTGGGTGAAGGAAATTGACCCGTCTTAATGAGTGTGGTTAATATTTGGGTGAAGGAAATTGACCCGTCTTAAGTTGTCTGTGGGATTCTTCCTTTTCAATCGCCAGTATGGCTAATGATGAAAGTCTCATTTGTCCCATAGTGTTCCTTAAATAACTCTTAACCCGTTTCATTAGTGAAAATGAGCGTTCACACGAAACATGTGACTGGGAGTGTTACAACAATTTCCAACATTTTACACAGCTCAGGATATAGATCTCTAGGTAGTGTATTTAGCAGGTCTAATATGGATCCTGGTCGTGAATCTTCTTTAAGATTTCTCATATAGGTTTTAGCTACTAAAATCTCGGATTTAGGAACTTCTATGTTGTAGTGAGAGCAGAATCCATGAAGTTTTTCGAAAGACAAAAATTTATCTGGATCTTTTACCATTAGTGTTGGAGACATCGCGTGCACCGCTTCCAGAACTTGAACTGCGTTATGTCCGCCAATAAACGGCTTTTCCATTTCGTTTATGATTCTATCTAATAATGAGCAGTATATTCCGGATCTTAAAATTTCACTGGATTCACCTATTCTTTGTCCTGTTTTTTCAGTTACTACAAAATTACTCATTTTTTTCGGCATAGTCTTCTTCCGTTTTGGTCGACCTCTCGCAATCGCAGTGTTCGTTGCTGAAGAGGTGCAATCCGACTCCGCTTCGATGTATGGAATGTCAACATTCTCAGCCAATTTTCTTGGCTTTTTCAAGAAGAGATTGGTAACCGTCCTCATTTCGGAAATCCTTTAGAGTGTCCATAACCGCTCGCACTGCCATATTAGCTTCGGATATGTCAAGAGTGGTTGATTGAAGCTGGTTATTTAATAGTTTAGTTACAGCTAAGATTTTTTCGAAAACCAGCAAAGTAACTATAGTTGAAACATTTCTTAAAACTATGTACAATCCTAAAGTTTTACATCGGTCGGAACCATCATTTGGATTTTCCAAGTACTGAAACAAAGCAGGATAAGTTTTTTAACTGCTTTCACAGATCGAATTTAAATAGGGTCTGTACCCTTTTACATTTACCGCTCATTACATTAGCACCATCATGTCCTTGGCCAACGCAAACGGCGCTATCAAGGCCATACTCTGAAATTTTATCAACAAGAGATTTTTTTATCCGGCTGCTGAGAGATCTCGTACATTTTGAAAACACAGAAAACGCTCATGATTCTTTTGTTAAAAAATATCGAATACAAATGCTCATTTGTTCGATTTTGCTGATGTCCCGTGTGTCACCACACATTATTGAATAGAATCCCACTTCTTTAACTTCAGCAATAATTTTTTTTGCGTACAATATTAGCGGATATTTCAATTATATCGTTTTGAGAAGAAGGCGGCAAATATGATGCATTTCCGGGCATGTGGTTTAAAAGCCTCTCGCCAAAAGTTGTATCAAACTTTGGAAGGGTTTTCAGAATCTCAAGGAAGTTACCTCTATTCAAAGAGGCGGAAGCTTCGTCACTCGCACGTTGAGCATTTCATGGTCTAGCAGTTAGAAGTAATACTTCAATTATTCTTCGAAGGTACATGCGGTTTTTAGTAATAACTTCCAAATTGTCATTTGCGGTTAGAAACGCTACCGATCCTGACCTCTGGGCTACATGATATAAAGCCCATCTTTCAAGCGCAGTCACGTGAATCTGTGTAGTTTCATGTTCCTTAAACTTTTCCGCGGCTTTCTTCCAATTTTTGAATCCTATGGTTAAAAATGTTTCTTCTATTTTACCTGAATTTGTCTCATAATGTCTACATGCGAAACAAAATGCCGCATCCAGGCTTTTGCTATATTCTAACCATTTAAACTTCTGATACCAGGAAGATGTAAATGAGCGTTTTTGTTTTCCGAATTCACTGGATGGAAATTTAAAAAGAACCGGTTGCCGAGGACCGTCACCTGGAAACTTACTCAAATCATTAGCTTTCAGATGCTTAGAGTCGTTGCTAATAATAGTACTCTGCCCTGAAACACCCGCGTCTTGATCTCCATTTTTTTCATTCTCAATTTCAGTAAAAGAATAACCGATTTTCATTTCTTCACTGCCAGGCTGAGCAGACGCGCTATTATTCTCATTCGGATTTTGATCATTATTATCATTATTATTAGGGTTAAATGATGTGTGACATGTATCTAACTCTAAAGTGTCTTTAGGTTTTCTTTTTCTTACCAGAAATTTATCCATGACAGAGATAATTTAATTTGCGTTTATAACATAACAGTACTACGCTACTGCGACGAACGAAGGGCAAACCGAATTTTCTAGAGAGAGCTGGAAGCTTTATGCTCATACGCACGCAGTAACGGCTCGACCAAGAAAGGAGAAAGGCTCTGCTCGCCACTACCGGTAAAACGTCAGTGCCTCTCCAGCCAACATCCCGAGCTAAATATTTTCTCACGAATAGGAATACGCCTGAGTCATATCATAGGGCTGAACTACCGTAGGCAGCGTCTGGACCTCATGTATTTCTTGTTACCTCGTTTCATGCAAATTTTAATAAGATATAAAATAATATTTTGGTAGGGGCTTTCGGTTAATTTTTTTGGGGGGGGGGCTAGTTTTTGTGTTTGGGGGCTGTAGCCCCGTAAAAAAGGCCTAGCGACGCCCCTGGCCTTCATTATAGTCGTTCAAGCACTATCCGCCGCGAATACCGCTATAGTATCAACGGCACTCTCTTTCAAATTAGCAAATAAATCTGTTTGGGTAATTGCTGAAGATACAGATTGGTCTATAATGTACCTGAAAAAACACCTATATGATGCGTGCTGGAAAGTTAACTTAGTCTTATAAACTTACTTATGTCTATGAACATAAAATAAACAAGGGGAGACAGCGGCTATTTTGCTATTAGTTCATGCACTATCCGGTTGTGATTGTACTTCAATCTTCTCCAAGAAAGGAAAGCTAAGTTTTTGAAACAAATCATAAGAAAAACAAACTTAACCCAGGACGCTCTCGTGGTTTTCGGCCCGTCCATCAATTATACAGACGGGCTTCTAATATTTCCCCGTCTCGTCAGCCGCTCTACCATCACCGTCCAGGGTGATGCTGCGAATAAATGCGCAATGGGGGAATTTTTCTTTGTGCTCAAATAAAGGATCGTCGGTGGTCTTCCAATTTTGAAGTCGACCGTGGCACTCGACAGTATCACCCCCTTTGTTAAGATAGAAAAACCCGGCTTTAGGCATTAGCAACTGCGACACCCGTATGTGGGGATAGTCAAAGAACGATTCATATCTGAGACGGGTGTCATTGAATGAATCAAACGAATGATAGGCTTATAGTATTTAAAGTATTTCTGTAGTAAATAAAGGGGTAATGAAGTAATTTCAAAACGTAAAAAAGTGACGACTGGTAGGCTTATATCATTTAGGATCGGCTGACGATATAATATAAGGGAGAATAAAGTAGTTTCAAAATTTTATGTCTATAATAAAAAAACACTGATAATACAATAATAATTAAAAAACAATAAAAAAAACTAAAAATGTGGGTATTCCGCCAAAAACTTGGGGTTCGCCCAGGCGCGCTCCGTCGCGCAGGGCCGGGTGGCTGTGGTGGACCCGTGGTGGTGTCCGCAGCGGAGGGTAACGTCAACGACGGTTGGACGCGGGCAAAGCACGTCGTTTAGGTCCCCCACGGGCCTGTTGAGGTAGTCCTCCAGTAACCGAGCCTTCTCGGGCCCGGTGGTCCAGAGGGATTGGGAGGTGCGGGTAGCGCGCTCCAAAAGCGCCTCGATCTGGTCACCGGGCACGTCACCCCCTTCGAACGACAGCCCGTGGATGCTGGCGGTGACGTGCCTGTTGGTCCTGGCGATGGCGGGCGGGAGGTACTAGGCGTCGTAGGGGGCCTGGAAGGTCCAGGAGTTTAGGACGGGCACCCGGGTGACGGTGGCGACGGCCAGCTCCGTGTCCGAAGCAACGAACCCTGTTCCGCCCGGATAGCATTTCCATTTCAATGATGACGGCCGACATTTTTTTCTGAGGTGCTTTGAGAAAACTTGAGATTTTTAGATCGGAAAGTTTGTTTATTTACCCATTAAAAAATCCTTCCATTCGTTACGGGGCAGCGACAGAGAATTCCCACGTTATGGGGAGTCCTATCATTCATGAGGTTAGAACCCTCGACTTTTGAAGAGGGTTGAAATAAGTTTATCATTGTGTTCGGCATTACGAGTAAACTTCTTTATAAATGAGGGCGTTCCCTTTTTCATTGATCGGTGTAGTAGATATAGGACGCAGTATTTCCCACACACTGAACTTGTTAGTGCTTGGAATCTACGTTTGTTGTATGTCCGTTATATAGAGTTTCGAGTGATAAACCTCGCAATGGGGGGTATAAAATTCGGCCCAAACGCTAGTGAATCAAAATAATCAGCGTGGGCTCGCTTGTCAAAATAAATGGCCACCCAATGCCTACCTGGTTTGGCGCTATTATCGAAATTCACGATATACGAAGGCGATAACTATCAATCTGGGCAGGTAGTGTGTCACTTGAATAAACTCCCTTAAAACTTGGGACGCTTCTTAAACAATGTCTTATCTGGGGGCCGTTCATGGTTATACTGTGATGGTGACGGCTCTGTTCTTATCAATTTGCAGCAAAGCCTGAAATTCCGAAAAGACGACGCAGCTTACGGTGTTGGCTGTGGCTTGATCAAAACCCAACTACAGTCGGAGTTGCCCATGCTGCGTCGCACTCCAATGGGTGGCCTCACTCGCACTCTGGTCAATAGAAAGGTCAAAAAGAATAGATACTATAGCACAATCCGTAATCTTCGAGAGAGATATTCAGCCCCCTGTCGCTATAATGGGTGTCAGCGCCTGAGAACAGCGTATAGTATTCGCGGGCGAAAAGTTTTTTGGCGAAATTGGGTTTTAAAGGCCTGGCGGGGATTTGATCCGAGTTTACAAATAATGAAATATAGTTTAATCCAAAATTCGCAAAATTGAAAGGGTTGGTCTCCAGATCACCCGTTGGTGATTTATGATTAACCAAAGCGACGATAACACGCTCGGGCAGAACGCCGAGATAAAGATTTTCAATAGACGTGGTCGGGAGCTGGGGCGAAATTGTAAATATCTTTGTTTCCGTTCGGGTGTAAGGGTATTGCGCGGGCTTCGCTGTTAAAGCTCGTTCGTGAGCTAATAAAAATTTTGGCGCCACCTGGACTTTAGGAACATAAAGAACGGCTTCTAGTATGTGTGATTTATAACCGCCGTTCCCGGCGGGCTTTTTCCCTAACAAACAAAAACTAGGTTTGCTTTTATGCAATTTCAGTTAAAGGGGAACCCCGTTGAGAAGATATTTGGAGATATTGAAAAAGTCTAAGTAGAGTGCCCCGTATATTTCAAATTCTTAGGATTTCGCGCAAGCTTTACGTCGTTGTACATGACCTTTGTTATCGGTCGCGGAATCCATGTGACCGGCAGTATCTTTAAAATACATGGCGGCTTGTAAGTGCGAATAACTAGCCCAACCTTGTATGTCGTTAACGCTTAAAGTATCGAATTGTATCCGTAGTGGTTGGCAGAGGGCGTTACTAGACAATCACCGACGTAAATGTCAATGCGTTCAAATTGCGAATGCAGAAACTTATTAATAGGTCCAACGTTATCAGTATCAATAAGGTCAGACCCGTCATCGGCTGTAATTTTATTTCGGGTATATAACGTATCGATGTACCCGTCGTTGTTAGCTGAAATTTCAAATTCTATGGTTTGATCACCTTTGAGGGAAGTTAATGGCTGATACGTTACAGTTTTGATCCGCTCAATTTAAGTTTGGATTGGGAGAACCGTGAACAGGTCTAGCGCTGAATTGACGATTTCACCCATTTTTTATCTTGAAAATATGTCACGAACCGTACGGAATGCGAGCTGACACTTAACTGATCTAGATCGTTGTTTGCCGGCGCTCTTTATAGCTTTTTTGAGACTTTTTTAACAGTTTTTCTTTTTTTCCGCGGTTTTCCGGAGCCATACTGTTTTCGGTACCACGCCGCTTAACGGCCTCTTGTAGGTTTTGGCCACTCATGACGTCATTAAAAACGAATTTTGCCAGTCCCCAATAGTTTTTTACCGACAAATTTTGCGCCGTTATAAAAAATAGGGGCGATATAGCGGCCAAAGCGGGCTAAAATATTACCAATTCCGTGCCCCCGCTAGTAAGCTCGCCCAATATACACGGGTCCTACACCATTACCCGCTTGGCCCTGCGCCTGAGCCAAGTAATATTGGCTATAGCTGTACTTTTCTAAGTTAGCCGGCCGCCGTATTGTCTCAAGTGTACTACACAGGACAGTGTCCCGTACTCAAATGGCGCGAGCTCGCCGAGATGATCTCTTGTATGTACGGTAATGGTGTCAAAGTAGCTTTTCCCCAATGGCAAATAATAGGGGGAAACAAAGGTCTTTACTACGGAATTCCCGTAATTGGTGTTTTCAACGGGAATAATCCTTAAAAGAGGGACTAAGGAATCAACCTCTATTACATTGTCTACAATATCTGTATAAATGTACAATTAAGAAGGGATATGGCAGTCAATACGCGCTTGTTTTTCGGCCCGCCCGTTTGCATGTTCGGAATCCTCGTAACCCATGATATCTTAAGGCAGATTTCAACGTCATTAATGACGCCTAATAAATGGTCAATCGATTGATAATGGCCGGGGGGGCACGTCGATCATACCGAGTTTCGTAACGTTACCCCGGGGAGGTCGAGATGTCGTGCGACGTGTGACGTTTACTTCAGCAACGGTGTCCTTTTTCAAGTTGAAAAAACTAGACGTATATATTAGTTCAACCAAAGCGCATTCCCACGACCCCTTGAGGGTAATTGGATTTGGTAGTTTCGTGACGTATGAAGCCATTGTGTTGTCGGAGAATTTATCCATTGACGTATCACTTGGGAGCGTTAGGTAAAGGTCTGACATAATCGCTACTAACCCAACAATACTGGTCTTTAGGTAGGCCAATAAATGAAACAAAATATTCCAATTTCCCTTTCCGTTTCCTTTTTTTCAGAATTTTGTCTATACTGTACAGTTCGGGTACCTTGGTTCTAATGAGTTGAAAAGCGTAAAAGAGCCCCGTTATATCTTGACCATTATAGTCTTGAAGCCTATACAAATGTGGCGTCTTGTTTTCTAGTACCCCAGTTATTTTAAATACTTCGACCGAGAAATTGGCTTCGAAACCTTTAGCGAAAACCGAGCGAAGTTTACTAATTCTGACATGGTCACCAGTTTTAAATTTAGCGGGCTTGACTTTAAGTTTTTTAGCAACCCCGTAGATATTACGATAAACTTGTAAGATGTTTCCACTATGGACTTGATCAGGCGCCATTTAAATCGTTGAATGCTTGGCCCCGTTATACGCGGAGATTAAAGTTTGAAGAATATCAATGTAACGCCGGGTATTGTTATGCGTGAAATAACGGAACATTCTCCCTTTGATAGTGCGATTAAGCCTTTCAATGTAGGGGGCGTGGTGTGGTTCCGATACCATAGCGGTAAATTTAATATTACTTTTCTTTAGCAAGGCTTGCACTTTAGTGTTTAAAAACTCCGTCCCACTATCGCTTTAGATAGCTAGCGGGACGCTATCGGCGAAAATCTCCTTCAGGCCTCGAACGACCTCATCTCCTCTCTTCCTCTGTATGTTTTTCGCGAGAAGCAATCGATACCCATTAACAAATATTTATAGGAATCATTGTATTTTGCGATTGACTGCATGTCTGCCAGGTCGATTTCAAACCTGTCGCCAATATTGGTCACGGGGATTTTTCTTCGTTTAAATTTCTTTCTAGCCGTGACGTGAAGCGTATAAGCTTCAGAACCTTCCAGAAATTCTTTCACATTCTCCCTCAAAATACCTTTACCTTTAACGGCCTGGTATAAGGATTCGATACTCGAAAATGACGCCGGATTACTTTCATCAAAATAAATTCCTTCTAGGGTGTTGATTCGGTCGTTTTGAACGTTAGCCATTCTTGGGAGTTGGGGGTTTTTATTTGGTAGCCCGAGCTGTTTTCTAATTGTGTTTACAGTTTTGCTGGTAATTTTCGCGGGCGACTTTTTCGCTTTGCGTAATCTTAATTTTAAGGGCGTAGAACGGGTCGGTGTTGTGGAGGGCAACGGGCGTATAGGGGTGGTAACGACGGAGTGTTGCGGTAAAAACGTCTTAACAAAAGGCGCGAATTCGGCCCAGCCTACGGGTTGAGTTCCAAGGTTTTTGCCCTCGCTAAGTTTAATAGTATTAAAAATTAATTCGTTTATATCAGAATCCTTAACGGCGTGACCATCGATGACGATGTTACCGTTTATTGGAGACCACGTTACTCTGTTATCGCTTTCTGTCTAATGATCGAAAATTTTACGGGCTAGCCATCTATATTTGAGCGGGAATAAATTTAGCCAGCGTTCATAGGGTAATTTACTAATTTCTTTCTTGGTTATATTTTGGGCTCTTTGTAAAATTAGACTGTATTTTATCCACTTTGTTCGGGCATCTAGTTCGTTATTTAAAATATTTCGCATTTCAGACTCGAGGGTATTTAAAACAGCTTTTTCTTTCGGTACGGCCCCTCCTGCCAGCGAGGCGGAATTTTCTGAAGGGATGGCCCCGCTAACATTCGCGGAATTTAGGGGAGTTCGAGGTATAGGGACAAGATGCATTTTAACGAATTGTTTCATTGTCCTACGAGACTCCCAAGGATATTGGCAGCGAGAGGTAAAAGTAACGAGAAGAAGCCGCTACCTTTCTGGTTAATTAATAGATGTTTCTTTTTACGCCAATTTATACGTCGATCTCCAAACTGACGTAGATTTTTCTTATGGCGGGCTAGTTGTAAAGTATTTTTAGGACTTAAATTTAGATTACCACTTAAGGCGTTTAAAGCTACCTCGCTCAGTGCCTCGATCATTTCTTTGGGAGCAGATTTTAATATACTAAGCCTTTGGCTACGATTAACACGACCTAAGGCTGATATAAGGTCGGCGTTACGTTTCGCAAGACTCGAGCGAGTTTTCGTTGTTCGCGCTTTGGGGGCCATACCACTAATGATGGGATTACCGAGGGGGCTGAAGAGTTTTATGGTTTTCTGGGGGTGTATACTGTTAGAGCTTCGTTGGGAAAATATTCGTTCTTAATTTCCACTCTTCGGGGATTGTTTGCGAAAGGTCGTATAAGATATACGTATGAGGCTGGGACCTAGCATCTAAGTAGCTATCCAGAATGAATTTTGAGTTACTAGGACATAATTGACGCGCTGGAATATTGATTTGATTTAAGTCTCGTGTTTGTTTGAAAAGTATTATATAAGTCGCGTTTAACGAGATTTCTCGGATACTTTGAACAATGAAAAGTACGGACAAAGACTTATGATGGGAATATTTAGTGAAAATATCCCCAATAAACCCCCCTTTATTTTGACTCATAAGATCATCGATAACTGACAAGACATTTCGGGAACCATCATAAATTGATACGTTGGGTAACCCTTCGATAAAATTTACGCCTAATTTCTTGATATCGCCGTAGATTGGCTGCCAAACAGAGTAATACCAATCAACTTGAGCTATGTGGGGATCAAACATTGAAGCCCGCTGACACAACATAGTTTTCCCACTACCGGAGCTACCGACCACCAGGGTACCGGAAGAATGATTGAATCGTAACATGACAACTCCAAAACTATTCAGATCTGAGTGAGGAAGAGGGGGATCAGGTCGTAGGCGGCGACCCACAACCGCCGGAGTCAGTCAATGACAGTGTACACGACCTCCAACCTCCGGGCCTTGATTCAATACCGGGGTGTGAATTCATGAACACAGGTGAAAAATTCTACGCCAAGTTCAATTTATTCGCCCGTGAAATCACCCTGCAATTAACAGACAATGTCGAAGCCGGGATCTGTAGAGTGACAGAGGCCGTCTTGGCCCAGTTTGAACCCGATGACCAGGTACAAATTACCTTCCGCAGTCTCGCGCTCCCCACGCGCCCCGAATTGGAACTATCGTTCCGTACTTTGAGTCAGCTCGACCCAGGGTTGGCTAGTTTTGCCAGTGGTGGAAAAAACCGCGGTTTTTTCCAGGTTAAAACCGGGGTGGCAAAAACTAGTTTTTGCCGCGGTTTTTTCCGCCTAGTTTTAACCAGGTTAAAACCTATGGCAAAAACTGATTTTGCCGCGGTTTTTTCCACTACAAGTGGCTTTTTTGATTTAAAAAACCCAAAAAAAAACAAGAAATATAGAAATAAAGCTAAAAAATGTCCAATATTGGGAATAAGCATGAAAAATACCTCAAACTCAAAAGTGGAATGTTGTTCAAAACCTTGACCTCTCGTTTTTAATGTCAAGCCAAACCTATACGAACTAAAAGGCTGTTTAGATTTTCAAATGTCACAATAGAGAATGCGGTCTATAATTTTAGTTTTGGGCGCGTTGGCTTCTACAAATGCTTTTAACTTGGGGTGAAAGGGTACGGTTTTATTTTCTACAAACTCTTTGATGGCTTTAAGTTTCAAATCGACCGATTGAGATTTGATGACGACGTCTTCATCAAACTCAATGCTAGTTCATTATCACACACGGCTGACGTAACGGCAGCTTTCTCTTTGGAGTTAGATTCATTCTCGACCAGCGAGTCTGTCTCTTCATCCGAAAAAGTACGAAAAAGCCCGTCGGCTACCTCATTCAGCTTACCGGATTCGTGCCGTATGACCGAAAATATGCTCTATAGTTAAACGCCATATGGCTAACTTTCCAGTGGGGTCTCTATAGTACGCAACCACTGGAACGCGGAGTAATCCGTGTACACCTCTACCTTCGATATAAGGGTGAAATTTATTAATGGCCCAAACGACCGCTAAGCATTCGCATTCCGTGACGAAATATCTACGTTCTGTATCTGTTAGGGAACTACTTGTGTATTGAATTACTACGGGTTTGTTATCAACTACTTGACTAAGAACTGCTCCCATCCCTTTATTACTGGCATCCGTATGAACTAAGAATGGTTTTGAATAACCTGGGATGGCAATAATAGGGGCAGAAATGAGAGCTACTTTAAGTTTGTCAAAAGATTCCAGTTGGGCGGGAGTCCATTGCCAGGCTTTTTCGTTCCGGGTGAGGTAATTCAGGGGTTCGGCAATTTTCGAGAATCTTTCAATAAATCTGCTATAGTAAGTAGCTATGCCGAGAAAACTACGTAGCTTTTTAACAGTAGTTTGAATAGGGAAATTACTATATGCGGAGGTTTTCTATGGATCTACTTCAACGCCATCTTCTGAAACTACGTCACCTAAAATTTTTGCTTCTATTTGTCAGAATTTTAATTTGGAGGCTTTAATAGTAAGATTAGCTTCATCTTGGGTGGAAAATACTTGTCTTAGGGTTTCCATGCGCTCCTCGAAAGTCGAAGATATAATGATGATGTCATCAAGGTACGCGGAAACTCCAAGATGTCTTAAAGGGGCTGGCAGGTTGTCTACAAGTCTTTGAAAGGTACTGGATTCCGAGGTCAGATCGAAATAAGTACTTTCGGTCGAAAGAGACCGCGGTGCATTACAAAAGCAGCCTTGTCTTTACTAGCTTCGTCTAGTGGAACTTGCCAATAGCCGGCTCTCATATCAAGTATGGCTAAAAATTTTGGCTATTTTAGGGATTCAAGGATATCGTGGCAAACTACACCTGGTCTAGAGCTAAAGGCCGCGGGGTGAAATTTTGACGTAGGCCTAAAATTATTACCATTACAATTAATAAAATTTTATGCATTTCTGTTTTAACGATCGCATTTGTCTTGGTAATGCGAACCACCACATTTGAAACATTCTAGGGTACCATTTCGTCTGTCATTATTAGGGTAATTGGAGGCAGAGGCGGAATCTAATTTGGAATTTTCCGCAGCTTGTTTATCTCTACTGGAAGTTATGGCATCGGCAAGCATAGCTCTACACGAATTAAACTTTGTGGTAGCTTGGCCAACCCAAAGTTCATCATATACATTTTTACGAATTAATCTGATCTGCTCTAAAACGGGAGGAGGATCCGTTAATTTTCTAATGATAGCCTGCATAGCCTCGACATAAAGTGGCTGTTTCTCCTGGTTTTTGGAAACGATAATCCAAGCGTTCTAATAACACACCATCATTCACGTAGGCATTGAATTCATCCTTAAGAGCTCCAGAAAAATCGTTAAAATCCTCAAAGGGGCTTGTTCCTCTAACCACTCTAAAGCTGTAAGCATTGTTCGTATTCAACGCTTGATAAATATAAAAAATGTCTTTGCGAACAAAGACCCAGAAGGACATGTTATGACCTTGAATGTCTGCAGTGACAGATATTAAATTTTCTTTTAAAACGAAATTTAAATATAATCACAATCTGGCACGATTTAGAATTTCAAATTTCAAAACAACTGATTTTATTCACTCGGAAATATTTAAGAAAAAACATAACAGACGATTTTCTCCCATTGACGCTTAACATTAAATTTCGCTTAATTATTTTTCAGGGAAAACGTGTATTGAACTGTTATTTTTCAGTATAACGCGAGTCCACTTTTTGTTTTCTTAATTTAACCCAAATTTCCACGACTCGCAATTGAACGGATCGTTAAAAATATTCGCCGGTTTATTGGAATGGGTATATGATAAAGGGAAATGTGTTTTTTAAAGCCCGTTTAAAGTCACCTTCTTTTCTAACTTAGCAGACGACGCAAACCATACCAATTTGTACTTTCAAAGCTATATTGTGTGCGCAAGGGAAGATAATTTCAAAGCGACGAATTTTAGAGCGGATAAGGTTTTTAAATTAATTGTAATACTTTATTTTTTCTTTTCATTAAAACCGTACAATTTAAATGATGATTTCCATAAGGGACCACGAATTAGTTATTAGGAGTTATAATAAAACATTATCCATGGATTAGGTTTGTTCGTTTGAAACCTAGATTAAAAATTAAAATATGGGGATTTTGTATTCCCTTTAAATTCCTTGTATAAGCATTCATAAGCTAACAAGAACGAAGTGCCTCGACTGAAGTCGAGGAGTTATAATAAAACATTATCCATAGATTAGGTTTGTTCGTTTGCAAACTAAATTAAAAATTAAAATATGGGGATTTTTTATTCCCTTTAAATTCCTTGTATAAGCATTCATAAGCTAACAACATGAACGAATTGCCTCGACTAAAGTCGAGGAGTTGTAATAAAACATTATCCATGGATTAGGTTTGTTCGTTTGCAACCTAGATTAAAAATTAAAATATGAGGAATTTTTTCCCTTTAAATTCCTTGTATAAGCATTCATAAGCTAACATGGACGAATTGCCTCGACTAAAGTCGAGGAGTTATATTAAAACATTATCCATAGAAAATATTATCCAATTAAGGTATGAGATCAGATCATAGAACTTTGATTCTATGCCTAAAGCCAAAGCTAAAAAGTAAATTTTTCTATCGAACGAAAAGTTTCGTTTTGTTTGACACGTAATCCCTGAAAAATAATTAAGCGAAATTTAATGTTAAGCGTCAATGGGAGAAAATCGTCTGTTATGTTTTTACTTAAATATTTCCGAGTGAATAAAATCAGTTGTTTTGAAATTTGAAACTCTAAATCCTGCCAGATTGTGATTATATTTAAATTTCGTTTTAAAAGAAAATCTAATTTTATTTAAATTTCATGTTTTAAAAGAAAATTTGTATTAAAATTTAATGTTTTAAAAGAAAATCTAATATCTGTCACTTCAGACATTCAAGGCCATAACATGTCCTTCTGGGTCTTTGTTCGCAAAGACATTTTTTATATAATATCTGTCACTTCAGTCTAACACGAAAATGTTGACTTCTATATTAAAAGACTAGTCCTTTAAAAAGTGATTCAGTCAAATCTCTACATTTTTACCAGTGCCCTTTAAACCCAATTAAAATTAATTTTTTCATAATTTTTGATGTTAATAGCTGCGGCAGCCGCACTTGATTCAGTCAAATCTCTACATTTTTACCAGTGCCCTTTAAACCCAATTAAAATTATTTTTTTCATTATTTTTGATGTTAATGGTTGCTAAACAAACGCTATACCCAAACATATTGTAGGATATCATTCAAATATTAATAATTTAGAACTTACAATTATTTTTAAATTACCGCAAATTGACTTTATAAAGCGAATTGCCGATTTATATTGTTATGTTGAGAATATACTCCACCCGCATTTTAACTGACCGAAGTTTAATTTACACATTTCGCCTGAATGGCAATTTAACCTATTATCATTGCACCGACAGTGAAGTTGTCCGTTAAGGGTTTGGAAATTTAATTATATTTAATTCTGAAAATGGGTGGGATTGGGTTATTGCTGGATTTAGTTGGAATTTTATTGGCGGTGGCATATATAATTTCGAAATGGAGTTGGTGGCATTGGAAGCGAGCTTTTGAATCCGATTCTCGGGATAGTGGGGCCTTCTCTAAAAAAACATAGCTTCAGACAATGTGTTATATAATAGGCCAATAGACCTAGATAAAAACATGTATAGATAAGCAATGAATTCTATCATGATAAAAAATAGAAGCGAAGATCAGAGGTTACGTATACAATCACATATATTAAGCACACTCCAAAGACGACACAGTTCTTATTCCATGTAGATACCATGACGATAGGTTAATAAACTTTATAAACACTTGTCTAATTTAATATCGCATTATGGTGATAGACGTTTTTAAGAACCCCACCGGTTAGCCAGCTCAATCGTTCTATCAGAGCCAGCTTCGTCTCGCTTCACCATGATGTCCACGTCCTTCAAGAGTCCGGAATAACCGAATCCGTCCGCCGTGTGGTCCGAATACAAAAGCAGTTTTAAAATTTAGGCAATGACCGCGAAGCTCACGACTGAAGCCTTCGACGTACAAATTGCCATATTCCTCCACATTTTGGGCTTGGCAGGCCGCCAGATAAACGAGACATTGACGATAGAAGTTCCACCGATACTTACACTCGACCGTATCTAAGAAGCGTTCGTTACCTACTACGAGCCGTACAAGAACCCTATTGCATCCCACTATACGTTGTTCACCACCAAACAGAGTCAAACCCAGCCAATCGACACATTTATCACAGATTTAAGAACAAAGACCGTCACATCAAACCTACTCAGGCAATAGGAACGAAGAAAATTCTCAAATCAGGCGAAACACCACAGCACGACAGGGATCAAACACATCTAATACGCGACACCAGCAAGCGCAGCGCCAGTCACAGCCGTTTAACCAGCGAAAGCGACACCTCACATCCGAAGCAAGGCCAGTGCCCCGCCCGCAACTCACAGTGCTACCAATGCTTTCGTCAAGGACATTGGGCATCCCACTGCCACTCCCGCAATATTCTCGAAGTTGCAACTCAACAGAATTATTACCAACATTGGCCGAAAGACATCTCCCCTGTCGAAAACTATCAGGATCACTACTACCAAATGGATCACCCTGCAGCACTCTCCAATTATTGTAACGAACTAACCCTGTACTGCCACGATATGACGGCCCTGCTAACACAATCCGAAGAATTGTTCGAAACAAAATATTTTGCGAATTTTCCAGTCGAAATGAAACTGGATACCGGCTCGCAAGTGAACATCATCCACGAAGGGATCTATAACAAGTTTCCGATAAAACCAAAGCTGCAAAGACCACCATATACCATTCGCACATACTCAGGACATTTCGTGGATACAATCGGCGTAATACAAATTTAATGCGCATCCTTTGCGGCGGTAGCGGAACAATATTTTTACATCACTCCACACAGAACCATCCTAATCCTCGGCGCTAAAGCCAAGGTAGGATTGGGACTCATTTGCCGCAACAGGAAACCAACACGAGAAAGCGTATCCACGTCAGATCAACAGCGACAAGAGAAGACAGTATGCGCAATTCAATCACAAACAAGAAGATCACGCGAAAACTACATTCGTGGCCCGATGCTTTCCCTTTAGGATATCGACCAAATGACACCAACAGCAATTAACCACGTATACAGGGACGTTTTCGATCATATCGGCAAAATCCCAGGGAAATACAAAATTCTATTTAAACCCAACGTAATACCTTTCATCAGCGCTCCGCGTCAAGTTCCGTTCGCACTATAAGATCAACTAGCTAAAGAACTCTCAAGGCTCCAAGGACTGGGAATCATAGTTCCCGTAATCGAGCCCACGGATTGGGTCCACCCGATAGTAGTGGTGCGCCAAGAAAATAAACCAATTCCATTTCGAATATGTCTGGACTCACGGAAGTTAAATTCAGCAATAAGACTGGAACCGTACCCGACGCCGACCGCCCAAGAGATATTTGCAAACTTACACGACGCTGACACTTTTACGGTCGTGGATGCGCAGAGTGCCTTCTGGCAAGTCGAACTGGACGAGGAAAGCTTACTGCTGTGCACCTTTGCCACATCATTTGGAAGATTTTTTTGTCCGTTTGGCTCTCGGTATATGTACGTCGTCATCAATCTTCCAGCTTGTTATGCACACCATATATCCCCCGACTCAGTTTCCAACCACGCATATATCAACGGATGACTTCCTAATTGCCACGGGGAAAAAGACTCGGAACCGGACACTTGTGACGATACTCAATTCGCGCGATACGGAGCCCCACAAAAATTGGTATCCGATAACGCTCCACCATACAACTCGCACATATTCCAGCACTTCCTTCAGCAATGGTAGCTCAGGGAAATTAGGCCAAAAATTGCTTAAACCCTAGAACAAATTCGTAACAAGCTAATTCCAACAGATATATAATGTACTTATAATGCTTATTAAGGGGGAAAAAAGTTTCTCCACTTCCGGGGGTGGAAGACCCCCAAATTTTGAAAATTTGCGGTTTTTGCATTTTACGCTCAACCGTAACCCGTAAAAGTAAACTGTCAATGTAGAAAAGAACGATGCTTTAACATCAAATCTAACGGTACATATATCAACTTTCTATGACTTACCGTTCTAAAGATATAGCCATTTAGATGAAGGACCATTTTGAATTTTTGAACTTTCGTGCGAAATTTTGCTTATTAAATTTGAAAAAAATGTAAATTTGTGAAAAAACAATATGATCATTATATTTTAATTACATATAAAAATGTTATCATTTTCCTCTTCACGAGCATCTTTGAAAGCATTAGTACAAGAAATCCCATTGCATTCCCCATACATTACGCAACATTTCATATTTCCGACATGAACAAATTTTCCCACAGTTGGATGATTTACACCCACACAAAAAAAAAGTTTCAAAATACCATCAGGTGCTGGGTCATTCTCGGAAAAAATTGGTACTAGTTTATTATATTTATCTAGTTCCCATTCTTCGGAGCTCAAAGTATTTCCCAACCACTCTTGAGTTTGCAAGTATACCCTTACGACTGAGGTCCTCGGTGGTAGTTACGCCAATTCGAAACTACTTTTCAATATCTGTTTGGCAGTAACTTTGTTGTATTACAAATATCTGTGGTGATTTAAGTTCTTGGTTTTAGTTCTAGCACCGTAAAATTTCAGAAAGATGTCCTCGCCTGTTTTTTGCAGTGTTTCTTTTATCGCGTTCTTTTCTTTGAATGCTGATCATCGTTCGACTAGATTCGCGTAACCTTTGAAGAAGTTTAGAGCTGCTAATTTAACCTTTTTATAGATGCTCAAAGTGGCATCGCAACCGGAAAATGCGTGAATAAACGGTAGTATTTCAGCTAGTCCGCCAAGCTTGCAACGTAGCTGATGAATATCCGTGACTTTATCAGGCGTAACGTTTTCCCTGTTCACATCATAAAAATGTGCTCTTATTGTGGGGTATAAAAGAAGAACCAATATATCCGTGTCATCAGCCACTACAACTATCGAGTTTTTTCTGGCATTTAAGTGATGTTGACACTCTGACGGTGTCTGCATCAGACTTCGCATGAACTACCGAAATGTTAGCTGATTTTAGGCTTTCTTATTAAGTACGTTACCAAGGAAATCTCATTGAAATAGAGAGTTATTCATTTCATCTTGAAGAATGATTACTGGCCCTTGTTTAGTGACTCTTCGAGTTTGTTCTTGATATTTCGTACCGAGGGTATATTCGTCGTAACCGTCAAACACAACCCTACTTTTATTGCCGTAGTGATATGTCACGTAGTTAAGATATTGCTGGTAGATTTCACCGTATGTTGAGGGCCTTATCCATACAACTTTATGCAGTAAATGGACACCGTCTATAACGTTGTAGATTTCATCATTCACCGGAAGTATGCCACTGGGCTTTTTGATTTTGTCCTGTTCCTTTAAAAAGATTGAATTTATACCTTCTCTTAAGAAGCCATTTACAAAAAGCGATGGCGAATATGATGCCAAGTTCAAAGATATTCTATAGATTTACATGCGCGTATTATCCTGTTAAACAGCTGTGCATGGTTTATAGATATTTTGTCGTTGTTAATCTTTTAGAACTTCTTTTTGGGTATGTGAATGGTTTTTATCTACGAAACTTAACATCCTTTAATTTTTCCCTATCGAATTTTGCATCAATCCAGCGCCAACCTTATACGATTTGACGCAATTTATATCGGTTTCCGCAACTGGTCCACTCGAAAGCTATACCAGATTTGGTCCAAGTTCTTCACTAAATGGAGAATGGTCTTCAAGCCAGATTAGAAACAGATCCGGATCATTTTGGTCCCTAATACGACGGGAACCTCTTAAGTCTACATGCTACTCGGTTGTGAATGCCGCAACACCAGTAAAATTCTCTAATGCATTGCTTACGTCGGAACAATGTGGCATTGCTGTCACCCATTTATCGAGCGAATTATTAGGGTACGAGGTTATAAAGCTACGAAAACAAGTTCAAAGGGGCAGAGAACAGCGAACGAAATGTAACACTAATGTACGTAAAGAGATGAGGGTTCGTGATTTAAAGGGATACTGAATCTTAAAACAAACCTGTTACACGAATACATCAATTCCTTTAAATATTTGAAAAATTTTGTGCAGCTTCCTTTTCCTTTACGTAAATTGGAAAGTCGTTCGTTATTAGAAACGAGTCCGTTTTGAAAAGGCAACAAAACAACGTAAACCGTGATGTTATTTTGCGTATTCCGATTTATTATAGGCGCAATTTCTAACACCTCGACTTGTCCCTTTCTAGACCTGAGAAAAAAATGTTCACACTAGAAATGTTTCTAGCGTAGTCGATTTTACTAGTAGTTTTAGCAGGATTTTTTCCGGGTCTAGAAAAAAGTCAAAATTCAAAATGGTGCTTCATCCAAATGTCTGTAACTTTAGAACGGTAAATCATAGAAAGTTGATTGTTGTACCGTTAGATTGAATGTCAAAGCCTCGTTCTTTTCTATATTGGCAGTTTACTTCTGCGGGTTACGGTTTAAGCGTAAAATGTAAAAAACGCAAATTTTCAAAATGGCGGCCATTTTTGGGGGTCTTCCACCCCCCGGAAGCGAAGGAACTTTTTCCCCTTAATAAGCATCATAAGTACATTACATAGCCGTTGGAATAAGCTTGTTACTAATTTGTTCTAGGTCAATCGCTTATTTCCCTGGGCTATCGGGCATAAAACATGCTACATAGAGCCCTCATCACCCGCAGTCAAACGGTATGGTTGAGAGAAAAATCCAGACGATCACAAACATGATAGCCAGGGGCATGCAGGAAGGGAAAGATACGCAGCAAATAAGAATGGAATACCGAGCCACGCCAATAGGACAATTATCATCAACGGCGGAAATGTTGATGGGTCGAAGGATTCGTACGCCTTTAACAACATCAACTGAAACTCTGCGTCCACACTTCCCCACGAAGTATATCCAAGAAACTCTCCGTGACAGATAAGAGCAATGATGCAGAACCAACGAATTAATGAGACCACCAGAGCACCTTAATCTGGAAATAGGCACAAAGGTATACCACACTCGTAAATGGGGCAAGGCCACGATAATAGAGAGAGCTAAGGAAATTCAATCTTACATAATCAGAACAGAAAATAATCAAACTTATCGACGAACTTGACATCACCTACGTCCAGCTCACACTCCAAACCAATCGGCAAGAACCGCAGATGAACCAGGCTGAGAAAAACAACGAAGCGAACAACAGGAATGACAAGCAGCCCCTCGCCAGAATTAGAAGAGGCGACGTACAACAAAATGGCTGGCCATAAAACAGACGACACTGGGAAAGAACGATGCCAAATGAAAGAACCCAGCAGACACAAGAAACAAATGGTCCATTAACAAAGAATGACCCACTAAGAAGTACACCCCCTCTGCAACTCGGTCTACGTACCAACACTCCCCCTACGCCAGGGTTAAACCATTGCCGACCACCATTCTCAAGAGTAAATGAATAGCCAAAAGGAATGGCCAGACCGAGAAGAAACACCATGCCACCGGCACGATACCCGGACACTGAAAGAAGCAAAAAACTGACAGCAGAAAAGAACACTCGAGAGACAATTTTTTTTGATTAGAATGTATAATTTTATTTGTAATGTGTAACGCGAAGTAACAGACTTACCAATTACTGCGAAAAAAGAGGATGATATATAATAGGCCAATATACCTAGATAAAAACATGTATAGATATGCAATGAATCCTATCATGATAAAAAATAGAAGCGAAGGGTCAGAGGTCACGTATACAACGGAATATAGTAAGCACACTACCAAAGACGACTAAGTTCTTATTCTATGTAGATACCATGATGATAAATACTTTTAGTAATTGCGTCTAATTTAATATCACATTACAATGCATCTGGAAACCGAAACTAAAACATAACTTTCGAAGCACAGGATATTTTGAAATGGTATATGGATTGTTATTCTTGGAGAGTCAGTCACTCTCAGAGTGAGGAGTTGCCGGAGTACAGACAGTTGACAGAGTACAGACGTGAAACTGTAACAATAATGGCCAATAAAACTCTTAAATCCTTTAGTATGTTTATGCTAAATAACAATAAGGACTCGGAATCGGAAAGTGTGGAATCCGTAAATTCTCCAAATTCAATATCAAAGGAAATAGATGACAAAGTATGTACTTTTAAACAATATAGTAACTTTATAGTTAGAATTCCTTGAAATTAGCTATATTCCCATTGGGTCGAATTCCCAATGGATCGAATTAAAAAATATATTTTCCCAATTGATCGAATTATAATTTTCTAATCCCATTGGATTGAATTCCATTCTGCGACAATTTTTTATCGAGGTTCATACATTGGGAAATAAATAATGCAATATAAAATTTAAATTTCTTTATTTCGCCTAATTAATAGCCGTTAGGGAGGAATTACGATATTCCGACCCCCTAAATAACACTGGCTATGCAATAATTAGGACCTGGGGAATTCAGAGAAAATACTTAAAATAATCTATGACTATCAGTAGAGGTAGAAAAACTTAATTGAAACTTTCAAATCTCCGTGTTAAAATCCCATAGGTTGGGTTAGGTTATGTTAGGAACTCTTGGATTTTAATATATAAATTTGAAAATTTCAAATTTAGTTATACTAAATTTCTGCTGGTCGTAGATTTTTAATGTTTTTTTTCTGAGCGCCCCTGATCCTAATTAGTTATGTTGGGCATGGAACTCTTGGATTTTAATATGGAAATTTGACAATTTCAAATACGTTTTATTAAATTTATGCTTGTCGTAGATTTTTTAAATATTATTTTAAGCTCTCCTGGTCCTAATAAGTCAATAACCATCATTGTTTTATAACAATTTATTTTTGAACGATTTGAAGTGTTGTAAAACGCATAAAGCGTATCTAAATTCACCAAAGGTTTCACGTGAAAATAGATTTGTGTACATCCGGCTTTAGAAATAGCGCGCCAACATTATATCAAAAATGTCTTTGCGAACAAAGACCCAGAAGGACACGTTATGATTTCGGAAGGCTGAAGCGACAGATATTATATCAAAAATGTCTTTGTGAACAAAGACCCAGAAAGATCTGTTATGATTTCAGATGGCTGAAGGGACAGATATGTTAAATTTTCTTTTAAAACGTAAAATTTAATTATAATCGCAATCTGACAGGATTTAGAGTCTAATTTCAGAATAACTGATTTTATTCACTCGCAAATATTTAAGAAAAAACATAACAGTCGATTTTCTCCTATTGACCCTTAACATTAAATTTGGCTTAATTATTTTTCAGGGAAAACGTGTATTGAATGTTTTTTTTTGTTTTTTTTAGTATAATGTGAGTTCACTTTTTTTAACCCCAAATTGTCGCGACTCGTACTTCAACAGATCGTTAAAAATACTCGACGGTTTATAAGAATGAGTATCTTATAGGGACTATTTGCGTTTTTTAAAGCCCCTTTGTACTCACCTTGTTTTCTAGCTTAGCAGACGACGTTGACCGTAACAAATGAGGATTTTAAAGGGGGCAAATTTCAGAAAAGATAGGCCTTTTAAATTATTCGTAGTTATTTTTCTTCGAGGAAAACCTTATAATTTTATTTTATGATTCCCTTGAAAGAGATCACTTTCTAGCGCTAAAACCTAAATACATAAGGATTTTGGTTTTGGAAATCCGCAACCTAAATTGGGACTAAAATACAGCGAATTTTTATTCTGTATAAACTCCTTATTTCAGCACGCATAATGCAATATAAACGAATTGCCTCGACTAAAGTCGAGGAGTTATAATAAAACATTATTTATTTAAGTAGTTTTAACCGAGTTTTAACGGAATTTAAAGGTCGGTATTCGAGTATTCGTCAATTACAAATTTAAGAATATTAATTATCGAAACACATAAAGAAAGTATCCATGATTAGCGTATAGCCCCTTTAAAGCCACATATCTCACAACCTTGGTTTGTTTACATATCGAGGACATAAATAAAGAGCTTTTCAATAGTACCCATTCTAGAGCAGATATGGCCTTTGAAACAACGACGTTGAGTAATCCCTGGTTTCGGGATAGCGTGTGGTCTTTAACGAATAGTAATTCAAAGTAAGAATAAAAAAATGTGTCTGAAATATACTTAAATCTCGGTGAATGAATTTACGACTAAGTCGAAAGTTAGAATACTCAACCTTTTCTATCGAACGAAAAGTTTTATTTCGGCTGACACGTAATCCCTGAAAAATAATTAAGCCAAATTTAACGTTAAGGGTCAATGGGAGAAAATCGCCTGTTATGTTTCGCTTAAGTATTTGCGAGTGAATAAAATCAGTTGTTTTGAAATTAGACTCTAAATCCTGTCAGATTGCGATTATAATTAAATTTTACGTTTTAAAAGAAAATTTAACATATCTGTCCCTTCAGCCATCTGAAATCATAACAGATCTTTCTGGGTCTTTGTTCACAAAGACATTTTTGTTATAATATCTGTCGCTTCAGACTTCCGAAATCATAACGTGTCCTTCTGGGTCTTTGTTCGCATAGACATTTTTGATATAATATCTGTTCCTTCAGTCTTACATTTTATTGTAAACTTCAATTAAAATTAATTTTTTCATGGTTTTTGATGTTAATAGCTGGGGCAGCCTCACTTGATTCAGTCAAATTTCTACATTTTTACCATTGCCCTTTAAACCCAATTAAACTAAATTTTTTCATATTTTTTATGTTAATAGCTGGGGCAGCCGCACTTGATTCAGTCAGATCTCCACATTTTTACCATTGCCCTATTAATTTTTTCATAATTTTTGATGTTAATAGCTGCGGCAGCCGCACTTGATTTAGTCAAATTTCTACATTTTTACCATTGCCCTTTAAACCCAATTAAACTAAATTTTTTCATATTTTTTATGTTAATAGCTGGGGCAGCCTCACTTGATTCAGTCAGATCTCTACATTTTTACCATTGCCCTTTAAACCCAATTAAAATTAATTTTTTCATAATTTTTGATGTTAATAGCTGGGGCAGCCTCACTTGATTCAGTCAGATCTCTACATTTTACCATTGCCCTTTAAACCCAATTAAAATTAATTTTTTCATAATTTTTGATGTTAATAGCTGCGGCAGCCGCACTTGATTTAGTCAAATTTCTACATTTTTACCATCGCCCTTTAAACCCAATTAAAATTAATTTTTTCATGGTTTTTGATGTTAATAGCTGGGGCAGCCTCACTTGATTCAGTCAGATCTCTACATTTTACCATTGCCCTTTAAACCCAATTAAAATTAATTTTTTCATAATTTTTGATGTTAATAGCTGCGGCAGCCGCACTTGATTTAGTCAAATTTCTACATTTTTACCATTGCCCTTTAAACCTAATTAAACTAAATTTTTTCATATTTTTTATGTTAATAGCTGGGGCAGCCGCACTTGATTCAGTCAGATCTCTACATTTTTACCATTGCCCTTTAAACCCAATTAAACTAAATTTTTTCATATTTTTTATGTTAATAGCTGGGCCAGCCGCACTTGATTCAGTCAGATCTCTACATTTTTACCATTGCCCTATTAATTTTTTCATAATTTTTGATGTTAATAGCTGCGGCAGCCGCACTTGATTTAGTCAAATTTCTACATTTTTACCATTGCCCTTTAAACCCAATTAAACAAAATTTTTTCATATTTTTTATGTTAATAGCTGGGGCAGCCTCACTTGATTCAGTCAGATCTCTACATTTTTACCATTGCCCTTTAAACCCAATTAAAATTAATTTTTTCATAATTTTTGATGTTAATAGCTGCGGCAGCCTCACTTGATTCAGTCAGATCTCAACATTTTTACCATCGCCCTTTAAACCCAATTAAAATTAATTTTTTCATGGTTTTTGATGTTAATAGCTGGGGCAGCCTCACTTGATTTAGTCAAATTTCTACATTTTTACCATTGCCCTTTAAACCCAATTAAAATTATTTTTTTCATAATTTTTGATGTTAATAGCTGGGGCAGACTCACTTGATTCAGTCAGATCTCTACATTTTTACCATTGCCCTTTAAACCGAATTAAAATAAATTTTTTCATCATTTTTGATGTTAATAGCTGCGGCAGCCGCACTTGATTCAGTCAAATTTCTACATTTTTACCATTGCCCTTCAAACCTAATTAAAATTGATTTTTTTCATAATTTTTGATGTTAATAGCTGGGGCAGACTCACTTGATTCAGTCAGATGTTAATACCTCCGACAGCCGCAGTGAAATCTTTATAATTTTCCCCATTGCCCTTTAAACCAAATTTAAATTAATTTTTCATCAATTTTGATGTTAATACCTCCGCCAGCCGCAGCGAAATCTTTATATTGTCCACATTGCCCTTTAAACCAAATTTAAATGAATTTTTTCGTCAATTTTGATGTTAATACCTCCGACAGCCGCTGTGAAATCTTTATAATTTTCCATTACCCTTTAAACTAAATTCCAATTAATTTTTTCATTATTTTTGATGTTAATACCTTCCTTATTGCCGTTCGGAATGGCAAGTCGTTCGGAATTTCACTCATTTTTAAAAAGGAGAGTACTTTTAAGGCGGAGAAATTGAAAATTAATGTTATTCTATGGGATTTAGATATTTTGTAAGAGACTTACCTTTCAGATTTATTTTCTAATGCTTCCAAATATTTTACGGGCGTTATTTTAAGACTAATTTCATAATTTTATACCGATTAGTTTGGTCACAGTCTATAAACGGCAAAAATATGAAGAAGGAGAAATTAAGTCAGAGTTCAACACCCATAGCCTCCAAATCAAGCGCGCTCCTCCTGCACGTGATTTTAAAAAGCCATATAAAACTTAAGCCTAATTTGTCAAATTAGGCTTAGGTTTTTGGCGAATCTATTTCTCCGCCTTGTTGTTCCCTCCGTTTTCATGAATAGATTGTGGGCCAAATAATCGGTGTAAAATTATGAAATTAGTCTTAAAATAAAGCTTGAAACTTAATTCATACCACACGGAAAACCCAAGTCTGAAAATATCCGGAAGTATTAGAAAATAAATCTGAAAGGTAAGCCACTTTCAAAAAACCAAATCCCATAAAATAACATTACGAATTTGGCCATGCGCGAAACCAGCTAAGTACCAAAAAAAGGGTCAACTTCAGAATTAATTTTAAAATACTTAGACTTAATATTTTTAAATGAAACTTGAAAAGTTCAACATTCGAACCCCTCTCTACCATTTGAAAGTGATTATAACTGTAACAAATAATTCCTCTTTTAGTTCTGTCAATCACTGGACTTGTCCTCGAAAGAGTCGATTTTAATGTTATTCTATGGGAGAATGGAGCGTTTTGATTGGCTAGAGACTGAATGTTTTAGGAAATCAAAATTGCATTACAAATGATGATCAGCCCATAATTTTGTTCACGTGCCATTTTTATATGCTATTTCAAGTTCCTTCAAAAATGATATAGGTTAAGCGAGTCTAGTTCGCAACTGCAAAAGTTGTATTCGAATGGGATAGTCGGTCCAATGGGATTCGGTTGAAAGAAAATAAACCCATTGGGATTCGACCAGGGTATTATTTTAACTGGGATTTCACCAGGGATTCCTCATCTTATTTTTTTGTAGACACTAACCTAGCCAAGCCCAACCCAACCTAACATGTAACGCTTCGGAAACACAAAATTACCATTAAAATAATGAGTGTTTCTGAACAGTAACCGGACGTCAAACAGCGTTAATATATAAACCCGTGAAAGTAAACTATGTAGATTTCAGGATAAATTTATAAATAAGTAGCTTAAGGCCCGCTTCATTCGGATGCATCGTGCACCATGAAATTTTAGAGAAACGGAAAGATTCAGGCGGCAATCTGGGTATTTTGAAATCGAAATCAAACTTTGGGAGATTTTTACAATAGCTACTGGAAGGCTTTTGGGGGAGGAAGTGGGGGAGGGGAGAGAAAAAAGAGACTAATTTTATGGGGTATCGTCCCAATTGATCGACTTTTAAGTGATCGAAACCAGTTTTTTGGATTAAATGATCGAAATATTTAGGTTAGGTTAGGTTAGTTTTTTAACTCAATCGATCATATGAAATTCGATCATTTCGACCCAAATCATTTTATGGTACCAAAATTTTTAGTATAAAAAAACTAACAAAGTTACAAAGGTTTTCCATTTTAGGGGGAGGGGGTATGGGTAAGCAGGAAAAAACAGTATTTGCAAACCATTATTAAGCAAATTACACCCATTTTACTTATTTAACCTAACCTAACCAAATCTAACCTAATACCTAACTCAATTTTTTAATCCTTTCTCCCATTCTTCGCTATATTTTGAAATCTTTATCATCCATTTTATGTACTATTGATACATTTCCCATCCATTTTATATAATATTGTGTTGTTTTATGTAGTTTTGATATATTTTCTAACCTTTTTATATGCCATAAGCATGTTATAACACGAATTAAACTTTTTAAGTTTTAGGATTGTAGGTAAAATGTTCTCATTTTCCTTATATCCTAAAGTTTCGGGAATACTCTGACGTCGGTTCACAACTTCACATTGGGCCGTCGTCTAATTAAGCCTTGTCACAATGAAATAATTGAAACGCGCATAACTTTTTAAATAAAGGTTTGCGCTCAATAATGTTTGCACCATTATTTTTTTCTCATTTTTCTCTTTCAGACTAAACTCACCCCCTCCAAAATATTTCCAGTAACTATTCTTCAATCTAGCCGGAACGGGAAATTCTAATTTAATTTAAAAAGAGGTAAGGACCCAAATTAGATTTTATCGAATAACCCGAGTGTAAGCCTATTTTAACTACTCAGCATCAAAATCCTCTCTGGTGTTCCACGACTATACGAAGCTCTATCGACCAATGAAAGGCCGTGTTTAGGCGAGGAGTTGTAAAAGCCGCAGAGAAACGGAAAGATTCTGGTTGTAATCTGGGCTATGAAGATGAAGGGGGATGGAACGGCCACCTGTATAGCAGAACCCGTCTGTGAAATGTCTGAAGATTACGTTGTTTTCTTCTATCGCATCTGTGTCCAAAGATGCTAACTGCCCTTTTTTGGTGCGCACTCACGTGTCATACCTACATCATGTTGCGTCAAATTACAGAATGCTATATTCTAGGCGCCTTAGCTGCATCTCTATAATTTCGGATTTTCTTATAAGGGTGGAATTGTAGAGTGTTGTAAATCTCAATCTTTGCTTGTCGTCTGGTCAAATTTGCTGCTTTGCGGTAATGAGGTATGGTCGATTTTGACTTTATTTGCTTTTAATCTTTCGAAGTAATTTAATTAAAGAATTCTACAAGTATATAATGGTTAGTTTTAAAAAGTGCTGCTATCTTGGCTGTAGAAGTAATAGCAGACAAAGCCCTGAATCCCACATGAAAAATGTTTTTTTTCTTAGCATTTCCAAGCCCAAGTAAATTTTTGAAATGTAAGCAGTGGATCAAAGTCTATGGGAGAACCGATTTAAACACAGACTTAATAAAACAAAGTCATTATGTATGCTCGGTACATTTTCGTGGAGGGCTAGGAACCACTTATCAATTTCCTGATCCATAATTTTGTGGCAGTGGTGCCAGCGTACTGAATGTTAGTTCATGGCATTAATTATATCATGTTATAAGTTAATGGTGATCAAATACCAAGTTTTTACAGGTACACTCAGTTGAGAGAAATAAAGATACTTCACTTGACCTGTCTAAGCCATCGGTCATCGTAGTTCTTTCTCAATCAATCCTATAAAGCAAATACAACTTGTATTTTGCAAAAAAACTCCAAACAAAAATGGTTCTTAGTTGCTGTTCCTGTAAGTTCATATTATTCCACTACTAGTGTTATGGTAGTTAAGATATTTAATCAGAACATATTTTACAAAGAAAGACCCTGAAAAAGACTGTACATACAATTTTTACGAAATATTTTTTTTAAAGGCCTTGGATTACTTCTGCCTGTCACTCTGGAAACAGACACACCCTCCTGGCTTTCTCTTGCCTTGATACCCAATGGGGAAGCTAAGAATGTGAGCCCACTTCCACTGAAACAGGCAGAAATCCTAGGCCTTTAATTTTTTTTTTTTCGCCTCACGGGTCTTTCTTAGTAAACTGTGTACTGATTAAATATGCTCTTGTTTCTTTATATAATAGTTTGTTATGGTAATAGCCAATTTAAAAGTTTCTTAATTCCAAGCTTTAAAGCGTTACTTTCGGATTAATGAATTGCACTGTAAAAATTTGCATTTAGATTTCAGGGAGCAGTTTTTACAAACTCATATTAACGAGCTAGTTAATGAAAGGACAACCAAATGCGTGTCTACTTGCAAATTGGTGGAAACTGGGGATGATGTCGCAGACGTTATAAAAACAATAATTGCCAACCCGGCTAAAATAAAGATTATTGAAAATGTTATCAAGATTTTGACTGTGTTAAACAAAGATTATGTACTAGACAAAGATGCCTATTTAATTAACTGTCAAGAGTTACGTGAAAAGATGCAATTAAGGGATGCCATTAGAAAATCTGTTCAATCAGTCAACTGTGTATTGCAAATTAACACCTCATAATTAACAATTGGCTAAGAAGATTTTTTGTTACTCTGCACGTTAAATCGATTGATCTCAGACCATCTGCCAAAGATACAATTAAAAAGAAAACAAATTTTATCTGATAAAGAGATAAAAGAAAATGAGGAGAACGTGGTACACCATTTAGAGGGATATATTTTAAAGAAAATATGTAACAAATATGTTCAGTGTAAATTTTTGGAGAGTTGCATTATCAATACTGGCGAAAATGACTTTATATTTTCAAGCTGGGGCGAAACGTGACCAGAGGGGGTGTGATAATCCTCAAACCAAAAGCTTTTCAACTCTTCAAACTTATTAATGAATTAGTAGCCCCAATATTTGAGCAGTCTATACTGAAATTTTACGGTCCATCCAATATCTCTACTGTCTCTTGAATTATTAAATATAATTCCTGCTTTCATGTCGAGACAAAGAAAGTTAGCCAACGTGAGCTTGAAATTTGTTGTTAGACCCCTTATCATCAGTGCAATAGGCAATTCTTCGGAAGTAACTATACGATTTTTTTCATTTTTCACTTGTTTCAGCATATCACAGATTCACTCGAATGGCAATACCCTTCAACTTCCCCAGTGTTGGCTTTATAAATTAGGTCCTGTTTGATTTTCATCTCATCGACAAAAATATTTATGATGCTCGTCAGAACTGTCTAGATCAATTTTGGCACTGATCTCTTTAACGGACTCGACTGTATAACCACTCTGGCAAGAGAACTCGGATCCATATTTCCAAAGTGTTCTTCGCGCAGGTAGGTACTTCACGCAGCGTTTCATACGCTGATGGTGATTTTGCCCGCAGGTAAAGGCACCATTTTATAATGTCAGGGTGCCAACTTTTGGGTGTTTTGCTCTTACTTTTCAATAATTTGAACAATTCTTGCTACAAAAGGCTAAAATGTTTTCTTTTGATGAAAATGTGTCCTCGTCAATAAATTTAGCAAACACAAAATTTTCTTCAGCGAGCGATTGCTTAAGCGTATAAATAGTTTTCTTTAGCTGTATTTATTGTCATTTTAGAATTGTATTGTAACGCGTCTTTGTTTTTAATGCAGCAACTAAATCCTCTTTGGTCATATTTCTAAAATTCCGAGGTTTTTTTGTGTTCATCCTTTTTGTTTGCTCGTTTTTTTTCAAAAGTTGAGAATTTTAAGTCATTGCAATTAAGCTAACTTTGTGACTCCCATTCATAATGAAACCATGACAGTTTTTAGAATTAAAAAGGTTTTTGTATATATATTTACATGAGCCATTTTCCCACTGTATTTAGGTTCTTCAGCATTTAGACCGGTTCCAGTGCATAGCGCTATTGAATTTATCTTTACTAGCAAATCTAGTAAATCAATAAGCTTTGATATTGTTTTAGGAGAGGAATGCAACAATGAATGCCTTTTAGCGAGGGCTTTGCCATAAACCAAAATTTCAAACTCCAAATTTTTGTTTATTTTTACTTCAATATATATGAGGGCTGTTGACTTTATATAAGTTTAACCTGGAATCATCATTCCAAGAAATAGTCCATGGAAATTCTTTAATGTTATTGAAGAATTGATTTTTAATATATTTTTTCAAAAGATCTGTTGTATCAGTAATATTTGATGAGAGAGAATTGTTGTTCAAAATTATTAGTTTTGTTCCCTTGGTGTTTAATATCATTGGCTCAGTAATTAAACTTTTTTCACGCACTGTCATTCTTTGGTCATGAACTATTGAACTTGGATCATCAACAATATAGCTTGAGTCATCATCTTTCAATCTAGATTCTTCAATGTTTATACTGTCACAGATAATACTTTCTAATTTGCTTTCTGGTTCTATGTAGCTTAAACTATATCTGCGTGTCTCATGGGTATCATCAACACAGGGTTCATGGATAAACAATTGGGTCAGGATTGTTCTCTGTCGGGCCTGCACCACCAAGGAAGTGAAAAGAACAAACATAAAGATAAGGCATGCCTTATACCGATTTCTTTTTTTAATTTTACCCCCTTTGACCCCCTTTTTTTGACCAATTTTCACCCCCCTCCCCCTTCAGGGAACCTGGTCGATTTCTAAACCCCCTCCCCTGTACCCCCTACCCTTTTTCCCGACCTGCGCGATTTTTTAACCACCACCACCACCCCTCCCCCTACCCTTTTTTTGCTCTCGACGCTCGGCACCCCAGGGGGTTAATGACCCGGTCCCCGTCCTTTTGTCGGGCACGTCTCAACAGGTATTGTATAGGTGTGGAAGTAGGCCAAGTTACTATATATGTGTAAGAATCAACAACCGTAGTATTTGAAAATATTTATTGAATTTACAACTTCATTGATTTTTTTTTTCATACAGAGGTTAACCAAAAAATTTTTGCTTCAAATATTTTTGTAGCGACAGAGTTAGTATAAACAAATTATGGTGATTTAAAGTACAGATTACGCTTTCTTAATTTAATCTTTCTTTAAATTTATTAATAATTTCGTTAGATCTAACGTAATTCAAGGTATAGTTTAACATTTCGTCAAACTTTTGGTCTTCAGAGATATCTCCGTAAGGTCTGTGCCGTAAATAGGGTTCGTCAAATAATTCAGAGTTTAGTTTAGAAATAAAATTATCGACGGCTTTAGCCATGCATTCAATCGCTCTCGTATTTCGTTTTAAAAGCTCAACGTGTTCGTTTATTCGGTATATTTCCACGACGAGAATTTCGGCTTCAATAGGGGTAATGTTGAACGTAAAATCGTCATCTGGAGATAAGGTAAATACGATACCGTCACGTGACCCAATCGCGAATAAGCAGTTATCATAGTCCTTTTGTAGTCGTAGATCGTAGGCAGACGCGTCGGATACCTTTGTCTTCTTGATTAGAGTTGGATATTGATTAAAGAAAACTGACTACGCTTCCATGGGGAGTGAGAAGCCTTTGATAAAATCTTTTCGTCTGATGAGGACTTCTAATTCCAAATCTGATACCAGCCCAAAGGTTATGTACAAGTTTTTTCCAAGTTCGAACCTGGAATTTAATTTTTTGGGCCGTTGTTCGCGTCGTAATCTTTTTGAAGACGGTCCGCTGTTTACTTCGGCGGCTTCCATCGGTCTTTTTACGGCAGCTTCCATCGGTCTTTTTACGGCAGCTTCCATCGGTCTTTTTACGGCAGCTTCCATCGGGATTTTTCCATCAACTAAGAAGTTCATAGTTAGAGGTGTTGATATTCGGAGGCAACTATTCGTAATGACGATAAAGTGGCGAGACTTCTGATTTTTATATCTTAGTGTCGTTTAACCCCCATTTTTTTATAACTTTCAAGTTTATTTTCTAACATAGCATTTAGGATTATACCGATATTTTATTCTCATTTTAAATCTTAGTTGATCGAGTCTAGCGTAATTTCTACGATCTCCGCCGCCAGGGAGATTAAAAATTTCGATATAGTCGTTAAACCGTACTTTCGTCATTAGCGAGCATTTTTTTACGTGATGTTCTAGCACAATGTTTCCCACTTCTTTACGCGAAACGCGTATAACGATAAAATCTTTTTTTTTCAACCTCTTGCTTTTCCGACCGTCGGGGTACTGGTTTTTCTATAATTTGGCGGGGGCAGGCTATGGAGGGCCAATTACCGCAAACGTCGTAACTAATCGGTTTGTTATTTGCGATTTCCCCTTTCGCGTAAGCGCAGTCTGGGAATTTTAATCTGTGCTCTTTCAGGGGGTCGTCCGTACATTTCCAATCGCTTAATACACCTTTACCGAGAAAACATTTCACAGCGTCTGTCCCGTCGTGTAAAAAATAAAAATCCCGCCCTAGCGATACAACTTTTGGAGTTTCGAATTAACGGCCAGTCGGTAAAAGAGTGAAATCTTTGACGTTCGTCCTCCATGCCGGCGGTTAGATAACTGTGGAAAAATAGCAATAGTAGTCTGTTTTTATAGGCTAGGATTTACAAATAAAGACGATATTTTTTTATAAAATAGTATTTTATTTTTTAATTATACATTAGAAAAATATATTTTCGCCGGCCAGGTACGTCGCGTGGGCTATGGCGCGGTATTGGGCGCAAGGTCGGGGTCTGGGGCCACGCCCGTGATCGTGACGACATCGGGAAGCGGGGAGGTCGGCGAAGGTGGCGCGAGGGCACATCACCTCGTTGACGTCGATCAACTGATCTTCGAGGTAATTAACCTTCTGGTCACCTACAGAAAGACGTATAGTTTAATAAGGGGTACCCTTGACTAACACCTACGTTTTTTTCAATAATTAAAATTTAAATTACCTTTGGACCAAATATGTTGGGCGGCGCGGGTGGCTTTGACCAAGAGCTCCTCCAACAGCTCGTAAGGCACGTCTCCATCCTCGAAACGGAGGCCGTGGATGTTGGCGGTGATGTAGGCGTTCTGACTCACAACGGCTGGCGGCAAAAACCTCGATTCGTACGGGGGACCGAATGTCCACCAGACTACTAACGGCGTTGCCGATATCGTGGAGATGGCGACTTCTTTCGGGACCATGTCCGCCCCGTTCCCGAAACAGCGTCGGCGATTTCGTCCGTTTAAATAATCGAATTCGATTACGACAGAAGACATTCTGGATGTTATTATGTTGTTGAGTTTTAGAGTTGTGATATTTTACGGGTCGGGTTAGGAAGCTTTTATACACTTTTTAAATAAAATATTCTGCAGCTGGATATTGCGCGATCGAATACGATTCGCATGTTTCAAAAGTTTTGATTTTGACATAAAGTATTGTTAACATTGACGATAAATGCTTTTATAATGGTTAGAAATAATTTTGTCGTTTAAATCGTAGTCGCGAGTAAATCTTTTCACAAAGGACGCGGTACTCTTTTTTTAGTACGGTGAATTAAGTATAAAATTCCAAAGATGCCGCATGTCGAACTTTTTAAACCTTGGAATCGCCGCCGGTTATACGCGCTTTTTTTCGAGTTTCTTTTCATAAACGTTTTTATTTCAGGTGCGAGCTCGGGGCCTAGCCCCAGGGAGTCAAAGCAGTAGGCGTTAGCGCTGCTGTCAAAATAAAGAGCGATCCAATGGGTTCCTTCGTGTCGCGCGGGGTCTAGATTGACAATATAAGAGGCTGGATAATTTATAATGCGGTTTGGAAGGCGATCGCTAGGGTACACGTCTTTAAAATTTTTGAGGTTTCGCAAAGCTCTTTTGATTTCGATAGTGTTCATTTTTTCAGACCACGATAGTGACGTGCCGATTTTTATATATTTCCAACAATGCCTGGAATTCTGAGAATACGATACAACTGAGGGTGTTGGTCGTCACTGTATGGAAGCGGAGCTCTAAACGCAGCTGTCCTTGTCGAGTCGGGTTCCAATGGCCTATTTCACTGGCTGAGTTGTCGGTACTTAAATCGAAGGCGAATAGGCAATAACCTTTAGCATAATCGTCCAAAGAAATCTCAATCCCTTTCTCGGCGTAGTGTGTATCGGCCGCGGAAAAGAGCGAATAATACGATAAGAGATTTCGCAAAATCGGGCTTGAGAGGTTTCGAGGGTATTTATTCCGAGTTCACAAAAAGTGATTGATAGTTAAGTCCGAAGTTGGCGAAATTGAACGGATTGCATTCTAGGTCCCCTGTCAGACTGGCGTGATTTAGGAAGCCGATAATCACTCGTTGAGGGAGTGTCCCCAAATAAAGGTTGTCAATAGAAGTGTTCAGTATATGAGGCGATATAGTGAATATTTTGGTCTCCGTTCGCGTATAAGCGTAGCTGGCGGATTTTAGGCTTAATGGGCGTTCGTGAGCTATTAATATTTTGGGGGCGACGATAATTTTCGGTACTTAAAGGATGGCTTCGAGTATGGTGGCTTTATAACCGTCAGTCCCTGCGAGTTTTTTTCCCATTAAACAAAAGTTGGATTTGGCCTTGCTTAGTTTAAGTTTAAGAGGTACGCCGTTCATTAAGTATTTAGGGATATTGAAAAAATCCAAGTATAAACTGCCGTACATTTCAAATTCGCCAGATAGATCGAAGTAACCTTTTCTTTTCAGGAAACCCTTATTTTCAGTTAATGAATCCATATGGGCGGCGGTGTCTTTGTAGTACATGGTGGCTTGTAGATGGGAATTGGTCTCGTCGGAAACGTATGTGGTTAAGGCCGAAATGATTGAATTATACGCGTAATTGTTTGCCGAGGGGGTAACTAAACAATCACCGACGTAGAGTTCAACTCGATCAAACTGCGAATGGAGGTAATTATTTACGGGTCCTACTATATCAGTGGCTGTTAAAGCGGCTCCGGAAGTTGTCACAATTTTGTTTCTAGTGTAGAGCATAATTAGAGAAGTATCCACGTATTCGTCGCCCGAGGCGCTGACCTCAAACTCTATAGGCTGATCTCCTTTCAACGATGTTAATTTCTGGTATGTCATTGTTTTGATGCCTTCGATTGATGTTTGAATGGGTGGTATTGTAAACAGATCTAAAGACGAATTAATAACTTCTGCCATGTTTGTAATTTTTTTCTTCTACTTTGTAAAAAATACCGCGTGGCGTTCGGAACGACAGTTGGCGCTTAAATGACTTAAAACCTTTCCTGGAAGGCTCTTTTTATGTTTTTCTTTTTCTTCTTTGGTGTTTTTTTAACACGTTTTTTCATTTTCCTTTTTTTTATTCCCGATCCATATTGTTTCCGTACCTCATCCAGCGTTTCATTCGCTCTCCGTTTCGCCGATTCTTTGAAACTTTGACCCCCCATGACGTCACCGAAAACGCGGGTGCCGGTGCCCAAGAGTTTCTTTCCTACAAATTTAGCGCCGTTCAAAAGCATAGGAGCGACGTAACGAGCGAGTCGTCTGCTTCGGCTTTTCGCGCCAAACGCCGTTCTTCCATTTGTTGATTAAATGTTTTCTTTTTAACGTTATAAAAACTGGTGGTGTATATAATTTCCACGAGAGCGCATTCCCATCTTCCATCGAGATCAATGGAGTTAGGTAGTTTTGTATTATAAGACGCCATTGTATTACTGGGGTATAAGTCCATTGACGAATCGCTAGGTAGCGTGAGATAAAAATTAGATGTTTGAGACATTGTCAGCCGCGACCCAACAATTCTGACTTTTGGGTAAACCTATGAAAGAAACGAAATATTCGAGTTTGCCTTTCCTTTTTCTCTTCTTCAAAATAGCGTCCAACTTGCAGGTGTGAGGTTTGGTAGACCTAATGAGCTGAGCCGAATAAAACAGCCCCTTTATATCATTACCGTCGTAATCTTCTATTCTATACAAGTAATGAGTTTTGGCGTTTAAAACTCCGACGATCGGTTGAGAAACTAGCTTCGTATCCTTTTCCGAAAACCGACATTACTGACGCGAACGTGATCTCCTATTTTAAATTGGATTTATTTTTTCTTGGTTTTTACTTTTATACGTGGACCATAAATGTTCCTATACACCTCAAGGACGTTAGAGGGTTTAACCTCAATAGGAGCCATTTTTATTGAACTATGTTTAGCGGAGTTATAAGCGCTGACAATCTTTTCAAGCACGTCTATATAACGGTATTATTGTATGTGAAATATTTAAACATACGACTTTTAATACTACGGTTAAGCCTCTCAACGTAAGGACAATGATGACTCTCTGACGTCATAGTGTCGAATTTGATTCCACGCCTTTTGAGTAGGTTTTGAACTTTCGAATTTAAAAATTCGGTACCGCAATCCGTGTAAATGGCTTTGGGTTTAATCGTGTCTAAAACCAATTCTAAAGCCGCGTAAACCGCGTCTCCGGTCTAACGTTTTAAAGCGATTGAGTACGCTTTTCGTGAAAAACAATCAATCATCATTAAAATGTAGTTGTACCCGTCGTTAAATTTAGGTAAAGGTCACATTTCAGTAAGATCAGCTTCAACACGGTCGCCTATATTTGAGACTGGTATTTTACGCCTTTTAAACTTCTTTAAAGGTGTCTGATGTAAAGTATAAACTTCGGAATCTGCCAAAAATTCGCGCTCGAAAATGATGCAGGATTGCTTTCGTCGTAATAAACTAATTTTAGGGCGTTCGCTTGGTTCTCTGATAACTCTCCCATGCCGAACCGTTGTGTTTATTTTTCACGCTTAAAAAACTCGGTTTAACATCGAGTACTAAGCGCTTCCTCGTAGGTTTTCCTTTCGCGTACGTCGACTCGGTTAATTTTTTCCTCAGACGATTTTTAATTTGCGTACTACGTGTATTTTTAGTAGACTGACTCGGTAGCGAGGCGGGTGTATGGGGAGCGACGGACGGGATTGGGGCCACGGGGGTAGTTGGGGCGATACTTTGACTTGACAAACGGCTCGAACTCGGCCCATCCGATGGGGGGAGGGGGGACGTTTTTCCCTTCTTTAACTTTAATCGCGTGAAAGACTAATTCGCTAATGTCGGAATTAAGTACCTTGTGTCCATCGACTTCGAGGTTGCCGTTGATTTCCGAGAACCTGACTCTAGTATCATTTTCGATCAAATGGTGGAATATTTTTCGGGCCAATGACCTATATTTGATCGAAAACAAGCTGAGATTAGCTTCGTATCTAGGTTTATTGATATGTAACTTCGTTAGATTTTGATTTCTTTGTAAGATTTGTTCGTATAGAACCCATTTGGTTTTGTCATCCAAGCTCGAATCATTTAAAATGTTTCGCATTTCGCCTTCCAGACCATTTAGTACGGCCTTTTCTTTACTGACCTCTCCTGCGGACGCGGGGTTTGCGCTAGCCGCGGGGGCCTGCTCGATCGGGACCAAAATCATCTTCTGAGAGTATTTCATTTCGCCGATAGGGCACTGATTATAGAAGCGGCGATGGGTAATAATATGGGAAAGAAACCATCACCCTTTTGATTTACGATTATGCGTTTTTTCGCTCTCCAGCTTAATGATAGATCTCCAATTCGACGGAGATTCGTTTTGTGTTTAGCTAGTTTCTTAGTATTTTTGGTGTCAAGTTTCAGATTTCCGTTCAGAGTGTTCAAAACAACTTCGCTGCAGCGTTGCCAGACGTACTATAATTATAGTACATATCGATAATTTCAAGAAAAAATTCTGGGCGTACTATAATTTCAACGGCGTACTATATAGTACGCTTTTTGCGATAATTTGTGCATTTTTCCGATAATTGTGCGATAATTTTTAAATAGTAGATTTTATATCGAAAACTTTAATTTTAGTCAACTTTGTGCTTCGTCACATGGCCCACTCTTAGTATTACTCCCCTCTTAGGGATCCACAGCCTACTGCTTTTGTATTTCCATAGAGAGCTCCGAGTTGCCTTGGCAAAAGGGATATAAGTTGTGTTTTAACTGCCGCTAGGTTCCCCGCGTGCCACTGCCAGTGAAGTTTAGGCTGCTCAAGAGTTTGTTCATAACAAAATAACATTTTCGTGGGCGACGTCATATATATTTGCATTTGAATTCAAAATTCGCGCCAAAAATATAGCGTACTATAATTTTCTAGAAAAATCGATAATTTTTGGAACCAGGTACTATAATTTTAGACTTTTGATCTGGCAACGCTGCTTCGCTGATCGATTCTATCAGATCTTTATTCGCTGATTGAAGGATACCAATTCTCTGTTTCCTATTTAAACGACCCAAAGCCGATAATAAAACCACGTTTCTTTTGGCGAGAGAGTTCTTTGGTATTTTTCGAGACCTTCTTCCTTAGGATGGCATTTTGCAACTGACGACGTTTGTAGTCTGGTGTTGCGTTTTATTGATTTTTAGGAATGTAAACGGTTAATTGCTCGCCTGGGAATATATTAGTTCTAATCCTCCAATTATCCGGGCACGTGGGGGTCATATCTAACAAAATAAAACTGTACGGTGATTTTGTGGCGTCCAAATAACTCTCAAGAACAAATTTTGAGTTATTAGGCGACAATTGCTTAGCTAAGCAACTAATTTGCAGTTTATCGCGTACCTGTTTGAATAAAACGATATAACTCGCGTTCAAGGATATTTCCCTTAGATTTTTATGAAATAGATTCTGGGTTATATGTAAAACCGATATCGATTTATGGTGGGCGTATTTAGTGAAGATATCGGCCACTAACGGTCCTTTATTCTCGCTCATCAGATCGTCTATGATCATTAAAGTATTGCGTTCGCCGGTATAAATCGAAACGTCGGGTAAACCCTGTAAAAATGTAACCTCGTAATTTTTCAAATCATTATAGTATAATACCAAACTACTTCATCTATTGATGGCTCGTATAATAACGCTCTTTCTTTAATTATACGACAAGAGAGTTCTGTTTTTCCGCATCCGGAACTCCCCACTATTAATGTTCCTGATGGGTGTTTAAAAGGAAGCATGTTACATGTTCCGTGGCCAAAGTACTAATGCCTAATACGACGGATAAAAAACTTATTTATAGATCGCGTTAAAGTAGCGCGTGATAAGCTACGCGCTGCTACTATCGCGACGCTAATTTACGCGTAACTTCGCGGTCGCGAGATCCAACCATCGCGGAGGTTTTTTTGGCGGGATTATTTTCCCGACAAAAAAAGAGCGGGGAAAAAAGTTGAAGGCATTGGTTTTTTCTGGGACCCCTCCCCCGAGAGACGAAACTAGAGCTTGAAATTTTAAGATTGCGGGTGACTGGAAGAAGGGAAAAAGAAAGGGAGGGAGCTTGAAGTCAAAGAACATGTCTTTGACAAAGTATTCGCTTGACACCGTCGAACCAGGCTGTTTAGGATCAAGGGTTGGGCGCAGTTTTTTAGGCGCTTTGACCTACAATGGATCGTGGAATACGACAATGGAGATTGAGGGATGACGTTTAGTCCTTGGTGATATGCCGGGGGCGTCCGGAGACTGGGACCTACGACGATAGCCACGAGTGGTGGGAACTTCTATACATGGCAAAAGTTCTTTTTGACTCCAAAAATAATTCAGGTGCAAAGGGGGTAAAAGTATTTTAAACCATCTCCGTTTGTGCTGCCAACCCTCCGAAAAAAACATGGGTGTCCGAATAAGGCTGGACATCTAGTGCAGCCCCCATCGACTTTTGGCATAAAAACGAAATTCAACCTTACGCTCAGTACCATTACCGCTTCACCACTTGAACTTCTTGTCGAGGAAAATATATTTTAAAACTTTAAAAAAACTTAGGATCATGGATCGCGTAGATTTGACGTGAGTACATTTACTAAGACTTAGCTTCTTTTCTAACAACTTTTTAAAAATTTTAATATTTTTTCCCGCGAAGTAGCAACAGCGGTAGACCATTGTCGGCGCGCCCGATGGCGGAGGGCTACTCCCCCGAGAGCCCCTCGGGGAGCGAGAGCTCGGCGGCGAGCGAGATGAGTCGATTCTCGTGGCCGTCGTTGAGTTCGACCTCGCTGAGTTCGAGGACCCCGTCGCCCGGACCGCAGTTCGGCCGCTTCGTGATGGACGAGGCGGACTCCGGCGACGGGGTCATATTCCCGGCTCAGGTTTGGGCCGACGCTTTCGGTCCCGCTTCGCCTATCGCCTCCACGCCGAGCCTCCGGTTTGGGTGGCACCAGCACCGCATTACCACAAATTGGTAGCACCCGAACCGGAGTGGCCGGTGTACGATATAGAGGATGAGGTGGAGGAGGAGGGGGAGCCGATGGAGGAGCCGCAACCCCTACCGATGCCGCAGCCTCAACCGATGGAGGAGCCGCAGCTCGACCATATGGAGGAGGGGATGGCGATGCCCCAGCCGATGGGTGCGCCGCTACCGCGCGTGGTGGTCCATGCGCACGGCGTCAATGAAGAGACGCCGTGGACGATTATGGCGCCACGCTGGTACATTAGGCCCGACTGCCAGTCCACCATGTATGTTTCATTACATTATATAAAGTGCGTATTATAAAATCTTTCAAGCTTTTAATATTATTAATCTTTTAATAAAAGCCTAATACTTGTCCGTCTCGGCCAAGTTTTTTTTGGGGCTCTGTGCCGGTATGAAGTAGAGTACGTGGGGGAATTTGAGAGATGTGTCACTGCTGCCATACGGCAGTGTACAGTATTCATTGGTAACCGGTAAGAACTTTTTTCCAAATATATTAATAAAAAATACCCCCAAATATATATTTACCGGTCTTCGCTTTTTTTTTACAGTCTCTGGGAGCTAGATTGTCGCTCGCTTCTGTATGATATTTGCCATTATTATAATATTTATTATTATTATTTGTTATTACTAAGAGCTATGTTTTTTCTTTTGTTTTTTTAGACTTCGTGAAAGCCTGGCGCAGATGCGGGATTACAGGATCCTCCATCATTATCTTCTTCCTGTAATCTCGGCAAGGGACGCGCACATGTTTAGTCTCATTTACGAGAGACTTGCTTTGTGCGTCCCTTGATCCCTTTTTTTCTTTTAAAAAAAATGTATATATTGTAAATATTATATTAATAATGTATTAAATGTAAATATTGTATTAATTGTAAATAGTGTATTAATTGTAAATAGTTTATATATTGTATATACTTTTTTTATTGTATGAATTGTTTATATTGTAAATAGTGTATATATCGTTTATACTGTATTATTATTATATATGATATTAATTAAAATTTAAAAAAACTTAAAAAAAGTACATTTGGATAAAGTTTTTTTAGTCTATACGTCCTATAATAACGCTGTATCTCGCCTTGCGATTAGTGTAAAACATACCAAGACACTTAATTTAATAAAACCGAACTTTACCAAGATTGAATAAGATTGTACCTAAGAATAAGCCTTTAAAATATTACCCTTTTAATTATAGAATTTAAGATATATATGTGTATATGTATATGTATATATGTATATGTATATATGTATATGTATATATGTATATGTATATATGTATATGTATATATGTATATGTATATGTATATATGTATATGTATATGTATATATGTATATGTATATATGTATATATATATATGTATATATATATGTATATATATGTATATATTATATGTATATATATATATGTATATATATATGTATATATATATGTATATATTCATATGTATATATTCATATTTCATAT